>CM060447.1:70721739-72076643 GCA_030545235.1 Helianthus tuberosus | reverse complement strand
TATTATCCACATCAACAAAAAAACCTCCCATGTACATCATATCCGTAATGGTTATGCTAGAACCAAGACGGGACACATAAAGAAAACATTTTTAGCATTTCAACTGCCATGCCATGTAGGCATGATGTTGCTTGCATTTGGAACATGAGGATGAATGGACGGGGTGATGGAATACCAGAAAGGTACGTTCACGAACACCTTACCGAACGTTTATGAACACAATCGAACGAACGAGACCTCTGTTCATGTTCGTTCATTTAAACTAATCTTGATTTTGGACTGATCTAGCAATTTGTGTAAAACCTCAGGGACGAATTTAGCAAAACAAAACAAGGCTAATTTAACGGCGTTTGTTTTTTGGACTGTATTAGCAAAACAAATTTTGATTTTGGACTGTTTTAGCAACAAATCTTTTTGGACTCTGATCTAGCAATTTGTGTAAAACCTCGGGGACGAATTTAGAAATTTTCTCTAAAAGGATTAATGAGGGCCAAATTCTTACAAGTTGGGATCATTGGAGGAAACTTTTAAAGTTGTGATTATTATCGACCAACATGTGAAACTTAGGATTATTAAAATCCAATAATTCTAATTAACTAAGGAAAACTAATTGTTTAGTGAACTGTTTCTTTTTTTCTATATTGTTACCTCTTCAATTTAACTTTGAAGAAAAAAAGACACTTAAATACTAACCAAGATTTATATGTGTTCTAAAGTCACTTAAATCTATATATGATAAAAAGAAAAACTGAATGATCAGTGATTTTTTTAATTCTTTATTATGTATTTTTTTTTATATTGAGCAATACCTAATATTCATTTATTAGATTATGGGGTGAGGGTTGGGGCGTGGGTTGGGTTGGGTACAAACGCCCAAGTCACCACCCCCGGGTGGGCTTGGGTTTCGGCGTGGCCCCTTGGGCGGGAGTTTCAGCCCGGACGTTAGGCATGCCTAGCGGTCCTCCGTGGCTGGCTCTCATTGGCTGGGTTGGCTAGGCCATAGCGGCTAGGTTTAAATTTTAAAAAATAACCGTTTGGCCAAGCCAAACGGTTCACCCAAGTCACTATAAAACCCCCCAACCCCACCGTCTGTCCACATCGCTACCCCAACCCTTCACTCCACCTACCCGAACCCACTACCCACACTTGATACCGGCACAACGCGATGAAGGGCCGCCAACCCGGTGAGACCCGTTACTGGCCGGAAGCTTTTGCTAGCTACCTGCACAACGTGGGGAACGACCGGCACAATTTAAACACGTGCCAACACAAGTGGCGCGAGCTACGACCGAAGCTCGGCCGTTTTAAAGCCTACTACGATAGCGTCCCGGGCGGTGATATAAGTCACGAAGACCGGGTGGCGGTGGCCAAAATCGAGTTCCGGGGCAAGGAGCGGAAGTCGTTTGACAAGCTCGTCCTGTTCGAAATCTACCTAACGCTTTATGCTTTTTTTTTTATTTGGTAATCCTTTTTTTGTAGAATTTTGTAATTTTTAGGAACTTTTAATAATAATTTTAGGTTTTTTTTTAATTCTGTGTGTATTTTTTAATTTTAGGTTTTTTTTTTAATTTTTATAAAAATGGCCAACCCACGCGGGCTAGCCACGCCCCGCCATACCGACCCAACACGTCACTCACCAGTGGGGGGGGGGGTCGAAGTCCAAGTGTCAACCCCATGCCCCAAACCCCCGCCCCACCATACCCCACGGTCTTATGCTTTGGGGGAGTTTATGTAAGCTAAAAGTTGAAGTATATTAAATAGTTGGTGCAACTGATATATCCAATAATTAATAAGGGGATATGAATATTTGTCATGATAATACTAAAAAGGATTAGTAATTAGTTAGCTATATGTGACAACCTATGCTAATTACTTTCTGTTTCAAACTAAACTTATTTCATAACTTGTAATGATCATCATAAAAATATAGAGTAAACTTCCGTTTTGCTCCCTGTGGTTTGGTCAGTTTAACGGTTTTGCCCCAAACCTTTCAAAATAGCCATTTTGCTCCCTGATCTATGATGTCATTCTCCAGTTTGCTCCTCAGCTCTAACTCAGTTAAATTGTCTGTTATCTAAAAGGGTATTTTGGTAACTTCAAGTATAAAAGTAGGGGTATTTTAGTAAAACTACAAATAAAAGATTATATTATATATAATAATAATAATATATAACATCATCATCATCTTCATCTCTGATCTCTCTCTCTCTCTTATATTACCCTCTCTCTTATCTCTCTCTACACTCTCTCATCCTTCCATCTCTGACCACCACCCGACCACCGCCCACCGCCACCATCCACCACCACCTTCGGCCTTCATCTCTTACACCCCCCACATAACACAAACAAACACAGACTTACTCTCTTTCTCTCTCTCACTCGATTTCTACATTCAGACAACACACAAAATCAATCAACCTCTCTCCTTTCTCTCTCAATAACACTCACAAATAACACACAACCCTAACCTCACCTTCCCCTCTGTGATGAAGAAACAACCGGAATCCGGCCAGACACGGCGGAGCCGGCGACGTCAGTAGGTCCCCAGCGGCGGCTCACCCACCTGTGAAACCTCTCAGCGCCAATAACCAGCCGAAAACACCCCCCTCTCGTCAATTCTGACGGGCGAACTTGTGGAGCCGGCGCTGACCTCCGACAAGGACACCCTTAACACTCTCACCCTCTCACCCTCTCATCCCTCTCTCAGTTTCGACGGAGAACACAACCGGCCACAGGAGGAGCTTGCACCGATTAACAGGCAACGACAGCCACACCCACACCCAATCGGACCAGAAATCAAAGAGAGACGATAGGAGAGAGAAGAGATCGGAGAAGAAGAAGGCAGCGACGGCGGCGGCAGTGGCGGCGGGGTGGTGCTCGGACTTCCACGACGGTTTCAGGTTGAAGCTTGGTTCAGGTTCATCAGTTCAAGTTTGGTTTAAAATTTGGGGGTTTGAAATTTGGGGGTTTTGATGATACGAGTTAGGGTTTTGAAATTTGGGGGTTTTGATGATATGTGTAGTGGGTGGGGTGGTGATGGTGATGGCGGCAGATGTGGTGGAGGTTGTAGAGAGAAGAAGAGGTTGCAGAGAGAGACAGGGGAGAGAGAGAGAGAGTCAGGGTATAAGTTGGGATTTTAAAGGCAGGGTTGGGAAAAGACATAAATGCCCCTTAGGTGATTTGCACGTGACATGGGTTAACTGCATAAATGGATGAGGTTAAGAGCTGAGGAGCAAACTGGAGAATGACGTCATAGATCAGGGAGCAAAATGGCTATTTTGAAAGGTTTGGGGCAAAACCGTTAAACTGACCAAACCACAGGGAGCAAAACGGAAGTTTACTCTAAAATATATTAAGAAAAATAAACTGAATGTAAAAAATAATCTTACACTAAAGTGAGATGATGTAGATACCAGAGATGTTTAGAAACAGCTACGGTTTGTACCAAGTACAGAGGATGTCAATATTGCATTGCGAAGGCCTTATGTTGCTGGAGATGTGCTGTTTACAGGGTCACCTTCGGCGGTGACATCGTGGAACCACTGTTGTGAGAACATGTTAAAAATCCAAATCAGCGATCATGGTTTTTGAAAAGATGAATCAATTTTGTTGTCTACAAAACCCATGTGGGATTTGTGGAGTTTGTCTGCTCAAAGTTTGGGGGTTTTAGTTGAAAATGATTTAGTTTTGATTAACCTAACAAAAGTATATCTGTAATTATACTTCTCTGTTTGAATAATGTTACTTAAATTTGTACTAATTATATAATGAATCCTGTAATTTTTACAGTGATTAAGTGGTGAAACAAGAGTTAGGGTCTACGTTCAGTCTTTGCAAGAAGTGAAACAGTTAAAAGAATAGTTGCAGGATGATGTCGGTCGAAAAAACCAATGCCTTTCGCGCAACGCGCGTCATTGAAAAACACTAGTTAAATTAAAAAATCAACATATACAAAAAGTTTACAACAGTGGAACAATTAACAAACTTCATAAGAGTGCCCTTTGTATAATTTGAGATTTTAAGTACACCAAAAATTTAGAAATATAAGTTATTCAAAACAACCTATTTAACAAACAAATATTACACAGAATGGGTCAAGTGTACATTAAAAGTGATTATGGTATTGATAATTTTTAGGATCATAATACAATGAATACGATTACATATATAGGGGGCTTTCCTAACATTCTTCAATTATGGGAATACAAATAATACAGAATATCTTATTGCTAATACACCCCCTCAGTTGGATCGTGGGTTAGGACACACGGTCAAACTGGTTCGAAAAGTCTGGCATACTAGGAAGGTGCAGGTACATGGAGAACCCGAATGTGGCCAAGATGAACTTTTTCACATACAAAGTGAATATCTATCTCCACGTGTTTGGTTCGCTGATGTTGGACTGGATTTTCGGATAAATAAACAGCAGATATGTTGTCACAATAGACGATAGTAGCCTTACGAAGAGGCACATGCAACTCAAGCAGTAAATTACGCAGCCAACTTGTCTCAGCCACAGCATTAGCAACCCCACGATATTCCGCTTCAGCACTTGATCTGGAGACTGTAGGCTGCCTTTTAGAAGACCAAGATAGGAGGTTACTACCCAAATAAACACAATACCCGGATGTGGACCGCCGTGAATCAGAGCCTCCGCCCTAGTCAGCGTCGGAATAGGTTGTAAGAGAAGTGACTGGAGTGATGTGTAAACAGATCCCATAGTGTAGTGTACCCTTCAAATATCGTAAAATGCGTTCCCCACACTCATAATGTGTGTCACGTGAAGCATGCATGAGTAAACACAGTTGTTGCACAGCATAGCAAATAAAAGATGAAAACCTATGAAACCAAGCGCGTGGCGCTGTCCATACAAGGATTTTCGTAGGCGACAAACATAATCAGGCTTAGCAAGATCAACAAACCCAAGCGGTTGATGCATAAAAACGGTCTCCTATAACGTACCATGCAAGAAAGCATTTTTTACATCCATTTGATGTATCAGCCAACCTTTTGAAAGAGCAAGGGTAAGAACGGTCCGAATGGTAGTAGGCTTGACCACCGGACTAAAAGTATCCATACAATCAATACCAACCGTTTGTGACTTCCCATTAACTACAAGCCTCGCTTTATAAATTATAACGGTCTAAGCTCCCATCATGCTTGAATTTTTGGCGATATAACCACATGCAACGAATGACCGAGTGTGACACCGGGCGAGGAACCAATTCCCAAGTATCATCATCTATTAATGCCTTATATTCATGAAGCATAGCTTTTTGCCAATTTGGGTCAGACAAGGCTTTCATAGGTGAGGTTGGTAGTGGCGAGATAGGTGGGGTGGTAGTGATATGAAGGTTGTAGCGTGGATTAGGTTTGGTCCCATTTTTACCCCTTGTAGTCATGGAATGAGCATTAGGTTGAGAGGGTGGGGTGGGGAGGCGGTTGTTGGTTTGACGGATGCAGCATGGTGGTGTTTGGTGAAGTGGGACAGAAGGTGGACCCGGGGGGTGTGTAGGTGACACGGGCGGGTGGGTTTGCTGAGAAGATGAAGGTTCTGGTGACCCAGGCGGGTGGGCAGACGACACGACCGGGTGGATAGGCTGAGAAGATGAAGGTGTTGGGTTGGTCGGTGGGTCGGTGTGATGGTTGGGTGGTTCGTGAGTTGGCGTAGGGAAGCTAAACGATGATTACCGAGGAGCGTCATCGTCAAGGAAGGTGTAGGCAGCGTTTGGTAAGGGTGTGGAGAACAGGAACACGCTTTCGTCAAAGTCCACGTGGCGAGATATGTGAACTCTGCCAGTGGTGGGGTCAAGGCAGCGGTATCCCCGAAAGTTATCCGGGTAGCCATCGATGGAACCAATCCACCGAATAAAACCAATGAGAGTTACGACTCTTGGAGGAAAATCGATGCAATCGTTCTTCAGTGGATTTATGGCACACTCACAGATAAAATATTGGTCAGGATCTTAGAGACCGAGCAAACCGCACAGCAGGCATGGAATAGGCTCCAGTCGATTTTTCTCAACAACAAATAATCACGTGCAGCAACTTTGGAGCACGCCTTCAATACTATTACGTTAGCCTCCTGCTCGTCTCTAACTTGATTATTTTCAGCAACTCAAAGAGATTTCTGAACAGCTTAATGATGTCAGTCACACCGTATCCGAAACTCGTCTGGTCATGCAAATGGTTCGAGGCCTCCACCAGAATATGACACAACGGCTGCCTTCATTAACTGTCTTGGGATGATATACACGAGACATGGTTGGCAGGGAACAGAGAAGACAAGCGGCTCGGCAACAACCATCACAGTCTGCTTTCGCCATAGGCAATGGTAACAACTCACCACGACCACCTACACCGTCTCAACAACCGCCTCCACCTACCACTCACCCCGGCCAACAATACGATTACATATATAGGGGCCTTTCCTAACTAACATTCCTCAATTATGGGAATACAAATAATACAGAATAATACATAATATCTTATTGCTAATATACATATGGCAAATGAATCCAAATAAAACAAAAAGATGAAAAGGCGTATTCGTGTCTAGGTGTATTCAAGGTTCTCAACTTGGTGTTTATCGCAAAACATGATCAAATCATGCGCTACATACACTAACAATCAAAATGAATCTCAATTTATATCCGTAACAAAGAAGATTATCGCGAACCAACTTTAGTGTTTTCGCGCTCCAAAATGACGTTCAAAATCTTTCCAGGAACATAAACTCTTTTCTTTACGGTTTTACCGTCAAGATATTTAGATAGTTTTTGATCAAGTGAAGCCAGTTTGAAAGCGTCATCTTCTGTGCATGATACTTCAACTTGTACAGTGCCTCTTGTTTTGCCATTGATTTGAACCGGTAGTGTGATGCTGGTGTCTTGTAAATAAGCAGGATTTGCCTGCACATAATATATTTATTTCATATTTTATTATAAAAAAATTAACATTTCTTTTCTCAAGGGACAAAAATGTACCTTCGGGAAAGGCTCGTACGCCAATGAAGTCGAGTGTCCTAATCTAAACCAGAGCTCCTCGGCCATGTGCGGTGCGTATGGAGAGAGTAATAATACGAACGGTTCGATAATTGATTTTGGTAATTTATCCCACTAAAAACATTTAAACAAAAAATAAATATTTGTGAGGCCCAAGTTATTATTATTTATATGCAAAGTAGAATAAAAATACCTTATATGCAGAATTAATGAACTCCATCATTGCAGATATCCCGGTATTGAACCGTGTTGCTTCAATTTCATCGGTGACCTACACCGTTCAAAAACAACATGTTAAGAATTTCGACCCGTTTACTTATAAGTTGTTCGCTTTGGGTTCTGTCTTATCTCTAACTGTCAAGTGGGCCAAATATAAAAAGAGCAAAATGCCATTTCCGTCCCTGAGGTTTGGCCAGTTTTGCGACTTACGTCCAAAAGTTTGTTTTTTTTTGCATTTGGATCCAGTAAGTTTGAAATCATGCCAATTTCATCCGACTCGTTAACTCCAATTTTTCTTCGTTAAGTCAGGGGTATTACCGTCTTTTTTAGACATTTTTCTTCGTTAAGTCAGGGGTATTACCGTCTTTTTTAGACATTCTTCGTTAAGTCAGGGGTTCCACCTCTGTTGACTTTATTTCTTGTAGTGTTTTTAGTTTAATTAAAAAATGTCTAAAAAAGACGGTAGTACCCCTGACTTAACAGAGAAAAATGGATGGAGTTAACGAGTCGGATGAAATTGGCAAGATTTCAAACATTTTGGATCCAGGTGCGAAAAAAACAAACCTTTGGACGAAAGTCGCAAAACTGGCCAAACCTCAATGACGTAAATGGCATTTTACTCGTATAAAAATTTCCTTAAAAAAACCCAAACAAATGAGCCCATTTCACCCTTTATAATGAGTTTGAGCTCTATTTGTTACCTTGTCTATACATCTATGTAAAGCTTTAAGTTGTTCTAGCGACGGGTTTTCATCAACCGTCACTGTTTGATTTTCATATGTTCCATTAGATAACGGTGAACCGACAATCAACCTCCAAGATCGGCCTAAAAACCGATGTACGCCTTCAATGCCACTGGTATTCCATGTTTTTGAGTCCCTGAAAATGCAATTTGTGTAAAGTCAAAGCAGTCAACACAATACAAGTATGTTTTAAAAACCAAAAATTCAAGACTCGCTAACTACCTTAATGGGCCCATGAACATTTCGTATAGTCTAAGAGAATCTGCACCGTATTCTGCTACAACGTCATCAGGATTAACGACGTTGCCCCTACTTTTACTCATTTTGTGGGCCCGAGCAATCAACCGGATACTAGGATCGTCTTTCAATACAAATGAATTACCGGATTTGGTAACCTACAAAGAAGTTTTACATATAAATTAGGAGTAAAGTACACAGATGCTCCCTATGGCTTACCAAAATTTTGGGTTTGGTCCCTAGCTTTCCAAAAGTACACGGATGGTGCATGTGGTTTGCATTTTGTAACGCATTTAGTCCCCAGCTCTCCAAAATTACATGGATAGTCCTTGTGGTTTGCACTTTGTAACACATTTAGTCCTTAACTTGGACTTGCTGAAACCTTTAGATTTGTTGGCTAGGGACTAAATGCACTACAAAGTGCAAACCACAGGGACCATCCGTGTACTTTTGGAAAGCTAGGGACCAAATCCAAAATTTTGGTAAACCACAGGGACCATCCGTGTACTTCACTCTATAGATTAGCTAAAATAACTTTGGTGTAGTTTAAGGAAAAAAATTGATTAACTGAAGAAAAAAACTCATTTATTAAATTCAAGAAAGAAGGGGCAAGAAAGCATGTATGGGTCAACCAACCCAATATGCGAACCGTACTATAACTACTCATTCTTGATAACCCATTACCCAACCCGCCTAAAGCCCCCATTTTAAAACCTCGATATTAAATGGGTAATATATGTAGTTTTAACATAAAACGTTCCTACAACGAGATGGATAGAAAGATCATACGTTTTCGTCAGGTATCCTTTCTTGCTTATGCTCTCCTAACGCATCAAGAAATTCAGCAGACACAAAATTCCCGTCTTGATCTTTGCAAGCCATGTATTGTACCTGCAAATCATCTAATTTACAAATTCGACCAACATTAAAGTCAACAAGTTGACCAAGTAGGTTTTACTTACTTCTCCAAGAATGATCCCTTGGTTTATAACACATTTAAACGGTTCTTTAGTTGACACCACACCAATATCATAAAGAACCTGAAACATGAATGCAAGAAGTCAACCACAATCGATATCATTAATCTATTTTGTGACAATCACAAGAGGGTAAATAGGGAAATTTAACTTCAAACCTTGTGCCAAAATCTTGAGTAGAGCAAGTGAAGAACCGCATGTTCAGCACCGCCAACGTACACATCAACCGGACCCCAATACCTGATGGTTTCCAACCGTAAAAAATAAAATTAATTTAATTTTAAAAGAAACATCGCAAAAAATAATTGATCTTACATTTCTTTCTTCTTGTCAACCAACTGCGTTGAGTTTTTAGGATCCATAAATCTTAAATAGTACCTGCGCATACGTATACAATCTTGAAGGTTAATAATGTAACTTGAAGCTAAACAAATATGTCTACTAAAAGACTGTATCACATTAAAAACACATGATAAAAGGGAATTGTATGGAGAAAAATCAATAATTTGTAATTTTAACATTACCTTGAAATTTTTCATATAATGTAGTGGTTTTGTAATATATGAATCTTTTTGTAGTATTGATTCTCATTTGATATACCAATAAAAAACAATTGTATTTACCAGCAAGAACCAGCCCATTGTGGCATAGTGTTTGTTTCACGCTTAGCTGGCTTTCCCGAAGAAGATTCTACAGTTTTAACCTGAAAAAAAGAGTCAAATAATTTATCTCATAAAAAATCAGCGAAAAACAAGTTACAATCCAACAATCATATAGAAAAGAGAGACAAAAATGTTTTACGACGTTCATTTGTTGGCTAGTTTTCTTCTTACCCAAGACACTGCTTTTGAAAGCGGTGGGTCCCCCGTGCCAGTTGGCGTGAAATCATCAAGCTCCGGAAGTGTAAGTGGAAGTTCGGTTTCAGGAATTGGAATCGTTTCACCACTTTCATCCAAGAATACAACAGGAATCGGTTCTCCCCAATATCGTTGTCTAGCAAAAAGCCAGTCTCTCAATTTATAATTCACCTAAAAATACAAAATACACACAGAACACTTAACAGAAGATTATAATTTATAACATAAAACAAAAAAATAAAAAATAAAAACCTTTCTATTCCCGTTTCCAGTCTTCTCGACCCATTCAATAACTTCCTTTGCAGCTTCTTTACTTCGTAACCCGTTAATATCGAGACCCGTTTTTGAACTTGATGAATTTATGACATCACCTTCTCCGGAAAACGGTTTTTCAAAATCATCACAACATTCATCTGAGGTTACCACCCAATGTATAGGAATATCATATTTTTTCGCAAACTCGTGATCACGCGAATCATGAGCAGGAACGGCCATTATTGCTCCAGTACCATAGCTGCAATAAACATTATATATAACAAAGTTCATGCTTGTGAATAATGAGGTGGTGCTAAAATGCACCATCTCCCTTTGCTAAAATAAGTTGCACTATCTACGCTAAAGTGAGCCGCTTTTTGTAGTTTGTCTTTTTTTGTGGTTTTTTTTACTTTCAATCACACACTTGTATACTTTAAATAACTTGTGTTTGTTAATTATACCAATTGTCGGTATTGTATTTTTGAAGTTTTTCCTTTTGGTTGCTATACCGAGTGTTAGTACTGTATCGATACTGTAATGAACTGAACTGATCCGACTGGATCCCGCCGCAACGCGCGGGTGAAATTAACTAGTTGATTAACAATTAGAAAATAATTACTAAAAAATGAATAAATAAACGTAAAGAAAAACCCACCTTCCCAAAACATAATCAGCAACCCATATCGGGATAGCTTCCCCGTTAACCGGATTTCGAGCGTAACAACCGCTAAAAACCCCGGATTTTTCCTTTTGAAGCTCGGTTCGCTCAAGATCACTCTTTCTAGAAGCAACATCTTTGTATTCTTCGACCTGTTAAAAAGATAAACGATTCACGAAATTTTTACAGTTTTGTAAATAAAGAAACCGTATGGCATAAAAGAAAATGTGGATATAGGGTCGCAAACGAACCAAATGTTCAGCGAACAGTTCATTAACGGTTCAGCGTGAAGTTCGTTTATTAAACAAATGAACACGAACAAGAAATTTCGTTCGTTTAGTTAAATAATCAAACATGAACAGAGACCACGCTTGTTCATTTGTGTTCGTAAACGTTCGGTAACGTGTTCATTTATGTTCGATAGTTCATTACTGTTTTTAGTGTATCATATATTTTGTTCATGAACTCTTGTTTGTGTTCGTTTGTTTCCATTTGTGTTCACCAACGTTCGTTTTTGTTCGTTGCCTAAAATTAACAAACGAACGCAAACACGTTCATTTCCTTAACAAACGAACACGAACATAAAATCTCATTCTGTAAGCGTTCATGAACAGTTCGTGAACACAAATATTTCTTAACAAACGAACACGAACAGATCTTGTTTGTGTTCATTGGGTTCATTTGCAGCCCTATGTGGATATGAATTTACAATATTTTGTTGGGCCTCCGAGACGACAGACGACAGCAAGGGATGCTCCGGTGCTAGCACTAAATAACTACATCGTGAAAACAAATAATAATAAGAATATTTTCATTTAATCATTAATATTACGTAAAATGAAGAAAGAATAAGAAATTAAGAACAAGGAGCATAAAGATAATACGTTGCTCCAAATATGGTATCTGGCCTTGTTGTATAAACAGTAATTTTCGCATCCGTCTCTTGATTATCGCTACTCAAAATGCGAAAATCCACTTCGGCCCCTTGTGATTTTCCGATCCAATTTCTTTGCATTTCTTTGATGCTCTCTGGCCAATCAAGATCCTCTAAATCTTCTAGAAGACGGTCTGCGTATGCAGTTATCTTGAGCATCCATTGCTTCATCGGCTGCTTGGTCATAAACAATCAACTGTAAAACTATAAAAGATCCAATAAAAAGCATAAGAAAAAAATTTAAAAAGTCAAACGATGATAAAGTACCACAAAACAAAACCACCACCACCAGCATACCTTGCGTATGACAGGATGACCGCCACGCTCACTCACACCATCCACCACTTCCTCGTTTGCCAACACTGTTCCGAGAGCGGGGCACCAGTTAACCGGTACCTCGGCCTAAATATTACATAAAAACATGATAATTATATATTAAAGTTCACGTGAGTCGTGACATAGTGAATAATGCTCTTGGTGGGTTTTTTTTTTTCGCGACCTGATACGCGAGTCCTCTTTTTAGAAGCTGTAGAAAGATCCATTGCGTCCATTTGTAATAATCTGGTTCTGTCGTAGAAATTTCGCGATCCCAGTCATACGAAAAGCCTAAAGATTTAAGCTGAAACTTTACATAATTAATAATGTGTTGACAAAAAAAAGTTATGACCCATGTAAGTTAAAAGTGAATTACCTGTGTCCGGAACCGGTCAATATTCTTTAAAGTTGTGATTTTTGGGTGAGTACCAGTCTGCACAACATCAAGCAACAACCTTTAACATTTTTTTTTTCAAAATACTAACACCACAATGTATTTGTCGAAAAATAACAACAGACCTCAATGGCATATTGCTCAGCGGGCAACCCGAATGCATCCCATCCCATCGGATGCAGAACATTAAAACCTTGCATCCGTTTAAACCTAGCAAGAATGTCAGTAGCTGTGTATCCCAGAGGATGCCCCACATGTAAACCAGCTCCACTGCAATGATGATAAATAACAAACTCAAACGTGACATGTTTGGATATCCGATATTGAATCGAATTGTTAAATTTTATTTAAATATAGCACAATTGGCTTAGTCCAATTCACTAAGGGCTGTGTTATACCCGTCCCTCATCCCTCATTGTCACCTCAGCGCCACATCACCATCTCCTCACATCCCTCACCTCCACCACTCAACCTATGTTATAAAGAATTCATTCGAAATCCCGTAATGTGTTTGGTTGGTATAATTGTCAATGGAATTGGAATATAAAACATGTAAAATGACATAACTACATTGTGTCCAAGTCCAATAAGCTATGCAATTAGTGCGGTAAAATATCGGGTATCGATCAAGGACCGATATTTGAAATATAGGTTATCTCGGTGAGATATCGGTGGGATATTGGTAATTTTAATATAATGCAGAATTTATATATATAGCAATTTAACACCAATAATTCAGTGATATATCGGTTATATCGGTCAAATATCGGTGATATATCGATCAAATATCGGTCAATGTCGCCAATAATATCGGTACCGATATTTGACACCGATATTTTACTAAGGGGGTGTTTGGTGTTGCGTTTTCAAAATAGATTTTGCGTTTTCAAAACTGTGTTTTGAAAAAGCATGTAGGTACATGCTTCTCCAAAACTGCATTTTGGAGGCAGATAATCACTTTTTCATCCAAACACTTTTTTAGATTATTTATGTTTTACAAACGCAATAATCAAATAATCACTTCCAAACGTTATCCCAAACACCCTCTAAGAGACCGATATAACTGATATATCACCGATATTAACTGCATAGACAATAAGAAAGAAGTGAACGGGATATTTAGATTCGGTTCCAATTCATTATATTGTTGAAACGAACAGCATAAGGAACCGAATCTACATCCCAATTCCATTCAAATTCCATTTAATTATGTGGAACAAACACTACCTAAGGCCACCCCAGCACCACATCACTATCTTCTCCCATCCTTCGTCTCCACCACGCAACCTATGTTATACACGTCCCTCGTCCCTCACCTTCTTTATTTTATTTTTTATAAACATTTAATAATTAAAATTAAATCAACACATTTGTCAATTTAAATAAGAAATTTTCATTAACAATTAAAAAAAGTTTACTATCACTAATCAAACATGTGAGCATTGAATTGCAGTAAAATATTACACAAATAGTATAAAAATTAATGAATTAAGATACCTTGGATAAGGAAACATATCAAGAACATAATACTTAGGTTTAGATGTATCAATTTCATCATCAGGTGTACGGAAAGTCCGATTATGGTCCCAGAATTTCTGCCACTTGTGTTCAATTTCGTGAAATGGGTATGCCCTAACTTTAACAGCTTCTTTTGAATCTTCAGTAACATTATTAGAAATACTACAATTACACGGTCGAAATGTGAAGTATTTTTTTGGAAAACTGGTGGTGGTGAGAGTAGAGGAGTGGTGGTGCGGCGGAGAGCGGCGGCGTTGTGGGAATAGGAGAGTCCGGCGGTGGTGGGAGAGTGGAGAAGTGAGTGGTTGAGGAGGAAGAAGCCATTGAATTTGAATCATGGTGTCTGTGTGTGTTTGGGATTGAGTGGAAGTGGATAATATTGGCGCTAAAGGAATTTGGGCTTCTTGCCAAGGCCCAATGGGCCGTCGGTTGGGAACCCATACCCGACTTGTATTAAAGTTAAACCTCGAGGGCTAAAAACGACGTTTGTAATGGGCGCTTTTGTTCATCATGAGACTTGAACCAATAACCAAATGGGAAGGACTAGAGGTGCACAAATCAGGTTTTGCCCTAAACCAGTTTGGTTTCAGTTAAAGAAAGTCATAATCGGTTTTTTTTTTTCGCAACCAGTTTGGTTTGGAACCAATTTATAAAGGGAAAGGGGTGGAAGGGTTCTCGTATCGATTGCAAACCCATGGTTCAGTTCGGTTTGATCCGGTTTCAAGCTGATTTTTCTCAATCCAGGATTTTGGAGCGGTTTTGGTTTGTAAACCGGTTTCCCTACTGTCACACCCCGATTTCCGGTGGGCCCGGTCGATGATTTTATGCGTAACGATGGATAACAATTTCACAATATGCAACGGAAGATGGAAATAAAGTAATAATCATAAAAGATGGGAATTTATTAAATAAATTTTATAATAAGTTGTACGATACAATTCCCACAAGGTAGGATCGGAAATAAAGCGAGCTTAGGACATCAAAGGCCTTTAAGCAGTGGAGTCGCAAATTCCAAAGCTTTTTCTTTGACCGAACCATTCCAGCCTATATTCAAGGTTCGTTACCTGTAGTTTAATCTTTTGAAAATACGTCAGTTTTCACTGGTAAATACAATTAACCGACTCATTTTAAAAAGTCATTTTTGTAAATCATTATATATATATATATATATATATATATATATATATATATGTAGAGGATCCTGTACATTAATCTAATATTTTGAGGAGGGTGAGAAATAATGTGGTGATGACAAGTGTCCTATATCTAAATTAATTCAAAAGGGTGAATTAGTAATTTTCTATTTCTTTCAATTAATTGATTAAAAGATAACTGCCCAAAATAGCCGTCACCCTTTATTATAGGAATTCGAATTTAAGAAGTAATCTACGAAATTTGTGTCATCTTGTTCACCGGTTATTAATTCTGTAATGTTATATAATTATGTAGTGCAACCACCATTCAGAACTGTATAGTGTTATATATTTTTATATAGTGTTATATAGTGTTACATGGTGTTATATGATGTTATATAATGGTTTTTGGTGTTATATAATTCTGTAGTGCAACCACCATTCAGAACTGCATAGTGTTATATATTTTTATATAGTGTTATATAGTGTCACATGGTGTTATATAGTGTTCTTTGGTTTATATAGTGTTATATGATGGATGCATAGTGTTATATTTTTCTGGTAGCATGTCTATGATGGATGTATAGTGTTATATATTGTTATATAGTGTTACATAGTGTTATATGGTGTTATATGGTGTTACATAGTGTTATATGGTGTTATATGGTGTTATATAGTGTTATATAGTGTTATATGATGGATGTATAGTGTTATACATTTCTTGTAGCAGTTACATATTTCTGTATTTTTAGAATTTAGGATCGATAGAATTTAGCAGTTAAATTTGAATCGCTAGAATTTAGGAGTGAATCACTAGAATTTAGGAGAGGTTACCTAATTTGAAACATATACAAAGACACTATTACCCCTACAATTTTTAAATCAGTCCATATAATTAAAACACAATTTATAATTTGGTCCCTATTGATCTCAACCATTAGATCAAAGATCTAATGGTTTAAAACACTTCTCACACTTTAGACACTTTGTACACTATCCCTACCATATATATATATGGTAGGGTTCTAGAGTGAACACTAGGTTGAGAGTGAACTATGTGAACCCATCTGGGCCATTGGATTACATCATCTAGAGATTTTTAAACAATGGCAAGATTGTAATTATAATGTTGTAACTCCCCTTTAAAATAAACGACAGAATGGTATTTGTGTCTTTTATAAATTGCATTTATTAAACAATATAATCAAAATGCCTAAAATCTCGCTAGTTTCCATATATACAAGATACATAGTTGTTAGTGTATACACATGTGTACAGTCTCGCTAGTATCAGTTTATACAATATACACAACTGTTAGTTTATACACATGTGTACAGTCTCGCTAATTATCAGTTTATACAAGATACACAGTTGATAGTTTATACACATGTATACAGTCTTTTATACATCTGTGTATTATATTCAGAAATTGTTACATATGTGTATATTAACAACATATAGTATATTAGGCATGCACACGATTAGATTCATATAAAAATTAATGAAAATGAAACATATCACATGTATGAAAAATAAATAACTTCATCACATATTCAAAAAAAATTAATGCCCAAAAATAATTACAATTTCAATCTCAGGGAATTTTTTTAATGTTTATTGAAAATTATAAAAAAAAAAAAAACAATGTATTATGATATCTATATATACGGATAATAAAAGAAAAACAATATTCAAGTTAAAATTAAAACAAAATCTATGGATAAAGAAATAATGGAGAAATAATTATAAATGAGAGAGAAAGAGAGAGAGAGAGAAATAGAGTTAAGAGATGAGAAAATTAAGGGATTTTAATTAAATATACTTGGGTAATGTCAATCTTACCTTTTAATCTAAAAAATGATCAAGGGCCAAGATTAGTTCACTCAGTTCACTCTCAAGAAGTTGTTCACTCTTGATCCTAATCCTATATATATATATATATATATATATTATGATAACCTGTAGGTAATCATTTACTATTTTTGGGATAGATTTCTTATCACCAATTTTATATGTTTGTCAATACAGTTGGGTACCAGAAATCTATGCCGGTATGTGATCATGGTACACACCATCTTTAATATAACGTCTTCCGGGTGTATGTCTACTACCCTGCGCATATTTTATATGGTCATTCCTAATTGATGAGTCGGGACATCCGGACACGGTACCATTACCCACCAGTGTTTAATGTTATTCAAGCAATACGGATTAAACCGAATTCTTATATTTTATATAATACCCACTCCAAGTGGCTAATGCCATATCTCAGGTTTTTAAATAAAAATAGGCTAAGAGTATTTACCTTTACTTAAATAAACTGTTAAATAAGTTCTTGAAGCAAAGCCATAATCAAGTTGTATATCATAGGCACGATTATCTGGAAGGCTCTATAGTCCATAATTAAACAGATTTATATATTCGTTAGAATGTTCACGAGTCATTTAGTAAGTTCTATGACTTGACTCGCTACTTAGAATATTGTTCGGTTTCACAAGTGAAGGGGTAAGGTCCCAAAAACCTCGGTTCGAGTACTTTGGGACCACACCACAACCTCATCTTTCTAAACCTTCTTTAGACCTTGCGCGGCCGCGCACTGGTCTTACATAAAGAACTTAGAAGAAAAACAGCAAACCACATCTGCGCGCCAAAAGGAAACTAGCGAATCCTTGCGCCTCTCTTCATAACAGATAAGGATGAAAATCCCATTAAACACTCCCGCATAAATGATGCTCAGACTTGGATATTATTTACTTCACTGACACCACACGATAAGAAGTCACACTGGATTACACCTGTAATCTTCTGGAAGGCTCAATCGTGCACCACCAAGACGGTTATAACCACCTGGCCACGTGTCATCATCCCAGGCTCTCTTGAAGTCACGATGATGGCAAGGAATTGAAGGGAGATCTTCACTTGCCCACTTTCCACGTGGCGATACCCCAGCCGTTGATCAAAGATCGCGATCCGTGTGCTCTCACATTCGATTAAGAGATTAACGGAGGGAGAAATAACCGCTTACGGAGTTAGCATCTTCCGTCAATATTTCGATAATAGGTTTTCCCTCCCAAACTTTGGCTATAAATAGAAGGATAATTCAGGTATAATCTCCAAGTTACATTCACTTCACTTATACTTCTTCTTCTTCATATACCGATACTTATTCTCACGCCGGAGGGTGGTCACGGAGAGAACCTCCATTCTCCCCGTGGCGAGTCTGACGGTGTCTGTTTTGCAGTTGTCGAGAAGAGAAGAAGATCTGTCACCCCTGAACCATGGCGAGGAGAAACCAACCCTTTTTTTGCAGAACCTAACCCCCTGGTTTATCTGATTCCGGTCATTTAACCAGTGTTTCTTCATTGGCGCCCACCGATTTCTCAGTTTCATCCGTTTTTCTCGTTTCGATTCACTTCGTCATTTCCATTTCTTAAATGGAAGAAACTTCGACTCACCGTTAAACCGGCCCTCGGCCAAACTTCGTTAACAATACCCGAGTTGAGGGGATCGTAGAAGAAGCGTCGGATGACAATGAAGTGCAGTACACTGATAATCATCCGAACGACCCTGTCACTCCAGGGGTACAACCTGAGATCCCTGTAAGCTCAATTCTACCCCTAGGAGAGACCCCTATCTCTTGGTATGTTAGATCTCAGGGAGCATTGAACGCTGTGTATGCACAACTCTGTGCACAAACTGCTCCTCCCACTCAATCACGAAGGCTTGTATCCCGTACTCGAGCACCATCAGTACCTCGTTTTTCTCAGCATGATGGACCATCACGGGTATAGGAAGAAGACACAGAGGTGTACTCTAGATCTCCAGCGAGATATGAGTATACTCACTCCGAAAATCGAAGAAGAGAATATCATGATGAGTCTCACTCTCATCGAAGGCAGTCAGTTCACTCCAGGTTGGGCCCTCGACGGGACACCCGAACCAGTGAATATGATAGGACATATCATGAAGGAGAGAGTACAAATGTGTTTAGTCGGTTACAGCCAAATTACAACAAATGTAAACCTCGCGCGGTTTAAAAATCCTGAAGCTGAACACGATTTTAATCTGATCTATCGCCCAGCAGAAGCCGAAGAAAATTCCAAGTTCATCAGCGAAATTTCTCTGGCTCCATTAGAAAAAGCGAAGCTCCCATCCAACGTAGGCAAATTTAATGGAATGACGGACCCAGATGACCATCTTCGGGTCTTCACAAGCGCAGGATTAGTGGGAGGCTGGACTCTACCGATGTGGTGTCACCTCTTTATTCAAACCCTCACAGGCGCCGCGAGGCTCTGGTTTGACAACCTGCCTGTGGGGAAGATCACATCATGGGTAGACTTGAGAGAGAAGTTTTTGGTACACTTCAGCCAACAAAGGCGGTCCATCCGCGATACGGCGGACGTAATGAATATCTGGCGACGCGATGACGAAAGTTTAGAAGATTTCATTACCCGTTACAACAAAGAAGTACTCGAGATAGGAGACGTTCATGAGCACCTAATCAGAGCCCAGTTTAAGTATGCCGTCAGATGTGACAACATGATAAAAGTCTTGTCTGGAACGGAGGGACTCCCAAAAAGCTGGGAGAAATTAATGGCGGCAGCTAAGGTTTATGCCCAAACTGAGAAAAATCTCAACACCAATAGACCACCACCACCACACAGTCGCCCAACAGATTTAGGCCCAAGCAGCGGGAAAAAGTTTAAAAAGGATTGGCGCGACTCGAGTTCAGGAAATTATTCATCTAAAGATACGAGCTATCATCAACAAGCTCGCTGCACAAAGAGAAGCTAAACAAGAAAACAGAGAGAGACAGTGGACTCCTCTGACCAAAACCCCAGCGGAGGTACTGAGTACGGAAGACTACCAGGTCAAGGCACCTCCACCTATGAAGAACAAGCGCGGCCAAGACCCAAGCCAATACTGTGACTATCACAAAGACAATGGTCATACTACCAACAACTGTATCTCCCTGTGCACTGAAATCGAAAAGGCGCTTAAAAGCGGTGAGCTCACTCACCTGTTGCAAAATGTGCGCAAGGAGATAAAACAAATCACTCGTGGCGAGGAGGGCCCGAGTAAAAAGGCGAAGAATTAAGCAGCAGCTCTATAGTCTCCTTGCAGGTTGGACAAGCTCTATAGTTTATCAATCCTCAGCAAAGACTGTAGTGTAAGTTAAGTCCCATGTAATTATTTTAAAATAGACTTTGTACGGCCTCTGCGCCTTATCCATGAATAAAAAACAAAGTTCTATTATTCTTGTGTTTTTCTTACAAAGTGCATGCAATTCCTTTTGGTAAGCGCAAAAACATTATGGTAGATATAATACAAGTCTCATGAGCGGTCAGCGATTGCACACATCGCGCAAGACCTTACGTTCACACATGAGCTTTATACTACCTTTATTCGCCTTACCTATTCAAAGTAATTGTACTCATGCAAAATATTGAAAATTAAAAACACATATCATATCAAGCTACCGGCGCAAAACGCCTTAGAAAATTACAAAATATACACGGCAGTGTATTAATCGAGGTTACTTGCGCGGCAGCGCATTAACAGAATAGGGATCCAAATCTCGAAACCTACAAATTGTTCATACAAACACAAAAAGAAAACCTACGCTAGGTCTTCATCTTCATTTTCTCCATCCGGGAAGATTTCTTTCAATTGCGCCACATGGTCCTCAGATTGTAACGCAACATTGATCAAATCCATAACCGGGAGCTGTAAGTTGTTAAACTCGGTCTTCGCAGCAGCAAGGGCAGCATCTGTGTTTACGCCATGAGTAGCAGATTTGCTCGTATCCCAGTCAACCTTTAAGGCATTAACCACATGATGTGAACATTCAGCGTACCCTTGAGCATATCCATCATTTCGCACAGCAACCAACAAGCGCGCGACCGTTTTATCTAGCTCCTCAGAATTTAAAACTGATTCGGAAACCTATAATAAGAGAAGCAACTGAGGAAAAGCGCAAGACAGTTCCACAGAAATACTGTCACACCCCGATATTTCCACGTATTACCGGTGGGCCTGGTGGGGAGTACCGTGACGTTGTTGATATCATCATAGTCAAACAACACAAATTATAAACGCACAGCGGAAGCAAAAGATAGATTTATTTCAACTGAATAAATTGTATTATTAAGTATCACCAAACAGTTGAAACAGATCCACAGGCGGATCAAATAAAAAGGAAAACTGTTCAACAGACTTTGACATCTAGAGCTTGCGAGACTTGGTTATTGATGTCTGGAGTAGCCAGCCTATTACGTATAGTACCTGCACTTAGCCTTTTTGGAAAATACGTCAGTTTACACTGGTAAATACAACTTAACTGACTCATTTTGAAAAGAGTTTGAAATTTGATTTGAATGCACTTCGGCAAAAATATCTTTTATAACTTGGGACAATTATTTATATATCATCTTGTATACAGTTTTACTTATTTGTCGTCCGTCAGGGCCGGTTTGTAGGGCCGGTCTAGATTAACTGACACGCCACAGGTATAATGCCCACAAGGATTATTTCCCTTAAGTGGATTACCAGTTTTACATATGCATCTGCCAGGTGTACGCCTACACCCCGTGCTTAGGTCGTGGCCATTTCTTTGAATGATGCCAAGGATATCCGGGACATGGTCATTTAACCCCCAAAGGCCATACACCAAATAATACATATTAAACGGGTCATGCAAATACATTAATCACAGTCCGATTTAAATGACTACACACACCCAACCAAGCGGTACTTTTATAATACCGTATCCCAAGCCCGTATAGGGAAAATAAGTTATGAGTATTTACCTGAGCTAAATATAAATTCAATCCCAGCCGTATATCAATTCAGCAAATACAGATAGCTTTTACTGGGCTCCTAATCTGGAACGAAGGTTTTTATTAACCTATTAGAATCCTAACGGGTCTTTAATTTAAGCTTAAACTTAGACCGGTTAGTTTTCAAAAGGAAGGCACGGTTCAAACGCATGATAAAGCGAAGACCGGTTTAGAATGTGGTTTTGACCCGAAAAGCTTGTATGCTTGTTTAATATGGTTAACTTAAACACATTCTGGATTTTGAGACAAAAATGATATGGTTTGACCCGTTTCGGCTAATATATGCAAACTAGTTACATAAGCCGATCCGAACGCGAAAAGTGCGTAACGAGTAACCATATGAGTCATATGCAGGTTTCCTAAGTGAATATGCCTTAAATATGTTGTGACATCAGTAAGATATCTTCTATTATGCCCAAAACGGATTTAAACTCAAATTATGCCCCGTAAGGGCATTTTGGTCATTTAAAAGGTTATAAAAGAGTTTAAATATAATTATGAGTTTCGGGTCTGATGTAATCAATAACAATACTTAATTTACTAAGTTATATCAGTAGGGTATAACCTATATGTGAAATTTATCTTTTCTAACCATACTATGCACCGAAAGGGCATTTTGGTAATTTCACCTAAGGTTTAAAGGTCAAATATGGAATTTGACTTCAAAAAATTTTACTTACTGCTAAAGTATAGGAATTTACTTAAAACATTAGTAGGTATCAAGTCTTATATATCTAAAATGGTTTTAATACATACTATGCGCTTAAAACGCGTAATAATGCTTAAAAGGCGATTTTGAGCTATTTCCGGATTCTTAAAGGAAAGCTGACATTTTTATTATTCCAGAAGGCTTAAAATATTCTATTTATCATATTAGATCAGTAGAAAAAGGTTTGGTATCAAAAATCGGGTTTAGATAGGCTATATGCTAATTACGCCATTTAATTGCTAAAAAGCTTTCTAATTACGCTATTGAGCGTAACTCTTAATCTAGACCTCAAACTGATGTCAAATTTTAGGTATAAGTTTATAAATCAGTAACTAAGGTTTCTACTCTTTTACATTTTCAAAATTCATGTTTTAAGGTCATATGGGCATTATAGTCAACATTTAGGCATTTAACGGAAATATGCATATGAATCGGATAACTAATGAACCAAGTCGTATAATCACAGAGGGTTATACTTATATGAAACCTGGTCGTAAGTAAGCTCTAAGGCATTTCTAAACTATGCTCTAATGGGTCAGAACTGAAAGTCAAAGCAGAGGTCAAAGTATGCGACTTTCGGTCCCAATCCGAGCTTAAACTGAAAATTGTCGAGTTGAACATGTTTAGACATGT
Organism: Helianthus tuberosus; assembly: GCA_030545235.1. NCBI lineage: Eukaryota > Viridiplantae > Streptophyta > Magnoliopsida > Asterales > Asteraceae > Helianthus > Helianthus tuberosus. The sequence goes on along the minus strand of CM060447.1, from coordinate 72,053,218 downwards.
TCTTACATTAATTACCAAGTTATATTAATGATAAAACAGGTTGCATAGCTTCTACATTGCTAATTATGCATTAATTTGAAAATAAGCTTTCTGTTGACTTTTTAAGATCAAGTTTGACTCGACAATTGACCTAGTTAGAGTGGGAATCAGATGGTGCCCTTTTAAGGGTTTATTGCCCACATAATTACCAACTCATAGGTACTTTCAATTTGAAATTTGACTGGACAAATTAAGATTAATGACGAAGTCAAATCTTAATTACGACGGTTTGACTTTAAGCTAATAAACTAAGCAAAACTGAATTAAGGAAGGTTAAGGAAGCTTACCAAGGTCCAATGCACGACTAATGATGCTTAGGGAATGCTCTTGTGCTCCAGAAATCTTCAGGAGTTGAGAATTGAATGAATGATCAAAAGTTGCAACAATGAGGCCTTTATATAGTGCTCTTTGATTGATCAAGATGATGCCAAACAAGTCTAGGATGGATCCCTGATCAATACAAGTGTCCCTAGAGCCTAAAAACTTGTTTGTGCATCACATGGTATTGAAATCAAGCAATTTGAGTCGGTTAAACGGGCTAGACAGACACCTGTCAAGAGTTTCTATATCTGGGCACTTTAGGCGCCCCGCGTATGGGTCTGGGCAACCTTACGCGCCCCGTATGGCCTCCCAGAACTTGCCAAACAAGTTTCAAAGTTTGCATTTTTAGTCCTTGGTCCTTCCAAAAGTTGTTTCAACCTTTCTTTTTGCACTTTGAGCCCTCTAACTTGACTTTTAAGGGTCTTAAGTCATATACAAACTTTGTTAAGTCCTTGGTTAACTTTTGATCACCCGAAAAGTCATAAATTTCAACGTTGACGCTTTTAACCCCTCGTATATGAATTTTATCATAACTTTCTCATACGATAACGAAACTTGGTGAAATTTTTTTATCATGCATTCTAGTGAACATAATTAATCGTTACAAAGCTTCGGGTTTGCTAAAAGGTCACTCAGAGGTATACTTTAAACATGTTGACACATTTAACCCCTGTAGTTTGTAATCTCTCACTTTCTTTCACAATTAGCTTCGTATGATCCATGATTCATTCATTTAAGGGTATAAACATCATGTAGGGTTATTGTAAAGTATATTTATCCATTGTTAACATTTTGAACCCTTATATTCACATACTTTCCTTGTTTGTCAACTTTAGTCCTTCTAAAGTAATCCTTTACACGTTTAAAGTTCATGACACGTGTCGATATTATATTGGACATGAAATTACGAGGTGTTACATCCTCACCCCCTTAAAAGAAATCTCGACCTCGAGATTTACTGAAATAAATGAGGGTATTTTTCTTTCATTGTGGACTCTACCTCCCAAGTGTACTCGGGACCTCTTCGGGCATCCCACTTAACCTTTACAATCGGTACATGCTTCCTTCGAAGCTTCTTAACCTGTCGATCCTCAATCGACACAGGTTTTTCCACAAATTTCAAGCTCTCATCTATATGCACATCCGTATGTGGTATGACTAGCGATTCATCAGCTAGACATTTCTTTAGATTACAGACGTGGAATACATTGTGAATACCACTGAGCTCTTTAGGTAAGTTTAACTTATAAGCAACAGATCCAACACATTTGATGATCTCAAATGGTCCTATGTACCTCGGGCTTAACTTGCCTTTCTTACCAAATCGCATTACCCCTTTCCAGGGTGATACCTTAAGCAGAACCTTATCACCAACCTCAAACTTTAGAGGTTTTCGCCTTTTATCAGCATAAATTTTCTGCCTATCCCTGGCAGCTTTCAGGCGATCACGAATCTGGACAATCTTGTCCGTCGTTTCAAGGACTATATCAGGTCCTGATAACTGAGCTTCTCCTACTTCTGCCCAACAAATAGGCGTTCTGCATTTCCTACCATATAATGCCTCAAAAGGCGCAGCCTGAATACTAGTATGGTAGCTATTGTTATAGGAGAACTCGACCAATGGCAGGTGGTTATCCCAACTACCACCTAAGTCAATCACACATGCACGAATCATGTCTTCCAAAGTTTGGATGGTACGCTCACTCTGCCCGTCCGTCTGAGGATGGTAAGCCGTACTAAAATTTAAGCGTGTGCCCAAAGATTGTTGGAAACTTTTCCAAAAATGTGATGTGTATCTAGTATCCCTGTCAGAGATAATAGACACTGGTACGCCATCCAGAGATACAATCTTATCTACGTACAATTGGGCTAACATGTCGGAGCTATAAGTCTCCTTAATGGGTAGGAAATGTGCTGACTTAGTCAGTCTATCTACTATCACCCATATAGTATCATTTCCTTTCTTTGTCTTTGGCAACTTGGTGATGAAATCCATTGTCACCATCTCCCACTTCCAGGTGGGAAGTTCAGGCTGTTGTAGCAAACCTGACGGCTTCTGATGCTCAGCTTTGACTTGCGCGCACGTCAAACATTTAGCTACATAGGCAGCTATAGACTTCTTCAAGCCTATCCACCAATAGTTTGCCTTCAGATCCTGATACATCTTATCAGCTCCAGGATGAACAGAATATTTAGAACTGTGGGCTTCCTGGAGGATAACATCCCGAAGTCCTCCATAGACTGGAACCCATATTCGTCCATTTAATCTTAGGATTCCGTCCTTGCCATAGGATAACTGCTCTTCAGTTACTCCTAGCTTTTCATCAGGATAGTTAGCCTCCAATACAGCTTCCTTCTGCGCAGCTAACAACCTTTCATTCAAACTATTCTTTATCTCAATGCTCTTGGCATTGATTCTTATAGGCTTCACTCTTTCCTTTCTACTTAAGGCATCGGCGACTACATTTGCCTTGCATGGATGGTATCTTATTTCACAGTCATAGTAATTCAGAGTTTCCATCCATCGTCGCTGCCTCATGTTCAAGTCCTTTTGATTGAACAGATGTTGAAGGCTTTTGTGATCCGAATAGATCATGCACTTGGTACCATACAAGTAGTGCCTCCAAAGTTTTAGTGCAAATACAACGGCACCCAACTCCAAGTCATGGGTGGTGTAGTTCTTCTCGTGCACCTTTAACTGTCGAGAATCATAGGTAATAACCTTGCCTTTCTGCATAAGCACACATCCCATACCTGTGTGCGATGCATCACAATATACTACAAATTCCTCTATTCCATCGGGCAATGTCAATACTGGAGCATTGCTCAACTTCTACTTGAGAACATCGAAGGATTCCTGCTGCTTAGGACCCCAGTCAAACTTAATATTCTTACGCGTCAACGAAGTCAGGGGTGCAACAATCCTTGAGAAGTTTTCAATAAATCGCCTATAATATCCGGCTAAACCTAGAAAGCTACGAATCTCTGTAGGCGTCTTTGGCTCTTGCCAATTCCTGACAGCTTCAACCTTAGCGGGATCTACTTGGATACCACGCTCACTAACCATATGTCCAAGAAATTGGACTTCACGAAGCCAGAATTCACACTTTGAAAACTTGGCATAAAGCTTCTCCTGCTGAAGTAGTGAAAGAATACATCGAAGGTGCTTCTCATGGTCAGCCTGATTCTTTGAATAAATCAGAATGTCGTCAATGAAGACGATAACAAATTTGTCCAAGTATGGCTTGCAGACACGGTTCATAAGATCCATGAATGCCGCTGGTGCATTAGTGAGCCCAAAAGACATCACTAGGAACTCGTGATGACCATAACGAGTCCTAAATGCAGTCTTGTGTACATCTTCATCTTTAACCTTCAGTTGATGATAGCCTGACCTCAAATCAATCTTAGAGAAGTAGCTTGCCCCTTGTAATTGATCGAACAGATCGTCGATCCTGGGCAAAGGATATCTATTCTTGATAGTGACCTTATTAAGCTCACGGTAATCAATGCATAGACGCATTGATCCATCCTTCTTCTTCACAAACAAGATTGGCGCTCCCCAAGGAGACGAACTAGGTCTAATAAAACCTTTGGCTAACAAATCATCTAGTTGTGTCCTCAATTCCTTCATCTCTGTTGGTGCCAATCTATAAGGCGCTCTCGCGACAGGTGCTGCTCCAGGGATGATGTCAATTCTGAATTCTACTTGCCTATCTAGTGGTAAACCAGGTAGTTCTTCAGGAAATACTTCAGGGTAGTCAGGTATGACGGGAATATCTTCAACCTTGGTCTTCTGCTCGTCAATAGTCACCTGTGCCATATAAATGACACAACCCTTCTTCAAACATCTAGATGCCTTGAGCATAGACACTTGCTCAGGCAATCCATACTGGGTATCTCCCTGAATGGTAAGTGGCTCACCAGACGGAGTCTTGATCACCACTTGCTTCTTATTGCAGACGATTTGGGCTTGGTTAGGCGATAACCAGTCCATGCCTATAACTATATCAAAACCGGCTAACTTCAAAGGAAGTAAGGTCAATGGAAAAGAGTGGTTCCTAATGGATATAACACATCCATCTAACACGGTTGATGCGGTTTCTCTAGTTCCATCGGCTAATTCAACCTCATACTTCACACTTAAGGTTTTAACAGGTAAATTCAGCAACTTACAAAACTTATTATCTACAAACGACTTATCAGCTCCTGAATCAAATAACACTCTTGCATAAACATCATTTATGAGGAAGGTACCTGTGATCACATTGTCGTCCTGAACAGCTTCCCTTGCATCCATCCGGAAGACCCTTGCATTGGTCTTCTTGACCTCTTCAGGCTTCTTGGTGTATTTAGTGCAGTTGGTCTTGATATGCCCTTTCTCATTGCAATTGAAGCATGTTGCGTCTTTTATCTTCTTGCACTCTATCGTCTTGTGCTCTTTAGACTTGCATAACCCACATGCAGGTGATCCTGATTGAGACTTGGTCTCAAGCCTGCATTTTCCAAAGTGGCGTTTTTGGCAAGTTGTGCACTTTGGCTTTTCCTCTGTTCGTTGACTATTCTTTCCGGACCCAAACTTCTTGGAATCAGTGTTTCCTTTGTGCTTCTTCTCCGATCCTCATGAGTTATCATCCTCACGCTTTCTCTTACCTTCTTCAGAATTCTTTAGCGATCTTAACCTGGCCGCATCTAAGGTAAGAGACAAAGATAGATCAGCTGCTGATTTAAAAGTAGCAGGTCTTGAAGCCTTAACACTGGCTTTGATTTCTGGGGCTAAACCCCCAATGAAGCGAGCAATCCTTTTGGGTTCTGGTGTCACAAGGTAAGGAACCAATCTTGACATCGTGTTGAAGCTTGTAAGATAAGCTTGGCAATCTAGGTTTTTCATAACCAACGATAAGAAATCTGACTCAATTCTTTCAACCTCATGCTGAGGGCAGTAATTCTCCTTAATAAGAGCAACAAACTGATCCCATGTCAGATTGTAGAGTGGGATCTTTCCAGCTGCTTGAATGAGAGACTTCCACCATGCTAATGCCTCTCCCTTGAATGATTGAGATACATACTTCACTACATCCCTTTTAGCACAGCCGCTGATATCGACCACGGTGTCCATTTCATCTAACCAAGTCATACAGTCAATTACCCCCTTCTCCCCAGTGAAATCCCGGGGTTTGCAGGAAACAAAGTACTTATAAGTACAGGACTTGGTACATGGTTTATCATCAAATACTATCCTCTTGGATGGAACACTGTTTTGGTTTGAGGAATGTCGATCATCATCTTTCTTTGGCTCATCTTTCTTAGAGGGCGGCTTGCTGTGAGCCTCTGAATGAGTCTTAGGCTTGGAATGCGGTGCGGATAGGGTCCTACTTCGAGTCCCGCTAGATTCATTATACTGCCGCTCTATACCTTTTGTAACAGCATTGTCTATTAATGCTTGCAGTTCTGCACCCGCTATGTTAATTCGGGTATTATCATGATCCTCCCTTGGGTGGCTGTTGATCTCATCCGAGTCAGCCATATAGTTTGAACTGTTACATAAGATATTGACAATAATTTATTTGGGAGTTTATTATGGAATTGTCTTTTATGGCAATTCATTAACCATGGTAAACACAGACCATATTTGGTTAATTTGTTAATCATATTTATTTAGGATTTTTATTATAATTTATCCTAATTATAAAACAATAGCAGTATTATTAGTGGCACAAAAGGCCTAGTCACAAGGACATTCTAAATCATAAGCCATGATTTCAGAGAATCAAGGCATTAAGGTTTGAATCAAAGTTAATTACCTTTTCTTGACAGGGAGTTGTAGGCTACCACTGTCTTTAGTCCCAGATGACGTTAATTATAGCCCGTGGGCACTTCATCCTTAAGGGATGATTATATAAACAAGGGAATTTAGAATAACTTAATTTAGAAATGACTTATGTGATTTTATCGAATCACATTTGTCAAGCATGTTAATATGCTTTCAGATGTTTAACAAGGATTTGAATCTTTTGAATAGGTTTTACCATCTTGGCCATGTCTGCAACAACATTTAGGCTAGGTTTTACCTTTAAGATTCTTTTTAATATTTAACGCAGAACAATCCTAAATTGAGATGTTAACAAGGATCTGAATCTAATTGAGGAACTACCATCTTGGCCCTGTCTTTAGGTGACACATGGCTAGGTCTTGTCCTTTTTTGATTTTGCCATTTTATTATAATGGTAGATCTTATAATAGAAATGTTATTTTAATTCTAACCGTTCCATTTAAAATTTAAACAAGTACATGGTTGCCCTAAACGGGACTTCTAACTGAAATGACTTGCCATGCAAGGGCTAATCAGAAAAATAACAAGGAAACAAATAAAGAACAAAATAAAAGAAATTAGGATTAATCCTATGTTCTTTGTCTAGACCCGAGAATCAAGGAATGTGCAATTGTGTATCTGAGATTAAACACAAAAAGCTAGTGTTTAATTCACTCAGTGTTGGCTTTGATACCAACCTGTCACTGTAACACCTCGAAAAAATTTACGTCCAATAATGTATTGACACGTGTCATGGGCTTTGAATATGTGAAAACATACTTTGGAGGGACTAAAGTTGACAAACAGTGAAACTGTGTGAATATAAGGGTCCAAAGTGTCAACAATGGATAAATAGGCTCTACAATAACCCTACATGGTGTTTATAATCTTAAACGGATAAATCATGGATCATACGAAGCGGAAAATGAAAGAAAGTGAGGAATTACAAACTACAGGGGCTAAATGTGTCAACATGTTGAAAGTATACCTCTGAGTGGCCTTTTGGCAAACCCGAAGCTTTGTAATGATAGAATATACTCACTAGAATATGTGATAAAAATTTCATCAAGTTTCGTTATCGTATGAGAAAGTTATGATCAAAACCATGCACGAAGGGTTAAATGCGTTAACGTTGAATTTCGTGACTTTTCGGGTGAGCACAAAGTTAACCAAGGACCTACCCAAGTTTGTAAATGTCCCAAGGCCCTTAAAAGTCAGGTTTAAGGGTCAAGAGTGCAAAATAAATAGCCAAAACCACGTTACAAAGGACAAGGACTGAATTGTAATTGTTGGAAACTTGCTAAGCTGGTTAACAGCTTGTACGCGGCCCGCCTACAATTGCCCAGCGACAAAATCAGCGACCAGGTGCCAGTTCAAGTCTGTTTTCGAGTTGTAACCAGCTGTATCCGATCCCAGAGCCTCACCAATGAAATTACATGCATCTAGGGGCACTTGGACTCATCTTACAACATCCCTAGACTGTTGTGGCAGCATCTAATGAGATCAAACTTATGATAAAAGGGTCTTGAAGCTTACAACATTGAACACTTGCATTCACAAAATTCACAAGATCATCTCTGGAGCTCTCTGGACATCAAGCCAACTTTCTAGTGCTCTCTAAGCTTAATTAGGACCATTGTAAGTGTTCATAACCTTTTCTAATTCGTTGTAGCCTAGTTATTTAGCTATTAGTCAAACCATCGTAATTTAAGTTTGACTTTAAGATTAAACGAAATTTGCTCAGTCATTTCTCGAATTGAAAGTACCTACAAGTAGGTATTTATGTGGGTAACAAACCCTTAAAAGGGTATGCTCAGATTCCCACTCTAACCATGTTAATTGTCGACTCAAAGCTTGTTTCAAAAAGTCAACAGAATTATTATTTGCAAATTTAAGCATGATTAGCAATGTAGGATACATGCAACCTATTTGATCATTAAAATAACATGGTAATTAATGTAAGAACATGTCTCAACATGTTCAACTCGACAATTTTCAGTTTAAACCCAGATCGGAACCGAAAATCGCATAAATTGACTTTTTCTTTGACTTTCAGTTCTGATCCGTTCATGCATGTTTGAGATCTGCCTTAGAGCTTATTTTGGACCAATTTTCATATATGTATAACTCTCTGAGATTGTACAACTTGGTTCAATACCTATCCGATTCATATGCATGTTTCCGATTTATGCTTAAATGTGACTATTATGCCCTTTTTACTATAAAACGTGATTTTTGAAAAAGTGAAAGAGTAGAAACATTTGTTACTGATTTATAAACTTGCACCAAAAATTTGATATCAGTTTGAGGTCTAGATTAAGAGTTATGCTCATTATCGTAAATTGAAAGCTTTATGTTAAGTAATTGGCGTAATTAGCGTATAACCTATTTAAACCCACTTTTTTAATATCAAAATTTTTACCCACTGATATAATATAATATTTTGGGATTTTTAAATATTTTTATTTAATTTTTGGCTGAGCATAACATAGGTCTCTAAGTTTAATTCGGTTAATACCGATTTTGCCCTTTTAAGCCATAAAATGAGTTTTACAAATCATTTTGACCCCAAACCTTTTTCTACTGATTTTAATTGATAAATAAAATATTTTGAGCATTCTGGAAATATAAAAATTTCAGCTTTCTTTTAAAAACCTGGAAACGGCTCTAAATCGCCTTTTTAAGCGTTTTTAACGCATAGTATGTACTATAACCATATTAGACATATAAGGTTGATAACTACTGATGTTTTTAGTATATTTTTATATAATAACAGTAAGTATAAGTTTTTGAACTCAGGTTTCCAGTTTTGACCTTTTTAGCCCTTGTGAAATTACCAAAATACCCCTAAGGTGCATAGTTTGGTTTTAAATGATAAGTTTCACATATAGATCATACCCTACTGTTATAACATGTTAAATTAAGTATATTTACTGTATAAACCAGACCTGTAACTCAGATTTCTAATTTAACTCTTTTATAATCTTTTAAATGACCAAAATGCCCTTATGAGGCATAAGTTGAGTTTAAATTCAATTGGGGCATGATAGAAGATATCTTACTGATATTATAACATATTTAAGCCATATTATCTCAGGTAACTTGCATATGACTCTTATGGTTACCCGTAACGCCCTTTTCGCGCTCGGTTCGGTTTATGTAACTAGTATGCATAAATTGACCGAAACGGGTCAAACATTTTCATTTTTGTCTCAAAATCCAGAATGTATTTAGTATACCCATATTATACAAGTATTCAAACTTGTCGGGTCTAAATCACATTCTATCCGGTCTTCGCTTAATCGTGCGTTTGAACCGTATCATCCTTAACACTAGCCGGTCTAAGCTTAGGCTTAAATAAAGACCCGTTAGAAATCTAATAGGTTATTATAAACCTTTGTTCCAGAATAAGAAGAACCAGTAAAAGCTACCTTCACTTGCTAGTTGTGATTTATACTTTACTCAGGTAAATACTTTTAACTTATTTTCCCTATACGGGCTTGGGTTACGGTATATAGAATACCGCTTGATCGAGCATCAAATCTTACATCCTTGGGTGGTTAATTGAATAATTTGATCGGCTCGTTTAAACAGTCTTGTTTACTTAAAGCCTTTGGGGGGTTAATGACCATGTCCCGGATATCCTTGGCATCATCTTACGAGATGGCCACGACCTGAGCACGGGGTGTAGGCGTACACCTGTCAGTGTATAACTCTATAATGTGGTGTGTCCATTGATCTTTAACCCGGACAAGATCCGGGCTACTGAACGCACAAGTAACATGTAATTCGTTCACAAGATTATATTGCATAATTATCCCAAGTTATAAAATGTTTTGTGCCACGTGCATTCAAATAAATTTTCAACCCTTTTCAAAATGAGTCAGTTAAATTGTATTTACCAGTGTAAACTGACGTATTTTCCCAAAAGGTTAAGTGCAGGTACTACTCGTACTAGGCTGGCGGTCTTCTAGAGCGTCCACAATAAGTCTCGCAAACTTGGATGACAATAAAGCTGTTGAACATTATCTTATTTTATTTTGATCCGCCTGTGGATCCGTTTCAACTATTTGTGATATTTGATATTACACTTTATTAAAGTTGAAATGAATCTATCTTTGTTTCCGCTGTGCATTTATATATTGTGTTGTTTGTCTATGATGATACCAACTACGTCACGATACTCCCCACCGGGCCCACCGGTGACACGTGGAAAATAGGGGTGTGACAGGTTGGTATCAGAGCCAACTCTGAGTGAATTAAACACTAGCCTTTCGTGTTTAATCTCAGTTACACAATTGCACATTCCTCGATTCTCGAGTCTAGGCAAAGAACTTAGGAATTTTCCAAATTTTGGTTTTTATTTCTAACTTTGTCTTATATATTTTGTTGTATCACTTGTTGTTTTTGACAGGTTGCCAACATGCCGCCACGTATGAGAGGAAGGGGAAGGGGAAATGGTGCATATGTAGCCCCAAACGACCACGAGGCCGGACCGTCACACCGGCGAACACCTTCGGACCCCCATAACTCGGATGCTCAAAATCTTTGGAGGTCTTTTATTGAACCAGCTAGGCGCTCAGTCTCACTGAGTACCTCACCGTCTATCCCGCACTCCTTTGGGCCTCATTCTGAGAATGAGCCCCATAACTCTCACCAGTCCTACATACCTCTCCAAGGACACCAATCACCCTTTGACCATCCATCACCCGTCTTTCAGGGCCTGTTCAACCCTGACGACTACCTAGGAGCAGCAGTAGGTTTTAACCCACTTGGACCCGAAGACCACTTTTCTGGTGGCAACCCGATGGACATCGATGAAGATACCGATCCTTCAATGCCACCATCCGGAACTCCGAACCACCCCATCGAGATTTCTGATGGGTCACCGTTTGTGGGATCACCTTACAATGGTCCCGATAGCTTTGAGGAGAACTTCAAGCAATATGACTGGGTATTTACTCCCAGTTATCATAACTCTCCCCTGCACCAACCACACCACTCTCCGCTGCACCAGCCACACCACTCTCCCCTACACCAGCTGCAGCACAACTCTCCTCTGCACCAGCAGCAGCCACAGCAGCAGCAGAATCCTTCCGAGGATTCCAGACTTGTCGCGGTCACTCCGCCGCCAGCACCGCCCCAGCTTCAGCCTCCCTCGCCTCCGAGGCGAAGGAGAACGACTTTGCGAATATCCGCACGAGAGGGAATACGCATCAGCACCCCTCCACATTCAAGTGGCAGCCGGTACTCGCCTGTCCACGAAGAACCAGAGAGGGGAGAATCTTCACATCCCGTCTCTGAAGTAGTCTCTGCGCCTGTCGCGCCACAACCACCAATGGGTTTTGGAGACCCAATTCCCACTTACACTGGTGCGGCAGCATACAATCCCTTCGAGCAGCAGATCCACACAGGTTACAACTTTGCAGAGGATCCCTACTGGTTAGCTGCGAACTCTCTTCATCAGGAAGGTCCTTACGGAGGTCCCTGGGCTACAGGACACTCGACCTATGGATACCCATCATATGGGTATCAGCAACCGCAGCCTCCTCAACCTCCGCATTATCAGCAACCGCCGCCTCCTCAACCTCAGCATCCTCAGCAACCACTGCGGACACCGGTGATGTCACCGCCACAATTTCAAGAAATCCTTCATGAGATACATGAGGTGCGACAAGAGGTGCGGCATGAGATGCGGCAAGAACGAAGGCATAACCGGGGGATGTTCAAGAAGATGGTGGATTTGATCAAGGGTAAAAGCAAGAAGGATCGCTGAATCCTTTGTATGTTACTTATTTTAGTTGTAATCATGTCCCTGCGAGGACATTTATTTCTGTACTCTACCCCTGCGTGGGTATTTCCTTTCTGTTCTGCCCCTGCGTGGGCATATTTTTCTATTTTGACCCCTGCGTGGGTTTGTTTTGTTAGTTGGCCCCTGCGTGGGCATGTTATTTATGTAAAAGTCCCGTTTAGGGCAAACTCGTACTAGCTTAATTTTTGTTTGGAATGGTTAATTTAAGTTTTTCATTTTTAAATTTGCATGAATATAATATGTGAAGAAATGAAAAATAACATATTTTGATTTACCATTTTTTTTATAATAAGAGTCTTAAAAAGGTAAAACTTAGCTTGAATGTCATATTAAAGACCCGGCCAATATGGTAGAACCTGTTTAAAAAGATTCAATCTCTGTTAACATCTGCAAATATGTTAACATTCTTGACTAGTGTGATCCGCGAAATCACACATGTCGCCCTTTTAATTAATTACCCAAATTATATTTAATATATATTTGATTGTGACAAAATACCTACGGGTTATAATTAATGTCATATAAAACAAAGGCAGCCGTAGTTTATAGACTACCTGCCAAGAAAAGGATTGATTTGTCTTATTATTCAAACTTTAATCCTTTAAGATCTAAATTTTTAATTTAGAAATTTGTCTACGTGACTAGGCCTGTTGCGCCAATATTTTATTTCATTCTAGGATAAGATTACTAATAAAAAGTCCTGAATGAAATTATTTAACAAATTAACTAATATGGCTTTTATTTACCATGGTTAATAAATCGTCAAGAACGATAATGCTGTTTAGGCTTCTAAATAGACCTTTTCCTTATTTCCTTTATGTAGCAATTAAAACTACATGGCCAAGTCAGAAGAAATAAACAGTCGTCCAGAGGAAAACCCTGACAATGCTAAAATATTAGTAACTGGTGCGGAGCTGAAAGCATTAGTAAATGATGCTGTTATCGAAGCACTAAATAGACAGTATAGTGAATCAAGCGGGACCCGAAGTAGGACCCGATCCGCACCACATTCCAAGCCAAAAGTTCACTCGGAGGGTCATAGCAAACCACCCTCTAAGAAAGATGAACCTAAGAAGGATGAACCTAAGAAAGATAAGCCCAAGAAGGATGATGATCGACACTCATCAAATCAGAACAGTGTTCCCTCAAAAAGGATGGTGCATGATGCCAAACCACACACCAAGTCCTGTACTTACAAGTACTTTGTTTCTTGCAAACCCCGGGACTTCACCGGGGAGAAAGGAGCAATAGATTGTATGACTTGGTTGGACGAAATGGATACGGTTGTAGACATCAGCGGTTGTGATGAAAGGGACGTAGTAAAATACGTATCTTAATCGTTCAAAGGAGAAGCACTGGCGTGGTGGAAGTCTCTCATACAAGCTGCTGGAAAGATCCCGCTCTACAATCTATCATGGGATCAGTTCGTTGCCCTTATTAAGGATAATTATTGCCCGCAGCACGAAGTTGAGAGAATTGAGTCAGACTTCCTATCTTTAGTGATGAAGAATTTAGACTGCCAGGCATACCTCACCACTTTCAATACCCTATCTAGGTTGGTTCCATACTTGGTAACCCCAGAACCTAAGAGGATTGCTCGCTTCATCGGGGGTTTAGCCCCAGAGATTAAAGCTAGTGTCAAGGCATCAAGGCCTGCTACCTTCAGATCAGCAGCTGATCTATCTCTCTCTCTCACCTTGGACGTAGTCAGGTTGAGATCACTCAGGAATTCAGAAGAGAACAAAAGGAATCATGAGGACGATACCTCACGAAGATCAGGTAAGAAACACCGAGGAAATGACGACCACAAGAAAGGGTCGGGATCTAAGAGAGATGGGCAACAATCAGGGGATAAGCCCAAATGTAAAACTTGTAAGAAGAACCACTTTGGGAAGTGTCGATTTGAGTCGAAATCCCAGTCTCACACGAGATCCTGTGGAATTTGCAAATCCACGGATCATAAGACTTTGGAATGTAAGAAGCTGAAGGATGCAACATGTTACGGTTGCAACGAAAAAGGGCACATTAAGTCTAATTGCCCAAAGAACACCAAGAAAGCCGAAGATGGGAAAATGACCAATGCGAGGGTCTTCAAGATGGACGCTAAGGAAGCTGTTCAGGATGACAACGTAATTACAGGTACTTTTCTCGTAAATGATGTTTTTGCTAGAGTATTGTTTGATTCTGGAGCAGATAAGTCTTTTGTGGATAATAAGTTTTGTGAGTTGTTGAAATTGCCTGTAAAACCCTTAAGTGTGAAATATGAGGTGGAATTAGCTGATGGAACCATAGAAACCGCCTCAACTGTTTTAGATGGATGTGTTATATCCATTAGGAATCACTCTTTTCCTTTGTCCTTACTTCCCTTTAAGCTAGCCGGCTTTGATATAGTTATAGGTATGGATTGGTTATCGCATAACCAAGCCCAGATTATGTGCAACAGAAAGCAAGTGGTGGTCAAAACTCCGTCTGGTGAGTCACTTACCATTCAAGGAGATACCCAGCATGGATTACCTGAGCAAGTGTCCATGCTCAAGGCATCCAGATGTCTGCAGAAGGGTTGTGTCATTTATATGGCACAAGTTACTATGGACGAGCCAAAGCCAAAGATTGAAGACATCCCTGTCATTTCGGAATATCCTGAAGTTTTTCCCGAAGAACTACCTGGCTTACCACCAGATAGGCAAGTGGAATTCCGAATTGACTTCATTCCTGGTACTGCACCAGTAGCAAGAGCACCTTATAGGTTAGCACCAACGGAGATGAAGGAGTTAAGGACACAGTTAGATGATCTGTTAGCTAAAGGTTTTATTAGACCTAGTTCGTCTCCTTGGGGAGCGCCGATCTTGTTTGTCAAGAAGAAGGATGGATCGATGCGCCTGTGCATCGACTACCGTGAGCTTAATAAAGTCACTATCAAGAATAGGTATCCTTTGCCCAGGATCGACGATCTGTTCGATCAATTGCAAGGGGCAAGCTACTTCTCTAAGATCGACTTGAGGTCAGGCTATCATCAGTTGAAAGTCAAGGATGAAGATGTGCACAAGACAGCGTTTAGGACTCGTTATGGTCATTACGAGTTCCTAGTGATGCCTTTCGGGCTCACTAATGCGCCGGCCGCATTCATGGATCTCATGAATCGCGTCTGTAAGCCTTACTTGGACAAATTCGTCATCGTCTTTATTGACGACATCCTTATTTGCTCAAAGAACCAAGCTGACCACGAGAAACACCTTTGTTGTATTCTTAAGCTTCTACATCATGAGAAACTCTACGTCAAATTTTCGAAGTGCGAATTTTGGCTTCGAGAGGTCCAATTCCTTGGACATGTGGTAAGTGAGTGTGGTATCAAAGTGGATCCCGCTAAGGTAGAAGCAGTTATGAATTGGCAAGAGCCGAAGACGCCTACTGAGATTCGCAGTTTCTTGGGTTTAGCAGGATACTATAGGCGATTTATCGAAAATTTTTCAAGGATTGCTGTGCCCCTAACTTCGTTGACACGTAAGAAGGTTAAATTTGATTAGGGCCCTAAGCAGCAGGAATCCTTTGACATTTTGAAGAAAAAGTTGAGCAATGCACCAGTGCTAACATTGCCTGATGGTATAGAAAAATTTGTGGTGTATTGTGATGCATCCCACACTGGTATGGGCTGTGTACTCATGCAGAAAGGCAAGGTTATTGCCTACGCTTCACAACAGCTAAAGGTGCACGAGAAGAACTACACCATCCACGACTTGGAGCTGGGTGCCGTTGTATTTGCACTAAAGCTATGGAGTCATTACTTATATGGAACCAAGTGTGTGATCTATTCAGATCACAAGAGCCTTCAACATTTGTTCAATCAGAAGGACTTGAACATGCGACAAAGACGATGGATGGAAACTCTAAATGATTATGATTGTGAGATAAAATACCATCCAGGCAAGGCAAATGTAGTTGCTGACGCTTTAAGCAGGAAAGAAAGAGTGAAGCCAATAAGAATCAACGCCAAGCGCATCGAAATCAGGAATAGTTTGAACGAAAGGGTGTTAGCTGCACAGAAGGAAGCTGTGTTGGAAGCTAACTATCCTGAAGAAAAGCTAGGAGTAACTGAGGAGCAGTTATCCTATGACAAAGACGGAATGCTTAGATTGAATGGACGAATATGGGTTCCAGTCTATGGAGGACTTCGGGATGTTATCCTCCAGGAAGCCCACAATTCCAAATATTCCGTTCATCCTGGAGCTGATAAGATGTACCAGGATCTAAAGGCCAACTACTGGTGGATTGGTTTGAAAAAGTCTGTAGCTGCTTATGTAGCTAAGTGTTTGACTTGTGCGCAAGTCAAAGCTGAACACCAGAAGCCGTCAGGTTTGTTACAACAGCCTGAAATCCCCACATGGAAGTGGGAGATGGTGACGATGGATTTCATCACCAAATTGCCAAAGACAAGAAAGGGAAACGATACTATATGGGTCATAGTGGATAGACTGACGAAGTCAGCACATTTCCTACCCATTAAGGAAACTTACAGCTCAGACATGTTAGCTCAATTATATGTAGATAAGATCGTAGCTCTACATGGTGTACCATTTTCAATTATCTCCGATAGAGATACGAGATACACCTCTCATTTTTGGAAAAGTTTCCAACAGTCTTTAGGCACGCGCTTAAACTTCAGTACGGCTTACCACCCACAGACAGACGGACAGAGTGAGCGTACCATCCAAACATTGGAAGACATGCTTCGTGCATGTGTGATTGATTTAGGTGGCAGTTGGGATAAGCATCTGCCATTGGTCGAGTTCTCCTATAACAATAGCTACCATACTAGTATTAAGGCTGCGCCCTTTGAGGCATTATATGGTAGAAAATGCAGAACACCCATTTGTTGGGCGGAAGTAGGAGACGTTCAATTATCAGGACCAGATTTGGTCTTTGAAACAATGGACAAGATTGTCCAGATTCGCGACCGTTTGAAAGCTGCCAGGGATAGGCAGAAAAGTTACGCGGATCCAAAGCGTAAGTCTTTTCACTTCGAAGTAGGTGACAAGGTATTGCTTAAAGTATCACCCTGGAAAGGGGTAATGCGATTTGGTAAGAAAGGCAAGCTAAGCCCGAGATACATAGGACCTTTCGAGGTTATCGAACGTGTCGGGTCAGTTTCTTATAAGTTAAACTTGCCTGAAGAGCTCAGTGCTATCCATAATGTATTCCACATCTGTAATTTGAAGAAGTGTTTCGCTGACGAATCGCTAGTTATACCGCATACGGATGTACATATAGATGAAAGCTTGAAATTCGTGGAGAAGCCATTGTCGATTGAAGATCGACAGGTAAAGAAGCTTCGAAGGAAGCATGTGCCTATTGTGAAGGTCAAATGGGATGCCCGTAGAGGTCCCGAATACACATGGGAGGTAGAATCCACGATGAAAGAAAAATACCCTCATTTGTTTCAGTAAATCTCGAGGTCGAGATTTCTTTTAAGGGGGTGAGGATGTAACACCTCGAAAAAATTTACGTCCAATAATGTATTGACACGTGTCTTGGGCTTTGAATATGTGAAAACATACTTTGGAGGGACTAAAGTTGACAAACAGTGAAACTGTGTGAATATAAGGGTCCAAAGTGTCAACAATGGATAAATAGGCTCTACAATAACCCTACATGGTGTTTATAATCTTAAACGGATAAATCATGGATCATACGAAGCGGAAAATGAAAGAAAGTGAGGAATTACAAACTACAGGGGCTAAATGTGTCAACATGTTGAAAGTATACCTCTGAGTGGCCTTTTGGAAAACCCGGAGCTTTTTAATGATAGAATATACTCACTAGAATATGTGATAAAAATTTCATCAAGTTTCGTTATCGTATGAGAAAGTTATGATCAAAACCGTGCACGAAGGGTTAAATGCGTTAACGTTGAATTTCGTGACTTTTCGGGTGAGCACAAAGTTAACCAAGGACCTACCCAAGTTTGTAAATGTCCCAAGGCCCTTAAAAGTCAGGTTTAAGGGTCAAGAGTGCAAAATAAATAGCCAAAACCACGTTACAAAGGACAAGGACTGAATTGTAATTGTTGGAAACTTGCTAAGCTGGTTAACAGCTTGTACGCGGCCCGCCTACAATTGCCCAGCGACAAAATCAGCGACCAGGTGCCAGTTCAAGTCTGTTTTCGAGTTGTAACCAGCTGTATCCGATCCCAGAGCCTCACCAATGAAATTACATGCATCTAGGGGCACTTGGACTCATCTTACAACATCCCTAGACTGTTGTGGCAGCATCTAATGAGATCAAACTTATGATAAAAGGGTCTTGAAGCTTACAACATTGAACACTTGCATTCACAAAATTCACAAGATCATCTCTGGAGCTCTCTGGACATCAAGCCAACTTTCTAGTGCTCTCTAAGCTTAATTAGGACCATTGTAAGTGTTCATAACCTTTTCTAATTCGTTGTAGCCTAGTTATTTAGCTATTAGTCAAACCATCGTAATTTAAGTTTGACTTTAAGATTAAACGAAATTTGCTCAGTCATTTCTCGAATTGAAAGTACCTACAAGTAGGTATTTATGTGGGTAACAAACCCTTAAAAGGGTATGCTCAGATTCCCACTCTAACCATGTTAATTGTCGAGTCAAAGCTTGTTTCAAAAAGTCAACAGAATTATTATTTGCAAATTTAAGCATGATTAGCAATGTAGGATACATGCAACCTATTTGATCATTAAAATAACATGGTAATTAATGTAAGAACATGTCTCAACATGTTCAACTCGACAATTTTCAGTTTAAACTCGGATCGGAACCGAAAATCGCATAAATTGACTTTTTCTTTGACTTTCAGTTCTGATCCGTTCATGCATGTTTGAGATCTGCCTTAGAGCTTATTTTAGACCAATTTTCATATATGTATAACTCTCTGAGATTGTACAACTTGGTTCAATACCTATCCGATTCATATGCATGTTTCCGATTTATGCTTAAATGTGACTATTATGCCCTTTTTACTATAAAACGTGATTTTTGAAAAAGTGAAAGAGTAGAAACATTTGTTACTGATTTATAAACTTGCACCAAAAATTTGATATTAGTTTGAGGTCTAGATTAAGAGTTATGCTCATTATCGTAAATTGAAAGCTTTATGTTAAGTAATTGGCGTAATTAGCGTATAACCTATTTAAACCCACTTTTTTAATATCAAACTTTTTACCCACTGATATAATATAATATTTTGGGATTTTTAAATATTTTTATTTAATTTTTGGCTGAGCATAACATAGGTCTCTAAGTTTAATTCGGTTAATACCGATTTTGCCCTTTTAAGCCATAAAATGAGTTTTACAAATCATTTTGACCCCAAACCTTTTTCTAATGATTTTAATTGATAAATAAAATATTTTGAGCATTCTGGAAATATAAAAATTTCAGCTTTCTTTTAAAAACCTGGAAACGGCTCTAAATCGCCTTTTTAAGCGTTTTTAACGCATAGTATGTACTATAACCATATTAGACATATAAGGTTGATAACTACTGATGTTTTTAGTATATTTTTATATAATAACAGTAAGTATAAGTTTTTGAACTCAGGTTTCCAGTTTTGACCTTTTTAGCCCTTGTGAAATTACCAAAATACCCCTAAGGTGCATAGTTTGGTTTTAAATGATAAGTTTCACATATAGATCATACCCTACTGTTATAACATGTTAAATTAAGTATATTTACTGTATAAACCAGACCTGTAACTCAGATTTCTAATTTAACTCTTTTATAATCTTTTAAATGACCAAAATGCCCTTATGAGGCATAAGTTGAGTTTAAATTCAATTGGGGCATGATAGAAGATATCTTACTGATATTATAACATATTTAAGCCATATTATCTCAGGGAACTTGCATATGACTCTTATGGTTACCCGTAACGCCCTTTTCGCGCTCGGTTCGGTTTATGTAACTAGTATGCATAAATTGACCGAAACGGGTCAAACATTTTCATTTTTGTCTCAAAATCCAGAATGTATTTAGTATACCCATATTATACAAGTATTCAAACTTGTCGGGTCTAAATCACATTCTATCCGGTCTTCGCTTAATCGTGCGTTTGAACCGTATCATCCTTAACACTAGCCGGTCTAAGCTTAGGCTTAAATAAAGACCCGTTAGAAATCTAATAGGTTATTATAAACCTTTGTTCCAGAATAAGAAGAACCAGTAAAAGCTACCTTCACTTGCTAGTTGTGATTTATACTTTACTCAGGTAAATACTTTTAACTTATTTTCCCTATACGGGCTTGGGTTACGGTATATAGAATACCGCTTGATCGAGCATCAAATCTTACATCCTTGGGTGGTTAATTGAATAATTTGATCGGCTCGTTTAAACAGTCTTGTTTACTTAAAGCCTTTGGGGGGTTAATGACCATGTCCCGGATATCCTTGGCATCATCTTACGAGATGGCCACGACCTGAGCACGGGGTGTAGGCGTACACCTGTCAGTGTATAACTCTATAATGTGGTGTGTCCATTGATCTTTAACCCGGACAAGATCCGGGCTACTGAACGCACAAGTAACATGTAATTCGTTCACAAGATTATATTGCATAATTATCCCAAGTTATAAAATGTTTTGTGCCACGTGCATTCAAATAAATTTTCAACCCTTTTCAAAATGAGTCAGTTAAATTGTATTTACCAGTGTAAACTGACGTATTTTCCCAAAAGGTTAAGTGCAGGTACTACTCGTACTAGGCTGGCGGTCCTCTAGAGCGTCCACAATAAGTCTCGCAAACTTGGATGACAATAAAGCTGTTGAACATTATCTTATTTTATTTTGATCCGCCTGTGGATCCGTTTCAACTATTTGTGATATTTGATATTACACTTTATTAAAGTTGAAATGAATCTATCTTTGCTTCCGCTGTGCATTTATATATTGTGTTGTTTGTCTATGATGATACCAACTACGTCACGATACTCCCCACCGGGCCCACCGGTGACACGTGGGAAATAGGGGTGTGACAGTCACACCCCGATATTTCCACGTATTACCGGTGGGCCTGGTGGGGAGTACCGTGACGTTGTTGATATCATCATAGTCAAACAACACAAATTATAAATGCACAGCGGAAGCAAAAGATAGATTTATTTCAACTGAATAAATTGTATTATTAAGTATCACCAAACAGTTGAAACAGATCCACAGGCGGATCAAATAAAAAGGAAAACTGTTCAACAGACTTTGACATCTAGAGCTTGCGAGACTTGGTTATTGATGCCTGGAGTAGCCAGCCTATTACGTATAGTACCTGCACTTAGCCTTTTTGGAAAATACGTCAGTTTACACTGGTAAATACAACTTAACTGACTCATTTTAAAAAGAGTTTGAAAATTGATTTGAATGCACTTCGGCAAAAATATCTTTTATAACTTGGGACAATTATTTATATATCATCTTGTATACAGTTTTACTTATTTGTCGTCCGTCAGGGCCGGTTTGTAGGGCCGGTCTAGATTAACTGACACGCCACATGTATAATGCCCACAAGGATTATTTCCTTTAAGTGGATTACAAGTTTTTACATATGCATCTGCCAGGTGTACGCCTACATCCCGTGCTTAGGTCGTGGCCATTTCTTTGAATGATGCCAAGGATATCCGGGACATGGTCATTTAACCCCCAAAGGCCATACACTAAATAATACATATTAAATGGGTCATGCAAATACATTAATCACAGTCCGATTTAAATGACTACACACACCCGACCAAGCGGTACTTTTATAGTACCGTATCCCAAGCCCGTATAGGGAAAATAAGTTAAGAGTATTTACCTGAGCTAAATATAAATTGAATCCCATCCGTATATCAATTCAGCAAGTACATATAGCTTTTACTGGGCTCCTAATCTGGAACGAAGGTTTTTATTAACCTATTCGAATCCTAACGGGTCTTTAATTTAAGCTTAAACTTAGACCGGTTAGTTTTCAAAAGGAAGGCACGGTTCAAACGCATGATAAAGCGAAGACCGGTTTAGAATGTGGTTTTGACCCGACAAGCTTGTATGCTTGTTTAATATGGTTAACTTAAACACATTCTGGATTTTGAGACAAAAATGATATGGTTTGACCCGTTTCGGCTAATATATGCAAACTAGTTACATAAGCCGATCCGAACGCGAAAAGTGCGTAACGAGTAACCATATGAGTCATATGCAGGTTTCCTAAGTGAATATGCCTTAAATATGTTGTGACATCAGTAAGATATCTTCTATTATGCCCAAAACGGATTTAAACTCAAATTATGCCCCGTAAGGGCATTTTGGCCATTTAAAAGGTTATAAAAGAGTTGAAATATAATTATGAGTTTTGGGTCTGATGTAATCAGTAACAATACTTAATTTACTAAGTTATATCAGTAGGGTATAACCTATACGTGAAATTTATCATTTCTAACCATACTATGCACCGAAAGGGCATTTTGGTAATTTCACCTAAGGTTTAAAGGTCAAATCTGGAATTTGACTTCAAAAACTTTTACTTACTGCTAAAGTATAGGAATTTACTTAAAACATTAGTAGGTATCAAGTCTTATATATCTAAAATGGTTTTAATACATACTATGCGCTTAAAACGCGTAATAATGCTTAAAAAGGCGATTTTGAGCTATTTCCGGATTCTTAAAGGAAAGCTGACATTTTTATTATTCCAGAAGGCTTGAAATATTCTATTTATCATATTAGATCAGTAGAAAAAGGTTTGGTATCAAAAATCGGGTTTAGATAGGCTATATGCTAATTACGCCATTTAATTGCTAAAAAGCTTTCTAATTACGCTATTGAGCGTAACTCTTAATCTAGACCTCAAACTGATGTCAAATTTTAGGTATAAGTTTATAAATCAGTAACTAAGGTTTCTACTCTTTTACATTTTCAAAATTCATGTTTTAAGGTCATATGGGCATAATAGTCAACATTTAGGCATTTAACGGAAATATGCATATGAATCGGATAACTAATGAACCAAGTCGTATAATCACAGAGGATTATACTTATATGAAACCTGGTCCTAAGTAAGCTCTAAGTCATTTCTAAACTATGCTCTAATGGGTCAGAACTGAAAGTCAAAGCAGAAGTCAAAGTATGCGACTTTCGGTCCCAATCCGAGCTTAAACTGAAAATTGTCGAGTTGAACATGTTTAGACATGTTCTTACATTAATTACCAAGTTATATTAATGATAAAACAGGTTGCATAGCTTCTACATTGCTAATTATGCATTAATTTGAAAATAAGCTTTCTGCTGACTTTTTAAGATCAACATTGACTCGACAATTGACCTAGTTAGAGTGGGAATCAGATGGTGCCCTTTTAAGGGTTTATTGCCCACATAATTACCAACTCATGGGTACTTTCAATTTGAAATTTGACTGGACAAATTAAGATTAATGACGAAGTCAAATCTTAATTACGACGGTTTGACTTTAAGCTAATAAACTAAGCAAAACTGAATTAAGGAAGGTTAAGGAAGCTTACCAAGGTCCAATGCACGACTAATGATGCTTAGGGAATGCTCTTGTGCTCCAGAAATCTTCAGGAGTTGAGAATTGAATGAATGATCAAAAGTTGCAACAATGAGGCCTTTATATAGTGCTCTTTGATTGATCAAGATGATGCCAAACAAGTCTAGGATGGATCCCTGATCAATACAAGTGTCCCTAGAGCCTAAAAACTTGTTTGTGCATCACATGGTATTGAAATCAAGCAATTTGAGTCGGTTAAACGGGCTGGACAGACACCTGTCAAGAGTTTCTGTATCTGGGCACTTTAGGCGCCCCACGTAAGGGTCTGGGCAACCTTACGCGCCCCGTATGGCCTCCCAGAACTTGCCAAACAAGTTTCAAAGTTTGCATTTTTAGTCCTTGGTCCTTCCAAAAGTTGTTTCAACCTTTCTTTTTGCACTTTGAGCCCTCTAACTTTACTTTTAAGGGTCTTAAGTCATATACAAACTTTGTTAAGTCCTTGGTTAACTTTTGATCACCCGAAAAGTCATAAATTTCAACGTTGACGCTTTTAACCCCTCGTATACTAATTTTATCATAACTTTCTCATACGATAACGAAACTTGGTGAAATTTTTATCATGCATTCTAGTGAACATAATTAATCGTTACAAAGCTTCGGGTTTGCTAAAAGGTCACTCAGAGGTATACTTTAAACATGTTGACACATTTAACCCCTGTAGTTTGTAATCTCTCACTTTCCTTCACAATTAGCTTCGTATGATCCATGATTCATTCATTTAAGGGTATAAACATCATGTAGGGTTATTGTAAAGTATATTTATCCATTGTTAACATTTTGAACCCTTATATTCACATACTTTCCTTGTTTGTCAACTTTAGTCCTTCTAAAGTAATCCTTTACACGTTTAAAGTTCATGACACGTGTCGATATTATATTGGACATGAAATTACGAGGTGTTACAAATACAGAAGAGAGTAGAAACTTACACATGCGATTCCACGTTCTTTCAGCCATGAGATATCATTCTTCAACGGCTCAAGCTCACTCTCCGCCGTTACCCGCGCAGTTTCTGAAATTTCTAACTTTTCTTCGGTTTCAGCAAGACGGCGAGAAGTTTCAGCTTTCTCAGTACAAGCAAGCTCCAAATCTTTCTTAAGTTGTTCCTGCTCAGATAGCAAAGCAATAAGTTCTTCTATCTCCTTATCTCTAAGAGCAAGAGTAGCGCAGGTATGTACCTCTCGTTGTTCACTCCGTTCCCTATGAGAACGCGCTTAATCCCACGCAGCTTCAGCGTCAGCTTTTTCTTTCTTCAATTTTTCAATCTCCGCAGTTTCTTCAACTTCTCAACCTCAGCTTTGAGATTATTGATAACATTTCGGAGACCCATCTTCTCGGCATTGTCCTTCTCACAAATCTTTTTGAAGTTTTTGCGCTCCTCGGCAAGAAGGGCAGCTTCAGTTTTTCGATCATTCTCAAATTTGGCCTGATCAGCTTCTACTTTAGCCCTCAACTGGGCAGCACGAGCCTTATCCTCAGCAGCTTTCTTCTTGGACGCCCTAAAAGCAGCCCACTCTTTATGCATACTATGCCACTCGCGCACTATGCGGTGCGTAGTGGATGTATAAGAAGCGGCCTCTTCAAGATAAGCATGATAAGTTTGCTCATGAAGGCGCCCCTCCTGGAATTTAATCTCCCCAGGCGGGAAGGTTCCCTGTAACCAATCCCGATAAACACGCCAGTCTGAAAAAGTGTCACCTTTCTTCAGATTCCAGATAGGGACGTGAATTTCAGCAGCATTTTTCTCCGAATAAGTTCTATAATAATAATCCCCCAGAGTTTCATCTGGGCGGATGGGGGAACTTTTATCAGCATCAAAGAACGAACCATGATCCTCAGCAGGGATTTTCTTAATATTTTCCGGCATGAAGCCAGAAGCCATGGAAGGAGAAGTTACAGGGATCTCTTCAGCAGTCTTCCCTTTCTCTGAATCCTGAGCAACAAGTCCGGGAGTTTGTGGATTACCAGCACAACATCCACAACCTCTGGGCAAGTGACCTTTTCTGCATCCACAGCAACATCAACAGGCTTATCAGCCTCAAGATTCTCAACCTCAGCAGTCTTCCCCGCCTCATTCTCAGGAATCTCAGTATTTTTTAACTGCTCAGCAACGGAGGCGTATGGAGGAGAGGGCAGAAGTTCTTCATTAACCGCAGAGGACGGTTTTGTGTGAACAGGAGAATTCGGTCTTTCTGCAAAAACAAACATATAAATCACACAAGGCATGAAAGCGGAAAATAAAAAAGAACACTTACCAAGAAGGGGATTCGCAGTAAGAGCATCAAGATTGCCCCTTTTGGTAATAATCTTCCGTCAAACTTTCTTCTCAGGCTGACCTTCAGCCTCGGCATCGGTTTGTTTCCTTTTCCCCGCCTTCTTCCTCAACAAATATTATGGACTCGACTCTAAGTCGATAGGATCATCAGGGTTTGATGGAGGGATATCAGCAGTATCTTTCGGCTCCGGCTTCGGTCTTCTTATAACTACAGGCGCAAGACCTTCCAATAAATCAGATACCACCACATAATCACACCAGGAGACAGAGGAACGGCGCATACCTTTCTTCTCCCCCCCCCCCCACATTTTTTGCCTTAGAAGGTTGAGCTTTCTCAAGGTCACTCTTTTTTGGCGCAGCTGTAGTGGTGGGCGCACGTCTTTTCTTCTCAGGACCTATGTGTAACATATCAAAAAAAAATTATATATATAAGAATTATAGATTGTTTAAATTTATTAACCACTAATAATTAATTTTATTTTTAAGATAATTATTCGACCCATATAGTTTTAAAAACTATTTTATATATAGTTGGTTAGAATGATATACTAATTAATTGGCCTGTATATGGGTGACCTTTCTATTAAAATAAAAGTATATAAAAACTTATATAATTAGACGGGTAGATTACGGGTAAGTTGACTGTTACAAATATGAAATACCTAAACGAGCCCAGGAACAGTTTAATAATTAAATTATAAAAATACATTATATTTGAACCTACTCCGTTTTTAATGAAACTTGGTTCAAAATGTAGATAAGATTATTCTCGTTCTAATGACATATTCATTGTTTTATAAAACGCCATATTTTAGAAGTTATAAGCGCCAAATAAGTGAAACAGTTAAATTAATTATAATATATATAATAATAAAATAATAATAAAATCAAAACAAAACATTCAATATGAATGTAAACGTGTAAAGTCAACATGCATACAACATGACTAACAATTAAAATTGAGGTATGCGTGGCCATCCCCCAAGATTTGAAAAGAACTATAAATAGAAGGCAAAACTTTTCTTTTCTGCCTACACACTCTCTCATTCTTTCTATTCGTATATATGTTTTTTTTCTTTAGTAATAATAATAAAGCCCTGCCTCGTTTTAAGTGTTTTAACTCCCGATCATCGCTACCCTTTCCGATTGATCTGGAGCCCCATAACGCATGTCAAGGCTCTGCCCGACTAAGTTCGTTGGGGTTCTGTCTCGTGACATAGGGATAAGGTTGAATTAGGGTAACTATACTTAACACGAGTGCAAATATATATATATATATATATATATATATATATATTTTTTCTTTTTTAAAATAGCTCAGAAGTTATACCCAAGATTCTACCAGGAGGCTTTCTAGTTGAACCCTAAAGTTACAAAGTGAGTCCATTCTCTTTTCTCACAGTTTTATCACCTTTTTGTGATACAATTATATTTAAAAAGGCTTTCCAAAATCCTAAATGTTTACCAGTTATATTTACAGTGATTAAATTTTTATATTCTATAATAACTGCCGATATGGAAGGTTTTATACATTACTTGACCCTCGTTACTATTGGCCAAAAGGTTAGCCAATAGTAGTCTGACTACAATCACAGGGGGAATAGTGCTCCAATAGCCATAGCCTATAACTAATATTATTTTAACATTAAATCATTAATAAATTTAATGTATGATTGAAATAAATCTAAATGGTGTGTACATAAAATAGAGCTTTATAAATCATTATTAAAATATATATTAAAGAAAATATATTTAATAACCCTAAATTACTATTTACATTATAAAATAATGTTTAGTCTATAAATGTATACCATAATAAAATAGTCAAATATAATATATTCTACTATACTAAGATTATATTTTTAGTCTTAGTCACGTTAACATATTAAATAATAATATTACAATTATTTAATTAATATATTATATTTGATAAGTTATAGTAGTTTGACAGAAAATGATATATTTCATTTTCTGGGTTAAGTGGTTTTGTGCCATAGAAAATATATTTGACAAAGTAATGTCACGGGACACTACTAAGTCCAGAGTCACTAGTTGAGAGAATGATCAACAGTGACATGACCAAAGGCACTAGTTGAGAGAATGATCAACAGTGATATGACCACAATTACTAGTTGAGAGAATGATCAACAGTAATATGACCCGAGTCACTAGTTGAAAGAATGATCAACAGTGATATGACCACAATTACTAGTTGAGAGAATGATCAACAGTAATATGACCCGAGTCACTAGTTGAAAGAATGATCAACAGTGATTTGACCACCGTCACATGAATCACCTAGTGACCAATATAATAGTAAGATATACTATATATCTATTACTTGATAAATTCACTATTGGACAAAAGTGAGCCAATGAGTGATATGACCACTGTCACATCGGAACTGCCACTAGGTGACAAATACTGATTGAGTTTTGGGAAAATATAAACAAATATAAAAACCTTAATGCTGTAAAGTATAACAATATATTTTATAAAAATGGAATGAACTCACCAGTATTTATGACTGATAAAATATTTTCAAAACGTGTTTCAGGTAATTTGCTAGAAGCCAGCTATGGAGCACTGAAGGCTTAAATAAAGTGGCTATAAATACCTGAATAAAAGAAGAAACTTATGTTTTATTTAATTGGGTTTATCCAAAAAAAAAAACATTTGAATGAAATACGGGGTTTTAGCCCATTTGTTTTATATTAAAAGTTTGGTGTTTTAAAACTCTAAAATCATTTCCTAACTACGATCCTGATGAAATTTTTTTCCGCTGCGTATCTAATAAACACCGATACCATCTGACTAGTTCACAGCACCCGCTCCCAGGGTGGGGTCGGGGGCTGTGACAGAAGGTGGTATCAGAGCCATTTGTTTAATCTATTTAGGTGTTCTTTTAATACCTAATCTGAAACAATAAAGTTAGGAAATTAATACAAAGTAACATATGTGTTATTTTTGTAGATTTAAATATATGAATATATATATGTAGATATGCACATATGATTCCTGAAAGTATTGTTTTGTTTTAATTATTCTGTTATATTAATAATTGAAAATGTTTGCCATTCAGATGTCGAATGAAGTATCACATAATCTAGAAGTTCATGCTAATAATGAAAATCCTTTAGATAAAAATGCTATAGAAAATCTAATAGCCCAAGGAATAACTAATGCTATACCTTTAATAATTAAAGCCGTTAAAAACCCCGTAGAACCCACCAAAGTTGTGAGTAGCAAGCATACTCGTGACGACAGTTTTAGCCATAGTGTCAATGGAGGCAATGATAATATTATCAAAACCCCATTTCCCAAGAAAAAGAAGGCGATGACTCTCGGGTGTACCTACAAAGAATTTCTAGCTTGTAAACCAACTGAGTTCGCAGGCAGTGAAGGCGTCACGGCTGCTTTGCGATGGTTGGAAAAGACGGAAGCTGTACTTAAAATCAGCAAATGTGCCGAAGAAGTTAAGGTGATGTATGCTTCCAACTTCTTCAAGGAAGAAGCCTTAGAATGGTGGAATACAATTCTTCAGGCAAAAGGAAGTGACATGGCTTATGACATGAACTGGGAAAAATTCAAGGAAATGACAGAAAGGAAATTGTGTCCTCCTTATGAAAAGGAACGAATGGCTAACGAGTTCCTAAATCATAAAATGATAGACGTGAATTGTCATGAATATATGACAACGTTCTTCGAATATGCAAGAATGGTACGAACTCTGGCTTCGCCAGAACCCGTACTAATTTGTCGTTATATTTGGGGATTAGTTAGCGAAATCCGAGATATGGCCAAGGCCGCTAGATCATAGACTATTGAAGAAACAGTTGAACTAGCTAACATCCTGACAGATGGACTAATCCGCACAAGAGAAGAAAACAAGAAGAAAGAGTTAGCCTAGAGGATTTTCCAAGAATTTAAGAAGAAAGGAACTGAATCGTCATTGGAGCAACCTACCTGCAGAAGCTGTAACGAAAAGCATTCAGGAAGATGTCGTTTTAGGAGAACTCCCTACTGTGACTTCTGCAAGATGACCGGGCATATAGAGAAAGAGTGTTGAAGGAAAACTAATATTTGTTTCAATTGCGGAGAAACGGGACACATCAAACCATATTGCCCGAAACTGACCAAAGCACTCGACAACAAGGCAAAAACAACGGACGGAGCTAAGAAGAACGCACGAGCATTCGTACTTACTACGCAAGAAGCAGAAATGATTCCATACGTAATCGCTGATATGTAATATCTAAGTTAAGTTATTATTTGACCCTAGTATAAATAAAAGTTTATAAATAAATGCATCTTGCCAAGTACTTCATCTATTCAAAACCATAACAGACTTGTTTGGTCTTCACTTTCCTTGAATCATTTAAATTGGTTATGACACCTTGCGGTGGCATTTTCGTTAACTTGAAGCTTGCGCTAATCTCATTTTCACACCTGATGTACGGATTTATTTATTTAATTTCTGTTGGTTCATTATCTTAAAACAATCTTAATACAATTATGTGTTAAGATAAGAGTACACAAATTCGTATTATATTCCGGTGTACCTCCAAAGATTCTTTCATCATTGATCGAAATTATATGATATCCATTTGGTCTTTCATCATCATTTGAAAATCCTATAAGATTTATTTGAAATGAATATCTAAATTTACTTCATTAAAACTTGCAGTTGATTACGAACACGGTGAAATTGTTCGGTCACCATAATTATTAAGCTATTTCAATCATTTCGACACCTTGCGGCGTCGATATAAACTTGTAGCTTGGGCTAATCATAATAATACGTATCAATCAAAACCACATATGTCTTTCATTTGACTCATCATTAAGAATAGTCTTGATGCAATTATGTATTAAGACAATGATACACTAAACTCTATTGTATTTCGGTGTTTCCTTGCAATTCAATAATGTCAACACATTGATTTTTCTAATGTCATCATTCGATAGTTGACAAATCATTTTCGTGCTTCTATTTCATTTGCTCTTGTTGATTCTAAGTATTCCTCAGTTGACAATCAATGTAAGTTTTCTTTTGACAATAAATTCTATTGTTTCTAAAGTCATTTACAACTTGTAAACATTCAATTTAGATATCTATTGATCGTATATCTCTTTTAACTTGAACCTAGTCACCTTGGAAATTATATCATTTCATCTCGTGCATTTGACATTGATTTTTTTTTTCAAATAATTCAGTTGAACCATTGAGTCCTATTTATTGTAAAACTCGTATCCACAAAATTTGAATATGTCTTGATTCTTTGTCATTTACCCTAATACTGTTCTTATTGACTAAGATGTGACATAACTCTAAAAGAGATATCGTAGCCCAAATCTCGAGGACGAGATTTAAAACAAGGTGGGGAGGATGTAACATATCAAAAAAAAATTATATATATAAGAATTATAGGTTGTTTAAATTTATTAACCACTAATAATTAATTTTATTTTTAATATAATTATTCGATCCATATAGTTTTAAAAACTATTTTATATATAGTTGGTTAGAATGATATACTAATTAATTGGCCTGTATATGTGTGACATTTCTATTAAAATAAAAGTATATAAAAACTTATATAATTAGACGGGTAGATTACGGGTAAGTTGACTGTT
Organism: Helianthus tuberosus; assembly: GCA_030545235.1. NCBI lineage: Eukaryota > Viridiplantae > Streptophyta > Magnoliopsida > Asterales > Asteraceae > Helianthus > Helianthus tuberosus. Next base: position 72,021,764 of record CM060447.1, on the reverse strand, counting down.
ACAAATATGAAGTACCTAAACGAGCCAAGGAACAGTTTAATAATTAAATTATAAAAATACATTATATTTGAACCTACTCCATTTTTAATAAAACTTGGTTCAAAATGTAGATAAGATTATTTTCCTTCTAATGACATATTCATTGTTTTATAAAACGCCATATTTTAGAAGTTATAAGCGCCAAATAAGTGAAGCAGTTAAATTAATTATAATATATATAATAATAAAATAATAATAAAATCAAAACAAAACATTCAATATGAATGTAAACGTGTAAAGTCAACATGCATACAACATGACTAACAATTAAAATTGAGGTATGGGTGGCCATCCCCCAAGATTTGAAAAGAACTATAAATAGAAGGCAAAACTTTTCTTTTCTGCCTACACACTCTCTCATTCTTTCTATTCGTATATATGTTTTTTTTTCTTTAGTAATAATAATAAAGCCCTGCCCCGTTTTAAGTGTTTTAACTCCCGATCACCGCTACCCTTTTCGATTGATCTGGAGCCCCATAACGCATGTCAAGGCTCTGCCCGACTAAGTTCGTTGGGGTTCTGTCTCGTGACATAGGGATAAGGTTGAATTAGGGTTACTATACTTAACACGAGTGCAAATATATATATATATATATATATATTTTAAAATAGCTCAGAAGTTATACCCAAGATTCTACCAGGAGGCTTTCTAGTTGAACCCTAAAGTTACAAAGTGAGTCCATTCTCTTTTCTCACAGTTTTATCACCTTTTTGTGATACAATTATATTTAAAAAGGCTTTCCAAAATCCTAAATGTTTACCAGTTATACTTACAGTGATTAAATTTTAATATTCTATAATAACTGCCGGTATGGAAGGTTTTATACATTACTTGACCCTCGTTACTATTGGCCAAAAAAGTTAGCCAATAGTAGCCTGACCACAATCACAGGGGGAATAGTGCTCCAGTAGCCATAGCCTATAACTAATATTATTTTAACATTAAATCATTAATAAATTTAATGTATGATTGAAATAAATCTAAATGGTGTGTACATAAAATAGAGCTTTATTAATTATTATTAAAATATATATTAAAGAAAATATATTTAATAACCCTAAATTACTATTTACATTATAAAATAATGTTTAGTCTATAAATGTATACCATAATAAAATAGTCAAATATAATATATTCTACTACACTAAGATTATATTTTTAGTCTTAGTCACGTTAACATATTAAATAATAATATTACTATTATTTAATTAATATATTATATTTGATAAGTTATAGTAGTTTGACAGAAAATGATATATTTCATTTTCTGGGTTAAGTGGTTTTGTGCCATAGAAAATATATTTGACAAAGTAATGTCACGGGACATTACTAAGTCCAGAGTCACTAGTTGAGAGAATGATCAACAATGATATGACCAGAGTCACTAGTTGAGAGAATGATCAACAGTGACATGACCAAAGACACTAGTTGAGAGAATGATGAACAGTGATATGACCACAATTACTAGTTGAGAGAATGATCAACAGTAATATGACCCGAGTCACTAGTTGAAAGAATGATCAACAGTGATATGACCATAATTACTAGTTGAGAGAATGATCAACAGTAATATTACCCGAGTCTCTAGTTGAAAGAATGATCAACAGTGATATGACCACAATTACTAGTTGAGAGAATGATCAACAGTAATATGACCCGAGTCACTAGTTGAAAGAATGATCAACAGTGATATGACCACAATTACTAGTTGAGAGAATGATTAACAGTAATATGACCCGAGTCACTAGTTGAAAGAATGATCAACAGTGATTTGACCACCGTCACAGGAATCGCCTAGTGACCAATATAATAGTAAGATATACTATATATCTATTACTTGATAAATTCACTATTGGACAAAAGTGAGCCAATGAGTGATATGACCACTGTCACATCGGAACTGCCACTAGGTGACAAATACTGATTGAGTTTTGGGAAAATATAAACAAATATAAAAACCTTAATGCTGTAAAGTATAACAATATATTTTATAAAAATGGAATGAACTCGCCAGTATTTATGACTGATAAAATATTTTCAAAACGTGTTTCAGGTAATTTGCTAGAAGCCAGCTATGGAGCACTGAAGGCTTAAATAAAGTGGCTATAAATACCTGAATAAAAGAAGAAACTTATGTTTTATTTAATTGGGTTTATCCAAAAAAAAAAAACATTTGAATGAAATACGGGGTTTTAGCCCATTTGTTTTATATTAAAAGTTTGGTGTTTTAAAACTCTAAAATCATTTCCTAACTACGATCCTGATGAATTTTTTTTCCGCTGCGTATCTAATAAACACCGATACCATCTGACTAGTTCACAGCACCCGCTCCCAGGGTGGGGTCGGGGGCTGTGACAGAAGGTGGTATCAGAGCCACTTGTTTAATCTATTTAGGTGTTCTTTTAATACCTAATCTGAAACAATAAAGTTAGGAAATTAATACAAAGTAACATATGTGTTATTTTTGTAGATTTAAATATATGAATATATATATGTAGATATGCACATATGATTCCTGAAAGTATTGTTTTGTTTTAATTATTCTGTGATATTAATAATTGAAAATGTTTGCCATTCAGATGTCGAATGAAGTATCACATAATCTAGAAGTTCATGCTAATAATGAAAATCCTTTAGATAAAAATGCTATAGAAAATCTAATAGCCCAAGGAATAACTAATGCTATACCTTTAATAATTAAAGCCGTTAAAAACCCCGTAGAACCCACCAAAGTTGTGAGTAGCAAGCATACTCGTGACGACAGTTTTAGCCATAGTGTCAATGGAGGCAATGATAATATTATCAAAACCCCATTTCCCAAGAAAAAGAAGGCGATGACTCTCGGGTGTACCTACAAAGAATTTCTAGCTTGTAAACCAACTGAGTTCGCAGGCAGTGAAGGCGTCACGGCTGCTTTGCGATGGTTGGAAAAGACGGAAGTTGTACTTAAAATCAGCAAATGTGCCGAAGAAGATAAGGTGATGTATGCTTCCAACCTCTTCAAGGAAGAAGCCTTAGAATGGTGGAATACAATTCTTCACCAATTTACACATATTTTAGTCCCCCATTTTATCCCCATTTTATGCGTTTTCGGCCGTAAAACCGTTATTCGGATACTTAATCAGGTATACTTTTGTGTACAGGCCTAAAACAGCATGCCAAACAAGATGATAGTGAAAACGAGGACTTTCCGGACGAAACGACAAAGCTGTGAACATTCTGTGGAAATTCTGACCTGGGCGTTGGGCACGGTCGTGCAATGCGTGGAACGACCGTGCGGATCTGACAACATAGCCTAGACCGGCAATGCACGCCAGTGCGATCCGGAGTGCAAGCCTTCCTCGGATAGGAACGATCGTGCGGATGGAGGCACTCCCGTGCAACCCCGAAGACCAAGTCCAGCCGGAACTGCACCACCAGTGCAGCTGCACGTGCAACCTTAACCCCGAGATGCACGATCGTGCCACCAATGGAATGGTCGTGCGAGATCGAAGACTGGTCAAGATCTGTGATGTGACACCTGGGTCACTGCGACCATCAAACAAATACCAAGCCAATGAAATATTTCATTTCATACTTGGGATCTGTATAAATATGTGTATCTTTTGCACATATCAACTCTTATTCGATTTCAAGCTCTAAATCGCTTTCTGGAAGGTTATACGCGATCTGATGCGTAAATATAACCAGTTTAATGCAACGAACACTCCGGAATAGTGAAATAGGCTTAACATACCTTAAATAACCTTTACATAACTTAGAAATAAGTTTTGAAGGCTTTGGTATGGCAAAAACAAGTTAAATCGCTTACAGGGACTAAACTTGACAAACTACGAAAGTATGCCAATTTGAACTGTAACAGACATTCCGAAACATGACCATAAGTTAAACATACCATAAATATCCTTTACATAGCTTAGAAATAGGCTTTAAGGGGTTCGGTGTGCTAAAATAAACTTTTGGGTCATTCAGGGACTAAAAGCGTCAAAAAGTGCACAAGTTTGCATTTTCGCGCATAACTTACGTTCTGAATACATCCGGACATCTGAAAATTTATGTAAGCACTAAAATATTTTATTTTAGTGTTTGGCATAAGAAGAATCCATTCGTCACGCATTTTGGATCGTTTTTCGCGCTTGTGTGCATTCCGTCGTAATTAACCGAACAACGCAACCGTACGGCCAAACGAACCGACACCCGAGATATTTTTGAACACATTTTAAGTTCCCTATACTTTAACTTCATTTTAGTGCTTTGAAATGGGGTTAACGGGCCTTAAACATGTCGGAAATAGCTCAAAACACTAGCAGGGACCAAAAGTGCAATTCTGTGAAAGATGGTCCTTGCGCACCTCAACACTCTGAGTGTTACGGTGCGCAAGGGGTCTGCAGAACATCAGAAGCTTCTGTCCAGCTGTTTGCAGCTGTTGTGCACCCATAAACCCCTTTCCACCTGTTGATACCTTATGGTGGGTGGCCAAATGAGCTACCACAACTTTCCAACAAGTGTACGGATACGATTCGATCACGTTTTTCAAGAAACGATCCTAATGGTGGTGCATATCCTATAAATACCCCATGATTCACAACTCAAAACCCACTTGAATTCTGAGTTTGTTCTCTAAGTTGGGGTGTTTTATCACTTCATACCTGAGAATAATCGGAAGTTCAATCTTGCGGGGACCCTTCGTAAGTATTCCTTCGTTCTTTTATTGCTTTTCGAGTCTGAAAGTCAAACTTTGTTTGACTTTCTGCGTTGACCAGTTTATGGTCAATGCGAAGTTCGTTCGAACTTCGCAACGTGATTGTAATCACGATGGTTATAGTCCCTTGGGACTATGCCTACTGATTACCACGTTGTCTAGGGTCGTAAGGGTAAGCGATCTAATAAATCGCTTATACCTTCGAACCCGACCCATTTGGTCGATCATTAGGATCCGACCAAATACATTAGGTGACCATAGTATATAGGGAATAACCTTCCGAGGTTATACCTTATGGTCGCTTCGTTAAGTAGTTGTATGATAGGTAGTATATATGCCTTAGGTAAATTACCAAAATACCCTTTTCATGTGTAATCGGTAATTAAACATATGTAACCTAAACTTTTGTCACATAACTGATTATGTAACATGTTTAGGCATATAACACTTGTCATAGGACTAGTTAGACGTTCCGAACGCGTTTCACGCGAACGACGCGTTAAAGTAGCATAAGCTACCTAAACGGGTCGTAAGCACTTAGGCTAGTTTTCATTTAGTATGTAGGCTTTGTTAAACCATACTACATGAGTTCCCATACTCATTTGGTTTAGGAGCCCTCATTCTATCCGATCTTCCGATATAGGTCCGGTTTATTAACATAGTTACCTATATTAGGTGCCGTTTGATATCCGTGATCTCTAGCATTGTTTGGTTGTCACTCAAGGACTACTGAGCATTCTCAAGTGAGTACATAGACCCCTCTTTTACTGTTTTCCAAACTGTTTTGGGGTGAAACACATGTGCCTACTTGTTACTTTCATGCTTTCCATGCTTTCACATCATATACCTGCTATGTTCGTTAGTGCATTATAGTACATGATTTCATTACATTTCATACTATGTATGCCCATTGTGTGCGTACTTAGTACATCGTTTTACATTACATGCTATGTATGCCCATTGTGTGTGTACTTAGTACATCGTTCTACATTACATTTCATGCTATGTATGTCCATTGTGTGCATACTTAGTACATTGTTTTACATTGCATTTCTGTTGCATATGCTCATCCAGCATATGAACACATTATATACTACATTTTGAACCGTTGTAACTATTTAACTATGTGAACCGTCGTAACCCTTTAATTATATGAACCATTTGTAACTGTTGAACCGTGTGAACCATTTGTATCTGTTGACATGATTTACATTTGACAATAGACATTTGACTATACATAAACATTTCTACAATCGTTAAACATTACATCTTGGTGGTTTGGTTGGAGTAAGTGATTTAAGTAACGAGGCGTGTGTAATATGATACAAGCATGGTGGATACGCCGCTGGTACTTCCTATATATAAGTGTTTGTATGGTATCACATATTGTAGCGTTATTTGAATCATTTCAATTTGAGACATATAACATTGTAAACAAATAACATACTTTTCACAAGACATTGATTTACAAACAACTTATCTTATACAAACTCATTTTACATGGTTATTCATTTAACCATACATTATTCTCTTATTTATACATATCATCTGATCTTATCATTTTTCAAATGATTTACAAGACAAAGCAAATTACAAGGTTCATGACTAAACATTTTCTCAAACATAAGTCATGAATTCTGTTTTCACAAAACCTATGTATCTCACAGGCATTTTTATGCTGACGTACCTATTTTCACATGTGTTTTCAGGAGATGATGCATAGGACTTATCAAGACATACTTAGGCGGACCTGTGCCTTAGTGACTTAAAACGAGACAATAACTAGTTACTTTATGTTATGTACTCTTTGGTTCTTGTCTAAAACAATGTAAACTTTCATGTTTGATTAATAAAACGAAACTTCAATTGCCATGGATTTGAAACAATTAATTCTGTTACAACACTCCTGTAGGTCCCTCGGAGGTTGAGGTTAAACCTTATCCTTGTTAAGTTCAACACACTAGCAAGTGCGGAATCCAAGCTAGAATGCAAACCGGTAGTTTATAATGAGAACACAAGCTACAAAGAGAAAGGGTAGACACACAAGATATCAAAGTTTTCTCTTGTATTTCAGTGGACACGGTTACAGCCCTTGACCAAACTGAAAATACGCTCTCTACAAGACTAGGTTCACTCACACAAAAATGAAGTGAACACATTACATCCGTATATATAACCTTCACAGCTAGTCTGGTCGAAGGATCAGATAGAATGATCGAAAGATCATCTATCGAGATAAGACCTATCGAAGGATCCATACATACCTCGAAGGATTGGCATCCTTCGAGGTCCATATATATCCATCGAAGGTTATCTTTCGAGCTCATCGAAGGATATAAACAATCCTTCGATGAGCCATCCTTCGACACACACAATCTTACAAACTTTTCTAAGTGTTTGACCAAGTCAAACCAGGAGGATGGTTGACTGGTCAAACTTACATTAAGCACACATATAGACACATCTAAGACGCAACAAGACTAACAAAAGACATCGTTTTATATCATTACAAAATACAGACAAAGTACAGACACAAGTGCACCAACAAACTCCCCCTTGGCTGTAGCTTTGTCTTGATCTTTGTGTCTTCAAGTCTCTGACGTCCTTTCAACCGTCAAGTGATGCGTAGACCATGCACTTCCCGCATTCACAAGCAGGTTGAAGCAATACCGGGCCATCTTCTGAAACTTCATTGCTTGTTCACGATCTCTAACCAAGTAATTTATCTCGTGATCCTTAAGAACAATAATATCCGACCTGGACATGTTAGTAATCCACATCGGATCTATCATTCGAAAATTCTCCTGACTATCTCGGAATAAGATCACGGCTTCTCCAGTATCTGCATCATAAACCCAGCAACGAAAATTTCCCAGAAAGTCTGTCTTCATTTTCAACAAAGGTATCTTCTTCATCAATTTTGGAGGATCATAAACCAATCGATACCGCGCAGTATTTGTCTCTGGATCAAGTGAGAACCTGATTGGCTCGTATCTTGGAAACTGCGGCTTGTATAGAGGGTCCTTCCAACCTTTTCTTCGTTCCAGTCTAATCTTCTTCGCGAACAAATCCACCATCTTGTCTTTGACTCGATTAATAACCTCCATCTGAGCCAAAACCGCCACATCATAATAAGGAAGTGAAAGAATGCTGAGAAGAGACCTGAAATACTGAAGGCCGCATTCCCGCTTCACAACCATGCAATGAAGATCCTTGATGAACATCCAGCTGATAATACGACCCCTAGCTGGATTTCTTTCCAAAACCATGTAGTTGGCCTGATCCAACGGAGGGAGCGGAGGAGGATTCCTGGCTAGGAAATCCGCTCGCCATTCATTCACAGTCTTTTCACGGTTTTCTTGAACTGATGGAGAATCTGAAGAAGGATTAGAAGATTCTGCTGTCTTTGCTTCCTCAAGATTATCATCAAGCGAATTAAGCTCCACATTGTCTTGACTAACATAAACGGGACGTTCCGGATCCGAACCGATGAAGATTTCTTCAATCGTGGAGAAATCGGTTTCGTCCGGAACCAACGGAGTGGCATCGATCGTCGTCACATCAACTTCATCCATTGCTGTCAGAGCTAGCACACATTCATCAGACATCTCAGTAACATGTTCTCCTTCTTCTAATAGTTCACCCGTGATTGGATGAAACTGTTGAGCACTTGAAGATTCAGGGAGATCAGTGAACGCTTCCGGCTCAAGACTAATATGTTCAAAAACTGCTGAAGCTTCCAATGTTTCAGTTGGCTCAGAAGGACCAGTAGCTGTTGGAGGAGCAGAAGGAGCATCTTGAGATGTACCAGACCCACCTGCAGCACCAGATGCAGTTGCACCGGAACCTGTGGCAGCTGGTTGATCAGGATTTGCTGCATCATCATCCTTATCATCGTCACGCCTTGAAGGAAGGATGCCCAAAGCTTTGCACCGTTCATTCCAAAGAGTAACAACTTTGTGATCAAATCTCTTAAAGTTCGCTTGAACAGGCTTGAAGGCTTCCATTAATCTATCATCACGATTCTTATAACGATCGGACAGCTCTTCATGTTTCTGTTTTAACGTTGTTGCCTCACGTTCTAGCACAGTACTATGCTTCTTCATTATCTCAACCTCTCCATCCCGAGCCTTATTAGCTTCTTTCAGTCTTTCTATCTCTTGAGCCTGTTCTCTTATCTTGACATTCTGAGCACTAACAAGTGAGACCAGTTTGTTGTGTGCCTCAGCATCATGTGTTCGCTGAATACGGTATTCTTCAATCTTTCTTGTATTCCGACCGACTAAGGTACCCAGTTCACTGACTTGTTCAATCAGGAATTGAATTTTCTCAGCATCAGACAACACAGATAATGTTTCTGCTAGAGTAGGCCGTGAGGGCTCAGAACCTGAGAAACCAGTCTGGCCAGATGGACCAGAAGTACCTGTTGGACCAGGAATAACAAGAGGAGGACGTGGATGTGTACCTGAGACGGGGGTTGCAGGCGGCTGTTGATCAACAGGCGCCGTGCGTGCCCCAGAAGACGTCTGTGGAGAAGAGATCAGATCCAGCATCTCTGATGTAGATAATTGTTCAATGATAGGAGGCAGCTGTTGCTCCGGAGGCGTTGAATGCTGAATCGGATCAGGTGTAGTGATGTCACCAGCCGTTTCCCCTGTTGGCTTTGATCCGCCCCTTGATCTCTTAGAAGTACGAGTACCCTCTCTTCTTGATTGTCTCTTCCTTCTGCGTAATCCAGGAGCAGCAGGAATATAATCGTCATCTTTATCAGATTCTGCAACATTCACAGGTTTCTCAATACGTGCAAAACCACGAAAATTTCCTCGCTGATCATAAGCCTTACGCATCCCTGGAGGAGGAGGATTATCATCCTCAGAAGATGAATCATCATTACCAGCACCTCCTTCAGCATCAGAAGACGAACTACTTTCATCTGCCAACCTCCTTGGCTCGTCCACCTTACTTTTGCCTTTGTCAGTCGCAACAGTACCTGACTGACTAACAGGATCACCAGCTCCACCTGCACTAACACGAGCATCAGGATCGACAAACACTCCCTGAACTTCTTCTGTAGCAACATTCACATCGACTTCAACATGTGCTCCAACACTTGAACTGCCAGCAGACTTCCTGCTCGATGCTTTAATACCATGCTTAGCCCCGAGCTGCGTGGTAGCCAAAGCGATTAACCTTGGCTCTTCATCATCAGAATCACTCGCATCTCGACGCCATTTGTTGTTCTGCGGTGCCTCGTAGGCCGGAACATCAAGATGACCAATAAGCTTCCTAATTGGATCCGATTCTTTATAGTTGGACATGGATTTGAAAATCAGCAGTGTACGCTCATTCATCGGATTCACAGGAAGAACATCTGCTTCAGCTTTAGGAAGATCAGGAATCTGCTCATCAATCATCATCTGCAGGAATCTAGGATATAGCCAAAACTTGGTAGATGTTCGTTGAGTTGCTGACGGGAGTGGCCTTCGAGCATTTTCTTTCAGATTGTCGAAAATATAACGTGATATGTTGAAAGGCTTGTTCAGAATCAAAGCCGTAAACAATCCCGTTAAATCAATCGGCGACAGATCATATCCAGATCGCTTGTTGCTCAGGCAGTGAATAAGGATATGCAATAAGAGCTTGTATCGAAGCGGCATAAACTTTTTGTTGATCTGATTTGCAAGAACGTTATCGCTGTACCGTAATCTCATCAGCAAGCCCCGCTGACATTGTAAATCAATAGAAGTAGCATCTTCTGGTTGATCACCTAGTTGCAGACGTGCTCTGATAGTGTTTTCTGTAATCACCACGGGTTTCTCAGCGACGAATCCCCTAATCACTTCCTTGTTATCCACTGTTTCAACCACAGCCGAATTCCAGAACGCCTTGATATGAGACTGATAAGCAGTGTGCTGTGTAGTGATTGCATAGTTGATACGAGTGCGATGCAGATACTCCATTATTCCCGTGAATTCCGGACTGATTTTGTCTTCCGGTTGTAAATACGCTGCCATGTTGTGTCGTGGCTCCGACATAGATTCAACTTCCGATTTTTCTTTCTTGGTTGGTTTTGCCCGCTCTTTCTTTTCTTTCGGTGCCATTTCTGTTCATGAAAACACGAACACGTAATGAGAAACAATCAACATGAATTCCACACTTAGAAAAAATTTCAATTTCTTGGAAAAAATTCTAAGTGTTCTGTCTCGAAAGATCCCATTTAGGCATCGAAGGATGACACATTGATCGAAAGATGTTATCTGCTTCGAAAGATGACAGGCCATATCGAAAGATCATCTTTCGAAAGATAAAAATTTTGAAAGATATTTGATCAATCGAAGGATCTGATCAACCGAAGGATGATCCTTCGAAAGGCTTAGTATCCCGGTGACACTGTTCATCGGCGATTTTCCGGCGACCTGTTCATCGTTTTTCGGTGACCATTTTAAGTGTGTTTTAGGTATGTTTCAAACCATTTAAAGACTCAATATAACACCACTTAAACATCAACAATAAGGCACCTTAAAACAGACATAATAACATCAAACCCAACCCCGGACACAAAACCCCAACCCGGATACAACCACAAACACATGTATCAATCAACCAAGAACACACAAGGTTTTCAGACCATCAACAATCAAAACAAAGACTCCGAAACCTAAAACATCAGTCAAGATATACATTTTAAACATCAAAAACCTACAACTAACATATCCACATTACAAAACAAAACACATGATTAGATGAAATGTTTATGTTGTTGTTTGAAAAATTGTATTCGGATTATCCTACCGAGATTGTAGATGAAATCCTGATACACTAAGTTTTTGAGTAAATTTTGGCAGAGTTTCGGTAGGATCAGAGGATTTTTGAATAGTGAAGTTGAACAGTTATGATGAAGTGAAGAAGAAGACACTCTTTTATACCCTGACCTCGAAAGTCGAACCGTCTCGAAGGATAGATGATCTTTCGAAAGATGAAAAGGTGCTCGAAGGATGAGATATTTGGTCGAAGGATCCAGATCTAGATCGAAAGATACCAGATATTTTTGGAACCCTCAACAACTTCGAAAGATGATCCTCGAAGGATATCTTTCGACCTGATTCATCTTTCAAAAGGTCTGATCAGCTCGAAAGATCAAATTTGTCAAATCCTTCGTTGACCAATTCATCTTTCGACTGAGATGATTGACTTTCATTGACTTTCTGATCTTTCGAGGGCCATTGCTTCCTCGAAGGATCAGATTTCCACCAACACTTTGGATTTTTTGGGAATTTTCAATTTAAGCCCTTCAAATTCTTAAAAGCTTTCAGAAATGACGGTTTTGAAAAATTGTCCGTTATGAAGTTCTGCAAAAGTCAGTTTTATGAAGTATTTCGGCTTGTCAGATATCTGATCGAGTACCAACATCGGTTAATCAAAAAATAAGATTAAATTGAAAATCTTTTTGGATTTTGATAAAATAAAAGACAACAATTTTAGAATCCTTTGAATGTTATCAAACGACATCACCGCTAATGTCGTGCTGATATGCACCAAACGACAAAAACTGTTTAAAAAGACAATAAAAGTTAATCACTAAAGTTAAGCAGTAAATAAATATGTACAAACACAACAATATTTTTGCGAGTTTCTGGCGAAGAGAATCATATCAGTTTGCGGTCTTTTGTCAAAACACATTTCCTTTTAATATTCTTTTACAGAAGTGGATAAGCATTCTACCACAATTACCGATATTGTTATCCACTTAAACTCAGCGATCAAGTGTAATCATAATGCATTGAGATACGTTAAGGTATGATTTATACTTACCGACCGGCGTTCATCCACTCACGACACATTCCCGTATCAAGGTATGCACGAGAGTTCATCTTACTGGGGAGTATACCATTTATCATCCGTTTTTAACGTATATAAAATGTGAACAAGTCACTTATTTGATTTGAAAACAAGCCCTATGTGATATAATCACTTATTGATGAGGAACTTGATTTTCATATGCATGAGGGCACAGGAGCAAGTCCGTGAACAGGTCAGTACTTCCGTACAGCAGAGAGACGAACTTGACTCCCGGATAAATGTGATATTTTATCACTTATTTGTTTGGACATGTGATTGTTTATCACTTATTGAGGTCGAATGCAATATGTACACGTATGTATGGTATCATGGAAGATCTAGACTTGCGTCCCCGTTATTTTTCGGTAAAAGATACAACCATGATACCCAGATGATAAACAGCATAAACCCCAAATATCTCAGAACCTCGGCAATCTATCAAACGAAATTTCGGTACCAAGACCATATGCCAATGAGCGGTTCCCACTCGGTTTTCAGTTCGTTATGTTTATATCCCCTGCACACTTTAAAATGATCGTGAGTCTACCGGTACATTATTAGTAGAGCTACTTATTTTATTATATTTTTTTTTATGATTTCCAGAAACATGTTTCGACCGACCTCTGATGTAATATCATTTTCTCTTATCTTGCCAAGAAACTCATTTTTGTTTTTCTATTGTTTTTGTGTTTTTCTGAATTTTTTCCCCCTTAAATGCAGAAAGTAAATAAAGTAAAGACATATTTTTGTGTTTTTGCGGTTTTTCAATGTTTTTGAATTTTCTTTGAAGCTTTCTCCCCCTAAAATTTAAAAACAAAGAAAATAAAGACACACATTTTTTTTTTTTTTTTTTTTTTTTTTTTAAGAAAATATTTACAAAAACGATTTTCCGATGTCGGTTACTCTTGCTTCACCTTTATGCCGTTTACCAAAAGTAAATAATCGAATCTTGATTTATCAAATGCTTTGGTAAAAAGGTCGGCACGTTGGTGATCGGTATGAATGTGAACCACATCGATAAGTTTCTTTTCAAAGCAATCACGTATGAAGTGATATTTAATATCGATGTGCTTCGTTTTTGAGTGCTGTACAGGATTTCTAGTGATCTGTAAAGCAGCTTCATTATCAACAAAAATAGGAGTAGTTAGGAATTCAAAACCGTAGTCCCGCATCTGTTGTTGGATCCATAGAACCTGGGAGCAGCAACTAGACGCAGCAATGTATTCCGCTTCACATGTAGACGTAGCCACACATGTCTGCTTCTTGCACTGCCAAGTGACTAGGCGATTGCCTAAGAACTGACATCCTGCTGTAGTTGATTTTCCATCTTTCTTGCAGCCGCCGAAATCAGAATCACTGTAAGCTTTGAGATCGAAGTTATCATCCTTAGGGTACCATAACCCGGTGTCAGGGCAACCCTTCAGATAACGAAAAATCCTTTTGACAGCAGCATAGTGAGAGACCTTCGGATTCGCTTGGTATCTGGCGAGAAGGCACGTTGGATACATAATGTCGGGTCTTGATGCAGTGAGATACATTAACGATCCAATCATAGCACGATAAAGTGAAGAATCCACAGCTTCCCCTTTTTCATCCGGAGTAATCCCGTGATTCTGCGGAAGAGGAGTAGAAATTGGCTTCGAATCGGACATCTGGAACCGGCTCAAGATGTCTCCGACGTACTTGGTTTGATGGATAAAAATTCCAGATTCGGACTGATTAACTTGCAAACCCAAAAAGAACGTCATTTCACCCATCGCACTCATCTCGAATCGATCTTGCATCACTTTCTCAAATTCCTTGCATAAATTATCATCGGTAGAACCAAAGATAATGTCATCGACATATACCTGTACCAACAGAAGATCTTCACCTTTTTCTTTGATGAAGAGGGTACAGTCGATCAAACCCCGTCTAAACCCGTTGTTCAGCAAGTAGGTAGACAGTGTCTCATACCAGGCTCGAGGTGCTTGATGAAGACCATATAATGCTTTGTTAAGTAGTAAAACTCTGTCAGGATGTAATGGATCTTCAAACCCCGGTGGTTGCTCGACATATACTTCCTCTTCGACTACTCCGTGTAGAAATGCACTCTTAACATCCATCTGGTACACCTTGAATTTCTTGAAGGATGCGTAGGCTAGAAAGATTCTAATAGCCTCCAGACGGGCAACAGGTGCGTACACTTCATTGTAGTCAATACCTTCTATCTGACTGAAGCCTTGAACAACTAACCTTGCTTTGTTTCGGACAACAATCCCACGGTCGTCCTTCTTGCACTTGAACACCCAACGAGTTCCGATCTTCTTGTAGTTGTCGGGCCTATCAACCAATTTCCATACGCCCAATTTCTCAAACTGCTGAAGTTCTTCTTGCATGGCTTCCACCCAGGAATCATCTTTCAATGCATCCTTCCAAGATCTAGGCTCTTCTTGGCTAACATAGCAGGTGAAAGACCAATCATTCTGTTGTCCCGATTCTCGTATCTCAGCATACAAGCCAGCATTTTCGTTATTTCTGATTTGATTTCTTGTCCTTACACCACTGAGAACATCACCTATAATATTCTGCTGAGGATGAATGTTATGAATTCGGGTTTCAGGAACTAGAGAAATTTCAACATTGTTCCTCAAGTTATTGATATTTAAATTCCCGATATCATTCTGAAGCTGTTGAGTTGTAGAAGATGATGCATTTTCTTCTTGGCCAAATGGCGCAGACACTGGATCCGTTCCTTCTGAAGTACCTTGAACCGGACCCCGTGCTTCACCATCATTTGCATCAACATACTCCTCATCTTCTGATGACAAATTGTAGTCGACAGCATCATTAAACACCTCATTTGAAGCGAGATTGTTGACAGAAGAAGATGCTTATGAGTCAACAATGATTGGGCGAGCTAACTAAGAGCCAGTCGCATTCTCGCTTTCAGACAACATTTGAGCAATTGCATTGTCATCATCAAATGTCGGCAGATTGAATGAGTTGAAAAGACCATCATAATCGAACATCCATGGATCTCCAGAAGGCTTCGGAGGATTAGAATATCTTTGAACTCTTACTTCACCCCACTCTTCAATCCTCTTGGTAGTCAGGTTCCATACTCGCAGATTAGGAGTAGCATACCCAAGGAAGTAACCTTCGATAGCTTTGGCACCAAACTTCCCGTCAGGCTCAATCATGGTACATGGTGCACCAAAAGGTTCTAGATATTCTAAGTCAGGAGTGTTCTTGTGTAGAAGTTCGAAGCACGTTTTGCCATGTCTTTTCACTGTGAGAACCCTGTTTAACGTGTAGCAAGCCGAGGCAACAGCTTCAGTCCAGAATCGAACTGGAAGCTGAGACTCAACCAACATGGTTCTTGCAGTCTCAATTAAGGTTCTGTTCTTTCTTTCAGCGACTCCGTTTTGTTGTGGCGTGTACCGAGAGCTATATTCATGAAGGATTCCTTTTGCAGTGCAAAATTCATCCATAACCCTGTTTTTGAACTCGGTTCCGTTGTCGCTTCGAATTCGCCTCACCTTTAGATTATAAAGATTTTCCAACAAGGTGATCAAATTCTTTAGAATTTCTGGAGTCTCGCTCTTGTGGGCCATGAAATCAACCTATGAAAATCTTGAGTAGTCATCAGTGACTACCAAGCAGAAAACTTCCCCGTGCACACTCTTGTGTTTGACTGGGCCGAAAAGGTCCATATGCAGACGTTCGAGTGGCATGTTTACAGTGTTAACCTTCTTCAATGGATGTGATTTCTTGATCTGCTTCCCTTTCTGACACGGCACACAGACATCTTGAAGTTGAAAATTCTTCACATTGACACCTCTCACCAGATTGTTTTTGACAAGGTGATTCATTTTTCTGAGGTGAATATGACCCATCCGTCTGTGCCAAGAGATCGTCTCCTTTTCAGTGGCTTTTGAAATAAAGCAAGTAACTTGTTTGGACTTGGTTATTGCTTGGCTCATATCGAGGACATACACATCATTAACTCTTGGTGCTGATAAGAGAATCCATTCTTCGGGAATCTTGAATCCTGGCTTCAGCACATAACAACCGGCATCATCAAAATGCACTGTGAACTTCTTGTCGCAGATCTGAGAAACACTTAGGAGATTGTGATCCAACTGTTGCACATAATTGATTTTGTCGAAACTCACAACTCCATTTGAGATCATTCCCTCGCCGGTGATATACCCTCCTTTGTCTCCAGCAAATGCAACATATCCTCCTCTTATACTTCGCACATCGAAAAGAAGACGGTAGTCGCCCGTCATGTGCCTGGAAGCCCCACTATCAACAATCCAATGACTATTAATAGTTCCTCCTGGAGCCGCCTGCACATACAGTTAACTTATCAGTTTGAGAGGGGGACCCAAGCCTTTGTGGACTTGGGTCGTCCTTGATCATCAAGGAAAGTGATTTCAATCACTTGATGATTAGGAAAAAGAACCTGTGGTGCTCCCCCTGATTGAATTACCTGCCTTGGCTTCCAAGTTGTTTGTCCTTTACCAGTATTTGAATTTATTGTTTTAGCATTTACTGGTTTTAGTGTTTCAGATTTTGCTTGTACAGGTTTTTCTTCTTTGACCTCTGATTTTAATGCCTTTTCAATTACCTTTTGATTCTTTTGCTTTAACTTCTTTTCCCTTTCTTTCAAGACACGTGGGTCTTGTTTAGGGGAAACTGATCGTTTTCGGTAATCGATTTCTTGGGGAGCACTCGTTGTTGACTTCAACTTTTGCACGTGTGGGCAATATCTTACAATATGCCCAACTGTCCCACATTCAAAACATGTTCTCCGCTCTACAAACTTCGGAGAGATATGTTGATGACCAGACGGAGAACCAGACAATGAACTTTGTGATCTAGACGTGCTTGGGCCTAAATCACATCCGTTGGTGTGTTGGGTGTAATTATTCTGATCATTTCGTTTTAAAATTCTAAACTGTTGTATAAACTCAAGGTTAGATTTATCCTGAAATGTTTCAAGTTTGTCTGAACCCGTGGATCCAACAAAGTTCATTTTCGGTCCTCGCTTCTTAACAGGAGCTCTTTTGTTTTGCACCTTTTGTTGTTGAACCTTAGGTTGCTCAACCCTTGATTGTTGAATTTTAGGTTGTGCAGCCTTAGGTTGAGTAGCCTTAGACTGTTCAACTTTAGGTTGTTGAACCTTTGGTTGTTCATTCTTAGGCTGCTGTGCTTTAGGTGCTTGAACATTCTTGTTCTGAGCCTTCTTTCCCTGTACCTTACCCTTTCCGGAATTGACTTGTTGTTTTCGCTCAATTAGTAGTTTTTGGTTTCCGTATTGTTTTCTATTTTGTTCACACGGAATTGGATCACATTGAGTGACGGTAATTTTGCCACTTTTGTTCCCCAAAAACTTATCAGTGCATCCTTCAAAAATTTGCTCAATTAAATCTTGATTTACATTTTTAAGTGGAAAATCTTTGTTAGAGTAGATTTTGCTGTCTCCTTTGAGCGTGTACAACAAGTTATTCTCTTCACGGCTAGAAACAAGGGACTCCATTGCTTTTGACGTTTCAGTCTTACTCGGTTTCACTGGTGGATCACACAGGATGTGATTCTCAATTGGAATATCTGTTGTAACCGAGTTAGACTGTTGTTTCACAATCTCTTCAGATTCATCATCCGAAGAATCAGCATCCTCAATAATGGGAGGACTCTGTTCCTTAACACACAATGAATCTGTCACATTCTCAGATTCTGATTGACCCGAGGATGATGTACCAGTTGTGAACCCGAGGCCTGCTGCAAAGTCATCTAGACCGAGTGGCACAGTAGGTTCAAAACGGGGCATATCCTCGTCATCAGGCAATTTGGAGTAATTGTGATTCATTGGGGGAGGACATGATTTGAATCCAATACATGGTTTATCCCCTTTTTCTTTCTTTCTTGAACGTCAATGATGTGATCCAATACAAAGCGGGAATTGGAATAGCTTTCCAATTTCTGCTTAATTGTTTCACATTCACATCGAGCTGTTGCCAACTCTACCATTTGCTTTTCAATTGTGTCAATAAGATTGTTGTTAGCATGTTGTTTTCGCAAAACAGCCTTTTGTAATTCTGAAACATCATGTTTTAATGACGCAATTGTTGCTTTAAATTCCTTTTCATTTCTGGTTAAAAACAAGTTAGCTTCAGTTGCTTTAGAAAGATCTACAATCAATTCTTGATTGTGTTTGTATGTGATTTCAAACTGACTTTCCTTTTCAGCATATTTAACATTTAAACTATCACAATTTTCACAGCTAACTACAGTGGGTTCATCGACACATACCTGACTTGATGAACTGTCGACATTAGCCATAAAGGCTGAATGGAAAGAAAAAGATCCATCTTCAGAGAAGAACTGAGCAAGCTTCTCGGAAGTTCCAGCAGCTTTCTGGCAAAGAATAGATCTCCTCTTGCATAAAGCTTCAGCTTCGGCCAAAAGCTCATCAACTTCCAAATCTAAAGCATCACTTGATAAATCACCAGCATCAAGTGATTCCCCATCCATGCTCCCACTATAACCCGAACTATCTTCATCTTCTGAAGATTCACCAGCAGACACGGGTTCTACTACCTTCTCAATCACTTTAGCATAACATGCTGTTCCACCATTTCCTCCTTCTCCAAGCTGAAGGTTCCAGTTGCAGATTTCATCAGCTTGAACAACCAATCCTCTGTGGGGATTAGTGTTTGTGGATCCAGATGCATTTCCTCCAACCGACACTATTGATCTGTCATTGTTGTTCTGTTGCTGCTGTGGCTGTCCTTGATTCCTGAAGGGATTCTGATTTCCTTGCTTAGGAGGCTTCTGACACTCCCGCTTGAAGTGACCCTTTTCACCACAATTGAAGCAAGTGACAGCATTCTTATCAAAACCATACTTGGTGTTGTTGTTGCTATTCAAGTTGGTTCTCCCCGTCCTTTCCATAAACTCCTTTGCTCTTCGAATTGCACTAGCAAGAGCCCATTTGATATCCATCATTTCAAACTCTTCCCTATCCACTTGCTGATAATCTTCATTGGTTAGATTGATATTCCCAATCTGACCTGCAACCAATCCACAATAAGCACTAACCAAGGTGTTCAACATCTCCATATGCTCCTTGGCTACTTCGACACTGACTTTGGAAAAGCTGGAAGTGTCTAATCTGACTGTGTTCGGATTGGAAGTGGCTTGAAAGTTTGAAGAGCTTCCATAAAACCCTTGTTGTTGCGGTTGTTGCTGCTGAGCTCTGCTTGGGTCTAAGAAAGGCGGTGGTGTGAATTGAGGAGCAGGTTGCACATCCTGTTGTCGAGAAGAAGAATCTGGTCTTGAGAACATCGTGTATGCTGAAGGATCAAACTGATTTATCGTGGAAGGCCCGGTGTTTGAAATGAAGGCTGTTTGAAGCTTCGCATGTTGAGGAACTGGTTTTTCTCCACTGATGCCTCCTGCAATTCCAAAGTACATCTCTGGATTTTGAGGAGTTAATGTTCTTTTTGCCTTAAGCTTTTCTTCTACATCCTTATTCTCCAATTTCTGAATTAGCTCATACACAGTGATAGTGTCTAGAACACCATTTTCTTTGAGAATTTCAAGATAACTGCTCCACTTTGATGGTAAGCTATCAGCAAATCTCTTCACCATTTCTTGTGGAGTGGCAGTGACTCTAAAAGCAAACATCTCGCTCAACAAGTGATGGAACCTTGTTGATAACTCTGCCAAGGTCTCATTCTCCATACACGTGAAACCTTCAAACTCTTTCTTCAGTAAATCTTGCTTGATCTTTCTAGATTGAGCATTTCCTTCACATCGCAACGTGAGCATATCCCACAAGCTTTTAGTAGTCGTGCAGTAAACAAACTGGTGGTAAATGTCTCTGTGAAGAGCTTGTGTGAGAATCATGAATGCTTTCTTTTCTAACTCAAATTTCTTCTTATCATCTTCAGACATAGTGCTGTAAGTTTGTGGATTAGATCCTGCAACTTCCAGTTCATTTTCAAATGGAGTAAAGAAGCACATCCATAGATCTTGACCTTGCCCCTGAACATAAGTTCTCAGCCTTTCTTTCCACCATCCCCAATCATTGATGTGATTCAGCTTTGGCGGTTTTGTGCTTGTACCAGTTTCACTGTCGTTCTGCATCATAGCTTGAATGCTGCTGCTTTGATTTGTGACCAATGCCCATTGATTTGCAGTTATCATTGCAGCTTGAGGTGGGGCAATAGCCTGCATCCATGCATTTTTGTTGAAATCTGACTGAGATTGCGTAACTGATGATTGCGTAGCTGATGATTGTGGAGTCAAAGTTGTTTGAGTCCACGCGGTTGGATCCCACTGACCGTTTGTTCCCATTTTATAAAGAAAATTAATATATTAAGTGAAAAATATATTTAAAATTTGAAAAACAAGTTTTCCCCTTTTAAAATTTAATTTTTCACAAACTATGTTAAAATCTCGAAGGATGACAATCAGCCGAAGGATCCTTGATCGAAAGACCTGAAAAACAGAAACTTGTTAAACTTAAACAGATTAGACTCGAAGGAACAGAACTGTTCGAAAGATCAACAGTGTTCGAAAGATCACTGTTGAGTTTCGAACGATGACTTCGAAAGACTCTCCAATCGAAGGATCCTTGTCTTTCGAATGAGACCTGTAGATCGACAGATATATCCTTCGAGAAGATTCCTTGGATCGAAGGATAAGTCACAGACTTCGAAGGATGTCCGAAGGATGATTATCTATCGAACCTCCTTTGATCGAAAGATGATCTTTCGACTTCGAAGGATATCCTTCGATCTTTTCTGACACAATTGACAAAAGTTGACAGGTTGGTGAAAAGGTGATTGGTTGGTGAAAAGTTTTCGGCAGAAAGGTATGTTCAGACCATACTTTCTGCCAACCAAGATTTGACTTGATAAAATATTGCCCAAAAAACAGAAAGATCTTATCCAGAAACCGGTGACCGGATAAGCCAGAATTTTGGCCGGAAATTACCAAAACTTTCAAAACAAGGTTTTTAAGTTACCCAACCCGTCCTTTAACACACCCGGTTAGTTTAGAACACGTTTTTATGACCAGAAAAGCGAGAAACAACAGAAAAACGGGTGCTAAACCAAGTGAGTTTTTGTCCAAAACACTCCAAAGTCTTGTATAAACTCGGTTTTTAACAAGGAAAAGAGCCACGGCTCTGATACCACTTGTAGGTCCCTCGGAGGTTGAGGTTAAACCTTATCCTTGTTAAGTTCAACACACTAGCAAGTGCGGAATCCAAGCTAGAATGCAAACCGGTAGTTTATAATGAGAACACAAGCTACAAAGAGAAAGGGTAGACACACAAGATATCAAAGTTTTCTCTTGTATTTCAGTGGACACGGTTACAGCCCTTGACCAAACTGAAAATACGCTCTCTACAAGACTAGGTTCACTCACACAAAAATGAAGTGAACACATTACATCCGTATATATAACCTTCACAGCTAGTCTGGTCGAAGGATCAGATAGAATGATCGAAAGATCATCTATCGAGATAAGACCTATCGAAGGATCCATACATACCTCAAAGGATTGGCATCCTTCGAGGTCCATATATATCCATCGAAGGTTATCTTTCGAGCTCATCGAAGGATATAAACAATCCTTCGATGAGCCATCCTTCGACACACACAATCTTACAAACTTTTCTAAGTATTTGACCAAGTCAAACCAGGAGGATGGTTGACTGGTCAAACTTACATTAAGCACACATATAGACACATCTAAGACGCAACAAGACTAACAAAAGACATCGTTTTATATCATTACAAAATACAGACAAAGTACAGACACAAGTGCACCAACAACTCCCCGACGTTTCCGCCACGTTACGTTGTCTCACGTGGTCGGGGTGTGACATGTGATGTCATGCGGTATGGTGAACAGTAACTCCAATAATGCAAAAGGTGAACGGTCGTGCACTTTATTGGCACGACCGTGCGAATGCAAAAAGGTATAAAAAACATGCAGAAACATTCTGTTCGTAACTCTGGAATTTTGGGAGCTTCACAGGTGATTTTACAGGCTCCGGAGGCTTTGCTTTTGACCCGGATTCAAGCCACGTTGTGCCGTTTAGCTCCGTTACTATCCGGATTCTTAATCTAGTGCTTGTTTATGGTTTGGTTTTCTAATCTTTCCATAATTTTGTTAATGTTTCAAGCATTTAGATTAATGTTTTATGTATTATTGTAAGCCTTTGGGAAAAAACACAATCCCTTGCTTAATTATAACCATTAGTATGTTAATTTTGTTTGTAATGACACTTGGAAGTATTTTCTATGTTAATCTTTGATGATTAGTTTGCAACCTTGTTATTGATATTGATTTCTTGATTATAAGTAATTGTGTTGGATGATTAGTATATGGTTAGTTGAGATAGTTGAAAGATGAAGCTTAATTAATCATGTATTAGTAGACTTTGAACATGCTTAACTTGTTTAACTTGCTTAAAATGTGTGCACCATGATACTAGAAATGGTTAGTGGTTTAATAAAATGTAATTATTGTTAATCAAGAAAGCTTTCCGTCATGTAAGGACCTTAACGGGTTAAATGGTGTTGTTATGAATTCTTGCCATGAATCGTTAGCTTAGTTAGTAGTTTAGGCCAAAATTGCTATCTTGGTGAATTTATATGCAAGATTTGTAAAATGAACTTGGTTGTGATTTAATCTAGTTTATGCTTGTCTCGGTGGTTACATTGTGTTTATCGATGTCACTTTCCTTGTTTAAGTGAGGTTAGAAAACTCCTAAGGGATGACTAACTTATTTTTAAGAGATTTTCATAGACATTTATCAATTGCACGTTAAAGAACAATTTTAGGTGGTTAAAGTGTGTTTATCGTTTTAGCTTTCCGAATGATTGTCATGTTAGGATTCCCGAAAGGGATACTAATTGTCTTGAAAAATGAAGAATTGACCAAATGTTTCTAGTGACAAAATCGACTTAGTTGACACGCTTTGGTTGTGTATAAAGTAAGGCTATTTATCTATTTTCATATTTGAAGTTTATTATGTTTTTATAAGTACTTGTTTATGCTTACTTTAGTTTTTAGAAAATCAAACAACTTATCTTTCTTCCGTTAATTTAATGACAAAGGTCTAGTATTATTCCTCCGCCCATTCCCTTGGATCGATACTTGGTTCTTACCGATGCTTTACTACATATATGACGGGGTACACTTGCCTCTTTCGTGTGTGTTTTGATGTTGAAGTATTTATCACTTTTATAAATTTAAAACCGAATCGTGTGTAATTTCATTATAAAAATATGTATATACGCGCACACGTCAAGTTTTTGGCGCCGTTGCCGGGGAAATGGCGAGCTTTAGGAACGACCCGAGTCATTGTTTTATCGGTGTATATACTTGTTAATATTTGTGAATATTTTCTTTGTTATTTATTCGTTTATTTGTTTGTTAATATTTCTTGCTTTTAATTCAATTTATTCGTTTCTAGATTATTTTTGTACACTTGTAAATTTTTATTACATTTTTTTGTTCGAATTCGGATTTATTTATTTATTTATTCTTTGAGTTTTCGGCCTTGAAAAATCATTTTTACACTAGCCGATTCGATTATATTTATTGCTTTAATTTTTATAAAATTTCGGGCCCATTTTCGGATTTTTATAAAAATTTCAGCCCATTTAAAATAATATTCTGTTTCGTTTCAGCCAAAAAAAAAAAAACAGCACTATTACAATAATAATTTATTCATTATGTATATTTCTCGTTTGCAAGGTTGATGTCCTCAACCCCCGCTCCCGATGCTGTTGAGCCGTCAGACGAACCTGAACGTGATCTGAGGAGACGTCTTCGTGAGAGATCTCGTGCAGTTGGGCTGCTACTCGCAGCCGGTGAGCCAGATCCAATGGTACCCGCTGAAGCCGAGGGCTCATGGGACGAAGGAGACGCAATCATGCCGGAGGACGAGCGACCATCGAAGTGGCGGAAGCTTTACGTTAGACAGGACCATACACGGTAAAAGAGGTATTTCCATATGGGACTGTTGCAATAGAGAACGCGGACGACGTTATTTTCAAGGTAAATGGTTATCGTTTGAAGCTTTACGTTGCCGGGCCGATCGAGTCGGCGGTGGAGGTTATCGAGCTCCACGTCCCGCACACATCATAAGTGTGGGGAGGAGAGTCTACGCTACTGACTCGTGGAAAAAATGCAGCAAGAGCGACTTAAGCGCTTTAGGGGTAAAATCGTCCTTTTTTGTGTTTTTGTCGTTTTAGCGTAATTTAGGTGTGTTTTGTAGTTTTCGTATGTTTGTACAGTTTTTAAACATGCCGAGCGTAGGTTCTAGGTTGGAAAAATGTTAAAACAATTTGCGGATGGTAAAAATGGCGAAAAAGGGCGAAATCGGCTGCTGAATCTGCATTCTGCAGAAAACAGACAAGTCTGTAGATCTGGCACGACCGTGCCATGGGTCGCACGACCGTGCGATTGCGTGTTGGTCGGCACCTCGAGTCGCACCCCCGGTGCAGTTCCGAGATCAGCGTGCCATGGTTAGCACTTATCGCTGACGCACGACCGTGCGACAGGCCAAGGGCAGTTTGGTCATTTGTGCAGTATAAAAACCCACATCTGCAGCCCCCATTCACAATTCGCGAACCCTAAACCGCACCAGCCGTTCCAGACCGATTTTTGCCCCAAATCGCACGATTTCTTGTCGATTTCCCGTTTCATCTTTGTATAGGTTAGATTTGTTCGATTTCTTCAAGGCTTTTTAGGGTTCCCTTCATAAACACAAGCGAAACCCTAGCCCTTGCAAGAATCATATGTCTCGTGAACAACCGGTTGATTTTCTGACCCCTTTTTACCCAAAAAGTTGTTGATTTTTGAAAAATCTGGTTATTTAGAATCGGGGTTAAAATCTGCAGAAAATTCAAGTCACACGGTCGTTCCCCTTGTGGCACGGTCCGTGCGATTGCGGGTTGTTCATGATTTCTGTTGTGGTCTCGGTGATGCACGGTTGTGCCATTGGTCGCACGCCGTGCACTCACGACTATTGCCGATCACCATTGTTGTAACTCGGTGACGCACGACCGTGCGGTTGGTCGCACGCCCGTGCCATATGCCCAGAACAGCGAGACAGTAGCTTCATAACGGTGTGTTCGGCTGTTCCAAATAAAATTTCTTCTGTTTCTCCTGTTTTAACTGTCTTCCCTCATGCAGATGAATCACCCGTTTCTTCAATTCAACGAAAACAACGAACGAGAAAGTCTATACATCCCAAAACTTCACTCATTGTGGAATAGGCGAGGACAGTTTGGCATCCCTCGAAGGCTAGACTGGGATGTCATGGCTGACCTGAATCAGCGCGATCGATTAGAGAACATGTTAACACTTCCACTGTCGCGTTTAGTAGCCATAGATCGCCCGATCTATCGGGAGCTGACGATTGAATTCTTCGCCACATATTCATATGACAAGCCCAAAGCGCATCAGGATCCCAACTTCCGCTACAAAAATAGAATAAATTTCAGATTGGGCGGGCGTTGGCATCATTGGACTGTGGGAAGATTGGGTCGGAGACTTGGAATCTACACAAATGAAGATATGGATTCAGAGTTCTTCACAGATCAGTTCGTCTTTCCAAGTGAAGCAGCTCGGGGCGAGTTTTGGGCTCAAATCGCAGTTGGAGACCCATACGATCCTAGGATGTCACACCCCGACCGCGTATAACATGCAATCGCGGCAGAAAACGTCGGGGAGTGTTGTAACAGAATTAATTGTTTCATAACCATGGCATTCAAAGTTGTATTATAACTATCAACATAAGAGTTACATTGTTTTAAACAGGAAATAAAGAGTTCAGAACATAATTAAACTAAGTCTATCTTCATTTTATGTCTCTAAGGCACAGGTCCGCCCTAGTGTCACGATCATCATCCTACGCAAAAGCTCCTGAAAACACATGTGAAAATAGGTACGTCAGCATAAAAATGCTTGTGAGATACATAGGATTTGTGAAAATAGGATTCATGACTTATAAGTTTAGACAAAGTTGTTTAACAAAAGTCAGTCATGAACCTTGTAAGTTGTTTTATAAATCATTCAAAAAGCAATGATATGTATAAATAAGAGAATAATGTAAGGTTAAATGAATAACCAAGAAAAATGAGTTTGTATAAGATAAGTTGTTTTGTAAATCAATGTCTTGTGAAAATAAGTTGTTTATGTAAAGCGTAATATGTCAAATATTGAAATGATTTAAGTAACGCTACGACATGTAATATCATACAAACACTTGTTTATAGGAAGTACCAGCGGCGTATCAACCATGTTTGTATCATATTACACACGCCTCGTTACTCGAATCACTTACTCAAACCAACCACCAATGTAAATTGTTTATGTATAATTGAATTGTCATATGTTAATGTGTAAACCATATCGAAATGTCTATGTCCAATGTAAACCACTAAATGTGTATATCAATGTCAAAATGTTTATGTTTAATGTAGGTCATGTAATGTGTACCCAAAAATATCATGTATGGTAAGTGAAATATATCAACTAAACCATATGTAAAGTGCACAAAAACAAGGTATTGAAGTAAAACATGGTTTAAATCAAAGTTATGTTTTGTGGAACAAATGCATGCTATACTGATAAAAACATTTATGCGGTATTGTGAAAATGCATACATCCAAGCCTTGAGACTGTGGCGATAAACCCTTAAACAAATTAAAGGTTTATCTAAGTTATGTGTATCGAATTCGGTCATTCCTTCCAATCCAAACAAACCCAGGATTTCAGGAACGGGAGTTGTCAATTCCTATGGTACCACTACCTACTAACGAATGGCGTAGCTAATGTTAATGAATGTATTGTTCCATTGAAACAAACCAAATGTCATACCAAAATGTAAGCGTGTGATGAAAACAACTGTACTAAGTATGTAACAAATGGACATACATAGCATGTGACGTGAAACAAATGTACTAAGTATGCACACAATGGACATACATAGCATGAAATGTAATGTACACCATGTACTAAGTACGCACACAATGGGCATACATAGCATGAAATGTAATGTAAAACGATGTACTAAGTACGCACACAATGGGCATACATAGCATGTAATGTAATGTAAAACAATGTACTAAGTACTCACACAATGGGCATACATAGCATGAAATGTAATGTAAAACATGTACTATAATGTACTAACGAACATAGCAGGTATATGATGTGAAAACATGGAAAGCATGAAAGTAACAAGTAGGCACATGTGTTTCACCCCAAAACAGTTTGGAAAACAGTAAAAGAGGGGTCTATGTACTCACTTGAGATTGCTCAGAAGTCTTAAGATAACCACCAAGCAATGCTAGAGATCTCGGAATCAAACGACACCTAATATAGGTAACTACGTTAATAAACCGGACCTAAATCGGAGGATTTAGATAGAATGAGGGTTCGTAAACCAAACGAGCATGGAGACTCGTGTAATATGGTTTAACAAAGCCTACATACTAAATGAAACCTAACATTAGTGCTTACGACCCATTACGACTCGTTTAGGTAGCTTATGCTACTTTAACGCGTCGTTCGCGTGAAACGCGTTCGGTCCGCCTAACTAGTCTTATGACAAGTAGAATATGCCTTAACATGTTACATAATCAGTTATGTGACAAAAGTTTATGTTACATATGCTTAATTACCAATTATACATGAAAAGGGTATTCTGGTAATTTACCTAAGGCATATAAACTACCTATCATACAACTACTCAAACGATGTGACCATAGGGTATAACCTCGGAAGGTCATTCCCTACCTACTATGGTCACCTATTGTATTTGGTCGGATCCTAATGATCGACCAAATGGGTCGGGTTCGAAGGTATAAGCGATTTATTAGATCGCTTACCCTTGCGACACTAGACAACGTGGTAATCAGTAGGCATAGTCACAAGGGACTATAACCATCGTGATTACAATCACGTTGCGAAGTCCAAACGAACTTCGCATTGACCATAAACTGGTCAACGCAGAAAGTCAAACAAAGTTTGACTTTCGGACTCAAAAGCAATAAAAGAACGAAGGAATACTTACGAAGGGTCCCCGAATGCTAATCTCGATCCAAGTAACTCAGGTATGAAACAATGGTTTCAACTTAGAGTTTCTCAAATCAAAATTCTAGTGGGTTTTGCAATGGCATGGGGGGGGGTATTTATAGTTTTACTAGCACCGTTAGGATCGTTTATCGGGAAACGTGCTTTGATCTTGGCCATACACTTGCACCCATGGTATTGTAATACCATGTGCACATCCAAAACCAGCCCCTAGTATCAGAATTACCATGTGCAAGTGGGTTTTGTGGGTAATGCAGCTGTTAACAGCCTGTTTAAACATCGAATCTGGTCTGAGAGGCTGACGCGGGCCGCGTAAAGGATAGCCCTGGTTTTACGCGGGCCGCCTGAAGTCTGCAGATCAGCAACAAGTTTCAAAAGTTGCAGTTTCAGTCCCTGTTATGTGTTTAAGCTATTTCTGACATGTTTAAGGCCCGTTAAGCCAACTTTAAGGCCCTAAAATGATGCCTAAACATTGTGGACATGAAACATGCTCAAAAATATGTCGGATGTTGGTTCGTTTGGTCGCACGAACGCGATGTTCGCTTAATTACGACGGAATGCGCATAAGCGCGAAAAACGATCCAAATGACGCAACGAATGGATTTTTCTTATGCCAAACACTAAAATAAAATATTTTAGTGCTTACATAAATTTTTGGATGTCCGGATGTATTCAGAACGTGAGTTATGCGCAAAAGTGCAAACTTGTGCACTTTTTGACACTTTTAGTCCCTGAATGACCCAAAAGGTTATTTTAGCACGCCGAACCCCTCAAAGCCTATTTCTAAGCTATATAAAGGATATTAATGGTATGTTTAACTTATGGTCATGTTCCGAAATGTCTGTTACAGTTTAAATTGGCATACTTTCGCAGTTTGTCAAATTTAGTCCCTGTAGGCGAATTAACTTGGTTTTGCCATACCAAAGCCTTCAAAACTTATTTCTAAGTTATGTAAAGGTTATTTAAGGTATGTTAAGTATATGTTGATGTTCCGGAGTATTTTCCGCATTAAACTGGTTACGTTTACGCACCAGTTTGCGTATAACTCTCCAGAAAGTGATATAGTGTTTGAAATTGGACAAAAGTCAAAACATGAAAAATGTAAAACACAACCAAACAAACATTGGGATCAAATAACTTTGTTTTATTGATAACTGGACTGTTCACAATGATTACAAGCACATATGTTGCATAGGATGTCAAAGGCTTCGAGGCTACGAGACCCTCTACTTAGAGTCATGCATCATATCTTCAGTCATACCGTATGCGGGCACATGGACAGTTTAGGAAACTGTACAACACCAGATCTTATCTTTCTATATGCGCTAGCGGAGGGGGTACATATCAACCTCGCCGCGAGGATGGCGGAGTATTTTGTGAATAGTTCTGGAAGGACCAGCAGCAGTCAGATTCATGGCGGTCAGTATGTGACCGAGATCGCCTACAACATGGGAATAATGACTGATGAGGTGCTTCAGGGACTTACTCTAGTGACCGAGGGTACGTATGTTGACTTTCGTTCGTTGAAAGCCATGGGGCTTATTGCTGAGACGGATCACGGGGATCGATTGAGGGGTTTGAACAACGAGGTCTGGGACCCGTTGCCTCCACTACCAGCGGAGGATGAAGATGAGGAGATGCATGATGAGGAGCATGAAGAGGATGAGCAGAACCAGCCGCCACCCACACCACCACACCAGCAGTTCCATCAGCACCAGGATTGGCCTGAGGGCATCCCGTCTTATCCTGATATCTACCAGCAGTTTCAACAGATGCAGGTGAATCAAGAGCATCAGCGCACCAGTTTAGAGCAGTTATATGCTAGTCAGGAGCAGCAACGCATTAGTATCGAGCAGCTACGAGTTGGTCAGGACCAGCTGAGGGCGAACCAGGACTTTATGCGCCAGGAAGTGCAAGCTGGGTTCTCATACCTGTTCGGGGGTCTTCATAATGCCTTCCCGAACTACTTCGGGGAGCCCCCACAGTTCCCATACGGGAACCCACCCGATTATGGAGGCGCAGGCCCATCAGGCACAGGAGGTGATGCTGGTGACGATGAAGGAATATCAAATCTAGTAATAATGTTTCTTTTAATAAAGGATATAACTTCCTTTTCTCTGACTTGTGCAAATGCTTCAGCTTCTATCCATTTGGAAAAGTAATCAGTCATGGCAAGCATAAACACTTTTCCTCCTGGTGCTTTGGGAAGTTTACCAACTATATCCATTCCCCATCTTATGAATGGCCAAGAAGAGGATATAGGATGCAGGAGCTCTGCTGGTTGATGAAGGATATTGCTATGTCTTTGACAAGCATCACATTTCTTGGCATAATCCACAGCATCCTTCTTCATAGTAGTCCAATAGTATCCTGTCCTAAGAATCCTTGAAAACAGAGCTCTGCCCCCAGTGTGGTTTCCACAATCTCCTTCATGAAAATCCTTAAGAACTTCTTGGATTTCAGGATCCTCGATGCACCTTAGATATGAACCTGCAAGAGATCGTTTATATAACATGTTATTTAATATTGTAAATTGAGATACCTTCACTTTGAAAGCTCTAGGATTTTCTCCGGTAGGGATCTCTCCATGTTGTATATATCTTAGGATTGGAAGGATCCATGATCCTGAATTTGACTGTGCACCATCACTAGGTGTGATTGCAGAATCCTCCACTATTTCCATAGCTATATGATCCTCAATGGCAGGAGCCAGGATGTGGATGATGGGAATTTTAATATCCTCTGGAATCTTCAATGATGATTCAAGGTTGGCTAAAGCATCAGCTTCTGCATTTTCTTCCCTGGGTACCTGTGTTAGACTAAAAGAAGCAAAAGAGTCTGCCAATTTCTTGACTATCTCTAGATATTTGATTATTCTTTCACCTTTAACAGCATAAGAACCATTAAAGTGGTTAGTGATTAATAAAGAATCTACATGTACCTCAAGATACCTGATCCTCATATGCTTAGCAATTTGCAAACCTGCTATTAAGGCTTCATATTCAGCCTCATTGTTAGTAGTTTGAAACTCAAAAGCAACTGAGTGGGGTATTATGTCCCCCTGTGGCGATTTTAGTAGTATGCCTAGTCCAGTTCCTTTGACATTAGAGGCTCCATCTGTGAAGAGTATCCAAGGATCCTTAGTCTCTTCAAGCTGTTGAACTTCTAACACAGCTTCCCTTTGTAGATCACTACTGAAATCAGCCACAAAGTCAGCTAAGGCTTGGGATTTAATGGCGGTTCTTGGCTCATATCTTATATCATAAGCACTAAGCTTTACTGCCCATTTAGCCATCCTTCCTGACATTTTAGGTTTCCTGAGAACATTCTTAATTGGAAAGTTAGTCTTAACAATAATAGCATGAGTTTCAAAATAATGACGTAATTTAGTAGATGCCATAATTAAAGCAAGGATAAGTTTTTCTAAATGAGAATACCTGGATTCAGCATCAAGCAAACTTTTACTTACATAATATACAGGATGTTGTGTACCTTCATGATCCTTAACAAGGACTGCACTTACTGCCTTAGAAGATACTGCCAAATATAAGGATAATATATCCCTTTTTTCTAGTTTCATTAATGTTGGGGCTGAGGATAGGTAATCCTTAAGGGCCTTGAGAGCATTTTCATGCTTTTCAGTCCACTCAAATTTCTTGTTCTACCTCAGAATATCATAGAATTCTTTGCATTTCTCTGACGATTTTGAGATGAACCTGTTCAAGGCTGCGATCCTTCCTGTCAATCTTTGCACATCCTTGGCATTTGCAGGAGACTTGATGTTCACAATCACCTTGATTTGCTCTGGACTTACCTCTATGCCTCTTTTTGTCACCATATACCCTAGAAACTTGCCAGCTTTTACACCAAAGTGGCACTTCGAAGGATTCAATTTCATATTGTATTTATCAAGGATATCAAATGCTTCCTCCAAATCCCTAAGGTGATCCTCAGCTTTCTTGGACTTAACCACCATGTCATCTATATAGACTTCCATTGTGTGTCCAATTTGTTCTTTAAACATCATATTAACTAGCCTTTGGTAGGTTGCACCTGCATTTCTTAGTCCAAATGGCATAGCAATATAACAATAGAAACCAGTAGGGGTCATAAAGGTTGTATCTTCTTGATCAGATGGTTCCATCTGAATTTGTTGGAATCCAGATGAAGCATCCATGAAAGTCAACAACTCATGACCCGCGGTAGCATCCACCATGGAGTCAATGTGGGGTAATGGGAAAGGATCCTTGGGACATGCCTTTGTTTAAATCAGTAAAATCGACACATACCCTCCACTTTCCATTTTTCTTTTGAACGACAACCACATTGGCTAACCATCTTGGATACTTAACCTCTCTAATCATACCTGCTCTGAGCAGTTTATCCACCTCCTCCTAGATAATGGCATTCCTCTCAGGTGCAAACTTTCTCCTTTTTTGATGTATGGGTTTGAATGACCTGTCAATGCCAAGTTTATGAGTAATAATATCTTTAGAAATACCTGTCATATCTTCGTGCTTCCAGGTAAAGGTAGCTTTTCTTCTCTTTACGAAGGATACTAGATCCTGTTCAATATTGTTGAGGATCCCGGATCCTATAAAAATTTTGGATTCAGGATCTTGAGGATCCATCGGGATATCTTTGACATCTTGTTCTCTTGCCTCCAGGACATCTCTTGGAGGATACTTTAATTGCTATTGCTCCCTACGTCTTAAGGCTGGTTTCATTGATGAAGTGTAACAATTTTTAGCTTCCTGTTGGTCACTTTCTGTCTTCACCACACCCCATGGAGTAGGGAGTTTGACACATTGATGATAGGTAGATGGAACTGCTTTCATGTCATGTATCCATGGCCTGCCAAGGATAACATTGCAACAGGATAAGCAATCTATAACACAAATTTTTTTAAAAGAATTAACTCCCTCAATGTAAATGGGAAGTTTAATGTCCCCCAATGTGTTCTTGGTTTCTCCACTGAATCCCACTAAAACCGAAGATCTTGGGATAATCTCTGATTCAGGGATGTTCATCTTTTTGAGGAGATCAAGTTGAATGATGTTCACTGAGCTTCCTCTGTCTATGAGAATCCTGCGAACAAAATGGTTAGATATAAACAAAGTAATAACAAGACCATCATGATGAGGATCTTGAATATCGACACGATCATACTCATCAAAGGATATAACTTTCTCCTGTGTAAGGATCGAGGTTCGAATGGGTCTGCCCCCATTATCCATTTTCGTCTCTTTGGCATGCCTCTTGGCTGCTGAAAAGGAAGTGCCACATATGTCTGATCCTCCAGATATGAAGTTGATAATTTGTGCATCAGCAGGAGGAGCTGGAGCTCTTTCTGGGACCTTTTCAGGATCTTGGATCCATGACTTTTTCCTTCCAAACAGCTCTTTCAAATGCCCTTTGCTTAACAGATAACCAATCTCTTTCCTGAGTGCTATGCATTTATCAGTAAGATGACCAAAATCTTCATGATAGGCACACCATTTGGATTTGTCTTTGGTGGCAGCTGGCTTATCATTCTTTCTGGGTCATCTTGCTTTTTCACCTAGATTCTGCATGGCAAGGATTAGTTCATTATTATCAACAACAAAGCAATAATCAGAAATGGGAGGATAATCCTCATTATCCTCTTCTTACTCCACCGCATGCACGTTCTGATTATCAGACTTGTTGTATGATTTAGAGTTGTTGTTCCTGAAATAGGATCCTTGCTTTTCCTGCTTTGAGGATCCTGACAGCCTTTCCTGGATCCTTATATCGTCCTCTAATCGGATGAATCTAATGGCCCTGGTTCTTACTTCATCAAGGTTCCTGCAAGGGGTCATGACAAGATCATCATAGAACTGTGAATCCTTAAGTAAACCCATTTTGAAAGCTTCTACAGCTGTAGCTATATCCAAATTAGGAATTTCTAAGGATTCTCTACTGAACTTAGTGATATAATCTCTAAGTGATTCATTTTGACCTTGTGTTACCCTATATAGATCACTAGTTAATCATTCAAACCTTCTACTACATGAGAATTGGCTATTAAACAAATTAACTAGATTAGCAAATGAAGTAATAGAGAAAGGAGGAAGACTTAGCAGCCATTTAAGAGTTGATCCTGTCAGTGTGGATCGGAAACCCTTGCATAGACATGCTTCTTTTAACCTTTCAGGAATGGGGTTGATCTCCATTCTCTCCCTGCATTGAGCTACATGCTCTTCTGGATCAGTTGTACCATCGTAGAACTTCATGCTTGGTATTTTAAACCTCTTTGGTATCTCTGCATCACAAATAGGTGGTGTAAAGCGAGATATCTTGTGACTTCCATCTGGAATTTCAGGAATGGGCTTAACCACTCCTGGAACGCTGGATATCATATCCTTAAGCTTTTGTAACTCTCTAGCCATAGCTTGGTTGATTCCTGTATCCTGTACAAAGCCATGGTTAGTATTATAACTAGTATTTAAAGTGGTACCTCCTGATGTGAATCCATATTGATGTGACTCTGGCACGATTGAGGGACCAGACGAGGCAATAGTTTGCATAGGGATGAAGTCTCCCAAGTAAACTTCTGAACTTCTGGGTTGTACATTCCTTAAGGATCCTTGATCCTGAAAGATGTTGGATCCCTGATACACCGAAGCTAGGGGTCTTGGAGGATAATCCATGGATCCGTGAACTTGAGATGAGGATCCTTGAACCTGAGAGGAGGATCCTTGACCCTGAGATGAGGCTCCTTGAACCGTCTGCGTTCCCATATATCCTCCAGAACTGAAGAATGATCCTTGATGCTGGAGGGAGGATCCTTGAGGCTGAAACGAGGATCCTGAAGGTTGAAAGTAGGATCTTTGAGCCTGTGTCATTGCTGATGATCCATAGCGTATACTCGATGATCCACCCTGGTACTGGACACCTGATGCTGCAGAGTGCTGGGCAGTTGTGGCTGGAGTGTTGAAATTCAGTTATCTCGGCACCAATGGAGAGTGATCCTCCGCTGATCTCTTCAATTTCTTGATCTCATCAATTTCTCGAAGGATCCTGTCATTAGTTTTGTCTTGCTGCTGCATGTAATCCTTCATCTGCAAAATCAAAGAATAAAGATCATTGTTAGTAGGTCCAGAAGAAGCAGCAGTAGTTGGTTTTGAGAAAATGGGGGTTTGTCTCTTCGCAGCATTCTCAGCATTCTTCTGGGATCCAGAAGGTGCAGGAGGCAAAGGTGGAATGCCCTGTGAAGAGGTGATCGCCGGCATAGAGCTTGAGGTGTTCTTCGCTTGAGAAGCCATGTAGTTGGAGATAATGAAGATAAATGAATGAAATGAACAAAATTTCTCAGAATTGAAGCACCAATTGCCCCACGGTGGGCGCCAAACTGTTTTGGTCAAAAATCACACAAGGATAATGTAAACAAATCCGATTATGTGAGGTGTGATGCTTGATTATATGAACAAATGAATGAACAAAGAATGAATGTAATGAATGTTGAACACGAGGATTTATACGAGGAAAAAGCCCTTGATCAATGAATGATCTCCGGCACAAAAAACCTCGGGTGATGGAAACTACCGATCACCAACTATATTAAACAAATGATGTTTACAAATCGGGATGATAACAAGCTTGGTACAAGGCTAACTATAGTGCAAAGTGTATGTAATCGCCGAGAGTTGTTGAGAGCTCGAGTGTAGTGTGTTGCTAATAATTCTTATGTTCTAAACAAGCTTGTTATCCCCATTAAAAATAGAAATAAACTAGCTAACTAACAATCCGCAAAAGGTGCTAGCTTCCCACGATCACCATAACGGTCACGAAGGCCATGCACGTGCAGAATTACAAGGCATATTCCCCTGGAATCTCGGTTATACCAAGTCCCACTCGAATACTCCTGCAAAACAAGTTCAAATACAAAGGAAACAATTGTTAATGTTAGGATAATAATGAGGATCTGGGATCCTTAATCCTGCAACGTCTTTTGAGGATCCTTAATTCAAACCGAACTGAGGATCCGTGATCCTGGCTGCACTTGAGGATCCGTGATCCATACATTATGAAAATCCATCCCTAACAATTGCCCCCAAAATATGAGGAATTAATTGTAACTAGATGACTCATATTTTCTATTTAATCCGGAACAACTTGGTTAGCGAAAAACTAGCCGTTGCGAATATGACGTCAGTGACAAGACTTCCTACAGAATCATCATTATATATACAGGGTTAGAGATAAGGATCAAAATGAATTTAAATTCGAGCATTTCTCTCCTTTAAATCTTCATTCGGAGACTCCAACAGGTATCTCTCTAATCCTTCTCTCTAAGATTTCTTCTTCTTCCGATTTTCTGTTTCTTCAAAATCTTAAAGCCAAGATGAAGCTGCGATCCTCTCCTGCCAAGGATCCTAAGAAGGACAGCCCTTTGAAAAGCCAAGGTGTCACCAAAAATCCTTTGCTAGAACTCTGTCGTTTCACCGATCCTGAAATTGATCGGATTCGCCATTGCTTCCCAGAAGGAGCCGTCTTCAGAGCATTTGACTCTTCAATGAAGAGTGACTGTGTTTCTGATGCTTGGATCACTTTTCTGGCAATTCCTTTTCTTATAGGGTTCTCTTATCCCTTCCATGTTCTAACCAAATCATTCTTCACTCTCACTGGCATGTGCTATATACAAGCCATGCCAATGATGTGGAGAGTTCTTTACACTCTTGAAAATATCATTGAGCAGGAAGGTGTTGAAATAGGTCTATCCGAGTTGAGCCAGTTATAAAACCTTGTCAGTCATGGTTCTCATCGTTTTTTGTTCAAGCACAAACCCAGTCAGCCTCATCCAATCCTCAAAACCACCAAAAATGATTCCCATTAGAGAAACGAATTCTTTTTTGTAAGGAGGGACTCCATCCCGGATGGAAAATACCTTCCCAAAAAATGGGTCACCCAGGGTAGGATATGGGATTCTTAGACCAGGACCAAAGTAGGATTCTTTTTCTGTTAAGGATAACTGATCCTTCTTTTTGTTTCTGTTGTGCAGCTATCTCGCTCTCTTATATTCAAGAAACTCCTGCAACAAAAGAAAGAATTGCTGCTTTTTGGAAGCTTGACCATGCAGTTAGAACTTTTCAAGCCAAGATACAGGATTCATAAGAAGTCTCTTCCGGTTCCTACACAATGTCAAGTAAGTATCCATATCCTTGAATAAATAAATGTTTAAATAAATGTAAAGTATGAATACTTATCTGTGTTTTGTATTTGTAGGCGCTGGAAAATCCTCTAAATCAGCTTCCAGGTTCAGCGTCAGTGATCTTGATGCATTTGCTTCCTCAAATCCATCAAGAAGGAACTAGCTGCCAGTCCCAGCATCCCAAACCCTAAAGGCATGAGCACACGGGGCAAGGGTGCCAAGAAAAGAAAGACCTCTGAGCCCACTAAAGGCCTCCCTCTCATCCAACACCAGTTCGAGGAGTATGTCTCTGAGGTAAGGATCCTGGATCCTTAGGTCTGAACTCCCCTCTCTGAGGATAACGGATCCTGACTTTATACTTCTTTTATGCAGAAATTCGCTGAGATCCAAATGCTCCTTGATCATAATCTGGCAGAGGCTGAGCAGAAAAACCTGGACTTCCAGCAGTTATTCCTGGTCAAAGACAAGAAAATCTCTTCCCTTGAGAAGGATGTGAATCTGCTGCAGAAGGAGGTGGTCTTGGCTCAGATCAAAGCCCAGCAGGAGAAGGCAGAGGTGATGGAAGGGGCAAAGTTTCTGCTACAATTGTCATGCTCAAGATCAAGCTGCAAATGGCCAAGGAGGCTAAGGATCCTGCTTTTGACAGGTCTGCCTGGGATCAGGAGGCTTGGAGGCAGAGGTTGGCTGAGCTAGATGATAAGGATGAAGCGGAGGAGGCAGCAGCTGATGGAGCCGGGAGCAACGGGGTGAAGGATCCAGTGGAAGAGGCAGCTGGTGGTGATGATGCAGCGAAGGTTTAGGCTGCAACAATGGGCGATGATGGATTTATCTAGACGCGGCCGGAGCCCATTTTTTATGGTTTTATGATTTTTTGGTTATGATGTTTTAAACAATGCTGGTCTGTAACTAAACAATAGTATTTAGGTTTAAGGATCACGGATCCTTGGGACAATAGGGAGTAGCAAAGGTGGACGGGTCCTTCTGTTTGTGGAGGATGAAGCCTTTGATGCCCCTCATCTTTTAATTTCCTGCATGACTCAGAACTTTTTAGTATAGACACCCTTTACCTACCCCAGCGGACGGGCCACGTATTGCTGGTAGATGCTTGGGGTAGGTAATTTTGACAACCTTTGAAGGGTTTAATTATGATAAATAAATAAAACTTTAACCTTTTGACTATCTTATGTTGTTCACTTTGTCTCTGTTTACCTTTCAATTGTTATTGTACAATTTTTTGGATTTACAATTTATTATATTAGTGAAGGTGTAAAAATTAATTTATGTCAAAAGGTTACGATATGATCAAGGATCAAATATCCTTTAATCAAAAAGTTTTAAAAAAACAAGTTAACTTTAGGATCACATATCCTGTTGTCAAGGAATAAGGGTAACATCGGTAAACCAGGACTAAAGATAATGTAAATAAGGATCATACCAGAGAATCCAAGTTAGGATCCTATATCCTTAATGAATGTAACTGCAACAATCATAAGACAAACCCTTGTGGAAAGTTAGGATCCTGGATCCTTAATTGTTTAGCTTTAGAATCCTGAAATGATAAATAACTTGGGACTAAGCCAATTTGTAAAAGAAAGAGTTAGCATCTGGGGACAAGCCCAACAACCTGGGGACAAGCCCAATAAACTGGGGACAAGCCCAAAAAACTACGGACTAGCCCAAAACTGGGGACAAGCCCAAGGATCTTGTGTAAACTGGAGTATGGCCCTTACTGGCGACTATCCAAACTTAGTGACATGAAGATGCCAAAACCTTAGCTAACGTGAAAATGTTAGAAACCTTAGGAACGGATGTATGGTATGTCTACCATTATACTTAGGATCCTGAATACAGCCAGTACAATGAAATTGCCAGCCCCTAAAGCGGGTACTGGTCCCATTGCCTTTTACTGCACCAGGATAATCGTGCGCTACTGGCGAAGGTGTTAGAACCTGATTCGTAGAAGGTAGTAGATACCTTAAACTAGGGACAAGCCCAAAAACTGGGGATAAACCCATAAAACTGGGGATAAGCCCATAAAACTTAGGAAACTTCTGTGGATACTTGATCCTTTGTCAAGGATGCATGAACTTCTGCAAAACTCA
This sequence comes from Helianthus tuberosus, assembly GCA_030545235.1. Lineage (NCBI taxonomy): Eukaryota > Viridiplantae > Streptophyta > Magnoliopsida > Asterales > Asteraceae > Helianthus > Helianthus tuberosus. Next base: position 71,981,790 of record CM060447.1, on the reverse strand, counting down.
GAACTTTAGTGAAAAAGGATAAAGGATCCTAGATCCTTCTCCTTGTAATCAAATAAATTAAAGGATTAGATAAATTAGAATCAAATCATTACCAGAATGAGGATCATATATCCTTTAAGGATCCTTTATGTATACCAGATATGAGGATGATTAAGGATCCTGGATCCTTCTTACATGAAGTATCTCTTCAAATGGACAGCATTCCAAGCTCTTGGTAACGAATCACCTTCCATTGTTAATAAACGATATGCCCCCTTTCCTGCCTCAGCTTCAATAAGATAGGGGCCTTCCCACTTTGGTGCTAACTTGCCATCAACAGGATTTGTGGTATTTTGGAATGCCTTCCTCAGAACCATGTCACCACTGCTGAAAGCCTTCCTCTGTTTTCTCATTTCCTTGATAAACTCTGTTGTTCAAAAGCAGTGTCTTATCCATTGATATACTATCCACTGATAGTAAAAATCTTCCACTGTTATCACTTTATTACCGTTGTAACTACTGATGCTTGGTACATCAGTGGTTCTTAAAACAACTGTCCTCCATTCTTCATCCATATCATCAGAGGTTGACACGTGGTCAGTTTTTAGCCTTCAGATCATAATAACCGCTGCCACATCAGCGATCACTTTTTCCCTAAATAAAACCCTGATCAAAACCCCCAAACAGGGTTTTACACTGTCGAATTGAATTCTAAAATTCTCTTCTCAAAGCAGTTTCCAAACCTTCCTTCTCAAAGCATTCTTCGATCTTCCTCATCAAAAATGACGAAATCAAAATCGAAATCAAAATCAAAATCACCATCATCTTCAAAAGAGGTCGCTCAAACGGCCGAAGAAACCATTGAAATCCCATACAAATCACCACACAACTACTTGGGTCTCCTCACAAAACCCTCAAACAACCGCACCTTCGATTCCGTCATCGACACATTATCTTAATCAAAGTACAAAACTTTGTTGACAGCAGATGCTCCCATTTACCTGCAAACCCAGAGAGAGTTCTGGAAAAATGCTACTCTTGAGAAACAAGACGATAAAGTAGTAGCCATCAACTCCTCGATACAGGGTAAAGCGATCCAAATCACTCCACAAACAATCTCAGAAGTCTTTAAACTCGATGATCAGAAAGGTAAAACTTCTTTTGACAAAACCGAGTTGAAAACTGACTTTTTGAAAAGAGGGTATGCAGAACAATCAAAGGTAGATACCTTACAAAAAGGTTATTTTCCGTCTGCACCCAGATTTCTATTTCACACACTTTTGTCGTGTGTTTCAAATAAAACAACAGCATTTAACGAAATACCATTGAAGATTCAATGCCTGGGCTATGCTATTTTAAATAATAAAGATTACAACTATTCCCAGGAAATCTTCAATGACTTGGTAAAGAATGTTGATAGCAAAACATTTTTACTCTTTCCAAGGTTTCTAAGTTACTATTTTAAACAAAAATTTGAAAAAGAAAATGAAAATGTGCCAAAACAAGGTGTTTATTTTCAAATAAAAAGTTTAACACCTGAAACATTCACTAGAATGTTGGCACCAATAAAAACAAAAGCAGAGGTGTCTGAGCAGAATTTAGCAGTTACCACTGCTCCTCAGACATCTGCTGCTGAGCCTACTGCTCCAGGTGATCATAGCAGCACTACCACTGCTTTGAAACCCACACCTGCCACTACCAAAAAGACCAAAAAGAAAACATCCAGAAAGCCCCCCAAACCCAAAACAAAGGCAACTCTGGAAGATGAGATCCCAGAGCTAATGCCTGTGACAACACAAATGTCACCACAAACCACTGCTGCTACTTCCTCACAGCAGTTGGTAGAAAGATCTCCACCATTGCCTAAAACTCCTCCTGCATCCTCACAAAAGGATCAGGTTGTAAGCACAGGGACCCCAAAATATGAAGCTCTGGATTCAATCGGATCCATCTTCCTCAGTCCTGATCCCAAGGACATGTCTCTTTCAACTCCCATACCCTCACCAATAATATTACCACAATCCATGCTACCTTTGTTGCAGGCAGTTGATATAGCTCAGACAAAAACCCAGTTCCTCTCAATTACCCATCAAAGAGAGTAAACTCCAACAAGTGACTGGGTCTGATGCTTATACCTCTGCTATCCAAGCAACAACTGAGGAGGTTACACCCCCTGAGTTACAAGTAACTCTCGGTGGTAATCCAAGTGAAGCAGCCACTACAACTGTTGAACCCACTGGTTTACAGTTGGACAGTGGTTACATTAATAAGACTTCCTTGGAGGCAATTTCTTCCATAGCATCATCGGTAACCACCAGTGAGTTGATTCAAACCACCGGTACCATCAAAGGTTTATCGAGTGCCGAAGAAAGAAGTCCCCAGTACCAAGAACAAGGGGCATCAATGGGTGATTTTTGGGACTCAGTTCCTAAGTCAAACATTGATATAACCACTGCTGGTGGGGATTCAGATGATCCCATTAAAGTGGGTGATGAGTCAAAATATCAGGAATTGACGGGCAGAGTTGAAAAACTTGAAACCTCGGTTGCTGAAATAAAGGATATGGTGCAGGAGATTCTGAAAGCTCAAAAAGCACAATCCACTGCTGTTCCACCTCAAGTACCTGCTCCACCACAAGCATTTGCTGCAAATGAGCCCTGGAATATCTTTCAACCTTTACTTGAACACCAAAAACAGATGGCTGATCAGCAGGATGAAATACATGTAAAAATGCTGACAAATATGGTGGAGTCAAGATTCAAAGATACTCAAGCAGATATCAAGGCTATAAAGGCCAGCATACAAAAGACTGCCTATGGTGAAAAGGTTCCCTCCACTATCCTTTTTATGGATAACCCCCTTGCAGATAATGCCAAAAAGGGGGAGAATGTCAAGAAGATGAAGAAAAAGGGAATTGAAGATGGTCTGTATGTTGAACCAGAGCAAGAAAAACAGCCATCTAAAATCTCAAAAGATTCAACATCTGAAACTTACATTCAAACAGCTGATACAGCAGTGGTTACAAAAACTGCTGTCAGTAGCCAAACAGCTGCCATCTCTTCAACACACACCACTCCATCACACACCACCAAAACCACTGCTCTACCACCATTGCCTCCTGCCATAAAGCAGAAGACAACAGATGTTACAACATCAACTGTAATGACAACAGTGATTGAGACACCAGTTGTTTCAACCACTGTCAGTCAATCACAATCACAAACCACTGCCACTCATATTCAAACCACTGATCCACCCAAGACATCATCAGCCTCTCCTACAATAAAAAGGAGAAAGGTTTTCATTCCTGATGATGAGTCACCACCACCATCAAAAACCACTTCACCACTTTCAACCCCTGCTCAAAAGCAGAAGACATCTACTGATACATCAGTAGTTGTAATGACAACAGAGGTTGAAACACCAGTTGTTTTAACAGCTGTTAGTCAACCATCCACCACTGCTCTCATCATTCCTACATTACAACCTCCAAAGCTTCACAAAAGAAAAAGAGAAACAACTCAGGCTACTGATGAAAAGTATGATCCTGTTGCTGCTAAATATCCACTGGAATTAGAAGCTGTGAGAAATGAGATGAAACAATTTTACACTGAGGATGATCCTTCAAAAAGAAAATTTCCTTCTCTCATAGGCTTCATAATTCCAGAAAACATAGATGAATACGTCGAAATGAAAGCAAGGCAAGCAAGGATAAGAGCCAAAGTTGAATGCAAGGATCAGGGTGATGAAGCCATTTTGGAAAGAAGAGAATTTCTGCTCAACAAAGTCAAGCAAATAGAAGAATATGCAAGTGATCTGAACAAAGAAATGTCAAGCCTATCTCCTGAAGCAGATCAACGAAATGAATTGAGAAAAGAATACCTTGCATACATTATGAAAGAAAAGTTCTATCCTACTGAAGAAACAGAATTCAAAGAATGGCCAATAATTGCATTAAAGCATGAGGCTAACAGAATTGAAAGGATTAAAAATGATCCAAGAAAGAAGAAGACAGCTCCAAATTGGACCAAATACAGGAAGCTCATAGCTGATCTTACTTCTGAATATAAAAGAAAGAAGCAGGAGCTGGTGGATGCAAGGGTGGATACTGCAAATGCCATAGCAAAATGGACTAAGCAGCAAACAGATGAAGCTTATGAAAGGCTTAAGAAAAGGAGGATGACAGTCTCTGACACTCCTAAAAAGTCTAACTACAAAAAGCTAAAAGAGCAGATCTAGACTCTTGAAACACAGATCAATGCAGCAGAAACCTCTGTCACAATGTTGAGAAAAGAAAAGAGGGAAGAACTGACTGTTGGAAAAGAAAAAAAAAAGAAACTGATCACCTTGAAGAAGCCATCAAGAAAATGGCTTTAGATAAAGAAAAATTAGCAAAGCTACAAGATCTTGCCAAAAAGGTTTTGAGCCAATCATCAGCAGCAGATATCACAGACATTGAGCCAGATCAACAAAAGAGACAGGAGCAGATAGAAAAGGAAACTGCAGAAGACATAGCTGCAGCAAACAATGTCATTGAAATGGCCTTCAAACGAATGTCTGATAGTCTGCAAGTTTTCACAAGGCCAACATCTCCCAACTCATCTTCAAATAATTCTCTCCCAAGAAACCCATTTGGTTTAAAAATACTAAAGTGGCTCTCTGATCAAAAGACCCACGTATTGACTCTGGTCAGAATCAATGGTGAAGTGAAGCATATATCAAGGAATCAAGCACTAGGCCTGGGTGTTGAAGATCTACAAGATCTCCTTGAGCTTACACTGTGCCGGGATGAAGATGATACAAGTTCACAGGATTTTGAGCTGAAATTTAAAGAACAAGTCAAAGAACTTCTGATGAGGAATAAAGATCTAGAATAATGAAGGGTTTTGGCATTATCTGTTCCAGGGGGAGATTGTTGGGATTGAACCCTGCCAGAGGAACAGATAATGAAAGCCAAAACCGGATCATAACAGTGGATTCACAATAAGCAGCAGTTTACACTATGTCTTCTCCCTTGAAAGTGATTATAACACCTGATGGCCCTACATCCACTGCCCGGATACAACTGTTGCTGCTCTTCTAACTACTGATGAAGCCTAGAAGACTGCTGGAAACTAAGCACTGCTGGTACAAACTGCTGATGACAAAGCACTGCCCAATCAAGGACTGATCAACCTTGAGGAAAGCACTGATGATTAGAAAGAGCAGTAGTTTAGTATATCATATGTTTCATGTATAGTCAGTTGTTAGGTTTAGCAGTGTTTGTATGAAGACAGTAGATACAGGTTGTTAGGCTGTTAGACGTCGCTTTCATGGTGACGTCAGCTGAGATGCCTCAGCGGTTTGGTTTGTCTATAAATGGAACAGTACCCTGTACTGTTACATTTGATTTGTTTTGAGAGAGTTCTTCTCCTCAATTCAATCCTTTCATCTTGTGCAATCCAACCTTGGGGCATCAGGCTGAGGGGGAGCTTAGTTTGTAAGCATGATTGTAATCATTTGATTCGTATTGTAAATCTTTTGACTAAATGAATTGCATATGCTTTTTCAAAACTATTTTCTCCTTTGATTGTGTTTACAAAGTTTGTTATTCATTTCCGCTGCACTTTACATTGTTTCATATTCATTCATTGTTCAATTTACACAAACAAACACAATCATGAGGGCCTCCGATCTTAACAACCAACTATATCCATTCCCCATCTCATGAATGGCCAAGAAGAGGATATAGGATGCAGGAGCTCTGCTGGTTGATGAAGGATATTGCTATGTCTTTGACAAGCATCACATTTCTTGGCATAATCCACAGCATCCTTCTTCATAGTAGGCCAATAGTATCCTGTCCTAAGGATCCTTGAAAACAGAGCTCTGCCCCCAGTGTGGTTTCCACAATCTCCTTCATGAAAATCCTTAAGAACTTCTTGGATTTCAGGATCCTCGATGCACCTTAGATATGGACCTGCAGGAGATCGTTTATATAACATGTTATTTAATATTGTAAATTGAGATACCTTCACTTTGAAAGCTCTAGGATTTTCTCCGGTAGGGATCTCTCCATGTTGTATATATCTTAGGATTGGAAGGATCCATGATGTTGAATTTGACTGTGCACCATCACTAGGTGTGATTGCAGAATCCTCCACTATTTCCATAGCTGTATGATCCTCAATGGCAGGAGCCAGGATGTGGATGATGGTAATTTTAATATCCTCTGGAATCTTCAATGATGATCCAAGGTTGGCTAAAGCATCAGCTTCTGCATTTTCTTCCCTGGGTACCTGTGTCAGACTAAAAGAAGCAAAAGAGTCTGCCAATTTCTTGACTATCTCTAGATATTTGATTATTCTTTCACCTTTAACAGCATAAGAACCATTAAAGTGGTTAGTGATTAATAAAGAATCTACATGTACCTCAAGATACCTGATCCTCATATGCTTAGCAATTTGCAAACCTGCTATTAAGGCTTCATATTCAGCCTCATTGTTAGTAGTTTGAAACTCAAAAGCAATTGAGTGGGGTATTATGTCCCCCTGTGGCGATTTTAGTAGTATGCCTAGTCCAGTTCCTTTGACATTAGAGGCTCCATCTGTGAAGAGTATCCAAGGATCCTTAGTCTTTTCAAGCTGTTGAACTTCTAACTCAGCTTCCCTTTGTAGATCACTACTGAAATCAGCCACAAAGTCAGCTAAGGCTTGGGATTTAATGGCGGTTCTTGGCTCATATCTTATATCATAAGCACTAAGCTTTACTACCCATTTAGCCATCCTTCCTGACATTTCAGGTTTCCTGAGAACATTCTTAATTGGAAAGTTAGTCTTAACAATAATAGCATGAGTTTCAAAATAATGGCGTAATTTAGTAGATGCCATAATTAAAGCAAGGATAAGTTTTTCTAAATGAGAATACCTGGATTCAGCATCAAGCAAACTTTTACTTACATAATATACAGGATGTTGTGTACCTTCATGATCCTTAACAAGGACTGCACTTACTGCCTTAGAAGATACTGCCAAATATAAGGATAATATATCCCTTTTTCTGGTTTCATTAATGCTGGGGCTGAGGATAGGTAATCCTTAAGGGCCTTGAGAGCATTTTCATGCTTTTCAGTCCACTCAAATTCCTTGTTCTTCCTCAGAATGTCATAGAATTCTTTGCATTTCTCTGACGATTTTGGGATGAACCTGTTCAAGGCTGCGATCCTTCCTGTCAATCTTTGCACATCCTTGGCATTTGCAGGAGACTTGATGTTCACAATCGCCTTGATTTGCTCTGGACTTGCCTCTATGCCTCTTTTTGTCACCATATACCCTAGAAACTTGCCAGCTTTTACACCAAAGTGGCACTTGGAAGGATTCAATTTCATATTGTATTTATCAAGGATATCAAATGCTTCCTCCAAATCCCTAAGGTGATCCTCAGCTTTCTTGGACTTAACCACCATGTCATCTATATAGACTTCCATTGTGTGTCCAATTTGTTCTTTAAACATCATATTAACTAGCCTTTGGTAGGTTGCACCTGCATTTCTTAGTCTAAATGGCATAGCAATATAACAATAGATACCAGTAGGGGTCATAAAGGTTATATCTTCTTGATCAGATGGTTCCATCTGAATTTGTTGGAATCCAGATGAAGCATCCATGAAAGACAACAACTCATGACCTGCGGTAGCATCCACCATGGAGTCAATGTGGGGTAATGGGAAAGGATCCTTGGGACATGCCTTGTTTAAATCATTAAAATCGACACATACCCTCCACTTTCCATTTTTCTTTTGAACGACGACCACATTGGCTAACCATCTTGGATACTTAACCTCTCTAATCATACCTACTCTGAGCAGTTTATCCACCCCCTCCTGGATAATGGCATTCCTCTCAGGTGCAAACTTTCTCCTTTTTTGATGTATGGGTTTGAATGACCTGTCAATGCCAAGTTTATGAGTAATAATATCTTTAGAAATACCTGTCATATCTTCATGCTTCCAGGCAAAGGTAGCTTTTCTTCTCTTTAGGAAGGATACTAGATCCTGTTCAATATTGTTGAGGATCCCGGATCCTATAAAAATTTTGGATTCAGGATCCTGAGGATCCATCGGGATATCTTTGACATCTTGTTCTCTTGCCTCCAGGACATCTCTTGGAGGATACTTTAATTGCTATTGCTCCCTAGGTCTTGAGGCTGATTTCATTGATGAAGTGTAACAATTTTTAGCTTCCTGTTGGTCACTTTCTATCTTCACCACACCCCATGGAGTAGGGAGTTTGACACATTGATGATAGGTAGATGGAACTGCTTTCATGTCATGTATCCAAGGCCTGCCAAGGATAACATTGCAACAGGATAAGAAATCTATAACACAAAATTTTTTAAAAGAATTAACTCCCTCAATGTAAATGGGAAGTTTAATGTCCCCCAATGTGTTCTTGGTTTCTCCACTGAATCCCACTAAAACCGAAGATCTTGGGATAATCTCTGATTCAGGGATGTTCATCTTTTTGAGGACATTAAGTTGAATGATGTTCACTGAGCTTCCTCCGTCTATGAGAATCCTGCGAACAAAATGGTTAGATATAAACAAAGTAATAACAAGACCATCATGATGAGGATCTTGAATATCGACACGATCATCCTCATCAAAGGTTATAACTTTCTCCTGTGTAAGGATCGAGGTTCGAATGGGTCTGTCCCCATTATCCATTTTCGTCTCTTTGGCATGCCTCTTGGCTGCTGAAAAGGAAGTGTCACATATGTCTGATCCTCCAGATATGAAGTTGATAATTTGTGCATCGTTATTATCAACAACAAAGCAATAATCAGAAATGGGAGGATAATCCTCATTATCCTCTTCTTACTCCACCGCATGCACGTTCTGATTATCAGACTTGTTGTATGATTTAGAGTTGTTGTTCCTGAAATAGGATCCTTGCTTTTCCTGCTTTGAGGATCCTGACAGCCTTTCCTGGATCCTTATATCGTCCTCTAATCGGATGAATCTAATGGCCCTGGTTCTTACTTCATCAAGGTTCCTGCAAGGGGTCATGACAAGATCATCATAGAACTGTGAATCCTTAAGTAAACCCATTTTGAAAGCTTCTACAGCTGTAGCTATATCCAAATTAGGAATTTCTAAGGATTCTCTACTGAACTTAGTGATATAATCTCTAAGTGATTCATTTTGACCTTGTGTTACCCTATATAGATCACTAGTTAATCATTCAAACCTTCTACTACATGAGAATTGGCTATTAAACAAATTAACTAGATTAGCAAATGAAGTAATAGAGAAAGGAGGAAGACTTAGCAGCCATTTAAGAGCTGATCCTGTCAGTGTGGATCCGAAACCCTTGCATAGACATGCTTCTTTTAACCTTTCAGGAATGGGGTTGATCTCCATTCTCTCCCTGTATTGAGCTACATGCTCTTCTGGATCAGTTGTACCATCGTAGAACTTCATGCTTGGTATTTGAAACCTCTTTGGTATCTCTGCATCACAAATAGGTGGTGTAAAGCGAGATATCTTGTGACTTCCATCTGGAATTTCAGGAATGGGCTTAACCACTCCTGGAACGCTGGATATCATATCCTTAAGCTTTTGTAACTCTCTAGCCATAGCTTGGTTGATTCATGTATCCTGTACAAAGCCATGGTTAGTATTATAACTAGTATTTAAAGTGGTACCTCCTGATGGATTCAAGGGTGGAATTCCTGATGTGAATCCATATTGATGTGACTCTGGCACGACTGAGGGACCAGACGAGGCAATAGTTTGCATAGGGATGAAGTCTCCCAAGTGAACTTCTGAACTTCTGGGTTGTACATTCCTTAAGGATCCTTGATCCTGAAAGATGTTGGATCCTTGATACACCGAAGCTGGGGGTCTTGGAGGATAATCCATGGATCCGTGAACTTGAGATGAGGATCCTTAAACCAGAGAGGAGGATCCTTGAACCTGAGAGGAGGATCCTTGACCCTGAGATGAGGATCCTTGAACCGTCTGTGTTCCCATATATCCTCCTGAACTGAAGAAGGATCCTTGATGCTGGAGGGAGGATCCTTGAGGCTGAAACGAGGATCCTGAAGGTTGAAAGTAGGATCTTTGAGCCTGTGTCATTGCTGATAATCCATAGCGTATACTCGATGATCCACCCTGGTACTGGACACCTGGTGCTGCAGAGTGCTGGGCAGTTGTGGCTGGAGTGTTGAAATTCAGTGATCTCGGCACCAATGGAGAGTGATCCTCCGCTGATCTCTTCAATTTCTTGATCTCATCAATTTCTCGAAGGATCCTGTCATTAGTTTTGTCTTGCTGCTGCATGTAATCCTTCATCTGTAAAATCAAAGAATAAAGATCATTGTTAGTAGGTCCAGAAGAAGCAGCATTAGTTGGTTTTGAGAAAACGGGGGTTTGTCTCTTCGCAGCATTCTCAGCATTCTTCTGGGATCCAGAAGGTGCAGGAGGCAAAGGTGGAATGCCCTGTGAAGAGGTGATCGCCGGCATAGAGCTTGAAGTGTTCTTCGCTTGAGAAGCCATGTAGTTGGAGATAATGAAGAGAAATGAACAAAATTTCTCAGAATTGAAGCACCAATTGCCCCACGGTGGGCGCCAAACTGTTTTGGTCAAAAATCACACAAGGATAATGTAACCAAATCCGATTTTGTGAGGTGTGATGCTTGATTATATGAACAAATGAATGTAATGAATGTTGAACACGAGGATTTATACGAGGAAAAAGCCCTTGATCAATGAATGATCTCCGGCACAAAAAACCTTGGGTGATGGAAACTACCGATCACCAACTATATTAAACAAATGATGTTTACAAATCGGGATGATAACAAGCTTGGTACAAGGCTAACTATAGTGCAAAGTGTATGTAATCGCCGAGAGTTGTTGAGAGCTCGAGTGTAGTGTGTTGCTAATAATTCTTATGTTCTAAACAAGCTTGTTATCCCCATTAAAAATAGAAATAAACTAGCTAACTAACAATCCGCAAAAGGTGCTAGCTTCCCACGATCTCCATAACGGTCACGAAGGCCATGCACGTGCAGAATTACAAGGCATATTCCCCTGGAATCTCGGTTATACCAAGTCCCACTCGAATACTCCTGCAAAACAAGTTCAAATACAAAGGAAACAATTGTTAATGTTAGGATAATAATGAGGATCTGGGATCCTTAATCCTGCAACGTCTTTTGAGGATCCTTAATTCAAACCGAACTGAGGATCCGTGATCCTGGCTGCACTTGAGGATCCGTGATCCATACATTATGAAAATCCATCCCTAACAGTTCCTGCGCTTTAGTAGCTTTTGGTGAGATCGCTAGACTATACTAGGGTTAATCGAAATTGTGTCTGAGTCCTATGGCGATGTCTGTTTGCAGACAATGTCGTCATTTGGATCGCACACTGCTCGCTCCGCTCGTTGTAAACTCGAAGACAAACTTATCCCTGCCCACCGCTGAAACAGCCGCCGCACCGCAATATTCAAAGCTCCCACGTCGCAAGAGAAAGAACAGTAGCTCCAGCAACAAGAACTGTGCAGTTACTGCCGCCCACTCCAAACCGTACCTGCCCAACCGCAACCTCAACACCGCCAAGTAGCGGCGCCTGTGGCCAATGCACAGCCAGCAAAGCATGCATATACTGGCCCACACCCACTCAGCCCTACTTGTACTTATTATCACCCGGTTGGTATCGCATGCAGGTTCTGTGTTCACTGCAACCTGTACGGCCACATCACCGCTAACTGTCGTACTGGTCCTCGCCAAGCTCCTGCTCCAGTGCCAGCTCAAGCTCCTGCTCTACCAGCTCCGCAGGGACAGCAAGCAGCTCTTGCTCCCGCTACTCACGCAAGAGCCTGCTTTGCGTGTGGTGATCCCAACCATTTCGCAAGCGTCTGCCCAAATAGAGTGGTGAAACAAGAGCCACAGCAGCAGCAACAGCCAGCTCAGCAAGCAGCCTGCGGGCGAGTCATCAACATCAACGCCCACCAGGCTCAGGCAGACAACAACGTGGTTAATGGTACGTTTCTCGTAAATGGTATATATGCTTCGTGTTTATTTGATACTGGAGCCGATAAATTTTTTGTATCTTTCGAATTTGAAAGGCTCCTACACCGTAAGCGCGTTAACCTCCCATCGACCTTCGACGTAGAAGTTGCCACTGGAAGAACCGTCACCATCAATTCCGTTCTACATGACTGTACTCTCAATCTCAACGGTCACGTTTTCCCGATTAATCTCATCCCAATGCAACTCGGTTGCTTTGACGTCATAGTAGGTATGGATTTCCTTCGGGAGAATCATGCTGAAATTGTTTGCTTCGAGAAAATGATTTGTTTTTTCCTCGAAATGGTGATCGATTGTGTGTCTATGGCGAAGTCACTCCGAAGAAGTTGCAACTCATGTCGTGTGTCCTGTTTTGGTCAAAAATCAGAAGAGGATAATGCAACCAAACTCTTTGTTACGGGGTATGATGCTTGAATTTGTAAACAACAATGAGGATCACTATGAAATGAATTGCACAGGGAACACAAAGATTTATACGAGGAAAAAGCCCTTGATCAATGAATGATCTCCGGCATAAAAAACCTCGGGTGATGGAAACTACCAATCACCAACTCAAATTAAACAATAATCCTTTTACAACTTCGGATGATAGCGAGCTAAGTACAAGGATCACTATATTGTATCGTGTAGAAATGTATGAAGAAATGCTAAGTGTTTTGCCGAGAACTGGTGAGTGCAGTTGTACGAGTGTGTGTAGCCAAAAAATAGCCAAGTGTTGTCTAATTAGCTCGCTACCCCTTTTAAATTAGAAAATATCTACTCTAACTAACATTCCGCAAATGGTGCAAGTCCTCCACGACTCCACAACGTCCATTTCTGACCAAGCACGTGCGGAATAGACTTAGAATATTCTCCAGAAATATCGCCAAGACCTAGTCCAAATTGATACTCCTGCAAAATAATTACGAATTCAAAGCAGACAATCATTAGTATAAGGATCCTTAGGATGATCCATGATCCTGATCCTGAAGCACTTCTGAGGATCACTAACTGACACAGAAGTAAGGATCACCAAGCAGGATAATAATTGAGGATCACGGGTCATTTAGAAATCCACCCCTAACAATTGCCCCCAAAATATAAGGAGTAATATTGTAAATAAACGAGTTGTATTTTGTTGATCTTATCCGCAACAAACTAACGGATAACTAGCCGTTGAAGACGGACTAGCTGTTGCAAACCTGACGTCACCGAAGTGACAATCCTGCAAATCATCATTATAAATAGGAGTTAGAGATAGGATCAATTTGCATTCAAATCCGAGAGAAACTCCCTTTAAATTCTCAGCCGAAGATCAATCAGGTATCTCTTCTCCTATTTCTCCTTCTCTTACTCTGTTTTTCTTTCTTTACCATCATCACGTTAAGAATGATGCTCCGGTCCTCCCCCGCCAAGGATCACCAGAAGGATAGCCCCTTGAAGAGTCAAGGGATCATCAAAGACTCAGCGAATGAGAGGTGTTGCTTTTCTGATCCGCAAATAGATAAGATCCGGCACTGCTTTCCGGCGAACGCCTTTTTCAAACCCTTTGATCCCACTGTTCTGAGCGACTACATTTCTGAGACCTGGGTTGCCTTTCCGGTTACCCCATTCACCATAGGATACACCTATCCTTTTCCAGCTTTTACCCAATCCTTTTTCTCCCTAACCGGCATCTCCTACATCCAAGCTATGCCGATGATCTGGAGGGTCTTATATACCCTTGAAAGGATCATAGAGCAGGAAGGGATTGATTTAGGAATGTCAGAACGGGCAGAGATGTATGATCTCACGACGTTTGGATCCCACCGATATCTGTTTAAGCGAAAACCCGGCGAAGAACATCCCATTTTTAAAGCCACCAAGAACGATACAAACTGGAAACGACGCTTTTTCTTTGTCAGAAGGGATACCATTCCAAACGGAAAGGATCTACCAAGGAAGTGGTCCACCCATGGTAGGACAGAGGATCCTGAGAAGGATCACCAGGTAACCTTGCTCTTGTGATAGGATCACTAACTCCCTTTTGCTTTATGTTATGCAGCTGTCACTGTTTCACACCTCATACCATCTCCTGATACTAAGGAAAGGCTTGCTGTTTTTAGAAGACTCGGTCCTGAAACAAGATCATTCAAGACAATCACCCAGGATTCTCAAGAGGTATCCTCAGGCTCAGTCACCATGTCAAGTAAGTATCCTGCTTTTTATATAGTTAAAGATTTAAATAAATAGTTAAATAGGATAAGGATACTTATCTTGCTTTGAATGTGTAGGTGCCGGAAAAGCTTCCAAGCCTGCCTCCCAGTTCAACATGGCCGACCTTGACACTGTTCGATCCAGAAAGAAGAAGGCCATTGCCAGCCCTAGTGTCTCCATCCCCAAGGCACCCACTAAAGGAAGGGGTGGCAAGAAGAGGAAAAACTCTGAGATAGAGGACCTACAAGGCCTGCCACTGATCCGCCACCAGTTCCTTGAATACTTCAATGACGTGAGGATCACCAATTCTGCCTAGGTATCCTACTTATTTGAGGATCACCTGATCTTGAACTGCTTTGTCTCTTTTGCAGAAATTTGCTGAGATTGAAGACTACGTGGGGAGCATTGAGGAGCTGGATAAGAAGATTGCTGACCTCCAACAAGTTGCAGTGCTCAAGGATCTTAAGATTGCTGATCTCGAAAAAGCCCTTCAAGACGCCAAGACTAAGACAGCTAAGATCTTAATCGACATTGACTACGAGAAGCATGATCTCATAGAAGGTGCAAAGGTCTCCGCTGCCATCACAATGTACAAGACAAAACTGAAGATGGCCCAGGAGGCTCAAGATCCTGACTTCGACAGAAGCAGCTGGGATGTTGAGGGTTGGAAGGTGAGGTTAGCTGATCTGGAAGATGATGAGGAGGCTGAGGAGGTTTTGGCGATCGAGGCTGGAAGCAGTGGAAAGGATCAGGTGAAGGATACCGAAGCTGGAGGGGATGAAGATGCAGCGAAGGTGTAGGCTGCATGATTGGGCAATGATGGACATTCCTAGACGTAGCCGGAGCCCAATTTTTAAATTTGGTAGTAGTTTGTTTTGTGGTTGTGCTGTTTTAAAACAATGATGGTCTGTGTTTGAACAATAGTTTTAGGATTAAGGATCTAGGATCCTTTGGACAATAGGTAGGATTACAAATGGTGGAGGGATCCTCTGTTTGGGGGATGAAGCCATTGTGATCCTGCCGCCTTTTGATTTCCTGCACTTGCTATAACCGCATTAACAATGAACACCCGTTGCCAACCCATGTGGACGGGCCACGTTTTTGATGGTAGAAACGTGGGTTGGCACTTTTGACAACCTTTGACAGTTAAACCTTTGTTAATAAAATAACTTTAATCTTTTTTGGCTTATCTTGTGTTATTATCCTTGTTTGTCCTTTTAATTTTCAATTGTTTTGATGTACACTTGTCTGAATAAGAAAAGTTGAACAAATTAGATAAAAAGTTTAGGATATGATCCAGGATCAAATATCCTATAGTTGAAAAATTCCAAAAAGTAGTATATTTTAAGGATCATGAGTTCAGTTGTCAAAGTATTAGGGTTATTCAAATAATCAGTGAATAAAATCAAAATAGTTAAGGATCATACATGAGGATCCAAGTTAGGATCCTAACCCTTAATACTATAACCAGGATAACCATAAGACAAACCTTAGTAAGAAGTAAGGATCAAGGATCCTTGGTTGTTTAACTTCGAAGACCTGAAATAGAACATAACTTGGGACTAAGCCATTATAAGATAAAAGTTAGCAACTGGGGACAAGCCCAAAGGATAACTGGGGACAAGCCCAAGGATAACTGGGGACAAGCCCAAGGATCGTGTGTGAACTGGAGTATGGCCCTAACTGGCGACTATCCAAACTAAGTGGCATGAAAATGCCAAAACCTTAGCTAACGTGAAAACGTTAGAAACCTTAAGAACGGATGTATGGTACGTCTACCATTGTACGTAGGATCCTAGGTGTAGCCAGTACAATGGAATTATCAGCCCCTAAAACGAGTACTGGTCCCACTGCCATGAACTATACCAGGATCATCATGCGCTACTGGCGGAACTGGGGTCAAGCCCAAATAACTGGTGTCAAACCCAAGTAACTGGTTGCTTTTGTGGATAATCATCCTTTTGCTAAGAGTACCTGAATCTTCAAAACTCAAAATCACGTGAAAGGAGGATAAAGGATGCAGGATCCTTATCCTTTTGTGAGAAAGTAAGGAAATGAAATAGTTTAAGATTAGAATGTTACCAAAATGAGGATCATCTGTGCTTTAAGGATCCTTTAAGGATATTTATCATGTGAGGATCATGGATCCTTATCACATGAAGTATTTCTTCAAATGGACAGCATTCCAGGCTCTAGGTAGCAAATCACCTTACATTGTTAGCAATCGATATGCCCCCTTTCCTGCCTCAGCTTCAATCAAGTAAGGTCATTCCCATTTTGGTGCCAATTTCCATCAGCAGGATTGGTGGTATTCTGAAATGCTTTCCTTAGTACCATATCACCAACTTGGAATTTCCTGATCCTGACATTTTTGTTGTAGGCTCCAGCCATTCTTTGCTGATAACTGGCCATCCTTATCCTTGCCAAATCTCTGATTTCTTCTATAGTATCCAGGTCTTGAACCAAGTTCTCATCATTTTCCTCAGGATCACGAATACTTGTTCTAGCAGTTGGAACCACCATTTCTGTAGGGATCACTGATTCTGCCCCAAATACCAAAGAGAATGGAGTTTGGCCTGTAGCATTCTTAGGAGTTGTCCTATCAGCCCAAAGCACATAAGGTAGTTCTTCTGCCCATTTCCCTTTCTTGGATCCAAGCTTCTTCTTCAAATTGTTGATGATGATCTTATTGGAGGATTCTGCCTGACCATTAGCTTGTGGGTGGACTGGTGTTGATGTTATCATCTTAATCCCCCAGCTGTCACAAAAGTTAGTAGTTCTGCCCCCAATGAATTGGGAACCATTATCACATATAATTTCCGAAGGAATACCAAATCTAGTTATAATATTTCTTTTAATGAAGGATATAACTTCCTTTTCTCTGACTTGGGCAAAAGCTTCAGCCTCTATCCACTTGGAGAAGTAATCAGTCATAGCAAGCATGAACATTTTTCCACCAGGTGCCTTAGGGAGCTTACCAACTATATCAATGCCCCATCTCATGAATGGCCAAGTGGAGGATATAGGATGCAATAATTCAGCCGGTTGATGAAGGATATTGTTGTGTCTCTGACAAGGATCACACTTCTTAGCATACTCCACAGCATCTCTCTTCATAGTTGGCCAATAGTATCCTGTCCTCAGGATCCTTGAGAATAATGCCCTGCCCCCAGTGTGGTTTCCACAATCTCCTTCATGGAAGTCTTTTAAAACTTCTTGGATTTCAGGATCCTCAATGCATCTTAAATATGGTCCTGCAAGAGATCGTTTATACAACATATTATTTAAAATTGTGAATTGAGATACCTTAATTTTGAAAGCCCTAGGGTTTTCTCCTGTAGGAATCTCTCCATGTTGTATGTATCTCATGATTGGAAGGATCCATGATCCTGAATGAGATTGATTATCATCACTAGGGATGATTACAAAATCCTCTCCTATCTCCATAGCCACATGATCCTCGATAGCCGGGGTCAGGATATGGATAATAGGGATCTTGATATCCTCCGGGATCTTCAAGGATGATCCTAAATTGGCTAATGCATCTGCCTCTGCATTCTCTTCCCTTGGTACCTGTGTGAAACTAAAGGATACAAAAGAGAGTGCCAATTCTTTGACTATCTCCAAATATTTGATTAGCTTTTCACCTTTAACAGCATAGGATCCATTAAAGTGACTAGTGATTAACAAAGAATCTACATGTACCTCAAGATACCTGATCCTCATATGCTTAGCAATTTGCAAGCCAGCTATCAAGGCTTCATATTCAGCCTCATTGTTAGTGGTTTGGAACTCACAAGCTATAGAGTGGGGTATTATGTCCCCCTGTGGCGATTTTAGTAGTATTCCAAGCCCTGTTCCTTTGACATTTGAGGATCCATCAGTATAGAGTATCCAAGGATCCTTGGTCTCCTCTAGCTGCTGGACTTCTAACTCAGCTTCCTTTTGCAAATCACTACTGAAATCTGCCACAAAGTCGGCTAAAGCTTGGGATTTAATGGCTGTCCTGGGCTCATATCTTATATCATATGCACTAAGCTTCACTGCCCACTTAGCCATCCTTCCTGACATTTCAGGTTTCCTGAGGACATTCTTAATTGGAAAATTAGTTTTGACGATAATGGCATGAGTTTCAAAATAATGTCTCAATTTAGTAGATGCCATAATTAATGCAAGGATAAGTTTTTCTAAGTGTGAATACCTGGATTCAGCATCAAGTAAACTCTTACTTACATAATAGACAGGATGTTGTGTACCTTGGTGATCCTTAACAAGGACTGCACTTACTGCTTTTGAGGATACCGCCAAGTATAAGGATAACACATCTCCCTTTTCTGGTTTCATCAAGGCTGGGGCAGAGGATAGGTAATCCTTAAGAGCTTTTAAGGCATTTTCATGCTTCTCAGTCCACTCGAATTTCTTGTTCTTCCTTAGGATATCATAGAATTCCTTGCACTTTTCTGAGGATTTGGATATGAATCTGTTTAAAGCTGCAATCCTGCCTGTTAACCTCTGAACATCTTTAGCATTGGCAGGGGACTTGATGTTCACTATAGCTTTGATTTGTTCTGGACTGGCTTCAATGCCCCTCTTTGTCACCATATATCCTAAGAATTTACCTGCCTTTACACCAAAATGACACTTAGAAGGATTAAGTTTCATATTATATTTATCAAGGATATTGAACGCTTCCTCCAAGTCGCTTAGGTGATCCTCAGCCTTTTTTGATTTTACCACCATATCATCTATGTAAACCTCCATAGTTTGTCCAATCTGATCCTTGAACATCATATTTACTAGCCTTTGATAAGTTGCACCTGCATTTCTTAGTCCAAATGGCATAGCAATATAACAGTATATACCAGTTGGAGTCATAAAGGTTGTATCCTCTTGATCGGATGGTTCCATCTGAATTTGTTGAAATCCAGATGAAGCATCCATAAAAGTTAACAGTTCATGACCCGCAGTTGCATCCACCATGGAGTCAATGTGGGGTAATGGGAAATGATCCTTGGGACATGCCTTATTTAAATCAGTGAAATCGACACATACCCTCCACTTTCCGTTTTTCTTTTGAACAACAACCACATTGGCCAACCATCTTGGATACTTGACCTCTCTAATCATACCTGCTCGTAGTAATTTCTCTACCTCCTCCTGGATAATGGCATTTCTTTCTGGTGCAAATTTCCTCCTCTTTTGATGGATTAGTTTGAAGGACCTATCAATGCCAAGTTTGTGAGTGATTATATCTTTAGATATACCTGTCATGTCTTCGTGTTTCCATGCAAAGGTAGTCTTTCTCCTTTTGAGGAAGGATATGAGGTCTTCCTTTATTTCGCCAAGGATCCCTGATCCTATATAAACTTTAGATTCAGGATCATCAGGATCCATAAGGATTTCTACCACATCCTGTTCTCTTGCCTCCAAGACATCCCTTGGAGGATGCTTTAATTGCTATTGCTCCCTTGACTTTGAGGCTGGTTTCATTGATGAGGTGTAGCAGTTCTTAGCTTCTTGCTGATCACTATCAATCTTCACTATTCCCCAAGGACTAGGAAGCTTCACACATTGATGATAAGTGGATGGGACTGCCTTCATGTCATGTATCCAAGGCCTGCCAAGGATAACATTACAACAAGATAAACAGTCAATAACACAAAAGTTTTGGTAAGAATGTAGGCCTTCGATATAGATTGGGAGTTTAATGTCCCCCAGAGTATTCTTAGTCTCGCCACTGAATCCCACGAGCACAGAGGATCTTGGTATGATATCGGATTCAGGAATATTCATCTTCTTGAGGACATCAAGCTGGATAATGTTCACAGAGCTTCCTCCGTCTATAAGGATCCTGCGAACAAAATGGTTAGAAATAAAAAAAAGTGATAACCAAACCATCATGATGAGGATCCTGAATGTCAACACGATCATCCTCATCAAAAGTTATAACTTTTCCTTCGGAGACACTGGATGTTCGAATGGGTCTATCTCCATTATCCATCTTGGTTTCCTTTGCATGTCTTTTAGCTGCAGAGAAGGATGTTCCACAAATGTCTGATCCTCCAGAAATAAAGTTTATAACTTGTGCATCTGCTGGAGGGGCTGGAGCTTTCTCTGGGATCCTTTCGGGATCCTGAGTCCTTGACTTCTTTCTCCCCAATAATTCTTTCAAGTGCCCCTTGCTCAACAAGTATCCAATTTCTTTTCTCAGTGCGATGCATTCTTCTGTGAGATGCCAAAAATCTTCATTGTTTTGGTCAAAAAATCTGTTGAGGATATTGCAACCAAACTCTATGTTACGGGGAATGATGCTTAAAATGTGTAGCAGCGATGAGGATCACTTCAATGTAAATTGCACAAACAACACAAGGATTTGTACGGGGAAAAAGCCCTTGATCAAGAGTTGATCTCCGGCACAAAAAACCCCGGGTGATGGAAACTACCGATCACCAAGCTCAAATAAATGAATAAATGTTTACAACTTTGGATAGTAACGAGCTAGGTACAAGGATCACTAGAATGTAACGTGTAAAAGGTGTATGAAACTGCTAAGTGTTTGAACGAGAGCTGGTATGAACGTTTGTACGAGTGTGTGTGTAACTCAGAAATGACTAAGTGTTTTTTCTACTTGCTCGTTACCCCTTTAAAATAGAAATTTAACTACCAAACTAACTATCCGATTTTTGTGCCAAGCCCCCACGTTCTCCACAACGTCCATTTTTGGCCAAGCACGTGCAGAATAGTTTGGGAATATTCTCCAGGAATGTC
Source organism: Helianthus tuberosus (assembly GCA_030545235.1). NCBI lineage: Eukaryota > Viridiplantae > Streptophyta > Magnoliopsida > Asterales > Asteraceae > Helianthus > Helianthus tuberosus. Next base: position 71,960,793 of record CM060447.1, on the reverse strand, counting down.
GCCAAGACTTGGTCAAGCTTGTTATACCTGCGAGATAGTACAAAACATGAGTAAACAATCGTCAGTACGAGGATCTTTAGAGTGATCCATGATCCTGATCCTGAAGCTCTTCTGAGGATCACCACCTGTCACAGAAGTAAGGATCACTAATTAGGATAACGAATAAGGATCACTAATTGTTAGAAAATCCTCCCCTAACAATTGCCCCCAAAATATAAGGAGTAATTTGTAAAATTAGCGAGTTATGTTTTCTTGATCTTATCCGCAACTAACTAACGGATATATAGCCGTTACTATAGAACTAGCCGTTGCGATCATGACGTCACAGAAGTGACAATCCTGCAGAATCATAATTATAAATAGAGATATAGATAGGATCAGTATGCATTCAAATTCGAAAGAAACTCCCTTTATATTCTCAGTCGAAGATCAATCAGGTATCTCTTTCTTCTCTTTCTACCTTTCTTACTCTGTTTTTCTTTCTTTATCACCATTGCTCTAAAAATGATGCTCCGAAGCTCACCGGGCAAGGATCACAAGAAGGATAGCCCTTTGAAGAGTCAAAAAATCATCAAGGACTCAGCGAATGAAAGGTGTTGTTTTAACGATGCACAAGTAGATAAAATCCGTCAGTTTTTTCCGGCGAGTGCCTTCTTCAAACCCTTTGATCCCACTGTTCTTAGCGACTATGTTTCTGAAACATGGGTTGCCTTTCCAGCTACTCCATTCACTATAGGGTACACCTATCCTTTCCCAGAATTCACACAATCCTTCTTTTCCCTGACCGGCATATCTTACATCCAAGCCATGCCGATGATTTGGAGGGTTTTATATACCCTAGAGAGGATCATCGAGCAAGAACGCGTTGACTTAGGAATGTCGGAATTGGCGGAACTGTATGATCTTACTACCTTCGGTTCCCACCGTTATTTGTTCAAACGAAAACCCGGTGCAGATCATCCTCTTCTCAAAGTCACCAAGAACGACAAAGATTGGAAACGTCGCTTCTTCTTTGTCAGGAGGGATTCCATTCTAAATGGAAAAGATCTCCCTAAGATATGGTCCACCCATGGTAGGCTGGAGGATCATGAGAAGGATCACCATGTAGTCTTGTTCATGTGATAGGATCACTAACCCCTTTTGTCTTGTGTCATGCAGCTGTCTCTGTTTCTCATCTCATCACAACATCCGCAACCAGGGAAAGGCTTGCCGCTTTCTAGAACCTTGATCCTGAAACTAGAACTTTTAAGACAATAACCCAAGACTCTCAGGAGGTATCCTCAGGCTCTGTCACAATGTCAAGTAAGTATCCTTGTTTAAATAAATAGTAAAATGTAAATTAAGAAAAGATACTTATCTTGTTTTGGTTGTGTAGGTGCTGGAAAATCTGCCAAAGCTACTTCAAGGTTCAGTGTCACCGATCTCACCACTGTCAAATCCTCCAAAAGAAAGGTTCCTGCCAGCCCGACAGCCTCAATCCCCAAGGCACCCCTCAAAGGAAAGGGAATCAAGAGGAGAAAGGCCTCCGAGGCTGAGGATTTGCAGGGTCTGCCTCTAATCCGCCATCAGTTCCTCGAGTACTTCAATGAGGTAAGGATCATTGTCTCTGCTCATAGATCCTGTCGACATATCCTGCTGATATATCCTGCTGATTTGAGGATCACTTAATCCTGACCTTATCCTTTATCCTCTTTGCAGAAATTCTCTGAGATCGAGGATTACGTCGGCCACGTTGAGGATCAAGATAAAAAGATTGCCGACCTCCAGCAGGTTGCTGTGCTCAAGGATCTTGCACTTGCTGATCTTCGGAAGGAACTCCAGGACACCAAACAGGAGATGGCTAAGGTGCTGGTTAATTTTGACTATGAAAGGCAGGAGATCACAGATGATGCTAAAGTCTCTGCCGCCATAGCAATGTACAAAACCAAGCTGCAAATGGCCTTGGAAGCTCAGGATCCTGCCTTCGACAAAAGCGGCTGGGAAATTGAAGAATGGAAAGCAAGGCTGGCTGAATTAGGTGATGAAGAGGAGGCTGAAGAGATCCTGACAATTGAGGCTGGAAGCAAGGATGAAGCTGGTGAAGCAAGTGGAGCCGGAGGTGGTGATGCAGGGAAGGTTTAGGCTGCATGATTGGGCGATGATGGAAACTTCTAGACATAGCCGGAGCCCAATTTTTTAGTTTGATGGTTGTTTTTGTGGTTGTGGTGTTTAAAACAATTTAATGGTTTGTACTTGAACAGTAGGTTTTAGGATTAAGGATCTTGTATGATCCTTAGGACAATAGGCAGGATTGCAATTGGTGGAGGGATCCTCTGTTTGGGGGATGAAACCATTGTGATCCTGCCGCCTTCATATTCCTGCACTACTCTTGAACTTATTATCATGGACACCCTTTACCTACCCCAGCGGACGGGCCACGTTTTGCTGGTAGATGCTCGGGTAGGTAATTTTGACAACCTTTTAAGGGTTAGTCTTTTGTTAATAAATAAAATCTTAACCTTTTGTCGCTTATCTTGTGTTGTTATCCTTGTTAATATCTTACTTTCCAACTGTTGTAATGTTCATTCTGTTTATACTTATCAAGCCTTGAAAAATTAGAAAAGATATCCAGAAAATTTAGGATATGATCAAGGATCACATATCCATAAATGATAAGTTCTAAAAAGTTATATGGTTTAAGAATCACAAGTTCAGTTGTCAAGTATAAGGGTTATTTAAATGAATAGGATTAAAAATAGTTAAGGATCATACCTGAGGGTCCAAGTTAGGATCCTAACCATAAATAAGGATAACTATAAGACAAACCTTAGAAAGAAGTAAGGATCAAGGATCCCTGGTTGCTTATCTTCAAGGACCTGAAATAAATCATAACTTGGGACTAAGCCAACATAAGAAAAGAGTTAGCAACTGGGGACAAGCCCAAGGATAACTGGGGACAAGCCCAAGGATTACTGGGGACAAGCCCAAGGATAACTGGGGACAAGCCCAAGGATAACTGGGGACGAGCCCAAGGATAACTGGGGACAAGCCCAAGGATCATATGTAAACTGGAGTATGGCCCTGACTGGCGACTATCCAAACTTAGTGACATGAATATGCCAAAACCTTAGCTAACGTGAAAACGTTAGAACCTTATGAACGGATGTATGGTACGTCTACCATTATACGTAGGATCCTAAGCATAGCCAGTACAATGGAATTATCAGCCCCTAAAACGAGTACTGGTCCCAATGCCTTGAACTATACCAGGATCATCGTGCGCTACTGGCGGAACTGGGGTCAAGCCCAAATAACTGGGGTTAAACCCAAGGAACGGATTGCTTTAGCAGATAATCAATGTTATGCTAAGGATACCTGAACTTTCAAAACTTAAACTCACGTGAGAGATGGATAAAGGATACATGATCCTTATCCTTATATGAGAAAATAAAGAAATGAAATAGTTCAAGTTTAGGATATTACCTAAGTAAGGATCACCGATACTTTGAGGATCCTTTAAGGATATCCCTATCGTGAGGATCATCTACGCCATGAGGATCCTGCTCACATGAAATATTTCTTCAAGTGGACAGCATTCCAAGCTCTTGGTAGCAAATTACCTTCCATGGTTAGCAATCTATATGCCCCATTTCCTGCTTCAGCTTCAATCAAATAAGGGCCTTCCCATTTTGGAGCCAATTTCCCATCAGCAGGATTGGTGGTATTTTGGAATGCTTTCCTTAATACCATATCTCCAATTTGAAACCTCCTGATCCTGACATTTTTGTTGTAAGCACCAGCCATTCTTTGCTGATAACTGGCCATCCTTATCCTAGCCATATCCCTGATTTCTTCAATAGTATCCAGGTCTTGAGCCAAGTTCTCATCATTCTTCTCAGGATCACGGGTACTTGTTCTTGCAGTTGGAACCACCATTTCTGTTGGGATCACTGATTCTGCCCCAAACACCAAAGAGAATGGTGTTTGACCAGTAGCATTCTTGGGGGTTGTCTTGAAACCTCCTGATCCTGACATTTTTGTTGTAAGCACCAGCCATTCTTTGCTGATAACTGGCCATCCTTATCCTAGCCATATCCCTGATTTCTTCAATAGTATCCAGGTCTTGAGCCAAGTTCTCATCATTCTTCTCAGGATCACGGGTACTTGTTCTTGCAGTTGGAACCACCATTTCTGTTGGGATCACTGATTCTGCCCCAAACACCAAAGAGAATGGTGTTTGACCAGTAGCATTCTTGGGGGTTGTCCTATCAGCCCAAAGCACATAGGGTGGCTCTTCTGCCCATTTCCCTTTCTTGGATCCAAGCTTCTTCTTCAAATTGTTGATGATGATCTTGTTGGATGATTCTGCCTGACCATTAGCTTGTGGGTGGACTGGTGTTGATGTTATCATTTTAATCCCCCAGCTGTCACAAAAGTTAGTGATTCTGCCCCCAATAAATTGAGAACCATTATCACATATAATCTCAGAAGGAATTCCAAATCTAGTTATAATATTTCTTTTAATGAAGGATATAACTTCCTTTTCTCTGACTTGGGAAAAAGCTTCAGCCTCTATCCACTTGGAGAAGTAATCAGTCATAGCAAGCATGAATACTTTTCCACCAGGTGCCTTAGGGAGCTTACCAACTATATCCATCCCCCATCTCATAAATGGCCAAGAGGAGGATATAGGATGCAATAATTCAGCTGGTTGATGAAGGATATTGCTGTGTCTCTGACAAGGATCACACCTTTTAGCATACTCCACAGCATCTCTCTTCATGGTTGGCCAGTAGTATCCTGTCCTCAGGATCCTTGAGAATAATGCCCTGCCCCCAGTGTGGTTTCCACAATCTCCTTCATGGAAGTCTTTTAAAACTTCTTGGATTTCAGGATCCTCAATGCATCTCAAGTATGGTCCTGCAAGAGATCGTCTATACAACATATTATTTAAAATTGTGAATTGAGATACCTTAGATTTGAAAGCCCTAGGGTTTTCTCCTGTAGGAATCTCTCCATGTTGTAAGCATCTCATAATTGGTGAGATCCATGATCCTGATCCTGAATGGGATCGAGTATCCTCACTAGGGATCATTGCAGAATCACTTCCTATCTCCATAGCCACATGATCCTCAATAGCCGGGGTCAGGATATGGATAATAGGGATCTTGATATCCTCCGGGATCTTTAAGGATGATCCTAAATTAGCCAATGCATCAGCTTCTTTATTTTCTTCCCTTGGTACCTGCGTCAAACTCAAGGAAACAAAAGAGAGTGCCAAACTTTTGACTATCTCTAAATATTTGGTTAGCTTTTCACCTTTAACAGCATAGGATCCATTAAAGTGGTTTGTAATTAACAATGAATCTACATGTACCTCAAGATACCTGATCCCCATATGCTTTGCAATTTGCAAACCAGCAATTAAGGCTTCATATTCAGCCTCATTGTTAGTGGTTTGGAACTCACAAGCTATAGAGTGGGGTATTATGTCCCCCTGTGGCGATTTTAGTAGTATTCCAAGCCCTGTGCCTTTGACATTTGAGGATCCATCAGTATAGAGTATCCAATGATCCTTGGTCTCTTCTAGTTGCTGGACTTCTAACTCAGCTTCTTCTTGTAAATCACTACTGAAATCAGCCATAAAGTCAGCTAATGCTTGGGATTTGATGGCTGTCCTAGGCTCGTATCTTATATCATATGCACTCAGCTTCACTGCCCACTTAGCCATCCTACCTGACATCTCTGGTTTCCTGAGGACATTCTTAATTGGAAAATTAGTTTTAACAATGATAACATGAGTTTCAAAATAATGTCTTAACTTAGTAGATGCCATAATTAATGCAAGAATAAGCTTTTCAAGGTGTGAATACCTGGATTCGGCATCAAGTAAACTTTTACTTACATAATAGACAGGATGTTGTGTACCTTCATGATCCTTAACAAGGACCGCACTTACTGCTTTTGAGGATACTGCCAAATACAAGGATAGCACATCGCCTTTTTCTGGTTTCATCAAAGCCGGGGCTGAGGATAGGTAATCCTTGAGGGATCTTAAAGAATTTTCATGCTTCTCAGTCCACTCAAATTTCTTGTTCTTCCTTAGGATATCATAGAATTCTTTGCACTTCTCTGAGGATTTGGATATGAATCTGTTCAAAGCTGCTATCCTGCCTGTTAGCCTTTGAACATCCTTAGCATTTGCCGGAGATTTGATGTTCACTATTGCTTTAATTTGTTCCGGACTAGCTTCAATGCCTCTCTTTGTCACCATATATCCTAAGAATTTACCTGCTTTAACACCAAAGTGACATTTTGAAGGATTAAGTTTCATGTTATATTTGTCAAGGATATCGAATGCTTCCTCCAAGTCCCTTAGGTGATCCTCAGCTTTTAAGGATTTTACCACCATATCATCTATGTAAACCTCCATAGTTTGTCCAATCTGATCCTTGAACATCATATTCACCAGCCTTTGGTATGTTGCACCTGCATTTCTTAATCCGAACGGCATAGCAATATAGCAGTATATACCAGTTGGAGTCATGAAGGTTGTATCCTCTTGGTCGGATGGTTCCATTTGGATTTGTTGGAATCCAGATGAAGCATCCATAAAAGTTAACAGTTCATGACCCGCAGTTGCATCCACCATGGAGTCAATGTGGGGTAATGGGAAAGGATCCTTGGGACATGCCTTATTTAAATCGGTAAAATCGACACATACCCTCCACTTTCCGTTTTTTTTTTTTTGAACAACAACCACATTGGCCAACCATCTTGGATACTTGACCTCTCTAATCATACCTGCCCGGAGCAATTTCTCTACCTCTTCCTGGATAATGGCATTCCTTTCCGGTGCAAACTTCCTTCTCCTTTGATGGATTAGTTTGAAGGATCTGTCAATGCCGAGCTTGTGAGTGATAACATCTTTGGATATACCAGTCATATCTTCGTGTTTCCATGCAAAGGTAGTCTTTCTCCTTTTGAGAAAGGATACGAGGTCTTCTTTCGTTTCGCCAAGGATCCCTGATCCGATATAGATTTTGGATTCAGGATCATCGGGGTTCATGAAGATTTCTACCACATCCTGCTCTCTTGCCTCCAAGACATCCCTTGGAGGATACTTTGATTGCTATTGCTCCCTTGACTTCGAGGCTGGTTTCATCGATGAAGTGTAGCAATTCTTAGCCTCCTGTTGATCACTATCAATCTTCACTATTCCCCAAGGACTAGGGAGCTTCACACATTGATGGTAGGTAGATGGGACTGCTTTCATATCGTGTATCCAGGGCCTGCCAAGGATAACATTACAACAAGATAAACAGTCAATAACACAAAACTTTTGATAAGAGTGTAGGCCTTCGATATATATTGGGAGTTTAATGTCCCCCAGGGTATTCTTGGTTTCGCCACTAAATCCCACGAGCACGGAGGATCTTGGTATGATCTCTGATTCAGGGATACCCATCTTCTTCAGAACATCAAGCTGGATAATGTTCACTGAACTTCCTCCGTCTATAAGGATCCTGCGGACAAAATGGTTAGAAATGAAAAGAGTAATAACTAGACCATCGTGATGAGGATCCTGGATATCAACACGATCCTCTTCATCAAAGGTTATAACTTTTCCTTCGGAGACACTTGATGTTCGAACTGGTCTTTCTCCATTATCCATTTTAGTTTCCTTTGCATGCCTTTTAGCTGCTGAAAAGGATGTGCCACAGATGTCTGATCCTCCAGAAATAAAGTTTATCACTTGTGCATCTGCTGGAGGGGCTGGAGCCTTCTCAGGGATCCTTTCAGGATCCTGAGTCCTTGACTTTTTTCTTCCCAACAATTCCTTTAAATGCCCTTTGCTCAACAAGTATCCAATTTCCTTTCTTAGTGCAATGCATTCTTCTGTGAGATGCCCAAAATCTTCATGATATGCACACCACTCAGATTTATCCTTAGTTGCAGCTGGCCTATCATTTTTTCTCGGGCATCTAGCTTTATCACCTAGGTTCTGCATAGCAAGGATTAATTCATTGTTATCAACACAAAAACAATATTCAGAAATTGGAGGATAATCTTCATCATCCTCTTCTTGATCAACAGAATGCACGTTCTGGTTATCCGATCTGTTATAGGATTTGAACTTGTTGTTCCTGAATGTGGATCCTTGCTTATCCTGCTTTGAGGATCCTGCTAACCTCTCCTGGATCCTCTTGTCGTCCTCTAGCCGGATGAACCTAAGTGCTCGTGTTCTTACCTCATCTAAGTTCCTGCATGGTGTCATAACAAGATCATCATAGAACAATGAATCCCTAAGCAATCCCATTTTGAAGGCCTCGACAGCCGTGGCTATATCTAAGTTGGGAATGTCTAAGGATTCTTTACTGAATTTGGTAATGTAATCCCTTAATGATTCATTATGACCCTGGGTTATCCTATATAGATCACTAGTTAATCGTTCAAATTTCCTACTACAAGAAAACTGATTATTAAATAGATTAACTAGATTAGCAAATGAGGTAATAGAGTAGGGAGGAAGACTTAGCAGCCATTTGAGAGCTGATCCAGTAAGAGTGGATCCGAATCCCTTGCACAGGCATGCTTCCTTTAACCTTTCTGGAATTGGATTAATCTCCATCCTCTCCCTGTATTGTGCTATGTGTTCCTCAGGATCTGTTGAACCATCATACAGCTTCATTGTTGGCACATGGAATCTCTTAGGTATCTCAGCATCACAGATCGGTGGTGCAAAACGAGATATCTTGTGGCTCCCATCTGCAATCTCTGGGATAGGTTTGACCACTCCTGAAACACTTGATATCATATCCTTTAATTTTTGCAATTCTCTGGCCATGGCATGATTGATACCTGGATCCTGCATAAGACCATGATTAGTAGTATAAGAATTATTAAAAGTATTACCTCCCATCGGATTCAGATTAGGAAGATTGGATGTTAATCCATATTGTTGAGGCTCTGGAATGATCGAGGGACCAGTAGAAGCGTTGGTCTGCATTGGAATAAAATCTCCCTGATGGACATCTGAACTTCCTGTTTGCAAACTCCTCAAGGATCCTGGCATCTGGAAGGATCCCTGAAACTGAGACGATCCTGGAACGAAGGAGGATCCTTGAACCTGGGATGATCCTGGAACAAAGGAGGATCCTTGAACCTGGGATGATCCTGGAACAAAGGAGGATCCTTGAACCTGGGATGATCCTGGAACAAAGGAGGATCCTTGAACCTGGGATGATCCTGGAACAAAGGAGGATCCTTGAACCTGCTGCAATCCTGAATATCCTCCTGAATTCGTGAGGGATCCCATAGGCTGAGGATAGGATCCCGCTGGCTGGAAATATGAACCTGATGCCTGGGTCATTGTTGTTGTTCCATAGTGCACTCCTTTTGGTCCACCCACATATTGAATGTCTGGAACCACTGACGGCTGAGAAGTAATCACTGGGGTATCAAAATTCAAGGATTTTGGCACCAGTGGGGAATGATCCTCTGCCGTTGTCTTTTGTTTCCTGAGATCTCCGATTTCTTTGAGAATCCTCTCATTGGTCTTATCCTGTTGCCGTATCTGATCCTTCATCTGCAAAATCAAAGTAAACATGTCACTAGTAGTGGGAGTGTAAGAAGCAGAAGAAGTTGGAGGTTTTGAGAAAATGGGAGTTGGTTTCTTCGCAGCATTCTCAGCATTCTTCTGGGATCCAGAAGGTGGTGGAGGCAAAGGAGGAACGCCTTGTGAAGAAGTGGATGAGGGCATCAAATTTGAAGCATTCTTCGCTGAGGAAGCCATTTGCTTGGTTGTAGTGAACCGGAATGAACACAGAAATGCGTATTTTTCTAAGGACAAAGCACCAATTGCCCCACGGTGGGCGCCAAACTGTTTTGGTCAAAAAATCTGTTGAGGATATTGCAACCAAACTCTATGTTACGGGGAATGATGCTTAAAATGTGTAGCAGCGATGAGGATCACTTCAATGTAAATTGCACAAACAACACAAGGATTTGTACGGGGAAAAAGCCCTTGATCAAGAGTTGATCTCCGGCACAAAAAACCCCGGGTGATGGAAACTACCGATCACCAAGCTCAAATAAATGAATAAATGTTTACAACTTTGGATAGTAACGAGCTAGGTACAAGGATCACTAGAATGTAACGTGTAAAAGGTGTATGAAACTGCTAAGTGTTTGAACGAGAGCTGGTATGAACGTTTGTACGAGTGTGTGTGTAACTCAGAAATGACTAAGTGTTTTTTCTACTAGCTCGTTACCCCTTTAAAATAGAAATTTAACTACCAAACTAACTATCCGATTTTTGTGCCAAGCCCCCACGTTCTCCACAACGTCCATTTTTGGCCAAGCACGTGCAGAATAGTTTGGGAATATTCTCCAGGAATGTCGCCAAGACTTGGTCAAGCTTGTTATACCTGCGAGATAGTACAAAACATGAGTAAACAATCGTCAGTACGAGGATCTTTAGAGTGATCCATGATCCTGATCCTGAAGCTCTTCTGAGGATCACCACCTGTCACAGAAGTAAGGATCACTAATTAGGATAACGAATAAGGATCACTAATTGTTAGAAAATCCTCCCCTAACATTCATGATATGCGCACCACTTTGACTTGTCTTTAGTTGCATCTGGTCTATCATTTTTCCTGGGCCATCTAGCTTTATCACCTAAATTCTGCATCGCAAGGATTAGTTCATTGTTATCAACAGAAAAGCAATATTCGGAAATTGGAGGATAATCCTCATCATCCTCTTCTTGTTCAACAGCATGCACATTCTGGTTATCAGATTTGTTATAGGATCTGAACTTGTTGTTCTTGAATGAGGATCCTTGCTTCTCTTGCTTTGAGGATCCTGCTAACCTCTCCTGGATCCTTTTGTCATCCTCTAGCCGGATGAACCTAAGGGCCCGGGTTCTTACCTCGTCTAGATTCCTGCATGGTGTCATAACAAGATCATCATAGAATAATGAATCCCTAAGCAATCCCATTTTAAAGGCTTCAACAGCCGTAGCTATATCCAGGTTAGGGATATCTAAGGATTCTTTACTAAATTTAGTGATATAATCCCTTAATGATTCATTATGACCTTGGGTTATCCTATACAGATCACTAGTTAAACGCCCAAATTTTCTACTACAAGAAAACTGGTTATTAAATAGGTTAACTAGATTAGCAAACGAGGTAATAGAGTAAGGGGGAAGACTTGGCAGCCATTTAAGAGCCGATCCAGTAAGAGTGGATCCAAATCCCTTGCATAGACATGCTTCCTTTAACCTTTCTGGTATGGGATTGATCTCCATCCTTTCCCTATATTGTGCTATATGTTCTTCAGGATCTGTTGAACCGTCATACAACTTCATAGTAGGCACATGGAACCTCTTGGGTATCTCAGCATCACAGATTGGTGGTGCAAAACGAGATATCTTGTGGCTCCCATCTGCAATCTCCGGGATAGGCTTGACCACTCCTGGGACACTTGATATCATATCCTTTAACTTTTGTAATTCTCTGGCCATGGCATGATTGATACCTGTATCCTGCATAAGGCCATGGTTAGTGGTATAAGAATTATTGAAAGTGTTACCTCCCATTGGATTTAAATTAGGAAGAGCGGATGTGAATCCATATTGTTGAGGCTCTGGAATGACCGATGGACCAGTAGAAGCAATGGTCTGCATTGGAATGAAATCTCCCTGATGGATATCGGAATTCCCTGATTGCAAACTCCTTAAGGATCCATGAAACTGAGAGGATCCTTGATTCTGTGAGGATCCTGGGACGTAGGAGGATCCTTGAACCTGGGAGGATCCTTGAAACTGGGAGGATCCTTGGACCTGGGAGGATCCTTGGACCTGGGAGGATCCTTGAAACGGCCAGAACCCTTGAATCTGCTGCGCTCCTGAGTATCCTCCTGAGCTTGCAAAGGATCCTATATGCTGACGACGGGATCCTGCTGGTTGGAAGTGTAACCCTGAAGCCTGAGTCATTGCTGATGATCCGTAATGCACTCCTTTTGGTCCTCCCAAATATTGAACGTCTGGAACCACTGAAGGCTGAGAAGTTATAACCGGAGTATCGAAATTCAAAGATCTGGGCATCAGTGGGGAATGATCCTCTGCCGATCTCTTCTGTTTCTTGATGTCTCCAATTTCTCTAAGAATCCTTTCATTGGTCTTATCCTGCTGCTGTATATGCTCCTTCATCTGCAAAATCAGAGTAAACAAGTCACTAGTAGTAGGAGTATAAGAAGCAGAAGAAGTTGGAGGTTTTGAGAAAATGGGAGTTGGTTTCTTCTCGGCATTTTTCTGAGGTCCAGAAGGTGGTGGAGGCAATGGTGGAATGCCCTGGGATGAATTGACTGCAGACATCGCACTGGAGGTGTTCTTTGATGATGAAGCCATCTGCTTGGATGTAACGAACCGAAATGATCACAAAAACGAGAATTTCTTAGGAATGAAGCACCAATTGCCCCACGGTGGGCGCCAAACTGTTTTGGTCAAAAATCAGAAGAGGATAATGCAACCAAACTCTTTGTTACGGGGTATGATGCTTGAATTTATAAACAACAATGAGGATCACTATGAAATGAATTGCACAGGGAACACAAAGATTTATACGAGGAAAAAGCCCTTGATCAATGAATGATCTCCGGCATAAAAAACCTCGGGTGATGGAAACTACCAATCACCAACTCAAATTAAACAATAATCCTTTTACAACTTCGGATGATAGCGAGCTAAGTACAAGGATCACTATATTGTATCGTGTAGAAATGTATGAAGAAATGCTAAGTGTTTTGCCGAGAACTGGTGAGTGCAGTTGTACGAGTGTGTGTAGCCAAAAAATAGCCAAGTGTTGTCTAATTAGCTCGCTACCCCTTTTAAATTAGAAAATATCTACTCTAACTAACATTCCGCAAATGGTGCAAGTCCTCCACGACTCCACAACGTCCATTTCTGACCAAGCACGTGCGGAATAGACTTAGAATATTCTCCAGAAATATCGCCAAGACCTAGTCCAAATTGATACTCCTGCAAAATAATTACGAATTCAAAGCAGACAATCATTAGTATAAGGATCCTTAGGATGATCCATGATCCTGATCCTGAAGCACTTCTGAGGATCACTAACTGACACAGAAGTAAGGATCACCAAGCAAGATAATAATTGAGGATCACGGGTCATTTAGAAATCCACCCCTAACAATTGCCCCCAAAATATAAGGAGTAATATTGTAAATAAACGAGTTGTATTTTGTTGATCTTATCCGTAACAAACTAACGGATAACTAGCCGTTGAAGACGGACTAGCTGTTGCAAACCTGACGTCACCGAAGTGACAATCCTGCAAATCATCATTATAAATAGGAGTTAGAGATAGGATCAATTTGCATTCAAATCCGAGAGAAACTCCCTTTAAATTCTCAGCCGAAGATCAATCAGGTATCTCTTCTCCTATTTCTCCTTCTCTTACTCTGTTTTTCTTTCTTTACCATCATCACGTTAAGAATGATATCCTGATCTATTCAAAGTCAAGGGCTGAACACGTGCAACATCTCAGTTTGGTTCTTGAGCTACTCCAGGGAAACCGTCTCTATGCCAAATTCTCCAAGTGTGAATTCTGGCTTGAGGAGGTCTAATTCTTGGGTCACATTGTCAATAGTCAAGGCATTCATGTCGATCCTGCGAAGATTGAAGCAGTTAAGAGCTGGGTTACACCCAAGAACCCGTCTGAAGTCCGGTCTTTTCTCGGACTAGCGGGCTACTATCGCTGATTTATCGAAGGATTCTAAAAAATCGCCGTACCGCTTACCTCCCTCACGCACAAAGACAAGCCTTTTGTTTGGGGAACCGAATAAGAGACTGCCTTTCAAACCCTCAAGCATATGCTCTGCAATGCTCCTGTGCTCACTCTACCAGACGGAAACGATGACTTCATGGTCTATTGCGATGCCTCTAACCTCGGTCTCGGTTGTGTTCTCATGCAACGAGACAAGGTTATCACGTACGCATCTCGTCAGCTCAAGATCCACGAGAAGAACTATACCACACATGACCTCGAGCTTGGTGCAGTTGTTTTTGCGCTAAAGATCTGGCGACACCACCTATACGGTACCAAGTGTACGGTCTTCACCGACCATAAGAGCCTACAACACATCTTTAGCCAAAGGAGCTGAATATGTGCCAACGCCGGTGGGTAGAACTTCTCAACGATTACGACTATGAGATTCGTTACCACCCAGGCAAAGCGAATGTCGTAGCCGATGCTCTCAGCTGATGAAGCTATCTGCATAGCGTTCGTAATACCCAAGCCCAACACAATCTCGAAGCTCTCATCCGTGATGCTCAACATGCTTGTTTTACCGAACGCACTCTGAAGAAAGAGAGGATCGTCAATAATGGCGAACAAATGGTGAATAAATCGAATGGTATATTCCATTATCTAGACCGAATTTGGATTCCCAAGCGCACCAACTTACGACAAATTCTGCTAGACGAAGCCCACAAATCTCGATATTCCATTCATCCCGGTGCCGATAAGATGTACCAGGACATGCGCTACAAGTACTGGTGGCCGGGCATGAAAAAGGATATCACTATCTATGTTTCGAAGTGCCTGACTTGTTCGAAAGTCAAGGCCGAACATCAAAAACCCTCTGGCTTACTCGTACAACCCGAGATCCCTATGTGGAAATAGGAGAGTATAGCTATGGACTTTATAACGAAACTCTCGCGCATGCCAGCCGGTCACAACATCATCTGGATTATCGTTGACCGTTTGACCAAATCTGCTCACTTTTTTATCAATACGGGAAGACTATAAGGTAGAACGATTAGCACGAATCTACACCGACGAAATTATATGTCGACACGGGACACCTCGTGATATCATTTCTGACCACGATGGTCGATTCACTTCGCGTCTTTGGGAAACGTTTCAATCTGCTCTTGGTACTACTCTCAATCTTAGTACTTCTTTCTATCCCCAGACCGACGGTCAGACTGAACGCATGATTCGTACGCTCGAAGACATGCTTCGCTCGTGTGTTATAGATTTTGGTGGTAATTGGGACACGCACTTACCTTTGGTCGAATTCTCATACAATAACAGTTATCACTCTAGCATCCAAATGGCACCATTTGAGGCATTATACGGAAGAAAATGTCGATCGCCTATTGTATGGCATGAGATCGGAGACGCGCAAATTACCGGTCCTGAGCTGTTGCAAGAAACGACTGACAAAATCCTCCAAATACGAGACAATCTGTTGAAAACTCGGAGTCGTCAGAAAAGTTACGCCGATAGACGCCGCAAGCCCTTGTAAGGGGGTAATCAGATTCGGAAAGAAAGGAAAGCTCGCGCCTCGGTATGTTGGACCCTTTAAAATTCTGAAAAGGATTGGCAAGGTGGCCTACAGACTCGAACTACTGGAGGAACTGAGTAACGTCCACCCGACTTTCCACGTTTCGAACCTCAAAAAGTGTCTAGCCGACCAGGAATTACATGTCCCTCTTGAGGATCTACAAGTGGATGAAACATTACACTTCGTGGAAAAGCCTGTCGAGATCATGGGCCGAGAAACCAAGGTACTCAGACGCTCACGCATTCCCATTGTGAAGGTTCGCTGGGAAGGCAAACGCGGCGCCGAGTTCACCTGGGAACTCGAAAGTGACATGAAGGCTAAGTACCCGCAACTATTTGTTACGCCTGCTTCTTAAATTTCGGGACGCAATTTCCTAAAGTAGGGGAGGCTGTAACAACCCGCATTTTGAAAGTCAAAGTCAAAGTCAAAGTCAAAGGAATAAAAGATTGCTAATTGCGATCTGTCACTCCTTGCTTAATTAGTGATTGTACTCTTTGACTTGTAATCGATACTCTAATTTGAATCGCTCTAGTTGTATTATGTGGAGTACATGTTAATAAATCGCTACTTAATCGCAGTCAGTCGCTAATCGACTTATCGCTAATCGCATTCGCAACCCAAATTATAGGTTATGGATATTGTTTTACGTGTGTGTGCTATTATGTGTTACTTATGCATGTTATGTTTATGTTGAGGTGCTTAATCGCAATCGCAACTCTATCGCAACGCAATCTCATCGCAAACCCGAGATTTACGAATTACTTTTGTGATATTTAGTAGTTAGTTTATTTGTGTAACTAATGGTTAATACTATCACATCGCTTACTCGAAACACACCACAACGCTCAACGCACGAAATGAAAACACGAAAACCAACTCACGATGACCAATCGATCGAATGACCATTCGATCGAATGGTCATCCGATCCATCGCCTGTGCCCCTCTTTCCTCTTTTGGAAATCCTTTAAATACCCCTTGTCACATCACAAACAGTGATGTGACAGCTCCCACTCGACCAGCACGCTCAAGTCCTCTTTTCTCTCGATTTCTCACGATTCTTGTAAGTTTCCAACTCAAATCTTGTACATCTTTGATCTCTGCGCACTTCTTCATCATTTTCACCTTCGAATCTTAACTTTTAACAGTGAAATCAGCGGATTTGAGGTGTTCTAGGATGATGTCATCATGGAATTCTTATGAACTTCAAGTCTTGGCCTCATTCCACCAAGAACAACTCAGATCCAAGTGATTTCCACACGATCTCACACTATTTTCGCATAGATCTAAACATTTTTCAAGGATAAAAGGATTGAAAGATGGTTTATAACTTTCTTTCAACCCTTTTACACTCAATGCACTCAAAAACCGATAGGATCGGAGCTCGTTCAGGCCTTCTACTCGTGTCATAGTGAAGTGTCGGTTCAAGATCTGATTCCTATCAAGGAGACAACTAATTCCGGGTTGAACACGAACAACCTTCACGAATAGTTTACTGATTGGACTGGGGTGATTCCCATCCGATCAGAAAGTCTGGACTTGGTGGAGCTCATGTTGTTTAACACGTTGTCATACCGTCTCGATCAAACCGCAAAACCCTTCAAACTTAACGAATTTCAAAACGAACCAGTCACCCAAACGGAATGTCGTCCGATCAGATTGCCATCCGATCGGATAACATATGGTCTCAGCACTTAATCTTTTTACAACCACTTCAAACCAGCGAATGGCCATCCGATCGGATTGCCATCCGGTCGAATGACCATTCTGCTGTGGACTGTTTTCTGGAGAAATGTTCCACTGGATGGAACGCCATCCAACCGAACGACCGTTCGACCGGACGGCCTGAAAGGTAGAGATATTTCTCTGTTCTCAAAATGCTACATCGAAAACTTCAAAGCCATCGTACACAAACACATCCACCCTAAACAAATGGCAAACCGACCTAATGGCCATCCGAACGGATGACCATCCGATCGGATTGCCATCCGTTCGGATGACACTTCGACACTCAATCATATTGCATCATTTTACGTGCTGCTTATCGCTTATACTATCCTTCTTATCAGGCTAATCTCCAGCGCTCCCTTCAATCCAAGAGAGTGTTTACTTGTTTAACGCTATCTGTGAGTATACTCGATCCCTTTTTGCTTCAAGCACTTTTGGGTGTTACATACGTTACTTATGCTAAATCACATCGATCACACAACGCAAACACTTTTATACGCTAACCTCTATTGCATGATACGTGTTGCTCGATGAATGCTTGTATGTTATGTTTACACAGTGATTTTTGCCTGACACCTTAGTAACGATAGTACTATAGTTTGGACTCAGCACCTGTCGTGGACGGGGGTTGCTAAGGGTATTTCTTCACGTGTCATAGTGGTGATATGTGTTGCGCACTCTACAACTCGCAGTCACGTCTGTGCATATTTCATTGTCGATAACCTACTAGCTTCATATTATACATGTTACATGCTGGTTATGCATAAACGTTTTCAAACTCTACTATTATTATTAAACTTGTATGCTCACCTTTACACTATGTGTATTGACCTCTATTTTAATGTATGTGACAGGTGGTTAGGATGCTTTGCTTGTTACTTGCTGGAATCAAGCTAGGATGGAGTCTAGAAACAAATCTAATAAAATATGAGTTGTCGAAACAATTATTTGTCTTTGAGTATCTATGTCTGTAATAACTGCTTTACTTTGATGAGTTATGGTATGGGACATAATATTAATTATCTGGTAAATTAGTTGTTATGGAATTCTCTTGGATAATCTGTTTCGCTCAGTGTCGTGCCCCGATGATTCCGCCATCAGTTGGGGTGTGACAACACTTGCCTTTGATCGAATTCTCGTACAACAACAGTTATCATGCGAGTATTCAAATGGCACCTTTCGAATCATTGTATGGTCGCAAGTGTCGTTCGCCTATTTGTTGGTACGAGATTGGTGAATCACAATTCACTGGTCCTGAGCTTATACAAGAAGCAACGGACAAGATTTTACAGGTTCGAGACAATTTACTGAAAGCCAGAAGCCGACAAAAGAGTTACGCTAACAAGCGTCGCAAGCCTTTGGAATTCGAGACAGGTGACTTAGTGCTTCTCAATGTATCCCCTTGGAAGGGCGTGGTTCGATTTGGCAAGAAAAGGGAAACTCGCACCTCGCTACGTTGGTCCTTTCAAGATCCTCGAAAGGATTGGCAAGGTTGCGTATAGACTGGACCTGCCTGAAGAACTCAACAATGTACACCCTGTCTTTCACATATCCAACTTAAAGAAGTGTCTAGCTGACGAAGGACTTCAAGTCCCACTCGTGGACCTCCAAGTCAACGAGGCCTTGCATTTTGTGGAAAACCCCATCGAAATCATGGATCAAGGAGTCAAATTATTGAGGCGCAGTAAAATTCCTATCGTTAAGGTTCGATGGGAAGGTAAACGTGGCACTGAATTCACTTGGGAACTCAAGAGTGACATGAAGACGAAGTATCCATATCTTTTCACTATTTCTTCCTAAATTTCGAGATGAAATTCCCTAAAGGAGGGGAGACTGTAACGCCCTTCTTCTTCATACTTTCCATATTTAGAAGGTCTTGCTTGTATTTCTATTTTTGGAAGTCTTGTGTTCTTGTAATCGTCCTTTCTTTGTAATCGTTGTAAAAATCCAAGACTTGGATCATAAATAAAACTCGTATTTTTTTAAATTCATGTTGTACATACTTTATACCTGCTCATACATTTAATTTCGTGAAACAATTGATACTTATTCGAAATTCTTGGAAACTATATGCTAAACATGAAAATATGTGAAACTTATGCATAAAACGTCTTTTGAACGTATACGACACTTAAATACGACATTCATACACTTAATTATACTTGGATTATGTTCATCATACTTAATTTACCTTTAAACTATGCTTATATGTCGAAAATAGACCCTAAAACACCTTAAAGCCCTAATTTATAAACTTCAGGGGCCATTTTGTAATTAACTGAAATTTAAACCATACCCCTTGTTTCTGGCCGCGAAGACCCCCCTTAAAACCTTCGCTGGTCGTGAGCCAAGCCCCAGATCAGTTGTGTTAATCAGCTCGCAAATTTGAGCGGGATTTTGGGTTTAACTTGAGTTTAAACTTGTTTTTAGCATTAAATACCCAACTACAAACCACCCTAACCCTTCCCTATAAATACCAAGCCATTCCCAAGCTCTAATCACTTTACAAACTCATCCAAATCACTTTCAAATTATCTAAATCGCAGCTACAAACACAAGTTCAGACAGAAGCATCCTCCTTCACTAAAGTGAGCATAACTCACTCGTTTCTTGTTCGTTTTACCTCATTCTTTTTCTTATGTGCTTGGATTGACCTTAGCTTCGATTCCATGGGTTTTTTCACTGTAAATCAGTCCCTGGAACGTCGTTAAAAAGGCTCCAAGGTTCACTGTTCATTTCTGATTTCATTTAATCTTTACTAAACTTGAGTCTAACTCATCTCAAACCTATGTCCTTATGCTTATAACCACTTCTATGGTTAGTTGGGCTTAAAAACAAGGTTAAGACATTCAAAATCAGAGGTTAAACCTCATATACATTCTGTTTTGTTTAGGGTTTTTAACCCACAAGCAATGTTTAAGTCCAAGACTTGATGTAGGTGTGATTAAGGACTAACTTGGGTTGTCCTACATAAAATCCCCACATTTTCTTGATGATTTCTTATAGATTAGTTGTTTATATTCTTGTATTACTTGTAGTTCATGACCCTCCTTGTATGTTTTTACATCAAGTGTAGTGGTGAACACTTAGAGGTACCTAAATGGAAGACTTCTCTTCCTACCTCCTACATGATTTCCATGAAACTTAGAGGTACCTAAATGAAGATTTAATCTTCTACCTCATGCTTGACTATTGGACATAATAATATATAATCTAAATAATACTTATATATATACTATTCAACATTCGAACCTTTGATGATGAACTTGTGTTCATTCGTCAAAGTGCTAGAATAACATCATCTAAGAAATAAAACTTGTTATGATTCTAATGGGTATATTACTCATGAAAAGATTATAACCCTTGGGGTTTCATAGTGTCAAAACAAGTACTTTGTGTTAAGAGATGATTACTTTCGTATACATATGTTCTTATGTTTTAAATTTGTAAATCTTTAATCTACCGTTACTCTCCGATACTCATACGCCTTGTTTACTTCGTGTAGAAGGACTTAGTGTTCCAACCCCCTAATCAACAAACAACTCACTCGCGGATTCTCAAGTTCAAGACTTGCAAAACCGTGAGTACACTTGACCAATTTACTTTTAAAGGCACTTTGGGTTGTAACATGTTATTATATAAAATACACACTCACACACTTAAACATTCTTTATACTCTCAATCCGTTATACATGCTACTTGTTTACTTAGGTTCATGCTAGATTATACATGCTATATGTCATTAACTTTGCTAAGCCCTCAACTTAACATATATAGTGCTATAGGAGTAGCACACCACCCGTCGGGGTCTTGTTAAGTCTTTATTCTAAACGGTCTCGCCACTTTTGTGGTGAGGGATGCTAAATACTAGTGGACACTTGGGTTTGACGTATTGCTATGCATGCTAGTTACCTTGTTTACAAATTGCCATGTGGATTCGAGAAAATGTTTTTATACTTATACTATACTTATTCAAACCTTGTGTACTCGCATTTGCTTTTGCATTGAAAGTTTATTTTAAACATGTTACAGGTTGAGGATTGATGATGCTATGAAACGAAGTAGCAATGATGCCTAGATACATATTTAGACGTCTTAGGTTTAAATTGTTGTATCAAATTTTGTTTCGTTATGTTATGAACATGTTATTTGAATTTCCATGTAATGTTGACAATTTTATTATGAAATGAAAAATGGTTGATTTAAATATTGTCACAAATAGTGTTATGAAGTCTCCTGCAATCTATTTCATCCCACTCCGATGATTCCGCCATTGGTTGGGGTGCGACAATCATGACCAAAAAAAGATAAAAGATCAATTTTTCGATGAGTTTTCTGCACCTTATGTAATATAATTTTACTAGTATTGTCCACTGCCTCACTATTGCGTTATTCTAAGGATCCAAGGCATTTCTCACTATTGTTTCAGTGTTCTTTCTGTCACCTGTACAAAATTTTTTAAATAACTAAGTGCCAAATGCTTAGTAATTTAACCCATATGTAAAATTATAAAAACACACATGTATCTCCACCCCTTTCATGTGTCCTACTACGTCGATACGATCAGATCATCTAAGGCCAAAAATACAATCTTACAAAGAATGTTATATTAAAAAATGGATATTTAGTTGATGAAATAATTCAATTCATTTGGATAATCAATGGGCATGTGATGCAATATTCTTTACTACTTTTCTCTAAATTATTCACTAACACGAGTAAATTCAAAGAACCTAATCAAGTTAAAAGAAAATAACTATATTATGACTCAACCGAACTTGAGGGAAAACCACATAGTACATAGAGATATATAGTTACTTGCGATAATAAAAGAAAGGAAAACAGTGATATAATTCCAGAATACATACATTTGAATGACTCCATCCATTTTTATTCAGGCTTCTTGCATGTTATTATGGAGAGTTTTATTACATCCTTCTTAAACCCTTCAATCATCAGTGGCATTACCATTAACCCTCTTATGGAATTCCATCCTAATCAATTTTAAAAATTAACAATAAAACCGTATAAGGAAAATTAAAAATTACATATAATAGTACGTGTCAAATCAATTTCAATTAGAAAATATGAGAAGCGCAACGCATAAACACATGTACATTTTGCTTGAAATATGATGCAAAAGACATACAACTGTTTATACGATTCTTGCAGTTCTCAACTTAGTTGAATATTAAACGTGCCCTATCCGTCTATCTATCTATATGTTTATGGATGCGTTTAATACACAACCAATTTCAAGTAGGGAGCCTAAAAAAATGTAATAGATGAGTAAGCGTGATTATATTTGTAAGGAACCACACACTAACAAACTGGTAAATCCAAAAATCACAATTTAGATACATCAACTGGTGAATTTTATATCTCAAAGATTTGTGAAGCAAACTCACCTGAGAAACATGATCTTAGATCATAATCCTTGGTAGTCATCATTCCCTCTAAAGCTTGTATTATTAAATACAACTATGAATTTTGAATTCAAATTGTAAAGCCCAGAAAACAATAATAATAGAGGGAACAAACGCACTTCTTCACATACCAAATAGAAGCAGGTAATTACTGCAAAGAAAGCATTCAGAAAACATAATCATCAGACCAGTTCAATCAGATTATCAATTAAAACCCTTTATAAGGGTGACTAATCAACCTTAAGTAACTTGGAGTTTTTAATTATTTTTATATATCAAATGGACAAGAATAACCCTGGTAAAAAAAAGAATTCAAAAACTCATAGGTAGACCCGAACGTTAGATGACGAGTCAAGAAAAGTTGTCATATAAACCATATAAACCCTTGCGGTAGTTAAAAGCAGATGCACATTTAGATGGTTGATCATTTTTCAGCCACATACTACCAATATTGATCATAATATGTTTATTCGCATATACAACTTTTTGTATACCAACCAGCTTTACAGACAAAGGCAACATCTGGTCATTAGCAATTTTTAATTGACGAAGTATATATATTCAATTTTACTCGCCTAAAGAAATTAATAGTAGCAAAACCGCAAAAAAAGCACAAAGAATCAGAGTTTACTCACCTATTGATATGTTTAAATGATCACAACAATAAAAGAGCCTTACCAGTGACAATCATATCGGTGAACCCTAAATCGAAACAGACCTTTGGTAAATTTGAATGTTTTGAAGACTGCGTAAATTCATCATCATCCCTTATCAGATAGCATATGCGATGACATCTATAATAAAAAGGAAATCTGAAACACTAACCGTTCCTGATTGCCAAGATGGTGATTGCAGTCATAAATCTTGTCATCTAAGCCACGAGCTTCTTGAATTGTAGTAAATGATGAATCGCTACACATATTCCTATAAACAACAACAATTTGGGGGTAGATATACTTGCAAATGACAAATGCGTAATGGAAACAAATTCCAAAACCAAATATGAAAACGGATGGGTAAAAAAATTGATTGAGAGGAATCGAACTGTAAGATAATCATCAAAAATAAAATCAAATCAATGAAAACATTTGATCAAAAACAAACCCTAGTCTGAACAAATCAATGTAATAAATCTGGAAAAAAAAAACCTAAGTGAAACTAATTCGTAAAAAAACGAAATCTGAATAAAAATAAATCCTAATTAAACCCGAAAATGTGAAATAGATTATGAAGAAATCAAAACATAATACCTTCGATCAGTAAAGCTTGAATCATATTGTTAAAATATGGTATTTATTTTGTAATGGTAATGAAGGATGTGAAGGGCCCTTAAAATGTTGCCTTTAATCTTTCGAATGATGAAGTATTGTAATAGATCTTGGTTCTTCAATGGTGATGTCAAAGAATGTTTTTGAGGCAAACTAAAGTCAACAATCCATAATTATATTCTGAAAACTGCTGAGAATTAACATACATAAACCTAAAAAGACAATTTCATCAAAGGTTGTAACTGATGCGTGCATAGGTGTACTATAATCATGGATCTATGGTTTCTTTTTCTTTTATCCCAAAACAACAAAATTCACAATCATCTTCAACATATGGCAACCTTAATTTTAACAACTCAGATCTAACAAACACGAAATCCAACAATTAATAAAAAACACAATTAATGTAATATCAATATTAGGGTGGGAGTTGGCTACAAAGTCCATTTTTCCTACAAAGTGTACAAAGTCATAAAACACCATAATGTCAACCATAAAATACATTAAAAACCCACAAATAACATAGTTGAGGTTACTAAAACACCATATTTGTGGGTTTTATGTTGTGTTTTGAATGATAAGGCTTTGATTATCGAATGACTAACAATAGCGTGTTTTATGTTCATTATCATATTGTGTTTTATATTCATAGTTGTACGATGGTGTGTTTGAAGTTTTTAAGGAATGTTAGGGTCTGAATATTGTGTTTTAATGATCTTCACTATGTTATTTGTGGGTTTTGAGTGTGTTTTATGGCTGAAATTGTGGTGTTTTAAGACTTTGTACACTTTGTAGGAAAAATGGACTTTGTAGCGGAACCCCACCCTATCAATGAAT
Source organism: Helianthus tuberosus (assembly GCA_030545235.1). NCBI lineage: Eukaryota > Viridiplantae > Streptophyta > Magnoliopsida > Asterales > Asteraceae > Helianthus > Helianthus tuberosus. The sequence goes on along the minus strand of CM060447.1, from coordinate 71,936,176 downwards.
TGATAAACATTAAGTAATTGATAATTATGAAGCAACATCGCAACAATCAAAAGATGAATGTGAAAACAAAAAACCTGCTATAAAAGCACACTGTATGCAACAACTTAATAATCAATGAAAGGATAGATATAACTGAAGGCAGAAAATGATAAACGCATTAACTTACCGGTTGATAGTGGCCACTTGTGATCTTGGTCGTTGATATCCTTAATCGGTGTTGACAAAAAGTTAGGGTTTCTGAGGGTTTTTGGATGGAAAAGTATTAGATAGAAATTGGATTAGATTTGAAAGCAAATGACCTACAAAATAGATAAAATCAAAATTTTGTAAAGATGATTAGGCTTCAAACTAAACGGTCGTTATATGAGATAATCAAATAAATAGTTCCAAAAGAAAAATCCAAAAACACCATTAAAAAAATACAATCCTTACATCCCCAATATGTGAGAATTACAAATTAATCCCCCAAGACTTCAACTGCACAGAGCCTTTCTTCATGCATATCTTCCGTCATAATTGGTGGATCCTATAAAATAAACAAATAAAATAGAAAAAATGGAATGTTATTGAATGCGAAGGAGTAAGTGAACATGTAAAAACTGATTAGCTTTAGTGAATGGTGCATGCATCCAGTTGGGTTAGTTCTCAGCATCGTGGTTTCCGATGCAGTCTCCACTACACCTTTTGATGCCATTCTCTTACCATTGTTATTCTATATTAGCCTTCAGAAGTTGAGGTAAATATAAAGTTATAGTTCTATATGATGACGTCGTAGCTTTTGAACAAAATGACAAATGGCAACCTACCTCAACCTCAACGCTAGGAGAATCACTATTGTTGTCACCAATAACATCTTCATGGCTGTCAAGCTGCTGACGTCTTTTCTAGATGCAAACTACAAGCTGAAAATCAGATTCAACGAAGAAAAACTAAAATAATTATGCAATAAATTGTGAAACTCTAATCGATTTTTTGGTTCGAAAGTTCTACTTTACAAATATGAAAATCGAATCATATTGAAACCAAGGAAAAAATTAATCATGAAAAAGCTGAGAAAACTCTAATCGAGTCTTTGATCGACAACGTCCTAAAAACAAATGGTTTTTAAATCATATTTCAAAACTATATCAGAGTAAAATAAATACTATATAGAAAGCAGGGATCGCTTACACTTAAGAATTACCTTCACTTGCGTTATTCAATAAAACTCTAAAAAGTTGAAAAGCCATATCCAATCTAAAACATGCAAAAATCAAAATTTCATCCAAAATCAAAGTTGGAGAACTGAACATCACGTAATTAGAAAGCGGGTAATATCTAGAAATTCGGCACTAATCGATCGATCATCCTCATATAACCTAAATCCAATAATGAAACCTAACCCCAATTCCATTAGGGTTTCAAAGAATAATAAAAACGTATAGAATCAATTTCAACTACAGAATCGACATACCTAGAAGTGAATCAGTGTGATTTTGGAACCCTTTGTCAGATGATTGAAGAAGAACGGGGGAGATTAGGGTTTTGTGTCATATCCAAAAAAAATAGAAACGGTTTATATATGATCCAGATTGTTGGTTGGATCGGGCTAGGGCAAAACGGGGCTTCACTAAAGAAAATTTAGACCTGGCATTTTGGAGCCAAAACCCACATTTAGATGCTCTTATAATGTGACACGTCAGCCCATATCTTACATGTTTATCTATACTTTCTATAAAAGGAGGACTCCCAATGACATAAGAAAAGCTGATGTGGCAGCCATAGAGGCTGTCCAACAATGCTTTTCTTATGTCATTACTGCATCATAAGTCTGAATATATAAAATCATTTAAAATTCAATCAAACCTCTGCCAAAGTAAACATCTGCCCATATATATCCTTCTATACTTTAATACCCAGCAGAGGTTGAAGTTTTATGTAATGCTTTTAGATCAGCAGATGTTTAAGGTTCATTGCCGGCAAATTCAAATTCAAAAATGCATGGGAATAAGTAATTTACAATTAATTCATGTCACTCACAAACTCATGTCAATCATCTTCTTATATAAGGATTTTCTTCTCATTTCCATCTTCATATTTGATCACACTTTCATCTTCTCTAATTTTGGATTTTGAAATTTGATTACAATCCGAATTCTGAATTAGAAGCATGTCAACATCAGTTGAGAGTAACAATCTTAGTTTTGTTAACGATTTGAATCCTGTGAAAGATATGTGGAACATGAAAGTGAGGATTATTCGAAAATGGAATCAAGGTTATAAAATGGACCTCATCTTCATTGATGAAAAAGGTAATCTGTATTTTTGTTTTTCCGTTCTATCAGAGACTGTAGTGGTGTATGCTAAAAAATACTTTGTTTAAATGTTCTTCAGGGTGCTAAGATTCAAGCAGGTATTAAAAGTCATCTGATACCTGTTTTTGATGGACAACTTCAAGAAGATGTTGTTATGATTCTGTTAAAACTTGGTGTTGGTGAGAATAAATATTTATATAAAGTTGTAGTACATGATTATAAAATCAACTTTTATCGATGCACAACTTTTACACCTGTGAGAGATTGGCAAGGTGTTGAGTATGGTTTCAACTTCAGAGCTTATCAAGATATTCTTCAAGGAGAGGCGTTAAACTCTTTGAGTATTGGTAGTCTATATTTTTGTAATCATGTCTTCTCTGTATAAAATTAGAAATTTTTACTTATACTGTTGTATAATGTGATCATATAGATGTTGCTGGATCTGTGGTTTGGTGTGGAGATCTTGAATTCTTTGGTCGACCTCCAAAAGAAACTAAGAAGATCAATTTCGATATTCAAGACTTGGAGTAAGTTGTCGTTTACATGTTCAGTCATGTACAGATCATTGTTTGTATTTAATGATGTTAATAAATAAGATGAAGAATATTGGTATTTAATGTGGAATCATGGTAATGGTAATAAATGGGATCAATAGTGTTTGTATCTAATGTTGAATCATGGTAATAAATGAGATCAATTTATTCTTCAAGTGAATATGTTAGTTAATTTATGGCTCATTTACTACTTTAATAAATGTCATAAATTTCCTTTGATTTTGTGTTGTTATTCATTCAATTTAGTTTTGATATTATAGATTGTAAAAAAATGGTCATAAATTAGTCTTTAGTTTATCGTCATACAAATATTGTTTTCATGTAGGGGTAAGGTTTTACGGTGTACAGTGTGGAATGATTATGCTCTGCAGTTTAAGGAGTTCATCTCTAAAACCCTAGCTCATGAGCATGTGATGGTTGTTATACAACTTGGAAAGTGTAAGGAATGGAAAGGTAATTTTTGTTACTTTCTATAAATCATAACTATACTCTTTATTTCTGGCAATATAATATCAGGTTGACTAAATATCTATATACTTTTGCATGTAGGTGAATATACAGTTCAAAGTGATAAGTTTGCAACACGAATGTTTCTGAATGAAGAGATCGATGAAGTTAATCAGCTAAGGAGGAGGTAATTTGTCAATATAATTTCTATTGTATATAGATGTTCAAGTCAAATACTTGGTTTCATGTTATTTGTATACTAATTCGAATCATTTATGGTATCCAAAAGTCTTATACTGAAATTTGGACAAGGGAGTGGTTCTACTTCTCAAACAATACTATCATCTCAGAGCGTTTTTTCCATTACATAAAGAATTTGTAACAGATGGTGTGAGGAAACATGTTAATGAGATTAGTGAGATAGAAAAGTTTTCACATCTTTTTATATAGTTTGGTTATCACCTGCATGTTTGTCAAACTATAGATTACAAGTGGATATATTGTTTTTACAGGAAATGTCTTGTGTTGTGGTTGCGACAATTAAGATTGTGCAAGAAGAGTATGGTTGGTTTTATCCTGCCTGTCGTAAGTGTTTCAAGAAGGTGATAGCTAAAAGTGAATACTTACAGAATGTTGAAAATGTTTCAGATGATATTGTTCAATTGCCTGCGACTTCTTTGGTTTGTCCCAAATGTCGTAGTGAATGTACATCCATCACCACAAAGTAAGCAATAATGATTATTTAACATTTTATTTATATAAATAACAGTTTAAGACTGATATTTCAATATAATTTTGGAGTTTACTTAGTCATTTGTATATATTTCAGGTTCAAGGTGCAAGTTCGGGTGCAGGATGAGAGTGGTAGTGTTTCTTTTGTTATGTTTGATAGAGATGTTCAGAATCTTCTTGGATTAGCGGCAAGTGACATAAGAGAGAGGCGGGCTGATACTGAATGTTTCCCTCATGAGATATTTCGATTGGTTGATAAGAAGGTCGCTTTTAAGATTGATGTTTCTGAATTCAACCTTAAAAATGACTATCGTGTTTATACCGTGCAAAAACATGTGATGATTCAGTAATAATTGCTGAGTTGGTTGGTGGAGATGGTAATGGTGATGAAAATACTGATGACGTAGTATATAAAATTACTTTTTCAATCTATTTATTTTTCTTTTGAGGTTCAAAAACTGGATTCTGCACTTTTTTATATAATATCATATATTATGATCCTTTAGGTTACTCAAGATGTGGCTGAAGTTAAAGATGTTAACCTTTCAGAATCTTCCCAGGTGTCTGTTGAACAAACTTCAAGGGTGAGTATTTATTTTTGAAAGTATGTTTAATATGTTTTTAGAGTTCATTATTTTATTAAATGAGATCAATAGTTGTTTTGTGATCTGTTGCAAGGATGTTGTCTCTATTATGGCCGACTCTTCAGCCGTTGAAGTTGAAAAGGATTCTGGATCAAGTCTCAACGGAAAGCAGACAATTCAAGATGTTGATGTTGTGAATGTTGGCGAGCTATCCACTAATGTGTGAAGAACCCGGAAGAAGTTGTCTAAGGTTAACAATTAGATGCTTATGAAAAAAACATTTCTTATGAGAGATAAGTAGAAACCACTTATTTTGAAGACTCCTTGTGGTTTTTATTTATGTCTGTTAACTGTTGTTTTAACAAACTGTGGTTAAAAGTTTGGTATGTAATGGCTACAATTTGAAGCATCTAAACTGATGTATTTGGTATGTAATGTCTACTCTTTGAATATCAAGTAAATTTAACCTTTTGTTTGTTATATAGTATTGTTATTATACATTATATACAGTTTTGTTGATATTCATGTATTGCACAAGTAGTAGGGTTGTTTATTATTGTTAGTGAATGAATGTAAATTTAATCAATTGTTTAGTGGGGAAAATTTTAGGGTCTGAGATACATTAACATCTGTTAGAGGCTAAGCATTGTTACAACATCCTAACATCTGTTAATGCCTAAGAACTGTTAGGATCTGAGTTACATTAGCATCTGTTGATAGACTTTGCTTCAACAGACCTTATCAGCTGTTGATCATCATCTGTTAAAGATCTAATGTTAAAGATCTTATGTTGAATTGCAATATCTGTTGATCCATAGCAGAACTTAGATTCATCATACATTTGGCTTCATCAGTAGAGGTTCTCTTTGGCAGACCTTTGCTTTAGTAGTCTTTGTCTTCAACAGACCTTTTGGTTCATTGGCAGAGGTTGTTTGGTTCATCAGCAGAGGCTGTTTGGTTCATCAACAGAGGTTGTTTGGTTCAACAGACTTTGCTTCAACAGACTTTGTCTTCAACAGACCTTTTGGTTTGCAAAGTTTAGCGAAACAGATGTTGAGTTTATCCCTTTGGTAGGAGCAGATGTTTAAAAGACTATTATTTGTAATTAGAGGTTGTATACTATTTGGTTAATTTTGAATCTTATATCTCTTTTCCTTGAGCGACCAGGAAATGTGATGCAAAATAGTAATGTTTAGATGCAAAATACAGTAATGTTTAGATGCAAAATATAAAAAGGTAAATACACAAAGTTTTGAAAGTATATAACTTTATATACTAACACTACATAACTTCATCCTTAACTTAAGTTAGTTTTGGAAGAGGAAATTTGTCCATCAAACATATCAACAAAAACATAAATCATTAAATGCTAAAAAGATGTTCAGAGACTATATCAACAAACTTCAAAGTGTACTTTATCCCCTGGCACACTTTTTTCTTCGACTATCTCAAACCTCAGATTTTTGCCCATAGATATTCCCGTTTCATCCATGATATGCTGCCAGTTTGAATACATCACTAGATGGGTGTTGTCGTCAGGTCTTCTAGGATCTCTCCTTACAAGCAGCTGTACCAGAAACTTCACATGACCAAATGACAACACAACTCTACGGTACTTATTTAGTTGGTGTTCTCGAACAAACTTCTTCGGTATCGCCTGTAAAATAAAATTCTTTCTTTGGTTATTCATTCAAAACGGCATATACTTTAAGTAATAACAGATAAATCCAACATTATAAGTAAAATAAACCGTATTAAAAGTAGATATGTAAATACCAGGCTGTGTGTCTCTATGACATGGTATTCAAACTGTTTCTTATAATGTGGACGCTTTTTGCGGTGTTGGTGGTTGCTACGGCTGCAGTGATGTTTAGTCCCCCCGTGAAGTCCAATCCCGTCTTTGTTAAAAATCTTGACAGTGAAGTTAAAGTGGTCTTCAGGAGTACTTCTCATCCATTGAAACAACAATTGGCAGCTTTCTTCAAAGTCATTTTCAAAGAAAAAAGTTGTCCATCCTGATCCCATAAAACCAACAGCCAATCCCTTTTCGTTTTCAGGAGAGAAAACATAATACACATCAACTTTACTACTCTGCTTTGGTCCATGTACTTTTGCAACCAAGTTATCAATTTTCAATCTCCTCTCTGACAATAGCTTTAGCAAATCGTGTGATAAATCCTATAATTCATACATTTCAAAAATGTCATATTAGACTTTATATAGGTTACAAAATATAAATTAGAAGTTTTTCTAACAGCCCAAAAGAAACACTGGCAATATATAAAAACAAGGTAGCAATTTTTAACCTGCTTGTAGTATGTTTCTTCTTCAGCCTGTATCAAGCAACCATGAACATAATCTCTGTCTGAGGCATCCTTTCTAATCTCCAAACCCTCATTGTTCAAAACACTTATCTCAAATTTTACTTCTTTCAATTTTTTTAAACACAGCTTCTCTATATTCTTATTTTTGTAAGTTTCAACAAACCGAATCCATTTTGGCCCGTTTATCTTCTTACTTTTACGACCGATGCTCTGTACCACAACCTTATACTTAAATCTCGTATAATCAACCAACTTTATTACTTCACACTTTCTTGGTAATTGGTTACTCATTATCCTTGGAAGTACCTATGTATATAAAATACACAACATTTAATTTTATATTTTCATTATAAATACAGTTTTTAGCATACAATTGTGATTTGAGTTAAGTTGTTCTAAGAATATAGCTTACCAATCACTCACTTAGCTCTGTCAATTCAGAGACATTGATAATTATCATAAACTTCATCTGAAAGTAAAAAATACAATAACAATTAAACACTTAAACATAAAATCAATTGTATCTGAAAAACATGCTATTTAAGGTATAAAAAAATATCCAATATCCTGTAGGACCAAAGTTATATGTTGTGTACTTTAATATGGTCCCTACAACCAACAATATGAGTCTAACACCGTGTAAAACCAAATTTATATGGTTGTATAATAAAAAGTATTATATGACATTAAACTCTTCAAATATCCATGTTTGTGTCAGCTTCAAACTTCAAATTTTTTCAGCAACCAACACTATATTCACTTACAAATCAGACATATGAGTACTATAAACTGATTGCAGAATATTTTATCAAAATTAAGATTGATAGAAGAAATATATCAATACTACATCGCAGTTCATACAATAATTCTAAAACCATTCGGAAAACATACAACCAAATATTTATGAAATAACATTATCTCAGATTCTTATTTAGATGGAATGTATCAAATTGTAACTAAATAAGTTGATGTAAATCTTATTATAAAACAAACAAAACAAGTTCATATAAGTTTATCTATTTTAACATCAGCAGATTATGATTTTGATGCCCATATAATTTGAAATGAATAAACTAAAACGAACATGTCAAAACATAACTATAAAATACACAAGAGAACAGAAAAAACACCTGATCTAAAACTTTAAACTTCTGATCGTCAAGTCTGAAGAAGAAGAAACTGTAGAGTTTTTTCGCCGTAGAAAAAGAGAAAAAATTGTATTGGGATTGTTGAAAGTAAGATACTTGTCTATTATGTAATTGTAAATTTATCTGACTTATAATAATCTTTAATATCGGGATTTAAAAACTATTTTTAATTATGTAAATACATGAATTAATACATAAGCTTTTGTTATTTAACATTAAATTTATATTGAAGCAGTGGTTGATGTAGTGCTAAAATTAAATTATTTTAAAGAAAAAGGGGGTAAAGTATAAATTTTACAAAACTTAAATCCAACCAACCAGTGTAAATGGAACATCTGTATTAACTCCATTTAATATTCTTTTCATCTCCATTATTGAACATAAGCATCAGAAAACACATTCGGAAGTTTTCTCACATAAGTTTCTTATCAGAATTGAAAAGGTTCTATTGCATAATATAGATTACACACTATAAAACCAAGTATTGTTTATTTGAAGTTATTGTTTGTATTATAAATGTTAGATTATCATTGTTTGATGTTATGAGCATGTATTTCTCATGAATGGCGTTTCATATTCTTTGTTTCGCTCATAATAGTTGTTGTAATCTGGTGTACTTTTATTGATCAAGTACTACATTAACTTAAATGAAGTTAATTATAGCATTCTCTGTGACAATTTATGCATGCATCTTCTTGATGTTGTCTTCTATATTACGATTGATAAATCAACCATTTTGTTGTTGTTGATTTGCTTAACTGTTGTGAGAGATGATGATTTTCGTTTTGTGCTTTGTTTTTGTAAAACCTTAAGTGTGTGATTATACAAATAGTCCCGTTAATATTTAGTACTTTTGTTTTTTAAGTGCTGATTTAGTTTAAGGGAAGTTAGTGATGTTTTTTTATGATGTTGTTTGTCTATAACTTTTCTTGGATGTTGTTCGTCTTTATAACTTGTAAGTTTAAATTCTTTATTGCAGACATGAATCCATCCAACCAAACACCATCCTTTTTAAAATTACTTAATGAAGATGATTTTATATTTTTGGTATGTTTTTAACTTTCTTGCTACTATTAGGATTGCACATTATTTTTTGATGTAAGATGTTTGCTAACTTCTATCGCAGAATATACCACTTGATTTGAGAGTCTGTTGTGGGGCAAGGAGGTCCCGTACGGTCAAACTGTAGAACTACTTGATGGTGACAAATCATGGTTAGTACGAGTAAGGAAGAGAGATGATCATTGTATATTTACGGATGGATGGACAAAGTTGGTTAGAGATTGTTGTTTGAAAACCAAAGATGCTGTATTGGCAAAAGCTATTGGAAGTTTGTCATTCGTTGTCTCATGTTTTAAAGAAAATGTCTACGAGAACTCTTACATTTCAGCAATTATTAGACCTGAACTTGGCATGACTGTAAGTAACTATATATTATTTTGCTACTTACTGTAAACATTTTTTGCTAGCTTAACAACTTGCTAACATCTTTTTGCCCTTTTAACGTCTATTTCCTTATAATCTTAACTTCTGTTGACTAATCTTTTTAACTTCTGTTGACTAACTCTTTTAACGTCGGTTGACTAACATCTGTCCACGTTGCAACCTCTGTTGGGCATAATGGATGACAGTTATTACGAAACTTATGTTGGATAGCAACAGAGGTATGTAACAGTTGATAGCCAACAGTGGTTAGGTTGTGTGTAAATACTGTAACTCCTGTTGACTAACCCTGTTGACTAATCCTCATTTTAACTTTTGTTGACCAACCCGTTGTAACTTCTGTTGATCATTAGTTCATATCAAATTTGTAAGTCTGCACTAATTATTTTTTATACTTTTTCTATAGCTAATTGCTGACAAATTTTGGAAAAGAATTCTATGGTAAAAATTACGAGTATGGGATGGCAACTATCTATGTTGGCGAAAGGTTTTGGAATGTGATGATGAAAGGATGGACTGATGGATGCGGTTTTACTGATGGATGGTTAAAAGTGATTGAAGAAGTTCCAATAGCAGTTGAATCTTGGTTGGTTTTCACCATGATTACATCTAAAACGTTTGAGCTTTCCATTTTCCATCCCGAAACTGCAACTAAGGTTTCTTTCAAGAAAGCTGATGTTGTTTTGGATGATTCAGTTTATGGAGATGATGGGTTTGACTTATTGACGCCCCGCCTGCGGTATACGCATATAATGTATATGTGTGGGCGTTCGGGGGGCAAAAGTGAAAGTGCACTAATTTTAACGTTATTTTACTAATTTCGTGAAAATAACTCTAAAAGAGGGGGGTGGTTAATCATGCATCATGTAGTGGCGTTGATAGCCGAAAGACAAGGGGGTACATGCACTAATCGGCTGTTGTCTCAATTGTTAAATGTTATGTGCCTTATGTCCAAGGCTTGATGCAAAACTACTATCGAGCCGGGGGTCTCACTGGAAGCAACCTCTCTATTCCTACGGGGTAGAGGTAAGGTTGTCTACATCTTACCCTCCTCAAACCCTACCTTAGCTTTGCTATTGGTAGGATTTACTGAGTATGATGATGATGATGATGATGATGATGATGATGATGATGATGATGGGTTTGACTTATTGGCTACGGTATAAAATTTTGATAATAAAATACATTGTTTGATAACATGACGGTGATAAGTGAGTTTTATTATATTATGCTAATAACTTTTGAAATGTCATATTGTAGGCTAAACACAAACAACTTCTGGATTCCGGGGAAGTTGCTTTAGATGATGATGAGACTAGAGCCACGGTTGGTAATCCTAAGTAGTTTAAGAGTTTTGAGGATATTTTTAATGTATATATACACATGTAATATTTACTTATTATTATGATTTAAAATATGGTTTCTTATATATGATCATTCTTATAAATATAGGCTGTTGATGATGAGCTATTTGATTCAAAGGTTGCGCGTCTGGGTGATGAGTTAGATGTTAAAGTAAGTTTATATTTTCCTACTTTTCTTATCTATTGTATATAAACATATACGGATATATTTTATTGTATAATAATTATAACAAGGTTTTTTAAAATTTTGTTGTAGCCTCAAGATCATTCTGTAAAAATAGCTGATGATCTTCACGATCCTCAACTTCAGTCTAAAGATTTTTTCTGTTCATGACATTCCTGCCTCTTCAAGTGTTGTATCTAATGTAAGCGTTTATTAGTTTTACACAGTCCATTTTATTATTGTCTCAATATGTTGATATTCTTCTGTATGATTGAGTCTTAAACTTCAAAGCTGAGTTGAGATGATAGTTTGTGTTGATAAAGAAAGTTACAAAATTTCAAGAATTCAGAGTTGTTATAGTCTAAATTAATTTACTTAGGTTGAAAAGATGCGCAATCTTCGTGGCAAGACAATTGTAGAGGATAACCAAGCTGTTGATAGACCGTGTAAAGTTCAAAATGTTCATTTAGTATCATCCACTTCAGAGCCAGTCTTACACTTCACCACACATGCTGAAGACAGGTCTGTAAGTTTTTGCAGTTCTTACTTTGTTTCGTTATTTCAACAATTTCGGTTATATATCAATATTTTATAAAATTCATTATTCAATTTTCTGTTTTTTAGCATCTGCCATCAGATGCATCTTCTGCGTTGGATCTGCATACTGATAATCCTGAGCCTGTCAAGATCCAAAATCTCAAATGTGAAGTCCAGGAACTGCTTACAAGATCTCAAAAAACCAATACTGGATTCAATTACGCTATTGGTGGATGGTCTGGTTATCTGATATATTGCAATATTGCTTTTGGTGATGAACTTTCGTTTGAATTTCACAAGTCTACTCAATTGCTTTGCTGAAGTTAACAAAAGTTGTGCATTTCATGACAAAGATAAAGTGCTCTTAGTTTGTGTTGCGTTGATTGAAGATTTATAGACAGTGTTTCATGTGATAATTGTTTGTGGTTGTACATTTGGTTCGTTGGTGGTATTAATTTTGCTTCTTAGACATGTTCTATATATAGTTATGTCTATAAACAGATTTCATTGTCAATGGGTGGGTACTCCTTTTTTTTATAGGACGATGGAAATACTCATATGTATCTTATATATTAACTGATGATGTATGTTTATAGTTGTCTATTATCTATAATAAATAACAAGTTTTGATACAATTTCTATACATGTATCTATAATTTCTATTAATGTGTTATTCATGGTTTTCTAAGAAATCACCCGTGTTTGCACACGGGTCTTACCGTTAGTTATATATAATAGATAGATTTATGTATATACGTGTTTATGTATGTATGCATGTGTACATGTATATACTAATTCAAAATAATAATCTAACTGAACCGAGCCGAGCCGAGCGTACCTTTGCTCATGCTTGACTCGTTCACAAACCAAAACGAAGAAAGCGGCTCTCAAGTCAAACGAGTAACAGCGAGCGGTTTGGAAAGTCCTATACTTTAACGTTGAAACGCATATACGGGCGGGCGACCCGGTTCCGAACTCCACCCAGTCAAACGAACATCCTGCAACTTAAACCCTAGAAAAACCTCCGGCCGATCTCACACACACACACTGAAATGCACAGAACTGTAAGACGAGCTATAATAATCGGAAATGGGTTCGCCGGAGCCGAGAATCAATGTTATGGATTAATCCGAGCTTTAGGCCTATCTCATCATCATTCTTTGTATGTAAGTGTTTATCATCATCATCTCTTCTTCCTGCTTACGAGCATCTACATTATTGTGGCTATAATTATATGGTGTGTGTTGTTATTGTTTGAACACAGCGTGTTCGTAGGCCCAAAGAGGGGATCAATAAGTGGCTTAATTGGCTCCCTGTTTCCACACACACAAGATTACATCGAATAAAAAGCCAACTGTTTGATCCACACTCCATAGTTTCTGGTAAATTACATAAATTATTTATTTATATGAATTTCATATAATATAGAGCTTGAGCCTAAATGAGCTTGTTATTTATATAATTTTTTATTTTTATATATTAATTGTTTGTTTAATAATTGTTATTATATATTATCAATTTGTAATAGGTGTAGGCTTCACAGTGTTGTAACATGTGCCTTATCTTTATTTCATTCATTCTTCACTTGTACAACATGCTTTTTTCTCAATTAGACCCTCACTATTAAAAAACTGTTTCGTTTATATTAATAAGTTGCATGCATCCATTTATATACTATTAATTGGTAACATTGTTAGGCATTAAAACTTGTATTTCGCTTATAAAGTTGGACATTGCTTTATGATAAAACCATGTACTATAGTATTTATTTATATACATACTATTAATTGGTAACATTGTTAGGTATTAAAACTTGTATTTTTAGCTTATAAAGTTGGACATTGCTTTATGATAAAACCATGTACTATAGTATTTATTTATTTATATACTATTAATTGGTAACATTGTTAGGTAGGGATGAGTATGGTACCTGTTCGGTACCGGTACTGAAATACGAGAAAAGTGGGTACCAGTACCGAATACACCGGCCGTAACATGGAGCTCATGTATAATGTTTAGGGGCTGTTTGGTAACTTTTGAATGGTTAAGTGATGAATCAGTAAGATGTCTGAACTATTAAATGCTTAAGCAGTATGAGTTCTGAATTATTAAGAGACATTATAATGCTTAATCGTTCAAAGACAAATGTCTGACCAATTCAGATTAGAGATCTTAACCATTGAGACTCAGTATAATAATTAATCATTCAGATGCAAATGTCTGAACCATTCAGATGCAAATGTCTGAAACATTTAGACATTTACTCACGAAACAAACAGTATGAATCATTAGTGTTGAACCAGTAAGAGGTCTGAACCATTCAGACCCTCAGTAAGAGGTAAATAAACAGTCCCTTAATTATTAACTAACCCATGCCGGCTAAATTTGTAAGCCTCGGCCGCAACGCGGTGGGGTCTTACATCTAGTTGTTATTATATATAAAATTACAATAAAAAATAACTAAATAATCTGAGTTATGTTAGATATTTGAATTATATAAATACATACAAAAAGTAATTATAAATGTATATAAGTTAGTCATGGTTTTAAAAAACGCTCGAGGCGAAACGGCCAAAAAACGAGTTTGAGGCGCGACTCATGGGGTTTCTATTGTATATGCGCCTCAGCCCTCAGAGGGGCTGAGGCGCTAAGAAAGGTTGCGCCTCAGGGGATTTTGATATTTTTGACTTTTTGTGTCAATTTCAAGCATTTCATGTCTTTTTTATGTGTGTTTTTGATGAATCTGATGATGAAATTAGTTAGTATTATTATTTTATAATATATATAATTTTTATATTTATTTATTAATACCGCCTAGGCCTTACGTCTCGTGAGGCGAAGGGAAAACGCCTCGAAACTCGTTTCCGTTCTTTTAAACCTTGAAACTAGTTCATAAAATAATAAATGAGCCGAACTGGAGCTCAACCTCTTGTAATTTAAACGTGCTGAGCTCGGGCTTGACTCAGCTCGGTTACACCTCTAATTGCAGGGGAACCAAACTGATGTCTGCTGTTTATGGTGGTGCAGATCAATCTGATATCTTAGAAGCTGATCCTGAGCTAATTGCATCCAAAGCTAGTGAGACTTTTGAGAAGTATGCTTTGTTTTTTATCTCAGTCCTACTAAAATTTATCATTGAAATTACATATTTATCATCTCTCACCCAGTTGCTGTTTGTAGCTATATGGATCCAAGTTGTTAATATTTGTTTTTTTTAATCCTAGAGATGGTCCGTTATTGGTGGTTGCATCTGGCCGGGATACTATATCTGTTGCAAGTTCAGTTAAACGGTTAGCTCCGGACCATGTTTTCACTATACAGGTTTGAGAGGGAATTGTTGATTATTATGTTACTTTGTTTCTTCGTAATACTTATTTTGTTCAAAGTTTGACCTGACCCACAGTATAATGAGATTTAATTAATTGTGGACCAAAATGAATGTCACTGATATCTTCTAATGATTACTGGAGACATGTAATTGTAACTGCTCAAGTATTATGTTATCGATCTTCTTTTTCCTATTATGAAGTTAAGTTCATTTGCTTATCATGCTATAGTTTGAACATTCGACACGATATAATCACAAATAAATTTTATTGTTCTATGATGGTTGTAGATACAGCATCCGCGGTCACATTTGAGTAGGTTTGATTTGGTGATTAGCCCTCATCATGATTATTATCCGCTGACTCCCGAAGGAAAGAAACAAATTCCTTGGTTTCTTCGTGGGTGGATTACTCCTCGTCAACCTCCTCGAAAAAATGTGGTGGGTAACATCCTTTGTTGGTTTTTCTGGGATGATTATTTTCGGGCCAGGCCCAAGGCTTAAGCCTATTTGTGCACTTCTAATGTATATTACTTGCAGTGGCAACTTAGGTGGGTCGGGTAACAGGTCAAATTATTTAACCCAGTTGTAAGCAACTGGAAAAAATTACCACCTTTAAAATATATGTATCATATTTTAATTGCAAATATACTTATATATATTACAATCCTAGGTCTTAACACTCGGAGCCCTTCATCAAGTTGATTCAGATGCACTACGGTGTGCAACCTCAGCCTGGCATGATGAGCTGGCATCACTGTGTAAACCCTTGCTTGTGGTCAACATAGGAGGACCTATTCGTGAGTTTATTTCCAGATTTATTTTGTTCACACAGTTTTCTTCTCTTATAAAGTCGTTCCGATGTGTGATATGAAACTGATTTATATAATAATTTGACCATAGTTGATAGAAAATAAGTGTCATTTTAAAGTTACAAATTACTAATAGAATCACAAATTCCCTTTAGTTACCTAAATAATTTGTATAATAGGTCACTGCAGATATGGTGCTGACCTGGCCAAGCAATTAACAGCGTCATTGATGAATGTTATATCAACATGTGGGAGTGTTAGAATTTCGTTTTCCAGACGAACCCCCAAGCAGGTATGGATTGTTTCCACTATTAATTAAATCATGATCAAATATAAAACCAAAAATATTATTCTGATGTTTTAACCAACAGGTATCTGAGATCTTGGTAGGGGAATTTCATAACCATCCTAAGGTTTATATTTGGGATGGCCAAGGTTAGTTCCCTAACTATATAGACGTTGCGATTTTGAACCATTCACAAGGGAAGGGTCGTGTGTTT
Source organism: Helianthus tuberosus (assembly GCA_030545235.1). Classification (NCBI taxonomy): domain Eukaryota; kingdom Viridiplantae; phylum Streptophyta; class Magnoliopsida; order Asterales; family Asteraceae; genus Helianthus; species Helianthus tuberosus. The sequence goes on along the minus strand of CM060447.1, from coordinate 71,919,949 downwards.
ATTTTTATCAGCCCGTAATATAAAAAAATAACTATAAAGGATTCGATTCAAATAATCAAAGTCGTCTTACCTGGATTTTTAAGGCCTAAAATTTGCGAAATCATTTATTTTGTGATCGCTCTCAAAGCACTAGTTACCTATATATTAATTACCAAATATTTTCCTCCTCATATATTCACTATTCATTTTTCTTTGACTTTATGACTTTTCTTTACTCTTCAGTTTTCTTTTACTTTTTATCTTTTACACTTTTAACCCTAATAGTTTTCATCTTTTACATAACCCCCATAGTTTTCATCTTCTACACTTTTAACCCCATAGTTTTCATCTTTTACATACTTGTCATAAACATTTTCTATTTTAAACCCAACCCCTTTCCACTTTCAACTTTGGTCCCCTGTATTACATCTTTTACAAATTGGTCGACTTATGATTTATTCTAAATTTTGCAAGTTAAGACGTTGCAACGCGCGCATGTGGTTCAACGTTTTTACCTCTATTTTTTACGGCTTAGCCACCTCCGTTGAAACTTGAGGGCCGTAAGCCGACTTAGGTATTCTTTTCTATGTTTTACTTGTTCAATCTAATTTTTGCAAGTTAATAGTTAACATGCCGTAACGTGCGTGCGTGATTCATCATTTTTACGTTTACTTTTTGTTCGGCTTAACGGTCCCACACTCCCACCGCAAAGCACAGGTCCTAGATACTAGTTTTTAAAATAAAAAAAAAAGTTTTGGACAAAAATTATTTGGCGACACAACAACCCGACCTACACCGTAATTACTCGTATTGACCCGTTGACCAACCCACCCATTTTGTCAGCTCTACCAAACAGGAATAGAAGATACTGACATGGTGAATACATGATACTGTGTAGATCCGAATCCACACATGGGGCATCTAGCATGGGCCGATGCTTTTGTGATTACCGCTGATTCAGTGAGCATGTTAAGTGAGGCTTGCAGTACCGGGTATGCATCTTCCGTTCCTTCAAAATCTTGGAATATAATCAATTTTAATTATCATATACTTTTTAACATTCCAGAAAGCCTGTTTATGTAATTGGAGCTGAGAGGTGCACATGGAAGTTTGCATACTTTCATAAATGTCTACAAGAAAGAGGGATGGTGCGACCTTTCACTGGCGAAGAGAATGTAAGTTTTTTACTATTTGCATACAACGAAACAGAATTTAATAGCACTTTACTAGCAAAGCAAAATACGTTAACCCTTGAAAAAGAATAAATTACACTTTTAGTCCCTGTGCTTATCTTAAAAATATGGATTTCATACGAAACGCACAATCAAATCCCTTCATTGTTAAAATTTAAGATTTCTGTTATTTCTGTTAAATTAAACGATTAGGGTTAGGGGTCCAAGTTCCAAACCACCGAAACCGAGCCGTATAAGTCTCAAGCCTACCGAACCGGGATGTTTGATCGGTCTCAGCTGTTTATGAACACTATTAAGTGGTAGCAAATAACCATATCTAAGGATTTATTACATGGTGTTTCTGTACAGATAGCCAAAACATGGACCTATCCTCCCTTACAAGACACGAGGGAAGCAGCGGAGCATGTGATTCGAGCACTAGCCGAACGTGGCTGGAAATTGCAGCCTTAACGGGTCAGTGACCAACGTCTTTCTTTTCTTTCTCCAGGCTCGTGTTCAAGGATCTTTAATCAGTTGACCTCATTACTAAGGATTGGGGAAGCAAGATGAACATATTGATGGTCAAACCTTTCTTTGACTGGGTTAACGGACCAGCAGCTAAAGTTTCGTATATTGATGAGATTATCTTGACCTGTTGATTTAGTGCAGGACATTTGAGAATTCAACATAAATTATCTTTTACATGTGGCAAGGTGTATTCTCTCAACTAGGGATTATTTTTATTATAATAAAATTTTGTTATGTGTAAAAGACTTGTTGGTTGTAACGTCGTAAATATCTCTGTCAAATATAAAATATTGTTTGTGTAGAGAAATGAGCATTTTGTGCGATAAAAATGCCAATGATCAAGCCTACATAATTTGTGCAGTGGGGGATTGTGTTCACGGTGTTGTCCCTGATGGTTTCATGTTTGCAGTCTTTGATATGACCTAATGTTTCAATAACCCAACTTGGCTAGAACTGTAGTGATTCACTAGAACCCTCTTAAACTGGTTGGCTTAGATCCTTACAGAATACAACATGAGCGTTAGGGGGCTTTGATCCTTACAAAATGTTTTACGACCCTTACAAAATGTTTTACGATAAAACATTTATCGTAAAACTTCAAATGTGGATGATCATATGGTACGAAATGTGTATATCTTTGGGATTATTGTTATCAAATATTCCACTTATAAAGCCTTCGTACTCCTCAAATGCCATCTCGACTTCACCTTCATTTTCACCTTCGTAGTAGAATTCACCTAATTTGACCTCTTTCCATCCGTCCTTCCTTTGTGCCCGTTTGCGAAGGCGCGTGCGTAACCATGGGGTTATGAAGCCAAACATAAGTTGAATACCGGTACCGGTTCCGATAATACCGATATCGGTACTGATGTTTTGATGTTTTGTCCAAATTGGTTCAGTTCGTCATGGTACTAACACTTGTATAGCTTACGATAAAAAGAAAAAAGTATATTTCTAATATAAATTTATACCAAAATGTCAGGGGAAAAAGGGTAAACACTATTTCTTAAAGTTAACAAACATAAGTTATTAGAAAAAAAAATCAAATTAAATGAGCCAAAAGCGTATATAACAAATGTTGGTACCAGCTTCGATCCCATACCGAAGTTCATTTAAAATTGTTTCGATTCTTTAGTGTAGTGCTATAATACCGACACACGTATAGCTTACGATACCAATGAAATAATCTCTGATAAATATCTCCATTTTCAAGAAAAATTATGCCGGATGATCGAGATTAACCAAACAATCATTTTTTATAAAAAAAACCAAGGAACGTAAATTATCATAGATAACCCGAATTAGTAAAAAGTTAGAATTTTAAAGGGTGCATTGAAATTATTAGGGGTGAAAAGAACATAAAAAATAATAAGTTTTCCCTACAAGTTTGAATTAAAAAAAATAACTAGAAGTCAAAAACCATAAAAAAATCCTCTATTTGAAGCAACAAATAGGTTCAAATTTTGTTATATATAAAATAGGTAACAAATACTAAACCCAGCATGAAAAAATGCAGAAACAAAAAATTTAATGAGAAATAAAAAAGGTGGGACAATCAAAATAAAACTTTTTGAAGCTTGCATATGCATGCAAGACACAACGTAAGGTTATTTCAGTCGATTTACAAGCATTTCAAAATAAAACTCTTTATATAATTACATGCAACTCAAAAACATCTACAAATCCATGCTTTTGACACCTAAAAAACAAGAGGTTATATAATATCTGCTTAAATTTACAGAATTACCCTCCACATCCAAACTCTGTTCACTTATGGTCTATCCTTCTCTTGGATCTCCAGTAGGTTCGGCGATGAACCGTTGCTCATTTTGCTAGGGACAGGCGTGTTCCTACGCGACTGCCTCTTGGTCGGGACCAACACGTTATCCTTCGCCCACTTTTTATCACCGTCATCATCATCGTCGTCGTCTTCCGAGTCGGATTCTGCTTCCTTGAAAATCGGAGGAAGGTATGCTTTGTCAAGGTACCCTTTTAGGTTTAGATTAGGCTCTCTTGCTCTTTCAAGCGTGTCTTTCATCATGGCCTCCTGTAAATTTTCAGATCATACGACGACTATTAATATTAACTAGTGGGTTAGGGTTACCACTTGCGCTCCGCAGCGGGTTCGAAACGTAGATAAAAATATCAAAGGTCTAAATAGCAACTATAATAAAGTGAAATAATGAAATTAAAAAAAAAAGGAAACCTTATGAAAGTTGAGGGGCTAAGTGTGTCATTACCAAAGTTGCGGGCCAAAGTTGGTTGATACTAACAAAAGTTGTGGGGCTATACATGTCATTATTAAAGTTTAGGGGCAAAGTATATCATTACCAAAGTTGAGGGGCCAAACACGTCATTACCAAAGTTGAGGGACCAAAGTTGGTTGACGTTGACAAAAGTTAAGAGGCTAAACATATTATTATTAAAGTTGTGGGGTTAAATATGTAATTACCAAAGTTGAGGGGCTAAGTATGTAATTACCAAAGTTGAGGGTTCAAAGTTGGTTGATGTTGACAAAATAGAGTTTTAAGTATATATAGAATAGAATGATGGTTATGAAAGGTAAGAGAATCATTTTGTAGGTAAAGGAAAAACAGGTACCTGTAACGGGTTTCTGATAAATGCAGGCTCGAACCGACCTTTACAGTACTTGTGGAAACCGATGGTCATAACTGGAAGTGCGAGAAGAAATGGAGTTGAAGATGCGGCTTCTTTTGTGCCTAACAATCCCATTAAAAGTAACTGTGATATTACAAGTGCCCCGATTATACGTCCATGAACATCTGGCCAAAATGCTGCGCTGCTTTCGTATTCTTGATTATAAACGTTTATAATCTGCATTCAACAATAAGTCAACATCGCGTTTCAAAAGTCAAAAAACAAATTTTCTTTTTCAAATTCAAGATTGTTCCGTTTGAGCAAGAAAGGACGTTTGAGACGATTAACAGGTACATTCTAATATGCATTTAAACAAAAAGTCAACATTTTGTATTTCAAAAGTCAAACAAGTTCATATTAAATGCCATTTTCATCCCTGAGAAGTACACAAAAAGAGCATTTCTGCATTTAGTTACTTGAGAAGTACACAAAAGAAAATTTAGTAAAATGCCATTTTCATCCCTGAGGTTTGGCCAGTTTTACGACATTCGTCCGCAGGTTTGTTTTTCCGCTTCTGGATCCAAAAGGTATTTTCATCCGGCTCGTTAACTCCATCCATTTTTCGACGTTAAGTCAGGGGTATTTCTGTCTTTTTGTTAACTTAAAGGACAATTCGGTCCTTTTCAGGGGTATTCGGTCTTTTTACAAAAAGTGAAAAAGACCGAATTGCCTTTTAAGTTAGCAAAAAGATGGAAATACACCCGACTTAACGGGGAAAAACAGATGGAGTTAACGAGCCGGATGAAAATGGCAAGATTTCAAACCTTTTGGATCCAGATGTGGAAAACCAAACCATTGGACGAAAGTCACAAAACTAGCCATGCCAAACCTTAGGGACGAAAACGACATTTTACTCGCAAATTTATAACTTGCATTCAACACAAAGTCAACATTTCTACTTTTGAAAGTCAAAAAAGTGTTTTTTTTAACTTCAAGATTAATTCCATTTCTGTAAAAAAGAAACCATTTCAGGTTTTGTTATGTGTGAGGTACTGTAACACAATAACCTGCATTCAACGCAAAGTCAAACATTTTTATTTTAAAAAGTCAAAAAGGTTAATCTTCCAACTTCAAGATTAACAAGGACCGTTTCATTTGAGTAAGAAGAGAAATCATTTCTAAATTTAATTGCTTAAAAAGTATTGAAAATAAATATTTTAAAGTTAAAAGATGAAGAAATCCAAGTCGAATTTGAATTTGAAAGAGGTTTGACTTTTACCTGATGACGATAAACAACATATGCAAGCGCGAAGAACACCAGAATAAAGGGGGTTAAAAGTGGGGTCACCACAGCATATATAAGCCCGATTAGAAAATACAATTGTATTTGCGGTTCGCCTGTATCAAAACCAATGCTTCCAGGATCCATGGCTTCTTCTCTATCTTTTTCAGTTTTAACCAAGAAAAAGTTCTTCAAATGATAGATTATCAAAGGTTTTAATCTCAAAATCTCTCCAGCCGTACCACTCCAACCATCAACCATAATATACGTTATAAAAAAAGTTGCTTTCATTGGGATAGCCACTCCAATTGTCGCGGGGAGACTAAGATAAAAAGAAATAAAATATTAACAATCTGATGTTAATCAGGGGTGAGGAGAAAACCGAAAAAAAAAAAACACCGAACCGAAACCAAAAAAACCAATTTAACCTAACCGGCACAAAAACCGAACCAAAAAAACTGAACTGAAATTTATGGTTCGGTTACTATTTTGCATATTATGAAACCAAAGAAAACCGAACCGCACAAAAAAACCAAAAAAAAAAAAAAACCGAACCGAAAAAACTGAACCAAAATTTACGGTTCGGTTACGATTTTGCATTTTATGAAAACCGAATAACCTAAAAAATCACATTTTTAGTGTTTGTTATATATTGATTTAGAAATTATTAGTTTTATTCTTGAATGTTAAGTATTTATAATAAAAACATAAACATGTTTATTTATCTTTGAAATGATTTATCCTTTGCCTACAAGAAATAACAAAATTTAACATAAAAATTAAATGATTTTCATAGTATTATGATAAAAATGTCTTAATAAAAACTTTGGAGAAACATAAAAATAGATTAGAGGTCACGTTGGTTTATTTGAACAATATTAATTTAAAATGTTAAACATAATAACTTAAATGTAAACATCTAAGAAAGATTATTAAATCTGGGTATACTTTTTATTTTTGAATCTTATGTAGTTTTGTTTCAAAAACCGAAAAAACGAACCGAAACGTTGCTAAAACCGAAAAAACCTGAAACTGAACGATTTTCAATAACCGAAAACCGAACCGAACACACCCCTAGTTTTGTTAATGAAAAATACGAAACATACTCGTTTACGGATTTCTTTAGGAATGTTTGTAGCTGTTCTAACACGGTTCCGGTAACCACGCTCGCTAAAAACACGTTGAAGAAGTTGAAAAGATAATATCTTGATGCAGATCTTCGTTCAAGCCTCGAAATACACAAAAAACCCTCAAATTTCGACATGATCATTAAGATTGTCGGTAGAAGGATTAGAAAGATCTTTAACGCAATCCCGGGTAGAAAACCTTGTATAAATGCTTTGATAGGTTTTCTGCATAGCATTTTTATTATACATTAAATCTTTGGTATAGAACAAAAAATAGATAATAAGAAAAACTTACATTTCAATTATAGGCTTAAGAAAAGATGCAGTCTTCTCCAAACCTTCGATGTTCGCAAGCGATTGCACAAACGCGACGGGAATGATGAAGAAAAAAGTGAGAAAGAAAAATGCAACCGACATCAAAAGCCTTCTAACAGTCAATGAAACATAAGGAATCGCTAAATTTGACCAGTAAACGTCTCGTGGTTCTGGGGCCCACTCGGTCAACCAGAGGGTCGGGTTTCTCGCCTGTTGTGTTTGTGCACAAACCGCAGCTCCCCAACGTGTCTTAAACGATACAAATGCTGCAGGCATTATAGATTTCGGGTTGTTTCTAACGTTATCCTTTTCTTCAGCTATCTGTATTACAAATTAACCAAAAAATGTCTAATATGTAGTGAAATTATCAACTTTAATTAATCGAAGTTTGCAAAGATGAGATCGTTAATTACTTCATTTGAGAGTTTCTCAATTTCCGCTATGTGATGTTCGATAGCATCCACTTTCTCTCCCCAAAGTCCAAGAAAACCAGTCTGTAGAAGCCGGAAAAAGAAAATATATATAACAAATAAACAAATATATAAATATAATATATCGTCTAAACAACTAAACAAGTGTACCTTCATCATGGGTCGTTTTGATTGATTTCTTTCATATTTATTCTGGTAATAAACTAGCCAGTTTTGCTTACTTTTCTTCTCTTCAACCAATTTTGCAAGCTTGTTTGCATTTAGTACAACCTGCAAATAAATAATATGATTATAAAAAACCACATTAATATGATTATCATTATTTAGAAGAGAGTTAGATAGTTGGCTAAAAGTCACAAACATTATATTTATTTATGATTTATTATTTTTACCTGATGAGTTAGATAGTGATCGGGATGGTTAACTAGAAAGAAATGCTCAACGGCCTCACTAATGGATTCATCGGCATCTGGTGGCACATTCTTCACAAGAACCTGTGAAAAAACAATTTTAAATATAATGGTTTTAGTTTTGAAAAACAAGTATTCAAAGATTTAAAATAAAACAATATAAAATTAATAATAATAATAATAACAAAAAATAAGAATGCAAAATAAGAATGTCGTGCTTGTGTGTATGTGGCTTTGATGAGATGATTCAACTTATATAAAGATTTAAAATAAAACAATGAAAAATGAATAATAATAATAATAATAAACAATAAAAGTAATAACAAAAACAGAAATAAGAATGTTGTTGCTTGTGTGTATGTGGCTAAGCTGCAAACAAACCAAACGAACACGAAAAAAGACCATGTTCGTGTTCGTTTGTTAAGGAAATCTATGTGTTCACGAACTGTTCGTGAACACTTACCGAATGACAGTTTTTGTTCGTGTTTGTTTGTCAAGGAAATGAACGTGTTCGTGTTCATGTTCATTTGTTAAGCTTAGGCAACGAACACAAACGAATCTTCATGAACACAAACTAATGTTCATGAACACAAATGAAAACAAACGAACACAAACAAGCGTTCATGAACATCATATTTTATTTGTCGGAAGTTTGAAGCATTTAAAAACAATAAAAAAAAAATTAAAACACTGATGAACTATCGAACACAAACGAACATAAGCGAATATGTTACCGAACGTTCACGAACATAAATGAAAGAACGCAGCCTCTGTTCATGTTCGTTCATTTAACTAAACGAACGAAATTTCTTGTTCGTGCATGTTCATTTATTAAACGAACGAACACAAACGAACTTCCCGCCGTATGTGGCTTTGATGCAATGATTCAACTTACTGTAAATTGATCAGGGCGGCGTTTTTCTGATTGAAGAAAATGTAACCGCATCTTTGCAACTGTCTCATATTCCCTCTTCAAAGCAAAACATGTCCAAAATGTAACAGCATATGCCATTACTACATGTGCATAAAACCTGCAATCATACAATAAGGAACTCAAAATTGCATTTGGAAACCATAGAAGATAAATATATTAATTCACATGCCTGTGAGAGCCTTGTGGAATGTTTGATATAGAAAGCTTATCGATATCACTGTAAGTTGCTTTTGAGAGCTCGAGCCAATTGTTCGTCCAGTTAACCGGGACCAAAATGGCCCATGTGAGGAGGAGTATGGGTATAAATATTTTTAACCTGCATACATTAAATAATAGAATATTGAATGATATGATATATAATAACAAGATAAGCTTTCATTTAGCACGCAATCGCCTTTAATCACTTTCAAATAGCCGAAAAAAATGGACACCGGTTTCACAAAGCAAAAATGAAGCATTAGTCCCGTTTATTTAATATGATATATTTGTGTTATATATTTCTCAAGTTGGTCAAAAGGGTCAAAATAAAAATATTAGATAAAAAAACAGGTCAAACATCCTTAGCCATGGTTAAAAACTAACATCATGTTTGTAGTGATAAGTAATTACTTTTGAGATGTTTGTGGCATTTGGTTTTTTATGATTGATTATATATACTAATTTTTATTAAAATATTGTTATGTAAATCGGTTGTTAACCATAGCACTTAAAGCTATGTTTGTGGAAACCATTTTATAATATATAAATACATGATCTCTAGATCAAGTAGTAGAGGGCTTGCATTTCTCTTGAGAGATGCAGGTTCGACTCTCATTTGGTGCAGAGTGAGGCACTGGTGGGCAATGATAGGAGACCCAAGGAAACCTGGGTTGGATCCTTGAGCCAAACGGGTTTTACCGGTAATTTCACCGTCGTGCCTACGGGCGGGTGGGTTACCGGGTTTTCCCCGGAATTGGTGGTGGACTCGGGTTACTCTCGGAGTACTCCGTTTGGTCAGTGGGTGCCCCGAGAGTGCTCGGGATTGAGTTTGTTAGCCGTTCAAAAAAAAAAAAAAAAAAAAAATATATATATATATATATATATATATAAATACATGAATTCCTAACAATTCATAAACATTGACAAAAGATGGTATCAGCCAATGTTTTAAAAACCGGTTCAAACCGTCCGGTACACCCGGTTGAACCGTTTCTGAGCCAAATCCGGTACGGTATAAAAAGCGGATTTTAAAACATTGGTATCAGCCATCAAAGCAGAATGCAGTCACATTGTGTGAACACAAAGTACCATTTGGTGGTCAATTTATAATAATTATTCAACTAAAAGACCCCAAATTTTAGGGGGCGTTTGTTTTACAGGATTTGTTTAAACTGATCTGGGATATGAAATTTAAGGGATAACAAGCCAAACATTGTTACAATTCCTTTTGACATATTCTTATAGCATCAAATTCTAATTCCTTTTACACATTCTAATTGTTATTCCAACTCCTTTTAAAAAAATATAATCCAAACACCCCATTAAATTTCAATCATCAGAATATCACCACACACACACACACACAAAAATAAATAAATAAATAAATAAATTAGTAATCAACATTAATCAACAATAAAACAAAATAGGTGTTCTTCTTGTGGGATGCTTAAATAATGCTCCATCAAGCCACTAATCTTAAAATATACAAAACCTATCATAATACCAAAAATAATAATATTACTATATTAGCTAAACAAATAAACAGGAGCAAAGTAGCATACCCTAGCAAGTAAATCCTCAAATAGACTGCAGAATCCAATCCAGCATGATCAATGAGCTCCGGTTCCGGCATCTTTAGAGCGTCCGGCATCCAATTAAGGAACCGCAAATACGATCGATAATCCAAATTCACAAACTTGCTTGCAAATGCCCCAGATGTTGTAGGGCTTGTTCTTAACCCCTTAAGATACCATTTTGGAAAATAAACTCTATCATTAAAAGGTTGCAGCCTCAAAATAGCAAAAGCTATCAAGAAAATAAAAGCAGTTATGATATTAATAGCTGCTGCAAGCCCAATATCCCCTAGTGTAGCCATATCCCTTCAGATCTTCCTGTTCAACAACACACTATAAAATCATCAAATCAGTTCTGGGTATATCAAGAAACTTATAATTCTTGAGAATATATTCATAATTACAGATCTTTTTTCAATAAAGTTTGTTGATTTATAAAGAAAGAACCTAAATCTTGAAGCTTTGCTGCAAATCAATGTACAGTAGAGAAATAACAACAAAAATCCCACCTTTTTGTTTCAAGATTTAAAGAAAGATTAAATTCTTAAGAAATAATAATAAATCAAGCAAAGATATTCAAAGGGGTCACCTAATATTACCTATAATAGACTTATTCAAACAAATTTCAACAAAAAGTAAATTACTTTAATAAAATATAAACACCAAATCAAGAAACAACTTTACCCTTTTAAGCAAAATCCCAGAATACTCTTGAAAATAACAGAATTGGTTTAAACTTGAATCAAAGGCAAGAAGAACATTCCTTCCTGATATTTGTGAGCAGAAAATCTGCATAAACACAAGCTTAATAGGTAAACAAAATAACAAAAAAAGTTGATTATTTGTGACAGAGCGTTTGCTATCAGTGAGAGATATTTTGGATGAACAGAAAGAGACGAAAAGGAAGATGAAATAAGGAATGGACAGTAGATGAAGGTGTGTGAATAATGATGCTTACGTTTTGTTCATCTATCTACAGAAATAAATACAGAGGAGTGATGTGAGTTGTCTCTTTGTTGATATTATATTGTACTCGTATTAAAAAGACAATCAAAACGTTATGGCGTGAAGAGTTTTGTTATATATACACCCTTGGTGTTTGGTGTAGTTTTATTTAACATCCTTGTAAATGTATCCCCTAGCTGGGTTTCGGGAAAATAGGTTTGTGGCGGGGCAAGCGGTACTGAAAGCAGAGTCAAAGAAGATGGAAAAACACGCGAAAACTTGTGAGGATAATCAGCATGCCTTTGTTCCCCTGGCGTTTGACACGTTCGACTCCTTGGCGCCGGAAGCGGTTCGGTTCTTGGCTAGAGTTCAGCGTGTGGTTCACGACAACTTTTCGACCCCTCAGGGGCGAGACTTTGTTTTTAGTAGATTAGGGTTTTCTATTCAGAATGAGATGGCGGCGCAGTTTGTTGCCCGTCTACCTGCTATCCTTATGTAATTTGTCCCGTATAATATTGAATTGAGATTAAATTTCAAAAAAAAAAAAATTATGAGTTGCGAAAGGTGTCGTATTATTGATAATTATGGACTAGTAAGAAACTAGACGGCGATACAAAATACACGGTTATATATTATAGTTATCAAATTACATCAAATTTTCCCACGTGTTGTTTCAACTTTCAACCTATTTTGGCTCGTCGTATGCTTAATCGAGAAGATTGATGTGAGCATCCGACTTTGATCAATTCCATATTTATCTTTGAGCATATTTTCGTGTTGTTAAGTACTTTGTCATTTCTTACTATCGCAAAGTTGTTAAAAGAATTGCCTTATGCCTTATGTGATTTCTTTGAATATACGGTGGTTATGTTCTCCAATAGCCTCGTTACTAAAGTTGCTCCCACTTTGTGGGATTTTGCACTATAAGGCAATTTGTCTTCATATGTCACGAGTTACTTCATAGTTTATCAAAAAAGATGATCCAACTCTTCTTGAAACTTGTCATGTAAAATACAAGACTTCGATGAGATGTCCATATTTCTTCTCGATAAATATATTGTGGGAGTTTATTTAGTACTACTCTTCAAGCAAAGAAGTTTACTTTGATTGAAATTCATTTATTCCATTAAAAAAATGATTTTTAAACAATTTAATCATGTCCTTACTTTTACACCATTTGTTCATGTAGGACTCAAACCCTCGACCTCATGGGAATGGCACAATTATGCATGCCTTGATACCGCTAAACCAAAGGGCCTTTGATGTAAAATGATAGATTCTACAATATTTGTGTTTTGAAATTATTTATAGAAGTCGATTAAGAAAATGAGCTAAACGTTTCGGTTGGTTAATGTAAATAAATGATTGGACTTTATAACCTTGTATCACTCACATTGGAGCCTCTATCATGTTCTCCCTCTTTAAGTTTTAGAGATTTCGTCTCTCTTTTTTTCTTCTCCAAATCCCCATCTCCAAAACACAAATATTTTACTAAAGTGAATCTATATAGAGATTCGTATTTCCAAAATTTAGAGATAGTACCTTAAGCATTTCCATCAAGACGCTAGCTTTGAATCAGTCAGTAGGGATGACAATAAAACCTGAACCCGATGGGAAAACCCGATACTCGAAACATACGGGACGGGTATGGGGTCGGGTAATCGGATATGGGACCAGGTATGGGATTTGTTTTAAAAATTTGGGACGGGTATGGGATTTGGTGTTATACCCGTTTACCCGACCCGATTATATATACCCGTTTACCCGATTCTATATACCTGTTAACATACTCCATATAAAATGTAATTTTTTTATAAATTATAATGTATTATATATTTAGTCCCAAATCCTAAAAAAGTAATTCCAGCCCAATTATAGATATATATTTACTTACCTTAGTTAATGGTTACCCCCAAATCCCAAAAGAGAATCAGCAGGTGGACAAGGTTTTTGGCTGGATGTGCTTTTTTTTTTTTTTGTGAAAACAAACTACTGAAACTGAAATGGAGGATCAAGGATGGACATATTTTACTTGAATATATATTAGGCTTTTATATCAGAATTACATAACTGTTTTGGTTCTTTTGAATGTGTATTCGTTCAAGTATTACCTTAGCTTCTTTTGAATATGTATTGGTTTAAAAATGAACTCTAATTGATGGTAGTAGCCTACTAGCCTATGATTTTTATCACGTTCCAGCCTTTTGTATTGGTTTCAAACTCGGCATACATTGATTTTTACTCGTTGATATCCGATGGTTATGCCCGATAGCCGAAACCCGCAAGCATACCCGAAATCCGTGGGTATGCCCGACACCCGATGGGTAATTACCCGTCCCATACCCGACGAGTTTTGGGCCGGGTATGGGGTTGGGATTAGCTATACCCGCCCCATACCCGTCCCATTGCCATCCCTATCAGTCAGATGTCGAGTCTGTTTGGTTCATTTAAAAGACACATCTTAACGGTTCAAAAAATCTTTTAATGGGTAAATTTTGGAAACACATTAATCGGTTTAGAGGCTACCTCTTAATCAATTAGGACTCTTAATAACTCAGCACAAGGTTATTAAGACCGTGGGGTATGGTGGGGCGGGGGTTTGGGGCAAGGGTTGACACGTGGATTATGGGGCACCCAATACCGAAACCCAATTTCATAGTATCAAAATAAAAACAATCATTCTTCGTTTGAATCGTCGTCTTCGTCGGTTTCGAACCCATAAATCTTTGAAACATGATCCACCAAATCAGATCGAAGGTTGAGATGTATATCCCTTGACTTGATCAAAAATTCATTTGTTGATTTAACTTCGTCTGTAACTGTTACGTTATCTGGTTGGGGGTCATCGTCATCATAGTAGGTAACGACCGCTCTACCTTCATCCTCCAAAATCATGTTGTGAAGAATGATACATGCGTACATCACGTTTCCAATCTGATCCTTGTCCCATAGTCGACAAGGCATTACCAATATTCGCCACCTTTTCTTCAAAACACCAAACACTCGCTCGATGTCTTTACGTGCAGCCATTTGGACCCTGTTAAACTTTAATCTCTTTGGATCAATGGTACCGTGTTTTGTGAACGATTTTACGAAAACCCCCTACTCCGGGTAAATCCCATCAACTAGGTAGTACACATACACATTCAACCCCGTTTACAAAGAAACTTCCTTTGGGTCCTATACAATTTACCAGATCATTGAAAAGGGGCGAGTGGTTTATGATGGTAATATCGTTATGTGAACATGGCATACCGAATAACGCATGCCATATCCAAAGATCTTGGGACGCAACCGCTTCAAGCATGATGGCTAGCATCCCGTGATATCCACTCGTGTGAGCGCCTTGCCATGCGGTTGGACAAAGTTCCCAAGGCCATTTCATACAGTCTAAACTACCTAGCATCCCGGGTAACCCATGATAATCGGCGTGATGTTCCAATATTTGTTGCATGTCACCGAACGACGGCTTTCTCATATATCTTTTCTTATAAAGTTTTAAAATACACGAACAAAAGTTGTGAAGACTTTCTCTAGCTACACGTGCAGACATTTTTAAATAGTCATCCATAATGTCCGAACTATTGTCGTACGCTAACTGTCTAAGTGCGACCGTGACCTTTTGCCACGTACTAAACCCTAATTGCCCGGTTACATCCGGTTTTTGTTGGAAAAAAACATACTTCTCCTCATGATCCCTAGATATCCTTAAAATAAGTTTCTACTTATACGAAAACTACGCCTAAACATTTTTTCATCATACTTAGGTTCGGCTGAGAAATAATCGCTTACCAACAAATTGTTAGCGGTGTGTCGTTCACGAGCGATGTACCTCCTTCGTTTAGGTTTCGAAGCCTCTTCCTCATCGTCTTCCACGATAGCTTTCACCACCGTCGCGATCGTTTGTAGAAATATTTCCGCACCATCGTCAGATGATGATGACGATTCACTTGAACTTGAAGAACTCATGGCAAGATTGTGTTTTATGTGTTTGATATTGTGTGATAAAAATGTTAAATATGTTAGGGTATTTATATAGGAAAAAAGTTTTTTTTTTTTTTAAATTCATGCCCAACGGCTAGCCCAAACGGCTAGTAGTCTTGGCCAACGAGGTTCCGCCATGTTATGTTCGTAGCCCCGCCCAACGGCCGGGCTAAAACCCCCGCCAAAGGGGTCACGCCGAAACCCAAGCCCACTCGGGGTGGTGACGTGGGCGTTTGTACCCAACCCAACCCACGCCCCAACCCCAACCCCCGCCCCATACCCCATAGTCTAAACAGCCCCAAAATGTTCAAATGAAAACATATATAAAACTAGTTTTCTAAGTATGTTATATTACAGTTTTTTCCTACATTCATGGTATGTTATTAAGTATGAAAGAAGTAACCAAGTTCTTAACATATGCAACATGATCAAGTGATTCAGTAAAAGGAGTTATTATCCTAGGTTTAATATGAAGTACGAGAATAAACAGATGCTGCTAAATGGTGACAGTTGAGGGGCAAAAATACGTGATGTGAAGAGGTGAAATATGAAATGTGATGGTAGATTAAGATAATTATGTATAATTGGTTTATATTTTATTTAATATTAAGAAAGCAAATAAAACCACCACCCCGAAGCCTGCTATGAGCCCCTCGTCGGCACCCTAGCGGCCAGTGTGTGGCGATGCTCCGTTCCCCACAAGCCGACGTGACTTCTCCACACCCCACTACACACATCCTATGAACCAAATACTAGAAGGGTTGATATAGAAAATTAGTGTAACTACAAGCCTCAAAATGCAAATACAAGATAAATACTTTAACGTTTTTATCTCACTGACCGACCATGTGTCTCAACGGCTACTCGATACAGTCAACCAACCTCAATGTCACCACCTAAAATATCGCGTGTATGTCACGTCATATCGGATATGCACATGTGTTATGTCATGGAGTATGGCAAGTGGCAGAATTTCATCAGTATTATATGCTTTATAAAATATTAAAAAAATAAAATATGAGGAGGTGAACATCACGCGCGATTGGGAGAGAGCCACTCCGTTTAGCCTCCGATCAGCGGTGAGGTCGCGTTAAGCCCGTGTCGGCGTGTAGCGGTGCCACGTATTTTTAAATAATATCATTAGTTATAATATTCAAATACTAATTCACCAAGTTTTTTTTTTGGAAGGCAAATTTCATTTAAAACAAACACCCCAGCTAGGGCTGTAAACGAACCGAACGTTCAGGGAACAGTTCGTGAACCGTTCGGCGGGAAGTTCGTTTATGTTCGTTCGTTTAGTAAATGAACGAACACGAACAAGAAATTTCGTTCGTTAAGTTAAACGAACGAACATGAACAGAGGCTGCGTTCGTTCGTTTATGTTCGTGAACGTTCGGTAATGTGTTCGTTTATGTTCGTGAGTGTTCGGTAATGAGTTCATTTATGTTTGCTTGTTAATATTTATTTGTGTTAGTTAGTTAAAGGTTTTTATATGTTGTAGTTTGTTTTATTATTTCTAGTTTTTAAAATTTTGAAACCCTAGTTATCTTATATGCCTCTCACAACATCCCTCATTTCACTATTTCAATTTTAGTTTGTTTTAAGGCTTAACAAACTCTTAATTTTGTGTTTATCATGTTTTTGATAATCACGCCAACTCTGTTCGGATAATTATGTTAAGTGTTTATTTATTTTTTGTAGATTCTTCGTAATGTTTGTGATGAAAATGTAGATTTTATTCTAAAATGAATATTGTGTTCATATACGTCGTTTGTGTTCATTTATGTTCATGAACGTTTGTTAGAGTTCGTTACCATATGGTAAGTGTTCGTGAACAGTTCACGAACATGTTCATTTCCTTAATGAACGAACACGAACAAGAAATCTCGTTCGGTAAGCGTTCGTGAACAGTTCATGAACAAGCTTGTTCCTTAACGAACGAACACGAACATGACCTTGTTCGTCTTCGTTCGGTTCGTTTACAGCCCTAACCCCAGCTGTATATGTTCCAGCAGGCTACTGGAAACATACAAAAATACATCACCAAAACTGTCAAGTCGTCCAGCTAATTATAAAAAATTACATTTTAAAGATTAAAAGAGCACCATTGTTCCCATTCCACCTTCAAGTTCTTCGCTCGGTGTTTTATCCACAAATAAGCCGTGGATTTAATCTCTCCCAAAAGCCGATCCGGTTCGACCCGTTTACCTGAGAAGATTAATGCATTCCGGCTTCTCCAAATCACCCAACATGTTATCAAAATTACTGCATAAATCGCCTTTTGTTTCGGCCTGCTCGTGTTCGAGTTTTTGTGTATGATTAAGAGATCTTTAAAAGTGAACGCGAAGATCGGTGGGATATTACACCACTCCCCTATTTTGCACCATATCAAGGCAGCAATATAGCAGGAAGTGAAAAGGTGAGCTGCCGTTTCATCGCACTCCCCACACAAACGGCATGTTGTTGAGCCATGGAGAATCTTTCTTTTATGTAAAGCCACCAAGGTTGGCAACCGCTCTTGTTCAGCTCGCCAACCAAACACATTTATTTTCTTTGGAACCCAATTGCACCAATTAAACGGAAAATACGGTACAGTGTAGGCGTTTAGTATTCTTTTGCACGACTGGACCGTGAATAAACCTGATGGATCAGCCTCCCACACCCATTTATCTGGTCCTCCGTTCAGCGTCAAACCCATTAGTTCATCACTAAGAGCTAGTAACTCGCTGATTTTCGATCCAGTAGCCGGATTCCTTCTCCATTCACCTAACCAGCCTAAGGATGTGAATCTATTAGCCACAGTGACACCTTTTTCGGCTTCTAAAGCAAATAGAGCTGGGAAACGGTCCATTAGTGGCCCATCGGCTACCCAATTATCGACCCAAAAGCGAACAGAATTCCCGTCTCCGATGATACCTTTAATATGCTTTTTGACCAGCATGTTCCTGTTGCTTAATTCATTCCCAATTTTGAAAATTGCATTCCAAGGACCTGAAAGTCCAGCCTTGACCGGAAGAAACGACCAAGTGCTAGATTGATAATGAATAGCCGAGATCACCCTTTTCCATAGACTTCCGTCTTCCGTTTTAAACCTCCACCACCACTTGATAAGGAGGCTTAGGTTCATGTCCCGAAGAGACCCGATACCAGTTCCACCCTTTTCACGAGGCCCGATCACACGCTCCCAACATACCCAATTGGTTTTATTTTTACTTTCATCCCCACCCCAAAAGAACCGCCTTCTAATTACTTCCAATTTATCCAAAACTCCGATTGGAGCTTTATACAACGAAAAGAAATACAGTGGTAAACTATCCAAGACGGACTTTAATAAAGTTATTCTACCTCCGATTGAGAGTGTGGACGCCTTCCATTTAGAGAGTCTAGACTTGGAGTATTTCAATCACTCCACTCCAATGTCGAGCTTGATTCATGTTGGCACCCACCAAAAGGCCAAGGTACTTACATGGAAACGAGCCGACTTTGCAGTGAATATTATTCGCCATCACTTGAACCGTTGAGGGATCGACGCCGATGCCAAAAAGATGTGATTTTTTATGGCTTATTTTCAGCCCCGAAATTAAGTAAAAACCCCGCATAATCCTCACAAGGTTCATAATTGTGTTTTCGCTCCATTCCCCCATGAATACCACGTCGTCCGCGTACATTAGGTGAGACATGACAGGACCCCCGTTTGGGAGTTCTATACCCTTGATGAGACCCCCCGAGATCGCCTTAAACATGAAGCACGACAAAGCCTCCATCGCTAATATGAAGATAAAAGGCGATAGCGGATCCCCTTGGCGAACTCCCCTATAGCATTGAAACTCTAGTGTTGGTGACCCATTAATTAGCACCGACGCCCTAGAAGATTCCAACATACCCCAAACCCATTTCCTCCATCGTCCCGGGAATTCCATTTGGGTCATTACTTTGTCAATGAATTCCCAACTTATTGAGTCATACGCCTTTTCAATATCTATTTTAAAAATAAAAGATCTTGCTTTCGTTTTCTTCACCCAAGATATGATTTCATTTAGCATTAAAGGGCCATCCAATATGTTTCGGTTAGATAAAAAACCCGATTGCACATCAGAAATTAAAGTATCCATCACCTTTTTTATTCTATTTGCCATAACCTTAGAAATGACTTTTGAGATGCAACCGATCAAGCTAATTGGTCGGTAATCGTTAAGAAATAAGGGGTCCGTACCTTTTGGAATTAAAGCGAGAAAAGACGATCCACACCCGCGACTAATTATGCCGTACTCATAAAACTCTTGCAGAATTTTACTAAAATCATCCTTTAGAAATTCCCAAAATCGTTTTATGAAGCAAAAATTAAAGCCATCCGGGCCGGGGGATTTATCGCTCCCACATTCCCACACCGCCTCCTTGATTTCCGTTAACGTGAAAGAAGCTACCAGCATCTCCTTTTCTTCTTCCGAAAGTTTTTTTATGTTGTGACACACAAAATGCGGACGATTTCTCAAAGGTTCTCGGAATTTAAAAGCAAAAAAATTTCGAGCTTCCTCTTTCATTTTTGTCGAGTCCGAGCACCATTCTCCATTCATCATAATCCCGTTCATGCGTTTATTGATATTATTATAATTCGCGATGCCATGAAAATTTTTTGTGTTTTCATCACCCTCCACCGCCCATTTTACTCGCGCCTTTTGTTTGATCTCGCTTGTCGCCGCTATCTTTAATTCTTCCAACTTTTTCTACTATCCACCCACTCCTTTTTTTCGGCCTCTGTTAATAGCCTTGATTCCATGAGAAGATCCAAATCACCAATTTTCTTTTCTAGTTCTTTTTGAAACCCTTTGTTTCTTTGTTTCTCTACTGCCATCCAAGTTTTAATTGCATTTTTTGTCGCCTTTAACTTATCTGCAAGTTTTAAGTCAGCCGGCCCCTCACCTTGTGAACTATTTAGTGCTTGTAAAACCACTTCCTCGAACCCGGGCTTTTCCAACCACGAGTTGAAAAAACGGAAAGGAATGGCCCCACCCTTGTATTCCACCGTAGACAATACTACAGGATTATGATCTGATTCAAGCCTAGGAAGAGCCATAACCGATGCTTCCGGCCATCGGTTCCAAAAGTCATGACATACTAGAAAACGGTCCAATTTACTAAGTTTCGTTCCCCCGTCGGTTACTCTTGTAAACTTGCTCCCCCCCATCGGGTATTCCATAAGCCCGTTATCGTCTATGAAGTTGTTAAAATCAACCGCACATGTCGAGTTAAATTCACAATTCCAACGTTCGTCCGGTGACCGAACGGCGTTAAAATCACCCATAACCACCTGCATCCCAGTCAAAGACTCAAGCACATTCGACACCGCTGACCACAGATCCCTTTTAGCCGTTATGCCTTGAGGGGCGTAGACGTTAACGACGTGAATGGGGATGTTTAGCTGTTTTATGTACCCCGAGACCACCAAGAAGTTGCGGTGTTTTATCGTCTGTGAGCATGTGAAAACGCTGGGGTCCCAAACGCTTACCAGCCCACCAGAAGTGCCAACCGAGTTTACCCAATCGTATTCCACTGGATTTCTACCCCAAATTTTTTGAATTTGAATTCTCGCCCCGTCGCTTTTCATCGTTTCCTGAATAGCAGCAAATTTAATGTGTTCGTACCTGATTAATTCGCCTATGGAGGACATTTTGTGGACGTCCCCGAACCCCCTGATGTTGTATGTTAAGAAATTCATTGGGCCGAGCCCTGTACACCATCTTCCCTGATCGAAGATGGCTACCCCGGTTCGAATCCCGGCGTCTACGGTTGGGGGGTCGGGATGTCCCGATGATGGATCGTCTCCTACCGAGGTATGGAACGGTCTTGAGGGCAACCCGGTTTTACCCAGCTGTTACCCCAGCGAGTTTCTCGTGTGGGGGCAGTATGGTTTCCGGGCGGAAGTCAGCTCACGCAGCAGGCCGGGGCCCAATCGAACATCGCGTCCGCAGATACGGGGCTAACGGGGGAATGTCTTTGACATAAACCCGGTGACCACTGGTCCAGTACATAGAAAGTCACCTTCCAAAAAAAAAAAACTAAATAACATATTATATATGTCATAGATACATGGGAAATGTTCAGATATACATATACAGTGTCCCAAAAATAAAAAGTCATGAGAAAAGTATTAATACACTTCAATTGAATCTTATTCTAGCAATATTGGAATTGTCCCGTCAAACTCTACGATCTTTAATTTTAGGTTTTCGCTTATAGATTTTTAACTTATAGATTTTATAACTTTTGTTTAGATCTTTGTGTGTTTTTATTTTACATTGTGTTTTTTCATCATTGTGTCTTTTTTTCGATTCATTGTGTCTTTTTTCCTCGACATTATGTTATATTTTTCGGCATTGTCTTATATTTTGCGATCTATTATGTTATATTTTGCTTCATTGTGTCTTTATACCCTTTATAGATTTAGCAGACTTTGTAAGATAACCTTACCTTGTATATATATTTCGGATTAAATAAAACAATCTAATATACTGGACCATGGATATTTGACAGGATTATAAGAATAAATTATGCAAATCCTAATTTCGGTATCCTAAAATTTCAACTTCAATCCCTAACTTTAAGAAATTAAAAAGCGTTCACTTAACCTACACACCTAACATAGATGATGTTAAATATTTTGTTTAATTTGTGTAAAATTAACATGTTTCCCTTGAAATTAATAATAAAAAATAAAATAGAAATAAAAAGTTGTAAATTCTTTCCTATGTTCGTTCAAGAAACCAGAATGCGATCACACCGGTTTTCAGTCGGTAACTATACCTTACACCTAGAATGTGGATCGAAGTGAAGTCATGTGTTGGGGCCACACCATTGGTGCGCGGTGAAGCAACCGGTTGTCGCGCATAGGAGAAGCAACGGCGGTTTGGTTGTCTTGTTACGCAAGGAAAACACGTGAAACAGAGAGTATTGTGAGAAAGGGCGAGAGAATGAGGTGGTGCAGAGTGGAGAAGGGTGTTGGTGCAGTTGATTTTGTCACAATTGTGTATTTAGAGTCGATGGAGAAAGGACTGAAACAGGGCAAAGGATTACCATCAATAAAGAAGGCGAAGGAGTTCGTCATGTGGAGTGGAAAAGGGCGTTTTTCATCGGCAAAGACGGTGAATGTTGGGGCAACGAATGGCAATATTTGCATGCAAGACTTCTCATGTAAACGAGCGAGTCTGTTAATAATAACTCTATAAGAAAGATATTGATGTTGTACTTGCAGCTATATAAACTGAATACACTCTAAATTCATTTCATATCTTTTATTTTGAAAAGTTCTTCACTGTTTTATTCTTTTATAACAATACTAGGTTAAAACCATTTGTATTACACTGATTGAATGTGTAAAACTTGATTTTATTTTTAGTTTTTAATTTTTAATTTTGAATGTGTGGGAATAATAATAATAATAATAATAATATAAGAGCACATCTCACTAGAACTAAAGTGTTTCTCCGGCATGTAGATACACAAATAAAATAGAGACGTCAGGTCTAATCACACCGCCACAGAAGGTGCCAGGCAATTGATCATAACAGACATATTAGACAATACATAATAGCACATAATCTTTAAAAGTATAACAAAAGAGGTTGTGGAGTGATCCAATACATATTAATGAATCAGATTATCTGCACCTTAAACGATAAGCACGCTAGCAAAATATACACACATTATTAACTCTCCACACAAGTCCACGAATCGATTACAGTAACCTATAGTTATGTTATACTACAAATCAGATTCACTGAAGTTTGGATACGTTAATTAATAATTTGTGGGTTAATTAATTTCTTTTGACTTCCCGGTTAATTATTATTTCACTTGTGAATACTATAAGCATTTATAATTACTATTACTACTCAATTTGATTTTACAAAATACATGATTAACACCTTTAACCAACTTTTTAATTTTTTTTTTTTTTTTTTTTTTTTTGTAAATTCCACTTGAATAATTCATACAGAGGTAATCATGACTCAAAATCATTTAAAGCTTTGATTTAAAGCTCATAAAAAATAAATATATAAAGTGTAGTTGATTATAATAAGTTTAACAGTATTAAAATGGACATATCTTTATTAATTTAATTGGCTTACAATACATGTTCTATAAGACAAAGTTGAAAACCAAGAATTCTTATATTGTTCATCTTTTTATTGGGTTTTACCATATACGCCACAATCATCTGGATATTTTAAAACCCATATTACAACCCTCAGATGAATTGAATGGTGTGTATTTGTAGCACCCCAAAAACGGGTTTCATAATCAAACCCTATTAATATTAAAAGACGGGTAAATTACCGTAATGGTAAAAGTAACCCAGTGAATATTAGGATTTTTAAATAAATAAGCCTAATATTAAATAGGAAAAATTACACGTTTTGTCATTTATCTATATACCATTTTACAGGTGATGTCCTTTTTAACGAACGTTGACAGGTTTTGCCCTTTATAGAGAATTTTGTTGCACATTTTGTCCTTTGACCCTAACCCAGTTAGTTTTTTTTGTTAAATATAATCAAACAGGGGTAGTTTAGTCTTTGTACCCATTTACTTATAAATTTTTTAATAAATAAAAAGAAAGTAATTTTAAAAAGCTAATAACATTTTTTTGAAATTAAAAAATCTCTTTTCTCTCTCTATAAACTCACACACACTCTCTCTCTCTCTGCATTCATCTACCACCACCACCACACCATCTCCCACCACCACCACCACCACAACCATCCGCCACAGCCACCGTTAACAACTTCCATCCTACCCACCCTCATCAACGACCTCCCAACACCAAATCCATCAAAATCAACGGCCAATAACAAAACCCCCAATTTTCACTCTCCTTCCCCTCTCATCAAATTATCATACACACAAACCATATAAAAGAATTGTTACCTGAGCCTGTTTTAAGGGGGGTTAGGGTTCGGTGACGGAGCCATAAAAAAGAATTGTCACCCACCCGCAGCCTGTTTTAAGGGGGTTAAGGTTCGGTGACGGAGGGTGTTGATATCTAGAGGTTAGTATGTTAGTACTTACTTTCTAAATCTGCAATTGATAGGGTGTATAAATCTGCAATGAGGTGGTGGTGGATGGTTCTTAATCTGGAAAAAACATCATAAAATACATGTAGCTTGCTTCTTAAATATTGAAGACTCTAATGGGTTCTTAATCGTAGTGCATCCAAATATGGTTGCCACACCATAGCCTGATATAGCTCTGTTTACATGAGCTTGTACACTAGGCCAGAGGCATTAATAAAAACACTGGGATTAATGAAGGGTGGTTATTTTAATGTAAAAGCAAGTTGAATAAGGTATTTATGCGATTGAATTGGATTCATATTGTCTGAATTTTTAGTTTGCCCTTGTTTCTAATTTGCCCCTGTTTATGCGAGTGAAGATGGTGGTGGTGGCGGCATATGGTGGTGTTGGTGAAGACGGTGGTGGTGGCAACATATGGTGGTGGTGAAGAGGGTGGTGGTGGTAGGTGAATGGGAAAGATAAATATCTCTGTTGTTTTGTTTGTTATACACACACACATATATATATATATAATATTTTTTTGAAATATTTTTTTAAAGAATAAATTACAAGTTTTGTCCTTTAAATAAGTAAAAAGACTAAACTACCCCTGTGTAATAAGATTTAACAGAAAAATTTAATTGGGTTAGGCTCAAAGGACGTAACGTGTAACAAAATTCCCTATAAAGGGCAAAACTTGTCAACATTCATTAAAAAGGACACCGCCTGAAAAGGGGTATATAGATAAAGGACAAAACTTGTAATTTTTCCTATTAAATAAAAGCTGAAAGAAAACTTTTGAGAAAATAAAGTTTATAGAAGCCCGAGTTAACGGGACTTAAAATAAACTTAGTCGTAAATCTCCCCGAACTCACTAAATTAAATGGGAATGTTTAACCTAGTTAATAAGTGGGAATCTTGTTAGAAAACAAGTGGGTTGTGGCCTACTTAATAAACTAACCAAACATGAGGGGCCAAAGTGGATAAACATGAAAGTTTAATTAATAAAAGAGGTTTTAAACAAAAACACACAGATGTGTGTGTTCTGTTCGTCGACCTCAGGAGGTTCCATGGAGCCAAACCCTAAGTCCCAACCAAATCATCAAATTGAATACTCAAATGAAGCTAAAATTCACAATTGAACGTGAATTAACGATCACCCAAGCTAGGGGATCATAAGGTATGTCAAATTTTGATGATTTGTGAAGTTGTGAAATTTGAATAATCATCATAATCGCGATTTATGAACGAATTATTGAAGCTATGATTGAATTAGTGATGTATACTTGCTTAGGAAAAAAACCCTAAGTGAAAATTATACATATGATGTTATGAATTGAATGATTTGATGAATTACCACACTAGGGTAAGTAATAATCATAAGATGAATTTGATGATATAATTATGATTAGAATCATCATACATGATGGACAAATTGTGTGTCTGGTATATAATCATACTTACTATGAACTGGGTTTTGTATGATAAAACGAAAAATGATGATAGATTCATGTTAAAATGATGTTGATATCATCATGTGTTAAAAATGATTTATGTAATGATAATTCAATGAGTTATGAATTTCGATTACATGAACTTGATTGAATAAGTAATTAAATCGGTAGCATAACAATGATGCTTACCGGATATTGACAAAGTAATAAAACGAGTAGTTTTTCTACATCGTGTAATTACTTTCGTCAATAGGTAGTTTGACTTTTAAAAGTCAAAATGACCAATTATATGATCGAATGATAAATTCGACATAAGAATTGTAGGATGGAATAGTCGTAAATGATTATGACTAATTTAACTATCTTACAATTATAATGATAGTTTGACGTTTGACAAGCTAGGTGGAAGCTTGGGAATGAAGCGGGTCAAACGAATCAAGTATGAAGAAAAGCATAATCAGGATGCAAGGTAAGTAAAGCTTACACTCTATTTATTTAATACCTATTGGTTTTATAGGTTATGAATAATATAAAGTCTTGTTTGAATTATGATGTTCCGACACGACATGTGCGATTCGGAACAAAAGACAATAATGATAAACCATGTTTAATGGTTAAAAAGAACTAATATGATTATTTAGTCATGCAATGACTAATAGATAGCAAGTTTTGAATGATTAACATATAAGGTAAACCAATACAAATAATAAGGGTAAAACGGTAATTCGGTCACTCGTTGACGATAACCGTTAGTTTTTAAAAGACACTTTATGGCGTAAGCCATAAAGGGGTCAAAAGAATTGAGAAATGAGTTATAAGTAAAATGACCGTACGGTGTAAATCGAAGGCGATTCATGTAGATAAGATGGTAATAAACATCATCTCGCAAAGATATACGGTCATTTAGACCAAACGGGTCAAAAGGTGAAAATATCACCCTTTGACAATATCGACTAATGGTTTGTCGAGTTGTTTGATTTTAGGGATAAATATCGAATGGATATTTACATCGCTATTATTTAGCGGCTATTAAGACAAGGTATTAAAATGGGTCAAAATATTGATCCAAGCCAGGTATATGTAATAGTTTAACTATTCATTTAGAACGTAAGGTTCAATGAGAGTTAAATAAAGTCAAAAAGGAACATTTGGTTATCTTTTTAGGTAAACTGAATGATTTAAATGGTAGTCATTGTGTTTTAAAAACATAATGAGTATTCAAACAAGATCATACTTTAATATGTGAGATTTTGGGTCAATATGCCTTTCAAAATCATTCATTGTAAATGAAAGGCTTAAATGGACCAAAATGCCCTTGATCGACAAATCAAGCAAACGACCCTTATGGGTTGTTTAGAATTAAGTCATTTGATTAAGTAAATACTTAGGATAAGTATAAAAGCGAAATGTATGATTCTTATGAGTCAAATGCCTTAAAATGCGTTTTGCCGTAAAAAGAGAATCCGAGGGGTAAAACTCGGAATAAATAGATTTCCACTTTAAAACCACCACAAATATAGTTGTGGTGGAATATCAGTTGATAAATAATGTGGAAACAAGATGCTAGAAATAAATAAGCGTGAATCATGTGGAAAAGTACTTAAATACCCTTAACGGGTCAAAATAAGCATTTAAGTAAAAACGGGTTGAAGAATGTATATAAAACCGTGATTTGAACCTAGTATGATAGAAAACATTGAAATTATAAGGTTCATTAGAAATTGGGATCAAACAAACATGTTTATTTGATAAATGCATGAACGGATCAAAACTTTGTAAAAAGGTAATAAGTCGAAGGCTTAAAAGTCTCAAATGTTTTTAATCTGGATGAGGTATTTTAACTCCATATGATGGAGGATAAATTTACGATCACGTAGGAAGAAACGTGACGTAAAACGGATAAAAAACGAGTAAGTTATGCTCGTTTGCGTGAAAAATTGGTTGGCTGGAAATATGCAGCAACTGATAATAAACAGTATGTCGAAAACACACCCTCGCGTCGCTCGACAGGGTGGGTGAATTGTCTTCGCGGCCCGTGACGGGTGTCTCGTCACGCGACAGCCTTATCATCATCCCGTCGCCGCACGCGACGGGTTAAATGTCCGGAATTTTGTTGTTGTGTGTTGTTTTAGGTTTTGTGAACTTGAAAAACACATTTTAAAAGTATCACAACTAACTCATTTCATGGTTAATGAAATGTAGGTTGCTTAGAGGTGCCGGAAGACGATCAAGCTCGATAAAGAGCTGAACACAATCAAGAATTAAAGCTTCCGTGATTACTCTTTTTCGTCACTTTTAAATGAGGAATTGATATATGTTATGTTGAAATGTTTTATCTTGTAAAATGTTTTAACAAACTCCAAATTTAAGTGTATATTGAAATGGATAATACGCATTAGTAGACTATGTTTATATGTAAATTGTATAAATGGACTAAGGGTCTTACAAGTTGGTAATCAGAGCTCAAGGTTAAAGAGTAAAGTGTTCGGTTCGAGACTTGATCGCAAAATTCGGTAAGTTATTCTGTACATTAACGGTCTAGCATGTAAAGTGTTGAAAACAACACATAGAGTTATCGTGTAAAACACGTTACCCAAAATAAAGCAATAAAAGACCAATATTGTTAAACGAATTACGTGTGTTAACACGTTTCGTAGAAAGCCTTGTATTATAATACGGGTGCTTGTTAATGTTAACGTTACTAACATTTGTAGACGTTTTAAATTAAAGGATCCTCGCATCAGAAGATGACGAGAGTCTAAGGATCTATCGATACGATGAAGATATGGTTTAAAGTATGACAAGTAAGTCATACACGCTAAAGACATGAATTGAGAAACGATCTCGAATGAGAGGTCGAACAACAAGGAAAGTTATCAGGTTGAGTATCTACAAGGTACACGTCTTAAACTTATAGTATAACTAGAAATATGCAACAAACACATAGTGTATGATAGTTGCATATAGAAAACAAAACTTGGAAAAACCTGGATAGGATTCCTGTCCAGAATGAAGTTTCCAAGAGAAATTCAGTAGAGATATGTATTATTCACAGTCGTGAATAATAAGACAATAACTGAATTAAGTTTAAATATAAAGTTGGACAAAAATAATCATCCAAGTAAGTATTCTCAATATAGATTCTATTGAGAAAAACAATGATCACATCAATTAATGTGATTGTATAAATGGTTATAAAAGGGACATTTTATATGTTCAAAGATAAAACGGGTAAAACTAATAATTGTTAATTGACAGTTAAATAAAGTTTTACCAAATGAAATCATAAAAATGAAATAAATCGAGAGATTACTTACATGGGACGTGATGTGGTAATTATAATAAGGTCTTGCGTGCCATGTGTTGATCGCTTACTCTGGCCAAGTAAGTAATGAACACATGATACCATGAGCTTCTTATAATGAGCACAGTTATGTCCGATGTGGTAAGGTCGAGAAGAATGAAAAAGTTAAAAGAACCTTGGGGTCAAGAAATTTTATGGGCATACTCGTATAAATGGTTTTCGAGGGAACCATAAAAACGATGTATGGCGCGCATAGAAATAATTGATCCAAGGGAATTCGTGAAATTAGTCATTTTGGACGAAAGAGCCATGGTTGACAACAAGGGGCATATAAACCAAAGTATAAATGAACCGCAGGGTCATAGAAACGAAGGTATTGCCCATACAAAAAGACGATCGAAGTCATTGACTTGGTCGTAGTAAAGAAAGGATGATGATAATAATCATCATTCAGAAATTAAAAAGACCATTAAGAATAAAGGTTTGGTAAAATAAAGCGATGTATTTCGCTAAGAAAACCAAACAAGTCAAACTGAAGTTTAAATGCATACCCAAAGGGTTGCATTAATAATGACTTCAGTAAATCACCCGGTTGATGGGTAGGAATTTAAACACATGCGTAAACTGAGAGACGGGAATGCGGATTGAAAATCAAAGGACTCGGATTATGAGTTATGACTAAAAGACTACAAAATTTCGTAAATAGAAATTTTGAATAAATATGTTCAACTATTTGAGGTTGAACGGGTTAAATAAAGAATAAAGTTTGATTGTTTATAAATGATGGATTTCACATGAATAAGTCAAACGGGTTGAATACAAAGTAATGTCGGATGGCATAAGAAAATGATTGTAGATATGGACTACAGCCACACTTAACGGATTTCAAATATAAAAACAAATGATTTCCAAACATAAAAAGAATGATCTACAAGATCATCATAACCTTCGAGTTATAAACAGTTTAAAGGTCTACGGGACCAAAATAACCTCGAGTCATGAATACAAATAAATGAATTATAAGGGCCTTGCCTTAACGAGGTGAAAGCCTAATGAAATAGCTCACGAGGTTAAGTGATAGAACCAACGGGTTAATTAGACAAAGCGAGGGAACCAGTTGAGAATCCCCGCGTAAAACAAAGATTGTAAAAGAATAAATTCTTCACTATCAATATCCTGATATGGATAACTGACAAAAGTTAAAGAGGAGATGCTAAACTAAAACTTCAGTTTTAGTAAGAAATAACGTTTTTACAAATATGAATTCTGATAGGAATTGAAATAGTTAATATTAAAAGATACAGGTCTTGACACTGATAAGTGCAAGATGATACATTCGAAAAGAAATCTTTCGATAATGAAAGGTTGAAATAAACCTAAACATGACGTGACACGATCAGGTCAAGAAAAGTAATGTGAAATGTAATCACATTATAACCCGAGTGATGGGTATAAGGTAACTAGACTAATAAGTCTAGTTAGTGAGACCGGATAAGGTCAAGATTTACATTAAGAATTTTGTTAATACGCTATTTATTATGATAATAGCGTGGAATAAACAAAACCAATAGATTTATATGATCAAGTGGCCAAATTGGCGACTTGGTCAAGTAAACAACAAAGGTATATAGATACAAGATAAAAGTGACGGCCCATGAGACCTCACTAACAGTAAATACTGATCACCTATATTGAGAGATCATGAGACAACCCAAGCAAAGGGTTGGGAAGTCAAATCGAGCAAAAGCACGATTGAAAGATAAAGTTATAAGTATGCAGTTATATACTTTATAGAATTACGTTAATATCTTTTATTGAACTATCTTAAATAATTAAGATGAAAATCAAGAAATTCGGTTTGCTCGTAAGCGGTGGATTCCGTATAACTGAACCGAATGAATAAATTCGAAAACAAAAGAAATTGTTTGTCAAAAGTGAAAGATTTCACTAAAACCTCCAAACGGGTTAAAATAACGGATTCATGAAGAATTCGGTAGTCTAACAGCGATGGATTTCGCTAAATTAATTAAATTGGTCGAAATAACGAGATTACGTTATTTCAAGTTGCATTATTGTTTTGGTCAAAAATTATCTAAGCAATTTAGTGATCAAATTAGTTAAATGAGGTAGCGTGCTAAGAATATGTATCGAAAATATCCTGGTTTGGTTGTTTGCAAAAACAGTTTTCAGGATATAGCTCAGGATATTGAGCTATATCTATAATCAAACAGTGAGAAAAAAGTAAAAGGTGACACGAGATGTACAAGGAAAGCCCTTGATCAATCTAGATCGCCGGCACAAAATCTCGGGAGCTAACAATCGCAGCTTCCTTGTTCTTCTTATTACTTCAAATGTCAGGATACAGTGCAGGATATTAACCAGATCATTGCTAAGTGTTACAATGTTTTTCAGAAAGTGAGAGTTGCGAGAGAAAGTATGAGAGCTCGAGAGTAGTGAGTGTGATGTCCTATTTGATCTGGTTTATCCGTATATTTATAGCTATAAAATGAAAACAAAATCTCCTATAATTGGGGGATGCTAGCGAATATTCCCTAGTTAACGTTGGAGACCAAGTAAAGCGGCCTCAACATTCTTCTTCAAACAACTTGGACCGAGTATTCAGGGGAAGAGGTCTTTATGAACGTTGCTAACTTGAGCTCGTACTCCTGCACACAATCCGTTAGTAATCCTAAGGATACAGTATCAGGATGTTACCAATATCCTGATTCAGCATCCTGGTTATGAACACATATTATGTAATCAAGATATACTTCAAGATACTATCCAGGATATGGGCTCAGAATTTCACCCATAACAATTGTCCCCAAAAATGTTACCGTTGAAGATCCTGAGACTAACGGTTACATTTTTTCATGACAAACGAGGCAATTAAGAGATAAGACCCTGATTTGACTGTTTGTAACTGCTCAGACTGAATTCACCCATTACTCCCCTATATATTCTCAAGCTAATCCCCATTTAATCTCCACCGAAGAGTAAAAGGTAAAATCCTCTCTCTGATCTTCATCTTCTTTCCCTCTTTTCTGCACATTATTCTCACGATTATATGTCGAGGCAAACGAGATCCAGCTCCGGTGATTCTGCCCCTACATTCATTCACAGAATATCCTCCAAGATCCGAAGAAAGAAATATGTTCCTTTGACAGTGCTCACCCGTCGGCCCTCAAAACCTCCGGCATCTTTCCGAAAGGGACGGTGTTATGGGTGGTTTTCTACTCATATATCCTAAATAGTATTCTGACTATGTTTCTGTTATTGTGATCAGGATACCGGATCAGGATATTGGTATCATCCCGATACAGTATCCTGGTAATGACTAATTAATTCACGTGCAGATTAATGAAGCAAGTCTATAACGTTCAAGTGGACCTCTTCTCCCAAAGACTCGGGCTAATCTGTTGAAATAGAAACGTTGAAGCCGGAAGACGTGGACTACAACGTTCACAAAGAGAATATTCGCTTTATCCCGGATTTGTAGGCTAGTTAGTTAGCTTCGTTTTACTATAAATAGGATTGATCGGATCAGATAAGAACACACACAATCTCTCGAACACTCTTGCTCTCTAGCTGCAATCACTCACAATACACTTACACTTGTATTCAAATCGCATTGTAACACATAGTTGATCCGTATCATATCCTGCACTGTATCCTGACATTTAAAGTAATAAGAAGAACAAGGCAGCTGCGATTGTCAGCTCCCGAGGTTTTGTACCGGCGATCTAAATTGATCAAGGGCGTTCCTCGTACATCTCGTGTCATCCTTTACCTTTTTGCTCATTGTTTGATCGTAGATACAGCTCGATATCCTGAGCCGTATCCTGTAAACTGTATTTGTAATCAACTTAATCAGTAGATTTTTCATAAATACTTCTAACACACTACCTCACTTAACTAATTTGATCACTTAATTACTTAGGTATTTTTTGACCAAAACAATTTGGCACCCACCGTGGGGCAAGTGGTGCTATTTCTACTAAAAGCTTTTGCAAAATCATTACTTGGTTTTCTATTTTCGAAACTTTTTGCTAACCTATTTTCAATGCCCTCAAGATCAAACATGAGCTCTTCTACCGTGTCTGCCACGACCTCTGCAACAATTGGTTCGGTGATTCCACCACCGCCGAGGATGCAAGCCTCTTCACATCCTCAGGATCTTTCAATAGGAACAGAAACTCATGTGGCTCGAGATGTTATCCCCAATCGGAATGTTCAAGGATCTGCTGTCTTAGGGGGTACTCCTATTTTAGCTTCTAATGATGAAATTCTGACTTTGTTTTGGTAGTATACAAGATCAGATGGAGCAACAGCAGGAGACCAACCAGATGCTGATGAGAGAGATACAACTCTTGAAATCCAGCTCAAGCAGGCCTGCTAAGGATACCGTCACTCCCTTACAACCCAGGGCTTTGAACTTCAGTTCGGTAGTGTATACCGAGGATAACAGGGGCAATATTGTGCCTAGTCATGCTCAGAATCATACTCCTGAGATACCCTCTTCGGTTAGGGTGTCAACTGTGAGAAGCTCAGGATATGCTTCAGGATATGGCCAGAATCCTCAGACTGGTAACGTGTCTAATAATACTAATACTCTTGTTACTAATGGTCTTAGATCTTTGCAGGATGCAGGTATGACATCAGCATTTTCTAGGGAGCTTCAGAAATTGAAGGACATGGCATCCAGTGTACCTGGGGTGGTCCAGCCAATTCCAGAAGTGTCTCAAGACAGCCACAGGATATCCCGGTTTGCATATCCTATTTGTGATGCTGAAATCCCAAAAAGATTTCAAACCCCCAACATGAAGCTCTGTGACGGAACTACAGATCCTGAAGAGCATATTGCTCAGTATAGGGAAAGGATGGAAATTAATCCTATCCCCCCAGATCTCAAGGAAGCATACCGCTGCATGGGTTTTGGTTCTACTTTGACAGGATCAGCTTAAAATGGCTCTTAAATGTTCCACCTCATTCAATTACATTGTTTACTCATTTAGTCAATTTGTTTAATAGTCAATTTTCTTGCAGTTGAAGTTTTGAAAAACTAACCAGTGATCTCTACAGGATAACTCAAGGACCTCAGGAATCCTTGAGAGATTATGTGAACAAGTTTAGCAGGGAATCTCTTGATATCCCACACCTTGATGTTGCAACTGCTGTGCAAGCATTCAAAATGGGTTTGCAGAAGGATTCCCAATTTTATCAGGATCTTGTAATGAATCCTTGCAGGAACCTGGATGAGGCTCGAAACAGGGCTTTAAGATATATTCGGCTGGAAGATGACAAGAAGATGCAAGAGAGGATGAATTCATCCTCAACCTATGAATCAACTAACAGGAAGTCAGAATCCTCATACAAACCATATCGCTCTAAGCCATATGGCAGAAATGACAACAAGAAAGTGAATGCTGTTGAAGACGAGGATACTGAGGAGTATCCTGAGTTGTCAGAATATTGTTTTTTCTGTTAATATACCTGAACTGATGTATGCTATGCAGGGTTTGGGAGACAAAGCAAGGTGGCCTAGGAAGAACCAACAGAAAGCTGATTGGAAGGATAAATCCAAGTGGTGTGCCTTCCATGAGGATTTTGGGCATGTTACGGAAGATTGCATTGCTCTGAGGAAAGAAATAAGCTATCTCCTGAGCAAAGGATATCTGAAGGATCTCCTGGGAAGAAAGAAGAATAAGGGTCAGGATACTGAGAAGGATCCTGAACGAGCAGCATCACCTCCTGCGGATGCCAAGATAATTAACTTTATTTCAGGAGGATCCGATATCTGTGGAACCTCTTATTCTGCAGCAAAAAGACATGCAAAGGAAGCTAAGGCAGAAAGGGGAGATAAGCCGACTAAGACGACGACCCTCACAACCGATAAAGTGATAACGTTTGACAGCAATGATTGGGATACTGTCCAGGATCCCCATCATGATGGTTTGGTAATAACTTTATATGTTGCTAATCACTTTGTGCATAGGATACTAGTGGATAATGGCAGCTCTGTCAACATTATTCAGCTGGAAACGCTGAAGAGGATGAATGTTTCTCTAATGGATATCACTTCAAAATCTACTGTACTTGTCGGGTTCAGTGGAGAGGCCAGGAATACTATGGGAGAGATAAAGTTGCCAGTTTATGTTGAAGGAGTCAACTCAATGCAGTGCTTCTGTGTCATGGACTCCTTATCCTACTACAATATTATATTGGGTAGGCCATGGATCCATGATATGAAAGCTGTACCATCTACCTATCACCAGTGCATCAAGATCCCTACCCCTTGGGGGGTTGTCAAAGTGGAAAGTGATCAACAAGAAGCGAAGGATTGTTATTCTTCTTTAATGAAATCCTCAATAAAGCCCAAAGTAGGATAGCAATTAAAGATGCGAGCCCAGGATATCGTGGAAGCTTCAGAGCAGGATGTTAAGAGAATTATCCTGGATCAGGATAATCCAGATATCTCGGTGCTCGTAGGAACCAATGTCCCTCAGGATATTGAGGATCCATTAACTAACTTTTTGAAATTCAGGATGTCAACATTCGCATGGAAACATGAGGATATGACAGGTATTTCCAAGGATATTATAACTCACAAGCTTGGAATTGACAGGTCATTCAAGCCTCTCCAGCAGAAATGAAGGAAGTTTCTAAACAAAATGCGATCATTCAGGAAGAGGTTGAAAGATTATCAAAGAGCAAGATGATTAGGGAAGTCAAATTCCCCAAGTGGTTGGCAAATGTAGTTGTGGTGCAAAAGAAAAATGGGAAATGGAGAGTCTGTGTAGATTACACAGACTTGAACAAAGCGTGTCCTAAAGACCCATTCCCTCTGCCTCATATCGACTCAATGGTGGATGCTACTGCTGGTCATGAAATGTTAACCTTCATGGATGCATCCACAGGACTCCAGCAAATACAAATGGAACCTTCGGACCAGGAGGATACTGCTTTCATAACACCAACATGTATTTATTGTTATACTGCTATGCCTTTTGGTTTGAAAAATGCAGGTGCAACATACCAAAGACTGGTGAACATGATGTTTAAAGACAAACTGGGGGACACCATGGAGGTATACATTGATGATATGGTGGTAAAATATAAGAAGGCTAAAAATCATCTCCGGGATATTGAAGGAGCATTTGATATCCAGGACCAGTACAATATGAAACTAAATCCTGCCAAATGCCATTTTGGAGTGGGGGCAGGAAAGTTTCTAGGATACATGGTGACTAAAAGAGGGATCGAAGCAAGCCCGGAACAGATTAAAGCTATCCTGGATATCAAATGACCTTCAAACATGAAAGATGTACAAAGATTAAGAGGGCGAGTAGCAGCATTAAACAGGTTTATATCAAGATCCT
This sequence comes from Helianthus tuberosus, assembly GCA_030545235.1. Lineage (NCBI taxonomy): Eukaryota > Viridiplantae > Streptophyta > Magnoliopsida > Asterales > Asteraceae > Helianthus > Helianthus tuberosus. Next base: position 71,883,285 of record CM060447.1, on the reverse strand, counting down.
CGAAAAAATGCAAAGAATTCTACGATATCCTGAATAAGAATAAAAAATTCGAATGGGGAGACAAACATGAAGCAGCCTTGCAGGAATTGAAGCAATATCTTTCAACCGCACCCCTGTTGATGAAGCCCGATGATGGTGAACCATTATCCCTGTATCTTGCAGTATCAGGGAACGCAGTAAGTGCTGTCCTGTTAAAGGATTACGAAGGTCAGCAGTATCCTGTCTATTATGTTAGCAAAAGTTTATTAGATGCTGAAACTAGATATTCTCATTTAGAAAAATTTGATATTGGCCCTAGTTATGGCATCAAGAAAGCTTAAACATTATTTCGAGACACATAGGATTCATATTAAAACTAATTATCCTGTTAAAAATGTGCTTAGGAAACCCGAGATGTCAGGTAGGATGGCTAAGTGATCAGTAAAATTAAGTGCCTATGATCTAGTATATGAACCTAGAAATGCCATAAAGTCTTAGGCTCTAGCTGACTTTGTGGTTGATTTCAGTAGTGATATTCAAAATGAAGTAGACATAGAGGTACAATAGCTAGGAGAAAACTTAGAATCCTGGTTATATACTGATGGTGCATCTAATGTGAGAGGTGTAGGACTGGGTATACTACTAAAATCACCACAGGGGGACATATTACCCCAGGCTATTAGGTGTGAATTTCCTGCCACTAATAATGAAGCAGAATATGAAGCTTTGATTGCAGGATTAGAATTGGCCAGGAATATGAATATTAAAAGTTTGCAAGTATTTGTTGATTCCTTGTTAATTACTAATCATTTTAACGGATCCTATGCAGTTAAAGGTGAGAAGTTAATCGAGTATCTCAAAATTCTCAAAAAATTAGCAGGATATTTTGATGTTTTTACACTTGAATAGGTACCAAGAGAGGATAATGCTGAAGCAGATGCCTTGGAAAATCTAGGATCATCAGTCAGGATACCGGAGGGAACCCAAATACCAATACTACAAATCCTATATCCCGTAGTGGATCTTCTCAAATCCCAGGATAAGGAAGTAGTAAGTATCCAGGATCCTGATGATAAATATCCTGGGGAGGATCCTAAGTCATGGACGGCTCCAATCATGAGATATCTCAAGGAAGGACACATCCCAAAGGATGAGAATCCTAAGGCCTTTAGAATGAAGGTATCACGATTCACTATTAAAAATAATGTTTTGTATAAGAAATCTCTTGCAGGACCATACCTGAGGTGCTTGGAGGATCCCGAAACTAAATAAGTGCTTCAGGATATACACGAAGGGGATTGTGGTAACCATACTGGGGGCATATCATTATTCTTAAAGGTGTTAAGAACATGATACTATTGGCCAACAATGAGGAAAGACGCTGCAGAATATGCTCGAAGATGTGATGCATGCAAAAGACACAGTAATTGTTATGGGTGAAATTCTGAGCCCATATCCTGATACTATTGTTTTGGTCAAAAATTACCGAAGCAATTAAGTGATCAAATTAGTTAAGTGAGGTAGTGTGCTAGAAATATGTGTGAAAAATGTGTTAATCAAATTTATTGTGAAAACAGTTTCAGGATACGGCTCAGGATATTGAGCTGTATCTACGATCAAACAATGAGCAAACAGTAAGCAAAAAATAAAGGGAGTGACACGAGATGTACGAGGAAAGCCCTTGATCAATCTAGATCGCCGGCATAAAACCTCGGGAGCTGACAATCGCAGCTGCCTTGTTCTTCTTATTACTTCAAACGTCAGGATACAGTGCAGGATATAAACCAGATCGCTAAGTGTTACAATAATTGTGTGAGAGTACAAATTGTGAGAGAACAAGTGTTAGAGTGTAGCGAGTGTGATTGCAGTGAAATTGTTGTGTCCTATTCGATCTGGTGTTACTCCTATTTATAGTAATGAAATACAAACAAATATCCCTATAAATTTGGGATGCTCCGAATATTCCACCACGAACGTTGTAGACCGAGTAATAAGGCTTCAACGTCTTTCTTTGAACGGTTTGGACCGAGTCTTCCGCGGAATAAGTCTTGATGAACGTTGCTAGCTTCCAGCCCACGTACCTGCACATAATCCGTTAGTGATCCTGAGGATACCATTCAGGATATTACCAGTACCCTGAATCTGCACCCCGGATATGAACAGATATTATATAATCAAGATATAAGCCAAGATATTTCTCAGGATATGAGCTCAGAAATTAGCCCACAACAATTGTCCCCAAAAATGTTACCGTTTAGTATCCTCATTACTAACGGTTACATTTTTTACGAAAACCGAGGCAATTAAGAGATAAGACCTGTGATGTGACCGTTTGCAACTACCCAGCCTATATCTACTCATCATACCCTATATCTTCTCATCCTCATCCCTTTTTTAATCATAATCGACAAGGAAAAGGTACATTTTCTCTCTATCTTTCATACTTATCTTCGTCTTTTCTTTCCGGCGAAAAATTCAGGCGATCAAATGCCGCGCCAAACAAGATCTAGTTCAGGTGACTCGGCCCCTACATTCATCCAACAGAATCTTCTCCAAGAACCGGAGAATGAAACATGCACTTTTGATAGTGCTCATCTGTCAGCTTTGAAATCCTCCGGTATCTTTCCAGATGGAACCATATTCCGACCCTTTGACAGAGAAATCCGGTCAGATATGGTTTCCAACGAGTGGATTTGCTTCAATGCTTTCCCCTTTACCTTAGGGCTATGATTCCCCTTTCCGAACTTCATTACCGAGTTTTTCAACATCACTAAAATTTCTTTCAGTCAAACCATGCCAATGCTCTGGCGTGTTTTGTCTGTTCTTGACCAAATCAAGAGAAACCACATACCTGACCTTTCTGTCCATGATCTCCCTTTAGCCTACAAGCTTAGATGCCATGGCTCATCTAGATTCCTATTTTATTCTACTTCCGGTGATCCATTGATACTTCGTGCCACCAGGAACGAGGATGGTTGGCAATCCAAGTTTTTCTTCGTGAAAAGGGATTCAATCCCTGGTGGACCGGATTATCCGATGAGATGGTTAAGAAAGGGTAGGACTTAGGGTTTAAGAATGATCCTGTCTCTTATCCTGTCTCATATTCTGAACTAACAAATTTTCATTTTTGTGTAGCTGATTTCAGGAAGATTGCACCTCCTCTTGCTAATTCTCAAGAAAGAATAGACGCCATCAGACTTCTTCCAGAGGCAGAGAGAAGTTTCAATCCTTCTCCACCAACTCCAAGCCCTCTTTCAAGTGCCAACATGTCTGGTAAGGATCCTGCAAGATATCCTGCACACATATGTTTTTTATTTGTTATTCATAGGAGAGATTTAGAATTTTACTCCCTGTGTGCAGATTCCAGCAAAGTCCCAGTCTATCTAGACCTCGATGAACTCGACAACTATCCAACTCCAGCCACAGTCAAGAAGGAAACTCCTGCTACTACTAGCTCCAAGCCACTCCCGGCTCCCAAGGCCAATCCAAGAACCCGAGCTTCCACAGCTAAAAAGAGGAAGGGTCTTGAAGTCAGCGCTCCAGGCTTAGAAGGGTTCTCCTATGACGAACTCAGCTTCTCTGATTCCTTAGAGCCAATGACATCCTTCCTTAACAAGGTAATATCCTGACGCATATCCTTCATGTATATCCTGCATATATATCCTGCAAGTATATCCTAACAGGATATCCTGGTCAACATATATTCTAACTTTATACCTGTAATTGATGTGCAGGGCCTCCAGCATTTGCTCCACTTGTACAATGACGCTTGTGGCACTGTGGCCCTTCATGAAGCCAGGATCAAACAGCTCGAAAGCACCGTTGCTGACCAAGGTGCCATTGCTGAAGCGAAGAGCCGGCACTACAAAAGCTTGCTGAAGAAGGTCACCCAAGACGCTGAGGTCAAACTTGCCACCGTTCAAATGGATCATGACCAGGCCTTGATCAACTTCCGAGAGGGAATCAAGGCTTCTGCTATCGTCTCCCTGCTGCAAGCACGCATCAAGATGGCCTACGAGGCCAAGGAGACGGGCCTTGTTTGTCCATCCTGGCCAGTTGAATCCTGGGTGGCCAAGTTAAAGGAGCTCGGAGGCAAAGCTGTGCCGCTTCCTGCTGAAGCCGGTGAGTCTTCTAAGTCAGCAGAGGTGGTGGTCCAGGCTGGAGACAAGAAGGATGCTGGAGCTGATGCTGTGATAGATGTTGTTGAGGATGCTGGAGAGGATGCTGCCAAGGATGCTGAAGCTGGGAAGGTAGAGAAGGTTGGAGGAGATGCCGCTGTGTGAGGGCATTTAGGTGGGCGATGACGGATATACGTGCCAAGGCCAGAGCCCACCTTTTTGAATTTGAATGTTGGTTTGTAGTCCCATAAACAATTTACTTTTCTGCACTTTACTTTCCTGCACCTGAACAATTTACATTTCCTGCATGCTTTTTGAACAATACAACAGTTGAAGGTGGATGGGTCTCGGTTTGAGATGAAGCCTTCAACTGTTGGGTAAATATGGTAATGAACTATTAGTGCTCTTAGTGGATGGGCCTTGTTTTGAGGTGAAACTAAGAGCACATCTTTTGGTATGTTAATAATATAACTTCTCTTTTGACCCTATTATTGTTGTCATTGAAAATCGTATTTGTAAAAACTGTTTGGTTTGTACACTTTAAAAATATATGTTATAGATGTATCCTGAAAAGTATCCTGAAAGATATCTTGAGAAGGATATTAAAATATAACCTATAAATTGTCCAAATAAAAAGGAGAGATCATACCAGAGATTCATAGTGAATTATAAGTTTGTCCCCAGTATATATTTATAAACTTGGATCCATCCTTTGAACAACATAATGTATGTCCCCTGTGTGCGACACAGAAATATAAATGTATTCATACCTTGATTTGAATAAATTCCAAACACCTCGAGGCAAAAACCTAGATATCCTGAGATGAATCCTTAGCATACCGGAAATAAACCCTTAATACCCTAGGGATAAACACTGATATCCTGGGGATAAACCCTGATATCCTGGGGATAAACCCTGAGTTTCATGCGCTACAGGCGAGAGTGTATAAACTCCAAATCTTAGAAAGGTGAAAACCTTTAAACCTTAGAGAGTATGAAAATACTCTTTCGTGAGAGAGGGTGATCAATCCTCATATACCTTTAGAATCCAGGATATAGCCAACAGTAACGAAATTGTCAGCCACTTTTACATGAACTGGTCCCGCCACCTTGAACTATCCCCGGATAACTTGCGCTCCAGGCGGGGTGTTTAAACCCAATTCGGAAGAAAGGTGAATACCTTTAAACCTGTGAAGGGATCAGGATCCCTTATACGTGAGAGAGGGGGCCAATCCTCTAATCTTTCGACTTATCCTGAGTATATATCCTGGAGCTATATCCTAAAATATATCCTGCAAAACAATTGTAAACTAAGGTGGGTGTTAGCTTGGCTAACACCCCTCCGATGCTTAAGTCAGTATTGGGTTCAAGACAAAAAACAAAATATATTTAAAAGAGATAGGATACATACCATTCTAAGATGTAAAATAAATTCTACTCTTACTTGAAATAGAGCTTCAAATGTATTGCATTCCAGGGTCTTGGTAGCATATCCCCTTCCATATTCCTGAGTCGATATGCTCCTTTCCCTGCTTCTGACTCAACTTCATAAGGTCCTTCCCATTTCGGAGCTAGCTTGCCATCGGCAGGATTAGTGGTATTTTGAAAAGCCTTTCTTAACACCCAATCACCAACTCGAAATCTTCTAGTCCTTATATTCTTATTATATGCTCTGGATATTCTTTGTTGATATGCTGCTATCCTTAGCCTTGCTGCATCTCTTTTTTCGTCTATAGTATCCAAATCCTGACATAAGACTTCAGGATTCTGTTCAGGATCCTGTAGCATAGATCTTGCAGTAGGTATCGTCATTTCTGTTGGAATCATCGCCTCCGCTCCAAATACCAAGGAAAACGGGGTTTGGCCGGTTGCATTCTTCACCGTTGTCCTATCAGCCCACAAAACAAAGGGTAACTCTTCCGCCCATCTTCCTTTTTTGGCTCCAAGTCTCTTCTTTAAGTTATTGACTATTATCTTGTTTGAAGATTCGGCTTGTCCATTTGCTTGAGGATGTACTGGGGTAGATGTGATCATTTTGATTCCCCAACTTTTGCAAAAGTCAGTAGTCCTTTTGCTTATAAACTGGGACCCATTATCACAAATGATCTCAGCTGGTACCCCAAACCTAGTCAGGATATTCCTCTTTATGAAGGATACTACTTCTTGGTCTCTAACTTGGACAAATGCTTCAGCCTCAACCCACTTGGAAAAATAATCTGTCATAGCTAACATAAAAACCTTTCCTCCCGGAGCTTTTGGTAACTTCCCTACTATATCCATCCCCCACTTCATGAATGGCCAAGGGGAAACTACAGGATATAATGGTTCAGCTGGTTGATGTAGTATGTTACTATGTCTTTGACATGCATCACATCTTCGAGCATATTCTGCAGCATCTTTCCTCATCGTTGGCCAATAATATCCTGTCCTTAATACTTTCGAGAACAATGATCTGCCCCCGGTATGATTACCACAATCCCCTTCATGTATATCCTGGAGTACTTCTTTGGCTTCAGGATCCTCCAAGCACCTCAAATACGGTCCTGCAAGAGATTTCTTGTATAAAACATTATTTATAATAGTGAATCGTGATACCTTCATCCTAAATGCCTTAGGATTTTCATTTCCGGGGATGTGTCCTTTTTTGAGATATCTCCTAATTGGAGCCGTCCACGATTTAGGATCCTGTTCAGGATATTCTACTTCTGGATCCCGAATACCTGCTACTTCTTTATCCTGAGGATTCGTCGCAGGATATAAGACATGTAATATTGGTATTTGGGTCCCTTCAGGTATCCTGATTGATGATCCCAAATTTGCTAAGGCATCCGCTTCAGCATTATCCTCCCTTGGTACCTGTTCAAGTGTAAAAACATCGAAATATCCTGCTAATTTTTTGAGAATATCAAGATATTCTATCAATTTCTCACCCTTAACTGCATAGGATCCATTAAAATGGTTAGTAATTAACAAAGAATCAACATATACTTGTAAGTTTTTGATGCTCATGCTCTTAGCCAATTCTAATCCTGCAATCAAAGCCTCATATTCTGCTTCATTATTGGTAGCAGGAAATTCACACCTAATAGCCTGGGGTAATATGTCCCCCTGTGGCGATTTTAGTAGTATTCCTAATCCTACTCCTCTTATATTAGATGCACCATCAGTATATAATGTCCAGGATCCTGAGGATTCTCCTAGCTGTTGAACTTCTAGGTCTACCTCATCCTGAATGTCACTACTAAAATCAGCCACAAAGTCAGCTAAAGCCTGAGACTTTATGGCATTCCTAGGTTCATATACTAAATCATAGGCACTTAACTTTACTGACCACTTAGCCATTCTACCCGACATTTCCGGTTTCCTAAGTACATTTTTGACAGGATAATTTGTTTTAACGTGTATCCTATGTGTCTCAAAGTAGTGTCTAAGTTTTGTTGATGCCATAACTAATGCTAGTATTAATTTTTCTAAATGAGAGTACCTAGTTTCAGCATCTAACAAACTTTTACTAACATAATAAACAGGATATTGCTGACCTTCATGGTCTTTTATGAGAACATCACTTACAGCATTCCCTGATACAGCAAGGTACAGGGATAGTGGTTCACCATTTTCAGGTTTCATCAACAGAGGTGCGGTTGAGAGATATCGTTTCAAATCCTGTAGGGCTGCTTCATGCTTCTCACCCCACTCGAATTTTTTGTTCTTCTTCAGGATATCATAAAAATCTTTGCATTTTTCTAAAGATCTTGAGATAAATCTATTCAATGCTGCCACTCGCCCTGTTAATCGTTGAACATCCTTCATATTTGAGGGTGATTTAATATCCAAGATGGCTTTAATCTGCTCCGGGCTTGCTTCTATTCCTCTTTTGGTCACCATATATCCTAGAAACTTTCCTGCCCCCACTCCAAAATGGCACTTAGCAGGATTCAGTTTCATATTGTACTGATCCAGGATATCAAATGCTCCTTTAATATCCTGGAGGTGATCCTGAGCTTTCTTTGATTTTACCACCATATCGTCGATGTACACCTCCATGGTGTCCCCCAGTTTGTCTTTGAACATCATGTTTACCAATCTTTGGTATGTTGCACCTGCATTTTTCAAACCAAAAGGCATAGCTGTATAACAATAAATACCTGTTGGTGTCATGAAGGCAGTATCTTCCTGGTCAGAAGGCTCCATTTGGATCTGTTGAAATCCTGAGGATGCGTCCATGAAAGTCAGCATTTCATGCCCGGCAGTGGCATCTACCATTGCATCAATGTGGGGAAGGGGAAATGGGTCTTTAGGACAAGCTTTGTTCAAGTCTGTGTAATCTACACATACTCTCCATTTCCCGTTTTTCTTTTGTACCACGACCACGTTTGCTAGCCACCTTGGGAACTTAACCTCTCTGATCATCCTGGACTTCAATAATCTCTCAACTTCCTCTTGAATAATCGTGTTCCGCTCAGGAGCAAACTTCCTTCTTTTTTGTTGCACAGGTTTGAATGACTTATCAATTCCAAGCTTGTGAGTGATAATATCTTTGGATATGCCTGTCATATCCTCATGCTTCCATGCAAACGTTGACATCATGCATTTCAAAAAGTTAGTTAATTGCTCCTCAATATCCTGAGGGATATTGGTCCCTACGAGCACCGAAATATCGGGATTATCCTGGTCCAGGATAACTTTCTTCACATCCTGATCCGTATCCTCCACGATATCCTGGGCTCGCGACTTTAATTGCTATGCTGCACTAGGCTTAGTTGAGGATTTCATCGAGGATGAGTAACATTCTTTTGCCTCCTGCTGATCACTATCAACTTTAACAACTCCCCAAGGGGTAGGTATCTTGATGCATTGGTGATATGTTGATGGCACGGCCTTCATGTCGTGAATCCATGGTCTTCCCAGTATGATGTTGTAGCAGGATAGAGAATCCATCACACAGAAACGTTGTATTGAGTTGACTCCTTCAACGTACACCGGCAACTTTATCTCTCCCACTGTGTTTCTAGCCTCTCCACTGAACCCAACCAGTACGGTAGACTTTGAAGTGATATCCATTGGAGATACATTCATTCTTTTCAGCGTCTCTAGTTGGATTATGTTGACGGAGCTGCCATTATCAACCAATATCCCGCGTACAAAATGGTTAGCCACATATAACGTTATTACCAGAGCATCATGGTGAGGATCCTGGACAGTATCTCTGTCATCAGCATCAAATGTGATCACTTTGTCAGTTGTAAGTGTAGTTATCCTGACAGGTTTGTCTCCCCTTTCGGCCTTAGCTTCTTTTGCATGTCTCTTTGCTGCCGAATACGAAGTCCCACAAATGTCGGATCCTCCCGAAATGAAGTTGATTATCTTGGCATCCGCGGGAGGTGATGCTGCTCGCTCAGGATCCTTCTCAGTATCCTGACCCTTATTCTTCTTTTTCCCTAAGAGATCTTTCAAATATCCCTTGCTTAGAAGATAGCTTATATCTTTCCTTAGAGCGATGCAATCCTCAGTCATATGTCCGAAATCTTCGTGGAAAGCACACCATTTTGATTTGTCTTTCCAATCTGCTTTTTGTTGATTCTTTCGAGGCCATCTTGCCTTGTCCCCTAGACCCTGCATGGCATACATCAATTCAGGAATGTTAACAGAAAAGCAATATTCAGATAATTCAGGATACTCTTCAGGATCCTCATCTTCGACAGCATTCACTCTCTTGTTCTCATTTCTGCCATATGGCTTAGGCCGATACGACTTGAATGAGGATTCTGACTTCCTGTTAGTTGACTCATAAGTGTTGGATGAGTTCATCCTTTCTTGCATCTTTCTGTCATCCTCCAACCGAATGTATCTTAGGGCCCTGTTCCGAGCTTCATCCAAGTTCCTGCATGGGTTCATTACAAGGTCTTGATAAAATTGAGAATCTTTTTGCAGCCCCATCTTGAAAGCTTGCACAGCTGTTGCAACATCAAGATGAGGAATGTCTAGTGATTCCCGGCTGAACTTGTTCACATAATCCCTAAGGGATTCCTGAGGCCCCTGTGTTATCCTGTAGAGATCACTTGTTAATTTTTCAAAGCTTCTACCACAAGAAAATTGACTATTAAATAAATTTACTAAGTGAGCAAAAGATGTAATCGAATGTGGAGGAACATTCAAGAGCCATTTTAAGGCTGATCCTGTCAAGGTTGAACCAAAACCCTTGCACAAGCATGCTTCCTTGAGATCCGGAGGGATAGGGTTAATCTCCATCCTTTCCCTATACTGAGCAATATGCTCCTCAGGATCCGTTGTTCCGTCATAGAGCTTCATGTTGGGGGTTTGGAATCTCTTTGGGATCTCAGCATCACAGATAGGATATGCAAAACGAGATATCTTGTGGCTGTCTTGGGACACTTCCGGGATCGGCTGGACCACCCCGGGTACGCTAGATATCATGTCCTTCAACTTCTGAAGTTCCCTAGTAAGTGCTGATGTTACACCTGTATCCTGCAAAGATCCACTATTAGTAGCATGAGTGTTATTATTATTTGACACGTTACCTGTCGGAGGATTTTGCCCATATCCTGAAGCATATCCTGGACTCCTTATGGTCGACATCCTGACCGAAGAGGGTATTTCAGGAGTACGATTCTGAGGAAGGCTGGGCACAATATTCCCCCTATTATCCTCAGTATACACAGCTGAACTGAAGTTCAACGTTCTGGGATGTAACGGAGTGACAATATCCTCAGCAGATCTGCTCGAGCCAGACTTCAGGAGTTGTATTTCCCTCAGTAACATTTGGTTTGTTTCCTGTTGCTGCCTCATTTGTTCCTGCACACTTCCAAATAAGGTTAAAATTTCATCATTAGAAGCTAAAACAGGAGCAGATTCCTGAACACTGCGGGTAGGGATAATATCCTGAGATCGTGTAGAGGCTGGCATCCTTGGAGGAGGTGGTGGAAGCACCGGACCGGTAGTAGCAGAAGTCACAGCAGACACAGTAGAGGAACTCATGTTTGATCTTGAGGCCATTACGGACAATGTAGCAAAAAGTTTTGAAAATAGAAAACCAATTAGCGATTTGACAAAAATTTTTAGCAAAGAGAGCACCACTTGCCCCACGGTGGGCGCCAAATTGTTTTGGTCAAAAATTACCGAAGCAATTAAGTGATCAAATTAGTTAAGTGAGGTAGTGTGCTAGAAATATGTGTGAAAAATGTGTTAATCAAATTTATTGTGAAAACAGTTTCAGGATACGGCTCAGGATATTGAGCTGTATCTACGATCAAACAATGAGCAAACAGTAAGCAAAAAATAAAGGGAGTGACACGAGATGTACGAGGAAAGCCCTTGATCAATCTAGATCGCCGACATAAAACCTCGGGAGCTGACAATCGCAGCTGCCTTGTTCTTCTTATTACTTCAAACGTCAGGATACAGTGCAGGATATAAACCAGATCGCTAAGTGTTACAATAATTGTGTGAGAGTACAAATTGTGAGAGTACAAGTGTTAGAGTGTAGCGAGTGTGATTGCAGTGAAATTGTTGTGTCCTATTCGATCTGGTGTTACTCCTATTTATAGTAATGAAATACAAACAAATATCCCTATAAATTTGGGATGCTCCGAATATTCCACCACGAACGTTGTAGACCGAGTAATAAGGCTTCAACGTCTTTCTTTGAACGGTTTGGACCGAGTCTTCCGCGGAATAAGTCTTGATGAACGTTGCTAGCTTCCAGCCCACGTACCTGCACATAATCCGTTAGTGATCCTGAGGATACCATTCAGGATATTACCAGTACCCTGAATCTGCACCCCGGATATGAACATATATTATATAATCAAGATATAAGCCAAGATATTTCTCAGGATATGAGCTCAGAAATTAGCCCACAACAACTATATCTTGATTTTATGATAGCTGATTACGATCAGGATATTGGTAACATCCTGAGGCAGTATCCCGACTGTTACTAACAATTTTCTTGTAAACGTTGGTTACAAGGGACTAACGTTCATGAGGACCAAGTCATCCTTAAGACCCGCTCAAATTGGTTAGGATAAGGACGTTGATGGCGGAAGAATAGCTCTTGTAACCGTCAGCATTGAAGAAAGGCGTATTTTATGGGAGTTATGGATGATTGGTCAATGCTATTAATGTTGTAACAGTTATAGGAGCTTAAATCCCGGAGTTATAGTTGGTATGCGCGTGGAAAACGAGTTGAAACAGCCCTGTAACGTTCAGAAAGGAAATAATCTCAGTATCCCGGATTTTTAGCATAATATCCAGGATTTTTAGCATAGTTAGTTATTTCTTTTACTATATAAAGGAATGATCGGATCAAATAGGACACACACAATTTCTTGAACACTCTTGCTCTCTACTAGCTGCAAACACTCACAAACACTCACACTTGTACTCGAATCGCATTGTAACACTTAGTTGATCCGTATCATATCCTGTACTGTATCCTGTTATTCAAGCAATAAGAAGAACAAGGCAGCCGACGATTGTCAGCTCCCGAGGTTTTATACCGGAGATCTAGATTGATCAAGGGCTTTCCTCGTACATCACGTGTCAACCTTTACATTTTTGCTCATTGTTTAATTATAGATACAGCTCGATATCCTGAGCCGTATCCTGAAACTATTTTCGCAAACTAACAAACCAACATATTTTTCACAAAGTATTACTAGCACACTACCTCACAAAACTAATTTGATCACTTAATTGCTTAGGTAATTTTTGACCAAAACAATTTGGCGCCCACCGTGGGACAAGTGGTGCTATTTCTACTAAAAGCTTTTGCAAAATCGTTACTTGGTTTTCTATTTTCAAAACTTTTTGCTACACTATTTTCAATGGCCTCGAGATCAAACATGAGCTCTTCCACCGTGTCTGCTACAACCTCTACAACAATTGGTTCGATGCTTCCACCACCTCCTTCGAGAACGCAAGCCTCTTCACAAGGAACCGAAATTCATTTGGCTCGGGATGTTATTCCCACTCAGAATATTCAGGGATCTGGTCCTGTTTTGGCCTCTAATGAAGAAATTCTAACTTTATTTGGTAGTGTACAGGAACAAATGAGGTAGCAGCAGGAGACCAACCAAATGCTGATAAGAGAGATACAACTCTTGAAATCCAGCTCAAGCAGGCCCGCTGAGGATACTATCACTCCCTTGCAACGAAGATCTTTAAACTTCAGTTCTGCAGTATATGCTGAGGATAACAGGGAGAATATTGTGCCTAGCCATTCCCGGAGTCATATTCCTGAGATACCATCTTCGACCAGGATGTCGACTGTGAGGGATCCAGGATATGCTCCAGGATGCGCCCCAGGATATAGCCAGAATCACCAAGCTGGTAACTTGTCTGTTAACACCAGTATCCCTGTTACTAATAATCTTGGATCATTGCAGGATGCAGGTGTGACATCAGTGATAACCAGAGAGCTTCAAAAGTTGAAGGATATGATATCAAGTGTGCCTAGGATAGTGCAGCCTATACCGGAAGTATCCTGGGATAGTCACAACATATCCCGCTTTGCTCACCCCATTTGTGATGCAGAAATCCCAAAGAGATTCCAGACTCCTAACATGAAGCTGTATGATGGGACGACGGATCCTGAGGATCATATTGCCCAGTATAGGGAGAGGATGGAAATTAACCCTATCCCGCCGGATCTTAAAGAAGCATGCTTGTGCAAGGGCTTCGGCTCCACTTTAACAGGATCAGCCTTGAAATGGCTTCTAAATGTTCCACCTTATTCAATTACATCATTTGCTCATTTAGTTAATTTGTTTAATAGTCAGTTTTCTTGTAGTAGAAGCTTTGAAAAACTAACAAGTGACCTCTACAGGATAACACAGGGGCCTCAAGAATCCCTACGGGATTATGTGAACAAATTCAGCAGGGAATCCTTGGATATCCCACACCTTGATGTTGCTACAGTAGTCCAAGCATTCAAGATGGGACTACAAAAGGATTCCCAGTTTTATCAGGATCTTTTGATGAATCCTTGCAGGAACTTGGACGAAGCTCGAAACAGAGCTTTGAGATATATCAGGCTGGAAGATGATAAGAAAATGCAAGAGAGGATGAATGCATCCTCAACATATGAACCAACTAACAGGAAATCAGAATCCTCATACAAACCATATCGTTCTAAGCCATATGACAGGAATGATAGCAAAAAAGTGAACGCTGTTGAAAATGAGGATCCTGAGGAGTATCCTGAATTGTCAGAATATTGTTTTTCTGTTAATATACCCGAACTAATGTATGCTATGCAGGGTTTGGGAGATAAAGCCAGGTGGCCTCGGAAGAATCAACAAAAAGCTGATTGGAAGGATAAGTCCAAATGGTGTGCCTTCCATGAGGATTTCGGACATGTTACTGAGGATTGCATTGCCCTGAGGAAAGAAATAAGCTACCTACTAAGCAAAGGATATCTGAAGGATCTTCAGGGCAGAAAGAAGAATAAGGGTCAGGATATTGAGAAGGATCCTGAACGAGCAGCATCACCTCCCGCCGACGCCAAGATAATTAACTTTATCTCAGGAGGGTCTGATATCTGCGGAACTTCTTATTCTGCAGCCAAAAGACATGCAAAAGAGGCAAAGGACGAAAGGGGGAATAAGCCAACCAGGATATCAACCCTCACGACTGATAAAATGATCACGTTCGATAGTGATGACAGGGATACTGTCCAGGATCCTCATCATGATGCTCTGGTAATAATTTTATATGTTTCTAATCACTTTGTACGCAGGATACTGGTGGATAATGGCAGCTCAGTCAACATCATCCAATTGGAAAGCTTGAAGGGAATGAACATCCCCGAGATAGAGATTACCTCAAAGTCCACTGTGCTTGTAGGGTTTAGTGGAGAAGCAAAGAATACTATTGGGGAGATAAAACTGCCCGTATATGTCGAAGGAGTAAACTCGATGCAACGGTTTTGTGTCATGGATTCATTATCCTGCTATAATATTATATTGGGCAGGCCATGGATTCACGATATGAAAGCTGTACCTTCCACCTATCATCAGTGTGTCAAGATCCCTACTCCTTGGGGGGTAGTCAAAGTTGAAAGTGACCAACAAGAGGTGAAGGAGTGCTACTCCTCTTCAATGAAGTCCTCAAGAAAATCCAAAGCAGGATATCAATTAAAGATGCGAGTCCAGGATATTGTGGAGGCTTCGGAGCAGGATGTTAAGAAAATTATCCTGGACCAGAATAATCCAGATATCTCGGTGCTTGTAGGAGCCAATATCCCTCAGGATATTGAAAATCAGCTAACTAACTTTTTAAAATGCAGGATGTCAACATTCGCATGGAAGCATGAGGATATGACAGGTATTTCTAAGGATATTATAACTCACAAGCTTGGAATTGACAGGTCTTTCAAGCCTATCCAGCAAAAGAGAAGGAAGTTTGCTCCAGAATGAAACGTAATTATTCAAGAAGAGGTTGAAAGACTATTGAAGTCCAAGATGATCAGGGAAGTCAAATTTCCCAAGTGGCTAGCAAATGTGGTCGTGGTTCAAAAGAAGAATGGGAAATGGAGAGTTTGTGTAGATTACACAGACTTGAACAAAGCATGTCCTAAAGACCCATTCCCTCTGCCTCATATAGACTTGATGGTGGATGCCGCTGCCGGTCATGAAATGTTAACCTTCATTGATGCATCCTCAGGATTCCAGCAGATTCAAATGGAACCTTTAGACCAGGAGGATACTGCTTTCATGACACCAACAGGTATTTACTGTTATACTGCTATGCCTTTTGGTTTAAAAAATGCAGGTGCAACGTACCAGAGATTGGTGAACATGATGTTTAAAGACAAACTGGGGGACACCATGGAGGTGTACATTGACGATATGGTAGTCAAATCCAAGAAGGCTGAGGATCATCTCTAGGATATTAAAGGAGCATTTGATATCCTGGACCAGTATAATATGAAACTAAATCCTGCCAAGTGCCATTTTGGAGTGGGGGCAGGAAAGTTTTTAGGATACATGGTGACTAAAAGGGGGATAGAAGCAAGCCCGGAGTAGATTAAAGCTATCTTGGATATCAAGTCACCTTCAAATATGAAAGATGTTCAAAGATTAACAGGGCGAGTAGCAGCATTAAACATATTTATATCAAGATCCTCGGTAAAATGAAAGGAATTCGACGATATCCTGAAGAAGAATAAGAGGTTCGAGTGGGGAGAAAAGCATGAAGCAGCCCTACAGGAATTAAAGCAATATCTTTCAACCGCACCTCTATTAATGAAGCCTGAGGATGGTGAACCATTATCCCTATATCTCGCAGTATCAGGGAATGCAGTAAGTGCTGTCCTTGTAAAGGATCATGAAGGTCAGCAATATCCTGTCTATTACGTTAGTAAAAGTTTATTAGATGTTGAAACTAGATATTCTCATCTAGAAAAAATGATATTAGCCCTAGTTATGGCATCAACTAAGCTTAGAAATTATTTTGAAACACATAGGATTCATGTTAAAACCAACTATCCTGTTAAAAATGTGCTTAGGAAACCCGAGATGTCAGGTAGGATGGCTAAGTGGTCAGCAAAATTAAGTGCTTATGATCTAGTATATGAACCTAGAAATGCCATAAAGTCTCAGCCTTTAGCTGACTTTGTGGCTGATTTCAGTAGTGATATTCAAAACGAAGTAGACCTAGAAGTGCAACAGCTAGGAGAAAACTTAGAATCTTGGACACTATATACTGATGGTGCATCTATTGTAAGAGGTGTAGGTTTGGGTATACTACTAAAATCGCCACAGGGGGACATATTACCCCAGGCCATTAGATGTGAGTTTCCTGCCACTAATAATGAAGCAGCATATGAAGCTCTGATAGCAGGATTAGAATTAGCTAAAAATATGAATATTAGATATTTACATGTATATGTTGATTCCCTGTTGATTACTAACCATTTCAATGGATCTTATGCAGTAAAAGATGAAAAGTTAGCTGAATATCTTGAAATTGTTAAAAAATTAGCAGGATATTTCGAATTTTTATACTTGAACAGGTACCAAGAGAAAAGAATGCTGAAGCTGACGCTCTAGAAAACTTAGGATCTACTGTCAGGATACCGGAGGGAACTCAGATACCAATAGTGCACATCTTGTATCCTGCAATGGAACATTTCAAATCTCATGATAAAGAAGTAGCATGTATCCAGGATCCTGGTGATGGATATCCTGAGAAGGATCCTGAATCCTGGATGACTCCAATTGATAAGTATCTTCAAGAAGGAGATATCCCAAAGGATGAAAATCCTAAGGCTTTTAGGATGAATGTATCTCGTTTTACTATTATAAATAATATTTTGTGTAAGAAATCCCTTGCAGGTCCGTACCTAAGGTGCTTGGAAGATCCTGAAACCAAGGAGGTACTTCAGGATATACACGAAGGAGACTGTGGCAACCATACTGGGGGCAGATCTCTGTTCTCGAAGGTGTTGAGAACAGGATATTACTGGCCGACCATGAGAAAGGATGCCGCGGAGTATGCTCAGAAATGCGATGCATGTCAAAGACACGGCAACATCCCGCATCAGCCTGCAGAACCATTATATCCTATCGTATCTCCTTGGCCGTTTATGAAATGGGGAATGGACATAGTGGGAAAACTTACAAAGGCTCCAGGAGGAAAGGTTTTTATGCTGGCAATGACAGATTATTTCTCCAAGTGGGTCGAAGCCGATGCCTTTGTTCAAGTCAGGGATCAAGAAGTGGTATTCTTCATAAAGAGGAATATCCTGACGAGATTTGGGGTACCAGCTGAGATAGTTTGTGACAATGGCTCTCAATTCATCAGCAAAAGAGCTACTGACTTTTGCAAGAGTTGGGGAATTAAGATGATTACGTCAACACCAGTGCATCCTCAAGCAAATGGACAAGCATAATCCTCGAATAAGATAATCGTCAACAATTTAAAGAAGAGGTTAGGTGCCAAAAAAGGAAAATGGGCAGAGGAACTACCATTTGTCCTATGGGCTGATAGAACAACTGTGAAGAATGCTATTGGGTAAACCCCATTTTCTTTTGTATTTGGGGCAGAAGCAGTGATCCCGACAGAAATGGTGATACCGACAGCTAGATCAAGCCTACGGGATCCTGAATCAAATCCTGAAATCTTATGTCAAGAACTGGATACTATTGATGAGACAATAGATGCAGCAAAGCTAAGGATGGCGGCATATCAACAGAGGATATCCAGAGCATATAACAAGAATATAAGGACTAGAAGGTTCCAAGTCGGAGATTGGGTGTTAAGGAAAGCTTTTCAGAATACTACGAATCCTGCTGATGGAAAGTTGGCTCCAAAGTGGGAAGGACCCTATGAGATTGAATCGGAATCCGGAAAAGGAGCATACCAGCTTAAGAATATGGAGGGGGATATACTACCAAGATCCTGGAATGCTATACATCTCAAAGCCTATTTCAAGTGAGTTTAGAATTTAATTTCTAACTCAAGATGGTATGAATTCTGTCTCTTTTAAATATAATTTATTTTATTTGAACCCAATACTAACTTAAGCATCGGAGGGGTGTTAGCCAAGCTAACACCCACCTTAGTTTAAGGTTGTTTTGCAGAATATGCTTCGGGATATAGCTCCAGGATACACACTCAGGATACTTCGAAAGATTAGAGGATTGGCCCCCTCTCTCACGTTTAAGGGATCCTGATCCCTTCACAGGTTTAAAGGTATTCACCTTTCTCACGAATTGGGTTTAAACACCCCGCCTGGAGCGAAAGTTATCCAGGGATAGTTCAAGGTGGCGGGACCAGTTCATGTAAAAGTGGCTGACAATTTTGTTACTGTTAGCTATACCCTGGATCCTTAAGGTATATGAGGATTGATCACCCTCTCTCACGAAAGGGTATTTTCATACTCTCTAAGGTTTAAAGGTTTTCACCTTTCTAAGTCTTGGAGTTTATACACTCCCGCCTGTAGCGCACGAAAATTTGGGATTTTCCCCAGGATACTAAGGGTTTATTCCCAGTACATTAAGGGTTTATCCCCAGTAAAACTAAAGTCTTTAACAAGATTGCAAAGATATGACAAGCTGTGATTACACATGTTCTTTTGTGGATAAGAAGCTACGAAGTTTAATTACTAAGTGAAGAAATACTCAAGTATGTCATGCACTGATGCAATATCCTGCACAGACAGGGGACATCCATGCCGGGGACATTGCAAAGGATTCAAAGGTTAAGGTTGGAAATTATTGCCTAAGTGTTTCTGGTATGATTTATTATTCTTCAACTCTCGAAAACCTTATCTAAATGATCTATGTTTTCTAAAAAGTCATATTCAACCAAGTTTTGTCTAACATTTAGAAGACATTTCATCAGTATCCTGACCAGGATATTTGATCAGGATATTCAAAACATACCTTTCAAAATAAAAACGTAATAAATAAGACTAAAAGGTCAATTTATTATTATTAGTCCAAAAGATTGTATTCTTGGTTTCGTCTCAAAAAGAGACCCATCCACCAAGAACACAATTAAGTTTTTAAAGCATATTTGCATAAACAGTTGAAGGCTTCATCCTAGAAACACAGGATCCCTCCACCTTCAGTCATCAAACTATTCTACTTGCAGGAAATTAGAATTGTTATAAGTGTAGGACAACTAGATGATTTAGACCCTACAAAATACAGACGAACTAACCAAGATACAGGTTCAGTATATGTGTACAGGTTCAGTATATTTGAAACAGATATCCTTACCAGACATGTTGGAATAACTAAAAAATATATCCGTCGGAATCAGGAACACACACAATCTCTCGAACACTTTTGCTCTCTAGCTGCAATCACTCACAATACACTTACATTTGTATTCAAATCGCATTGTAACACATAGTTGATCCGTATCATATCCTGCACTGTATCCTGACATTTGAAGTAATAAGAAGAACAAGGCAGCTGTGATTGTCAGCTCCCGAGGTTTTGTGCCGGCGATCTAAATTGAGCAAGGGCTTTCTTCGTACATCCCGTGTGATCCTTTACCTTTTTGCTCATTGTTTGATTGTAGATACAGCTCGATATCCTGAGCCGTATCCTGTAAACTGTTTTTGTAATCAACTTAATCAGTAGATTTTTCACAAATACTTCTAGCACTCTATCTCACTTAACTAATTTGATCACATAATTACTAAGGTAATTTTTGATCAAAACAGACGGTTTTCCGGCCGTTTGATCGGGAAATCCGATCGGACATGGTTTCTGATGAGTGGCCGTGCTTCAATGCTTTTCCTTTCACCTTAGGGCTACAATTCCCGTTTCCTAACTTCATTACCGAGTTTTTCAACATCACAAAAATCTGCTTAGTCAAACGATGCCAATGCTTTGGCGTGTTTTGCGTGTTCTTGATTAAATCAAGAACACCCACATTCCTGACCTCCCTGTTCATGACCTCCCTTTAGCATACCGGCTTAGATGCCACGGCTCTTGCCGATTCTTGTTTTACTCTACCTCTAGTGATCCACTGATACTCCGTGCCACCAGGAATGAGGAAGAATGGAAATCAAAGTTTTTCTTTGTAAAAAGAGATTCAATCCCTGGTGGAGCGGATTATCTGGTGAAGTGGTTGAGAAAGGGTAGGATTTAGGGTTTTAGGATAATCTTGTCTTATATCCTGTCTTATATCCTGAACTGATTTCTTTATTTCCTTGTATACAACTGATTTCAGAAAGCTTGCACCTCCTCTAGCTGACTCACATAAGAGAATCGATACCATCAGGCTTCTTCCAGAAGTTGAAAGAAGTTTCAATCCGTTTCCAGCATCTCCAAGCCAACTCTCTAGCTCAAACATGTCTGGTAAGGATCCTGCCCAATATCCTGCATACATGTCTTTATTTGATATGATTAAAAAGAATTTTAAAGTCACTCCCTGTATGCAGACTCCAGCAAAGTTCCAATCCTCCTGGGCCTTGATGAACTTGTCAGCTATCCCACTCCTTGTGACAACTGTGTTCTATAATCGATGTACAATGTAAAACAATGATGATTGTTTTGGTCAAAAATTACCGAAGCAATTTAGTGATCAAATTAGTTAAGTGAGGTAGTGTGCTAAAAAGTGTGTTGAAAATATGCTGGTTAAGTTGTTTGGAAAAACAGTATCCAGGATACGGCTCAGGATATTGAGCTGTATCTACGATCAAACAATGAGCAAAAAGTAAAAGGAGGTGACACGAGATGTCCGAGGAAAGCCCTTGATCAATCTAGATCGGCGGCATAAAACCTCGGGAGCTGACAATCGCAGCTGCCTTGTTCTTCTTATTGCTTTAAACTTCAGGATACAGTGCAGGATATAGACCAGATAGCTAAGTGTTACAATGCTTTTGTGCGAAAGTGAAAATTGCTAGAGAACAAGTGTAAGAGTGTAGCGAGTGTTGATGTGATGTCCTATTCGATCTGGTATACCCACCTATTTATAGTAACAAATTACAAACGATAATTCCTATAAATATGGAATACTCCGAATATTCCATAGTTAACGTTGTGGACCGAGTAATGCGGCTTCAACGTCTCTATTTGAACGACTTGGACCGAGTCTCCCGCGAAATGATTCCTTATGAACGTTGCTAGCTTCCAACCCACATACCTGCACATAATCCGTTAGTGATCCTGAGGATACCATTCAGGATGTTACCAATATCCTGAATCAGCATCCCGGATGTGAACAGATATCATATAACCAAGATATAATCCAAGATATCCCCCAGGATATGGGCTCAGAATTTCGCCCATAACAATTGTCCCCAAAAATGTTACCGTTTAGTATCCTCATCACTAACGGTTACATTTTTCACGAAGACCGGGGTAATTAAGAGATAAGACCAATGATGTGACCGTTTGCAACTACTCAGCCTATATTTACTCATTATACCCTATATCTTCTCATCCTCATCTCTTTTTTAATCTCAATCGATAAGGAAAAGGTAACATTCTCTCTCTAATCTTCATATTCATCTTCATTCTCTTTCTCCGGTGAAAAATTCAGGTGACCAAATGCCGAGACAAACAAGATCCAGTTCAGGTGACTCACTGATACTTCGTGCCACCAGGAACGAGGATAACTGGCAATCCAAGTTTTTCTTTGTAAAAAGAGACTCAATCCCTGGTGGAACGGAATATCCGGTACAATGGTTAAAAAAGGGTAGGATTTAGGGTTTAAGAACGATCCTGTCTCTTATCCTGTTTCATATCCTGAACTAATTGATTTTCTTTTTCATGTTGTGCATGCAGCTGATTTCAGGAAGATTGCACCTCCTCTTGCTGATTCTCAAAAAAGGATAGACGCCATCAGACTCCTTCCAGAGGCTGAAAGAAGTTTCAACCCATCTCCACCAACTCCAAGTCCTCTTTCAAGTGCAAACATGTCTGGTAAGGATCCTGCAAAACATCCCGTACATACATGTTTTCATTTGATATTCTTAGGAGAAATTTAGAATTTTACTCCCTGTGTGCAGACTCCAGCAAGGTTCCAGTCTATCTAGACCTCGACGAACTTGACAGCTACCCAACTCCAGCCACAGTCAAGAAAGAGACCCCTGCTACCACCAGCTCCAAACCGCTCCCGGCTCCCAAGGCTAATCCAAGAACTCGTGCTTCCACAGCAAAAACGAGGAAAGGTCTTGAAGTCAGTGCTCCAGGTTCAGAAGGGTTCTCCTATGATGAACTCAGCTTCTCTGACTCCTTAGAGCCAATGACATCCTTCCTCAACAAGGTAATATCCTCACATATATCCTGCACATGTATCTTGATAGGATATCCTGACAGGATATCCTGGTTAACATATTCTGGCTCATACCTGTAATTGATGTGCAGGGCCTCCAGCATTTGCTCCACCTATACAATGATGCTTGTGGTACTGCTGCACTCTATGAGGCCAGGATCAAACAGCTTGAAAGCACCGTTGCTGACCAAGGTACCATTGCTGAAACGAAGACCCGACACTACGAGGGCATGCTGAAGAAGGTCACCCAGGATGCTGAGCTCAAACTTGCCACTGTCCAAATGGATCACGAGCAGGCCATGGTTTCTTTCTGGGAAGGAATCAAAGCCTCCGCTATCGTCTCCTTGCTACAGGCTCGCATCAAGATGGCCTACGAGGCCAAAGAGACAGGCCTTGTATGCCCATCCTGGCCGGTTGAATCTTGGGTGGCCAAGCTAAAGGAGCTTGGGGGCAAAGCTGTGCCACTTCCTACTGAAGCCGGTGAATCTTCCAAGTCAGCAGAGGTGGTGAACCAGGCTGGAGACAAGAAGGACGCAGGAGCAGATGCTGGGATGGATGCTGGTGAGGATGCTGCTCAGGATGCTGGTGCTGAGAAGTCGGAGAAGGTTGGAGAAGATGCCGCTGTGTGAGGGCATTCAGGTGGGCGATGACGGATATACGTGCCAAGGCCAGAGCCCACCTTTTTAAATTTGAATGTTGGTCTGTAATCCCTTAAACAATTTACTTTTCTGCACTTTACTTTTCTGCACTTGAACAATTTACATTTCCTGCATGCTTTTTGAACAATACAATAGTTGGAGGTGGATGGGTCTCGGTTTGAGACGAAACCTTCAACTGTTGGGTAAATATGGTAAGGAACTACTAGTGCTCTTAGTGGATGGGCCTTGTTTTGAGGTGAAACTAAGAGTACATCTTTTGGTATGTTAATAATATAACTTCTCTTTTGACTTTATTATTGTTGTTATTGGTGTACAAATTTTACTTATGAAAATCGTTATGTTTGAATATTTTTAAGAATATTATGGGAACGCATTCTGAAAATATCCTGACAAGTATTCTTACAGATATCCTGGTCAGGATATCGTCATATAACTTAGAAGACTTAAATCATTTGAAAAAAGGAGAGACCATACCAAAGACTCTTAGAGAGTCAATTCCAATCTTCCATCTTGGGAATGTCCCCAGTGCAAACTTATAAACTTGGATCCATCCTTCGAATAGTGTAATATATGTCCCCTGTGTACAACACAGAAACGCAAATGTATTCACACTTTGGCTTGAATAAATTTCGAACACCCCGAGGCAAAACTTTTGATATCCTGAAATGAATCCTTAGCATACTGGGGATAAACCCTTAATATCCTGGGGATAAACCCTGATATCCTGGGGATAAACCCTGATTTTCATGCGCTACAGGCGAGAGTGTATAAACTCCAAATCTTAGAAAGGTGAAAACCTTTAAACCTTAGAGAGTATGAAAATACTCTTTCGTGAGAGAGGGTGATCAATCCTCATATACCTTCAGGATCCAGGATATAGCCAACAGTAACAAAATTGTCAGCCACTTTTACATGAACTGGTCCCGCTACCTTGAACTATACCTAGATAACCTGCGCTCCAGGCGAGGTGTTTAAACCCAATTCGAAAGAAAGGTGAATACCTTTAAACCTTTGAAGGGATCAGGATCCCTTATACGTGAGAGAGGGGGCCAATCCTCTAATCTTTCGAGTTTTCCTGAGTGTATATCCTGGAGCTATATCCTGAAGCATATACTGCAAAACAACTGTAAACTAAGGCGGGTGTTAGCCTGGCTAACACCCCTCCGATGCTTAAGTCAGTATTGGGTACAAGATAATAAACAAATATATTTAAATAGATAGAATACATACCATTCTGAGATAGAAATTAAATTCTATTCTTACTTGAAATAGAGCTTTAAATGTATTGCATTCCAGGATCTTGGTAGCATATCCCCTTCCATACTCTTAAGTCGATAAGCTCCTTTTCCTGCCTCTGACTCAACTTCATATGGTCCTTCCCATTTTGGAGCTAACTTGCCATCGGCAGGATTAGTGGTATTTTGAAAAGCCTTTCTTAGCACCCAATCACCAACTCGAAATATCCTAGTTCTTATATTCTTGTTATATGCTTTGGATACTCTATGTTGATATGCTGCCATCCTTAGCCTTCCTGCATCTCTTCTTTCATCTATAGTATCTAAATCTTGACATAAGGCCTCAGGATTCTGTTCAGGATCCTGTATGATAGATCTTGCAGTAGGTATTGCCATTTCCGTTGGGATCACTGCTTCTGCTCCAAATACCAAGGAAAATGGGGTTTGGCCTGTTGCATTCTTTACCGTTGTCCTATCAGCCCACAAAACAAAGGATAATTCTTCTGCCCATCTTCCTTTTTTGGCTCCAAGTCTCTTTTTTAAGTTATTGACAATTATCTTGTTCGAGGATTCAGCTTGTCCATTCGCTTGAGGATGTACCGGAGTCGACGTAATCATTTTGATTCCCCAACTCTTGCAAAAGTCAGTAGTCCGCTTGCTTATGAACTGGGACCCATTATCACAAATAATTTCCGCCGGTACCCCAAACCTGGTCAGGATATTCCTCTTTATGAAGGATACTACTTCTTGGTCTCTAACTTGAACAAATGCTTCAGCTTCAACCCATTTAGAGAAATAATCCGTCATCGCTAGCATAAAGACTTTTCCTCCCGGAGCTTTTGGTAACTTCCCTACTATATCCATCCCCCATTTCATGAATGGCCAAGGGGAAACTACAGGATATAGTGGTTCGGCTGGTTGATGTAGTATGTTACTATGCCTTTGACATGCATCACACCTTCGAGCATATTCCGTAACATCTTTCCTCATCGTTGGCCAATAATATCCTGTTCTCAATACTTTCGAGAACAATGACCTGCCCCTAGTGTGGTTACCACAACCCCCTTCATGTATATCATGAAGTACTTCTTTTGCTTCAGGATCCTCCAAGCACCTCAAATACGGTCCTGCAAGAGATTTCTTGTATAAAACATTATTTATAATAGTGAATCGTGATACCTTCATCCTAAATGCCTTAGGATTTTCATTTTTGGGGATGTGTCCTTCCTTGAGATATCTCATGATTGGAGCCCTCCAGGATATAGGATCCGGTTCAGGATACTCTGCTCCAGGATCCTGAATACCCGCTACTTCTTTATCCTGAGGATTCGTTGCAGGATACAAGATATGTAATATTTGGTATTTGGGTCCCTTCTGGTATCCTGATCGATGATCCCAGATTTGCTAAGGCATCTGCTTCAGCATTATCCTCCCTTGGTACCTGTTCAAGTGTAAAAACATCGAAATATCCTGCTAATTTTTTGAGAATATCGAGGTATTCGATTAATTTCTCACCCTTAACTGCATAGGATCCATTAAAATGGTTAGTAATTAACAAGGAGTCAACATATACTCGCAAATTCTTGATACTCATATTCTTAGCTAGCTCTAATCCTGCAATTAAAGCCTCATACTCTGCTTCATTATTAGTAGCAGGAAATTCACATCTAATAGCCTGGGGTAATATTTCCCCCTGTGGCGATTTTAGTAGTATTCCCAATCCTACTCCTCGTACATTAGATGCACCATCAGTATATAATGTCCAGGATCCTGAGGATTCTCCTAACTGTTGGACTTCTAGGTCTACCTCATCCTGAATGTCACTACTGAAATCAGCCACAAAGTCAGCTAAAGCCTGAGACTTTATGGCATTTCTAGGTTCATATACTAAATCATAGGCACTCAATTTTACTGACCACTTGGCCATCCTGCCTGACATCTCTGGTTTCCTAAGCACATTTTTGACAGGATAATTTGTTTTAACATGAATCCTATGTGTCTCAAAGTAATGTCTAAGCTTCGTTGATGCCATAACTAATGCTAGTATCAATTTTTCTAAATGAGAATACCTAGTTTCAGCATTTAACAAACTTTTACTAACATAATAAACAAGATATTGCTGACCTTCATGATCCTTTACAAGGACGGCACTTACAGCATTTCCTGATACTGCGAGGTATAGGGATAGTGGTTCACCATTCTCAGGCTTCATTAGCAGAGGTGCAGTTGTAAGATATTGCTTCAAATCCTGCAGGGCTGCTTCATGTTTCTCACCCCATTCAAATTTCTTATTCTTCTTCAGGATATCATAAAACTCTTTGCATTTCTCTGAAGATCTTGAAATAAATCTGTTTAATGCTGCCACTCTCCCTGTTAATCGTTGAACATCTTTCATATTCGAGGGTGACTTAATATCCAAGATGGCTTTAATCTGTTCCGGGCTCGCCTCTATTCTTCTTTTGGTCACCATATATCCTAGAAATTTTCCTGCCCCCACTCCGAAATGACACTTAGCAGGATTTAGCTTCATGTTATATTGGTCCAGGATATCAAATGCTCCTTTAATATCCTGGAGGTGATCCTGGGCTTTTTTCGATTTTACCACCATATCGTCAATGTATACCTCCATGGTGTCCCCCAGCTTGTCTTTGAACAACATATTTACCAATCTCTGATATGTTGCACCTGCATTTTTCAAACCAAAAGGCATAGCCGTATAACAATAAATACATGTTGGTGTCATGAAGGCAGTATCCTCCTGGTCAGAGGGTTCCATTTGAATCTGTTGAAATCCTAAGGATGCATCCATGAAGGTCAGCATTTCATGCCCGGCAGTAGCATCCACCATTGCATCAATGCGAGGAAGAGGAAATGGGTCTTTAGGACAAGCCTTGTTCAAATCTGTGTAGTCTACACAGACTCTCCATTTCCCGTTTTTCTTCTGTACCACGACCACGTTTGCTAGCCACCTTGGAAACTTAACTTCTCTGATCATCCTGGACTTCAACAATCTCTCAACTTCCTCTTGGATAATCGTATTCCGCTCAGGAGCAAATTTCCTTCTTTTTTGCTGAACAGGCTTGAATGATTTATCAATTCCAAGCTTGTGAGTGATAATGTCTTTGGATATGCCTGTCATATCCTCATGCTTCCATGCAAACGTTGACATCCTGCATTTCAAAAAGTTAATTAACTGTTCTTCAATATCCTGAGGGATATTGGTTCCTACGAGCACCGAGATATCATGATTATCCTGGTCCAGGATAATTTTCTTCACATCCTGCTCCGGATCCTCCATGATATCCTGGGCCCGCATCTTTAATTGCTATGCTGCACTAGGCTTGGTTGAGGATTTCATCGAGGATGAGTAGCATTCTTTCGCCTCCTGCTGATCACTTTCAACCTTGACGACTCCCCAAAGGGTAGGGATCTTGATGCATTGGTGATATGTTGATGGCACAGCCTTCATATCGTGAATCCACGGTCTTCCCAGTATGATATTATAGCAGGATAGAGAATCCATCACACAGAATCGTTGTATCGAGTTGACTCCTTCAACATATACTGGTAATTTTATCTCTCCCACTGTGTTCCTAGCCTCTCCACTGAACCCAACAAGCACGGTGGACTTTGAAGTGATATCTATTGGAGATACATTCATTCTCTTCAGAGTCTCTAGTTGGATTATATTGACAGAGCTGCCATTATCAACCAATATCCTGCGTACAAAATGGTTAGCCACATATAACGTTATTACAGAGCATCATGATGAGGATCCTGAACAATATCCCTGTCATCAGCATCAAATGTGATCACTTTGTCAGTTGTGAGGGTAGTCATCCTGACAGGTTTGTCTCCCCTTTCAGCTTTAGCTTCCTTTGCATGTCTCTTCGCTGCCGAATACGAAGTCCCACAAATATCGGATCCTCCCGAAATGAAGTTGATTATCTTAGCATCCGCGGGAGGTGAGGCTGCTCGTTCAGGATCCTTCTCAATATCCTGACCCTTGTTCTTCTTTCTTCCTAAGAGATCTTTCAAATACCCCTTGCTCAGAAGATAGCTTATTTCTTTCCTTAGGGCAATGCAATCCTCAGTCACATGTCCAAAATCTTCGTGGAAGGCACACCATTTTTACTTATCTTTCCAATCAGCTTTTTGTTGATTCTTTCGAGGCCACCTAGCCTTGTCTCCTAAACCCTGCATGGCATACATCAATTCAGGAATGTTAACAGAAATGCCATATTCAGATAATTCAGGATACTCTTCAGGATCCTCATCTTCGACAGCATTCACTTTCTTATTTTCATTTCTACCATACGGCTTAGGGCGATATGGCTTAAATGAGGATTCTGACTTCCTGTTAGTTGTCTCATAGGTGTTGGATGAGTTCATCCTCTCTTGCATCTTTCTATCATCCTCCAATCGAATATATCTTAGGGCCCTGTTTCGAGCTTCATCCAAGTTCCTGCATGGGTTCATTACAAGGTCTTGGTAAAATTGAGAATCTTTTTGCAGCCCCATCTTGAAAGCTTGCACAGCTGTTGCAACATCAAGATGCGGTATGTCTAAGGATTCCCGGCTGAACCTGTTCACATAATCCCTTAGGGATTCTTGAGGCCCCTGCGTTATCCTGTAAAGGTCACTTGTTAGTTTTTCAAAGCTTCTACTACAAGAAAACTGACTATTAAATAAATTCACTAGGTGGGCAAATGATGTAATCGAATGAGGAGGAACGTTTAGGAGCCATTTCAAGGCTGATCCTGTTAAGGTAGAGCCAAAACCCTTGCACAAGCATGCTTCCTTGAGCTCCGGAGGGATAAGGTTAATCTCCATCCTTTCCCTATACTGGGCAATATGCTCCTCAGGATCCGTAGTTCCATCATAAAGCTTCATGTTGGGGGTTTGAAATCTCTTTGGAATTTCAGCATCACAGATAGGATATGCAAAGCGAGATATCCCGTGGTTGTCTTGGGACACTTCCGGGATTGGCTGGACCACTCCAGGTACGCTGGATATCATGTCCTTCAACTTCTGAAGCTCCCTAGTAAATGCTGATGTTACACATGTACCCTGCAAAGATCCACTATTGTTAGTAGCATGAATATTATTATTATTCGACACGTTACCCGTCGGAGTATTTTGCACATATCCTGAAGCATATCCTGAACTCCTCATGGTTGACATCCTGATCGAGGAGGGTATTTCAGGAGTATGGTTCTGAGGAAGGCTAGGCACAATATTCCCTCTATTATCCTCAGTGTACACGGCCGAACTGAAGTTTAGAGTTCTGGGTTGTAGTGGAGTGACAATATCCTCAGCAGATCTGCTCGAGCCAGACTTCAGGAGTTGTATTTTCCTCAACAGCATTTGGTTTGTTTCCTGTTGCTGCCTCATTTGTTCCTGCACACTTCCAAATAAGGTTAGAATTTCATCATTAGAAGCTAAAATGGGAGCAGATCCCTGAACACTCCGAGTAGGGATAATATCCTGAGGTTGTGAAGAGGTTGGCATCCTTGGAGGAGGTGGTGGAAGCACCGAACCGGTAGTGGCAGAAGTCGTAGCAGACATAGTGGAGGAGCTCACGTTTGATCTTGAGGCCATTGTAGACAATGTGGCAAAAAGTTTTGAAAACAGAAAACCGATTAGCGATTTCATAAAGATTTTTAGTAAAAGTAGCACCACTTGCCCCACGGTGGGCGCCAAATTGTTTTGGTCAAAAATTACCGAAGCAATTTAGTGATCAAATTAGTTAAGTGAGGTAGTGTGCTAAAAAGTGTGTTGAAAATATGCTGGTTAAGTTGTTTGGAAAAACAGTATTCAGGATACGGCTCAGGATATTGAGCTGTATCTACGATCAAACAATGAGCAAAAAGTAAAAGGAGGTGACACGAGATGTACGAGGAAAGCCCTTGATCAATCTAGATCGCCGGCATAAAACCTCGGGAGCTGACAATCGCAGCTGCCTTGTTCTTCTTATTGCTTTAAACTTCAGGATACAGTGCAGGATATAGACCAGATCGCTAAGTGTTACAATGCTTTTGTGCGAAAGTGAAAATTGCTAGAGAACAAGTGTAAGAGTGTAGCGAGTGTTGATGTGATGTCCTATTCGATCTGGTATACCCACCTATTTATAGTAACAAATTACAAACGATAATTCCTATAAATATGGGATACTCCGAATATTCCATAGTTAACATTATGGACCGAGTAATGCGGCTTCAACGTCTCTATTTGAACGACTTGGACCGAGTCTCCCGCGAAATGATTCCTTATGAACGTTGCTAGCTTCCAACCCACATACCTGCACATAATCCGTTAGTGATCCTGAGGATACCATTCAGGATGTTACCAATATCCTGAATCAGCATCCCGGATGTGAACAGATATCATATAACCAAGATATAATCCAAGATATCCCCCAGGATATGGGCTCAGAATTTCGCCCATAACAATGATTATTAATAAAACAATGAGCTTTGGTGTTATTATATGTTTTTTGGTGTTTCTATGTGTGTATTTGTGTTTGGTGATTTTTCAATTCGATTCGATTCCGATTTCAAGCTTTAAATCGCTTTCTGGAAGGCTATACGCGCACTGGTACGTAAACACAGTCAGTTTAATGCAACAAACACTCCAGAATAGTGAAATAGGCTTAACATACCATAAATAATCTCCCCTTAACTTAGAAATAAGTTTTGGATGGTTTGGTGTGTTGAAATCAAGTTTGTTCGATCGTAGGGACTAATTGTGTCAAACTGCAAAACTATGCCGATTTGTATAGTAATGAACATTCCGGAACTTGATCATAAGTTAAACATACCCTAAATAACCTTTACATAGCTTAGAAATAGGCTTTGAGGGGTTCGGTATGCTAAAATAAACTTTATTGATCAATAGGGACTAAAAGCGTCAAAAAGTGCACAAGTTTACATTTTCGCGCATATCTTTCGTTCTGAATATATCCGGACATCCAAAAATTCATGTAATCATTAAAATATTATATTTTAGTGATTGGCTTGATAAAAATCCATTCGTCGCTTGATTTGGATCGTTTTTGCGTTCGTTACGACTTCCGTCGTAATTAACCAAACAACGCAACCGTACGACCAAACGAACCGACACCCGAGATGTTTTCAAGCATATTTCATGTTCCCTATGTTTTAACATCATTGTGGAGCTTGAAAATGGGTTTGACGGGTGTTAGAAGTGCCGATACGCAACGAAACAAGGTGCAGGGGCTAAACTGTAAATAAGTGAAAGCGGCTGGTCTGCAGGTCCCTTACGGACCGTATGGACCATAGCTTATGGTCCGTAAGCAGGTGCCATACCAACAGAAGGCAGAAACGTTGAACCTGGTCCTTTCCACTTGCTCCCATGGTTTTTACCCCCTGAATTTCATTCTAAGGGCTGGTATTTAGATGCCCCTTGTATTTGTAAACCATGTGCCCACATGGATGGTTGAGATTGAAGCTCGATTTTCAATAAACGATCTTAACGGTTCAAGGAAATCTATAAATACCCACCCTCACTTCACTTGCAAACCCACATTGATCTGATTTTGGCTCTCTAAGTTGAAGTTTATGCTTCATACCTGAGAGTAAATCGGATCATAGCCTGCGGGGACCTTTTGTAAGTATTCTTTCGTTCTTTTCATTCGTTAAAGTCAAACTGCGTTAGACTTTCTGCATTGACCAGTTTATGGTCAACACGAAGTTCGTTTGAACTTCATAACGTGAGCGTAATCACGATGGTTATAGTCCCTTGTGACTATACCTACTGATTACCACGTTATCTAGGCTCAGTGACGAGTCGAAGTTTCGGCCAAAATGCGCATTTACACGTATTTTGTAACCAAACTACTCTAGGATATGAAAACCGTTTGTTTTGATATCAAAACCTTTTTTTCTAACTTAACTAAACATGTTCTAGCATGTTTAGCTCGTCACTTTTTAGATTAGTGCTTGTGTAGAGTCGTAAGTCAAGCGGACTAAACACCCGCTTAGACTTTCGAACGCGACCCGTTTGGTCGATCATAGGATCCGACCAAACATGTTTAGTGACCATAGTAGCATAGGGAATAACCTTCCCAGGTTATACCTTATGGTCACCTAGTTTAGGTAGTTGTATGATAAGTAGATTATATGCCATAGGTAAATTGCCAGAATACCCTTTTCATACATAATTGGTAATTAAGCAAATGTAACTTATTTAAATATGTTCTGGCATATAATACTTGTCGTCGGACTAGTTAGACGTCTCGAACGCGCTTTGCGCGCACGACACGTTAAAGTAGCGTAAGCTACCTTAATGGGTCGCGATGGGTCGAAAGCACTTAGGTTAGGTTTCATTTAGGATGTAGGCCTTGTTAAACCATATCACATGAGTTCCAACACTCATTTGGTTTACAAGACCTCATTCTGTCTGATCTTCCGATTTAGGCGTCTATTGTTTGACTAGTGATTCAATTACTAGGTGCTGCTTGATTTCTCTGGTTTACTCGAGTTTGTTGAAGTACTATTGATTGAGGATACCTTGCACTACATGTGAGTACATAGTTCCCCTATTTTACTGTTTTCAAATGTTTTGGGGTGATTCATATGTACATAATGTTTTCAAGGTTTTAACGATGATTTCAAAAACGATTAAAACGATTTATACTAAACTAATAACGATTTCGATAATGTGAACGAACTTGTTGGTTGTAGTTACATAACGAATGACATTCATTAATTTTGGCCGAATCGACCAGTATTAGGTTATGGTACGATAGGATCTGACAAATCCCGTTATTGCACTATACCCATGGTTATGTGTGGGTGTTGTGGGTAACGACTGAATCTGTAATTATTAACTTACCCTTTGGGGGTTTGTTAATATGAGAAGCGAGGAACGAGGTAGTCGAGTCATGAAGGTTTGAATGTTATTAGCGAGACGACCATATATAAGTTTTCACAATTAAAACGAGGACGATTTAAACAAGTAAACGATTTGGAAACGATTTTGGAAACGATGATTAAACGATTTGGGTAAACGATTGGTTTTTGGTTAGTGTTTAGATAACGGGACGGGTGCAATATGGTGAAGGCATGGTAGATACGCCGCTGGTACTTCTTATATATAAGTGTTTTCAATATATTACATGCTGTGGCGTTATTTAGTTCACTTGGGTAAACAATTTTCGAAACGATGTCACACAACGATGTTTTATTAACGAGTTTTTACGAGATGTTTCTACAAGATGGTTTTCTAAAACAAAATGTTTTTGGGTTAAGAATCATGGCTACGAGGTTTTTCTAAATTATAACCATCTTGATTTGAGTTGGTTAATTATGTTGCAATACGCTTTTCAAAACGAGGTTTGTATTTTGACTCTTGAAGTTTAATAAAGTACTGCAACATGTAAACGAAACCATGATTCCGATACTCTTATAAAACCTATGTACTCGCCAGCATTTCTTTGCTGACTTTGTTTTTACATATGTTTAAGGTGTTGTTGCTTGATTGACGTTCTAGGATGCATGCGTCACATAGGATCTGGACGAGGCCTTAGTGACATAAAACGATGATAGTCGATATAAAACTTGTTTATTCTATGTTAAGACAATGTTAATGTTTAATATTATCAATAAAATGAAACATTTTTTGTATCCATGGTTATGAAACGATAATTCTGTTACAACACGTTTTGGTTGTCCTACGTGGTCGGGGTGTGACAGAAAAGTTGGTATCAGAGCCAATGGTTATAGGGAATTAGGTTATCAGTAATGATTTGACCTAGACTATAACTTCTAGGACCCCAATGCAAGTTTATTTGCGTTTAGATTTTTAAAACAAAACCGTCACCTATCCTTAGGTGATAACCACAACGAGAACACAATTTTCGAATCCGCTTTGAAAACTAATCATCTGTTCTAGGATGATTGATTACTAGGTTTTGAACCCTCTGTTATAAGGTTTTGAACTCTCTAAGTTTTCAAAATCTCGTCAAAGTTTGGGTCAAAATAATGTGAACACGTGCAAACTGGAAGGGTGAATGCCTGTACTCTGAGTTTTCTGTCTAAGGCTAGAGTGTTCGTACAAATCCACATAATCGGACCAGTCACTCTTACCTGGGAACTCTTGGGGTGAGTGTTCACTTATAGGTGAGCATGTCTTCGTTATACATTATTTTTGACCTATTTACTTTGATTAGTCACTGCGTGTCGTTTGTTTGAGGCAACGAACGAATGATCGCCTCTCTTGTGTTTTGTCGATACCTCTTTTGTTTTTCCTAATTTTCAACCTCACTCGACTCTCTTGTTTCCTTATTAGACAATGCCTCCTCGAAGCGATGATCAAACTTTTACTGCTGAAGAAGTCGCAGCCCTTGTCTCTCAACAAATGGCCGCTGTGCTTCCAGGCGTTGTGACCCAAATCCACGAGTTATACAACAACACCAATATTAACAACAATAACGCACAGTGTAATTTCAAGAATTTCAATTCTGCGAAGCCGCTTAAGTTTTCTGGGTCACAAGGAGCAACTGCGCTCCTACAGTGGTTTAAGAGTATCGAGAGCACATTCAGACATGTGCAGTGTCCGAATGCGCGTAAGGTTGAATTTGCTTCGAGCGTGTTTGAGAAGCGAGCGCTTACCTGGTGGAATGGTATTATGCGCGACAGGGGTGCCGAAGTGGCGTTGGCACAAACATGGGAAGAGCTTCGGGCTCTCAAGATGAAGGAGTTTTATCCCCGTCATGAAATTCGGGCTTTGGAACGAGAGTTTGACGATTTAAAGCAAGATGGGGCTAAACACCGTGCGTACATGGATCGTTTTGAGGAACTCAGTCTATTGTGTCCCACCATGGTTACCCCTCTGGAGAAAGCAATCGAGAGATATATCGATGGTCTACCCGATTCTATTCTGGAGATTGTGACCGGTGTTAATCTTACTACCCTTCGTCAAGCAATCGAGTTGTCTGCTACCCTGACTGAGACTCAAGTCAGGAAGGGTAAACTCACCCGCAAGGGTGATAAAAAGAAGGCGACTGATTCTGGGAAGGACAAGAAAAAGGGTAAGGGTAAGGAAGGTGAGACGTCGAAGAAATCGAGGAAGCGAAAGGGTGCCCAGAATTTTGCTGTTACAGCACAGACTGCTCAGAACCCGCAGAACCCACCGGCTCAGCCACCTGCAAAGAAAGCGTATGCTGGAACCGCACCTCATTGTGCTCGTTGCAACGGTCATCATGTTGCACAACAAGCTTGCAAGCAATGCACGACATGTGGTAAACTTGGGCATTTGGCAAATAATTGTCGTCTGGGACAGAATCAGGTTGCTCAGGTTCCAGCTCCGGGTCAGGGGAATGCTGCGAGATTCCCACCGGGTTCATGTTTTAATTGTGGAGAGTATGGTCACTTCCGCAACAATTGTCCGAGACTGGTGAATGCAAACGCGAATGCTAACGCGAACCCGAATGCGAATGTCAACGTCAATGTGAATCCCGCTCGTGGGCGAGCGTAAAATTTGAAT
Source organism: Helianthus tuberosus (assembly GCA_030545235.1). Lineage (NCBI taxonomy): Eukaryota > Viridiplantae > Streptophyta > Magnoliopsida > Asterales > Asteraceae > Helianthus > Helianthus tuberosus. The sequence continues at coordinate 71,847,024 of CM060447.1, read as the reverse complement.
GCAAACGAAGCGAGGGCTGACAACGAGGTTGTCAATGGTACGTTTCTTGTTAACAATCAACCTGCATCTATTCTTTTTGATTCTGGTGCCGATAGAAGTTTTGTTTCATTGTCATTTGAGCCTTTGCTTGCGATACCTAGAACTAAACTGAGGAAACCCTTATCTGTTGAAGTTGCCACTGGTAAACCTCTTGTTCTCGATTCTATTATTCGTAATTGTCAGTTGAACCTTGATAACCATCTTTTTCCTATTGACCTCACACCGATGCAACTTGGGAGCTTCGATATTATCGTTGGAATGGATTGGTTAACCAAACACCACGCTGAGGTGGTTTGTTTTGATAAGATTGTTTGTATTCCTTTGTCTTCTGGCGATGTTCTGGAGATTCGTGGTGAGAAGCCATCTGGTGGTTTGAAGTTTATGTCGTGTATGGAAGCCCAAAGTTATTTGCGAAAAGGATATGTTGCTTTTCTGGCACATGTCATCGAGGAGAAAGAAAAGAGCAAGAGTATTCAGGATATTCCGATTGTTCGGGATTATCCGGAGGTGTTTCCTGATGAACTGCCTGGTTTGCCTCCAATTCGTCAAGTCGAGTTTCATATTGACCTTGTACCCAATGCCAACCCGATTGCAAAAGCACCTTATCGTCTTGCACCGTCGGAGATGCAAGAATTATCAAAACAGCTTCAAGAGTTATCTGATAAAGGATTCATCCGACCGAGCTTTTCACCTTGGGGAGCTCCTGTCCTCTTCGTGAAAAAGAAAGATGGATCTTTTCGAATGTGTATCGATTATCGTGAGCTTAATAAGCTCACCATCAAGAATCGATATCCCCTACCTCAAATTGATGATCTCTTCGACTAGCTGCAGGGTGCTTCATGCTTTTCCAAGATCGATCTGTGTTCTGGGTATCATCAACTTCGTGTTCTCAAAGAAGATATTCCCAAAACTGCTTTCTGCACAAGATATGGGCATTACGAGTTCACTGTCATGCCTTTTGGTTTGAAAAATGCTCCAGCTATCTTTATGGACTTAATGAATAGGGTCTGCAAACCTTATTTGGACAAGTTCATTATTGTGTTCATCGACGATATTCTCATTTATTCAAAATCTCGAGCCGAGCACGAGCAACACCTTCGCTTAACATTGGAACTCCTGAAGAAGGAACAACTTTTTGCTAAATTCTCCAAGTGTGAATTCTGGCTTAAAGAAGTTCAATTCTTGGGTCATATAGTCAATGAGCAGGGTATTCATGTGGATCCATCCAAGATTGCTGCAATTAAGGACTGGAATACACCGATGACGCCTACAGAGATTCGATCCTTTCTTGGTCTTGCTGGTTATTATCGTCGATTCATTTCAAATTTCTCGAAGATTGCGGTTCCACTCACTGCTTTGACTCAGAATAATAAGCCTTTTGAGTGGGGACCCAAGCAAGAAGAAGCGTTCCAAACGCTGAAGCAGAAGTTATGTAATGCTCCTGTTCTATCTCTGCCCAAGGGAAGCGATGATTTCGTTGTCTATTACGATGCGTCTAACTTAGGCCTTGGTTGCGTCCTTATGCAACGAGGTAAAGCTATTGCATATGCATCTAGGCAGCTGAAAGTTCACGATAAGAACTACACGACTCATGATCTTGAGTTTGGAGCTGTGGTTTTCGCGCTTAAAATCTGGAGACACTACCTCTATGGAACGAAGTGTGTGGTTTTCACAGACCACAAAAGTCTCCAGCATATTCTTAATTAGAAAGAGCTGAATAAGAGGCAACGACGTTGGGTTGAACTCTTAAACGATTATGAATGCGAGATTCGCTACCACCTTGGTAAGGCGAATGTTGTAGCCGATGCGCTTAGTCGAAAGGAGCGAGTCAAGCTTCATTCTGTTCGAACTCTATCTGATCTTCAATCTCGTGTCCTTCAAGCTCAGCAATTTTGTGTTTCACAAAATTTGATAGGTAAGGAATTACCACGTCAACTTGAGCTTAAGCTCGAAGTGAAAGACGATGGTTTGCTCTATTTTAAGGATCGATCGTGGATTCCGAAACAAGACGATCTTCGCACCTTGGTAATGGACGAATCTCATAAGTCTCGATATTCTATCCATCCTGGTGCTGATAAAATGTACAAGGATCTTCGTACTCAGTGCTGGTGGCCTGGTATGAAGAATGATGTTGCCTTGTATGTATCAAAATGCCTAACTTGTCTCAAAGTCAAGGCCGAACATCAACGACCTTCTGGCTTGCTTGTACAACCAGAGATACCGGTTTGGAAGTGGGAGAACATTGCCATGGATCTCATCACTAAGTTACCGCGTACGTCTAAAGGTCATGATGCTATTTGGGTTATTATCGATCGATTAACGAAATCAGCTCATTTCATTCCGATTCGCGAGGATCTATCTGCTGATAAACTTGCAACGATTTATGTTGATGAGATTATGACACGACATGGTGTGCCCTTGGATATCATCTCTGATCGTGATGCTAGATTTTCATCTCATTTCTGGAAGGCCATGCAATCTGCTTTGGGAACCCCACTAAATCTAAGCACTGCTTATCATCCCCAAACAAATGGTCAATCTGAGCGAACGATTCAAACTTTGAAGGATATGCTTAGAGCATGCGTGATAGACTTTGGTGGTAATTGGGATTCTCATCTGCCACTGATCGAGTTCTCTTACAACAATAGTCATCATGGTAGTATTAATATGGCACCATTCGAAGCTCTCTACGGTCGAAAATGTCGTTCACCTGTCTGTTGGAATGAGACCGGTGAAGCTCAGCTTACTGGACCTGAGCTCGTTCTGGAAACAACAAACAAAATCAAGAAAATCCGCGATAATCTTGTGATAGCTCGAAGCCGTCAAAAGAATTATGCGGATATGCGATGCAAGCCCTTAGAATTTCAAGTCGGAGATCGTGTCCTACTCAAGGTTTCACCTTGGAAGGGAGTCGTGAGATTTGGAAAGAAAGGAAAATTTGCACCACGATCTGTGGGACCATTTAAGATTGTGGAAAGAATTGGAAAGGTTGCCTATCGTCTAGAGCTACCTCCAGAGCTTGGAAATATTCACCCGACTTTTCACGTGTCGAATCTGCGAAAGTGTTTAGCTGAAGCTGATCTACACATTCCACTTGACGAGATTCGAATCGATGAAACAATGCGCTTTGTCGAAAAACCCGTGGAGATCGTGGATCGTGCTTTCAAACAGTTGAAGAACAAACGGATTCGATTGGTCAAAGTTCCCTGGGAATCCAAACGTGGCCCAGAGTTTACTTGGGAACATGAGGACCAGATGAAGGTGAAATATCTGCATTTTTTTTCACAAGCTTCCTCTAATTAAAATTTCGGGACGAAATTTCCTGAAGTAGGGGAGACTGTGACAACTGTGTTCTATAATCGATGTACAATGTAAAACAATGATGATTATTAATAAAACAATGTGCTTTGGTGTTATTATATGTGTTTTGGTGTTTCTATGTGTGTATTTGTGTTTGGTGATTTTTCAATTCGATTCGATTCCGATTTCAAGCTTTAAATCGCTTTCTGGAAGGCTATACGCGCACTGGTACGTAAACGCAGTTAGTTTACTGCAACGAACACTCTAGAATAGTGAAATAGGCTTAACATACCTTAAATAACCTCCCCTTAACTTAGAAATAAGTTTTGGATGGTTTGGTGTGTTGAAATCAAGTTTGTTCGATCGTAGGGACTAATTGTGTCAAACTGCGAAACTATGCCGATTTGTATAGTAACGAACATTCCGGAACTTGATCATAAGTTAAAAATACCCTAAATAACCTTTACATAGCTTAGCAATAGGCTTTGAGGGGTTCGGTATGCTAAAATAAACTTTATTGATCAATAGGGACTAAAAGCGTCAAAAAGTGCACAAGTTTGCATTTTCGCTCATATCTTTCGTTCTGAATATATACGGACATCCAAAAATTCATGTAATCATTAAAATATTATGTTTTAGTGATTGGCTTGATAAAAATCCATTCGTCGCTTGATTTGGATCGTTTTTGCGTTCGTTACGACTTCCGTCGTAATTAACCAAACAACGCAACCGTACGACCAAATGAACCGACACCCGAGATGTTTTCAAGCATATTTCATGTTCCCTATGTTTTAACATCATTGTGGAGCTTGAAAATGGGTTTGACGGGTGTTAGAAGTTCCGTTACGCAACGAAACAAGGTGCAGGGGCTAAACTGTAAATAAGTGAAAGCGGCTGGTCTGCAGGTCCCTTACGGACCGTATGGACCATAGCTTACGATCCGTAAGCAGGTGGCAGACCAGCAGAATGCAAAAACGTTGAACCTGGTCCTTTCCACTTGCTCCCATGGTTTTTACCCCCTGAATTTCATTCTATGGGCTGGTATTTAGATGCCCCTTGTATTTGTAAACCATGTGCCCACATGGATGGTTGAGATTGAAGCTCGATTTTCGATAAACGATCTTAACGGTTCAAGTAAATCTATAAATACCCACCCTCACTTCACTTGCAAACCTACATTGATCTGATTTTGGCTCTCTAAGTTGAAGTTTATGCTTCATACCTGAGAGTAAATCGGATCATAGCTTGCGGGGACCTTTGGTAAGTATTCTTTCATTCTTTTCATTCGTTAAAGTCAAACTGTGTTTGACTTTCTGCATTGACCAGTTTATGGTCAACGTGAAGTTCGTTTGAACTTCATAACGTGAGCGTAATCACGATGGTTATAGTCCCTAGTGACTATACCTACTGATTACCACGTTATCTAGGCTCAGTGACGAGTCGAAGTTTCGGCCAAAATGCGCATTTACGCATATTTTGTAACCAAACTACTCTAGGATATCAAAACCGTTTGTTTTGATATCAAAACCTGTTTTCTAACTTAACTAAACATGTTCTAGCATGTTTAGCTCGTCACCTTTTAGATTAGTGCTTGTGTAGAGTCGTAAGTCAAGCGGACTAAACACCCGCTTAGACTTTCGAACGCCACCCGTTTGGTCGATCATAGGATCCGACCAAACATGTTTAATGACCATAGTAGCATAGGGAATAACCTTCCAAGGTTATACCTTATGGTCACCTAGTTTAGGTAGTTGTATGATAAGTAGATTATATGCCATAGGTAAATTACCAGAATGCCCTTTTCATACATAATTGGTAATTAAGCATATGTAACTTATTTAAACATGTTCTGGCCTATAATACTTGTCGTAGGACTAGTTAGACGTCTCGAACGCGCTTTGCGCGCACGACACGTTAAAGTAGCGTAAGATACCTTAATGGGTCGCGATGGGTCGAAAGCACTTAGGTTAGGTTTCATTTAGGATGTAGGCCTTGTTAAACCATATCACATGAGTTCCAACAATCATTTGGTTTACAAGACCTCATTCTGTCCGATCTTCCGATTTAGGCGTCTATTGTTTAACTAGTGATTCAATTACTAGGTGCTGCTTGATTTCTCTGGTTTACTCGAGTGTGTTGAAGTACTATTGATTGAGGATACCTTGCACTACATGTGAGTACATAGTTCCCCTATTTTACTGTTTTCAAATGTTTTGGGGTGAGTCATATGTACATAATGTTTTCAAGGTGTTAACGATGATTTCAAAAACGATTAAAACGATTTATACTAAACTAATAACGATTTTGATAATGTGAACGAACTTGTTGGTTGTAGTTACATAACGAATTACATTCATTAATTTTGGCCGAATCGACCAGTATTAGGTTATGGTACCATAGGATCTGACAAATCCCGTTATTGCACTATACCCATGGTTATGTGTGGGTGTTGTGGGTAACGACTGAATCTGTAATTATTAACTTACCCTTTGGGGGTTTGTTAATACGAGAAGCGAGGAACGAGGTAGTCGAGTCACGAAGGTTTGAATGTTATTAGCGAGACGACCATATATAAGTTTTCACAATTAAAACGAGCATGATTTAAATGATTTAAACAAGTAAACGATTTGGAAACGATTTTGGAAACGATGATTAAAAAATTTGGGTAAACGATTGGTACTTCTTATATATAAGTGTTTTCAACATATTACATGCCGTGGCTTTATTTAGTTCACTTGGGTAAACAATTTTCGAAACGATGTCACACAACGATGTTTTATTAACGAGTTTTTACGAGATGTTTCTACAAGATGGTTTTCTAAAACAAAATGTTTTTGGGTTAAGAATCATGGCTACGAGGTTTTTCTAAATTATAACCATCTTGATTTGAGTTGGTTAATTATGTTGCAATACACTTTTCAAAAGGAGGTTTGTATTTTGACTCTTGAAGTCTAATAAAGTACTGCAACATGTAAACGAAACCATGATTCCGATACTCTTATAAAACCTATGTACTCGCCAGCATTTCTTTGCTGACTTTGTTTTTACATATGTTTCAGGTGTTCTTGCTTGATTGACGTTCTAGGATGCATGCGTCACATAGGATCTGGACGAGGCCTTAGTGACATAAAACGATGATAGTCGATATAAAACTTGTTTATTCTATGTTAAGACAATGTTAATGTTTAATATTATCAATAAAACGAAACACTTTTTGTATCCATGGTTATGAAACGATAATTCTGTTACAACACTCCCCGAAGTTTCCGCCACGTTTTGGTTGTCCTACGTGGTCGGGGTGTGACACTCCTGTCAACGTTAAGAAGGAAACTCCTGCCACCACCAGCTACAAACCGGCCCCGGTTCCTAAGCCCAACCCAAGAACTTGTGCCTCTACTTCCAAGAAGAGAAAGGGTTCCGAGACCAACACTCCAGGTTCCGAAGGGTTTTCTTATGAAGAACTCAGCTTTACTGATTCCTTAGAGCTGATGACTTCCTTCCTTAACAAGGTAATATCCTAATACTATATCCTGTGTATATATCCTGATGGAATATTCTGGTTAGTAAGTTTTAACTCATACCTGAAGTTTGACTTGCAGGGTCTCCAGCATCTGCTCCATCTTTATACGGATGCCTGCGGTACAGCCAAGCTCTATGAGGCCAGGATCAAGCAGCTTGAGACCACCGTTGCCGACCATGGCGCGATTGCTGAAGCCAAGAGCCGACACTACGAGGATAAGCTGAAGAAGGTGACTCAAGACGTCGAGGTAAAGCTGGCAGCCGTCCAAGTTGAGCACGGACAGTCCATGATCTCCTTCCGGGAAGGAATCAAAAATTCTGCCGTTGTCTCCCTGCTACAAGCTCGTATTAAGATGGCTTATGAGGCCAAGGAGACAGGTCTTGATTGCCCATCCTGGCCGGTTGATTCCTGTGTGGCAAAGCTGAAGGAGCTTGGAGGCAATCCTGTGCCATATCCTGCTAAAGCTGGGGCTGGTGAAACTTCCAAGTCAGCAGAGGTGGCGGACAAGGCTGGAGAGAAGGATGCTGGGAAGGATTCTGGTAAGGATGCTGCTCAGGATGCTGAAGCTGAGAAGACGGAGAAGGATGGTGGTGATGCCGCTGTGTGAGGGCATTCAAGTGAGCGATGAGAGATATTGATGCCTAGGCCGGAGCCCACTTTTTTAAATTTGAATGTTGGTCTGTACTCCCCAAAACAATTTACTTTTCCTGCATTTTACTTTTCCTGCACTTGAACAATTTATATTTCCTGCATGCTTTTTGAACAGTCAACAGTTGAAGGCGGAGGGATCTTGGGTTCCAAGACGAAACCTTCAACTGTTTATGTAAACATGGTTGAGAACTAATTGCACTGTTGGTGGATGGGTCTCGTTTTGAGATGAAACCATCAGTGCACCCTTTTGCTTATGAATAATAACTAACCTTTCAACCTTATCTTTGTTGTTATGTTTTTATTGCATATGTGTTATTCTAATAATATCTTTCCTCAAACATTCTAGGAAACATTTTGGGGAAAATATCCTGAAAGTATTCTGAAAAATATCTCGAAAAGTATTCTGAAAATATTTTGATCAGGATACTCATAACTCAAAAACTTAAGTTACTTAGATGAAATTTCAAAAGATAAAAACAGAGAGATCATACCAAAGGCTCTTAGAGAGTTGATTCCAATCTTCCATCGCATGGATGTCCCCAGTGTACATTTAGAAATTTGAATCCATCCTTTGAATTGTATTAAGGAGTATGTCCCCTGTGTTCGGCATATCCGAAGACTTAGGAATTTCTCAATGTAAACATAGCCTTATTTTTTTTTGAAACCCGTCCTTAGACTTTAGTTTTTCTGGGGATAGACCCTAAATATCCTGGGAATAAACCCTTAATATCCTGGGGATAAACCCCGATTTTCATGCGCTACAGGCGGGAGTGTATAAACTCCAAGACTTAGAAAGGTGAAAACCTTTAAACCTTAGAGAGTATAAAAATACCCTTTCGTGAGAGAGAGTGATCAATCCTCATATACCTTAAGGATCTAGGATATAGCCAACAATAACGAAATTGTCAGCCACTTTTACATGGACTGCTCCCGCTATCTTGAACTATCCCTGGATAACTTGCGCTCCATGCGGGGTGTTTAAACCCAATTCGAGAGAAAGGTGAATACCTTTAAACCTTTGAAGGGATAAGGAACCCTTAAACATGAGAGAGGGGCCCAATCCTCTAATCTTTCGGTTTATTTTTAGCATATATCCTGGGGTGATATCCTGAAGCATATCCTACAAAACACCTTCAAACTAAGGTGGGTGTTAGCTTGGCTAACACCCCTCCGATGCTTAAGTTAGTACTGGGTTCAAGGGAATAAATAAATTCAAACATATTTAAAAGAAATAGAATTCATACCATCCTGAGCTAGAAATTAAATTCTAAACTCACTTGAAATAGAGCTTAAGGTGTATAGCAATCCAGGATCTTGGTAGCATATCCCCTTCCATATTCTTGAGTCGGTATGCTCCTTTTCCAGATTCTGATTCAACCTCATATGGTCCTTCCCACTTGGGAGCTAACTTTCCATCAGCTGGATTAGTAGTATTCTGAAAAGCCTTTCTTAACACCCAATCTCCAACTTGAAACCTTCTAGTCCTTAGATTCTTGTTGTATGATCTGGATATCCTCTGTTGGTATCCTCAGCTTTGCCGCATCTCTTATCTCATCCACCGTGTCCAATTCTTGGCACAGAGCTTCAGGATTCTTCTCAGGGTCCTTGAGATTGGATCTTGCTGTAGGTATCACCATTTCTGTCGGGATCACCGCTTCTGCTCTAAATACTAAGGAGAATGGAGTTTGCCCAGTTGCACTCTTTACTGTTGTTATATCAGCCCATAAAAAAAAGGGTAACTCTTATGCCCATCTTCCTTTCTTAGCTCCTAGTCTCTTTTTCAAATTGTTGACAATTATCTTGTTCGAGGATTCTGCTTGTCCATTTGCCTGAGGATGTACTGGTGTGGATGTGATCATTTTAATTCCCCAACTCTTGCAAAAGTCAGTAGTCCTTTTACTTATAAACTGAGAGCCATTGTCACAAATTATCTCGGATGGTACCCCAAACCTGGTCAGGATATTCCTTTTTATGAAGGATACTACTTCTTGGTCTCTAACTTGAACAAATGCCTCAGCTTCAACCCATTTGGAAAAATAGTCCGTCATTGCTAGCATAAAAACTTTTCCTCCTGGAGCTTTTGGCAATTTTCCCACTATGTCCATTCCCCACTTCATGAATGGCCAAGGGGAAGCAATATGATATAGTAATTCAGCAGGCTGATGCAATATATTGCTGTGCCTTTGACACGCGTCACATCTTCGAGCATATTCTGCAGCATCTTTCCTCATCGTCGGCCAATAGTATCCTGTTCTTAACACCTTTGAGAAAAATGATCTGCCCCCAGCGTGGTTACCACAATCCCCTTCGTGTATATCCTAAAGCACTTCTTTAGTTTCGGGATCTTCTAAGCACCTCAGGTATGGTCCTGCAAGAGATTTCTTGTACAAAACATCATTTATAATAGTGAATCGTGATACCTTCATTCTAAAGGCCTTAGGATTCTCGTCCTTTGGGATGTGTCCTTCCTTAAGATATTTTATGATTGAGGCCGTCCAGGATTTAAAATCCTCATTAGGATCATGACCAGGATCCTGAATACTTGCCACTTCCTTATCCTAAGATTTGAAAAGATCCACTGCAGGATATAGGATATGTAGTATTGGTATTTGGGTTCCTTTCGGTATCCTGACTGATGATCCTAGATTTGCCAAGGCATCTGCTTCAGCATTGTCCTCTATTGGTACATGTTCAAGTGTAAAAACATCAAAATATCCTGCTAATTTTTTGAGAATTTAGAGATACTCGATTAACTTCTTACCTTTAACTACATAGGATCCATTAAAATGATTAATAATTAACTAGGAATCAACAAATACTTGCAAACTTTTAATATTCATGTTCTTAGGCAGCTCTAATCCTACAATCAAAGCTTCATATTCTGCTTCATCATTAGTGGCAGGAAATTCACACCTAATAGCCTGGGGTAATATGTCCCCCTGTGGCGATTTTAGTAGTATACCCAATCCTACACCTCTAACATTAGATGCACCATCAGTATATAATGTCCAGGATTCTGAGGTTTCTCCTAGTTGTTAGACTTCTAGGTCTACGTCATTTTGAATATCACTACTGAAATCAGCCACAAAGTCAGCTAAAGCTTGAGACTTTATGGCATTCCTAGGTTCATATACTAGATCATAGGCACTTAATTTTACTGACCATTTTGCCATTCTACCTGACATCTCAAGTTTCCTAAGCACATTTTTAATAGGATAATTAGTTTTGACATGAATCATATGTGTTTCAAAGTACTGCCTAAGCTTTATTGATGCCATAACTAGAGCCAATATTAATTTTTCTAAATGAGAATATCTAGTTTCAGCATCTAATAAACTTTTGCTCACATAATAGACAGGATACTACTGACCTTCGTGATCCTTTACTAGAACAACACTTACTGCATTCCCTGATACTGCAAGATACAGGGATAATGGTTCACCATCCCCGGGCTTCATCAATAGAGGTGCGGTTGAAAGATATTGCTTCAATTCCCACAAGGCTGCTTCATGCTTCTCTCCCCATTTGAATTTCTTATTTTTCTTTAGGATATCGTATAATTCTTTACATTTCTCTGAGGATCTTGATATAAATCTATTCAGCGCAGCTACTCGTCCTGTTAATCTTTGTACATCTTTCATGTTGGAAGGCGATTTGATATCCAAGATATCTTTGATCTGTTATGGGCTCGCTTCTATCCCTCTTTTAGTCACCATATATCCTAAAAACTTTCCTGCCCCTACTCCAAAATGGCACTTGGCAGGATTTAGCTTCATGTTATATTGATCCAAGATATCAAATGCTCCTTTAATATACTGGAGGTGATCCTCAGCCTTCTTAGATTTCACTACCATATCATCAATGTATACTTCCATGGTGTCCCCCAGTTTGTCTTTAAACATCATGTTCACCAATCTTTGGTACGTTGCACCTGCATTTTTCAAACCAAACGACATAGTAGTATAGCAATAAATACTTGTTGGTGTCATGAAAGTAGTATCCTCCTGGTCTGAAGGTTCCATTTGGATCTGCTAGAATCTTGAGGATGCGTCCATGAAGGTTAACATCTCATGACCGGCAGTTGCATCCACCATTGAGTGTATATGAAGTAGAGGGAATGGGTCTTTAGGACATGCTTTGTTTAAGTCTGTGTAATCCACACAAAGCCTCCATTTCCCATTCTTCTTTTGAACCACGATCACATTTGCTAGCCACTTTAGAAATTTGACTTCCCTGATCATCTTGGACTTCAATAATCTTTCAACCTCTTCTTGAAAGATTGTATTCCGTTCAGGAGCAAACTTCCTTCTCTTTTGCTGAACAGGCTTGAATGACCTGTCGATTCCAAGCTTGTGAGTGATAATATCCTTGGAAATACCTGTCATACCCTCATGCTTCCATGCAAATGTTGACATCCTGCATTTCAAAAAGTTAGTTAACTGATCTTCAATATCCCGAGGGATATTGGTTCCCACGAGCACCGAGATATCTGGATTATCCAGATCTAGGATAATTTTCTTAACATCCTGCTTTGAAGCATCCGCGATATCCTGGGCTCGTATCTTTAATTGCTATCCTGCTTTGGGCTTGGTTGAGGATTTCATTGAGGATGAATAACATTCCTTTGCCTCCTGTTAATCACTTTCCACCTTCACTACTCCCCAAGGGGTAGGGATCTTGATGCACTGATGATAGGTTGACGGCACAGCTTTCATATCATGGATCCATGGCCTACCCAATATAATATTGTAGCAGGATAAGGAGTCCATGACACAGAAGCGTTGCATCAAGTTGACTCCTTCAACATATACTGGCAGCTTTATCTCTCCCACAGTATTCTTGGCCTCTCCACTAAACCTAACAAGTACAGTGGACTTTGAAGTGATATCCATCGGGGATACATTCATCCTCTTCAATGTTTCTAGTTGAATGATGTTGACGGAGCTGCCATTATCCACCAGTATCCTGCGTACAAAATGATTAGCAACATATAAAGTTATTACCAAACCATCATGATGAGGATCCTGGATAATATCCCTGTCATCACTGTCGAACGTGATCACTTTATCAGTCGTGAGGGTTGTCATCCTGGTTGGCTTATCTCCCCTTTCTACCTTAGCCTCCTTTGCATGCCTTTTTGCTGCGGAGTATGAAGTTCCACAAATGTCGGGTACTCCTGAAATAAAGTTAATTATCTTGGCATCTGCAGGAGGTGATGCTGCTCATTCAGGATCCTTCTCAGTATCCTGACCCTTATTCTTCTTTCTTCCTAGAAGATCCTTCAAATATCCTTTGCTCAGTACATAGCTTATTTCCTTCCTCGGGGCAATGCAATCTTCCGTAACATATCCAAAATCCTCATGAAAGGCACACCGTTTGGATTTATCCTTCCAATCGGCTTTTTGTTGGTTCTTCCTAAGCCACCTTGGTTTGTCTCCCAAAACCTGCATATCATACATTAGTTCAGGTATATTAACAGAAAAGCAATATTCTGACAATTCAGGATACTCCTCAGGATCCTCGTCTTCAACAGCATTCACTATCTTGTTGTCATTCCTGCCATATGGCTTAGAGCGATATGGCTTGTACGAGGATTCTGACTTCCTGTTGGTTGATTCGTAGGTTGAAGATGAATTTATCCTCTCTTGCATCTTTTTGTCATCCTCCAGTCTTATATATCTTAAAGCCCTGTTTCGAGCTTCATCCAGGTTCCTGCAAGGATTCATTACAAGATCCTGGTAAAATTGAGAATCTTTTTGCAATCCCATTTTGAAAGCCTGCACAGCTATTGCGACATCAAGATGTGGGATATCTAAGGATTCCTGGGTAAACTTGTTCACATAATCTCTTAAGGATTCCTGAGTTCCCTGAGTTATCTTGTAGATATCACTGGTTAGTTTTTCAAAACATCGACTGCAAGAAAATTGACTGTTAAATAAATTGACTAAATGAGCAAATGATGTAATTAAATGAGGAGGAACGTTTAGGAGCCATTTGAAGGCTGATCCTGTTAAAGTAGAACCAAAACCCTTGCAGAGGTAAGCTTCCTTTAGATCCGGAGGGATAGGGTTAATTTCCATCCTTTCCCTATACTGAGCAATATGCTCCTCAGGATCCGTGGTTCCGTCATAGAGCTTCATGTTGGGGGTTTGAAATCTCCTTGGGATTTCAGCATCACATATAGGATATGCAAATCGAGATATCTTCTGGCTATCCTGGGATACTTCTGGGATCGGCTGGACTACCCCAGGTACACTGAATATCATGTCCTTTAACTTCTGAAGCTCCCTAGAAAGTGCTGATGTCATACCTGCATCTTGCAAAGATCCAATACCATTAGTAGCAAGAGTATTAGTATTATTAGACACGTTACCAGTCTGAGGATTCTGGCCATATCCTGGAGCATATCCTGAACTTCTCACAGTTGACACCCTAACCGAAGAGGGTATCTCAGGAGTACGACTCTGGGAATGGCTAGGCACAACATTGCCCCTGTTATCCTCAGTATACACTGCTGAATTGAAGTTCAATGCTCTTGGCTGTAGGGGAGTGACAATATCCTCAGCTGGCCTACTCAAACTAGACTTCAAGAGTTGTATTTCTCTTATAAGCATTTGATTTGTTTCCTGCTGCTGCTTCATCTGATCGTGTATGCTACCAAACAAAATTAAAATTTCATCATTAGAAGCCAAAACAGGAGTTCTCCCTGAGGCAGCAAATTCTTGAACATTCTGAGTGGGATAATATCCGAGCCATATGAATTTCGGTCCTTCTTGGAGGAGCCTGGGGCTGTGAAGATGCTTGAGTCCTTAGAGGTGGTGGAAGCACCAAACCAATTGTTGCAGAGGTTGTAGCACTCATGGTAGAAGAGCTCATGTTTGATTTTGAGGCCATTGAAAATAGTGTGGCAAAAAGTTTCGAAAACAGAAAACCAAGTAACGATTTTGCGAAAGTTTTTAGTAGAAATAGAACCACTTGCCCCACGGTGGGCGCCAAATTGTTTTGGCCAAAAATTACCTAAGCAATTTAGTGATCAAATTAGTTAAATGAGGTAGTGTGCTAAGAATGTGTATCGAAAATATCCTAGTTTGGTTATTTGCAAAAACAGTTTTCAGGATATAGCTCAGGATATTGAGCTATATCTATAATCAAACAGTGAGCAAAAAGTAAAAGGTGACACAAGATGTACGAGGAAAGCCCTTGATCAATCTAGATTGCCGGCACAAAACCTCGGGAGCTGACAGTCGCAGCTGCCTTGTTCTTCTTATTACTTCAAATGTCAGGATATAGTGCAGGATATTAACTAGATCATTGCTAAGTGTTACAATGTTTTTCAGAAAGTGAGAGTTGCGAGAGAAAGTATGAGAGCTCGAGAGTAGTGAGTGTGATGTCCTAATTTGATATGGTTTATCCGTATATTTATAGCTATAAAATGAAAACAAAATCTCCTATAATTGGGGGATGCCAGCGAATATTCCCTAGTTAACGTTGCAGACCAAGTAAAGCGACCTCAATGTTCTTCTTCAAACAACATGGACTGAGTCTTCAGGGGAAGAGGTCTTTATGAACGTTGCTAACTTGAGCTCGTACTCCTGCACACAATCCATTAGTAATCCTCAGGATACAGTATCAGGATGTTACCAATATCCTGATTCAGCATCCTGGTTATGAACACATATTATGTAATCAAGATATAATTCAAGATACTATCCAGGATATGGGCTCAGAATTTCATCCATAACAATTATGTCGTATGAGATACGTATATGTTTTGTAACCAAAAAGATATTACCATACTTTTCTGGTAATACTAACAGTTGGTTAAAATATGAGTAATGCTTAAAAGATTACTCAGATCAAATGCATTAAGTTTAAAAATCAATGAACTATGTAAGAAAGGTTTCGAGGACGAAACCTCTTTAAGGGGGATAGTTGTAACACCCCGAAAACGGGTTTCGTAATCAAACCATATTAATACTAAAAGACGGGTAAATTATCGTAATGGTAAAAGTAACCCGGTGAATATTAGGATTTTTTAAATAAATAAGCCTAATATTAAATAAAAGCTGAAAGAAAGCTTTTGAGAAAATAAAGGTTTACAGAAGCCCGAGTTAACGGGACTTAAAATAAACTTAGTTGTAAATCTCCCCGAACTCACTAAATTAACTAGGAATGTTTAACCTAGTTAATAAGTGGGAATTGCTATGGGACATTTTCTGAGAGTATATATCTAGACTAATATCCTGCTTTTGATTGTTTATTTGTGACCAGGATACCGGATCAGGATATTGGTAACATCCTGATACGATATCCTGGTATTAGCTGAATTAATCACGTGCAGGTTAGAGGCTGTGGGTTACTAACGGTCAGATGGACTTCTTCTCCTTAGGACTCGGGCAGATCTGTTATGTGAGAGACGTTGAACCCGAAAGACCAGGTCTACAATGTTCAAGTGGGGAATATCCGCCAGATCCCGGTTTAATAGGGTAGTTTGTTGCATTTCTTTTACTATAAATAGATGTGGCGGATCAGATTAAGGCACGCAACTTTTACACACACTCTTTCGCACACTTTTGCTCTCTAGTTGCTAGCAAACACTATACACCAACACTTGTACTGAATTTACATTGTAACACCTAGTTGATCCGCATCACATCCTGCACTGTATCTTGATATTTGAAGCAATAGAAGAACAAGGCAGCTACGATTGTCAGCTCCCGAGGTTTTGTGCCGGCGATCTAGATTGATCAAGGGCTTTCCTCGTACATCACGTGTCAACCTTTACTTTTTTGCTCATTGTTTGATCATAAATACAGCTCAATATCCTGAGCCGTATCCTGAAACTGTTTTTGCAATTAACTTGATTAACATATTTTTCACACATATTTCTAGCACACTACCTCACTTAACTAATTTGATCACTTAATTGCTTCGGTAATTTTTGACCAAAATAGGAATATTGTTAGAAAACAAGTGGGTTGTGGCCTACTTAATAAACTAACCAAACATGAGGGGCCAAAGTGGATAAACATGAAAGTTTAATTAATAAAAGAGGTTTTAAACAAAAACACACAGATGTGTGTGTTCTGTTCGTCGACCTCAGGAGGTTCCATGGAGCCAAACCCTAAGTCCCAACCAAATCATCAAATTGAATGCTCAAATGAAGCTAAAATTCACAATTGAACGTGAATTAACGGTCACCCAAGCTAGGGGATCACAAGGTATGTCAAATTTTGATGATTTGTGAAGTTGTGAAATTTGAATAATCATCATAATCGTGAATTATGAATGAATTATTGAAGCTATGATTGAATTAGTGATGTATACTTGCTTAGGAACAAAACCCTAAGTGAAAATTATACATATGATGTTATGAATTGAATGATTTGATGAATTACCACACTAGGATAGGTGGGTAATAATCATAAGATGAATTTGATGATATAATTATGATTAGAATAATCATACATGATAGTAATCAGGAAATACTTGGACAAATTGTGTGTCTGGTATATAATCATACTTACTATGAATTGGGTTTTGTATGATAAAACGAAAAATGATGACAGATTCATGTTAAAATGATGTTGGTATCATCATGTGTTAAAAATGATTTATGTAATGATAATTCAATGAGTTATGAATTTCGATTACATGAACTTGATTGAATAAGTAATTAAATCGGTAGCATAACAATGATGTTTACCGGATATTGACAAAGTAATAAAACGAGTAGTTTTTCTACATCGTGTAATTACTTTCGTCAATAGGTAGTTTGACTTTTAAAAGTCAAAATGACAAATTCTATGATCGAATGATAAATTCGACATAAGAATTGTAGGATGGAATAGTCGTCAATGATTATGACTAATTTAACTATCTTACAAATTACAATGATAGTTTGACGCTTGACAAGCTAGGTGGAAGCTTGGAAATGAAGCGGGTCAAACGAATCAAGTATGAAGAAAAGCATAATCAGGATGCAAGGTAAGTAAAGCTTACACTCTATTTATTTAATACCTATTGGTTTTATAGGTTATGAATAATATAAAGTCTTATTTGAATTATGATGTTCCGACACGACATGTGCGATTCGAAACAAAAGACAATAATGATAAACCATGTTTAATAGTTAAAAAGAACTAATATGATTATTTAGTCATGCAATGACTAATTGATAGCAAGTTTTGAATGATTACCATATAAGGTAAACCAATACAAATAATAAGGGTAAAACGGTAATTCGGTCACTCGTTGACGATAACCGTTAGTTTTTTAAAGACACTTTATGGCGTAAGCCATAAAGGGGTCAAAAGAATTGAGAAATGAGAAATGAGTTATAAGTAAAATGACCGTACGGTGTAAATCGAAGGCGAGTCATGTAGATAAGATGGTAATAAATATCATCTCGCAAAGATATACGGTCATTTAGACCAAACGGGTCAAAAGGTGAAAATATCACCCTTTGACAATATCGACTAATGGTTTGTCGAGTTGTTTGATTTTAGGGATAAATATCGAATTGATATTTACATCGCTATTATTTAGCGGCTATTAAGACAAGGTATTAAAATGGGTTAAAATATTGATCCAAGCCAGGTATGTGTAATAGTTTAACTATTCATTTAGAACGTAAGGTTCAATAAGAGTTAAATAAAGTCAAAAAGGAACATTTGGTTATCTTTTAAGGTAAACCGAATAATTTAAATGATAGTCATTGTGTTTTGAAAACATAATGAGTATTCAAACAGGATCATACTTTAATATGTGAGATTTTGGGTCAATATGCCTTTCAAAATCATTCATCGTAAATGAAAGGCTTAAATGGACCAAAATGCCCTTGATCGACAAATCAAGCAAACGATCCTTATGGGTTGTTTAGAATTAAGTCATTTGATTAAGTAAATACTTAGGATAAGTATAAAAGCGAAAGGTATGATTCTTATGAGTCAAATGCCTTAAAATGCGTTTTGCCGTAAAAAGATAATCTAAGGGTAAAACTCAGAATAAATAGATTTCCACTTTAAAACTACCACAAATATAGTTGTGGTGGAAGATCAGTTGATAAATAATGTGGAAACAAGATGCTAGAAATAAATAAGCGTGAATCATGTGGAAAAGTGCTTAAATACCCTTAACGGGTCAAAATAAGCATTTAAGTAAAAACGGGTTGAAGAATGTATATAAACCCGTGATTTGAACCTAGTATGATAGAAAACATTAAAATTATAAGGTTCATGAGAAATTGGGATCAAACAAACATGTTTGATCAATGCATGAACGAATCAAAACTTTGTAAAAAGGTAATAAGTCGAAGGCTTAAAAGTCTCAAATGTTTTTTATCTGGATGAGGGATTTTATCTCCATATGTGGAGGATAAATTTACGATCACGTAGGAAGAAACGTGACGTAAAACGGATAAAAAAACGAGTAAGTTATGCTCGTTTGCGTGAAAAATTGGTTGGCTGGAAATACGCAGCAACTGATAATAAACAGTCTGTCGAAAACACACCCTCGCATCGCTCGACAAGGTGAGTGAATTGTCGTCGCGGCCCGCGACGGGTGTCGCGTCACGCGACAGCCTTATCATCATCCCGTCGCGGCACGCGACGGGTTAAATGTCCGGAATTTTGTTGTTGTGTGTTGTTTTAGGTATTGAGAACTTGAAAAATACATTTTAAACGTATCATAACTAACTCATTTCATGGTTAATGAAATGTAGGTTGCTTAGAGGTGCAGGAAGACGATCAAGCTCGATAAAGAACCAAACACAATCAAGAATTAAAGCTTCCGCTATTACTCTTTGTCGTCACTTTTAAATGAGGAATTGATATATGTTATGTTGAAATGTTTTATCTTGTAAAATGTTTTAACAAACTCCAAATTTAAGTGTATATTGAAATGGATAATACGCATTAGTAGACGATGTTTATATGTAAATCGTATAAATGGACTAAGGGTCTTACAGTACTAAGGTTATGTGTAGGCATAAAGCCTCTTTAGGAGCGTTGAGATATATTCGCCTGGAAGATGACAAAAAGATGCAAGAGAGGATGAATTCTACCTCAACCTACGAATCGACCAACAGGAAATCAGAATCCTCGTATAAACCGTATCGCTCCAAGCCATATGGCAGAAATGACAACAAGAAAGTGAATGCTGTTGAATACGAGGATCCTGAAGAATATCCTGAATTATCTGAATATTGCTTTTCTGTTAATATACCTGAATTGATGTATGCTATGCAGGGTTTAGGAGACAAAGCTAGGTGGCCTCGAAAGAATCAACAAAAAGCAGATTGGAAGGATAAATCCAAATGGTGTGCCTTCCATGAAGATTTCGGACATGTGACTGAGGATTGCATTGCTCTAAGGAAAGAGATAAGCTACCTATTGAGCAAGGGATATCTGAAAGATTTGCTGGGAAGAAAGAAGAATAAAGGGCAAGATCCTGAGAAGGATCCTGAACGAGCAACATCACCCCCAGCAGATGCCAAAATAATTAACTTTATTTCAGGAGAATCCGACGTTTGTGGGACTTCGTATTCTGCGGCCAAGAGACATGCAAAGGAGGCTAAGACTGAAAGGGGAGACAAACCAGCCAGGATGACTACCCTTACAACTGATAAAGTGATCACTTTCGACAGTGATGACAGGGATACTGTGCATGATCCTCACCATGATGCCCTTGTAATTACATTATATGTTGCTAACCATTTTGTACGCATGATACTGGTGGACAATGGTAGCTCTGTCAAGATAATTCAGCTGGAAACGTTGAAGAGGATGAATGTATCCTCGATGGACATTACTTCGAAGTCCACTGTGCTCGTTGGTTTCAGTGGAGAGACTAGGAATACCGTAGGGGAGATAAAGTTGCTAGTATATGTTGAAGGGGTCAACTCGATACAACGCTTATGTGTGATGGATTCCCTATCCTGCTATAACATCATACTAGGCAGGCCATGGATCCATGACATGAAGGCTGTGCCATAAACTTATCACCAGTGCATCAAGATCCCTACCCCTTGGGGGGTCGTCAAAGTTGATAGTGATCAGCAGGAGGCGAAGGAATACTACCCATCCTCAATGAAATCCACAACCAAGCTTAATGCAGCATAGCAATTAAAGATGTGGGCCCAGGATATCATGGATGCTTCGGAGCAGGATGTAAAGAAAGTTATCCTGGATCAGGATAATCCGGATATCTCGGTGTTCGTAGGAACCAATATCCCTCAGGATATTGAAAATCAATTGACTAACTTTTTGAAATGCAGGATGTCAACATTCGCGTGGAAGCACGAGGATATGACAGGTATATCCAAGGATATTATAACACATAAGCTTGGTATTGACAGGTCATTCAAGCCGGTCCAACAAAAGAGAAGAAAATTTGCTCCGGAGCGAAATGTGATCATCCAAGAGGAAGTTGAAAGACTATTAAGGAGCAAGATGATTAGATTAGAGAAGTGAAGTTTCCTAGATGGCTTGCGAATGTAGTCGTGGTACAAAAGAAAAATGGGAAATGGAGAGTTTGTGTAGATTACACAGACTTAAACAAAGCATGTCCCAAAGACCCGTTTCCTCTACCTCATATTGATTCAATGGTAGATGCTACCGCCGGCCACTAGATGTTAACCTTCATGGATGCTTCTTCAGGATTTCAGCAAATCCAAATGGAACCCTATGATCAGGAGGATACTGCTTTCATGACACCCACATGTATTTATTGTTATACTGCTATGCCCTTTGGTTTGAAAAATGCAGGTACAACATACCAGAGGTTGGTAAACATGATGTTTAAAGACAAGCTGGGGGACACCATGGAGGTATATATTGACGATATGGTGGTGAAATCTAAAAAGGCTGAGGATCACCTCCAGGATATTAAGGGAGCATTTGATATCCTGGATCAGTATACCATGAAACTGAATCCTGCTAAGTGCCATTTCAGAGTGGGGGCAGGAAAGTTTCTAGGATATATGGTGACCAAAAGAGGCATAGAGGCAAGCCCGGAGCAGATTAGAGCTATCCTGGATATAAAATCACCTTCGATTATGAAGGGTGTTCAACGACTAACCGGCCGAGTAGCAGCATTGAACAGATTTATTTCAAGATCCTCGGAAAAATGCAAGGAATTTTATGATATTCTCAAGAAGAATAAGAAGTTTAAATGGGGAGCAAAGCATGAAGCAGCCTTGCAGGATTTGAAGCAATATCTTTCAACCACACCCTTATTGATGAAGCCTGAAAATGGTGAACCATTATCCCTGTATCTTGCAGTATCAGGGAATGCAGTGAGTGTTGTCCTTGTAAAAGATCATGAAGGTCAGCAGTATCCTGTCTATTATGTTAGTAAAAGTTTATTAGATGCTGAAACTAGATATTCTCATCTAGAAAAATTGATATTAGCCCTAGTTATGGCATCAACGAAACTTAGACATTATTTTGAGACACATAGGATTCATGTTAAAACCAATTATCCTGTTAAAAACGTGCTTAGGAAACCTGAAATGTCGGGTAGGATGGCTAAATGGTCAGTAAAATTAAGTGCTTATGACTTAGTATATGAGCCTAGAAATGCCATAAAGTCTCAGGCTTTAGCTGACTTTGTGGCTGATTTCAGTAGAGATATTCAAAATGAAGCAGACTTAGAAGTACAGCAGCTAGGAGAAAACTTAGAATGTTGGACATTATATACTGATGGTGCATCTAATGTAAGAGGTGTAGGCTTAGGTATACTACTAAAATCGCCATAGGGGGACATATTACCCCAGGCTATTAGATGTGAATTTCCTGCCACTAATAATGAAGCGGAATATGAGGCTTTGATCGCAGGATTAGAATTGGCTAGAAACATGAATATTAAGAATTTGCAAGTATATGTTGATTCCTTGTTAATCACTAATCATTTTAATGGAACCTATGCAGTTAAAGGAGAGAAGTTAATCGAGTATCTCGAAATTCTCAAAAAATTAGCAGGATATTTCGATATTTTTACACTTGAACAGGTACCAAGAGAGGATAATGCTGAAGCCGATGCCTTGGCAAATCTGGGATCAACGGTCAGGATACCGGAAGGAACCCGAATACCAATATTACATATCCTATATCCTGCGACGAATCCTCAGGATAAGGAAGTAATAAGTATTCAGGATCCTGATGATGAGTATCCCGAGCAGGATCCTAAGTCCTGGACGGCTCCAATCATGAAATATCTCAAGGAAGGACACGTCCCAAAGGATGTGAACCTAAGGCCTTTAGAATGAAGGTATCACGATTCACTATTATAAATAATGTTTTGTATAAGAAATCTCTTGCAGGACCTTATCTGAGGTGCTTGGAGGATCCCGAAACCAAAGAAGTGCTTCAGGATATACATGAAGGGGATTGTGGTAACCATACTGGGGGCAGATCGTTATTCTCAAAAGTATTAAGGACGGGATATTATTGGCCGACGATGAGAAAAGATGATGCAGAATATGCTCGAAGATGTGATGCATGTCAAAGACATAGTAACATATTACATCAACCTGCTGAACCGCTGTATCCTATCGTTTCCCCTTGGCCGTTTATGAAATGGGGTATGGATATAGTGGGAAAGCTTCCAAAGGCTCCAGGAGGAAAGGTTTTCATGATGGCAATGACGGATTATTTCTCCAAGTGGGTTGAAGCAGAAGCATTTGTTCAGGTTAGAGATCAAGAAGTGGTATCCTTCATAAAAAGGAATATCCTGACTAGGTTTGGAGTACCAGTTGAGATAATTTGTGACAATAGATCTCAATTTATAAGTAAAAGGACTACTGACTTTTGCAAGAGTTGGGGAATTAAAACGATCACGTCTACTCCGGTACATCCTCAAGCGAATGGACAAGCAGAATCCTCGAACAAGATAATTGTCAACAACTTGAAAAAGAGACTAGGGGCTACGAAAGAAAGATGGGCAGAAGAATTACCCTTTGTTCTGTGGGCTAATAGGACAACGGTGAAGAGTGCAACTGGCCAAACCCCGTTTTCCTTGGTGTTTGGAGCAGAAGCGGTGATCCCGACAGAAATGGTGATACCTACAGCGAGATCCAACCTCAGGGATCCTGAGCAGAATCCCGAAGTCCTATGCCAGGAACTGGATACTATTGATGAGACAAGAGACACTGCAAGGATGGCAGCATATCAACAGAGGATATCTAAAGCATATAACAAGAATATAAGGACGAGAAGATTTCAAGTTGGAGATTGGGTATTAAGAAAAGCTTTTCAGAATACTACTAATCCTGCTGATGGAAAGTTGGCTCCGAAATGGGAAGGACCCTATGAGGTTGAATCAAAATCAGGAAAAGGAGCATACCGACTCAAGAATATGGAGGGAGATATGCTACCCAGATCCTGGAATGCTATACATCTAAAACTCTATTTCAAGTGAGTATGGAATTTAAATTCTGACTCAGGGTGGTACGGATTCTGACTCTTCTATTAAATTTTAATATTATTTACTGTTTTGAACCTGTTACTGACTAAAGCATCGGAGGGGTGTTAGCCAGGCTAACACCCACCTTAGCTTATAAGTGTTTTTCATAATATGCTTCGGGATATAGCACCAGGATACACACTCAGGATACTTCGGAAGGTTAGAGGATTGGCCCCCTCTCTCACGTCTAAGGGATCCTGATCCCTTCAAAGGTTTAAAGGTATTCACCTTTCTTCCGAATTGGGTTTAAACACCCCGCCTGGAGTGCAAGTTATTCGGGAATAGTTCAAGGTGGCGGGACCAGTTCATGTAAAAGTGGCTGACAATTTCGTTACTATTGGCTATATCCTGAATCCTTAAGGTATATGAGGATTGATCACCCTCTCTCACGAAAGGGTATTTTCATACTCTCTAAGGTTTAAAGGTTTTCACCTTTCTAAGTCTTGGAGTTTATACACTCCCGCCTGTAGCGCACGAAAATTTGGGATTTTTCCCCAGGATACAAAGGATTTATCTCCAGTATATTTTGGGTTTTACCCCTGTAACACAAAAAATTGTCTATACAATTGGAACTAGTGTTCAAAAATTTTCTAAGTGTTTGAGGACTTCATGCACAGGGGACATTCCATCTAAAGTAATTGTATGAAGCACGGAGGATCAAAGTTGAGCTAAGTGTCTCGAACAGGGGACATCTTAGTAGGAGAAGTCACAAAAGGGGTTGGAATTTAATACTAGGGCTACACTCAATTCCTGGTATGATCTTTCCTTTATGAACCTTAAATAAATTGATTAACTTTGATTAAGGATATATCTTTAGGATATGTCTTTAAATGTATTTTTGGAATACGTTTCGGGATATTTCATTGAAATATTTGATTGAAATATTTGATTTGAAATTGAAAACCCTGATCAAACAAGTATTATCAAAACATGTTTTAAAGGATGGGCTATCTTTTAGAAGTTTTGTCTGAAATTAATTGAATTTTTAGAAATTCTATTTAAAAAAGGTTTTCATAATATATCACTGAGGTTATTGATCAGGATATGAGAACAATAGCAAGCCAATTGAAAGATGAAATTATTTGAAATAAGCAATATCAGTTGATAACCGAAGGTTTCATCCTAAAACCTAGGACCCATCCACCTTCAGCTATCAAGTTGTTTTAATACAGAAATGAAAACTGTTCATAGGACGGGAAATAAAATTGTTCAAACATAAGCATAACTCTTAAATTTAAAGAAAATAAGTTTTAGGAGGCAGCGCCCTCTTCGTTCATGGTATCTTCAACAGCATTCGTCTCGAGATCAGCCTCAGCATCCCTCTCAGCACCAGTTGGTTTTTCGATTGCTTTTGAAGATCCTTCAGCTGCAGGTTTGGTAGAAGTGTCACCGAGATTCCTTAGCTTTGTTTCCCAGGCACTGACGTCCCAAGAAGGGCATTCGAAGCCCAGTGTTTTGGCTTCGTGGGCCGTCTTTAGCCTGGCCTGGAGGAGGGAAGTGACGACGAAACTTTTAAGGCTTTCCCGGTAGCTGACCATATCCCGTTCATGTTGAGCATGGGCAACATCAAGATCGGCTTGGGCCTGGAGAGTAACTTTGTTGAGAGCAGTCTGGTGTTCTTGGGTCATACCCTTGAACTTCTCCTCGTAGTGCCGAGATTTGGCAGCTGCAATCATGCCCTGATCGGAGATGGTAACCTCAACTTTCTTCAACTTGGATTCAAGCGTCTTGTTGAGCCCACAGGATTCTTGATATAGATGAACCAGACGTTCAAGACCCTGCAAAAACAAGAAGACAGGTATTGGTTTTAATAAATACTTATAAGTGGTATAAGCTGCAGGATATGGCTCAAGGATACTAACCTGGTTGAGAAAAGAAGTCATAAATCCGCTTGCTTCGATGAACCCGTGATTCTCATAGGGAAATGTATCAGAGATAATGGGGGAATCGGGCTCTTTCCTTTTACGAGAGCTTGAACTCCGGGGCTTGGTAGCTGGCGAAGGTTTGGGAATGACGATGGCCTTGGAACTGCTGGGCTTGGATGAGGCCGTGGCCTTGGGACTAGGTTCCTTCTTGATCTGGACCTGATCGGAATAACTGTCCAGCTCGTCAAGGTCAAAGACTTCAGGGATCTTGGCCGGTGCTGCGTAAAGGGAAAAAGTCTTACATCTTTATTACCCTTCATTATGTTATATTGCACTAATTAATTATTTCAAAAGTAATCCTTACCAGACATTTCAGATGATGAGTATTGACTGGAACTCGGGATATGTGTGGTAAAACTCCTGTCACTTGCAGGTAATTGGTAAACAGTTTTGATTATTTTTTCTGATTCCGCAGTAGGGGGAGCTACTTCCTTAAAATTCACTGCAAAAGGATCAAATAAGAGGATATTAGCAAAAGATAAAAGTCTAAAGGTACATGGGAACATTCATGATCCTACCGGTGGTTAACCACTCCACCGGAAGGCTAGCACCCTCATCAATGGAGTCTCGTTTGACAAAGAAGAACTTGCGCTGCCATCCGTCTTCGTTTTTGGTGGCTTTAAGAATTAGGGGTTTATTGGAAGTCGAAAAAAGCAAAAACCGGCTAGAACCGTGGGATCGGAGGCGGTAAGCGATTGGCATATCTTCAATACAAAGGTCGGGACAATGAAGATTTTTAATTTAGTTGAGTACGATTAATACCCTCCAGACCATGGGCATGGTTTAGGCAAAGGAGATACCGGTGGTCCGGAAGAATTGCATCAAAAATTCGGGAAAAGGGTACCGAAGACCTAGCGAGAAAGGGTATGCCGGGAAGCAAACCCAATCAGCAGAAGAAACGTCCGATCGAATTAACCGATCAAATGGTCTAAAGACCGTGCCATCGGGGAAAGCACCGGAAGCTCTCAAAGCCGCAATGTCTGCGTTATCAAAAGCACAGACCTCCTTCTCGGGATTTTTGAGAAGATTCTGCTGAATGATGGTCTCGGATGATTCACCGGTTTAGGAATAAGTTCTGGCAGTCTTTGCAAGTAAAGGAAAAGAGATTGACGGGAAATGAATGAGAAGTAGGGAATTACCTGGAGACTCCGTTGGAGATATCTGCTTTTCAAAAAAGAAGAGAGAAGATATAGGAGCATTGTAGATCTCCATCGAGTTAAAAGCACGTTGGAAGTTATGGTGTAATCTTAACCGTCGTCTCGATTTAATTGCCTTGGTTTACGAGATAGAATTTTTAAAATATATCCGTTGGATTGGTATACCAACAGATATATTTGGGGACAATTATTATGGGCCATTTTCTGAGAGTATATATCCTGACTAATATCCTGCTTTTGATTGTTTATTTGTGACCAGGATATTGGTAACATCCTGATACGATATCCTGGTATTAGCTGAATTAATCACGTGCAGGTTAGAGGTTGTGGGTTACTAACGGTCAGATGGACTTCTTCTCCTTAGGACTCGGGCAGATCTGTTATGTGAGAGACGTTGAACCCGAAAGACCAGGTCTACAATGTTCAAGTGGGGAATATCCGCCGGATCCCGGTTTAATAGGGTAGTTTGTTGCATTTCTTTTACTATAAATAGATGTGGCGGATCAGATTAAGGCACGCAACTTTTACACACACTCTTTCGCACACTTTTGCTCTCTAGCTGCTAGCAAACACTATACACCAACACTTGTACTCAATTTACATTGTAACACCTAGTTGATCCGCATCACATCCTGCACTGTATCCTGATATTTGAAGCAATAGAACAACAAGGCGGCTGCGATTGTCAGCTCCCGAGGTTTTGTGCCGGCGATCTAGATTGATCAAGGGCTTTCCTCGTACATCACGTGTCAACCTTTACTTTTTTGCTCATTGTTTGATCATAAATACAGCTCTATATCCTGAGTCGTATCCTGAAACTGTTTTTGCAATTAACTTGATTAACATATTTTTCACACATATTTCTAGCACACTACCTCACTTAACTAATTTGATCACTTAATTGCTTCGGTAATTTTTGACCAACACAGGAATATTGTTAGAAAACAAGTGGGTTGTGGCCTACTTAATAAACTAACCAAACATGAGTGGCCAAAGTGGATAAACATGAAAGTTTAATTAATAAAAGAGGTTTTAAACAAAAACACACAGATGTGTGTGTTCTGTTCGTCAACCTCAGGAGGTTCCATGGAGCCAAACCCTAAGTCCCAACCAAATCATCAAATTGAATGCTCAAATGAAGCTAAAATTCACAATTGAACGTGAATTAACGATCACCCAAGCTAGGGGATCATAAGGTATGTCAAATTTTGATGATTTGTGAAGTTGTGAAATTTGAATAATCATCATAATCGTGAATTATGAACGAATTATTGAAGCTATGATTGAATTAGTGATGTATACTTGCTTAGGAACAAAACCCTAAGTGAAAATTATACATATGATGTTATGAATTGAATGATTTGATGAATTACCACACTAGGATAGGTGGGTAATAATCATAAGATGAATTTGATGATATAATTATGATTAGAATAATCATACATGATAGTAATCAGGAAATACTTGGACAAATTGTGTGTCTGGTATATAATCATACTTACTATGAATTGGGTTTTGTATGATAAAACGAAAAATGATGACAGATTCATGTTAAAATGATGTTGGTATCATCATGTGTTAAAAATGATTTATGTAATGATAATTCAATGAGTTATGAATTTCGATTACATGAACTTGATTGAATAAGTAATTAAATCGGTAGCATAACAATGATGTTTACCGGATATTGACAAAGTAATAAAACGAGTAGTTTTTCTACATCGTGTAATTACTTTCGTCAATAGGTAGTTTGACTTTTAAAAGTCAAAATGACCAATTCTATGATCGAATGATAAATTCGACATAAGAATTGTAGGATGGAATAGTCGTTAATGATTATGACTAATTTAACTATCTTACAAATTACAATGATAGTTTGACTCTTGACAAGCTAGGTGGAAGCTTGGGAATGAAGCGGGTCAAACGAATCAAGTATGAAGAAAAGCATAATCAGGATGCAAGGTAAGTAAAGCTTACACTCTATTTATTTAATACCTATTGGTTTTATAGGTTATGAATACTATAAAGTCTTGTTTGAATTATGATGTTCCGACACGACATGTGCGATTCGGAACAAAAGACAATAATGATAAACCATGTTTAATAGTTAAAAAGAACTAATATGATTATTTAGTCATGCAATGACTAATAGATAGCAAGTTTTGAATGATTACCATATAAGGTAAACCAATACAAATAATAAGGGTAAAACGGTAATTCGGTCACTCGTTGACGATAACCGTTAGTTCTTGAAAGCCACTTTATGGCGTAAGCCATAAAGGGGTCAAAAGAATTGAGAAATGAGTTATAAGTAAAATGACCGTACGGTGTAAATCGAAGGCGAGTCATGTAGATAAGATGGTAATAAATATCATCTCGCAAAGATATACGGTCATTTAGACCAAACGGGTCAAAAGGTGAAAATATCACCATTTGACAATATCGACTAATTGTTTGTCGAGTTGTTTGATTTTAGGGATAAATATCGAATTGATATTTACATCGCTATTATTTAGCGGCTATTAAGACAAGGTATTAAAATGGGTTAAAATATTGATCCAAGCCAGGTATGTGTAATAGTTTAACTATTCATTTAGAACGTAAGGTTTAATAAGAGTTAAATAGAGTCAAAAAGGAACATTTGGTTATCTTTTTAGGTAAACCGAATAATTTAAATGATAGTCATTGTGTTTTGAAAACATAATGAGTATTCAAACAAGATCATACTTTAATATGTGAGATTTTGGGTCAATATGCCTTTCAAAATCATTCATCGTAAATGAAAGGCTTAAATGGACCAAAATGCCCTTGATCGACAAATCAAGCAAACGACCCTTATGGGTTGTTTAGAATTAAGTCATTTGATCAAGTAAATACTTAGGATAAGTATAAGCGAAAGGTATGATTCTTATGAGTCAAATGCCTTAAAATGCGTTTTGCCGTAAAAAGATAATCCGAGGGTAAAACTCAGAATAAATAGATTTCCACTTTAAAACTACCACAAATATAGTTGTGGTGGAAGATCAGTTGATAAATAATGTGGAAACAAGATGCTAGAAATAAATAAGCGTGAATCATGTGTAAAAGTGCTTAAATACCCTTAACGGGTCAAAATAAGCATTTAAGTAAAAACGGGTTGAAGAATGTATATAAACCCGTGATTTGAACCTAGTATGATAGGAAACATTGAAATTACAAGGTTCATGAGAAATTGGGATCAAACAAACATGTTTGATAAATGCATGAACGGATCAAAACTTTGTAAAAAGGTAATAAGTCGAAGGCTTAAAAGTCTCAAATGTTTTTAATCCGGATGTGGGATTTTAACTCCATATGTGGAGGATAAATTTACGATCACGTAGGAAGAAACGTGACGTAAAACGTATCAAAAACGAGTAAGTTATGCTCGTTTGCGTGAAAAATTGGTTGGCTGGAAATACGCAGCAACTGATAATAAACAGTCTGTCGAAAACACACCCTCGCATCGCTCGACAAGGTGAGTGAATTGTCGTCGCGGCCCGCGACGGGTGTCGCGTCACGTGACAGCCTTATCATCATCCCGTCGCGGCACGCGACGGGTTAAATGTCCGGAATTTTGTTGCTGTGTGTTGTTTTAGGTCTTGAGAACTTGAAAAATACATTTTAAAAGTATCATAACTAACTCATTTCATGGTTAATGAAATGTAGGTTGCTTAGAGGTGCCGGAAGACGATCAAGCTCGATAAAGAACCAAACACAATCAAGAATTAAAGCTTCCGCTATTACTCTTTGTTGTCACTTTTAAATGAGGAATTGATATATGTTATGTTGAAATGTTTTATCTTGTAAAATGTTTTAACAAACTCCAAATTTAAGTGTATATTGAAATGGATAATACGCATTAGTAGACGATGTTTATATGTAAATCGTATAAATGGACTAAGGGTCTTACAGTACTAAGGTGATGTGTAGGCATAAAGCCTCTTTAGGAGCGTTATGCGACATATGTCGCGCCACGTCATACAGGGGCTTTATGGGATGTTATATCACTAGAGCCCGTAGTCATAAAGCCCCTACCTCATCATTACTCAATTAATCAATTTTCAATTTTTTAATTAATTTCTTATTTTATAAAATTAAAAACCATTTCATTAAATAAAAAAACATTACAATAAAATAAAATAAAAACATTAAAATAAAAAAAACATTACACTAAAATAAAATTAAAAACTCAAAGGTTATATTTTTTTCGATTTGCTCCTTTTGTGCCAACGCCATCTTCAACGTTTTTCCGGTTAGGTGGTCGTACGATTTCGAGTAGAATTCAAAGTCATTAGCCCATTGTCTATCCCACATAATCTCAGTCACTTCGCGGTCCTCTTCCATACGTTTTGTCCCTAGTTCGTGTATGTCTTGAATTCGTTTGTTTATCTCCGAAAATGTATTAGTCATTTCGGATCCCATCGACGATGACTCGGGCCTTTTCGATCTTGCATCGCTTCTTCTTCCGGCGGGTCGTGGTAGCTCTTCCGCCGACTCTTCCTCCGGACTATCATCGTTGACGTCGGTGTTTCGAGCGTCGGATGTTGGCGTTTTGAGTTCACCCGACTTGTAGGTTTTTGATCTCTTTGACGGCCTTTTATTTGCCGACTGACCGGTATTCGTAGGGACGTTGGCCCATTTGGGGCTATTCCGAAGAATTTGCCAACACTTTAAGTACGAGAAATTGCCTTGACTTTGTGTATGCTCGATTAAGATTTAAGTTCACATCCATTCCATCATATTTTCACCCTAAATTACACTAAAAAATACTATATTTTCTCTCTCCTTTTCAGTTAAATAATATTTTTTATACATTTATCATTACCTTTTCTCTCTCCTCCACTCACAACTACTTTCAAAATATATTAAAAAATTATAGGGGATGAACAGTGCCCCCAAATATACAGATGAACAGTAACATTTTCTCTCTCCTACACTCACAACCACTTTTTACTCTCTTTGTATTATAAAAACTCTACAGACATAATTTGATGGCATGGATGTGTATGCTCTAAGGCCGCTTGTGTAATGTCCTCGTCCTTGTGGCTACTTTTCTTGCACTTCTTGTTGATATCAGTCCACTTGCCCGATATCGAGTCCGCCGGCCGGTATTCTTCTCCTCTACCCATGAGCCCCAAAAAAAGTTCTCGGATACGGATCCAAAAAACGACTTTACTTTGGTTGTTTGCTACCAAAAAAAAATAATTAATACAAAAAACAGAAAATAAATAATAATAACAAAACAGAAAATAAAAAAATCAAAAAAGGAGAAAATAAAAAAACAAGAAAATAAAAAAAGAGAAAATAAAAAAACAGAAGATAAAAAAAGAAAATAAAAAAAAATAAAATTACCTACTTGGGGGTCCTTCGACACGTCGATCCAAGCTCGGGTTAACACATACACCTCTTCGGCATCCCACGATTGCACATTTTTTTCGCTCGGGTGGTTTCCGTTTTCTTTTTATGTGGGAGTTTTGTTTTTCCTTTTTGCGTCTCCTCCATTTCTGGTGTGTTTCCGGAACAACTTTGGGCTCGCGTAATGGGGAGCCGAATGCTTGTGCCGATCCGAATGCTTGAGACGACCCCATTCCGTCCGTGTTTTGATTCGAGTTCCAACCGTATAGATTCGGGTCCCATGAGAGTGGTTGTTTCAAAAGGTTCATGAACCTGATATTATGTTGATTAAAATCGACAAAACCGGATCCGTATGGGGTGGGTCGAGTGGGAACCGGAGACACGGGACGGGTAGGATTGCTACTTTGGTTCGGATCCGCACTCGAACGGGGAGGAATAAAACCGCGGTTGAAGAGTTGCATTATATAAAAATTCTAGATTTTTTTAAAAAAAGTAGAGAGAAAGTGGGTTTGAAAGTATGTTGGTTGTATTGGATTTTATAAAAAAAAATGGGAAATGGGGGTAAATTTATATGAGAGATGGAAATTAATTGAATTATTATTTTTTTTACTTTATGACCGTTGCAAACGGTCAAAAAATTCAAAATCTTCCTTCTTCTCGTCGCGAACATCATCACGGGAACAACCAAAAAGACCCCCATAGCGCTGCCTGTTTCGGTGTGGCCGACGCTATGGGGCGCCATGGCTCACAAATCATCCCGGTTCGCGCCCCATTACACATTAACTAAAGAGGTTTTTGTGGTACCTTTTGTTGATGTAGAACAATAGATGTTTGTTGTACTAAATGAAAAAGAAAAGAATCAAATAGCCCCAACAATGGTGGGCTTGGTGGTGCTTGTCAACTGGTATAGAGAACAAAGAGACTTGAATTGGATTGCATTGAATTGTAAAAACTGTTATACAAGGAGGGTGTTTATATAGAACACCATATTACACATCTAGTCCCTATACTATATCTTATTATCTTCTTTCCGACACTCCTCCTCAAGTTGAGTAGTGGGATCACCAATACTTAACTTGCTCAAGCAGCTACTAAAGGCGTTTCCATTGACAGCTTTTGTGAGAATATCTGCGAGTTGATCTTTTGAGGATACATATGGAAGCTCTATGATTTTTTCCTCCAGTTTCTCCTTGATAAAATGTCGATCTACCTCCACGTGTTTTGTTCGATCATGTTGAACTGGGTTTTCTGAGATCTGTATTGTAGCTGTATTGTCACACATAACTTTATTGGGTGCTCTTTGGGAAAAAAAAAACAATGTATTCTAGTAGCTTCCTGATCCACAGAACTTCGCTTAACCCTTGAGATATACCTCTAAATTCTGCTTCTGCACTCGACAGAGCGACCATTTTCTGTTTCTTACTTCTCCAGGTAACAAGGTTTCCACTAACCAAGGAGAAGTACCCTGATGTTGACATTCGGTTTCCCTTATCTCCTGCCCAGTCTGCATCAGTGTAGAGCTCAACATTTAAATGCCCATTTGTTTTGAACAACACTCCATGGCCTGTGGTTCCCTTGAGATATCTTAAAATCCTGTTAGCAGCTTCCATGTGGGCAACTTGTGGCTGGTGCATGAACTGACTCACCACTCCAACAGTATACGCTATATCGGGACGAGTGTGAGAGAGATAAATTAACTTGCCCACGAGCCGTTGATACCTTTCTTTGTCTGCAAGTTCTCCATTAGGTTCCATGTGATGGTTGTGGTTCATCACCATTGGAGTATCTGCTGGTTTACAATCCATCAATCTAGTTTCCGCCAGGAGATCAAGGACATACTTCTTTTGGCAGATGAAGATCCCTCGTTTAGATCTGAGAATGTAACACCCCAAAAACTGATTAATATGAAAATAAGTAAAAGTGAATAAAACCTAACTTAGTTGATGGGTTATGATAAATGATAAGTTAAATGATGGAAAATGCTTGAATTAGATACTTAACAAACTTGGAGGGGGTAATGTGAAAAGTTTTAATTAAAAGGGGATTAATAAGGTGTAAACCCAAAAACACACACCTGGTGCGTTTTTTGGGATCGACCAGAGCAGGAAAGACAAGGGTTAACCCTTGTTCTTGCAAATTCATCAAATCAACAAGAGAATTCAAGGCCAATCAGTTGCATGTCATCAAATTTTCGATTAACTTATCATACTCAATAGAGTGGTAAGTCCAATTTTGTGTTTTGATGAATCGTATGAGTAGGGTTTCGCCCAAATCATGAGTTTATGAGAAATTTTGTGTAATTGAAGGTTAAGATAGTAAAATAAGGCAGAATTTATGTTTGATTTTGATGGTTTGGTATGATTGTAGCAAAAACCCACTTGTTAAGAAGTTGGTATAAGTAGGATAATTGAGTAAAATCATATATGTAAATTTTAGATGTATAATCTTGTTATGATTCATAAATGATAAATAAACTAAGGTAGGATGAAACAATTATGCAAAATAGATTGATTGTGAATGTTTTCTGAAAATGGACTAGTAGAGATATGCTTTATATGCTTGTACCTTATGCTTTAAATACGATGCCTACCAAGTGTTCGATGAAATGCTTAAGAGATGAAAATATGTGTAATATTGTTGGTGCATACCTCTGTCGACTTCGTCTTGTATTGTAATAGATATATCAGGGCATGAAAATCGAGAAACATGTGGTTTTACGTATTTCGCACGAAATGACATTAGGTCATTTCGTACGAAATCAAATTGGTATTTCGCACGAAATAGTGATTTCGTGTGAACTTGTTTTCGCTTGAACAGGTTTCGTGCGAAATCACCTAGCCTATAATACCTGATGTGCCTTGTCATTTGTAACGTTCTGATTCCGGTAGCGAAGCTCTGCCGAAGTGTCTCCAGGCTTGTAATTCGATCTGATATCAATATAGAGATAGTTTAAAGTGATTTCTTGTGCCATTCAGCTGAAATAACTCTGATACATCTGTTTCTGCCTTTTGTATCGGACGAGATCTCTTCTGATCGACTCGTTTGGGTCTAAAAACGATCCTACAAGTGGTATCAGAGCTTAGGAGGAAGAGTTCTTACCATTTCAGCTGCAATTTCTGATTTCTACACTTTCTTTTCAAAATTAAACAAGTTTTTACGGTTAAAATGGTTTGATTTTGAAGTATAACGTCTGAAACAGTGTTTTAACAAACCCTAGAAAGAATCAAATCTTAATTCGGATTAAAACTTGGTCAAAATCATCAAAAACTGTTCGAAAGTGTTTTTCGCACGAATTGACATCAGATCGAATTT
The DNA here is from genome assembly GCA_030545235.1 of Helianthus tuberosus. Lineage (NCBI taxonomy): Eukaryota > Viridiplantae > Streptophyta > Magnoliopsida > Asterales > Asteraceae > Helianthus > Helianthus tuberosus. The sequence continues at coordinate 71,811,280 of CM060447.1, read as the reverse complement.
CAACCATTTCGCGCGAAATAGTTACTCATTTCGTACGAAATAGTCATTCCGTACGAAATAGTTATCCTTTTCGTACGAAAACAGTTATTTCGTGTGAGCTAGAATTCATTTCATACGAAACAGGTATTTCGTGAGAAAGTGTTGTGCATTTCGTACGAAATCAGTTTATTTCGTACCAAGCTGGTTATTTCGCTTGAGAGTGAACATCAGATTGTTATTCCGTACGAGATAGCATTTCATTTCATACGAAAGCTCATTTCGTGTGAAGCTTCATACTGATTTCGCTTGAAAAGATTTTTTCGCTTGAACAAGACTCATTTCGCTTGAAAGTTGATTCCGTGTGAAATTTTGATTTCGTGTGAAGAGGTTATTCCGTTTGAAACTGACTGTTTGTAAATTTGAAAAACCGAATCATGGAAAACTAGTTTTATAATGCCTTTGCTAGTCCGATGACTATTACTCAGAGTACGATGCTTGAAAATGAATCGGGAACACAAAAACCGCCTAAGCTCATGAGTATCGAGGAGTATAGTGGATGGGCTTAACGTTTTAAAAACTGGGTTCAAGCATATCATTTAGATGCTTGGGAACATACTGAAGTTCAATATAGTAGACCAGTTGGGGATAATAGAGTGAAACTTGCAATCAGAGAGCTGAGTGTTGAAGAGAAAAAGAAATATAAAGATGAAAAAATGATGGTTAGTCTGTTGCAACAAGCTATTAAAGAAGACATCTTGATTTTACTTCAACACAACGAAAGTGCACATTCGATTTGGACTGAATTAGAATCAAAGTTTCTTGGTACTGATGAGATGATCATGAACAAAAAGTCACTTTTGAAGAAAGAATTTAATCTGTTCCGTGGTTTAAGAAGTGAAAACACCAAGCAGATTATTGAAAGATATTGCAATTTGTTAAAAAATATGAGCAGATTGAACATCAATAAAGATAAAGATGAATTGATTGAAAAATTGGCTGATGTGTTGCCACATGATGAGTGGGGCACGTATCTTATGATGTTAAAAAATAAACCAGGTTTTAACGAGCTAACATTGAGCGAGTTCATTAAACAACTTGAAGCTCAAGAGATGGAACAACGAAAGATAACAAGAATGAAGAACTATGATGGAGAACAAGACATTGGTTTGTATTACAAAAGTGGTGTTAGTGAGAAAACCAACATTTCACAAAAGGTTGAAACTGCTTTCAATGCGAAAAGTTCTTCTGAAAGTTCATCTCAGGGATGAAGCAGCAAAACAGGATTTACTTCATTTCCATCATTTGATCCACACTTTTCTGCAACAAAAAGTGGCAAAGTTCTTCAATGCAACATTGCTTTAAATCTTGAGAATGATCAGAACTACTCGGAAGAAGTTGCAAAAAGTCATATGTCTCTGTTAGTGACTGTGCTAGAGTCATATGGGAGTTTGGTTGCAGGGAGGATCGGAAATCCAATGTTAACAAAGGAGGATTACGATCAGGTTGATGCTGAAGAAATGGAGCTGATGGATATAAAGTGGTGTTTGGCAAGCGTGTTGAGAAGAGCCGAAAAGTTTAAACAAATTACGGGAAGAGATGATTTCCGTGATGCGAATGTTTCAACTTTAGGATTTGATAAATCTAAAGTTACTAGTTTTCGTTGCAGGGAAAAGGGCATTTCAAGAGAGAGTGCACAAACCGTGAAGCTAGTGGAGCTCAAAATCCTTGCGGAAACAATGACTACTATCGGAAAGCGGTTTATCATCAAGTTGCTCAACAGCCGTATCACCAACAGCAGCCACAAACTGCTCATGCTAGGAAAGAAATTGAAGATTCAAAGAAAGCGTGTCTGGTCAATCAAAATGATGGAAGCTCATCAAAAGATTTCAGTTGGGATAAATATATTCCAGCTGATAATAAAGCATGTCTGATAAATCAAGATGATGAAAGATTACCAGAAGGATTTAGCTGGGATAATTATTGTCCAGACAAAGAGATCTTAAATGCTAAAGCTTTTGTTGCTCAAATTGCTAAATATGATGGTGAAAATTATCTTGTTGATGATTATTGGGCAGAGAAAATGAAAAAATATTTAGCCAGGCAAAGTAAAAAAGTTGAAGAAGAGGTTTGTGTGATAAAGAAGCAGGACAAAGAAATTCAAGTGTTTGAGGTTAAAAAGGAAGCTGTTGCAGAAAAAGTAACCAAGAGCTGTGAAAACTGTGAGACTATAAAGAAGCAAAACAGTGAATTGATTCGCAACTTGAACGGGATGAAAGAGTCATATGATGTCCTGAACAAAGCCATGAATCAATACAACGAGTCGAGCAGTGAACAAGCTATAGCAATGAAGACTCTTAAAGGATCATACATGAGACAGCTTGATAGTGTCAATTATTACACTGAGAAGTGTGCTGAGCATGAATTGAAGTTAGAAACACAGAGAATTGAGACCGAGAGAGTTAATAGATTGTTAAAAAGTTACTCATGTTCTACTTTTGTGGTTGACAGGATTTACCCGATAGTGGAAGGTTTGAAGACGTTTGAAGAAGAAAAGACTTCTAAAGAGAAGAATTCTGAAACAAGAAAAGATGATGAAGTGAAGATATCTGGTAAGAAACCAAGTGTTGTCTATAACAAATGTCCACCCCACGTCGAAAATGGATATTCTCCTCGAAATCCAAATTCAGAAAGAGTCAAAAAGGCAACCAACTTACAGTGGGAGTCTGAGATAACTTGCCAGAAAATATTGATGTCACATTCACATCATCTGACACTGATCATGAGTTTGAGTTAATAAAGAAAGTGGTTGATTAGGTATTGGATAAGGATGAAACGGAGGAGTCCAAGTCAGAGTAAAATTATGAGTCCAACACGTCAAATTCAACAGTCAAAAGGACAAACGGGTGTATAATAAAGAATTTTTGTTATCAAAATCTAATTTGAATGACGAACCGATCAAAGTAGCATATACTTTGAAAGATTCTGACAAATTATATTCTGATGAGGCATTTCCAATAAGAGGTGTTAAACTAGAAATGATAAAAAAGGTTTTCAAACTAATAGAATTTAATATATCTGAAATAAAAGATGAAAATCTTTCTGGAAAACCTAATCCTTACACCTCAAGAGTTCAACAACGTTTAAACAAGAAAAAGGGTTACAGTTCTGGTTCAGGGTATCGAAAGAAACCAAACCATAACGGTAATTTCAAAAAGAAATGACTTGGTTTTATTCCACCAAAAAATCATAAAAATGAAAAAGGTTATAAACCAAAAACTGTTTTTGTTACAGGAAAATCATCTGAAGAAGAAAAAGAGCAAGTGTTCAGAAAGCAATCCAACAAAGAATTCCTTGCCAAGAAGCAAGAAGAAATAAAGAAAGTGTTGCTAAGAAGAAGATAGAGACGAGAACCTGTTTTCAATGTAAAACAGTTGGTCACATTGCCAGGAATTGTCCAAAGGCAATACAAACAAAACAGGGAGTCTCTGGTAAACTGAAAGAAAAGATTGTTGAAAAAACCGAACCACCAACAAACAGATTTAAAGTTTTTGAAAATTCAACTTTTGAGGTTGGTGAATGTTCGAAAGATGTTTACAAAAGAAAGGAGAAACTTAACAACCAAAATGGGTTGTTAAGAATTCAAGTGATAGTTCTGGTGATGAATCTGATTCCACAAAATCAGAGGACCAAAAGTTGTTATGAAAGAAGAGAAGTCAATTCCGCCTTTGGATGATGCAAATTTTCCACCATTGCGGGCTGAAAATTTGAAATCTAAAATTGGTAAAGTTGAAATTTCAAATCAATTCTTTCCTGAAAAGAAAGAATTTGATGTTGAAAAGGCTTTTAATCCCACAGTGCAAAACATTTTTGGAAAAATGATTGACGGGAAGGTCAAGGGGGTTAAAGAATTTTATGAGAAGAAAACTAAGAAACCGAGTGTTGACAACTCGGAATCTCCCAAGGACCGTCAGGCTTGGGAGAATCTCTCTAACTGAAAAAACCTGACTTGGGGGAGCTCCCAAGTTGGTAATCGCGGAGCATGAATCGGCATCATTCTTGAAAATTGTTTTTAAAAATTGAAAATTTTCACTAGTATGACTTGCCGGAACTCCCAGGTTGGTAAGTGTGGAGTAGGAATCGGCATTTTGAGATTTCAACCTACAAGTGGTAATTGTTGGTAAGCAAACCGACAAGTGGTTGAAAGAGAGGTTTTATTTACAAGTGGTTAATCAAGGTCATTAAGTTGAACTTGATTTAACTTTCTTTCAAATGGTTGGAAAACAAAGTGATGATCACATCCCCATTTTTACAAGTGGTAAAATCAACAAAACTTATTTTCCGGAAAAACCATTTTGATTAAAACAAACTTAAGTGTTTTGAAATCATAATGGGAAAATAGTTTGTTGTTAGGGGGAGTTCTGATTGTTTAAGCCAAGTGGATGACGGATTGAAGTAATTTATATCATGTTTTCAATTTCTTGTACAGTTTGTTTTCAAATTTTCCCAGAAAATCAAAATTGAAACATGTTTTGATTTTAGGGGGAGTAAAAATTCAGGAAATTTCGAAAATTTGAAAAATCCAAAAATATGATAAAACCATATAAAGCAAAAACATGATAAAATCAAAAATGAGTTTTGTTGAAAAAGAGGAAATGATAGTACATCAGTGGACGATCACAGCATGCTAAAGAATTGGAATGTTCAAAAGTGATAAACGATTTCACTGATGATGTGCCAGTAGGTTTTCGCACGCTTAGTAGATTGTGTTCGAGATATAAACCTAAATTTCAAACTTACTTATCTCGTGGGGAACATCTCTCGGATATATGGGTAACCCCCGAAATCTTGTTTGAAAGGTCCCTCTTTCTGAGATACTAGGTCTTTATGCTTAGTGATATCTGGGGTATTATCCCGGGACTTCTGATTTTACGGAAGCAATGGCCTAGTCCCCGTATAATACTTTTCGTTTGCTTGAAATATAGCACCACCCTCAGCATAAAAAATGATGAAACATCGCAAAATGCTAATCATGTGCTCTTGAAGAAAAGATTCTCTAAAGGGAACATACCAAAAGTCGAAGCCATCATCTCTCTGATTTTGCGGAAGCAATAGCCTGAGCTCTCATGGCCCTCGCATTTAACCCTTTACAGATATCATCTAGGTATACTCACCTATAAGACTGAATATTGGGATCTGGATATGGGAGTATATTCTGAGGTGGGATACACAAATAAGTTCAAGTGCTTAAAACATTAATCTCGTATCTCGAAACAGTTGAAATTTGTGTGAAAATTTAAGTGGATTAGTATACTGACAATCTAAGTGAATCGTTTAGAACTTAAAATGTTTAAAAAGCTTAACGGTGTTGGTGATTTGTCTCAAAAACTGATATGATCCTCTTACACAAACTCGTAAAAATATTGTTTGTATATATTTCTTTACTGCTTTCCATTAAATTCAAAATTCCAAAAAGATTTTCAGTGTGTTTTAGCATAAATTTTTGAAAAATACAAAAAGATTTTCGACAACTGATGTTGAAGAGCTGATTTTCAAAATTCCGAGTGCTAAGCATGATGAACAACAGGTTTCGGAGTGTTTGTTGTTAGAAAGAAAGAAAGAGATGTTATTCTTACAAGTGGTCATCTGAGATTAAATCATTTTTGAATGATTCCCGCAGAGTGGTTTCTGAATTTGCAATATTTTAAATTTATGAATCTTATGTTTGTGGTAGAGATTGTGCAGGAATGAAGTTTGAGAAAAGCCAGGTTACGATATTAGAACCTGTGAGAAGTGAATTCCAGAGTACGATCCCAGCTTATCGAAAGGGGGAGTCTGATGACATCAAGAGGGAGTCTGAAGATTTAAGCTGCTAATGCTGATAAACTTAAAGAATCAAGAGACCTGATCAAGAGAATATAGATCCTGGTTGAGATTCTGGAAGAAAGAGAAAGAGATTGATTGAGGATGCTTACAATGGAGAATATTTGAAGAGCGCGAGAAGATTGATAAAGGCTGAAGGTTTGACAACCGAAGACTCGACACCGAAGACTTCGTCAACATCCGAGGGGGAGTCTGTTGGTGCATGATTATGTCGACTTCGTCTTGTATCGAGTCTTGTATTGTATTAGATAGATCAGGGCACGAAAATTGAGAAACATGTGTTTTTAGGTATTTCGCACGAAATAGTGATTTCGTGTGAACTTGTTTTCGCTTGAACAGGTTTCGTGCGAAATCACCTAGCCTATAAATACCTGATGTGCCTTGTCATTTGTAACGTTCTGATTCCGGTAGCGAAGCTCTGCCGAAGTGTCTCCAGGCTTGTAATTCGATCTGATATCAATATAGAGACAGTTTAAAGTGATTTCTTGTACCATTCAGCTGAAATAACTCTGATACATCTGTTTCCGCCTTTTGTATTGGACGAGATCTCTTCTGATCGACTCGTTTGGGTCTAAAAACGATCCTACAAATATGGAAAACGATAGAATGAATTGGTTGGACTAAATGAGTGAACGGATGTGTTAATGTAGGCGTGAAGGAAGAAGGTACAAGCACTAGGAAAACGGAAGGCGCACAAGATCGAGGTACGTTCTATTGTGCATACATTTTACTTTGATATTCTAATGTTCATAAAATACAAATCTTAGTTACTTTTGTTTACGGTGATTAATAAGTAGATAGCCAATCTTTTATGGATTGGATTATGTATATAAAGGTTATGATAAGTTATGTAAATTGATCGGTTCGTATTGAACAAGTCAAGTGGAAAGGAATTATTCGACCCATTATGATGGGTGGTTATGAATGAAAGTACGAATGTTGTATGGATGATATTCAATCCGTTATACGGGTTGAAAGTATGTGGTATGTTGTAAGTAATTAACCCAATGCTAACGGATTATAAATGGTATGTCTTATCTCATTTATGAGAGTATATGCTTGACCCGTTCAACGGGTAGGTGAATGCAAAAGTGGAAGGAAAACATATAAAGGAACGAAACCAGAAATTTTTAGATTAAAAGTAAATTACTTAACGAGACTAATTTCTTAAGTTTTGTTGTTTAATGTAGGTAAATCCTCAACTTAGACGGCTCGGCGAGGTGGAGCGAACACACATATGAAGCTTGCCTATATGCGTTTCCGCTACTTATAGTATCAATGTTTATGGTCAAAAAGTGTTTTTGTTGTAACTAGTTTTGGTTAGTAGTTAAACTCTCGAAGTTAACTTGTTGGATCTTTTAAAAATTTCCAGACGTTGGTAGCTTTTTAAAAATCTATGCAATGGTTCTGTTTAGTCTTTTGAAAGTGTCCAAGTTTCACTTGATATTGAGTTGTAAAAACAGGGATATGTTTACGATACGAACGGGTCATGCCGAATTTTCAAAAATAATTGTTTATACTTATCTAAGACTTAAAAGTAATGAAATGGGTGTAATAAGTTGGTATCGGAGCCTAGGTTTGAGGGATTCAAGTATCAAGTGCTTGAACTCAAACCGAAAGCTCGTGCAAGTGTGTGTTCGTTCTGAGGCGCCGTGCAAGTAAGTAAATTGTAAATTTCGATTACATTTCTAGTTGAGGTAAAAAGGAAAATTTTAGGCAAACTGCTCATAAAATGAGTTTTAAAGCATATGATGATGTTAAACGGGTCCGTATTTAAATTACGGACATGTTGGAAAAAGAATCGAGTAAAACGGACTAGTAGAACTATAGATATGGAGTTTTAAAGATAGTATTTTGAGAAAAGGTTAGAGCTGGGCATATACAACAACTCAAATTGATCCCCCTGTGAAAAAGAGGGCGTCGCGTTGCGCGACACCTAACCGGGTTCACCGTCGCGTCACGCAACATCAGTCGCGGCCCGCAATAGCCGGAGTAATATCCGTCACGGCCCGCGAGGACCTCTAATGCTGGCGATATTTTTTGTTTTGTTTGTTTTGAATACGGGACTTGTTTTCAACGTTTTTTAAAGCCTTGTAACCAACGTTTAAAGGAATTTTTGATATTAAGAAAGACGAGGGAAAGTATACATATTAAGAAAAGATGATAATGTATAAGTATGCATTGTAAATTGAATGTAATATGCAAACACGAGTTCAAGTATGATGAAGTAAAAGTATGAAGGGAACTCCAAATTAATAGGATGAACGTTTTATGTAGATGGCGGATACAGGAAATGTTGATGATGCTGAAGTAGCACGACAGGAAGCATTTGATAATAAAGTCATGGAAGCGGCAGAAAAGGTGATACATGCTAACCTTCCCAAGTTAGCTCAAGAAGTCGAAAGCCGTGTCTTAGGGGTGGTAGATGCTATGATGACTAGTAAAATTGAGGAGTTAAAAGAGATGATTGAGGGGTTTAAAAGTAAGGGCAAGGAACGAAGGTGCACGTACAAGGATTTCATGTCTTCCAACCCCGCAACTTACGATGGCAAGATTGATCCGATAGCGTGTCAACGATGGATCTCAAACATAGAGGCAGTGTTCATACAAAGTCGATGTGATAAGGAAGACCAAGTGATGTTCACTACTGGGCAACTCACCTTTCAAGCGAAAGATTGGTGGGACACGTATTGCAAGGAAATAGGTGAGGATAAGCTTCAAGCGATGACTTGGCAGGAATTCAAGGAGCCTTTTATGAGATATCATTGCCCTCGGTTAACCATTGATAAGATACAGGAGGAATTCCTACACCTCCGACAGAAGAACGAAATAATCAACGAGATTACAAACACCTTTCTGGATAAGATGAAGTTATGTGGAGATTTTGCGAAGACAGAAAGAATGAAAATCAATCGTTATTACGGCATATTAAAGGAAAAATAGTGGGAGTTTATCACTCCCTCAAAATGTGAAACTCTCGACGAGCTTATCAATCTGGCTCAGGATAGAGAACTTGAACTCAAAAGACAAGAGGAGCGTGGTGAAAAGAGGTCGGCGGAAAAAGGGACCAATTCAAGTCCGTCTAAGAAGGCGAAGTTTCAAGAGCACGGTAGAAAGGATAATCCAAAGGGGGGTATTACCCCTTGCAAGACATGTGGGAAACTTCATACTGGGGAGTGCCTTTTAGGCAAGAAGGGGTGCTATAAATGTGGTGAGGAGGGACATCCGTCCTACAAATTCCCCAACAACCCGAAGACTTGTTTCAATTGTTTTCAAAAGGGGCATATTAAATCGGAGTGCCTTAAACTTCAGCAAGGATCAAAGAAAGAGGAGAAGAAGGAAGAGGGTTCTAGGGCGAAAGGGAGGATGTTCCAAATCACATCAGAAGAAGCTAAGGTTCATCCGAATGTAGTTTCAGGTATCTTTTTATTAAACTCTATGCCAATTTATGTTTTGTTCAATACCGGAGCTACCATGTCATTTATTTCAAGTGAAATAGTAAATCATCCCTCGTTTAAGATTGAACGAATGTCGGTACCCTTAGAGGTAGAAATAGCCGATAGTAAGAACTATTTGTTACACGAGATTTGTAGAAATTGCAAGTTCACTATAGAGGATGAAGAATTTGATATTGACCTCATACCTATGGTTTTGGGGGAATTTAAAATCATAGTGGGTATGGATTGGATGGCCCGACACCATGCGGCGATTAATTGTGAGACTAAAACAGTACTTGTTCAATCTCCAAGTGGAAAGCGATTAAGCATACAAGGCGAGAGAAATGTGGAAGCGAAACTCTGTACCCTCGTTCAAGCCGTTAAGTATGTACTTAACGGGAGTAGGGCATACCTAGCTTACGTAGTAGATGCTCAACAAAGCTCCCCAAAGCTTAAAAATGTTAAGATTGTGAACGAATTTCCAGACATATTTCCGGAGGAATTACCGGGACTCCCTCCTGAACGTGAAGTAGAGTTCCGCATCGAACTAAATCCGGGTGCAAAACCGGTAGCTAAAGCTCCATATAGGCTGGCCCCCACCGAGATGCGGGAGTTAACGACGCAATTGAAAGATCTACTCGACAAGGGCTTCATACGCCCGAGTGTGTCACCTTGGGGAGCACCCGTCCTATTTGTAAAGAAGAAGGATGGGACGATGCGCATGTGCATCGATTACAGAGAACTGAATAAACTAACGGTAAAGAACCGTTACCCATTGCCCAGAATTGATGATCTTTTTTATCAATTACAAGGGTCGAATTGGTTCTCAAAGATAGACCTGCGTTCGGGATATCACCAAGTCAGAGTGCGAGAAGAAGATATATCAAAAACTGCTTTTAGAACCCGATATGGACATTACGAATTTTTAGTTATGTCTTTTGGGTTGACGAACGCGCCAGCCGCGTTTATGGATCTTATGAACCGGGTATGCCGACCCATGTTGGAAAATATGTGATCGTATTTATAGATGACATTTTGGACTATTCGCGAAGCGAGGCCGAACACGCGAGACACCTACGAGAAGTACTTGAAACACTCCGTAAGGAGAAACTCTATGCAAAATTCTCAAAGTGTGCCTTTTGGCTCAGAGAGGTGAAGTTTCTCGGCCACGTAATAAACTCGAAAGGTGTCTTGGTTGATCCATCGAAGATTGAGGCGGTAATGAAGTGGGTTTCCCCAAAAACTCCAACTGAAGTAAGGAGCTTTCTAGGCCTTGCTGACTATTATAGAAGGTTTATACAAGGATTTTCAAGAATAGTGTTACCTTTAACGAAGTTGACGAGGAAGAAAGAAAAGTTTGTGTGGGGCAAAGATCAAGAAGAAGCCTTTCGAGTGTTAAAAGAAAAGTTGTCTAGTTCTCTGGTGTTGACACTCCCAGATGGAACGGAAGATTTGGTTGTCTATTCGGATGCTTCACATCAAGGTTTAGGATGTGTTTTAATGCAAAAAGGGAAGGTTATCACGTATGCATCGAGACAACTTAAACCGCATGAAGGAAACTACCCAACTCACGACTTAGAGTTGGCGGCAGTAGTTTTCGCCTTAAAATTTTGGAGGCACTATCTTTACGGTTCAAAATGTACAATCTACTCGGATCACAAAAGCCTCAAATATTTCTTCGAGCAGAAAGACTTAAACATGAGGCAGCGGAGATGGTTAGAACTTATCAAAGATTACGATTGTGATATCCTTTATCACCCGGGGAAAACGAATGTCGTGGCAGGTGCGTTAAGCCGAAAGGAGTATCCACCTCCGATTCAGGTGAAATATATGAAGATTATAGTCACACCAAGCTTACTTGAAATGATACGAGATTCCTAAATAAAGTCGCTTGAAGCGGGAGAACCAAAGAAAGAAAGAATGAAAGGTATAGCCGAAAAATTGGAAGAAAACTCGATCGGGCTCAAAACGAGATTCGGTCGAATCTGGATACCGCGGTTTTGTGAAGTCAAGACCGCGTTACTCGAGGAAGCTCATAAGTCACGGTATTCAATTCATCCAGGGGCAACAAAATTGTGTCGAGACTTGAAGACAAATTATTGGTGGCCAGGTATGAAACGCGATATTGTTAAGTATGTCGCGAAATGCTTAGCATGCTCCCAAGTGAAGACAGAACATCAAAAACCATACGGAGAGTTACAACCTTTGGAAATTCCGGTTTGGAAATGGGAGGAGATAACTATGGATCTAGTAACCAAGCTTCCTAGAACGAAAAGGGGGCACGATACAATATGGGTAATCGTAGACCGACTCACAAAAAGTGCCCACTTTTTGCCTATTCAAGAGACTTATTCTTCGGAAACAATGGCGGAAGTTTATATGAACGAGATAATTTCTCAACACGGGGTTCCCGTGTCAATTGTCTCCGATCAGGATACGAGATTCACCTCTCGTTATTGGCAAAAGTTTCATGAAAGTATGGGCACGAAGCTACATATAAGCACTGCCTATCACCCTCAGACTGACGGTCAATCAGAAAGGACCATCCAAACACTTGTTGATATGTTGAGGGCACGTGCCTTAGATTTTGGCAGGAATTGGGATGACCCTTTACCACTAGCGGAATTTTCTTATAATAATAGCTATCATAGTGGTATTCAAATGGCTCCCTATGAACTATTACACGGGAGGAAATGTAGAACTCCCGTATGTTGGGGTGAAGTTGGCCAAAGAGAACTTGCGCCTAATGATTTGATAGCGATGACTAACGAAAAGATCGATCTTATTAGAGCTCGACTGAAAGCGGCTCAAGATCGGCAAAAGGCTTATGCGGATAAGAGAAGACGTCCTATTGAGTTTCAAGTTGGAGATTATGTTCTATTGAAGGTATCTCCATGGAAGGGCATAATCCGTTTTCGTAAACAGGGTAAATTGGATCACCGTTACATTGGACCGTTTAAGATTTTGGCTCGAGTCGGGAAGGTCGCATATCATTTAGAATTGTCGTCTACACTAGACGGGATTCACAATACTTTCCACGTATCGCAATTAAGAAAGTGTCTTGCGGATGAAACGGAATTTGTGCCTCTTGACGACATTGAATTGGACGAGGGGTTGAATTACGTTGAAAAACCGATAGCTATTAAAGACGTGAAGGTAAAGAATCTCCGCAACAAAGCCATTAGACAAGTGTTAGTTCAATGGCAACACCGAAAGGGATCGGAACTTACATGGGAAGCGGAAGATGAAATGCGGAGGCACTACCCTTTTCTCTTTGCTATGTAAATGTTAAATTTGTTAAGTACCCAGGTTTTGGGGACAAAACCTCTTTTAAGGAGGGTAGGCTTGTAACACCCCAAAAACTGATTAATATGAAAATAAGTAAAAGTGAATAAAACCTAACTTAGTTGATGGGTTAGGATAAATGATAAGTTAAATGATGGAAAATGCTTGAATTAGATACTTAACAAACTTGGAGGGGGTAATGTGAAAAGTTTTAATTAAAAGGGGATTAATAAGGTGTAAACCCAAAAACACACACCTGGTGCGTGTTTTGGGATCGACCAGAGCAGGAAAGACAAGGGTTAACCCTTGTTCTTTCAAATTCATCAAATCAACAAGAGAATTCAAAGCCAATCAGTTGCATGTCATCAAATTTTCGATTAACTTATCATACTCAATAGAGTGGTAAGTCCAATTTTGTGTTTTGATGAATCGTAGGAGTAGGGTTTCGCCCAAATCATGAGTTTATGAGAAATTTTGTGTAATTGAAGGTTAAGATAGTAAAATAAGGCAGAATTTATGTTTGATTTTGATGGTTTGGTATGATTGTATCAAAAACCCACTTGTTAAGAAGTTGGTATAAGTAGGATAATTGAGTAAAATCATATATGTAAATTTTAGATGTATAATCTTGTTGTGATTCACAAATGATAAATAAACTAAGGTAGGATGAAACAATTATGCAAAATAGATTGATTGTGAATGTTGTGTGAAAATGGACTAGTAAAGATATGCTTTATATGCTTGTACCTTATGCTTTAAATACGATGCCTACCAAGTGTTCGATGAAATGCTTAAGAGATGAAAATATGTGTGTTTTGGTCAAAAATTACCGAAGCAATTAAGTGATCAAATTAGTTAAGTGAGGTAGTGTGCTAGAAATGTGTGTTGAAAATATGCTAGTTAAGTTATTTGCAAAAACAATTTCAGGAAACGGCTCAGGATATAGAGCTGTATCTATGATCAAACAATGAGCGAAAATGTAAAGGGTGACATAGGATGTACGAGGAAAGCCCTTGATCAATCTAGATCGCCGGCACAAAACCTCGGGAGCTGACAATCGCAGCTGCCTTGCTCTTCTATTACTTCAAATATCAGGATACAGTGCAGGATATGATGCGGATCAACTAGGTGTTACAATGTAATTCGAGTACAAGTGTTTGTGTGTAGTGATTGTTTGCAACAGGAGAGAAAAAGTGTGCGAGAGAGTGTGTGCCTTAATCTGATCCGATCAATCTATTTATAGTAAAAGGAAACTAACTAAATATTATATTATTCCGGGATTCAGAGGATATTCCCCATATGAACGTTGCAGTCCTGGTCTTACGGCTTCAACGTCTTCAAACTAACCGATTTGCCCGAGTCTCGAGGAGAAGAAGTCCACCTGACCGTTAGAGACTTGTTACAATAATTTGCACGTGGTTTAATTAATCACTACCAGGATATCGTATCAGGATGTTACCAATATCCTGATTCGGTATCTTGATCACAAATAAACAATCAAAGCCAGAATATTAGTCAGGATATATGTTCAGAAAATGACCCATAACAATGTGTAATATGGAAAACGATAGAATGAATTGGTTGGACTAAATGAGTGAACGGATGTGTTAATGTAGGCGTGAAAGAAGAAGGTACAAGCACTAGGAAAACGGAAGGCGCACAAGATCGCGGTATGTTCTATTGTGCATACAAATTTTACCTTGATATTCTAATGTTCGTAAAATACAAATCTTAGTTACTTTTGTTTACGGTGATTAATAAGTAGATAGCCAATCTTTTATGGATTGGATTATGTATATAAAGGTTATGATAAGTTATGTAAATTGACCAGTTCGTATTGAACAAGTCAAGTGAAAAGGAATTATTCCACCCGTTATGTATGGGTGGTTATGAATGAAAGTACGAATGTTGTATGGATGATATTCAATCCGTTATACAGGTTGAACGTATGTGGTATGTTGTAAGTAATTAACCCGATGCTAACGGATTATGAATGGTATGTCTTATCTCATTTATGAGAGTATATGCTTGACCCGTTCAATGGGTAGGTGAATGCAAAAGTGGAAGGAAAACATATGAAGGAACGAAACCAGAAATTTTTAGATTAAAAGTAAATTACTTAACGAGACTAATTTCTTAAGTTTTTTTGTTTAATGTAGGTAAATCCTCAACTTAGACGGCTCGGCGACTTGGAACGAACACACATATGAAGCTTGCGTTTCCGCTACTTATAGTATCAATGTTTATGGTCAAAAAGTGTTTTTCTTGTAACTAGTTTTGGTTAGTAGTTAAACTCTCAAAGTTAACTTGTTGGAACTTTTAAAAATTTCTAGACGTTGGTAGCTATTTAAAAATCTATGCAATGGTTTTGTTTAGTATTTTGAAAGTGTCCAAGTTTCACTTGATATTGAGTTGTAAAAACAGGGATATGTTTATGATACAAACAGGTCATGCCGAATTTTCAAAAATAATTGTTTATACTTTTCTAAGACTTAAAAGTAATGAAATGGGTGTAATAGAGAACTTCTATTCCAAGGAAGTACTTGAGATTCCCCAGGTCTTTCATTTCAAACTTTGAGGACAGATTCTTTTTCAGCCTTGCTATTTCTTCTACGTCACTTCCGGTAATAATCATGTCGTCTACATATATGATCAGGCAAGTTACAAGGTCGTTTCTTCTCTTGATGAACAGAGTATGATCAGCGTTACTTTGGTGGTACCCATATTCTTTTATTGCCAAAGTGAACTTTCCAAACCATGCCCGAAGAGATTGTTTTAGCCCGTATAAATACTTTTCAACCGAAATACTTCGCTTTTCTTTAAAACTCCCTGAAAAACTTGGAGGTGCTTCCATGTAGACTTCTTCTGCTAGGTCTCCATGGAGAAATGCATTTGTAACATCAAACTGGTGAAGAGGCCACTCCTTGTTGGCTGCCACGGAGAAGAGGACTCTGATGGTGTCCATTTTTGCAACCGGAGAGAATGTCTCAAAGTAATCGATCCCATACGTCTGTGTGTAACCCTTGGCTACGAGCCGAGCTTTGTACCTTCCAATGGACCCATCTGGCTTATATTTGATTGAATACACCCACCGACATCCAACTGTTTTCTTTCCTTCAGGCAGAGTGCACTTCTCCCACGTGTTGTTCTTCATAAGAGCATGCATTTCCATTTCCATTGCTTCTCTCCAGTTCTTCTTACCTTGGGATTCATTCACGGAACTTGGTATTTGTTCGGAATATAGGGAGGTAACAAATTCTTTCGCACTGTTAGATAAGTTCCTGTCAACGATATTCACTATAGGATAGCTTGAATTTCTGGTTTCCCTTTCTGGGGACCACCGTCGGAGGAACCCCTCTATTGGCTCTAGGAGGTAGAACGTATGTTCCCGAAGTTGTTCCAGAGCCTCCATCATGTTGTGCATTTGATTCGACCTCTCCTTGGACTGCGCCGTTCTGCTCAGCAATCTCCACCTGTTCTATTGTCTCAAGACTTTCATGATTGTTAGTGATAACTGGATCAGATTCGGGCATACTTTCAAGGTTTGGAGAGCCACTTACCTCGGACACCAGTCTGGATGATTCTCGGGTGGGACTTCCGACAGGCTGTAATGGCTCGCTTTTTCGCAGCTTTCCATTTTTAGAAAGATTGTATCGTAATTCTATTTTCAGAAACTCGTTTCTTGGTAATTGTATCTCATTTCGAACTATTGTAAATTCGAGACTTTGATCTTACTAAAATTAATCTTTTGTGTGAAATAAACATCGTTTATACATGTTTAAACATTGATACATATATTCGCTTGATACATGATTCATAAATCTCATAAACGTAAGTTTAACTCGTAAACAATTATCATATATTCGTAATCCTTGAATTTCCATACATTCCAATGCTTGATTATCCAATTACAAGACTAAGTTATATATTTTTCACTTGATTATACCTAACTATAAACCATACATACTTGTTACATTTGATGTGTTATACACACCTATTTTATCACACTTTTTGCTTAATTAAAACATGCTATTTATACATTTTGGACCTCGTTACAAGTTAGATACTTTATAAACATCATGTAACACATTAATAGACAACAAATACCTAACTTATAATGTCAAAAAAATAATAATAAAAGAATTATAGGCTGCCATAATTCCGATCGCAGCTTATTGGTTGAGTTTAGTGGCTTTGTTTAATGCTTAACTCCCACCTAAACCTCTTAAATGCACACCTAACTCAAACCCTAATTACTCCCCTATATAAACCACCTTTCCCCAACCTTTGTTCCACTTTTACAAGCTCAAAACACTCTCTAAAACACTCCTAAACTCAGTTGAGTTTCAGCAAGTTCCAGCAGAAAGTTTCAGCCATTCTAAGTGAGTTTTGACTCACTTCTTCTACTATTTTCTTCTTGTTCTTTCTCCTAAAACACTTGGATAACCTCTAGGAAGGTTTTAACAAGTTTTCTTGGGCAAAATAAGGTGAAACCTCACCATTTTTTAGGTCCAAAGTGCACTTTAAATTCTGCTTGTTTTTATCTTTTTGTATCTTCATGTTTTTTATAGAAACTTGGTGGAATCTTGTTCCCACCAAGCTCACAACTTAGTCCATGGTTGTGGGTTTGTGTTGAGGTGATTTCCATCAAAGTTTTGGGTTCAAACACCCATTTTAATTCTGTTTATACATGGTATTTGAATGATGAAAGCAAGCACAAGACATCATCTTCCATATGATGAACTTGTGACTTGTGAAGTGTGAATAAATGGAAGCTTTGGCTTTCCAAACTAAGTTCCACTCCTTCATTTGAACCTTGTGAACACTCTTGTGACTTGCTAGAATAGATTTACTTTCTTGTTATTCATGACCCTCCGAACCATCTTCATGATGGTTTGTGTAGTGGTGAATCATATAATGAGGTTTTAACCTCCATGCTTGACATACATGATACTACATGATAATCTTTGATTGGAGTTAGTTTTAGGATGTTATTATTACTATGTAAACTATACGTATCTATATAAACATGGCTGAATTTGTGATGACAATCGAGTCATGATTGTTCGTCATGAACTTAGGCTAAGATATCTAAGATTCTAAGTTACTTGTCATGATTCCAATGGGCAATTTGGGACCCATGAAACCACTTGATATGGTGTTATAAACGAGCACTTAGAACTAGATATTACTTTTGTATACATACTTTTGATACTTAATTTCTAAATCCCAAATCTCATCACTTCCTAAATATCATGTAACCTTACCATTTAATCCTTATTCTCCAACAACTCGTCACTCACGGATAATCGAAAAGCATGTGCAATATTGTGAGTATACTTGACCCATTTTACCGTTTTCACACTTTTGGGTGTAACATGCTTATACAAAAACACACACTTAACATGCATACTTTTATGCAATCACACATACAAACAATCCAATACATGCTCACTACTATGTTATGTTTGATTCGTGTTTTCTGGGTGATACTTATGTGATGAACTTGTCATTAATTTCGTATGAGCCTCCACTTAACATGTATAGCGCTATAGGAGTAACGCACCACCCATGAACGAGAGGTCATGTTAAGTTTATTCATTCTTTTGCGGTAATCAGAGGGCCGACTTGTAAATCGCATGCCAGTTTATACGTTAATCTTGATAACTAGGTTTGCCATGTGGATTGATCATTATCATTTTTATACTTATATGCTAGCACGCCAAACTTGTATACTCGCCAATACTTTTGTATTGAACTATGCTTTTAAAACATGTTGCAGGTTTATGATGATGTTGATGATGCATGAAACTTAGTAGGATGCCTAGAAACGCATTTAAACTTTAGTACTTGTTGTATTGTAATTTATTTGTTTCGACTTGTTGTATTTTATTCCAAACCATGTAATTGATTCTTTTATGCAATGAAATAAAATTTACTCTTAAATACTTGTCACATGTTAGCGTTATGTGTAATGAGCAATCTCGTTTTCATCTCACTCTGATGTTTCCGCCATCGGTTGGGGTGTGACACAGGCTTTGGTGACTCATTAGTATGTGTGGATGTATGAGTTAGCTCGTCTTCGCTTGTGGATGGAATCCGCTTCAACCAACTCAGTGAGTCCTCATGCTCTATCTCCCCCTGACCACTGAGATGGGACTGATAGTAATATTATGTTTCAAGAAAGTCGCAATGGACCGTGGTAATCACACGACGTCGTAATGGGTTATAACATCGGTATCCTTTCTGATTCACCCCATAACCAACAAAGACACATTTATCGGCACATGGGTTAAGTTTGGATCATTCAGTTTTGGGTATATGGGGAAAAGTTGTACATCCAAAGACCCGAGGTGGTAAGGTAAGAGGTGGGGGTAGTTTAGTGAGTGTATATAAGGTATCTAGGGGAGTTTTTAGATCAAGGGCTTTGGTTGGCAAATGATTAAGAAGATACATAGCTATGTTTATAACTTCGGGCCAAAAAGATTTAGGGACTTTGGATTAAAGCATAAGGGCTTAGGCCATTTCTACTAGAATGCCATTTTTCCGCTCAACTACACCATTCTGTTCTGGATGTTTTGGGCAAGTGGTTTGGTGAATCATTCCCCTCTCTTGACTAAATTGTTTCATGGAGTTATTAACGTACTCCCCTCCATTATCAGATCGTAAGATTTGAATGTTGGTTTTGAATTGAATTTGGACCATGGTGTAAGACAGTCTGAATTTGTCAAAGACTTCAGATTTGTGTTTTAAAAAATACACCCATGTCATCCTGGTATAGTCATCAACAAATAGTAGGAAAAACCGGAAATTTTGATCTCCATTAGTTTCAGCAAGGACCCCAAACATCTGAATGTATTAGTGAAAAGGGTTCACTGACCCTAGTGTTACTTAGTTTGAATGGTTTTTTATGGCTTTTGGCTAAGGCACATGTTACACAATCTAATGCACTATTGGACGGGAAGAGTTTAGGGAGTAAAAGGTGTATGTACCCAGTGGACGGATGCCCTAATCTCCTATGCCAAAGCCAAGCTTCTCTACTCTTTTTTCCTTGAGCAAGCATCACAGTCCCTGGCTGAGTCACCTCATCCACATAATATAAGCCCTGTCGTTCAGTATCACGCCCAATTATCTTTCCAGTTCTGATGTCCTGTAAGATACAAAATGAGGATGCGTTAGAACTGTGCAATTGAGTTCCTTTGTAACATGACTTATTGATAACAATTTGTGTGTTAACGAAGGAACATATAAACAATTCGACAGTCTTAGATTGGGAGATATTTCAACAGTTCCTCCTCCCTTTACTACTACATTTTCGCCATTCGTAGTTTTGATGTGGGTTCTGTTTGGTTTCTTTGTAGAGACGAACTCCGCTGGCTCGTACGTCATCGTATCAGTGGTTCCACAATCAAAGATCCAAGAGTTTATTTGATCACCACCTTTCTGTGTTGTTAAATAGGCTTCCCCACTTGTTGAGGGATAGTCTTTCAACAACTCATAGTCCTGGTGATTAGTCATCCTCAAAAAAAAAAAAAAAAATCTATATTCACTTTTTTTAACAAATATGTTGTTTATACCGTTAATGGATTAACAGCTGACCGAACGTATTTCTCAAATACGGTGGACACTTGAACTCGCGTTCAAGATTTATCAAATACGCCGGAAACACCACGCTTGAAGCGCGTTCTCTTACCAGCGTATTTATCAAATACGCCAGACACTTGAACGCGCGTTCAAGATTTATCAAATACGTCCAGAAGCAACTGCTACTGAACAAACACGCTCAGAACTTTAACAAAACAAGCTTTGGGGTTTGGCTGTGTTGTTTAACCCAAAGAACGGTGGAATAGACTGGTGCAGCGGCAGAATTGACTGGTGCAGCGGTGGAATTGACTGGTGAAAGTTTAGGGTTTGATGAACACAAGAGCGGCTGTGCAGCAGAACCCTTGCGGCTGGACGGTTTCAAGAACCAGTTTGATGTTGGATTGGGCTGTGCGACGGAACGGCTGTGCTGAAGGTTTAGGGTTTGATGTTGGCTCTTGTGGTTTGATGTTGCGGACCGGTTTCAAGACGGAATGACTAGGATGGAAGTTTAGGGTTAGTTGAGTTGTGCGGCTAGAGACGGCGGCTGTATATGCTGGTTTGATATTCAATTTCTGATTTTCTGGTTTTTCGGTCTGAGTTTAATTGTTGATGACGAGCAATACGGTTTCAAGAATCAGAAACACTGCTCTTATACCATGTCAACTGGTATAGAGAACAAAGAGACTTGAATTGGATTGTATTGAATTGTAAAAACTGTTATTAGGGTTATACAAGGAGGGTGTTTATATAGAACACCATATTACACATCTACTCCCTATACTATATCTTATTATCTTCTTTCCGGCAGTGCTTGTTCATTGTTGGTGCAACTGTAATTGCCATAAAAGCCCTAGTGAATCGATAAACAATATAGGGGGATGATGAGACTGGAAAAGATATAGAGATAGAAGGTTTGTTGAGCTTTTTGAGGCAAAAGTCAATGAATTTGAATAGATGACAAGTCTTGATTTATTTTAGAGGTTTATATATTGTTTTTGTTATTATTTAATTCCTGTTTTAAGAAGTTTTTTATATTAATAATATTAGAATTGGATATTAATCTAATATTTTTTACTGGTATTATTAATAAATTAAAAGAGATATTGATACGTCACATTAACTAGAATCTTTTATTATAAACTAGGTTAGAACCCCGTGTATTACACAGGTTGATTAAATATATTTTTATATAATAAAAAGTTACATCTTTAATTACCCGTGTATAACATGAGTTGAATAACCACGTTTACTACACGACTTGAATAAATATAATGTAATCAGTTAACACACATAGTCGTCAAAATACGTTTTTGGTAAAAAGAAACTTTGATATACTATTTACATATTAGAACATTTTACTATGTTTTTTTTTTATTTTTCTATTATTAGGTTATAAACTTGTGTATTACAAAAGTCCATTAAATTCACTTATTTCTTCTTTCCCCATTCATGACCCATTGCTTTATACCTAAATATTAGTTTTTATTCTTCCCTACTTAATACATGTTATCTCAATCAAGTATCAAAACTAAAGAGGAAAACAATTACAAAAAATGATATGTACTTTTCAATTTGAATTCACATACAGAACTAACATGAGGCTATCAACCTGCAAATATGGCTTGTTTGGCATTTAGTCAGCGAAACGCGGGCTGGATCTCTCCTTTGAGTGGATTTGATAGCTCGGAATGAAAAGGGGCTTGCTCCATGTGAATAGCCCCATTAATTTAAGAGATCCAATTGTGTTTGGACTACATCTCTGGTGAAAACAGAGGCAATTTTGCTTGGGTTTCAGGCAGTTTTGCGTTTGCACCACATCCCCATTCCATTTTGCGAGTCAGTTGATGTCGGTCATCAAACGATAGTGGGATCCTCACATGTTAGGCACGTGAGGGAAATAAACTGAGATAATTAACTTGGTTAGTCATAAAGGATTAAACCAGTAACAAAAAAAAACTTAAAGGATGTTTTTAGCAAGTTTTAAACATTAAGGGTGAAACCTGCAAGTTTGAGTAAACATAAAGGAAGTTTTGTGCAATTTACTCTCAAAATTATATTAGAAGATAAATATAAACATAGATATATGGTTATAGATAAACGTCGACTTAAAATATGGGATAACTTGATAAATTATCTTAAAACTTGTAACTTTAAGATAAAAATAAGAGTAAACTGCCATTTTGGTCCCTGTGGTTTGGCCAGTTTTGCCACTTTAGTCCAAATCTCAAACTTATTACATCTGGGCCCCTGTGGTTTGCATTTTGTTGCCATTTTAGTCCAAAATCCAAAAACCCTAGTTTTTTTACTGTTGCAACCTCCTATTTTGTCCTGTAGTGCAGGGGCATTTTGGTCCATGTTAATTTATTATAACATTTCAATAATTAATAACATCATCTTCAAGAACATCATCAAACTTCATCATCAAAACCCAGAAAATCAAGAACATCTTCAAGAAAATCAAGAAACCAGAACAAAACCCAGAATAAAAATATAATTTCATTAAAATTAAATCAAAACAAAAACCGATTTGTAAAAAGAAACGAGGCTCAGATCTGTATCTTCAAGAACATCATCAAACATCATCATCAAAACCCAGAAAATCCAGCAAATCAAGAACATCAACTTCAAGAAAATCAAAAACCGATTTGTAAAAAGAAACGAGGCTCAGATCTGTATCTTCAAGAACATCATCAAACATCATCATCACAGCCTGCACGTATGTATAATTGATTATACGAAATTCAGATCTGAAGTTACAAAACAAAAAACCGACTCAAAACACAACATCATAACCGATCAAAATTCAAATCGAACACTCATCACCTTCAACATCAAAAGTATACAAAATGTATCATTGATTATATGAGATCCAGATCTGGAGGACTCAAAAACTCAACATCAAAACTGATCAAAATTCAAATCGAACACTCATCCGATCTACAAATGTCAAACAAACAATAACAAAATCAAATCAAATGAATTTGCAGTGACCAATATGAAAACACAAAGATCCAGATCTGGAGGACTCACGAACCGAAAGAAATAAGTATAAATAAATCAAGGACTCTGAATCAAGTATAAATACCAACCACCACCATTTCTATTTTCAGATAACCTCCACCTCCATTCTCCGGCCACCACCACCAACATAACCTGAAACCTCTGAAATCTTTTCCGACGACCACCACAACACCCCCACTACCTCTGATTCACTTCAACAGTGAAAATCCCACCAAATGCAGCCACCATCGCCACCCTTTTCAACAGTGAAAATGGCACGAAGACAGCGGTGGTGTGATCTGGTGCTTCTTCGGTGCCGGATTTTTGGGGATTTAGGGTTTGAGGGGTGAGGTCGAGGAGAGTGAGGGTGGAGTAGTGGAAGCCGTAATGGGGGTGGGGTCGAGGTGGAGGACGGATTTTCTAGCAGACCGATGACGATGATTTAGGGTTTAAGGGGTGAGGAAGGAGGTGAGGTCTGGTAGGGTTTGAGGGGTGAGGAAGGAGGTGGCGGTTGTGGTGCTATAGAGAGAGAGAAGAGAGAGAGTAAACTGTCATTTTGATCATCATCATCCCCAATATCATCATCATCATCCTCCTCATATATTTTTTCTAAAAAAAAAACTAAAACAAATGAAATTTAAAAAATGACCAAAATGCCCCTGCACTACAGGACAAAATAGGAGGTTGCAACAGTAAAAAAACTAGGGTTTTTGGATTTTGGACTAAAATGGCAACAAAATGCAAACCACAGGGACCCAGATGTAATAAGTTTGAGATTTGGACTAAAGTGGCAAAACTGGCCAAACCACAGGGACCAAAATGGCAGTTTACTCTAAAAATAAATATAAATATATGGCAAGAAAACTAAAAAATAGATGTCTCTCGTATTGACGCGTGTCCATTAATTGGTTTCTTTTATTATATGTATAGATTATATATTCTTTTTAATTTTTTAATATAGCTAAATATAACAACATACTTACATTAAACTTTCAATTCAATATAGTATATATCATTTTGCAATATTTCTACAAAATTAACTATGACGTGAATCTTGAGTCTTAACCCCACTAATAAACCAGTAAGGCATAGTGATCGGTAGTTATGAAAACTTTCGATAAAAAATACATGGTATCCTATATTATTATTCATGTTGTGATTGTTATTACTATTATTATCGTTAGAATAAACTGCAATATGTGTTTATGAAGAAATGGCTCAGTGTCATGTTGCATCCTCATTTTTTAAAATTTTCCTGCTGAGTCCCCTGTCTTGTAGAAGCGTTACATGTTGCGTCCCTGAGCCTAACTTCTGTTAGTTTGACCGAGATTGGCCGTTTGTAACAAGGGTAAATCAGTAATTTTCACCTCAATAATCCCCAATATATGGATTTTCTTATTGCGACCCCCAAACCATTTCTCATTCTTAAATCCAAACCCTGTTCGAAGCCCTATTTTCAGTCGTGGTTGATGATCGATTCACATAATGGATATGTATTGGCGAATTCAAGCTGATGTTGATCACATTGATCCTGATGATTTATACCGTAAGTTCTTTCTTGTATAAAACAAATTTTTTGACGCAAATTATCCTTCAAAATCACTGATTAGTTATTTGTAAATTTTCACAACCAATCAATCAAAGTTCTGTACACTTAAGGTTTATCATGGAGGTGAGTTTTGAGATTATCCATGATGGGAGTATCTAAATGGTAAGATAACATATGTTGATAATCTCCGTATGATGATTTATACCGTAAGTTCTTTCTTGTATAAAACAAATTTTTTGACGCAAATTATCCTTCAAAATCACTGATTAGTTATTTGTAAATTTTCACAACCAATCAATCAAAGTCTGTACACTTAAGGTTTATCATGGAGGTGAGTTTTGAGATTATCCATGATGGGAGTATCTAAATAGTAAGATAACATATGTTGATAATCTCCGTATGATGATGATGTGTTTTATAACTTTACCAAGAATCCACATGTTTGTTTAGATTTTGGACTTAGGTAGTTGAGTGTCCATGGTGATTTAGTCCAATTTTACATATTAGAGATTAAGTTTATATTTGTCACTATGACATATGATAAAAGGGTTAATATATATTTTTAGTATGTCTATATTTAATAAGAATATCTTTTAAAAATTAAAAGCCTTTTAATCGTTAGTCTATTATTATTCATAACAAAACTATTATTATTATTAATATCTCCAATCTTATTGTTATTATTTTTATTGTATTAATAATAATTAATTGTCGTTGATATTATTATTATTTATTAATATTAATTAATGTTAAGAACGTCCTTGTTGAAAGATTGGGTATATCATGTCGGCAAAATCTTGACCATGTGTTGCTTTCAAATATATATTATTTAGAAAATAATATTTAAATAAACGTGCACACTGTACATTATTTTAAAATATTTCCAAAGTTTATTCGACCCAATAAAATTTAGTTCTATGATACGTAACAAGGTCTTAAAACATGCAGTTTTATAGTGTTTTAAAATAAAAAATATATTAACTTTAATTCTTACTTCTAGAAATAAAACATTTGTATTAACTATTAAGTTATAAACTTCCTGCTAATAAATTATTTTCTTTACAACTGTAACATCATATTACTTAACATCGAAGTCATTTTTATAACTTTTTCCTAATAATTATTATTCAATAAAGATTTAAAGCGTGTACATTTTTATAACTTTTTCTTTAGCTTTTTGTGGTTATGATAATGACAATAGAATTATTGTTCATGAACCACCTTTTAGTAACATACCGAAACCTTGAACCAGAACAATGCAACGGTTTGGTACGAGTGTTGCAACCCATTCTCATACCAGATTGTAAAATTGTATCTTTTACCCGACTAAAATTGTATCTTCTACCCGACTTTCTCCCACTGGGTAGTTGATTACGCATTAATAGTAAATTTCGATTGTTTTTAGTGAGGTTTGAAAATCATTGTTCTTTTATATCTTAGGTGGTTAAAATTACCCGCTAATGCACAACCTTAATACTCCATGTTATGAATATAAAGAAACAAATAAAAATATGTTTGTGGTTAATGAAATTCTTGACAAAAATTCTAAAGATTTTATTACGTTAAGAATTATGTATCTATGTATTACTTAATACTTTTATGAACTTTCGATAATTTTTGTTTCACTGCACAGGTTCCAAAATATGTGATATTTATCATGTTTCTAAACATGTCATTTCGTGTTGATCTGTTTCTAAACAAGTCGTGTTCATGTTTGAAAAAAAATAACACAATAAGTTATCGTTTCATGTTCGTGTCTAGCATCATAGGTCATCGTGTTGTGTCTGACCTGTTATGCCAACCATATCTTTGATGAGCCAATACTCTTTATAGAAAAGGTAAAACAAAAGTATGGTATAATAGTGTGTATCAGTTAATTATCACTTAAGATGACTATAAAATACAAGTACATAATACCTATAAAAAATAAGTAACAAAAACTTGAACTTTTGTTTGGTAACTTTATTAAAAATAATAAGAATGAACGTCCTTCTTTTTTTCAAATAAAGTAAATACCTAGCGAAAAACTCCTATCTTCCTTTCATTACGGTATTTCTGAACAAATTCCTAGATAACAAGTCGAAGGCAGGGCTAGTGACTGGAGTGAAGTCGTAACAAGGTAGCCGTACTGGAAGGTGCGGCTGGATCACCTCCTTTTCAGGGAGAGCTAATGCTTGTTGGCCCGACCCCAAGTTGTTCAAGAATAGTGTCGTTGAGTTTCTTGACCCTTTGTCTGTGTTGAGATAGGGCAGATGTATAGAACTTTTCATCAAACTTCTTAATAGCATTATTAATTAAAAATGTATTTTCTAGCATTTGACCGCGTACCATTGAAGGCTTTGAAACTCTCGAGCGCAAAAAAATCAGTTCTTACAAATAAATAACCCTATCGACTAAAAGGTGCTTGTTTGGTGTTAGATTATGTGTAGTGGTGAGTGAAACAAATGTCCCACCCTTGGACATGAAGTAATATGTGGCTCCTAGTCAGCAAAAGGACTTGAAGTTAAAAAGATGTGTAATGGTATAATGCCCTTTGTAATGATTAAATATTGAAATTGAATTAAAAAAAAATAAAAACCCATAAAAAATGTTCCATTGGTCATTCTCTCTTCCATCCGGCGTGTTTAAGGAAACGCCCAACAAAAAAAAAAAACATCAAAAACGCCTGGGGGCGGTGACGCAGGCGTGAAGGGACGTTTTTGGGGGAAAATGCCCAAAACCCCTTACACTACGGTTGGTCTTAAAAATTGACTTAGGATCGATACAACCAAGGTGAAGCAAGAAGATATTCCAAAAATGACTTTTCAAACTATCTCTACAAATATTGACTTAGGATCGATACAACCAAGGTGAAGCAAGAAGATATTCCAAAAATGACTTTTCAAACTATCTCTACAAATATGTGGTTACCACACATGAATCGATGACTGCTATCTACCTTATGAATTGGGTATGTCTACCCAATCTTGATGATATCTTCGTGTACTCGAAAAAAATAAATCTAATATAAGTTTTGTTTTTGGTTATGTGTACTCTAACTCTTGGAACAGGTGACCAACTTCATGTGAAATTAAGTAAACCCTACAAAGTGGATGCGGTACTAAAGTGGGATCCACTTAAAACACCCACATAAATGGAATTATTTAAATAAAAATTAGTTCTAAAACTAACAATGTTACACCAGCAGGGATGAGCATTTGGTATCGGGTACCAATATCGAATTTTTCGTATTGAATTATATTCAGTGCCGAATCGGTACTCACTTTTTAGCATTTTCGGTATCGGTACATTCGGTACCGGTCTTTTACCGAATTTTGGCTTCAAATATTGGTCTTGTACTGGTACCCATATTGGCAAATTTCGATATCAATACTGAGCTCATCCCTAACACCAGATACGTTCTATTTCTCTTAATTCTTCCGTGTATAATTCCTAAACAAAGTTATTTCCAAAATAGTATGCCATATCAATAATATCGTTGCATTATTAAAAGAGTTAAAGCATCACCAAATTAGTTGTATGATAGATTGATAGTGTTGTGTTGCTCGAGTTGTGTAATGGAATTAGGAGGGGACCCCCTCTATGTGTAGTTCGAGACGAGAGACACATATCTCAATAACTAGATCACTTAATCAGTTATTCAAAACATAATAATATTTGTGTAATTAATCGAAAAACATGGAGAACAAATAAATAAGAAAAGGGGTTGGGTGAAATGTGAAAAAATAAAATGTTGCTACATAGACACGTGTGTATAGATGATTTCACTTCACTAAGGTGTGTTGTGGGAAAGTGTAATGTGGTGGCGTGAGCGATAAAAAATTTGAAAAAATAAATTGTCAATTGGAGCTCTCTCTAGCAGTCTAGCGTCCCCATGCCCAGCTCGCGCCACCTCCATGGTGTTAGGCTTGTAAATGAACCAAAATAACACGAGCGAAGGCATGTTCATGTTTGTTAATTTAACTTTTACCGAATACAAACACGAACATGTAATTGAACAAACATTTTTGTTCATATTCGTTCATTAAGAAAACAAGAATGTTCGTGTTTGTTCATGTTCAATTCGTTCGTTTTAAAACCTAAACGAACAATTCACAAACGTAAATGAACATACATAAACAAACTTAAACGGGCTTAATTGAAGAAACATAAACATTCAATCGTTCATAACAAAGTTTACGCATCTAATTTCCAAGTTATATATACGAGTCGTTAGATACAAAATCAGTTTTAAATAGATAATTAAATAACTGAATATACTGTAATTATTCTCTTTCATATATGGCATACATCAAGGCATTTGTAAATAAACAACTATGTGAATTGTATATAACATTTGTGTATAACAAATGATTTACGTATAACAAATATACTAAACTAGAATTAAGCACCTTTGCATCGTGGATGGAGCCTAAAACTATGCCAAATAACATCAATGCCATACAGCTAATAGCGACCATCAACACTGAAGTTGTGGCGTGTTAATGTGAAGAAATACGACTGAAACATATAACATATAAAAAATAACTATGTCGGTTTAGGACCCAGGCGTTGCGACAAACTTGTTAGATGGAAAAAATAGACGGAAAAACGTTGAACCACACACGCACGTTGCACCGTGTTAACTCGCGAAATAACGTAGAAAAGAATAACTAAGTTGATGTAGGATGCGCCCGTTGCGGCGAACTTGCCAAAGGGGGAAAATAGACACGTTGCAATATACCTGTCAAATGTGGAAAAAAAGACCAAAAACGTTAACCACACACGCACGTTGCGACATATTAACTCACAAATTTTAGAACGAAACGTAAAACGAAAATTTGCGAAAGATAAAAAGTATGGGGGACCAAAGTTGTAAATAAAAAAGTTATGGGTTAAATTACAAAAGTTGAAAAGTTTTTGGTTAAAAGTAAACAAATTAAGAAGGTTAAAATACAAAAGATGAAAACCTTTGGGTTAAAAGTGAAAAATCATATTTTTTTTTTTTCTGAAAAACACCTCATGCTTGGAATACAACAATGTGTTGCTAATTTATATTATGTAAGTGGTTATATCATCACCTAGACACATCTACATAAAGTGTAAGTTTGGAAATGACTTATTAACTTATTAGTTTTTTAATAACCAACAAGTTAAAAAGATGTCTAACATCGATAAAAGTTCTTTTTATTTTGCCTATGTGAAAATAAGTAAAAAGCTGTTTTTTCAAAAGCCATAAAACCTAACTTTTTGAATAGTTTTTTGACCTTTTGAACATAAAATTTCTAATCTAACTAGGGATGAGCATTAAGTACCTGGTACCGGTACCGAACCGGTATCGAACCGGTACCGTACCGAACCGAATCAGTACCGGGTATATTCGGTACCGGTACCGGTTCCTATTTTACTCGTTTTTCGGTACCGGTACCGGTATTTTTGGGTAAAACACTAGTAAAGTACCGAAAGTACCGGTACCGGTACCGAACTGGTATATTCGGTACCGGTACCGGTACCACTTTTCAACGTTTTTCGGTACCGGACCGGTACCGAGCTCATCCCTAAATCTAACTCACATCTTTTAAGATAAAAATCAAAATGAAAACTTACCCGTCCTTTTTGATCATTTTATTTTTCCCATCACAAAACTAATTTGAATTTTTTGTTTTTAAGTTTATTTTAAATAATAAATCAACAAGCACTTTTGATAAAAATTTGTTTAAAGAATAACCAATCCCAAACACCCTCTAAAAAGTAGTTTAAAGAATAATCAATCCCAAACACCCTCTAAAATTTACTCATCTATACGTGCCATCGTATAATTTGAAGAAAAATATTAGACTATAGGGTTGGGAGCATTGCTCGACACGTGGTGTGGCCAGCTATGTTGATGTTGTTTTTATTTTTTTAAACTATTTTAAATTTCATTTAATTAAAATAACACACTAATTAAAATAGAAGAGAAGATTACATATAATATTTAAAAAAAACTACATAAAATAAAAAAATTAAAAACTTCATGATTTCTCCATGTTATATTTTTTCATGATTTTTTCTTTCATTTCCAACGTCATTGCCAATTGTTGGCCGGTAAGATGATCGACGGGCATAGCGAAAAAATTCATATATTCACATTTTTCTTTAGAGATATCCTTTTATCGTATGACACTTGGATATTTTTCCTCATCTCAATTATATTATATTATATTTATATTCTTGGGCACTACTATACACACCCCCTCTATTACTAACTACACCCCCCCTCCTCTCACATAACTTACAGGTGAGGCCTGCGTGGGACCGACAGTTTCCTCTCACAAGGGGGTGTGGTTAGTAATAGGGGGGGTGTGTATAGAATGGGCCAATATTTTCATTATGGTGTTACACTGTTACATTTATATTCAAAATATAAATATAAATATAATATAATATAATTGATGAAAAATACATTATTTAATGAAAATAAGAAAAATGGACTGTTTTGTTTTCTTATAACAAAAACAGATTTTTATTATAACTCCAGATTTTAACCAGATACCGAGTCCTTTTTAGGTCGAACAAAACTACTGAATTTTCATTATTCAAATTTAATCTTGAAATTTGATTATTTTGATAAAATAAAATTTATCTTTTGCATTGATCGAACATATTAGAAGTTGTATCAACAATAATAGATAGGAGCTTTAATTTTTGTATTTTTCATATTGAAGTTTAAATCAAAACTTGTCAATTAAAAACGAATTTGATTTTGCGGTTTAATGATTAAAGATGTTTTATTTGCTTTTCTTTTAATTATATTGATTACTAGGTTATAACCCCGTGTATTACATGGGTTGAATAAATGAATTTTATATACCAAATAATAAATCATTATCTTTTTAAAAGCCTCCTTTATTGCACGGGTTGAAGAAATGTAATTTTATATATTAAATATTAAAATAAGTTATATCTATAAGAACCATATGTATTGTACGGATTGAATAAATGTAATATTATATATCAAATAATAAAAAAAAATATATCTTTAAAACCATTGTATTACACGGGTTGAATAAATGTAACATTGTTTACCAAATAATAAAAAAGTTATATTTTAAAAAACCCCCATGTATTACATGGGTTGAATAAATATGATTTTATATACCAAATAATAATAAAAAATATTTAAAAAAACTAACAGAATTTTTTTTATATTTAAAGTAGGATAAGATTGAATATTAATCTTTATTTATTTAGTTAATATAAGAATGGAAATCATATCATTGAATAGGTGGGAGGTTGTATTATGATAAATCGGTTAACCATACTGAATGATAAAGATAATAGTGATTGTTGAACAAATTAATTAATCGAATTTAACAGAAACATTTGTGATGTTAGGCGGATTTTTTTTTTAATTATTTGAAAGTTAATATCAACTTTGGAATTCGTATGAATTCTTATTAGATTTGATTAAATATTATTGATAATAAAAATTTGTATTAGATTAGATTTTAGATTTGATTAAATGTTATTAATAATAAGAATTTGTATTAATTTAGATTAAATATTATTATTTTTAGTATTAAATAATTTTAATCAATTAAATGAGAGAATGACAAGTGTCCCAAAACAGGTTTCTTTTATTATATAGTATAGATATCGTGTAAAAATATATATAAAGACCGGTTAGTTTTGTAAAATATTCTAAGTTACGAAATCAAACCCTACAAACTTTTAAAAGTAGAAAAAAATAATTATTATATATATACAATTCATGAATCCCTTAGGAACAGTGCCGGTTACCCGGTGTTTCATGACTGGCATATGTCGGTCTTCCATCCAACCACGAGACGCAGCCCATCTTCTTCACCTACATCTGCCGAGATCTTCAGTTTCATCTTAGAAACCCTAAACCAACCCACCATCCACCGCTACACCATCCATCTCGGGCACCACCGAATCCAGATCAACAGCCGAAAACCTAGGGTTCCGGTGAACGTGAAACCATGTGGAGACGAGCATCTTCTAAACTCTCATCTCTTCGATCTCTCGCCAGACCTAATCGAATCATCACATCTACACCTTCGCCGCTCACTCTTCGTCCATCGGTGACTATCGTCACTCGTCATTATTCCGGTACTTTTTTATCACCTCAGATCTATAATTTTACGTAATTAATCCGTATATCGGAGCTGTGTATATCGTTATTGTGTGAACTTTTTTGATGATATGTGGATTTGGATGTGTGTGTGGTGTGTGATGACGGGGGTAGCCCAAATCTCAATAAAATGACTAATATACATAATAGCTTAAAAGGTTAAAAGGTTGAGAGGTTCAATACGCGCAAACTCAGGAGAACAGTAAAAAGGACAAGCACAGTGTCCGATCACATCAACACTTAACGTCTGAACCATTTCTGCACAGACAGAACATGTGCACAGAGAACACCCTTTTGTCCGCAGGTCTAAACCCTTCAACCCCCAAATGGGCAAGTCCCTCACTGTAGCCACGGATCACTGGTCAAAGGCTTCCTCTTGTAGAAGATTCTTTCCCTATAAATAACAGCCTCTTGCCATCCATTCCAGCCATTCCAGATCAACCCAGATCACCCTTGATCTCTGATCTTACTTCTCCTCGCTAGAACTTGCTCCATGCTTGTTCTATTCTCGGCTCACTACAATATTATCTCACTTAACATAGACATTCTGGGTTGAACCCTTCAAGCCAGAATTCAAAGTGAATAATAACAAAGTGATCCGCCTCCACGTGCTACAAACGTGGGGGGACCCCACGACCTGCGTTAGGCTAATCGAAACCTTGAACCCTTTTACCCCGGAGATATCGCTACAGGCCTTGGTCTTGTATTTGTTGTATCAACAGTGTGAATTGTAGGAAATGTCTCGAAGAAAGTGGAAGATGTGATGCCTATTGCGACCGGTCATGAGCGTGAAGAGCTTGAAGCTGAGCTTCAGGTCGGTTATTGTTTGGCGATTTGTTTTGTAGAACTGTTTGTACTTTTTTTGAGATTAATATTGATTGTTGTTTGTTGTGTGTAATCAGGGACGGGACATTCTGGATATCAATTTTCCTGAAGGTCCTTTTGGTACCAAGGCAAGTATTTAGATAATATGTTGATATTTTCGTTGGATTTTGATGCTTATAAGTTTTATGATGTGTCGTTGATTTGCATTATAACTGCATAAATTTAGCTGTTTATACACTTTTTTTTCAATCATACATTGGAACTGTGTTAATTTAGGGTGCTATTACCACTGGTTTAAAGACGAAATCACACTGGTTAGCTATTAGGAATATAATTAGTTCTGAGTGTTTTATGAACTTGAATGGTTGTATTAGTCAACAGTGTATAGATTGGACATAAAAAGTAAGTTAATTGCAGTTATGCCATTACTTTGAATAAGGAAGAGAACGACAAGAAACAAGAGTAACAAGGCCGGCCACAAATCCTTACGGCGGATTCACAGTGGTGAACCGGCGGTGGTTCTATTCCCATGGTACGGATGGTGTACAAGGCCGACCGGACATCGTATCCTTCACATCACCCCTGCTGAGAAACCTCCGCTTGGCATTCCGGTGGCGGTGACGAATAACTTCTCTCCTGCTCTCTATCACTCTCGAGACCATCGGCGGCATCGCATCTCTTTTCTTCTCCGGCCAAATCCATCAACTTCAAGCCAGTTGGTGAAATCTGCCTGAATCGATTTAAGTAATGGATTGAATCAAACTCATATGAAGCTATGGTTGTACTTCTCGGTATTCGAATTAGGGCTTCTGGGTTGTTGATTACTTATATTTTTTGGGTTTTTTTTACTGGACTCGACTTGCTGCTACTATACAAGGTAATCGATTCCACTTTCTTAGTGAAACTCATATGAATCGTTTGTTACATTTTTTTTTATTTTGAATTAGTGCTCACGTGAGGGTGTTGATTAGTTAGATATTTGGGGTGATGGCTTATCTGGGTTTTGGTGGGACAGAATTGGGTTAAACGGGAATTCTTTAGCTTACTAATATGAAGTTGAACAAGTTACAGACATGAAAGCGGAGAATATGAAGATGTACATCCTTTGAATTATTCGTTTTTCTTCAACATATAAGTAAAGGGAGATATAGCATTATATGTTTATGTGTATATGTCTCTCTCTATATAATCAAAAGCAAATTAAAATAAATTAAAACCTAGCTACACTTTGGAAAACTAAACACCTTTGACCTGTTCCTTCCTCTTAGAATTAATGTTTTCTTTCTTGCATGGCCAGTTGAGTTGAGCTGGAAAGAAAACCCAAATCGAGTCAAAATTGCCCATGCCTAAGTATACTATACTATAAAAGAATGTTTTATAAGGGACCAAATGTTGAACCTACTACACTAAAGATGTAACAATAGTTAGGTAACAAACGTAAAGAGAACAGAGCTATCATACTGAATTAAAACATCATAATTACGAAATACATAAATTATTTGGAAGATTCTAAGATATTGTTCAATATAAGAATCTTTGTTTAAAACAGATACTCCAAAACCTAAGAGAAAAAAAAAAAACTATATAAAAATACTTAATCACCTATGTTTTGTTTTGATACATTATGTGATATGTTTCAATATGTATCAGTTCGCAAGTTGTTCCCAGGTTATCAACAACCTCATAATTTAACATAAAAAGAGTGTATGTCTTAGATTGATACAAAAGTATATTTAAAAACTAAATATCCATTCGATTGCTGGAGGAATTGGCTCATGTTTTGACTAATTAGCGAAAGAGTCGCTTTTGATCTTGTACTTTTTAAAAATAAAAACGAGCAGTTGAAGAAAGATGCATTAATCAATAAAGTTCATTAACGTTAACATTATTAATGAAGTCTTTCACTATTTAAATCCAATTATTCTTACTTGGAAGTAATTTTGTATGTGTTTTTAATAATTTTGTGGATTATAGTTGATATATTTCTTTCTGTAGTTTTCAGTGTGCAAGGAGGAGTTGATCATAGAAAATGAAGCTATGAAGCAATTGTCTTGAAAACACATAATTGATGGCCTCTAATTTAGAGTTGATGTTGGCTTTTTTATTGTTTAAATAATAGCCATCAAACATATTTTATTTAGTTTAGTGCTATATATTTGTTAGAATTTTTCTTCAAAGTAACAAATTTAACAAAGCCTCTTTTCATTCTTTTGGTAATGTGCAGGCGAAGAACCCAACAAGATCGCTGCTCCAAGATCCAAGCAAGATTGACGCAAAACGCACGTCACTAGCGCTAACCTTTTTGCCAACTACACAACAATGGTCTACTTTTCAAGTAATGGTTTTTTTGGATGCAATCCATGTGAATCACTACCACTTTTTTTGCTTCACCTCCTTTCATTGTCATGCATATAAATGTCCAACAATACATTTTGAAATCATTGAATGTATCATCATTTGTATAAACTTGAAAATGTATGCCTGCCTCGAAAGGCTGATGTAGTTTTGCTTTAAAATTGACCACTTATTTTTACACTATGTACCTAATTTCCACGTTGCGTTCGTGAGGTGGATGTAGCTAACCCGCCGCGAAGCGCGGGGTTACTTTACTAGTTACAACCATTCAAAGAAATAAGAGTGGTGACAAGTGGGGTCACATTCTCTCAATAATTCCACCCTTTTGTGTCAATATTCCAAGAACATATATATGCCCCTTAAAAAGTGTCATGGGTGGGCGTATGGACCTTCAAAGCCCTCTCCCCTTGGACACTGACGGGTAGTACGTAGGACGACCCTTAATGGTTATAAAGTATAATTTAATCCCGCATTTATTCATGTATTTATCTTGAATTAGATAACTATGGTTGCTTGTGTTTCAGGTACATTTGGGGCTTAAAAGTGTTGAAATTAAGCTTCGAATAGGCACAACAGGATTGGAGATTGAAATACGGAAAATAAATGAAAAAATTCAATTATTGGAATTGAAGAAATAAGAATTTAACATGATAGAGGACAAAATTACGAGAACGTAGGCGAAAACGGTGAAGAAAACGGAGTTGAAACGAAAAAGTTATGCTGAAAACAAGTTTTTAGGTTAAAGCCTACCGTAAGTTACGGCAAGGGCCGTAGCTTACGGCGCCGACTGACAAAAATTGTCACCGTAAGCCAGTTTTAACCCACCGTAGGCCATTTCAAGCCGGCCACCGTAGCTTATTGTGGAGATTGACGTGAAACTTGTAACTCCCTCATTTAAGGTTGTTTATGGTGCTTTTTCATCATCCAATCATTCCTAACCGTTTTGGAGCACTTCTTGGGCGATTTTGGCTTGTTTTTCTTGGTTCTAAACAATCTCTAAACAATTTGTTGGTGTTTTTGATTCACATGAACATTAAGACTTGTTTGATTATGATGATCCGAGCTATGAGTGGCTAAACTCTTTATGAACATCCTGGATTGAAGGTTTGCTTGAGATATATCATGTTTTGATCTTTATTTCTAGAATAATAGACTTGCATATTATGTTTGTTTATTATGATGTGTTGATATTTGTTCGTAAATAGTTGATTTATGCTTTGATCATAACTCAAACCATACGTTCTTGGTGCCGTTGGCAATCGAGATATCATGGGAGGGATTAGGATTGGGTATTGATTGGTTGGTCATCGGGTAACAACCTCGCGTTCTAGGAATCCGAGTACTTAGTTCCCTTTCACCACGAACACGTAACTACACATGAACCATGTCTATGTGGTTCTTTCTAGTTGGATTAAAACATGAATGTCAATTGAAGCCAGAAGTCTAGGATGGTCATTTGTCTCTAATTTGTTTACAACCAACACTTACATTTTGCAATTAAAATAGTAATCTTAGTTTTAAAATCAAATCAATCAAACCAACTCTTGAAATTTACTTTCATTGCAATTAGTTTAATTCTAGTTAATTTAGATAAATCTTGAAATAACACATATTCCACAAACTCCTTGTGTTCGATACCCACTTGCCACAAACTATTTAGTAGTAATTGGATTAAATTTGATTGTGACCACGACATCACGTCAAATTTTGGCGCCGTTGTCGGGGAGTAGTGCGCAACGTGTGTTATTTTTTTGTTCTTTTTAAGTTTGTTATTTTTCTGGTTTACGCTGGGTGTGTTAGTGTGAAGGTATTTACAGGTGCATGCGTACTAGAAGCTATCACAAGCTATCACCATTGGCATTTGATCCGAAAATTGAGCGAACTTTAAGAGGAAACAGAATTTTGCTAAGAGAAAACAGAATCAGCGGTTCACCAACAACACCAACTACACCAATCACACCACTTCGATACATGGATCCACCACCACCCACTACGGGTGAATTTATACCACCTTTCATACCATCATCCACTCAACCTTCACCAAACACTACCATGCCAACCACCACTACCAACCCTATTTCACCTTATGATGTAACACCAACTAACACCACCCAACCCATTACCACTCAAGAAGAACCTACACTCACTTTTAATCCTTCTCAATTCCACCATTTTCCCATTTCTTTCCAGGTGCGGGTCAATCATCTTCAACCTACTCAATAGCACCAAACTCAACCATTGTCCATGCTACTTCTACATTTAGACCATCGAACCAGTTGGGTTTTCAATATTCGACTCTTCCATTTGGGAAATCTTCGGGTATAGGGGGAGATGGATATGATGAAGGATATCAAGATTTTGAGGGTTATGAGGAAGAAGGATATGCTTATGGGGGTGATGGGGAACAAGGAGAACTTACTTACGTGCAAGGGCAAACTCAAAGAATGTCAAGTGTTGGTGGGTTTCAACAACAACAAATTATACCACAACACATTCGGCCAAGGCCACAAGGGCCACAATTGCAACGTCCTATACCATTGCAACAAGTTCGTCCACAAAATGTACAACCACAATTCCAAAGGCCAATTCAACACCAACTGATGCCACAACAACAATTTCAACCACATGTACCACAAGAGCCTATGAAAAGGCCAATGGGTCATATTCGACCAAGGGTTCGGTTGGGTGTGCCAAGAAGGCTTCTTAGAGAACATGCGAGAGGCATTGAAGCGCATTTTAGGCCGGTAATCACTCACAACCCTTCACCAGTAGTTATTCCTCACAATGATCAAGGGAGGACCTTTGAAGTGAGAACCAATTCATTGCAAAGTTTGCCGAAGTATAAGGGTCTAGCAACGGAGGAACCTTATTTTCACTTGGAAGCTTATGACTCGATTTGCAACACATTTGGGAGTCAAGGATTTCGGCCGACGATGTCAAATTGGTATTATTCCAATTTTCTCTAGAAGACAAGGCAAAGAAGTGGTTTTACACTCTACCTTCAGCATCTATCTATACATGGGCGGAGATGCAACAAATATTTTTAGATGAATTTTACACCGCTAAAAAGACCAATGATGCTAGGAAGGGGTTGAGGAGTTTTCAACAACAACAAGGTGAGATGTTTCATGAGGCCTTTGAGCGTTTCAACATGATGATCAAGAATTGCCCTCACCATGGGATTGAACTTTGGGAATTGATGAACGCTTTCCATGAGGGGTTGAGTGCTGAAGATGCTCGCGACTTAATGTCTATTACCGGTGGCACTTTTGGTACGAACTACGAGCAAGACGATTGGGAGTTTTTGGAGCAAATGGCGGTTACATCAAAAAGAAAAGCTCAAGCATCAAGGAGAGCACGACCGGCCATTACCCGAACTCAAGTGCACGCGGTAGACGATGGTAATGTTCAAACTTCTAATCAAATTTATGATGTGTGTGCGCTTTGTAATGAGTTAGGACATGCGGCTGAAAATTGCCAAGGAATGGAAGGGCAATATGAAGAGGTGAATGCATTGCAAGGACAAGGTAGGGGTGGTAGAAATTACAACATGAATTCCAACACTTACCACCCCGGTTTGAGAAACCACCCAAATTTTAGATA
This sequence comes from Helianthus tuberosus, assembly GCA_030545235.1. NCBI lineage: Eukaryota > Viridiplantae > Streptophyta > Magnoliopsida > Asterales > Asteraceae > Helianthus > Helianthus tuberosus. Next base: position 71,771,667 of record CM060447.1, on the reverse strand, counting down.
TGGAAATCCCTCAAATCAAGCCAACCCGAATTTTCAAGGAAGTCAAGGTAACTTTGCTCCACGGCAACCGGTCAATAATCAAAGTGGGTTCTCGGGTCAAAGTTCTTCAGGTGGAAATGAAGTTATGGAGATGCTCAAGGCAATGCAACTAGAGATGCAGCGAAGAAATCAAATGGATGATGTTCGCATGCAAAAAGATGAAATCCGGGACAAAGCTATCCAATCGTTGACCACTCAAATGGGTCAACTTGCAAGTGACGTGGCATTATTGAAGAAAGCAAAAGGTCAATCACCAAGTGACACGGTGATAAATCCCAAGAACACAAAAAACATTAACATCAATGTGGTAAGCACCGTTCCAAATACTAAATTTAATGAAACATTGCTAACTTCTTCGTAACAAGTGAATACAGGTTTGGAAAAAGATGCCGAAGTCAAGAATGATAAAGATTATGGAGCGCCAATCGTGCCTATCCGAGTGGGGAAACTAAAAATCCCTCATGCATTATTGGATTATGGGGCGAGCATGAGTGTGTTACCAGGTGATCTATACGACATGTATGATTTTGGTCCGCTTCAGGATGTAGACACCATGGTGAGTTTGGCGGATGAAAGTTGGAGGCGTCCACGGGGAATTGTTAAGAATGTTATGATTCGGTTGGGAGAATTCGAATATCCGGTGGATTTTCTGGTTCTAGATTACGCCTCTACCAAATTGGCATCACAACAAAGAGTAATTTTAGGTCGACCATTTCTCTATACGGCAAATGCTCAAATCGATTGTAGAAAAGGAATCATTTCCATGACCGAAAAGAACCGTAATTTGTCATTTGATGTTCAGACTAAGATGATTAGTTACGATTTTGTTGAGGCGAAGGACAGCGGGGTTAGTGAAAAGGTGTTTCAAAGAATGAGAATAAATCACCCACCGGATCGTGAAGAAAAGCATATGGGTTCAATCAAGAGTGTATTTGATTACCCACCGATTCGAAACGAGACAGATGCATTTTGCTCAATGGCACGAGGAAGTGATGCAGATGGCAGAAACCGCTTCTTTGAGCTACCATAAATGGGGTTGGCACGGTCTGGCTGAAGACCCGAAAACTTAGCGCTGCTCGGGAGGCAACCCGGGGTTTTATATTGATCTTGTTGTTTTTATCTTTCTATGTTTCAGGGCCATGGCGACATTCAAGTGTGGGGAAGAGGTGCGGATATTTGTGTGAAGGTGGTGATAGGAAGTCAGATTATCTACAACATCTGTTGTGTCAAACTTCACCAGGTCAATGTACTATTTCCTTAGTCTTGTTTTGTTTTTTAGCTTTGAAATATTGGCAGTTAGTTTGTTTGCTTTTAGATTAAATAAATAAATAATTAAATAAATAAAAAAAAGAAAAAAAAAAGTTTGGTGTGTTTGGAGCGATCTTTCCCTTCAAAGCCATACATTAGGGACAATGTATCCCAAGTGTGGAGATGAGGGGAAATTTTAAAAAAATTATAAAAATTTTGAAATCAAGCTAAAAATAGTTCAAAATTGAACACTGAAGTACCAAACCACATGACACACCGGCAACCCATATTCCTTTTTTTTCTTGGTGAGAGTTTGAGCCACTTATTTGAATTGTTAGAAATATTTTTTTATGAGAGTGATTATGAGTGGGGGTGCATTAGAACTTGTGCTTGAATTCGGTTTGAGGCTTTAGCTTGATATGTATGTGAAAAGGATAAGGGCATTTAGGTAGCCTCGTCAAGGTGTGTGCGAGTGTGGGAATTGGGGGGTTGGACCTCATAAATTATATATATGAACATGGTAGCGAGAGGGGCGGGGGTTTGGACTTTAGTAGCCCATTTGAGCTTTGAGCCGATCTTTTGTTAATCCGTGCCTACTTTCTCTTAAAAATTAACCCGTATTTGACCCGGTTTATTAGTATAATCATCTTGTTCTAGTATTCTTGTTTGTTATGTTTGTTAAATCGAAAGGAAAAAAAAGAAAAAAAAAGATATGAAAATGAAATGAGAAAAAACAATGAAAAAAAAAAGAGAAAAAGAGATTGATGTATTGTATATAGATGTTATGTTTAGATAGAAATAAAAGACCGGGTCGAATCATTAGCTACTACATATATTTCCATTTCCTACCCATATGCCTAGCCGTGTTACAACCTTTAAGTCCCTTTGATTCGCATGCATGTTTAGCAAATTCTTTAGACGAAGGACCGATTTGAGTACAAGCATATTATTGTTCAATTACCCGTTTGCCTTGAGTGTGATCTAGTGTATCTTTGCTAGTTATTACTTGCCACCGAGAAGAGAGTTATTGTGAGGGGTGTGTTATGTGCGGGTTTAAGAAAAAGTTAGTAAATGAGGACAATTGTTGCTTGGTTTGTACTTGATCGCTTGAATAAATTGTGTTTTGTTGAACGGGGTGCTTGGGACAAGCAACGATTAAGTGTGGGGATGTGACGGGTAGTACGTAGGACGACCCTTAATGGTTATAAAGTATAATTTAATCCCGCATTTATCCATGTATTTATCTTGAATTAGATAACTATGGTTGCTTGTGTTTCAGGTACATTTGGGGCTTAAAAGTGTTGAAATGAAGCTTCGAATAGGCACAACATGATTGGAGATTGAAATACGGAAAATAAATGAAAAAAATCAATTATTGGAATTGAAGAAATAAGAAGATAACATGATAGAGGACGAAATTACGAGAACGTAAGCGAAAACGGTGAAGAAAACGGAGTTGAAACGAAAAAGTTATGCTGAAAAGAAGTTTTTAGGTTGAAGCCTACCGTAAGCTACGGCAAGGGCCGTAGCTTACGGTGCCGACTGACAAAAATTGTCACCGTAAGCCAGTTTTAACCCACCGTAGGGCATTTCAAGCCACCGTAAGCTACGGTGGCCACCGTAGCTTACGGTGGAGGCTGACGTGAAACTTGTAACTCCCTCATTTAAGGTTGTTTATGGTGCCTTTTCATCATCCAATCATTCCCAACCGTTTTGGAGCACTTCTTGGGCGATTTTGGCTTGTTTTTCTTGGTTCTAAACAATCTCTAAACAATTTGTTGGTGTTTTTGATTCACATGAACATTAAGACTTGTTTGATTATGATGATCCGAGCTATGAGTAGCTAAACTCTTTATGATCATCCTGGATTGAATGTTTGCTTGAGACATTTCATGTTTTGATCTTTATTTCTAGAATAACAGACTTGCATCTTATGTTTGTTTATTATGATGTGTTGATATTTGTTCGTAAATAGTTGATTTATGCTTTGATCATAACTCAAACCATACGTTCTTGGTGCCGTTGGCAATCGAGATATCATGGGAGGGATTAGGATTGGGTATTGATTGGTTGGTCATCGGGTAACAACCTCGCGTTCTAGGAATCCGAGTACTTAGTTCCCTTTCACCACGAACACGTAACTACACATGAACCATGTCTATGTGGTTCTTTCTAGTTGGATTAAAACATGAATGTCAATTGAAGCCAGAAGTCTAGGATAGTCATTTGTCTCTAATTTGTTTACAACCAACACTTACATTTTGCAATTAAAATAGTAATCTTAGTTTTAAAATCAAATCAATCAAACCAACTCTTGAAATTTACTTTCATTGCAATTAGTTTAATTCTAGTTAATTTAGATAAATCTTGAAATAACACATATTCCACAAACTCCATGTGTTCGATACCCACTTGCCACTAACTATTTAGTAGTAATTGGATTAAATTTGATTGTGATCACGACATCACGTCAGACACCTTCTACACTTGGATATTCACAAAACATATTTTTGTCTTCTATAAAATTTACATATATTTAACACATAAACTATGATTAGGATATTCACAAAACATATTTTTGTCTTCTATAAAATTTACATATATTTAACACGTAAACTATGATTAGAAAAAAACATCTTATTGAAACAATAACTTAATAAAACAATGTAAGATGTTGAAACTTTTTAACAATTTGAGTACATTTTGGATCATTTTAATACATTATTTTATCTTATGTTAGTTACAAATATTTTTTTATATTTAACATAAATAGAAATAATCGTTTTGACACGTTTTTGTATGAATTTGTTATGTTGTATTCTTTAGGTAACGAGCATTTGTTTTTATTTTATTAAAGTGATAAAAGTTTATATTTTACGCTTTAATCGTTGAAGTTACAAGTTCTTCTTGATCCATTCCTCTTTTCTTCGTTGTGTGCCCATTACGTTTATAGGCTTAAATTTATAAAAACTCTTACCCTAACGCAACCGACATACTTGTGAATTACACTCACACGAAATAAACAAAAACAAACCGAAATCGAAATTAAGTATAACTAAACACATAGCGAAATACCGATCTATTGTCTATGTTTGAGTTATGATTTCTGAATTTGGTTGTGTACATCCGTACCCTAATTCCTGATCTTTATTGGGTTTATGTTTTAATCATATCATGTTTGCGTATAATATTATTTGTTTGATTGCGTATAGGCTGATGATATTGGGCTCCATGCTGCTCACAACCCATTTACAATATTTTGAAGTTGAGAAGAGTTAAATCGGTTAAATATTTAAAGTTATTGGGCTCTTGATATTGGGCTATGGTTATGACTTGGGTCAAGGGGTTAAAATCATGCTTTAATATTTAAAGCTATTCAACTTTTCATTTTTACTTTAAATTCTACTAGTTAATTTATTTGAAACATGAAATCTAATTTTTTTTAATCAAGTTCAAGGATATTATGTTTTGGCAGAGTAGTAAATTTTTCAAGAAATTCATTTGATTTAATTTACGTTTAAGTTGTTTAATTAACAGAGTATTATTATATTGGGTTATTGGATTTTATCACCCATAACTATTTGCTATTGGCCACTGCCACTGCCACCCTTAACTATCACTTTAACGCCCGCCACCCCCAACTTAATACTTAGTGTGTTCTGTCACCACGTCGTTAACTAATCACTAACTTTTGATCATGTTACTATACATTTGGGGTGTCCTAAGATCCCTAAAACATTCCTAAGATTCTTATGACACCCCAAAAGTATAGTAACGGGATCTAAAGTTAGTGATCAGCTAACGATGTGGTGACAGAAAATACTAGGTGTTAAGTTGGGGGTGACGGACGTCAAAGTGATAGTTGAGGGTGGCAGCAGTCAATAGCCAATAGTTTGGGGTGATAAAATCAAATAACCCCATTACGTTTGACTACTTAATATAGCAAATGCTATTGGGTATATAAGTGAAGCTACGCCTTTATTAAATTTGAGCAGACTCTTGACTTGTTATTTGGATGTCACATTTTGTCTATAAATATATGTTTAACCCGAGTGTTTTTTTTCCTTAACTAAAAACTTTGCATACTTGTAGTCTTCTCTTCAGTCTTATACACTGATTATTATAAGTTGGACGATTATGTTGCCCCTAACTGGTTATCATGTTTTTTTATTTTTTTTATTTTTTTGATTTGATACATTCTTTTGTATACAAGATACTCTTTGTTCTATTTTAATTTCTACTCTTGCAACTTTAAATCATAATCAAAGACATATTGTAGACTATACATATTCTATAGGGGAAATTTATATACTGCCTTTATCAGGGGTGGACCTAGCTTTATAATAGGGGTAGCCCCCGCTACCCCTTGACGCTCCGATGGTAGTGTAAATTTTGGAAAAATATGACGTGTTTTTTATTTCGTTACCCTTTTTTTCGAAACGTTGCCCCACTACCACTAGCCTTTATAATTGAAAATTTACATATTTTATTTTATAAACCACAAGTTTTTAATGCATAATGTATGATTCTGTTGGGATCGATAGTGGAGGTCGACCATTCCTTTGGGCCGGGGTATTTCCAAGCAACTAAAGACCCTAGGTCTGGCTACCCTAATGTGGGTTTAAGTTAGCCCATTATTTGTTACTTGGAGAAAAATATTTGTAACCCAATATCCCTTATACATTTGTCACCAATAAGAAATAAGAAAGAGATCTTGTACGTTGCCCACGAATGTAGTTGCACACCTTAATCAAACCACATAAAATCCCTTTTAATCTTTATTATTTATTACGGGTATGTGAGGTTCATTGGGGAACACTAAAAAAATGAAGAACAGTGGGGAACCGACTCAAACGAACTCCGATTTGACTCATTCCAGCGGCGTTGGAACCAGCTTGTCGAACCCTAACTAGGATCTCTTAACCCTAACCCCTAAACCCTAAATATATTAGGGTTTGGCTTTTAGGGTTTAGCTTTAGGGTTTAGCATTACGGTTTAGCTTTAGGGTTTAGTTTTAGGGTTTAGGGTTTAGTTTTAGGGTTTAGTTTTAGGGTTTAGCATTAGGGTTTAGCTTTAGGTTTAGCCTTTAGGGTTTAGCTTTTAGGGTTTATAGTTTAGATTTTAAGGTTTAGCTTAGGTTTTAGCCTTATTTTTTAGCTTTAGGGTTTAGAGTTTAGGAGTTAGGATTTAGGGCTTGGGGTTAAGAGATCTTAGTTAGGGTTCGACGAGCCGGTTCCAACGCCGCTTGAATGAGTCCAATCGGAGTTCGTTTGAGTCGGTTCCCCGCTGTTCCCCACTTTTTTAGTGTTCCACAATGAACCTTCCCCTATTACGGGTAAAGTCATTCTATAAAGGCTTCTAAAAATAAAAAGTGTACAAAGACATAATGGATCGCAAAATATAACAAAAAAAAAGACACAACGAGTCACAAAAAAGACACAATGACACAAATATAGAAAATACACAATGATGTAAACAAACAGTCTAAAATCTACAAGCTAAACATCTAAAAGCAAAAAACCTAAAATCTCACATCGTAGGTTCGATAAGACGGTTCCAATGCCGCTCGAATGAGGTCAATCGGAGTCCGTTTGATACCCTTCTTACGACTTCTTAATTTTAGGAAACTTTGTATTTGATCCTTCGCAGTTACAAGCCGCGTACTCCTTTTCTTCCTTCAACGAGATCAAAAGAATCAACTAAGTTTTGAGTTAGTTGTTTCATCAACCAATTAGAAGCCCAGATGTTTAAACCAGTGTTGCAGAAATCGGCCTAGGCGGCCACTTACTGCCTAATTTTGAGCTAGTCGGTCAATTAATCGGCCATGGTCAAAGGTGGTACCTAGGCGGTCAAAAATCGGATTAATCGGACTATATTAATCGGTCAAAATCGGTCCTAGGCGGTCAAAATTGATCAAAATCGGTCAAAATCTAACCATACTATCTGAAACTTGAAGTTTTTATGTGAATTTTGAAGTATTATTTTTATATTATTGGGTATATATATATAATTTTGAAAAAATACATATAAAAATCCCATTCCGATTAATCCCGATTAATCCCTATGCGGTACCTCACCGCCCGACTAGCGCCTAGCGCCTTCTACAACATTGGTTTAAACTCAGCCACCACCAACCTTTGCACCATTGCGTTGACCAAGATGAACAAAGTCAACATATATTGATTTCTTTTGTGGTTGCTTTGTTCGATCAAAGTAAACAAATCAAGAACCATCAGGTTAGTTTTATTAATTGTGTTTACAATTATTAATTAGGGTTTGGGGTTGATTGCATATAATATTGCTTATTATTTGGGTTGTTATCTCGTTGTGTATTGATTCGTTTGACTACTCGTTTGTTACTTGTAAACTTCTCGTTATTATTATCCGTTTTAGTAATAAAATAGAACTACCGTCAATTTCTTAAGGCCTGAGGCGTTGCATTGTTTTAATAACTGTAACATTAACCAACTCTTTTGGGTTAGCCGCATACAACTAATACCTAACACGTGGTATCAAAGCTAGTGTTAACTCTCATATGTACCAGGTTGACCAAGTCATGCATTGTGGGCTTTGCTTTAGGTTGTGTTGTTTTCTTTATTTCATTATGGGTGTAGCAGGGGAAGCTCCCCTACCCCACGTTGTATTTATGTGGAACCATGTTTGTGTTTGTTTTGCATGTTCTAATGGGTTAGTATACGTGGGTTCTGTTCTAGTGGGTTGGAATGGTTATTGTATCGTAAGCCCCCTGATGTGAAACCTGAAGAAGTAGTGATAACTGAGGAAGTCAAAATGAAGCCCATTTTAACCGATAAGTGTAGCGATGGTGATCATGATGTTAAACTAGAGGTTTTTAAGTGTTTAGACACAAAGGTAAGTATTGTAATCAAGCAAACAGGAGAAACCACCTTGGATAAGTCCAATAGAAAAGTTGGTTCATAAGAAAGATAGGAATGAACGGATCAAGAAAGGTATGTTGAAGTTGTTCTAAGAGTGGATAACCGAGCAAATTTTGGTACTCGATTCAATCACTAATGAAGGTTATCGGATCATCTTAAACGGGGAAGTCGAGAAAAACATTAACGAGGAGCCACTTGAAATGGATCACCTGTTCTAGTAAGGAAGAGGCTACCTTTCGGGGAATTGATATAGTTGAACTAAGGTCTTAATCTAGAGCTAACGCTAGAGAGATCTCCACCTTAGTCTGTGCTAGTCACTTAAGAGAAAGGGTAGTACAGAATCATCAACTCATCATAAACGATCTAAAGAACACGATTTAGCAACAACAATAGATTGAAAAACTAAAAGCTGATGTTGAAGTCCATAAAATTGTTACCAAAGATCTGACTGAGTCTTAGCGGCTTCAACAAAGGCAGATTACGTCTCAGCAATCATAAATAGAGGAGTTAAGAAAGTTGATCACTGGTCAGGGATCTGATGTTTAGGCGGAGAGTTCAGGAGTTGACAAAGATCCCGAAGACAAGCATCTTGATAACAATCAAGATGGTGAACAACCAGATCCCATTAATAAATACGTTTGTGATGATACTGAACCGGAGGATGATGTAAACAATGTTGTTGATCAGGGCGGAGTTTAGTGGGAATACTCAGAAACTGGTAGTTAAAGAAGAGATGGAACTGGAAGACAATACTGAGTACGTTTCTAGTGCCCCAACAGGTTGGAAATAGTGGTATATGTGTCTCCAACTTAACATATACCCAAGTCAAGTCTGCAAGTTGAGGTTGAGGACGTCATTCTCTGAATTGGACGCTAATGAAGTTGTGTTTGAAGGGTCTTCTAGAAGAACACATGTTGCGTCACACGGTGGATTGGTTCTTAATATCAATGAAACTGCTGAAGGTGTCAAAGAACAAGAAATCCAATGCACCTGAAAGCTTCGACACCATCATGGTTCAAATAGTTGATTGTTCATCCGATTGTTAAAGCTTCATATGAGAACAAAGGGTTTTCAAGGTAGAATGGGAGAATCATTAGCTGGAAATATGATGAGGTATTCAGATGTTTTGTTATTAAAAGGATCGATGGGTTACAATACTTTTGAGGTTTAGGTTTGCCAGCTTTAATAGTCTGTGTGGCCTGTGAATTACATTCTCTGGCTCAGAAATCCATGACCAACCAATCAAAATGTTGGTGATGTGTAAAATATGGTCTACTAAATTTAACCTGACTTTGACACTCTAGTTTTAACCTAGACTTTCCTAATGCAAGACCACTAGACAAACAAATGTACCTATTAACAATAGTACAACCTAATGAAGTTTGGATATCGAATCCATGAGACACTAGCGATGCTAAACTAGACTCTGACTCAACTAATTATTGGATTATTTGAGTTTGAGTTTGAAGTGGATTTAATTATCTAATAACTCAATTTAAACTAATGAATTTAACAAGACTATGACCAAAATGCAAAGGCAACTAGCACGTGAGGCATAACCAATGATGATGAACAAACCACCCTAGTAAAAATCCTTAATGACATGCAAGACTTCTAGATTTGAAAGTCTATCATGTTCTGATTTTAGACAGACTAACCTTTCGTTAAAGATGATGAATTCTATAGTGATTAGACAGCTAAGAATGTGATCCACACTCAAAAAACCTAAAAACCGATCTTTGAAGTGTAATCAGAATGTGAATGAAGTGCTAGATGGAAACAAGTCTAATTAAAGATCCTGAATCCCATAGCTATTAGAATTGGAAAAGAAACAATTTAACAAACTTCAATATGTGAAGCTAGTTCGAAGATGATAAACCGAAAACCTAGGACTCACTAGACGTGAATAGAAGAACCTCAAGTTATCGAGTATTCAACACTATCAAACAATGAAAAGACAAACCCTAGCAATCCCAAATAATATCTCTAATCAATGTAATTAAATGCACACATAAGTCTACTGATTTTAATTGATTAATTAACCTATTATAACTCTAATAATAGGGTTAGAACGAAAACCAGCCGATAAACGAACAAACAATCGATTTTAACGTGCCTATGGTGAATCTCTTATTTATAAACACATCAATAATGACAACAAATCAAATAATCACGACAATAACTCATAACTATTTTAAATCAAACACAAACTTGATAAAAAAAAGTTAAACCGAAAGTCAAAACATAGTTAAAAGATCATCAAACCTAGGCAGCTTTAGCAAATTAGCCTTTGTAGATTTTAACGAATCATGTGACTGTAGCTTTCAATGAATTCACTTGTGCTTGTAAGACTAATACTAAATGGTGTAGATCGGAATCATGTAATATGGAAGCGGGGATCTCAGACTTCACGATATAATGGCTAATCGAGAAGTTTGATAGACAAAACTTTGGATGGCGCAAAAAACAAATTCACTTTGTTGTTGATAAAGAAGGATTTAGATTCGGCTTTAGAACACCCACCCGAGAAGATTACATTAAAGTGGCTAGAGATTAATAGAAAAGCTAAGTCAACCATAAGGCTTGCTCTGTCTATCAACTTTGCGACACCCTAGAAGAAACCATAACAAGTGGAAACATGGAGACATTATCGAATACGTACTAGAAGCCATCAGCTGTAAACAAGGTGTTTCTGATTCAGGAGTTAGTAAACACACATAGAGAGATTCTATTACCGCTCACATTAATACCTTCAGTTCTCATCTAACACATTTGTCATTAGTGAACTTCAAGCTGGATTATGAATTGCATGCTTGCCTACTTTGATATTCATTGCCTAACAACCAGTAAGGAACTATCAATGCAGTCACCAGTTTAGTTGGATTAGATGCTTTCACTTTCAACAACATTCGTGACTTGATTCTAAATGAGGATTCTAGATGGATTACTGGAGAATTGTCTAGCGCTTTGCAAAGTGCTGAAGGAAGATGACATATCAACATTAGAGGAGGAAACATGGGCGGTCAAAGTCAAAATGTAGAAGAAAGTCTAGACCACAGAAAGATATTATTTGTTGAAATTACCAAGAAAAAGGGGTATTTTGGAAGTCAACGCACAAAACTCAAGTACCCAAAAAAAAGTTAAGCTATCATAACAACTTCAGATGATGAAGCTAGATTATCAGGGCTATTATGTCTTATTCGCTGGAGGTCAGTTGGAGCAGATGCATTAACTTTCAACAAAGTTCGTGACTTTGTTGATAGTTAAAGCATCTGATCCAACTGAATTGGCGATTGCCTGCCCAACTGTCAGGTAATAAAGATAAAAGTAGGCTAGCTTGCAATTCATCATCAACCTTGAAGTTCACTGATGACAAACATATCAGTTAAGAATTGAAGGTTATAATGTGAATGGTAAGGGAGTCTCCCTCTTCATGCATCAGTTTACTAGCTCCTAAATTAGAAACACCTTGTTTGCAGCAGATGACTTCTTCCACGACGCCTCCAAGATTCCACATGTTGTGGTTTCTTCTAGGATGTTGAACACAACATTCATAGAAAGAGCAAGCCTAATCATTGACTTAGCCTTTTTGTCAATAGCTAGCCACTATGGTGTAATCTTTTTGGATGGTATTTCAAAAGCCAAATCCAAATCCTTCTATATTGGTAGATCTGTGATTTACATTTTCCTCCATCCAAGGTTTTGTCCATAAAACTTCTCGATCTTCGTTTTTACCCTCGTCAAACATAATACCGTAGACTAAAGGAATGATAGCCAACACTAGCTTTGATACCACTTATTAGGTATCAAGTAGCGCAACAAAACCATACAAACGTGCACACACGATATCACGCATTACATAATATAAATAATATCGATAATCACGACACAACAAGTTTATGAGATTCGGTCTCAGTGAGGAACCTACGACCATAATATGCATTTAGGTTATTTTATAAATCTTAGAACACCAAAGAATTAGAATGCAAGACGAAGAATATATATAGAACAAACTAGTTAGACGACTTAAAAAAAGGCAAAACAAGTCTTCCACCCAAACCAAAATAGGCCCAAAGGCCTTTACAACCCAATAATTCCATGGTTAATACCAACACTACCACATAATGCAAAAATAACATATATGGTCCCTAAATGTTACATGGTGGCAGCCACATGACCTTCCAATGTGGAGGTCATGGTTTGAGTCCCGCCTGGAACAAAAATGCTTTGTGTTGAGCTGAAAGTTTTCCCGCAATGGGCCTTCGGGTAGTCCGATATGTTGGACCTTTTAAGATTCTGGAAAGGATCGGAAAAGTCGCCTACAGACTCGAACTACCAGAGGAACTTAGTAACGTCCACCCGACTTTCCATGTGTCAAACCTCTGAAAGTGCCTGGCTGAGCATGATTTAATCGTACCACTCGATGACCTCCAAGTAAACGAAACACTACACTTCGTGGAGAAGCTTGTCGAAATCATGGATCGCCAAACCAAGCAGCTCAGGCGCTTGCGCATTCCTATCGTGAAAGTCCGATGGGAAGCAAACGAGGTGCAGAGTTCACTTGGGAACTCGAAAGCGACATGAAGGTGAAGTACCCGCAGTTGTTTGGAGGAGCTTGTTCTTGAGAGTGAAAGTCTAGAGAGAGAAAGTTCTCCAAGGTGATTCACGGTATTGTTACGGCTTCAGCCTAATTTTGGGATGAAATTCCCTCAACAAGGGGAGGCTGTAACACCCCGTGTTTTCGAAAGTCAAAGTCAAAGTCAAGGTCAAAGTCAACGACCGATTTCGCAACTTGACTTGTAATGGATTTCTTTTATGTGTTAATTTTAGTTGTATTATGTAGAGTAAGTGTCAATAATTACAATAATCGACGCGTGCTATTCGCTATCTAATCGACTTACGACTGTGAACTATAGGAAGTAACAATGCGATAAAGTTAACTAATCAACAATCAAACTATGCTAATCAAAATCGACATGGAATCGAATCACAACTCGAAATGCGCAATTAGAATATTGTTATACGTATGTGTGTGTGCCTTATGTGTTACTTGTGCATGTTTATTTATGTTGTGGAAATCAATCGAAACTCGAAACGCAATCGAAACTCGAAAGGCAATCGAACTCAATCGCAATCGAATCGCAAACGCTAATCGAATACGAAATAAGGATGCTTGTATGTTGATATAGTAGTTGGGATTAAAAGTAATTTGACTAGGAAACTCTATCGCATCGGAACGCTCGCAATCGTAATCGAAACAGCAAAAATCGTCGCACCAAACACTCGAACCAAGTGCCATCCGGCCGGATCGCCATCCGGCCGGATCGCCATCCGACCGGGTAGCCGTCTGCACGAGATGACATCCGACCGGATTGCCATCCGGGCGAGATGCCATCCGACCGACCAACACTTTCCACTTTGGGTATCCTATAAATACCCCAAGTCACTCTCCTAGTTACCACTTTTGGCAACTGACGTCCGAACAACTCGTGCTCCTCACCTTTTCTTCGATTTCTCTCAATTTCGGTAAGATCTCATCCTGAATCTTGTACTTCCTTAATCTACACGCACTCCTACACCTTTCTATCTTTTGAATCTTAACTTTTAACCGTGAAATCACTAGATTTGAGGTGTTCTAGGATGACGTCATCATGGTGTTCCTATGAACTTCATGTTTTGGCTTCAATCCACTAAGAACAACTTAGATCTAACCGATTTCCACACAAATAAACAAGAATCTTGCATAGATCTAAACACATTCATGGTGAAAAAGGATTGAAAGATGGTTTCTAACTTTCTTTCAACTCTTTTACACTCAATGCACTCAAAACCGATAGGATCGGACCTTGATCTAGTCATCTACTCATTCTCAGTGTTGTGCTAGCTCAAGATCTGGATTCTACTCACGAGACCACCGATTTCGGGTTAACCAGAAATAACCGTCTTGAACCGGTTAACTGGTCGAAGTAGGGTGATTCCTGTTCGATCGGGTCACTTGGGTCAAGATGGGGTTCTGTTGGTTAACACGTTGTCAAAACGTCTTGATAAAACGACAAACAATCAAAACGGCCAAGTGAAAGACGAACGGAACAACCGGGACGGAGTGCTATCCGAACGACCTACATCTTGGGTCCCACACTTAACCAATTTTATCAGAAGTCTGAGTGTTGAACGAGTTACTATCCAATCGGACAACCACCCGACCGAATTACCATTCGGATCATGAGATACTTGGACTTTAACACTTAAAAATTTTTCTACATGTTCAGTAACAGGGTTCCACCCGGTCGGATGGACATCCGACCGAGTGACTGCTCTGCTGTGAATTTGTTCTCACTGAAGTGTCAACCTGTCGGATTGCCGTCCGATCGGACAACCGTCCGTTCGACCGACCTGAAGGGTAGAGATACTTCAATATTTTCAAATGCTACAACGAAAACTTTAAAAGCCAAGCCACCATACACAAACACATCCTTCTCATAGGAAGAAACAATCCACTCGAATAGTCATCCGACCGGACTACCGTCCGACCGGATAACCATCCGAGCGGATTGTCATCCGCACGACTGGCCGTCCGATCAGATTACCATCCGACCGAACTGCTGTCCGAGCCAATGAAACTTTGCACCGTTTTACGCGTTACTTATCGTATTACTATCAATCTGTTTAGGCTAACCCTACTCCCTAGCGCTCCCTTCAATCCATCAACCGCTGTGAGTATACTTGATCCCTTTTTGCTTTACGCACTTTTAGGTGTTACATACGTTACGAATATTCAAATCACATCGAACACACTACTCAATACTACTTAAACGCTAACCGTTATCGCATGTTATACGTGGCTTATGAATGCTTGTTTGTTATGTTTACACATGGAATGTTGTCTACCTGCCTTAGCAACAATAGTACTATAGTTTGGACTCAGCACCTGTTCGCAGGGGTTGTTAAGGACAATTACTTGCATGGATTACGGTGGTAATCATGTATTGCGAACTGCCTCAGGCAGTCAAACCGCAGTCATTGGTATCGATGGATCTATGTCGATAACTAACGTGCTTCGTATCACTATGTGTTCGTGTTGGTTATGTGTAAACGAATTCGAACTCTATATGCTAGTATCAAACTTGTATGCTCACCTTTACACTATGTGTATTGACTTTTATTTTAACGTATGTGATAGGTGCTTAGGATGCTTATCTGCTAGAAAATCGAGGCTAGAATAAGGCCTTAGAGGCCAACAAATAGTTGTCTGTACAAATGAAATCAAGGGTCTCTAGAAGCAGATAAACAATTGGGCTATTTGAAAAAATCTGAGTTGTCGGAATAGAACTATTTGCCTAGATTTTGTCTGTAATAATTTGTTTACCTTTTGAGACATGGTATGGGACATGTTACTTTAAATTGATTGGTAATGATAATTGTAGTGGAAACTTCTGTACAATATGTTTCGCTCAGTGCCATGCCCTGATGTTTCCGCCATCGGTTGGGGTGTGACAGATTGGTGTCAGAGCCATAACTATAGGGAATTAGGCAAGACTCGACCTAGTCCGGGTCGATGTCTTAGAGACCTAGCCTATAGTTAGGAACCAATAGACCGACTCGTGCATGTCCAGTAGGGATTATATATGAGCTTACTACTATTTCTCGCTATTCTCGCGCACGCTACACTATCACTGCACTCAAAGTCTCAACTATGAATAAGCGATAAAGTCGAGATTAGGTGTGAAAACCGCAAACTCTCGACTAAAATTTGCTTGATCAACCCGCATTTTATTTACAAACGGGGAGAATTAGGCCAAATCAGGAGTGAAATCCACATTTTGATGAATAATCTCCTCTATTTTATCAAAAGCAGGAACGGAGTTGTTAAGCTAAGGGTGAGACCCTAACCTTGACGACTTGTTCCGACCTTTACTTGGTTTTACAAAACTCTCACCAAAGTTTCGACGGACTCCAACGACCTGAAGTCACGATATGACTAACGGGATGCGTGCCAAACGCCCAAGAATCGAGGCAAAAGCATAGTCCTGAAGGTCAAACGAGCACAACAAGTCCTTGTGAATAGTTGAACCACTTTGGATAGTCGAAGTCTACTAGCCGCAGACAATCTATCTCTCGATTTTTACGTGTTTCGATTCTGAGCCCGCTACTGCTGACTCCGATAACTCGTCGATTTTATGTGTTTATATGTGTGTTTACCTGTTTATGTGCTTAATTTTGGAAGAATTATTCGATTTATGCCTTCACTTTGATCCATTTCTATCTCAATACGCTAACAAATCGCTAAATTATGGACGACCTTATGCTATACTATACGCTTATACTATAAAATTCGACATGTCAATCGCGACTGCTATATTCAAACAATCGTAGACTTTGAACGATAGGTTTCTGTATTCTGACAGCCTCTGGTGATTAAATGCGTATGTGCTCTACGTGCTTATGTGCTTATTTGTTTATATGCTTATGTGCTTATGTGTTTATGTGCATCTGTGATTATGTGAATCTGTGATATGTGTCAATATGGTTGGGTGACTGTGTTCTTGAGCTTTAGTAAGTAGTAGACGTGTGAGGTGAGATTCGAATACATTGTGTTGAGTCCTGTGACGATGTCTGTTGCAGACAATGTCATCTGGATCCCGTCACCCATCACTTTCTCGTCAAGAAAAGAGAGACAAACGTCTTGCTGCTATCATCGCTAAACAAGTAGCAAAATCCGTGAGTGATGTCTACGAGAACGTCAGCAAATCATCTGAGGAGTCGAGAACCGAAGCTCTTAAAGCTACCACCAAAGCTGCCTTCAATTTCAAGCAATTCAAGTCTTGTGGGCCAAAGGAATTCACTGGCGAGGAAGGCCCTACAACGTTGTTCCAATGGTTTGACTCCATTGAGGTCACTCTACGACAGAGCGGTTGCCCAAACGAGCTCCGCACTCTGAATGCTACCGGCGTCTTCCAGTCCCGCGCATTAGACTGGTGGACGGCTGAGAGAAACAAGCAGGGAAATGATGCAGCCTACGGTTTGTCATGGGACGAGCTCAAGGAAGTCATGCTGGAAGAATTCTGCCCTCCTCATGAAGCCATGAGCGCCAAAAGTTAGAAGATGAATTCTGGCACATAAAGCAAAAGGAAGGTGAAAACGCAGCTCTCACTGCTCGCTTCAAACAGCTCAGCATCATTTGTCCCGACCAAGTCAAGACTCCAGACATGGCAATCAAGAAGTATATCCGAGCCCTGCCTGACTGTGTCGCAGATTTCGTGCAAGCGGCTAAGACTAAGACGATCGAAGAGACTTACCTACTGGCCGCTGAAATCAACGACAAGCGGGTCAAGGCTGATGTCTGGGATAAAACTTTGAAGCATCTGCATCAAGCTACCACCACCGCACCAACTGCTGAGACCACCAGCGCATCGAACAACAAGAGGAAGAACAAGAGAAAGAACAGCTCCAGCAACAAGAACTGTGCGATCACTGCTGCACCGATTCAAGTTGTACCAGCCCAACAGCGTCAAGTAGCGGCGCCTGTGGCAAATGCACCGCTTGCTAAGCGTGCATACACTGGGCCACACCTGCTTTGCCCTACTTGCACCTACCACCACCCGACTACCATCGCTTGCCGTTTTTGTGCTCATTGCAATATGTACGGCCATTTCTCTACCAACTGTCGTGCTCGACAAGCTCCTGCTCATCAAGCTCTACTCACCACCCCTCAGGGTCAGTAAGCTACTCCGGCACCCGCGGTCAACGCCAGAGCCTGCTTCGCATGTGGCGATCCTAACCATTTTCCCAACATGTGCCCAAACAGGCTTGTGAAACAAGAGCCCCAGCAGCAGCAGCCTCAGCAGCAGCAACACCAGCAGCAACAGCAACAAGCAGCATGCGCACGAACTTTCAACATCAACGTGCGCCAAGCCCAAGCCGACAACAACGTGGTCAATGGTACGTTCCTTGTGAATGGTATTTATGCTTCGTGTTTATTTGATACTGGAGCCGATAATTGCTTTGTGTCTTTCGAATTCGAGAAGCTCCTTAGTCGTAAGCGCTCCCAACTCTCCTCGACATTCGATGTTGAAATCGCTACCGGAAGAATTGTCACCGTTAATTCTATTCTTTGTAATTGTACTCTTGAGCTCAACAATCACATCTTCCCAATCGACCTTATTCCGATGCAACTCGGAAGTTTTGACGTCATAGTAGGCATGGACTTTCTTCTCGAAAACCATGCTGAAGTTGTGTGCTTCGATAAGATGATTCGTTTCTCGCTCGCGAATGGTGATTTATTGTGTGTTTATGGTGAAACTGCTTCGAAAGCCCTCAAACTCATGTCATGTGTCCAAGCTAGCAAGTATCTCCGCAAGGAATACAGAGCTTTCTTGGCTAACATTGTAGTAGCGGAGAAGGAAAAGAAAGGAAAGACAAGAGTGGAAGACCTTCCTGTGGTTCGTGAATTTCCTAATGTGTTCCCTGATGACCTTCCCGGTTTACCTCCAAGTCGTGATATCGACTTTCGCATCGACCTCATTCCTGGAGCCAATCCTGTTGCCAAAGCTCCTTACCGACTCGCACCGTCCGAAATGCGTGAACTCTCTAACCAACTCCAGGAATTACTTGAGAAAGGCTTCATCCTCCCGAGCACCTCTCCCTGGGGCGCGCCAGTCCTTTTCGTCAAAAAGAAGGATGGGTCGTTCAGGATGTGCATCGACTATCAGGAATTGAATAAGTTAACTATCAAGAACCGCTATCCCCTACCCTGAATCAACGATTTGTTTGATCAACTGCTAGGTGATACGTGTTTCTCGAAGATCGATCTACGATCAGGCTATCACCAACTACGCATTCAAGAAGAGGATATACCTAAAACCGTGTTTCGCACTCGATACGGCCACTACGAATTCGTTGTTATGCCTTTTGGTCTAACCAATGCACCCGCGGTTTTCATGGATTTGATAAATCGCGTGTGTAAACCATATCTCGACCGTTTCGTCATCGTGTTCATCGACTATGTCTTGATCTATTCCAAGTCGAAAGCCGAAAACGCGCAACATCTACATCTGGTTCTCGAACTACTCCAGGGGAATCAACTCTATGCCAAGTTCTCCAAGTGCGAATTTTGGCTGGAGGAGGTTCAGTTTCTGGGTCACGTTGTCAATAGTCAGGGTATTCACGTCGATCCAGCGAAGATTGAAGCCGTTAAGAGTTGGATTACGCCTAAGAACCCGTCTAAAGTCCGTTCTTTTCTCGGACTAGCGGGCTACTATCGACGATTTATCGAGGGATTCTCAAAGATCGCTGTGCCGCTTACCACTCTCACGCATAAAGACATGCCTTTTGTTTGGGGAACTGAACAAGAGTCTGCTTTCCAAACCCTCAAGCACATGCTTTGCAATGCTCCTCTTCTCAGTCTACCCGACGGAAACGATGATTTCATTGTCTATTGTGATGCTTCCAACCTTGGTCTTGGTTGCGTTCTCATGCAGCGAGACAAGGTTATAGCTTACGCATCTCGTCAGCTCAAAATCCACGAGAAGAACTATACAACCCATGATCTCGAGCTAGGCGCAGTTGTTTTTGCGTTAAAGATTTGGCGACACTACCTATACGGTACAAAGTGTACGATTTTCACCGATCATAGGAGCCTACAACATATCTTTGATTAGAAAGAACTCAACATGCGTCAACGACGATGGGTAGAACTTCTCAACGATTATGACTGTGAGATTCGTTATCACCCAGGCAAAGCAAATGTCGTTGCCGACGCACTCAGCAGACGGAGCTATCTGCTCAGCATTCAAAATGTACAAGCCCAATACGATCTCGAAACCCTCATCCGCGAAGCCCAGCATGCATGTTTTAATGAACGCACTCTAAAGAAGGAAAGAATCTACCACGACGGAGCCCAGCTTGTGAGCAAATCAAATGGGATATTCCACTTTCTGGACCGAATTTGGATCCCTAAACGGACTGATTTGCGACAGATTGTGATGGATGAAGCCCACAAATCCCGATATTCAATTCATCCCGGTGCCGACAAAATGTACCAGGACCTTCACTACAAATACTGGTGGCCGGGCATGAAGAGGGATATTGCTCTCTAACTTGGAAAGTGCCTGACTTGTGCAAGAGTCAAAGCTGAACACCAAAGACCCTCTGACTTACTCGAGCAACCACCGATCCCTATGTGGAAGTGGGAGAGTATAGCTATGGACTTCATAACAAAGCTTCCGCACACGTCATCAGGTCACGACAACATCTGGGTTGTTGTTGACCGCCTGACAAAATCAGCTCACTTTTTGCCAATACGAGAAGACTACAAGGTAGAACGATTAGCCCGAATCTACACCAACGAGATCATTTGTAATCATGGGACGCCTCACGACATCATCTCTGACAGTGATGCTCGGTTTACCTCGCGACTGTGGGAAACATTTCAAACGGCTCTCGGTACAACGCTTAATCTAAGCACCGCATTCCACCCTCAAACCGACGGGCAGACTGAAAGAACGATTCGTACTCTTGAAGACATGCTCCGTTCGTGTGTTATAGATTTCGGTGGTAATTGGGATGCATACCTGCCATTGGTCGAATTCTTGTATAACAACAGTTATCATTCCAGCATTCAAATGGCATCGTTCGAGGCTTTATACGGAAGAAAATGTCGATCGCCTATTGTGTGGCACGAGATCGGTTACTCGCAATTAACCAATCCTGAGCTATTGCAAGAAACGACTGACAAGGTCCTCCAAATTCGAGAAAACTTGTTGAAAGCTCGAAGTCGACAGAAAAGTTACGCCGAAAAACGACACAAGCCCCTTGAATTTGACGTTGGCGACTACGTACTCCTAAAGGTATCACCTTGGAAGGGGGTGGTCAGATTCGACAAGAAAGGGAAACTAGCGCCCCGATATGTTGGACCTTTTAAGATTCTGGAAAGGATCGGAAAAGTCGCCTACAGACTCGAACTACCGGAGGAACTTAGTAACGTCCACCCGATTTTCCATGTGTCAAACCTCCGAAAGTGCCTGGCTGAGCATGATTTAATCGTACCACTCGATGACCTCCAAGTAAACGAAACACTACACTTCGTGGAGAAGCCTGTCGAAATCATGGATCGCCAAACCAAGCAGCTCAGGCGCTCGCGCATTCCTATCGTGAAAGTCCGATGGGAAGGCAAACGAGGTGCAGAGTTCACTTGGGAACCCGAAAGCGACATGAAGGCGAATTACCCGCAGTTGTTTGGAGGAGCTTGTTCTTGAGAGTGAAAGTCTAGAGAGAGAATTCTCCAAGGTGATTCACGGTATTGTTACGGCTTCAGCCTAATTTCGGGACGAAATTCCCTCAACAAGGGGAGGCTGTAACACCCCGTGTTTTCGAAAGTCAAAGTCAACGACCGATTTCGTAACTTGACTTGTAAAGGATTTCTTTTATGTGTTTATTTTAGTTGTATTATGTGGAGTAAGTGTCAATAATTACAATAATCCACGCGTGTTGTTCGCTATCTAATCGACTTACGACTGTGAACTATAGGAAGTAACAATGCGATAAAGTTAACTAATCAATAATCAAACTATGCTAATCAAATCGACATCGAATCGAATTGCAACTCGAAATGCGCAATTGGAATATCGTTATACGTGTGTGTGTGCCTTATGTGTTACTTGTGCATGTTTATTTATGTTGTGGAAATCAATCGAAACTCGAAACGCAATCAAAACTCGGAAGGCAATCGAACTCAATCGCAATCGAATCGCAAACGCTAATCGAATACGAAATAAGGATGCTTGTATGTTGATATAGTAGTTGGGATTAAAAGTAATTTGACTAGGAAACTCTATCGCATCGGAACGCTCGCAATCGTAATCGAAACAGCAAAAATCATCGCACCAAACACTCGAACCAAGTGCCATCCGGCCGGATCGCCATCCGACCGGGCAGCCGTCTGCACGAGATGACATCCGACCGGATTGCCATCCGGGCGAGATGCCATCCGACCGACCAACACTTTCCACTTTGGGTATCCTATAAATACCCCATGTCAGTCTCATAGTTACCACTTTTGGCAACTGACGTCCGAACAACTCGTGCTCCTCACCTTTTCTTCGTTTTTTCTCAATTTTGGTAAGATCTCGTCCTGAATCTTGCACTTCCTTAATCTACACGCACTCCTACACCTTTCTATCTTTTGAATCTTAACTTTTAACCGTGAAATCACTAGATTTGAGGTGTTCTAGGATGACGTCATCATGGTGTTCCTATGAACTCCATGTTTTGGCTTCAATCCACTAAGAACAACTTAGATCTAACCGATTTCCACACAAATAAACAAGAATCTTGCATAGATCTAAACACATTCATGGTGAAAAAGGATTGAAAGATGGTTTCTAACTTTCTTTCAACTCTTTTACACTCAATGCACTCAAAACCGATAGGATCGGACCTTGATCTAGTCTTCTACTCATTCTCAGTGTTGTGCTAGCTCAAGATCTGGATTCTACTCACGAGACCACCGATTTCGGGTTAACCTGGAATAACCGTCTTGAACCGGTTAACTGGTCGAACTAGGGTGATTCCTGTTCGATTGGGTCACTTGGGTCAAGATGGGATTCTGTTGGTTAACACGTTGACGGCCAAGTGAAAGACGAACGGAACAACCGGGACGGAGTGCTATCTGACCGGACTACTGTCCGAACGGATAGCCATCCGAACGGCCGGCTGTCCGAACGACCTACATCTTGGGTCCCACACTTAACCAATTTTATCAGAAGTCTGAGTGTTGAACGAGTTACTATCCGGTCGGACAACCACCCGACCGAATTACCATTCGGATCATGAGATACTTGGACTTTAACACTTAAACAATTTTCAACATGTTCAGTAACAGGGTTGCCACCCGGTCGGATGGACATCCGACTGAGTGACTGCTCTGCTGTGAATTTGTTCTCACTGAAGTGTCAACCTGTCGGATTGCCGTTCGATCGGACAACCGTCCGATCGACTGACCTGAATGGTAGAGATACTTCAATATTTTCAAATGCTACAACGAAAATTTCAAAAGCCAAGCCACCATACACAAACACATCCTTCTCATAGGAAGAAACAATCCACTCGAATAGTCATCCGACCGGACTACCATCCGACCGGATAACCATCCGAACGGATTGTCATCCGCACGACTGGCCGTCCTATCGGATTACCATCCGACCGAACTGCTGTCCAAGCCACTGAAACTTTGCACCGTTTTACGCGTCACTTATTGTATTACTATCAATCTGTTCAGGCTAACCCTACTCCCTAGCACTCCCTTCAATCTATCAACCGTTGTGAGTATACTCGATCCCTTTTTGCTTTACGCACTTTTGGGTGTTACATACGTTACGAATATTCAAATCACATCGAACACACTACTCAATACTACTTAAACGCTAACCGTTATCGCATGTTATACGTGGCTTATGAATGCTTGTTTGTTATGTTTACACATGGAATGCTGTCTACCTGCCTTAGCAACGATAGTACTATAGTTTGGACTCAGCACCTGTTCGCATGGGTTGTTAAGGACAATTACTTGCATGGATTACGGTGGTAATCATGTATTGCGAACTGCCTCGGGCAGTCAACCCGCAGTCATTGGTATCGATGGATCTATGTCGATAACTAACGTGCTTCATTTCACTATGCGTACGTGCTGGTTATGCGTAAACGAATTCGAACTCTATATGCTAGTATCAAACTTGTATGCTCACATTTACACTATGTGTATTGACTTTTATTTTAACGTATGTGACAAGTGCTTAGGATGCTTATCTGCTAGGAAATCGAGGCTAGAATAAGGCCTTAGAGGCTAACAAATAGTTGTCTGTACAAATGAAATCAAGGGTCTCTAGAAGCAGATAAACAATTGGGCTATTTGAAAAAATCTGAGTTGTCGGAATAAAACTATTTGCCTAGATTTTGTCTGTAATAATTTGTTTACCTTTTGAGACATGGTATGGGACATGTTACTTTAAATTGATTGGTAATGATAATTGTTATGGAAACTTCTGGACAATCTGTTTCGCTCAGTGCCATGCCCCGATGTTTCCGTCATCGGTTGGGGTGTGACAACCCGGGTGTTGTTCAAAAAAATATATCTGATCAGCATTGGACAAGGAAGATGGATCTAATTTACAAAAGAGTAAATGTCAATTTACGTCCCTATGGTTTACACCAAAACGCAGGAACAACCCTCATTTGAAAAAAAAACGCAACAATCAAATCCATGTGGTTGTCAATTGCATCCAATAACGTCCCTCGTTATCTTTTCCAATTATTTTCCCTTTATTTAATTAATATCGTAAAGGGCAATATGGTAAATTCACCCAAAGGTAACCCTTCCCAACCCTTTTAATCCCCTAGCTTCCTTTAGAAGCACAAATTCCCTCCCCCCACCCTTCTTAACTCACCTGCGATAATTCCGTCAAAAGACAACTGTAAATCCGGTGCTCCAAGACAACAATTACGCCGTAATTTTGTTTACATTCCACGTAATTACTACGACATTTCTCTTAATTTTGAATTTAATCTATGATTTTGATATGCGTGCCCGTCGTATAATCTGAAATGTGGGTTGCTTTTCTTCAAATTCCAGTCGGAATTCGTGTGCAGGTGACTCAACGCCTGATTAGGTATCATAACCTTGCTGCAATCAGTTCATTTTGAGTTGTTGTTCATGTTATAACTGCATTTCACAACCTTGTCAAGTTCAAACATGTTCAACATTTACTCTTAGTTGTTGTTGTTGATGATGTTATAATCACATTACAAGTGGTTGATTTCTTGTTGTTGTGGTTGCTGATCAATTACTAGATTAGGGTGATTTGTAAGTAGAATAGGAAACCTTTTGAATATGGAGGGAATTTAAGAAATTTTACAACAGGGACCGAAATGGTCATAAAGTTTAGAGGGCAATTTAGTCTTTTCACAATATTTAAACTGGGAAAATATAACGAGGGACGTTATTGAACGCAATCGACAACCACAGGGACTTGATTGTTGCATTTTTTCAAATGAGGGTTGTTCCTGCGTTTTGGTGTAAACCACATGGACTTAAATTGACATTTACTCTTTACAAAATAAACAAGAACCTGATTTGCAGAATGGTTCTTTTCCATTAAGAAAATAACTTGTAATACGAGTATACAACCAAGTTTTCTTATAAGCAGTCGGGTTCCATCACATCTAAAAATTATTTATATTTTTATGTGCAAGAGAACTTTTGATTTACTTAGTAACAGAGAAAATTAGTGTCCGATCATATTTTCAAAGGTTATAATTATCATACTTTAACTTTAACATTTTGGCATGGTTTCTTGTTTTTCAGATACATGTAAATTATTGCACACATTTTATTTCAGATACTAGTATTAAAGTATATAAATGTGGAATGATACTTGTAGAAGTTCTTACAGTTTATATCCATAGACATGATTGTATTGTATATGGTTATTTCATCAATATTTTTGGGCAAAAGTCACTCATAACTCAAGAATTTTTTTACACATAAAAGTCCCTTCGCACGTCAATTTTGAACAAAATTTTGACATAACTTATGATAACTTCTTTTTTGTGGCACATGTGTAAAATATGATAACTTGTTTTTGTGGCACACATCAATGTAAGGCCGTTGAAGTACTTGACTTTTTTGTTCAACAACTTTATCTCTTTGAATTCAAGCACCACGTTGTTTAATACTTTGATCTACTTGGATTATTTGGCTTTCTCGTTGACATCTTGATCGCACTCTTGTTTAATACTTTGAATCTCCATCTGAATTCTTTTTTGGAGGATAAAAAATATATAGGTCAATTCAATTAGGTTAACATTAAAAATCTTTTGTGAATATATATTTTAAAGATTTCTCTATGATTATTCTTTGTAGAAATTCAATTAGGTTAACTTAAAAAAAGATATTAATACATAGTCCGACTCTTTGTTATGGAACTAACTTGGATTAGTTTATCAAATCTGATTGTAAAAATATGTTACTTTTTTTTAATGGTTAAATGTTACACTTCCTGGGCATTAAAAAAATTCCTCCTGTCCAAACACCTAGAGGGTTTTTTCTTACTCGACCAAAACCTTAGTGGCAAAAAACAATCCATGACATCCTTTTATTTCAATTTATAACACCAATTGGATACACAAGAATAATTAGATTTTAACTCATTTAATAAATAGGTTGTGTTAGGATTAACCTGTTTATCAATATAACTCAGTTTTTACAACCTATCAACCGAGTTAATTTTGGGTTGCAAACATGACCTTACATGTGATTAATAACTTTGGAAGTCAAAATTCATGTCCGATTAACATAGTTGTGTTGTGCCATCACCACCAAGTGGTGTGTGGTGTGGTAGAGGCTTTGCAACTCTGGGAAGAGACAAGGGTTCAATCCGTGGCATAAGTAAACTTGGTGTAATTTAGGAGTAGTGATTATGCAACTTTTGTCGTTAAAAAAACATACTTGTGAAGTAAATTTGTTGCATGGATGAAAATCTATTTTCATAGGACAAGTGTTGCATTACTGCATCTTCAACATAACTCAACCCATTATCAAAATAAAACTCATAATTCAATCAACAAAATCCGAAAATAAGCGAGTCGAAACTTATTATATAATATGAAAACATAAATTAATAAAAGCGTTATCTATAAATACCTTAATCAAGAAACACGATCCAGGTAATTAAATACTACTACTGATTGTCTGATTTTGGGTTGCATCACTTCAACAGAGAACAATTAAAACAAGCAAAATATAGGTAACAGCAAAAGGCACACACTAGCTTGCAAGGCATTGCATCCTTACATCAGTTTTAGATGATGATTATATCATAACTCCAGTAGCTTACTTTTTATTATAATATATAATTATTAGAGAAGCGATACGTCCATCGGGTAAGGGTTCCCAAAGATATTATCGATGAAATAGTGAGGATGAGCAGCATCCATTACCACAAACTGCATATCCTCGGATGGCTTCCAGTGTCGCTTCCTTTGGTTTATGAACCAATTGTTTATCTGCTTCTGATCTAGCCCTGTTGATTCAGCTAGTGCCAACTTCTGAGCTTCCTGTAAACAAAACCATAAAAGTAGTTATCCTCTTATAAGTTGGATATGAGTGGTACAACTGTTAGGAGAATGGTGTTCATTTATATTATGTTTAAGGCGAAGTCTAAGACTGATTAATAATAATACTATATGAAGTGAATCCTCACTTCATTAGTGTTTTTTATTTTTAATTTGGAGGCCAAGCATGAAAATTTATTATCAATCAGTGGAAGCAGCCTCTCCATCCACTCGGATAGAGAAAAGGTTTTCCCTCATCTCACCCTACCAGACCCTACCGACTGCTTTTGCTACGAGTGGGATTTTACTCTTTATATATGTTTGTTTATTTGTTAACCATCATTTTCAATAGTTTATTACCAAGATTAAACATATTAAAAAGAAGCCGCAATGAGGGAGTTCATTGGACCCATGAATGGAAACCAATTTGTGAACTAAAGTATAGGTGAATCAACTATTAACCACTATGATTTAAACTACACGAAGTATGAACGCATGAAGTAACTGAGGACAAACGGACGTTTGATTGAAAAAAAAACCTTTTAGTACAAGCAATGCTTCCGAAATAGCAAACAAGTAAAGAACAACGCATGGAAGTTAAAGTCATATTTACCGAAGGATATGGCCATTTGTAATGTCTAGTCCACCAGTCAAGCAACTGTTGACGAGCTTCTTTGGGCAGTTTCCCTTTCTTTCTTTTCTTCATAAATTCCTGCTTCAGACTTCCTAAATACCCACTGTACTTGCGTAGCAACTGACCTTTCAGCTCCCGATCTTCAGCTTGAGGATCAACCATACCGTTGTTCATGTCAACATCAAGTTCTTCTTCAGATGATCCATTCCTATCCATGCCTCCCTCACCACAACCTTATTTCACAATGAAATATTGCAAAAACATCAAACAAGAAACTTAGTTAACAAAATTAAAGATAGTAGTAAAATGTGTACGACATATGCAAGTTGTAAAATGTGTATCCCATATTATTAATTATGTTGTATAAATAGGTAGTAGTGTAACACATATCTAAAATTGAGTACACAACACTATAGATAGGATACACAAAGAGAAAATACATAAATAACTTAAAAGCTATAACTAATTAGGACCCATTAAACACTTAGTGCCATGTTGGGTATTGTCAATTGATATAAATTAGATAATCACATGTTTACAATTTAGCACCCAACACTATACACATAATACATAAAGAGAGAATAGATAAATAACCTAAAAATATCTAGGATCATTATCTAGCACATGTTAAAAAAAAGGATTGCAGTTTTATGATTCATGTTACATAGATATATAGTAGGTTAACACGTATTAACAATTGAGTACCCTACACCATAGATAGAATACACAAAGAAAAATAGATAAATAACTTAAAGCTATAACTTAGGACCCATTAAACATGTTGGATATTGGCTATTGATTATGGTGCATATATATTATCACATGTTCACAATTTAGCACCCAACATTCTACCCCATGTTAAAGAAGATTTACAATATATGATCAAACCAACAAGTTCATCAATCTAATTTAAACTGTGTATTAAGTTAGCTAAAAAAATAGTAAACCTTACATTTAGATAGTCTTCCTGGTCTAAAATCTCAATGACTGTTGAATTAAATGTCAACATGCATGAATCCCTAAAATTATTGTAACCTATTTCACCCTAGAAAACTATAGAATCAATTAAACTTCTAGAGTATGATTCATTTGTATGATAAATGAAGAAGGTTTGAACCACAAAACTAAGACGAACAAATTAAAACAGTAGTTAGAAAATTAATGGTAATTTAAGATCAAATTCAGATAAAAGAAAAGTAGATCCCAATTCAAATCATTTGCACTGTTTTTATAAATATTTTTTTTAAATTGATCTGAGCCGGTTGTTCTTATTCCCATATATGTGTCAACAACAATTATCGAGGAGACGATGGGTACTTGTTAAACTTCTGATCCATGTCTCCCAAAGCTGTAATATAAGTGGCACATCAACATATTTAACCACCATAAATAATTTCTTCTCGATATTGAACACCACATTGTTTCCTTATTATTATATACCACTAAATAAAATATGTAACATATATATAAAATAAATAACACATGTATGTAGGTGAAGAAAGATCAGATTCCATCATGTACCAGAATCTGAGTTTGAGAAAGTGATTGCCTTGAACTGAGACTCCATCCTTGAGAGAAAAAGCATAGCTTCCTTAAAGGGTTTTGAGAGTTCTTGTTCATATTTAATCAGCATCTCACAGTAAGCTTCCATGAACTGATCAAGGGCTGGATCTTGTCCAACAATGGAGGAACTCATGCCTGCACCACCGCCGCTGGTGCCCGCACCGTCAGAGCCAGATCGGCTGGACATCGCAGCCATCACTGACGCACGGCAGGCTTCTTCTAGTCGTTCAACTACTTCTGGTGGTGCTCCTATCTGTTTTTATTTATAAAGATTCAACCTTTTGTTATTATCTTGATGAAAACTTGAAAATTTTAGTGGGTAAAAGACTAGGGTTTTATAGATTCAAGAAATATTATGTTTTTATTTAAAAAGACTCAATCTTTCATTATTATCTTGATACAAACTTGAATTTTTAGTGGGAAAAAGACTAGGGTTTTATAGATTCAAGAAATATTATGTTATATTCAAAAAGATTCAATCTTTCATTATTATCTTGATACAAACTTGATTATTCAAAAAGATTCCATCTTTCATTATTACCTTGATACAAACTTGAAATTTTTAGTGGGAAAAATCTTAAACATATTATGTTTTTTTATTAAAAAAAGATTCAATCTTTCATTACTCTGTAGATGAAAACTTGAAAAAAAAAGTGTGGGAAAAAGAGTAGGATTTTTTTATATATTCAAGAAATATTATGTTTTTATTCAAGAAGATTCAACCTTTTGATTATTATGTTGATAAAAACTTGAAATGTTAAGTGATAAAAAGACTAGTGTTTTACATATTCAAGAAGATTTACCCTTTCATTTCTATCTTGATAAAAACTTGAAATCTTTAGTGGGGAAAAGACTAAGGTTTTATGTATTCAAGAAATGTTAGTTTCATACCATTTGAAGAAAAGACTAAAAACAAGTTATGTCACGCACACACACAAAAATCTATGAAACCCACTTCTGGGTTTCATCTTACAAATGTTCTCTCTTCATGTGGGTCTCTAATAACCTACCAAAAGAAGAAATACACACATATACATAAATAAAACAAAATATATATTGGATTCCACTCCCACAATTCTTCAAGAAAATGCAATCTTTAAAAAAAGTGACTTCTGGGTTTCTTCGAAAATGTAATCTTTAAACAAAGTGACTTATGGGTTTCTTCCAAAACACAATCTTTAGACAAGTTAGGGTTTTCAAGAAATATGTATATGTATATATAATATACCTTTTGACAATTAAGATAAGCGGATAAAAGACGAGGGTAATGAGGATGAGACATGATCTTGGCTTTAACATTACTGTTGCTATTGGTGTTATGATCTTCAACCATCATAGCAGATGCTGAAGTCCCACAGTTGCTATGGTGACGATGATGGTGATCTTGAGGAGAGAAAATTAGGGTTGTATTATTGTACACAACAGAAGATTGAGGAACACACAGTGACCCTGATCCATTGTTGTTGTTGTGATTATCTCCAAACCTCATTAAGTTACATGATCTACCACCATCACCACAATCCATTTTGAATGTTTGATCTTTCTGCAAGTCTAAGTGCAGCTTCAACTTAAGTTCCTGTGCAAAGATACGTGCATAATTGATAATTGTCTGTATGTTTGGCAGAGAGAGAGAGAAAGAGGGTTAGGTTAAATGGTTAATTTCTCCCGAGATTTAAGCTTACAAAAGGGGTGTTGTTCAGCCCTTTTACTGAAAAACCTATGTACTAGTATACGTCCAAGTAAATAACTAGACGATGAATGAAAGCTGAGGGAAAAAAGGGACTGCTTTAGGTCATTGGAAAATGAGTGTGTTTGTATGTTTGGTTATCTTTTTCTTTTGCACCAAGTGTGTGTTATGTGTGTGTGAGAGAGGGAGATTTGCAGAGAGTGCACGCGAGATGCTGATAAGTTAATGGTAATGTGATGTGTACAGTAGAGTGTAGAGAGACTTGTGAAAGAAAGAATGGTGCAAACGGCATAATGTGGTCTGTATAGTAGAGTGTAGAGACTTGGTGGTGTGTATAGTAGAGTGTAGAGAGACTTGTGAAAGAAAGAATGGTGCAAACGGCAGGGTTTACCTTCCCAATGAAAACCCTCTCCCCGTTTCTTTGCACTGCCACTGTGGCACTGCCAAAACTGGCAAACTCTAGAGAGAGAGAGTACTTAGAGAGAGAAGAGAAGGAACGATCAAATCGAGGTTGTGTATTTTTGTAGTTTTGAGTCATGAGATGATTGAGTGTTCAGAAGAAAAAGTTAAAATGGTTTTTATTCACCCTATGTATACAACTATACCTCTTTCAAGTAAAATCTTACTTTTGCTTCTTTATTTCAAAATAATAAACTTAAATATTGTACCCCAAACTAAAAACCAAACCAAATTAACAATATGCAAACCGAACCAAATTCAACTGAATTCAATTCGGTTTGGTTTCGGTTAAAAAACTAAACAAACTAATTTCAACCAAATTTAACCGAATTGTACCCAAGTACTTTTTTCCTAAGTTATATTCATGTTTGTGTTCCAACTTCTCAAATCAAGTCAACAACCAATTTAAACCGAACATATATTCTTGTTTGTGTTCCAACTTCCTAATTTAAACTGTCAATCGCGAGCAACCAGAGTGTTGGCTGAACATCTTTTAACCTTGATATGTTAAAGTTCAGAAACGCAAGTATATTTTGATGTTCAAAACTAGGTTAGATAATAAATGAGTGAACTTTATTTTGAGTTGGGTTTTAGATCTATCATTTGTGCTCATACAATTTATATGGTTTATTAAGTATTATTGTTTTTATTTATTAATTAATTAAATTAATTGTTTATTCGATTATCCAAATAAACCATTTGGGCTAATAAAATTTATATGGTTTATTAAATATTATTATTTTTATTTATTTATTAATTACAATAACGGTCTATTTGATTAACCAAATAAATCGAATAAACCAAATAAAAAATGTGGAACTAAAACCAAATTTACAATTCGGTTTTGACTAGAAACCAAAGTAAACATCAAATTCATTATTCGGATCGGTTTTTTGGGTTACGGTTCGGTTTTCAGTTTTTTTTTGGTTTCGTTTTTTTTTTCTGAACACCCCTACTTGAATCCATGATCTTCCCTTTCCCAACCTATGTTTTTAAAATTTTTGTGTTTACCAATAAACCATCACCGCATTAGTTTTTTCCTCTCTTAACTTACTAATGAACACATAATTTCTATTAAGAATTAATTTCATCTTGTGAATTGATACATTAATAATTTAAATTATAACTCAAATACTGATAATTTAACTAAGAGTAAATTACAAGTTTTGTCCTTTATGTTTGTCCCAAATTTCAGGCGCTGTCCTTTACCTTTAAAATTGATGAGTTTTGTCCTTAATTTTTCAAAATCCTGCACGTTATGTCCTTTAGACCAAATCCAGTTAGATTTTTTGGTTAAATCTGGTCATGTGCCTTGCATATGAGGGTATTCTTGTCATTTCATGTCCTCAGGGGCTATTGTGTAAAACAACTTATGTTTAGGGGCTAGTTTGTAAAAAAATAAAAACATTTATAAATACAAAAGATCTGTCATTTCTCTCTCTCATGTTCTCTCTCTCTCTCATGTTTTGTCTCTCTTCTCTCTGTATATCTCTGACTGGTGAATCTAATGGTGATGGTGGAGGTGTTTGAGAACGACGACGACGATGGAGGTGTTTGAGAACGACGGGGATGTTTGGGTGTTTGAGAACGACGACGATGGTGGAGGTGTTTGAGAAGGACTGAATCCGACGGTGATGATGGAGGTGTTTGAGAACGACGGCGATGATGGAGGTGTCTGAGAAGGACTGGATTTATTTTCTCAGATCTGGATTGTTGTGGTGGTGGGTTTGTGGATGGTGAAGATGGATGTGGTGGTGGGTTTGTGATGGTGGATGTGGTAGTGGGTTGCGGAGATTCGGTGGCGGCTAGCCGGAACCTTCGCTGGAAATAGAGGATTTGTTGCAGGTTTGTGGGTGATTGTAGGTCTGTTTTGATATTGTGGGGATTTTTGGGGGTTTTTGATTTGGAATTTAGGTTTGTGGGTAATTGTAGGTCTGTTTCGCCGAAACAAATAATTTTTTTCTCTTGATCATCAATGCTTGTTGGGGGGTTTTTGATATTTTTGGTTTTGGGGAATTTTTATTTGAAATTTAGGTTTTTGATTTTTTTGGGTTTTTTATGCAAGTAGCAGTGGAGGTGGAGGGTGGAGGGTGGTGGTGGTGGCGGTGGAGGGTGTTGGGTTAGGTTGCACTATTGAAGCGGTGGAGGTGGGTTATGCAGGATGGTGGTTGTGGTGGGGAGGTGGCGGCAGGTGAGAGAGAGCAGGCAGAGGATTGGAGGGGGTTTTGACAAGGGTGTTTGGTGGAGGGTGGTGATGATATCGGTGAAGGGTGGAGGGTGGTGGTGATGGTGGCCGTAGTGACGGTCGCGATGGAGGGTGGTGCCGTGGTGGTGACGGTGGTGGGTGGTGGAGATGGCGGTGAAGGGTTGTGGTAATGGTTATCTATATATGGTATATATATATACACACTTATAATAATAATAATAATAATAATAATAATAATAATGATAATGATAATGATAATGATAATAATAATAATAATAATAAGACTAAAATTGTTTTGTTTTATTTTTTAATAATACTAAGTAAACAGGGTAAAAAGACTAAAATACCCCTGGGTGACCAGATTTAACAAAAAAAATTAACTGGGTTTGCCTCAAAGGACATAACTTGCAGGATTTTGAAACGTTAAGGACAAAACTCATCAATTTTAAAGATAAAGGACAGCGCCTGAAATCTGGGACAAACATAAAGGACAAAACTTGTAATTTACTCTTTAACTAATTATACTTTTAACATTGTACTTTGGCGCCAAAAGGATAAACACTTGTATAATCATCATAGATTGACCTTTAATTTTCATTCACTATCATTGATTATTAGAAAAATGAAATGGGGAATCGTACATTATCTATAAGGGGGTGTGGGGTGGTCACTAGTGATAGAATTCCATCACTCACAAGCACCCAATCAAGTTCCGCCATGTCATCAACAATTTTTCCATCACTCACAACTTTTTTTAGTGGCAATGGTCATCACTCACCACCACACCCAACAATTTTCCCCCAACCAACAATTACCCTCACAACATAAAATTCATCACGAGTTGAAGAAATCACGCGTTGATTATTCATGCGTTAAACTTCTATGGTGGCGGTGGAAATCACGGAACTTCAACGCGTTGAAAATGGCCATCACGGAACTTCAACGTTCCAGCCCGCCTCCCCTAAGCTAGCAAAATCGAGTTTAAATCTTATAATGATTATGCAAGTAAGATTGTGTTTAGCAAACGAAATGAAGTTAAAAATATCACTTGTTAAATTATCATTATAGATTATTATCAACCAATTGTTAGACAACGGACTAACTTCTGACCCAAGCTCGTGGGTCGGATGGGTCGAACCCGAGCCCATGAGGGAAATCGGAAATTAATGAAGATAATAAATTTTATTCATAGCCAATGTGGGAGTAGCCCACTTGGTAGAGGCTATTGCCTCTTAGTGGGAAGTCTTGGGTTCAATCTCAAGCAAGGAGTAGATTCATATTTATTTGGTGTAATTTAGGAGTATGTAAGGTTTGCCATTCAAAAAAATAAATAAATAAATAAATTTTATTAATAGTTCCATTTTTATCTAAGTCTAGGGATAACTGTGGTGAGTCTAAATGTTTAATTATCTTATAGTTTTATAGTCCTAGTCTAATTGTAATAGCCATGATTATGAGGATGTATAAACTTCAATCCTGCTGAGTTATGGTAGATTTTGAGAGAGTCAGAGTTTCGAGTAATTTTCTTTGATCAATAAAATTGGAGAGCTTATTTCGATTTTAATTTTCTGATTCGTGTGATTTGTTTTAAATGATTCAGACTTGAATTGGTATCAAAGCCATTCAATCCCCATCATTGATAATGCTTAAAGATTTCCTGTGACAAGAGGTTGACGGAAAATGGTGAACAATAGTTGTGGATGCGACGTTGGCATGTAGGAGCGACTTGATTGTCTAGTCGGGATAGTTCTGTAATAGCGATTAGCAACCTTCAAAGCTGGTGATCTATCTAGTTGGGAAACAACAAGCAGACCGGGAGTGTATCATTTTTCGTTAAAGGAGCAGCATCGATCAGCAGCTCGCAAAAGCTACTACTCCATTTTCTTCGTTCGACTGCAACAATGGACTAGGTGGGTTCGTGATTTGCCTTCGAGCAAGCGGTAACGGAGCAAAAGTATCAACAACTATAAAAGCGAGGTTCAGGTTAGGGTCAAGGTATTCCTTTCAGTTTTCTTTCATTGGTTGGTTCTTAGAGTTTATTCAGAATTAACTATGTTGTTAAACCGGGAGAACTGGATTAGGGTCCATCAACACCTCTTTCATATAAACGAACACAGAGGAGAAACATGGTTGGAGGTGAAGGAGATAGACCACAAACAATTGTGGCTAAAGATCCGGCTTCTACAAGCTTATAGTGTCCAATATTGTCACACCCCAACCGATGGCGGAAAGATCGGGATGAGACGAACAAATTGCTCAAAACGTCATAACACTATGTGACAATATAATTTAAATTCAATTTCATAGCAATGCTAGAAATGTCATACAGAATTCAAATAAGAACAACATTGTTTCAAAACATAACATCAAATAAACGTTTATTCTAGGTGTGTTTCTAAGTCCACATAAATCTCCTTTCTTCACTTAGCATCATCTCGTCTATCAACCTGCAACATGTATTAAAATACGATCAACAAAAAGTTGGCGAGTATACAAGTTTTCATACATAGCATAATATATAATGAAAATGTTTAACGAGCTCATATCCAACATGAATAATAATATGCAAGTTACTAATATGCTGAAACGGTGTACTATATGTTCAAACCCAAGTATACAACGCAAATTTGCCTATCCCAAGAGATTAGCGGGAGGTTAACATGTTTAACTTAACAATACCCCAAGATTAATGGGCGGTGCGTTAATCCTATAGCGTTATAATTGTTAAGGTAGGCTAGCAAAGTTAATGAGCATACATCGACACAAAAGTTTACATAGCATACATGTCTAACAAGCATCATATAGTTTCATGTTTAAACGTGGATAGAGTGTGATTAAAATAAGTTTCAAGTGTTGTGTTTTGTATAAGATACATATTGCACCCAAAGTGTTTAAAAGTAAAATGGGATCGAGTATACTCTCGGTTTTGCAAGCTTTCCACTTGGTAATTCGGCGAGTGTTTGTGGTTGATTAGGATGGAGCACCAAGTCCTTCTACACGAAGAAACATAGGTGTAATGAGTATTGGATGTTAACGGAGAATTAAGGATTCGGAGTTTAAAGTACATGAAAAGTAGACATATGATAAAATAATCATCTAGCACACAATACTTGTTTTGATACTATGAAACCCCAAAAGGGTTTGAATGTTTTCATGGGTTAAAATGCCCATTAGAATCATAACAAGTTATTAAGGTCTTAGGTGATGTAACTTATCATTTTGACAAATGACCACTAGGTCATCATCAAAAGTTTGGTTACTTGTATATTATATATGTTATATAGTATATATTACAAGTTTCTAGTCCAATAATGTCACACCCCGATTTCCACGTGTCACCGGTGGGCCCGGTGGGGGAGTATCGTGACGTGGTTGGCAACGTAATAGTCAAACAACACAATATAATAATGCACAGCGGAAGCAAATTTAAAATAAGATACAACCGAATTTATTTATTGTAAACAAAGTCACAATTATCCGGTGTTCATCCACAGAGCGGATCGAAACAAAATAACATTTAATTGTTCAACAGACTTCGGCATCTAAAGCTTGCGAGACTTCTAGTGATGCTTAGGAGACTTTCAGCCTATTTCGCCTAGTACCTGCATTTAATCTTTTGGGAAAATACGTCAGTTTACACTGGTAAATACATTCAACTGACTCATTTTATAAAATGATTGAAAATTGGTTTGGATGCACATGGCATAAACATTTTTATTAACTTGGGAGAATTATTTAATATTATAATCTTGTTAACGAATTACATGTTACTTATGCGTTCAGTAGCCCGGACGTATCCGGGTTAAGGATCAATAGACACACCACAATTCTAGAGTTATACACCGACAGGTGTACGCCTACACCCCGTGCTCAGGTCGTGGCTATCTCGTAAGATAATGCCAAGGATATCCGGGACATGGTCATTAACCCCCTAAAGGCTGTAAAGTAAACAAGACTGTTTAAACGAGCCGATCAAATTATTCAACTACCCACTAAGCGTGGAGATTTGATGCCCGATCAAGCGGTATGCTATATACCGTAACCCAAGCCCGTATAGGGAAAATAAGTTAAAAGTATTTACCTTTGCAAAGTAAAATCCTTAATTGAATAAATTGCAGATAGCTTTTACTGGGCTCCTAATCTGGAACGAAGCTTTAATATAACCTATTAGAATACTAACGGGTCTTTAATTAAGCTTAAGCTTAGACCGGTCAGTTTTAAAGATACGGTTCGTACGCACGATTAAGCGAAGACCGGATAGAATGTGATTTAG
Organism: Helianthus tuberosus; assembly: GCA_030545235.1. Lineage (NCBI taxonomy): Eukaryota > Viridiplantae > Streptophyta > Magnoliopsida > Asterales > Asteraceae > Helianthus > Helianthus tuberosus. The sequence continues at coordinate 71,733,558 of CM060447.1, read as the reverse complement.
ACCCGACAAGTTTGAAGACTTGTTTAATATGGGTTTACTATTCACATTCTGGATTTTGAGATTAAAATGATATCGTTTGACCCGTTTCGGCTAGTTTATGCATACTAGTTACATAAACCGAACCGAACGCGTATAACGCATAACGGGTAACCGAAAGGGTCGCGAACAGGTTTCCTAAGCCAATACGCTTTAAATATGTTGTGATATCATTATGATATCTTCCATAATGCCCGTAACGAGTTTATTCCCTAATTATGCCCCGTAGGGGTATTTTGGTCATTTTAAGGGTTATAAAAGAGACTTATAATACTTCTGAGGTATGGGTCTGATTAAATCAGAAAAATATCTTAATTTAACAGGTTATGTCTATTGGTATTAAGTCTTACGTGTCAAAATGGTTTTAATACCAAACTACGCGTTTAATACGCGTATAAAGCCGTTTTAAGCGACGTACGGGTTAAAATACCAATCTGAGTTTTCTGATCAGCAAAACAGGCTCAAAATCCTATATTTATTATTTTAGATCAGTGGCCATTGGATTGGAATCAATCGGATTCGTAAAACTCGTTTTATGGCCTAAAAGGTTATATTCGGTATTAACCGAATCAATGCGATAAGCCTAGCTTAAGATCAGTTTAAAAATAATTAAAAATCTTCAAAAATCCCAAAATATTATTTAACATCAGTGGGTAAAAGTTTTGGTACCGAAAATCGGGTTTAGATAGGCTATGCGCTAATCGCGCCGTTTAATTAATAAAAAGCTTATTATTTACGCTAATGCGCATATCTCCTAATCTAGACCTCCGATTGACGTGAAAATTTACGTACATGCTAAATAATCAGTAACTAAGATTATAGTACTTCCACATTTTCAAAATTCTCGTTGTAGGGTCATAAGGGCATTATGGTCCAATTTAAGCGATTAACGGAAACGTGCGCATGCATCGGATAATCAATGAAACAAGTACAGAGACTTATACTAGCATGTAACCCAACCCTAATGAGACTTTAAGGCATGTCTAATTCGAACTAAAACGGGTCAGAACCGAAGTCAAAGCAAAAGTCAAGGTTTTGCGCCTTTCGGTTCCGAACCGGGTTTTAACAGAAATTTGTCGAGTCGGGCAAGCGTAGACAAGTTTTTATACTTATTACCAAGTTATATTAAGTTTAAAACAGGTTACACGCCTCTCGGATCATTAATCGTGTATTAAATCATAATTTGCAATTCTGTTGACTTTTTCGGTCAACGTTTGACCCGACAAACGACCTAGTTAGGTCTGGAATTGGTACTTGCCCTTATAAGGGTTTAATACCCATATAATTACCTATCTAACGGTACTTTTAATTTGACACACGACTGAGCTATCGTTAATTAATCGCGAAGTCAAACCGTAGTTACGTCGGTTTGACTTTTAAGCTAATTACTAAGCTAGAATTAATTTAGAAAGGTTAGGCAACTTACTAGATGATTAATGGATGATTAGAAAGGCTCTTGATCAGTTTGCAAGCTCCCCAAATAATCAGAATGCTTGAATATGATGTGTGAATGAATGTTGCACTTGAAGGTCCTTTATATACAAGAATCAAGCACCACAAGAGAGTGACAACCAAGTCTAGGGCCATCCACAATTGATCAACACTTGTAAGTAGTGTGTAGGGATGTCTAGGGGCCATGCATGTGCAAGAAAAACCGGCCAAGGGGGTCACAATCGCACACAACAGCCAACAGCAGGTCTGCTGTCGCTGGGCACACCCTCGCGTAGCGCGAGGGGCCGTCGCGCTACGCGACGCCCTTGCTGAATCAGAATTTTGTTGTTTGTTGTTGGTTTGAAAGGGCAGCCGTTATAAACGACTTGTGGACTTATTTTATCAGTAGGGGCCTCCCAAAAGTGTCTATATGCTTGAACATACCCTACCATTATCAAATGTTTCAAATGAATGCATAAACAAGACCCGAAAACATCGGTTTACCATTGCTTTTCATCATGGGATCACCTCATACTTTTGCAATTCCATTATTGGCAATAATTCCCTGAATTGAGGGTGCATAGATGTGTAAAATATTATATCGGGTCTTGGGATTTATAATTGAGGTGTTCAGAGGTAATAATTTAACATGACGCCACTTTAAATCCTACCGAAAACATCTTTATTAAATCCGGGTTTTCAACGCGTTTTTGTCTTACATGACACGTGTCGTTTTAATATTAAACCCGAAATTTTGCGAGGTGTTACAAATAACAATACAAGAACATCATATAAGTCATGCATGAGGTAGGAAGATAAATCTTCCATTTAGGAACCTCTTTGGTATTCACCACTACGCATGTTGTCATAGACAACAAGGAGGGTCATGAATATACATTAAGGAATGAAATAAACTATCTAACTAAGAAAACAACAAGTGATGTGTGGATTTGAAGGTAGGATAGCCCAAGCTAACCATATAATCACACAACTTCAAGTACAAGACTTGTTCATCACTTGTGAGTTAAAACTCTATTAAAACAAAAAGTTTTTGAGGATTAAACCTCCGGATTTACATGTCGCAACCTTATTTTTAACCTCACATAATCATGGTCTTGATTAGTGGCATAAGGACATAGGAATGTGTTGAGAAATCTCAAGTTTAAGCAAGTTTAACAAGTGTTTAATCAAAACAGAAAGTTTCCTTGCACTCTTCACCTTATTTGGTTAATGTTCCAGCCTTGGTTTTCCATGGAAAACCTGTGGAAACACACCTAAGGTTGTTCCAAGTGCAAAGGAGAAAGAATCAATGAAAAAGATGAAGTAGAAGTGAACTTATTCTTACTTTTGTAACTTGAAATAAATATGCCTTTGCTTCTAATTTTCAGCTGAATTTGGAGTGATTAGAGAGTGTTTAAGTGAGTTTGCAAAGTGAAAATGTGTGGAGGAGGCTTGGTTTTATAGGGGATGAATTAGGGTTGAGTTTGGTGAGTATTAAATGCAAGAAACACAAAACAAACACAAAAAATGGCCTAATCGCGAAGCTGGAAAAGGGCTGTCTGCGGATCCGACTACGTCGCGGGGCGCGACTCGGCTGGGTGATGGGGTCGTGGGCCACGAGCCCATGTCTAATCGATTTTTGTTTGTTATTTTTACATATTCAGCCCTTGCACTTCCATATTTGATGTTTTTAATGTGTTTTAAGGTGTTTTAAGGTGTTTTAAGTGTAAAGAACCATATACAAGGGTATGTAAAATAATTGACACATAAAAATAAATATAAACAAGTATCAATGAGTATGTTTGTCGAAATTAAGTGTTGTATTTGCATAAATTGAACATATAAGTCATGTGTTTGTAAGTTTAACGTATTTTGCACGAATCATGATTAAAGTATCATATGTTTAATTAATTCGAATGTATGAATATGCATGAAATGTGTTTAACATGAATGTAAAGAAATACAAATTTTATTATGATCCAAGTCTCAGATTTTACAATGATTACAACAAAAAGACGATAACAAGAATACAAGACTTCCAAAAATAGAAATACAAACAATGCTTTCTAATTATGGAAAGTACGAAAAAAGAAGGGCGTTACAATCTCCCCTCCTTTAGGAAATTTCGTCCCGAAATTTAGGAAAAAGTAACGAAAAGGTGCGGATACTTAGTCTTCATATCACTCTCGAGTTCCCAAGTAAATTCAGCGCCACGTTTTCCTTCCCATCGAACCTTAACGATAGGAATTTGATTGTGCCTCAATTTCTTGACTCCTCGGTCCATGATTTCGATGGGTTTCTCCACAAAATGAAAAGTGTCGTTGATTTGGAGATCTTCGAAAGGAACTTGAAGTCCTTCTTCAGCTAGACACTTCTTGAGGTTCGAGACATGAAACGTTGGATGAACGTTGTTGAGTTCTTGAGGTAAATCAAGTCGATAAGCCACATTGCCAATCCTCTAGGGTATCCTGAAAGGATCAACATAGCGAGGGGCAAGTTTTCCCTTTTTACCAAAACGAACTACTCCTTTCCAAGGAAATACTTTGAGTAGTACATGATCACCAACATTAAACTCCAAAGGTTTGCATCTCTTGTCGGCAGAGCTCTTTTGTCGACTTCTAGCCTTGAGTAGATTGTCACGGATTTGAAGAATATTATCCATTGTTTCTTGTATGAGTTCGGGGCCAGTAAATTGTTTATCACCAATCTCATGCCAGCTAATAGGAGATCGGCACTTGCGACCATATAATGCCTCGAAAGGAGCCATTTGAATACTGGAGTGGTAGCTATTGTTGTACGACAACTCAATCAATGGTAAATGGACATCCCAACTACCACCAAAGTCGATGACACAAGAACGGAGCATGTCCTCTAGGGTTAGGATAGTACGTTCAGTCTGTCCATCCGTTTGAGGATGAAAGGTCGTACTGAGATTCAAGTGAGAACCCATAGCGGACTTGAAAGTTTGCCAAAGACGTGAAGTGAAACGACCATCGCGGTCAGAAATGATGTCAATGGGTATACCATGACGACATATGATTTCATCAGTGTAGACTCGAGCAAGTTTCTCAACCTTGAAATCTTCACGAATAGGAAGGAAATGAGTTGACTTGGTTAAACGATAGATGATTACCCAAATACTATCATGACCAGAAAGTGTGCGAGGAAGTTTGGTTATGAAGTCCATAGCAATGCTATCCCATTTCCAAACGGGGATTTCAGGTTGTTCGAGCGAACTAGAAGGACGCTGATGCTCAGCTTTGACCTTTGAGCAAGTGAGGCATTTCAAAACATAGATGGCAATGTCCTTCTTCATACCAGGCCACCAATAGGATGTACATAGATCGTGGTACATCTTATCAGCACCAGGATGAATGGAGTACCGGGACTTGTGTGCCTCGTTCAAAATGAGTTCACGAAGATTGTCGTGATCTGGCACCCAGATGTGATCAAGGTAATATTGAAGTCCATCTGATTTGGTCACAAGTTGGTCTATAGAAGTACCTCGTATTTCGATGATTAGACTACCTTCGTTGGCGGACGAATATTGAGCTTCACGAATGCAAGTGTGAAGATCGCTAGAGACGTGAAAACAACGAGTACTACTAACATGAGTCTTACGACTGAGTGCATCGGCCATGACATTTGCTTTACCAGGATGGTAGCGAATCTCGCAGTCGTAGTCGTTAAGCAATTCCACCCAACGTCGCTGACGCATGTTTAGTTAAAGATGGGTTGTAGGCTCTTATGGTCAGTGAAAACCACACACTTCGTACCATATAGGTAGTGTCGTGATATGTGTAAAATGCAACATATAAATTACATCAAATGAGACATAAAACTAACCCTTTTTAGTACTAATGTTGGAAAAATGTGCTTTTGTCTTCCTTTTGTATTTTCTGGACCAAATGAGCTAAATGAACAAAAGGAACAAATATGCAGCAAAAACTAACATAAATACAAAGAAAAGGAATAAACGTGGCATGCCCGACCCATCGACAGCATCTTCCCAAGCAAAAACAAAAAACAAGAAACAGAAGGTTGACCACGGCCCGTGCCCAGCGGACACGGGGGCATGGTCAGGTGTCTGCAGAAATGGACAAAGCTTTGGAAGCTTCAATTCCCACCATGGGGGCGTGCCCAGCTCAGCACAGGGCGTGGTCAACGTTAAGATTCGCAGAATCTTGTAAATCTTGATAGTACAGATACCCTTCTGCACACGAGTCCATGCCTAGCGAACACGGGGCCGTGTGGAGCCTAATGCAGACAATTGTAATTAATGAAAAAAGAGAAAGGAGCTGGCCACAAGGCTGATGCGTGTCGAGTGTGATATGTTTTTGTTTATATTTTAAGCCCCTTTTTAACACTTTAGTCAAGTTTTAAATTTATAAAACACGATATTCTACTAACACTAAACACACATATGGGCAAGTGCACCCATCGTGAGTGTAGTATAGCATTGGTAAGATACCGAGGTCGTCCAAGGACACAAGAGCTTTTAATACCGGTTTATCCTCAACGTCTAATCAAATCAAAAGTTTATAAAAGGTTTTAAACATGAAAATTAAAAACTAAAAATGCTGAAAATAAAAATAAAAGTAAAAACAGATAGACAAGATGAATCACTTGGACGCCTTTAGTGTAACCTTTGATGATTTCCGCACTTTTGCACTTTTTAAGAGATTATTTTAGTTATAGTAGTAGGCCCCTTTTTTTGAAGGTGACGTTACCCTCAACCCAGTGGTTTGAGTCAGCAAGGATACAATCCCAAAGGGTCGAAATATTGAAAGATAATTAATTAAGTTATTAATGCGTAATGTGGTAGGCCCCTCTTTTGAAGATGACGTTACTCTCGGCTAAGTGGTTTGAGTCAGCAGGGATACAATCCCAAGTAGCCGGGTTAATGTATTAATAGTAATTTACATATGAGGGGATCAAGCCATTCGCACCCACGCCATCCAATACCAGTGGGTATTGAAGGAGGTCCTAGTAAGCTTGACCCAGTTCCTTGCAGAATCTATACACTGAACAAGGCAAGAACCTTACCAAACCATTCCCTTAATCCCCGACCAGGTAGCCAACATATCTCTATATAGACCGTAGAGATATGAATGGTGAAAATCTTTATTTTATATAGACAGTAAAATAACGCCAAGACACCACGGACAAATGATAAGGAAGTTTCACCTTCAACATAAGAAACTAGTTATTAAAGTCATTAATACAAAACCAAATAAAAAGTGCGAAAGATTAAAAATCAAAAGTACTACACTAAATGCTTGTCTTCACCAAGTGATGTAAGAGACTTAGGCAAACATGGCCTTTGATTGTCAAGAACTCTTACTATCAATCTTGGATCCCGAGACTACTACACACACTCTAAGATGGATGATGGATGATGGTGGTGGATGTGGGTTGTAGTGGTTGTGGAGTGTGGGTGAAGTGGGAGAGAGGTGGTTTTCCAAGGGATGCCTTTGAAGTGAGCCAAGCACCCCTATTTATAGCCTGTACAGAAGCCCGGACACGACCCCGTGGCCATCCTTTTTCTCTTTCTTCATTAATTACAAATTGACTGCATTAGCTCCACACGCCCCCGTGTGCAGAAGCGAATCTGTACTATCAAGATTTTGCAAGATTTTGCAAATCTTAGCGTTGGCCACGGCCCGTGTTGAGCTGGGCACGCCCCCATGCTGGGAATAGAAGCTTCTATGACTTTGTTTTTTCTGCAGGTTCCTGGCCACGCCCCCATGTCCGCTGGGCAGGGGGCCATGGTCAGACTTATATTTCTTTGTTTTTGCTTGGGAAGATGTTGTCGAGGGGTTGGGCATGCCACGTTTATTCCTTTTCTTGTATTTATGTTAGATTTGGATGCATATTTGTTCCTTTTGTTCAATTACGCTTATTTAGTCCTGAAAATACAAAAGGAAGACAAAAGCACATTTTTTCCAACACTAGGACTAAAAAAGGGTTAGTTTTATGCCTCTTTTGATGTAATTTATATGTTGCATTTTACACACATCAAATACCCCCACACTTGAATCTTTTCTTGTCCTCAAGCAAAACTCTTTATAATGTGGCTTACATGCCCAAATGGAATGGGTAGAAGAGAAGTTTTGGGCTTGCCTTGAGTGTCGGGAATCCAAGATCTTTATTGGGTTTTATTTTTATGCTATTTACAATCATATTCGTTATGATTTATTTAGAAGGTTTCATAAGAAAAATTACTTATTTGGGCATCACATGCCTCTTTAAGATTCCATTTATATACAAGTTCACATACATCACGGGAGATCACTCAACACTCAGCCGAATATGTATTTTTGTGAAACACTCGAGACCAGCATGGAACTTATTTCTACCATATGCTTGCCAAGCAATCAATACTCCTCCTTTTTAACTATAAACCTTTGTAAATATCAAAAGGACATGGGGAAGGATTAGGCTTGGGTTAAAGGTAGGTGGTTTTGGGTTAGTGGTTAGTAAAATGGCTAAAAGCGTAAAAAGCGTCGGTCGTCATAAAACTTTTTGCTTTTGTGACATTTTATTCGAACAAAGCACTTTCAAACAAAGTTTCTTTAAGGAACTTGTTTGTTTATTGCTAGACTTTATTATTTTTTTTTTGTTTTTTTAATAAGGATTCGTCACAAGAAAACGAGCTTTTTACTAAAACAAAAGGGTTTAAAGGAAAAAGGTTTTGGTGGGTAAAGGGTGTTTGTTTTGTGGGTTTAGAAATGAAAAGGTTTAGGCTCAAAGGGGTTAACTAGGGGGATTTTTTGGTAGGTTAAAAGAAAAAGAAAAATAATGGTGTTGAAAAGAAAAAGGGATAGTCCTAATACCTCCATCATTTACTTACTTGGGTTTAAGTTGGTAAGGACCGGGAATGTATTGTCGTGACAAGTTCTAGAGTCATAAGAAACCAAGCGGCTATTCACACAAGAAACGAAAAATGAGCATTTAGTTTAAAGATGTATATTTGTATGCTCAATAAAGGCTCAAAACTCACTTTTTGCGGGAATGGGTTTATATTGTATTCAAGTATATATAATCAAATTTTAACTAGATTTGTCATGCCGTTTCATAATTATCTTATGTTAGTTCTTTTTATCACGACGCTATTGGTTGTAAATTTTTAAAAATATAACCTTTTTAGAACTTGTTATTCCCAAATTAAACCAAGACAAGTAAAAAAAACGAAAAGTTTTTTGAAAAAAATTGGGGTGAATAGCGGTTCCAATAGAGTTTTGTGTAAGGCTTGTTATTAGGACTTGCAAAATTCAAGGTTTTAGCATCCCCCACACTTAAATTACATATTGTCCTCAATGTGTCCCAAAAATAAGTTTTTAGGTTGATTGAATGTGTAAAAAGGTGTTTAAAAACAAAATTTTATGTTACTGGGCGTCTAGACATGGGCCCGTGTTGGTCCGGGCACGACCACGTGTTCAGATCGCCAGTATCATAATTAATAGAAGGCTGGGCACGGGTGCGTGTTCAGTGAGCACGACCCCGTGTCTAGTTACCTGAACTGGGCGTTTTTTGCAGAACCTTGAGCATGGGGCGTGTTGGGCTGAGCACGGCCCCGTGCTGAACTTGCTGTAATGAAGAAAATTTGTCAGGAGGCTCTGTTTTAGTGCATGGGGCGCGGGTTCAAGTTTCCCTTAGTAACCTCCACCTTTTCGAGTGTGTTTTATTCCTGAAAAGTAAAACTAAACTAGAAAATATAAAAGTTAATCTAAACTAAAACCAAGGATAGTTCCGCGGAATACCTCCATGGTGCGCCACGTTTATAAGGGTCCTTGGCTAGACCCAAAGTCGGTCATATGTTACCCAAGTGGGATGTCTTGCATCCCATGTTGCACCGTCGGAGAGCATCATCCAAACTTGAGTCTATGACCTTCATGTAATTGACCGGGTCCTCGTCTTTTACTCTTTTCCCAACCCCGAACTCCCTCTCTTTGTCCCCAACCCTCAATGTCAATTTCCCACCATTCATATCCACTGTTGCGTGGGCAATGGCTAGGAATGGTCTTCTTAAGATAAGCGGTACCTCGGTATCTTCCTTCATATCTAGTATGACAAAGTCGGCCGGGAAGACAAAGTCTCCGACTTTTACCAACAGATTTTCGGTGACGCCTTGTGGATATTTAATGGACCTATCGGCGAGTTGTATGCTCATCTTTGTAGGGCTTGTTTTCCCTAGTCCTAGTTGGTCAAACATTGATGCGGGCATGAGGGTGATGCTAGCCCCAAGATCGGCTAGTGCATTGCGTATGGGTGATCCCCCAATCGAACAAGGGATGGTGAAGTTTCCGGGGTCGATCTTCTTTTGTGGGAGTTTTGTCACACCCCTATTTTCCAAGTATTACCGGTGGGCCCGGTGGGGAGTATCGTGACATAGTTGATATCATCATAGTCAAACAACACAAATTATAAATGCACAGCGGAAGCAAAATGTATGAATCACATTACAAACCTAATGAATAGTAATATCAAAGTATCACAACGGTCTGTAAAGGATCCACAGGCGGATCAAAAGATAAATAAGATCATTGTTCAACAGACTTTAACATCTAGAGCTTGCAAGACTTGATTATTGATGCCTGGAGTAGCCAGCCTATTTCGTATAGTACCTGCACTTAACCTTTTTGGAAAATACGTCAGTTTACACTGGTAAATACAATTAACTGACTCATTTTGAAAAGAGTTTAAGAAAATTAGTTTGAATGCACATGGCACAAAATATCTTTTATAACTTGGAATAATTATTTAAAAATAAACTTGTATACAGTTTTACATGTTTGTCGTCCATTTAGGACTCGGTTAGAAGAGCCAGTTTAACAAGATTAATAGACACACCACTTGGTATAATACCCACAAGAAGATACCCTTCTTGCGGACTACCTTTTTACATACGCAACTGTCAGGTGTATGCCTACACCCCGTGCTTAAGTCATGGCCATTTCTAATGAATGAGCCGAGGATATCCAGTACACGGTCATTAACCCCCCAAAGGCATTGCATCAAACAAGATAGAATGAAATAGGTTATGCATATTTTTAATCAATATCTGATTGTACGACTTTATACCCGACCAAGCGGTATCATTATAATACTGTACCCCAAGCCCGTCTAGGGAAAATAAGTTAAAAGTATTTACCTGAGCAAAGTATAAATCACAATCAGCAAGTGCACGTAGCTTTTACTGGGCTCCTAATCTGGAACGAAGGTTTTAATTAACCTATTAGATTCCTAACGGGTCTTTCTTAAGTTTAAACTTAGACCGGTTAGTTTTTAGAAGGTATACGGTTCAAAACGCAAGATTAAGCGAAGACCGGATTAGAATGTGATTTAGTCCCGACAAGTTTGAAGACTTGTATAATATGGGTAAACTAAACACATTCTGGATTTTGAGGTGAAAATGATAAGGTTTGACCCGTTTCGGTCAATTTATGCAAACTAGTTACATAAACCGAACCGGACTCGAATAACGCATAACGGGTAACCAAATGAGTCACGAACAGGTTTCCTAAGTTAATATGCTTTAAACATGTTGTGATATCAGTAGGATACCTTCCATTATGCCCAAAACGAGTTTAATCTCAAATTAAGCCCCGTAGGGGTATTTTGGTCATTTTAAAGATTATAAAAGAGATTAATTAAAATTCTGAGATTCGGGTGTGAAATAAACAGTAAAACCACTCGATTTAATAGGTTATATCAGTTGGTGATAAGTCTTATATGACAAAATGGTTTTAAACCCATACTATGTGTTTAATACGCGTAAAAAGCCGTTTTAAGCGATTTCCGGGTCATAACTGGAAATCTGGGTTTTCTGATCAGTTTATAAAGTTCAACATACTTCATTTATCATATAAAATCAGTAGCCAAAGGTTTGGTGTCTAAATGTTATGTAAAACTCATTTTATAAGCAAAAAGGGTATAATCGGTATTTATCGAATCAAGGCAATAACCTTAGGTTATGATCAGTTTAAGAATAATTAAAAATCTTCAAAAATCCCAAAATATTATATTACATCAGTGGGTAAAAGGCTTGGTGTCAAAAATTGGGTTTAGATAGGCTTTATGCTAATTACGCCGTTTAGTTAATAAAAAGTGTTCTAATTACGCTATTGAGCATAACTCTTAATCTAGACGTCAAACTGATGTGAACATTTAGGGACATGTTTATAAATCAGTAACAAAGATTATTGTCCTCTCACATTTCCAAAATTATCGTTTTATGGTCAAAAGGGCATTATGGTCAACATTAACCAATTAACGGAAACGTGTAAACGAATCGGACAATCAATGAACCAATCACAGAGGGTTATACTATCATATAACCCGGCCCTAATGAAGCTCTTAGGCATTTCTAAATCATGCTAATATGGGTCAGAACTGAAAGTCAAAGCAGTGGTCAAAGTATGCGACTTTCGGTTCCGAACCGGTCCTAAAATGAAAATTGTCGGGTCGGACATGCTTAGACATGTTCTTGCATTGATTACCAAGTTATATAAGTGGTAAAACAGGTTACATGTCTTCTACATTGCTAATTATGTGTTAATTAGAGAATTAAGTTTCTGTTGACTTTTTCGGATTAAGTTTGACCCGACATTTGACCTAGTTAGAGCGGGAATCAGAGGGTGCCCTTTTAAGGGTTTATTGCCCACCTAATTACCAACTTATAACTACTTTCAATTTGGCTAATCACCAGACCATTAGTGATTAATCGATAAGTCAAACCTTAATTACGACGGTTTGACTTTAAGCTAATTAACTAAGTAAAACATGATTAAGGAAGGTCAAGGAAGCTTACCAAGGTCCTATGCACGACTAGTGATGCTTAGGGAAGGCTCTTGTGCTCCAAAAATGATCAGAAGTGAAGTTATGAATGAATGATCAAAGTTTGCAACAATATGGGTCTTTATATAGTGATCTTGATTGATCAAGATGATGCCAAACAAGTCTAGGATTGTTCCCTGATGTATACAAGTGTCCCTAGAGCCTAAAAACTTGTTTGTGCCGCCCATGGTATTGAAAACAAGCAATATAAGTCGGTTAAACGGGCTGGACAGACACCTGTGGGTGCTTTTGATGCTAGGGACCGTATACGGACCGTAAGGTAAGAGTCTTGCGGACCGTAAGTACCTATTACGGACCGTAAGACCTTGGCTTTGCGGTCCGTAATCAACTTTGGTTTATTTCGCCCAGATGACATCCTTGCGGACCGTAAGTCTAAGCCCTTACGGTCCGTAACCGATGACCAGAAGACAAAAAAATTGAGAATCTCTTGAGTTTGACCATGCAACTTTGATATTACGAATTAGGGACTTTATTATCAGTATGGGGCCACTTGATCATGTCTGAACAGTTATGACAACCTTACCATGCTTTAAAATTGTCTAGGATTCTTTTGAAATGGGCCATGAATGAAGGTTTGTCGTATACATTCTCATAGGATCCCATCTTTGCAATTTGAATCAATTATTACTAATATTAACCAGATTTGAATGTATATCAGATGTTTATAACACAGGTTAAGGTTTGGGATTTATACATAGGTCGCTCAGAGGTATTTATTAACATGTCGACGCTTTTAAATCCTACCTTACATGTTGTAACTTGATCCGAAATTTATGACACATTTATCTTATGTGACACGTGTCTTTATTTTATGGGACATAAATTTTCGAGGTGTTACATCCTCACCCCCTTAAAAGAAATCTTGACCTCGAGATTTACTGAAATAAATGAGGGCATTTCTCTTTCATCGTGGACTCTACCTCCCACGTGTACTCGGGACCTCTACGGGCATCCCATTTCACCTTTACGATCGGCACATGCTTCCTTCGAAGCTTCTTAACCTGTCGATCCTCGATCGACACAGGTTTTTCAACAAACTTCAAGCTCTCTTCTATGTGCACATCTGTATGTGGTATGACTAGTGATTCATCAGCTAGACATTTCTTCAGATTGCAGATGTGGAATACATTGTGAATACCACTGAGCTCTTCAGGTAAGTTTAACTTATAAGCAACTGATCCGACACATTCGATGATCTCGAATGGTCCTATGTACCTCGGGCTTAACTTGCCTTTCTTACCAAATCGCATCACTCCCTTCCAGGGTGATACTTTAAGCAACACTTTGTCACCTACCTCGAATTTCAGAGGTTTACGCTTTAAGTCTGCGTAGCTTTTCTGCCTATCTCTGGCAGCTTTCAAGTGGTCACGAATCTGGACAATCTTGTCCGTCGTTTCAAAGACTATGTCAGGTCCTGATAATTGAACTTCTCCTACTTCTGCCCAACAAATAGTCGTTCTGCATTTCCTACCATATAATGCCTCGAAAGCCGCAGCCTTAATGCTCGTATGGTAGCTATTGTTATAGGAGAACTCGATCAATGGCAGGTGGTTATCCCAACTACCACCTAAGTCAATCACACATGCACGAAGCATGTCTTCCAATGTTTGGTTGGTACGCTCACTCTGCCCGTCCGTCTGAGGATGGTAAGCCGTACTAAAATTTAAGCGCGTGCCCAAAGACTGTTGGAAACTTTTCCCAAAATGTGATGTGCATCTGGTATCTCTGTCAGAGATAATAGACACTGGTACGCCATGCAGAGATACAATCTTGTCTACGTACAATTGGGCTAACATGTCGGAGCTATAAGTCTCCTTAATGGGTAGGAAATGTGCTGACTTAGTCAGTCTATCTACTATCACCCATATAGTATCATTTCCTTTCTTTGTCTTTGGTAACTTAGTGATAAAATCCATAGTTACCATTTCCCATTTCCAAGTGGGAAGTTCAGGCTGTTGTAGCAAACCTGACGGCTTCTGATGTTCGGCTTTGACTTGCGCACACGTCAAACATTTAGCTACATAGGCAGCTATAGACTTCTTCAAGCCTATCCACCAGAAATTTGCTTTCAGATCCTGGTACATCTTGTCAGCTCCAGGATGAACGGAGTATTTAGAACTGTAGGCTTCCTGGAGGATAACATCCCAAAGTCCTCCATAAACTGGAACCCATATTCGTCCATTTAACCTCAGAATTTCGTCCTTGCCATAGGATAACTGTTCTTCAGTTACTCCTAGCTTTTCATCAGGATAGTTAGCTTCTAGCACAGCTTCCTTCTGCGCAGCTAACAATCTTTCGTTCAAACCATTCTTTATCTCAATGCTCTTGGCATTGATTCTTATAGGCTTCACTCTTTCCTTTCGACTCAAGGCATCGGCGACTACATTCGCCTTGCCGGGATGGTATCTTATCTCACAATCATAATCATTCAAAGTTTCCATCCAACATCGTTGCCTCATGTTTAAGTCTTTCTGATTGAACAGGTGTTGAAGGCTCTTGTGATCAGAATAGATCACACACTTAGTTCCATACAAGTAGTGCCTCCAAAGTTTTAGTGCAAATACAACGGCACCCAACTCCAAGTCATGGGTGGTGTAGTTCTTTTCGTGCACCTTTAACTGTCGAGAAGCATAGGCAATAACCTTGCCTTTCTGCATAAGCATACATCCCATACCTGTGTGCGATGCATCACAATATACTACAAATTCTTCAATCCCTTTAGGCAATGTCAACACTGGTACATTGCTTAGCTTCTGTTTAAGGATGTCAAAGGATTCTTGTTGCTTTGGCCCCCAGTCGAACTTAATATTCTTCCTAGTCAAAGAAGTTAGGGGTGCAGCAATCCTTGAAAATTTTTCAATAAAACGCCTGTAATATCATGCCAACCCCAAGAAGCTGCGAATCTCTGTGGGAGACTTCGGCTCTTGCCAATTCATGACAGCTTCAACCTTAGCAGGAACTACCTGGATCCCGCGTTCACTAACCACATGTCCAAGAAATTGGACTTCACGAAGCCAAAATTCACACTTAGAGAATTTGGCGTAGAGCTTTTCTCGATGAAGTAGTTTCAGAATGCAATGGAGGTGCTTCTCATGGTCAACTTGATTCTTCGAGTAAATAAGAATATCATCGATGAAGACGATGACAAATTTATCCATGTATGGCTTGCAGACGCGGTTCATGAGATCCATGAATGCGGCTGGTACATTAGTGAGTCCAAAAGGCATCACTAAGAACTCATAATGACCGTAACGAGTCCTAAATGCAGTTGATGGGTGTCAAGTGTTATATATATTAGGTGTATATTTTAAGCCCCTTTAACACTTTTTTTATTCAAGTTTTAAATTTATAAAACACGATATTTACTAACACTAGACACACATATGGGCAAGTGCACCCATCGTGAGCGTAGTATAGTGTTGGTAAGATACCGAGGTCGTCCAAGGACACAAGAGCTTTTAGTACCGGTTTATCCTCAACGTCTAATCAAATCAAAAAGTTTAGAAAAATGTTTTAAGCTAAGAAAAATAAAACTAACTAAAATGCTGAAAAATAAAAATAAAAAGAAAAACAGATAGACAAGATGAATCACTTGGTTCCGACTCGTGTATAGTGTAACCTTTGATTATTTCCGCACTTTTGCACTTATTTAAGAGATTACCTTAGTTATTGTAGTAGGCCCCTCTTTTGAAGGTGACGTTACTCTCAACCCAGTAGTTTGAGTCAGCAAGGATACAATCCTAAAGGGTCGGATTATTGAAATATATTTAATTAAGTTATTAATGCAAATTATGGTAGTCCCCTCTTTTGGAGGTGACGTTACGCTATACTAAGTAGTCTGAGTCAGCAGGGATACAGTCCTAAATAGCCGGGTTATAGTATTAATAGTAGTTAACTTATGAGGGGATCAAAGAGTTTGGACCCCCGCCATCCAATACCGTTAAGTATTGAAGGAGGTCCTACTAAATTTGACCCAGGTCCATTGCAGGACCTCTAAACGCTGAACAATGGCAAGACTCTTACCAAACCGTTCCCTTAACCCCCGACCAGGTAGCCAACATACCTCCATATAGACCGTGGAGATATGAATGGTGAAAATCTTTTATTTTATATAGACAGTAAAATAATGCCAAGACACCACGGACAAACGATAAGGAAGAATCACCTTCAACATAAGAAACTAGTTATTAAAGTCATTAATACAAAACCAAGTAAAAAGTGCGAAAAGATTAGAAATAAAAAGTATTACACTAGACACTTGTCTTCACCAAGTGATGTAAGAGACTTAGGCAAACATGGCCTTGATTGTCAAGAACTCTTACGATCAATCTTGGATCCCGAGACGACTCACACACTCTATGATGGACAATGGATGATGGTGGTGGATGATGGTGTTATGGTGGTGGTGGGTGAAGTGTGAGAGAGGTGGTGTGCCAAGGGATGGTTTGAGCTTGAGCCAAGCACTCCTATTTATAGGTTGAATAGAAGCTCGGGCACGGCCCCGTGTCCAGTGGGCACGGCCCCGTGTCCACATCCTTCTCTTTCTTCATTTAATGCAGTTTGTCTTATTAGTTGACCACGCCCCCGTGTCCGCTGAGCACGACCCCGTGTGCAGAAGAATCTTTGTACTATGAAGATTTGCTTAGATTATGCGAATCTTATAGTTGACCACGGCACCGTGTCCGCTGAGCACGGCCCCGTGGTGGGCAATAGAAGCTTCTACCACTTTGTCTTTTCTGCTGACACTTGGGCACGCCCCCGTGCTGGCTGAGCACGGGGCGTGTTCAGTCTTCTGTTATCTTGTTTTGCTTGGGAAGATGCTGTCGTGGGGTCGGGCATGTCACGTCTTGTTCCTTTTCTTGTATTTATGTTAGATTTTGATGTTTTTTTGCTTCTTTTGTTAATTTGAGCTCATTTAATCCTGAAAATACAAAAGGAAGACAAAAGCACACTTTTTCCAACATTAGTACTAAAAAAGGGTTAGTTTTATGCCACAATTGATGTAATTTATATGTTGCATTTTGCACACATCAAATACCCCCACACTTGAATCTTTGCTTGTCCTCAAGCAAAACTCTTTAATACGTGGCTATTACACTCCTAAATGGAATGGGTAGAGAAGAAGGTTTTTTTGGCTTGTCATAGAGTGTCGGGATTTCCAAGATTCGTTATTTAGTTTTATTTTTATTTATTTACAATCCTATTCGTCATGATTTATTTAAAACTTTTCATAAGATAAATTACTTATTAGGGCATAACATACCTTTGTAAAATTTTATTTATATACAAGTTCACATACCTCACGGGGATCACTCAACACTCGGCTGAAAATGTATTTTTGTGGATCACTCGAGAGCAGCATGGGACTTACTCCTACCATAGGCTTGCCAAGCAATCAATCCTCCTCCTTTTTAACTTATATACCTTTGTAAATATCAAGAGGACTTTGTGGGTGAAGGGTTAGGCTTGGGTTAAAGGTAGGTGGTTGGGTTAGTGGTTAGTAGAAAAGGGGCGAAAAGCGTAACAAGCATCGGTTTTCGTAAGACTTTTTATTTTTGTAACTTTTATTTTGATGAAGCTATTATTCAAACAAAGTTATTTTTGATGAACTTGTTTGTTTATTTTCTTTTGCTTCATCATCATCAACACACATTTTTTTTTGAAAAGTCATACGAAAAACCGAACTTGTTACTAAAACAAAGGGTTAAAAATGAAAAAGGTTTTGGTGGGTAAAAGGGCGTTTGGTTTGGGTTATGAAATGAAAAGGTTTAGGCTCAAAGGGGCTACTAGGGGGACTTTGGGTAGGTGGTAAAAAAAAAGAAAAATAATGGTGTAGAAATAAAAAGGGTTAGTCCTAATGCCTCCATCATTTACTTACTCGGGTTTAAGTTGGTAAGGACCGGGAATGTATCGACATGGCAAGTTCTAGAGTCGTAAGAACCAAGCGGCTATTCACACAAGAAACGAAAAATGAGCATTTAGTCTAATGATATGTAATTGTATGCTCAATAAAGGCTCAAAACTCACTTTTGTGGGAATGGGTTTTTATGTGATCAAGTATATATAATTAAATTTAACTAAGCTTGCCATGCCTTTTCATAATTTTCTTATGTTGGTTCTTTTTATCACGACGCTATCGGTTGTAAATTCGTAAAAATATAACCTTTTTAGAACTTGAAATTCCCGAGTTAAACCTAGACAAGTAAAAAAATGAAAAAATTTTGAAAAAATTTGGGGTGATTAGCGGTTCCAAGAGAGTTTTGTGTAAGGCTTGTATTTAGGACTTGCAAGATTCAAGGTTTTAGCATCCCCCCCCCCACACTTAAATTACACATTGTCCTCAATGTGTCTCAAAAATAAGTTTTTAGGTTGATTGAATGTGTAAAAAGCAAAAATTTTGTGTTACTGGGCGCTGAACACCCGTGTTCAAGTGCCAGTAACAAAATTAAATCAAGAGAAACAGAAGTCTATACACGGGGGCGTGTTGGGTGAACACGGCCCGTGTCCAGTTACCTGAACTGGGTCTTTTCTGCAGACTGTGCAGCACGGGGCCGTGTTGGGCGGACACGGCCCGTGCCGAACTTACTGTAAACGAAGAATTTTGTCGGATGGTCCTGTTTTCCTGCATGGGGTGCTGGTTCAAGCTTCCCTTGTATCCTTTGCCATCTCAAGTGTGTTTTATTCATTTCAACACCACCCAAACACCAAATTAACTAAAACCATCATTCATTAGTCATAGAGAGAATTACATATTAGTCCTAAAAATTAAAATACTAGATAGTTAGGTCAAAGAAACACAAGAAATCCAAACCAAGAAGTTCTAGCCTACTATTTATTCTACTAGCAAAATTTCCGAAAAGATAGATCTCTCGGTTAAAAGTGGCTTGACAAACTTCTTTCTCCGGGTATGGGTTCCTCACACGTTGGCGAGCCACTCTTCGATCTCCCTAGGGAGAAGAAAAGCGGGCTCATGAGCATTGGTTTGAGGAGGTGCAACTTCCACCGGGATTTCTTGGAGTTCTTCAAGAGGAGGTTCCGCCGGAATGTCGTCCCAACCGGTTGGATTTTGGATTCCAAGTGCGAGGTTCCAATCCTCTTGAGGGAGGATTGGTTCCATGGGAGGTGTTACAAGAATGTTTAACCTCTGGTGCAAGAGGTTTATTTCTTGAAAACTGTTTTCCAACCCCACCGAGAGATAATTTATACAGTCTATGAGGACCTCCTCCACCGAAGTCATCTCGTCTAGGGCTTCACGTAGCGCCATTACGTATCTTACGAGAGTTGCTTCAATCGATGGCCTCCTTTCCCGTCGACTGTTCCTTGAGTGTGCAGAAGAGGTTCCACTGTTTTGGCTAGACATTCTACGAAAACAAACCAAAAATAGTTCGGTTCAATGAAACAGTACGACGGACACGGCCCCGTGCTCAATGAGCACGGCCCCGTGTTCAACTTTCTGCAGATTTTTAGAACAAGGAATCTTGGAGTTTTAAATTATTTTCTTAACTTATGAAGCTTTTTTTAGCAGAAATAACTTAAAACAATGTTGTGTAACTTATTTTTAACAAGATTCCTTGAACAAAAATTCAATAAACATCACAATGAAGCTTGAAATCAAGCTTTAATGGAGTTGTTGGTGCAAGAAAGGTGAAGAAGAAGGTAATGGATAAAAGAGGAAAGGACAAGATGTTTGTTAGAACCTTCTTTTAGAACATACCTAGGATGGAATGTTAGAAAATTCTTTCAAATCTCTGTCCCTGGATGGTCCAAATGTGTAGGATTCTTGGCTGCATTTATAGAAAACGACAGCATGCTGGACACGGCCCCGTGTGCAGGCAAGATCCTGACAAGTTTTTGTCCATATTCTGACAAAAGTCAGAAGGGAATCTTTCAGTGGACACGGGGGCGTGTTGACCTGGGCACGGCCCCGTGTCGGAAGGCTGTTTTATGAAGTGTGTCTATTTTTAAGGAACTTTTCCGGATTGGGCGGTTCCTTACTGGATGGAACAACCCCAAAGTGCCTAAGATACCTTAATTGTTCTAGATTGAGACGAGAACGCAAGAGGTTGTAGGTGAGGGGGATTCCTATGCTATATGTAGGTGGACAAGTCCAACCCTTTTCCAGGCTCTCGTTAAAGAAGGTGTATGTCGAATCGCTCAGGTCTATGTATGCATCAAACGAAGTTGATGGGGAGTCCTTCACGGCACAATCGACACAGGGACGACTATCGCTCAAGTCCTCACTAGAGTTAGAAGTATCATCAGAAACAACGAACTTGTTTGAATGTGGTTCCAACCCTTCTTCTTGGCTATTGTCTTGGAAAAGATTATTGAAATCTTTCCTAAGTTCTTTTAACCAATCAATAATTAGATCTTCTAGTTGAAATAATTCATCGAGAAGCATTTCTCCTAGAAAATCCGGTTGGGAGCATTCGAGGGAGAGATAGGGATTATTTTTACTTTCGCCCCTCTTAAGGATACTAGGAAACGATGGGTCTATATAGTGGGGTTTATAATTTAGAAAACAACATTCTAATTCCTTATGGTTACCACCACATAATTGACACCACATTGTACCATAAGAGTGCCGAAAGTAAAAAGTATCAGTATCACTCATGTTTGTGTCAGAAATTACCAACCGTCGGGATCTTACGGTTCTGTTTTCAGTAACTGAAACTTGGGCACGGGGGCGTGTTCAGTGGGCACGGCCCCGTGTTCAGCTACTATCTGACTTAAAACAGGATTGCCAGTTCCAATGATTGGGCACGGGGCGTGTTCAGCGGGCACGGCCTGTGATGAGTTCTGCAGAAGCTGAAAAATTAAGAAAAATCCTAAAAAAAATGAAAAATAAGAAAAACGATTAGGCCACTGATTCCTAACTTTCTTAAAATCCTTGTGTCCCCGGCAGCGGCGCCAAAAACTTGATGGGTGTCAAGTGTTATATATATTAGGTGTATATTTTAAGCCCCTTTAACACTTTTTTTATTCAAGTTTTAAATTTATAAAACACGATATTTACTAACACTAGACACACATATGGGCAAGTGCACCCATCGTGAGCGTAGTATAGTGTTGGTAAGATACCGAGGTCGTCCAAGGACACAAGAGCTTTTAGTACCGGTTTATCCTCAACGTCTAATCAAATAAAAAAAGTTTAGAAAAATGTTTTAAGCTAAGAAAAATAAAACTAACTAAAATGCTGAAAAATAAAAAGAAAAACAGATAGACAAGATGAATCACTTGGTTCCGACTCGTGTATAGTGTAACCTTTGATTATTTCCGCACTTTTGCACTTATTTAAGAGATTATCTTAGTTATTGTAGTAGGCCCCTCTTTTGAAGGTGACGTTACCCTCAACCCAGTAGTTTGAGTCAGCAAGGATACAATCCTAAAGGGTCGGATTATTGAAAGATAATTAATTAAGTTATTAATGCAAATTATGGTAGGCCCCTCTTTTGGAGGTGACGTTACCCTCGACTAAGTAGTCTGAGTCAGCAGGGATACAGTCCTAAATAGTCGGGTTATAGTATTAATAGTAGTTAACTTATGAGGGGATCAAAGAGTTTGGACCCCCGCCATCCAGAGAATCAAGGCATTAAGGTTTGAACATAGTTCCTTACCTTTTCCTGACAGGGAGTCGTAGACTACAACTGTCTTTTGCCTTATATGATAATGAATACGGCCCGTAGGCACTACATCACTAATGGATGTTTAATATAGGATCATCTTAATTAATGATTTAAACCCAAGATTTATAGATAATCAGGTTAGGTTAGGAATCTTTTGAAGAATCCAATTGTAAGAATGACATGTGTGATTTTTAACGAATCACGTCTGTCAGGAGCGTTAACATGTTTTCAGATGTTAACAGGATTTTGAATCTTTTTAAACGGGTCTTACCATCTTGGCCAAGTCTTATAATGACATGCAGGCTAGGTTCTACCTTTAAGATTCTTATTTAATATTTAATAGGCAGATGATCATAAGAGGAATGATTTTTGATTTATTTATCTCATGTATAATATATTTATGCATATAATGACAAAAATGAAATTTTTAGATCTAACATTCCATTAAACATTAAAAGGAGTACATATTGCCCTAAACGGGACTTTTAACAGAATTAACTTGCCCACGCAGGGGCTAAACTGATAATACAAGTCCTCGCAGGGACTGATTACTAAGATAGATGTCCACGCAGGGACTAAAGAAAAACAAGTCCACGCAGGGACTAAGTACATAGATAAATGTCCACGCAAGGACTAAGTACATAGATAAATGTCCACGCAGGGACTTGATTGAAATAAGGAAATACAACAATACATATAGGGATTCAATGATCCCTATTCTTCTTTCCTTTTAACAAGCTTGCCAGGCTCTTGAGAAATCCCCGGTTGTTCCTACGTTCTTCTTGAAATTCTCGTTCCACCCTGTTTAGTCTGTGGAGGATTTCCTCCTATTACGGTGGGGAAAACCGTGGTGGCTGCGGCTGGTGCTGAAACTGGGGTTGAGCAGGTGTTTGATACCCACGAGCTGGGTATCCCACTCCCCAGGGGGCTCCATATGGTCCTTCAGGATGAAGGGCGTTGTAGTTTGCAGCTACAAGGTATGGGTCAACTTCAGCATAGTTGTAGTTAGTGTGAGCCGGCTGCTCAAATGGATTGTACGCCGTTGAACCGGCGTATGTAGAAATCGGGTTGCCAAAACCCAAAGGTGGCGGCGCAATAGGTGCAGAATTCACCTCTGAAACTAGATTTGAAGGCCCACCCATTTGTGGGTCTTCATGCAGTGGCGGATAGTGACTGCCATTTGAGTGATGGGGGTGCTAAAGTGAAAATCCCTTTCTCGCACGGACATTCGTGCGCCTGTTCTTCTACGCCTCTGTGGTTCTGGAGGTGCTAGTTGTACTGGCGGCGGTGGTGGCGGTGGCGTGACTGCCACGAAACGCGAATCCTCGGAGGGATCCTACTGCTGCTGCTGCTGGTGAGGCGATGAATGGTGAGAGGGTGTAAAGTACCATTCATACTGGTTAAATCTCGCCTGGTAGCTGTCTGGGCCACGGTAAGGTGATCCATGGAAGGATGACCCATCCGAAATCTCGATGGGGTGAGTAGGTGTCCCAGAAGGTGGTTCAACAGGATCCGTGTCTTCATCTATATCCATTCCCTGAGCTTCGGGGAAATGGTCTTCAGGGCCCAATGGGTTAAAACCCACTGGTTCTTCGATGTAGTTTGCCGGGTTGAACCGGCCCTGGAAGACAGGAGTGGGGTCGCCAAAGGAATGGTGCGACATGGATCGCTGCAATGGCAAGAAGGAGTGGCGTGAGTCTTCGGGTTCGTTCTCTGATTGCGGCCCAAAGGAATGTCGGTAAGGAGGCGTTAAGCTAAACGAGGTAGATCGCCTAGCGGGCTCTGAATAGATCCTCCAGTCTCCTTCAGGACCGGTACTCATGGTAGCAGAAGGAGCTCGCCGGTGTGAAGGCCCAGGCTCGTGATCGTTGGGGGCGTGGATTGGCCCCTTGCCTCGTCCTCCTCTTCGGAACCTCGGTGGCATATTTCCTGTCAAACAATTGAAAGATACAACAAAGAAATATAAAGGACAAAGTTAGAATTAAAAACAATTTGGATTAGTCCTAAGTTCTTTGTCTAGACTCGAAAATTTAGGAATGTGCCATTGTGTAACTGAGATTAAACACAAAAGGCTAGTGTTTAATTCACTCAGTGTTGGCTCTGATACTAACCTGTCACATCCCTATTTTCCACGTATTACCGGTGGGCCCGGTGGGGAGTATCGTGACGTAGTTGATATCATCATAGTCAAACAACACAAATTATAAATGCACAGCGGAAGCAAAAGGTATGAATCACATTACAAACCGAATGAATAGTAATGTCAAAGTATCACAACGGTTTGTAAAGGATCCACAGGCGGATAAAAAGATAAATAAGATCATTGTTCAACAGACTTTAACATCTAGAGATTGCAAGACTTGATTATTGATGCCTGGAGTAGCCAGCCTATTTCGTATAGTACCTGCACTTAACCTTTTTGGAAAATACGTCAGTTTACCCTGGTAAATACAATTAACTGACTCATTTTGAAAAGAGTTTAAGAAAATTAGTTTGAATGCACATGGCACAAAATATCTTTTATAACTTGGGATAATTATTTAAAAATAAACTTGTATACAGTTTTACATGTTTGTCATCCATTTAGGACCCGGTTAGAAGAGTCGGTTTAACAAGATAAATAGACACACCACTTGGTATAATACCCACAAGAAGATACCCTTCTTGCGGACTACCTTTTTACATACGCAACTGTCAGGTGTATGCCTACACCCCGTGCTTAAGTCGTGGCCATTTCTAATGGATGAGCCGAGGATATCCAGGACACGGTTAACCCCCCAAAGGCATTGCATCAAACAAGACTGAATGAAACGGGTTATGCATCTTTTTAATCAATATCTGATTGTACGACTTCATACCCGACCAAGCGGTATCATTATAATACCATACCCCAAGCCCGTATAGGGAAAATAAGTTAAAAGTATTTACTGGAACTGGAGGTTCTTTTATGTCTTTATTGGAACTTTCTCTTGGGTTTTAGCTTTATGTCTTTTTCTTAGAAAGTGTTCGGGTTCGTCTAGAGGTTCTTTTATGTCTTTATTGGAACTGGAGCTCATGCACAGCGTAGGAAGTTAAGGTGTGGCGCCTGGGTTCCAAGTCCTGCGATAAAGACAAAAAAAGATTGTTGGTCAGAAGTCTCACTACGGCCCTGTGCTCAGCCGAACACGGCCCCGTGGTCGTGGTTACAGTTATTTTTATCTGGATCCCTGTTACTGGGGAGTTCGACACGGCCCTGTGCTTCACCAACACGGCCCCGTGTCCAGCTCTCTGTAACTCGGAAAATAAAAACTGCCAGTAAGGATGCTGAGCACGGCCCTGTGCTACAGTTTGCAGAAGCTGAAAAATCTAAAAAAATCCTAAAAAACAAAAAAAAAATAAGAAAAACGATTAGGCCGTTAATTCCTAACTTTCTTAAAATCCTTGTGTCCCCGGCAACGGCGCCAAAAACTTGATGCGTGTCTAGTGTGATATGTTTTTGTTTATATTTTAAGCCCCTTTTTAACACTTTAGTCAAGTTTTAAATTTATAAAACACGATATTCTACTAACACTAAACACACATATAGGCAATTGCACCAATCGTGAGCGTAGTATAGCGTTGGTAAGATACCGAGGTCGTCCAAAGACACAAGAGCTTTTAATACAGGTTTATCCTCAACGTCTAATCAAATAAAAAGTTTAGAAAAGGTTTTAAACATGAAAATTAAAAACTAAAAATGCTGAAAATAAAAATAAAAATAAAAACAGATAGACAAGATGAATAACTTGGATCCGACTCGCCTTTAGTGTAACCTTTGATGATTTCCGCACTTTGGCACTTTTTAAGAGATTATCTTAGTTATAGAAGTAGGGCCCTCTTTTGAAGGTGACGTTACCCTCAACCCAGTGGTTTGAGTCAGCAAGGATACAATCCCAAAGGGTCGGAATATTGAAAGATAATTTATTAAGTTATTAATGCGTAATGTGTTAGGCCCCTCTTTTGAAGGTTACGTTACTCTCGGCTAAGTGGTTTGAGTCAGCAGGGATACAATCCCAAGTAGCCGGGTTAATGTATTAATAGTAGTTTACATATGAGCGGATCAAGCCATTCGCACCCCCGCCATCCAATACCAGTGGGTATTGAAGGAGGTCCTAGTAAACTTGACCCAGGTCCTTGCAGGATCTATACACTGCACAAGGCAAGAACCTTACCAAACCATTCCCTTAACCCCCGACCAGGTAGCCAGCATATCTCCATATAGACCGTAGAGATATGAATGGTGAAAATATTTTATTTTATATAGACAGTAAAATAACGCCAAGACACCAAGGACAAATGATAAGAAAGTTTCACCTTCAACATAAGAAACTAGTTATTAAAGTCATTAATACAAAACCAAATAAAAAGTGCGAAAATATTAAAAATCAAAAGTACTACACTAAATGCTTGTCTTCACCAAGTGATGTAAGAGACTTAGGCAAACATGGCCTTTGATTGTCAAGAACTCTTACTACTACACACACTCTAAGATGGTGTCACACCCCCCATTTTCCACGTGTCACCGGTGGGCCCGGTGGGGAGTATCGTGACGTAGTTGAGATCATCATAGTCAAACAACACAATATATAAATGCACAGTGGAAGCAAAAGATAAATATATGTCAAAGTATTACAACGGAAGGTAAAGGATCCACAGGCGGATCAACAAAAGAAAAACTGTTCAACAGACTTTAGGCATCTAGAACTTGCAAGATTCCCTAATGACGCCCTGAGCTCCCAGCCAATTACGCATAGTACCTGTCACTTAACCTTTTGGAAAATACGTCAGTTTACACTGGTAAATACAATTAACTGACTCATTTTGAAAAGAGTTTAAGAAAATTGATTTGAATGCACGTGGCACAAAATATCTTTTATAATTTGATTAAAATGCACGAGGCAAAATTAATCTTTTATACTTGGGACAATTTTATTAATAAAGATCTTGTATCCGATTTACATGGTTGTCCAACATTTAGGGCCGGTGATTATACAATACAAGCCGGACAAGATTAATCGACACACCACAAATATAATCTCACAAGAAGATACCCTTACGAGTGAGTATACGTTTTACATATGCAACAGGAGGTGTTTTGCCTACACCTTGTGCTTACGTCGTGGCCATTCACTTTTTAAAATGAGCCAAGGATATCCAGGACACGGTCATTAACCCCCAATGTTATTTGTTATCAATCAATACAGATTAAAACGGGATTATGCAATTTAATCATCTCCGATTAAAAGGTTTCTACACCCGACCAAGCGGTATTTTTATAATACCGTATCCCAAGCCCGTATAAGGGAAAATAAGTTAAAAGTATTTACCTGAGCTAGCAATGCAATTTATACTCAGCCGTATATTCTAATCAGCAAGCACAAGTACTTCTACTGGGGCTCTCAATCTGGAACGAAGGTTTTATTAACCTATTAAATTCCTAACGGGTCTTATTTAAGTCGTAACTTAGACCGGTTAGTTTTAAGAAAGGTTTACGGTTCAAAACGCATGATTAAGCGAAGACCGGAATAGGATGTGATTTAGACCCGAAAATTTTGGAGACTTGTATAATATGGGTAAACTAAACACATTCTGGATTTTGAGATAAAAACGATAACGTTTGACCCGTTTCGGCTAATTTATGCAAACTAGTTACATAAACCGAACCGAACGCAAATAACGCATGACGGGTAATCATGAGAGTCATATACAGGTTTCCTAAGTTAATTATGCCTCAAATATGTTGTGACATCAGTAAGACGTCTTTCATTATGCCCAAAACGTATTTAAACACAAACTAGGCCTCGTAGGGGTAGTTTGGTCATTTAAAAGGTTATAAAAGAGTTTAAGTATTTTCCTGAGTTACAGGTCTGGTATAATCAGCGAAAATACTTATTTTGATAAGTTATAACAGTAGGATAAAGTATATATGTGAAATTTATCAATTATAACCAAACTATGCACCGAAGGGGCATTTTGGTAATTTCACATAAGCCGTAAAGCTCAAAACTGAAGTCTGAGTTTATCAACCTTTGCTTACTGTTAAAATATTATAATTTGCCTCAAATATCAGTAGGTATCAACCCTTGTATGTTTAAAATAGTTTAAGTACATACTATTCGTTAAAAACGCTTAAAAAGGCGATTAAAGGCCATTTCCGGGTTCCATACTTAAATCTGATATTTTTATATTTCCAGAAGGCTTAAAATAATTTATTTATCATATGTGATCAGTATCAAAAGGTTTGAATTCGTTTAGATATCTAAAACTCATTTTATGGTCCGTAATGGCAAAACCGACATTTACCGGATTAAGCCCACGACTATGAGTTATGCTCAGCCTAAAATTAATTAAAAATCTTTAAAATTTCCAAAATAATATATTATATCAGTGGGTAAAGAGTTTGATATCAAAAAGTAGGCTTAACTAGGCTATACGCTAATTACGCCATTTATTAACATAAAGCTTTCAATTTGCGCTAATGAGCATAACTTTCAATCTACCCCTCAAACTAATGTCAAATTTTGTATGCAAGTTTGTATATCAGTAATTAAAGTTTCTACTCTTTTACATTTCCAAAAATCACGTTTTAAGGTGAAAAGGGCATAATGGTCAACATATGAGCAATTAACGGAATTATGCGTATTAATTGGTTAACTAATGAACCATGGTGTATAATCACAGAGGGTTATACTAGCATGTTACCTGGTCCAAATAAAGCTCTAAGGCATTTCTAAAACATGCTTAAACGGGTCAGAACTGAAAGTCAAAGTGAAAGTCAAACTATGCGACTTTCGGTTCCGAACCGGGTCTAAACAGGAATTTGTCGGTTCGAACATGTTTAGACATGTTCTTACACTAATTACCAAGTTATAATAATGATCAAACAGGTTGCACGCCTTCTAGATTGCTAATTATGCGTTTTATGCTTCTGTTGACTTTTTCGGATTAAGTTTGACCCGACATTTGACCTAGTTAGAGTGGGAATCAGGGGGAACCCTTTTGAGGGTTTATTACCCACATAATTACCAACCTATAAATACTTTTGATTCAACTAATCACTGGACCATTAGTGATTAATCTTAAAGTCAACCGTTAATTACGACGGTTTGACTTTTAAGCTAAAACTCAATTAAGAAAGGATTAGCAGACTTACAAGGGTCTAATGGTTGATTAGGAAGTCTTGGAATCAGCTTTGGAGTTCCAGAGATGACCAGAAGTGAGTGCAAGAATGTTTGTAACTTGAAGGCCTTATATACTAGTTGTAATCACCATAAAATGTTGACAACTAAGGCTACAAGTGACCACAATTGTCCCACAAGTGTCCCTGGGGTCTAGGAACATTTTAGGGGTCGCCCAATAGTGAGAAATACCAGTGAGATCGGTCACAATCGCGCAAAACAGGCTGCAGTCGGTTTTTCTGCATCTGATGTCCTGATGCGGCCCGCGTAAGGGTGTTGATGGACCTTACGCGGCCCGCATGGCCCTTCTGATCAGACAATACGTTTTTGAGTTGTTGCATCACACCTCTTGGCCCTTCCGAAAGGTCAATTGAGCTAATTACTTGCAATTTGACCCCTTATTATTTACCCACAAGGGCTTTAGGACTTATACCCACTTTGCCAAGTCCCTAGACACTTCCGGTTAACCCGAAAAGTCTTAACTTTCAATGTTTACACTTTAACCTCTCGCACACGAATTTGATCATAACTTTCTCATACGATTACGAAACTTTATGAAATTTATATCGCGCATTCTAGTGTGCATAATTATCAGTTACAAAGCTTCGGGTTTGTCAAAAGGTCACTCAGAGGTATAACTTAAACATGTTGACACATTTAACCCCAGTAGTTTGAAATCTCTCACTTTTAGCTTCGTATGATCCATAATTTATTCGTTTGAAGGTATGAGCATCATGTAGGGTTAATGTACAATATATTTATTCGTCGTTGACATTTAGAACTCTTATATTCACATACTTTCCATGATTGTCAACTTTAGTCCTTCTAGAGTTTTATTTCACACGTTCAAGCTTATGACACGTGTCAATACATTATAGGACGTGAATTTTCGAGGTGTAACATCCTCACCTCCTTAAAAGAAATCTCGACCTCGAGATTTGTTAAAGTAATGGAAGTAATTTCTGCCTGACATTGGGCTTAATCTTCCCTAGTACCTTTGAGCCTCTAAGGCACACCAATTGACCTTTATAATATGTACATGTATCTTTTTGGAGCTTCTGATCCTGTCGATCCTTAATCGACACAGGTTTCTCATCATATCATAATTCTGCATATCATTATGTGATAATGCTTCTTGACTTATGGGCGAGACACATCCTTCAATTACTGGTGTGCGATGTATTGCGAGCTCCGCCAAGCTCCTCAAATAGGTTTTAGCTTAAAGGCTACTTGATCTTGATACATTCGATTTCCTCCGAATGATTCTATATATTTAGAGCTTAACTAGCCTGATAATTTAACAATTTGGCACACCCTTCCTTAACAAGAAGTTAGGAGGTTTGTTACTTTCATTAATCCTTGATTTTTTTGCCGATTACTGGCATCTTACAGATGATTATGAATCTGCGTGATCTTATTTGTTGTTTTTAATGCAACCTTTAGATCCTAATAAGTGGACTTTCTAAAATCTCGTCTATCCAACGGATGTTTTGATATTTCATTTATACAAGGTCTCCAAAGGAGCCACCTTGATACTTATATAACAACTATTATAGAAAAGCTTATCTTAAGGTGAGATGGTTATTCCAACCATTGCTCAAAATTAATCTTAAGGAATAGCTAATCCTTACAGTTAGTCGAACAAATCGACGATCCTGGGTAGTTGATGGCGATTCTTAATCGTTGTCTAAAATAGGGTTGCGGTAATGAGTGCATAAGCAAAATGAACCGTCTTTCTTATCTAACTACCCCGAAATCTCTGGATATTGAGTCAGGCTATATGAATCTATATCTTAAAATTTACTTAATCAGGGTTTCGGTTATTCCATAATCAACATGAGTTCTTACAACACTTCAACCCAAAGAGGGATGTTAGTCTTAACTCTACTTGCCTCTTGGGAGGTAAACAGGGCAGTCTTAGGAGAAGATAAACAAGATACAAGGAGGTTACAGAGATTTCCATATCTCAGGCTCCAGTTCACTAATCACGCTTGCGTCTAATAAGTGACACATTTATGTTATGAGTCCACATATTCCTTTACCAGGGAATATTTATTTGGACAATTCTATTCTGGATATCTTCTTTGAATACTATTAGTTGACTTTAGTACCATATGATTATTGGAATAACTTTGTGGTCCCATGCATTAAACCTCCATACTGATCAGGCATGGAAGCAATCTATGGAACATATTAAAATATACCAATCTTCATATGGCGCTGTTATCATGCTATTTGGTATTCGCAATCGTTTAGAGATCAAAGAGATATCAATTTCATTTGAATGCATTTATCTGGAGAGAGAGTACATTGGAATTTTATGACTGAAGATTTCTGACAGGAACAGAAGAATAGTCCTGGTGAATTTTCTACCTGTAAGTTTTTCCTTACACTTAATATATATAGGGTTCTTATGAAAAGTTTTAAAAACTTGTTATACTTATAGTTTATGAAGGATTTACTGGTATCCGAACCAAAATAAAAACTCTTAGTATTTAAATTACTGATAAAATGCCAAGGAATGTACCTGATGCCATTATTCATGGACTAGCTCAGGCATTTTAGGTGCTTTCAATTTTAGGCTTTACTTCCTCCGCCGCATTTCCTTTGACAGATTTAGGGCACGTAGTCTTGATGTGGCCTTTCTCATTACAGCCGAAACAGACTGCATTCTTCATGTCTTTGCAGTCCAACGTTTTATGTCCCTTAGACTTGCAGATCCCACAATGTAGAGGTCGATGCTCAAATCTGCATTTCCCATAGTGGCGCTTCTTGCAAATCTTGCATACAGGTTTCTGATTGGACTTTTGTTTATTCTTTTTCTTAGAACTCTGGGAGTTATCTACCTCCCTTTTCCTTTTTAGTTCATCCTTTGCATCAGAGGCATGAACGGGATCCTCCTTAAGAGTAAGGAAGTGTGGTCCTAGATAAAATTTGGACCGAGCAGCATGGGGCTCCTTGAACTTTTTCACAGCCTTCTTCACAGCTTTTCCAACAGCTGCGTCTATCATAGTTTGAAGAACATCTTTGGAAATTTTAAGGTTCACAATTTCAGCATCATTAGCATGCGTCGTGCCATCAATGGCGCGATCGACTGTTGTCTTATCCGAGTTTGTCATACTTTCTATTGGTTCCTGTTATATAGTTATCCTTCTGCACCATTTCCTGGCGTTCATCCGGAAGACTCATGCGTTTATTTTCCTGGCCTCTCCCGGCTTCTTTATAAGCTTTGGGCAGTTGGTTTTGATGTGCCCTTCCTCGTTACAATTGTAACATGTGGCGTTCATTAACCCCTTGCAATCTAAGGTTTTGTGACCCTTGGTCTTGCAAATTCCACACAATTTAGCACGTGGGTCGATTGTACATTTTCCAAAATGTTGCTTTTTGCAGTTACTGCATTTGGATCTGTTATCAGACTGGCTCGAGTTCTTCCTAAACTCGGAATCCTTCCCGCGCTCAGAATTTCCCTTCTTCTTCTTGTTATATCAATGAGAGTTTTCCTCCTCTCTTTCTCTTCTTCCCTCGCCAGAAGCCTTAACCGACTTAATTCTGATTGCATCTAAGGTGAGAGATAAGGATAAGTCCACCGCGGACCTATATGTGGTTGGCCTAGATGCTTTAACACTTCCTTTTATTTCTGGTGCTAGGCCTCCAATGAAACGCGCTATGCGTTTAGGTTCAGGGGTGACTAAATAAGGAACTAGGCGGGACATAGTGTTGAAACTTGTCACATACGCCTGACAATCCAAATCCTCCATGACTAGAGTCAAGAAGTCTGATTCTATATTTTCTACCTCATGCTGGGGGCAATAGTTTTCCTTGACTAATGCAACAAATTGATCCCAAGATAAGTTGTAGAGTAGAACTTTTCCCGTGGCTTGGAGCAATGATCTCCACCATGCCAACGCTTCTCCTTTGAATGATTGTGAAACAAATTTCACAACATCTTGCTCCGCACAACCGCTGATGTCAACAACAGCGTCCATCTCATCGAGCCATGTCATGCAATCGATGGCCCCTTTTTCTCCTGTAAAGTCTCTAGGCTTGCAGGAGGCAAAATATTTATATGAACAGGTCTTAACTGGTGCCTCTTGATGGAACACAATCTGTCTAGACGGAATACTCCTTTGATTTGACAAGTCATGAACATCGTCCTCCCTTGACTCATGTATTTTAGGAGGGGGCTTACTACGAGCCGCAGATAGAGTCTTAGAGTGGGTATCATTTGATTCGTCATACTGTCTATCAAGAGCTCGAGTAACAGCATAATCTATTATTGCCTGCAGTTCTGCTCCAGTTACATTAATTCTGGTAGTATCATTGTTCTCCTTCATGTGGCTGTTAACTTCATCTAGTCCAGCCATGTAGCTTGATTACTACATAAATATTAACAATGATTTATTCAGAGGTTTTTATGGAATCGTCATCTTTGACGATTCATCAACCATGGTAATATAAACCATATTGGTTAACTTGTTAGTTATATTTAATTAGTATTTTCCATGATAATTTTATCCTAGTTATAAAACATTAAGGATATTGAAGTGGCGCAAAAGGCCTAGTCACAAGGACAGTTCTAAATTTTATAAGCCATGATTTCAGAGAATCGAGGCATTAAGGTCTGAATCAAGTTCATTACCTTCTTTTGACAGGGAGTTGTAGACTTCAACTGTCTTTTGTCTTTTAGGACAATAGATATAGCCCGTGGGCATTTCCCTTCTGAGGGATGGTTATAATATGATCATCTTCTCAGATGCTATTAGTCGAGATCGTATGGATCCTACCGACTATTATGCTTGGACCTGGTCCAACATTTTTAGACAGGAGGTCAAAGACCACCACTGTCGTTGTCTTATCGGACAACAAGTTTAGCCCGTAGGCACTTCATCACTATCGGATGTTTATAATGTGATCATCTTATAGGATGACACAAGCCATGATTTCTAAATCACTAGGCTAGATAAGAAAATTGGAAGAATCCAATATAAGGATGACTGTTGTGATTTTATCGAATCACATTTGTCAGGAGTGCTAACACGTTCTTAGGTGTTAACAAGGATCTGAATCCCTTGGGTAGGTTTCACCATCTTGGCCGCGTAGGCTAGGTTTCACCTTTAAGTTTTTTTTTTAAAATGCCTACTGGCAGGGAAGAAAGGATATTTATTTTATTCAGGATTTTTATCATAAATCCTAATTTATAAGTTAATAATAGTACAAAAGGCTTAGTCACGTGGACAAGTTTAATTTATAAGCCATGATCGTTTGGGATCGAGGCATTTAGTAATAGCACAAAAGGCTTAGTCACGTGGACAAGTTTAATTTATAAGCCATGATCGTTTGGGATCGATGCATTTAGTAATAGCACAAAAGGCTTACTCACGTGGACAAGTTTAATTTATAAGCCATGATCGTTTGGGATCGAGGCATTTAGTAATAGCACAAAAGGCTTAGTCACGTGGACAAGTTTAATTTATAAGCCATGATCGTTTGGGATCGAGGCATTTAGTAATAGCATAAAAGGCTTAGTCACGTGGACAAGTTTAATTTATAAGCCATGATCGTTTGGGATCGAGGCATTTAGGTGTGAATCAAAGTTCATTACTTTTCCTAGACAGAGAGTTGTAGGCTACCACCGTCTTTAGTCTCAGAGGACGTTAATTATAGCCCGTAGGCACTTCCCTTCTAAGGGATGTTATTTTCCATTTATTTCATATTTCATGTTTAGAATGAAAACTTAATTTAATCAATCCATTATATGAAAAATAAAAGTACAGAGTTGCCCTAAGCGGGTCTTTGAAAGGAATAATGTGTCCTTAAAGGGACTGAAAGATAAATATGTCCTTATGAGGACTATTAAGGAAACGATCTTCAGCAAAAGGAGTTTCTTCTTCAAGTTATTTCTGAATGCTTTCTCCTTGGATGCTCGTTTCATTCTAGCCGCGGTACGAAGCTCAGCATTTCTAGGCTCCGGGTGTGGAGGACTCCTATTACGGCTTCTTCGCTTGGCAACTTATCCAGTGTATATAAAATTTGGAAGCAAAAATTTCTAGATTAGGATTGAGAATATTCCTATGTTAAGTCTAGACTCAGAAGGTCAAGGAATGTGCTACTGTGTCATTGAGATTAAACACATAAGGCTAGTGTTTAATTTACTCAATGTTGGCTCTGATACCAACCTGTCACACCCCATTTTCCACGTGTCACCGGTGGGCCCGGTGGGGAGTATCGTGACGTAGTTGAGATCATCATAGTCAAACAACACAATATATAAATGCACAGTGGAAGCAAAAGATAAATATATGTCAAAGTATTACAACGGAAGGTAAAGGATCCACAGGCGGATCAATAAAAGAAAAACTGTTCAACAGACTTTAGGCATCTAGAACTTGCAAGATTCCCTAATGACGCCCTGAGCTCCCAGCCAATTACGCATAGTACCTGTCACTTAACCTTTTGGAAAATACGTCAGTTTACACTGGTAAATACAATTAACTGACTCATTTTGAAAAGAGTTTAAGAAAATTGATTTGAATGCACGTGGCACAAAATATCTTTTATAATTTGATTAAAATGCACGAGGCAAAATTAATCTTTTATACTTGGGACAATTTTATTAATAAAGATCTTGTATCTGATTTACATGGTTGTCCAACATTTAGGCCCGGTGATTATACAATACAAGCCGGACAAGATTAATCGACACGCCACAAATATAATCTCACAAGAAGATACCCTTACGAGTGAGTATACGTTTTACATATGCAACAGGAGGTATTTTGCCTACACCTTGTGCTTACGTCGTGGCCATTCACTTTTTAAAATGAGCCAAGGATATCCAGGACACGGTCATTAACCCCCAATGTTATTTGTTATCAATCAATACAGATTAAAACGAGATTATGCAATTTAATCATCTTCGATTAAAAGGTTTCTACACCCGACCAAGCGGTATTTTTATAATACCGTATCCCAAGCCCGTATAAGGGAAAATAAGTTAAAAGTATTTACCTGAGCTAGCAATGCAATTTATACTCAGCCGTATATTCTAATCAGCAAGCACAAGTACTTCTACTGGGGCTCTCAATCTGGAACGAAGGTTTTATTAACCTATTAAATTCCTAACGGGTCTTATTTAAGTCGTAACTTAGACCGGTTAGTTTTAAGAAAGGTTTACGGTTCAAAACGCATGATTAAGCGAAGACTTGAATAGGATGTGATTTAGACCCGACAAGTTTGGAGACTTGTATAATATGGGTAAACTAAACACATTCTGGATTTTGAGATAAAAACGATAACGTTTGACCCATTTCGGCTAATTTATGCAAACTAGTTACATAAACCGAACCGAACGCGAATAACGCATGACGGGTAATCATGAGAGTCATATACAGGTTTCCTAAGTTAATTATGCCTCAAATATGTTGTGACATCAGTAAGACGTCTTTCATTATGCCCAAAACGTATTTAAACACAAACTAGGCCTCGTAGGGGTAGTTTGGTCATTTAAAAGGTTATAAAAGAGTTTAAGTATTTTCCTGAGTTACAGGTCTGGTATAATCAGCGAAAATACTTATTTTGATAAGTTATAACAGTAGGATAAAGTATATATGTGAAATTTATCAATTATAACCAAACTATGCACCGAAGGGGCATTTTGGTAATTTCACATAAGCCGTAAAGCTCAAAACTGAAGTCTGAGTTTATCAACCTTTGCTTACTGTTAAAATATTATAATTTGCCTCAAATATCAGTAGGTATCAACCCTTGTATGTTTAAAATAGTTTAAGTACATACTATTCGTTAAAAACGCTTAAAAAGGCGATTAAAGGCCATTTCCTGGTTCCATACTTAAATCTGATATTTTTATATTTCCAGAAGGCTTAAAATAATTTATTTATCATATGTGATCAGTAGCAAAAGGTTTGAATTCTTTTAGATATGTAAAACTCATTTTATGGTCCGTAAGGGCAAAACCGACATTTACCGGATTAAGCCCACGACTATGAGTTATGCTCAGCCTAAAATTAATTAAAAATCTTTAAAATTTCCAAAATAATATATTATATCAGTGGGTAAAGAGTTTTATATCAAAAAGTAGGCTTAACTAGGCTATACGCTAATTACGCCATTTATTAACATAAAGCTTTCAATTTGCGCTAATGAGCATAACTCTCAATCTACCCCTCAAACTGATGTCAAATTTTGTATGAAAGTTTGTATATCAGTAATTAAAGTTTCTACTCTTTTACATTTCCAAAAATCACGTTTTAAGGTGAAAAGGGCATAATGGTCAACATATGAGCAATTAACGGAATTATGCGTATTAATTGGTTAACTAGTGAACCATGGTGTATAATCACAGAGGGTTATACTAGCATGTTACCTGGTCCAAATAAAGCTCTAAGGCATTTCTAAAACATGCTTAAATGGGTCATAACTGAAAGTCAAAGTGAAAGTCAAACTATGCGACTTTCGGTTCCGAACCGGGTCTAAACAGGAATTTGTCGGGTCGAACATGTTTAGACGTGTTCTTACACTAATTACCAAGTTATGATAATGATCAAACAGGTTGCACGCCTTCTAGATTGCTAATTATGCATTTTATGCTTCTGTTGACTTTTTCGGATTAAGTTTGACCCGACATTTGACCTAGTTAGAGTGGGAATCAGGGGGAACCCTTTTGAGGGTTTATTACCCACATAATTACCAACCTATAAATACTTTTGATTCGACTAATCACTGGACCATTAGTGATTAATCTTAAAGTTAACCGTTAATTATGACGGTTTGACTTTTAAGCTAAAACTCAATTAAGAAAGGATTAGCAGACTTACAAGGGTCTAATGGTTGATTAGGAAGTCTTGGAATCAGCTTTGGAGTTCCAGAGATGATCAGAAGTGAGTGCAAGAATGTTTGTAACTTGAAGGCCTTATATACTAGTTGTAATCACCATAAAATGTAACTTGAATGTTTGTAACTTGAAGGCCTTATATACTAGTCTTAACTTTCAATGTTTACACTTTAACCTCTCGCACACGAATTTGATCATAACTTTCTCATACGATTACGAAACTTTATGAAATTTATATCGCGCATTCTAGTGAGCATAATTATCAGTTACAAAGCTTCAGGTTTGTCAAAAGGTCACTCAGAGGTATAACTTAAACATGTTGACACATTTAACCCCTATAGTTTGAAATCTCTCACTTTTAGCTTCGTATGATCCATAATTTATTCGTTTGAAGGTATGAGCATCATGTAGGGTTAATGTACAATATATTTATTCGTCGTTGACATTTAGAACTCTTATATTCACATACTTTCCATGATTGTCAACTTTAGTCCTTCTAGAGTTTTATTTCACACGTTCAAGCTTATGACACGTGTCAATACATTATAGGACGTGAATTTTCGAGGTGTTACAGATGGATGATGGATGATGGTGGTGGATGTGGGTTGTAGTGGTGGTGGAGTGTGGGTGAAGTGGGAGAGAGGTGGTTTGCCAAGGGATGCCTTTGAAGTGAGCCAAGCGTCCCTATTTATAGCCTGTACAGAAGCCCGGACACGGCCTCTTGTCAGCTAGACACGGCCCCGTGGCCATCCTTTTTCTCTTTCTTCATTAATTGCAATTTGTCTGCATTAGCTCCACACGCTCCCGTGTTCACTGGACACGGCCCCGTGTGCAAAAGCGAATATGTACTATCAAGATTTTGCAAGATTTTGTGACTTTTAGCGTTGACCACGGCCCGTGTTGAGCTAGGCATGCCCCCATGCTGGGAATAGAAGCTTCTATGACTTTGTCTTTTCTGCAGGTGCCTGGCCACGCCCCCAGCCTTTTGTTTCTTTGTTTTTGCTTGGGAAGATGCTGTCGAGGGGTCGGGCATGCCACGCTTATTCCTTTTCTTGTATTTTTGTTAGATTTGGCTGCATATTTGTTCCTTTTGTTCAATTAGGCTCATTTAGTCCTGAAAATACAAAAGGAAGACAAAAGCACACTTTTTCCAACATTAGTACTAAAAAGGGTTAGTTTTATGCCCCTTTTAATGTAATTTATATGTTACATTTTACTCACATCAGGGCCGTGTCCAGTGGACATGGGGCAATGGCCGGGCTTCTGTTCAGGCTATAAATAGGGGTGCTTGGCTCACTTCAAAGGCATCCCTTGGCAAACCACCTCTCTCCCACTTTTCCACCACTCCACCACCACTACAACACCCACATCCACCACCATCATCCATCATCCACCTTAGAGTGTGTGTATTAGTCTCGGGATCCAAGATTGATCGTAAGAGTTCTTGTCAATCAAAGGCCATGTTTGGCTAAGTCTCTTACATCACTTGGTGAAGACAAGCATTTAGTGTATTACTTTTGATTTTTAATCTTTTCGCACTTTTTATTTGGTTTTGTATTAATGACTTTAATAACTAGCTAGTTTCTTATGTTGAAGGTGAAACTTTCTTATCATTTGTCCGTGGTGTCTTGGCATTACTTTACTGTCTATATAAAGTAAAAGATTTTCACCATTCATATCTCTACGGTCTATATAGAGATATGTTGGCTACCTGGTTGGGGGTTAAGGGAATGGTTTGGTAAGGTTCTTGCCTTGTTCAGTGTATAGATCCTGCAAGGACGTGGGTCAAGCTTACTAGGACCTCCTTCAATACCCACTGGTTTTGGATGGCGGGGGTGCGAATGGCTTGATCCCCTCATATGTAAACTAGTATTAATACATTAAACCGGTTACTTGGGATTGTATCCCTGCTGACTCAAACCACTTAGCCGAGGGTAACATCACCTTCAAAAGAGGGGCCCACCACTTTACGCATTAATAACTTAATTAATTATCTTCCAGTATTCCAACCCTTTGGAATTGTATCCTTGCTGACTCAAACCACTGGGTTTCGGGTAACGTCACCTTCAAAAGAGGGGCGTACTACTATAACTAAGATAATCTCTTAAAAAGTGCAAAAGTGCGGAAATCATCAAAGGATACATTAAAGGCGAGTCGGATCCAAGTGATTCATTTTGTCTATCTGTCTTATTTTTATTTTTATTTTCAGCATTTTTAGTTTTTATTTTCATGGTCAAAACCTTTTCTAAAAATTTTAGTTTGATTAGACGTTGAGGATAGACCGGTACTAAAAGCTCTTGTGTCCTTGGACGACCTCGGTATCTTACCAACGCTATACTGCGCTCACGATGGGTGCACTTGCCCATGTGTGTGTTTATTGTTAGTAGAATATCGTGTTTTATAAATTTAAAAATTGACTAATGTGTTAAAAAGGGCTTAAAATATCAATAAAAATCATAATACACCCAACACACACCATGTCGCCAAATCTTTAACGCAAAAACAACCGCGCCAAGCTCGAGATCACGGGTAGTGTAGTTTTTCTCATGTATTTTGAGCTGACGAGAGGCATAAGAGATGACCTTGTCTCGTTGCATGAGGACACAACTAAGACCACGGTTCGAGGCATTGCAGTGTACCACGAAATCATCATTCCCATCGGGAAGAGCAAGAATAGGAGCGTTGCAAAGCAAGTTCTTGAGAGTTTGAAAAGATTCCTCTTGCTCAGGACCCCAAGCAAAAGGTTTCTCTTTTTTAGTCAACGAGGTGAGAGGAACGGCGATTTTCGAAAAGTTCGAGATTAATCGGTGGTAATAACCCGCCAATCCTAAGAAGGAACGGATTTCAGAAGGAGTTTTAGGTACGATCCAATTCTTCACTGCTTCGATTTTGGAAGGGTCAACATGGATTCCTTTTTTACTAACAACGTGCCCAAGGAATTGGACTTCTTTGATCCAGAATTCGCACTTAGAAAACTTCGCGTATAGACGTTCACTACATAAGAGTTCGAGTATGAGGCGTAAATGACGTTTGTGATCAGCTTGAGTTTTGGAATAAATGAGAATGTCATCGATAAAAACGATTACAAAACGATCCAAGTAAGGCCTGCAAACACGATTCATTAGATCCATGAACACAACTGGTGCGTTGGTTAAACCAAAAGGCATAACCACGAACTTGTAGTGTCCATAGCGAGTGCGAAAAGCAGTTTTGGGAATGTCCTCTTCGAGAACACGAAGTTGGTCATAACCAGATCGAAGATCGATCTTGGAGAAACAAGTTGCGCCTTGAAGTTGGTCAAAGAGATCATCGACTCGCGGAAGAGGATAATGATTCTTGATGGTGAGTTTGTTAAGCTCGCGATAGTCGACGCACATGCGGAACGAGCCATCCTTCTTCTTGATGAAAAGCACAGGAGCACCCCAAGGTGAGGTACTTGGACGTATGAAGCCCTTATCAAGGAGTTCTTGAAGTTGAGTAGATAACTCTTGCATCTTATAGGGTGCAAGACGATAAGAAGCTTTGGCAACAGGAGTCGAACCAGGTACGAGGTCAATACGAAAATCGATAGATCGAGGTGAAGGAGGACCAGGTAAATCTTCAGGAAAAACGTCAGGGAAGTCGCGCACCACTGGAACATCACTTACGCTCTTTCCCTTTCCCTTTTCTTCCACAACGTGGGCTAAAAAGGCAAAGTATTGTTTGCATAAATATCTATTCGCTTGTGTGCAGTACATCAATTTTAGTCCTCTTGAAGGTCGGTCTCCATAGACGTGTAAAGTGTCGCCAGATGGAAGTGGCAAACGAATGTACTTCTCGTGGCAAGCAATTTCAGCATGGTTCTTACGAAGCCAATCCATGCCTACTATGATATCGAAACTACCCAGTTGCATGGGTATAAGATCGATAGGAAAAACGTGCTAGTTAACGGTAAGAAAACAATCGCGAAGAACGTAATCGACTAAGATAGACTTGCCATTGGCAACTTCGACTGAAAACGACTTAGGCAGTTTAGAGCGTGTACAATTTAACAATGATTCAAATTCAACGGACACAAAGCTTTTGTCTGCACCAGTATCAAATAGTATCAAAGCATAAAGATTATTAATGAGGAACGTACCATTAACGACTTCATTGTCGTTTCGCGCCTGATTTGCATTGAGGTTGAAAGCTCGTCCTCAAGCGGCTTGTTGTTGTTCTTGGTTCAGCTAGGTACATTGAGGACAGAGATGCGTAGTATCACCACACTTGAAACAGGCTATAGCTGGTC
Organism: Helianthus tuberosus; assembly: GCA_030545235.1. Classification (NCBI taxonomy): domain Eukaryota; kingdom Viridiplantae; phylum Streptophyta; class Magnoliopsida; order Asterales; family Asteraceae; genus Helianthus; species Helianthus tuberosus. Next base: position 71,691,288 of record CM060447.1, on the reverse strand, counting down.
TAGCGTTTTGAGGAGCTGGTTGGGCTTGTGGTGCAGGGTTAGTTCGACAATAAGCGGTATTGTGGCCAAAACGGTTGCAAGTAGTGCAATGGCGACAGTTGGAGGTAGCAGGGTGATGATAGTTGCAAGTGGTACACTTGGGATGAAACCTAATGTATGGCTTTCGTGCGTTTTCAGGCATAACAGGGTTTGGGTTAACAGCTGGTACAATCGCGTTGCAACCAGGGTTCTGATGCTTTTGCTTCTTTCCCTTATTACCACTCGATTGTTGGGTGATTTGATCGGCTGGTTTCGAGGTGTTGGTAGGGGTAGCAGCTTGTTTATCGCGAATGCGATTGTTTTTTAGGCTAGCAGCGAGATGGTATACGACTTCAATGTTGTCAAGCTTGGTTGCCTCGATGGTATCACGCATGGCAGAAGGCAAACCATTGATGTACTTCCTGATCATGCGTTTGGTGGTTAAAACTAGGTGTGGCACAATGAAACTGAGTTGCTTAAAATGGGTGGTGTAGGCTAAGTTGTCGTCGCCAATTTGCTTGAGCGCCCAGAATTTTTCCTCGAGTTTTTGTTGCTCATGAGGAGGGAAAAATTCTTCTATCATGAGTTGCTTAACTTCCTCCCAAGGTAGCGCATAAGCTACTTCATTCGAGCGAAGATTTCTTTCATTGGTCCACCATTCCAAGGCTCTAGCTTGGAAGACCCCAGTAGCGCTACGAGTTTTAAGCTCTTCAGGACATTCACTATTTATGAACGTGACTTCTATGTTGTCGAACCATTCTAGCGTAGCAGTCACCCCATCGTTGCCAGTGAATGGCTTAGGATTGCAAGATGAGAAATGCTTAAAGTTAAACGACACAGGCTTATGCACATCGATCTTTGAATCAACGGAGGAATTTGGGGTAAAGGTAGCTTGGATTTCACTGACGATCTTGGGGATGATACGAGCAATCTGATTGGCCATGAATGCCATCATCTTCTTTTGAGTGCTGGTCTTAGACTTCTTGGTCGAGTTAGAGAATTGGCTTGAAGACATCTAAGATTCAAAAGAATGAATAGGTGAGACTTGATCATAATGTTTGTTTAAGGAAAATGTTTTCATGAATGCGACACTTAACATATAGTTTCACATAGCATATAAATGTTCAATTTGTTTCACATGGCATAATTATGAATTCCACATAGCATAACATAGATAATGAAAGCATCGTAAATTTAGTTCGTTCACGAGAGATTATTATTGTTTTTGATTGTGAGAGACGTGCGAATCGTGTAACGGTCTTGAAATGAATGAGGTAACAAGTATACAATCACATATAATTTGAGATAACATAAAAGAGAGGCTCATAAAACATTGGATTGTTTCGGGTAGAGAAACGTCGACTACTCCAAAGTGGGTCGAAAGTCCTTTCGAATTAGAGAAACGTGCTTTTGCCTATAGGTAAGATACTCTCGTCGAGAAACGATTAACGGTATCTTACCCTTCCAGTTACTACACGTCTCTAGTCGATTGAAACAATCAGGACTTGGCGAGATTGAAAATCGAGGAATGGGACTTAATCGACAAGATGCGGGTTTCACCCCTAACTTGACGATTTCGTACCCTAATGTGGTTGGTACTCGTTGGGTCAAAATTTAATTTCGACACTTTACCAAGGGTCCACTAGAGTTTAAATTGGAAATTTAACATTAAGATGTGGATTTCACTCCTAACTTAATGGTCTAATTTTGTGCAAAATAGAACTAAGCGGAATGAGAGTCGTTTACCAAATTGTGGGTTTCACGCCTATTTTGGTAAACTCGTCTCGTTTGTGTTACGAGTGTCTTCAAGTCTTCAAATGTGTATTTTGTTAGCCTTAGGAAAGGCATGTATGTTTAAAAGACCAAAAGAAAATAGATAAGAAACAAATGAGTTAGAATGCAAGTAGTTTTAAATGACAAATAAGAATCAAAGTTCCTAAACTATAGTCTAGGCAAAAGCATTCCTACTTTTCCTAATTCCCTATAGTCATGGCTCTGATACTAATTTGTCATATCCCAACTGATGGCGGAAACATCTGGATGAGATGAACAAAATGATCAAAAAGTCATAACACTATGTGACAATATAATTTAAATTCAATTTCAAAGCAATGCTAAAAATGTCATACAAAATTCAAATAAGAACAACATTGTTTCAAAACATAACATCAAATAGTTTATTCTAGGTGTGTTTCTAAGTCCACCTATATCTCGTTTCTTCACTTAGCATCATCTCGTCTATCAACCCGAAACATGTATTAAAATATGATCAACAAAAAATTGGCGAGTAAACAAGTTTTCATACATAGCATAATATATAATGAAAATGTTTAACGAAGTCATATCCAACATGAATAATAATATGCAAGTTACTAATATGCTGAAACGGTGTACTATATGTTCAAACCCAAGTATACAACACAAATTTGCCTATCCCAAGAGATTAGCCGGAGGTTAACATGTTTAACTTAACAATAACCCAAGATTAATGGGCGGTGCGTTAATCCTATAGTGCTATAATTGTTAAGGTAGGCTAGCCAAGTTAATGAGCATACATCGACACAAAAGTTCACATAGCATACAAGTTTAACAAGCATCATATATTTTCATGTTTAAACGTGGATAGAGTGTGATTAAAATAAGTTTCAAGTGTTGTGTTTTGTATAAGATACATATTGCACCCAAAGTGTTTAAAAGTAAAATGGGATCGAGTATACTCACGGTTTTGCAAGCTTTCCACTTGGTAATTCCGCGAGTGTTTGTGGTTGATTAGGATGGAGCACCAAGTCCTTCTACACGAAGAAACATAGGTGTAATGAGTATTGGATGTTAACAGAGAATTAAGGATTCGGAGTTTAAAGTAGATGAAAAGTAGACATACGAGAAAATAATCATCTAGCACATAATACTTGTTTTGACACTATGAAACCCCAAAAGGGTTTGAATGTATTCATGGGTTAAAATACCCATTAGAATCATAACAAGTTACTAAGGTCTTAGGTGATGTAACTTATCATTTTGACAAATGACCACACAACTTCAAGTGCAAGACTTGTTCATCACTTGTGATTTAAAACTCTATTAAAATAGAAAGTTTTTGAGGATTAAACCTCTGGATTTACATGTCACAACCTTGTTTTTAAGCTCACATAATCATGGTCTTGATTAGTGGCATAAGGACATAGGAATGTGTTGAGAAATCTCAAGTTTAAGCAAGTTTAACAAGTGTTTAATCAAAACAGAAAGTTTCCTTGCACTCTTCACCTTATTTGGTTGATGTTCCAGCCTTTGTTTTCCATGGAAAAGCTGTGGAGACACACCTAAGGTTGTTCCAAGTGCAAAGGAGAAAGAATCAATGAAAAAGATGAAGTAGAAGTGAACTTATGCTCACTTTTGTAACTTGAAATGAATCTGCCTCTGCTTCTGATTTTCAGGTGAATTTGGAGTGATTAGAGAGTGTTTAAGTGAGTTTGCAAAGTGAAAATGTGTGGAGGAGGCTTGGTTTTATAGGGGATGAATTAGGGTTGAGTTTGGTGAGTATTAAATGCAAGAAACACAAAACAAACACAAAAAATGGCCCAATCGCGAAGCTGAAAAGGGTTGTATGCGGATCCGACTACGTCGCGGGGCGCAACTCGGCTGGGTGATGGGGTCGCAGGCCGCAAGCCCATGTCTGATAGATTTTTGTTTGTTATTTTTACATATTCAGCCCTTGCACTTCCATATTTGATGTTTTAATGTGTTTTAAGTGTAAAGAACCATATACAAGGATATGTAAAGTAATTGACACATAAAAATAAATATAAACAAGTATCAATGAGTATGTTTGTCGAGATTAAGTGTCGTATTCGCATAAATTGAACATATAAGACACGTGTTTGTAAGTTTAACGTATTTTGCACGAATCATGATTAAAGTATCATATGTTTAATTAATTCGAACGTATGAATATGCATGAAATGTGTTTAACATGAATGTAAAGAAATTTGAATTTTATTATGATCCAAGTCTCGGATTTTACAATGATTACAACAAAAAGACGATAACAAGAATACAAGACCTCCAAAAATAGAAATACAAACATTGCTTTCTAGTTATGGAAAGTATGAAAAAGCAGGGTGTTACAAATATTGACATAAACTACGTACCTATAACATATGGGCATGGTTGTAAAAGTCACGCCTAGGCTCCGAGTACCCCCCGAGTACTCCTCGATTACTCGCTACAAGGTAGGTTGTCGAGGCCCGAGTACTGATCGCCTAGGTCGATAACTCCCCGAGTATCTCCGTCTCGGGCCGAGTACTTCCTGAGTACTCTCAAATCTGACTAGGGAGCGACTAACGAATTTTGCAACCATGCATATGGGCATTCAGGATCAAAGCAATTTTTCGAGGTCATGGGATACTACAAGCTTTAGAACCAGGTGAACATGTGGTAGAAACCAAAAAGGATGACATGGCAGGCGCTCTACTATTTAAGGCAATACCCAAAGAGCTCGTGTTTTAGGTAGCTCCGCTTCAGACTGCAAAGTAAATATGGGAAGCATTGAAGACACGATATGTTGGGGTTGAGCGGGTTCGATATGCAAAGATTGAACAACTGGAAATGGAACTCGAATCGTTAAAGATGAAAAAAAACAAAGGTGACTGATTCTTTCGCAGGGAGAATAAGTCAGTTAGTTACCGAAGCAGCTAGTTTAGGAACTACATATCAAGATAAAACGCTTACCAGAAAGTTATAAAGCTCTGTTGACGTGTGCGTGTGAGGTTATAATTTTTAGATATATTTTAGCTCTTTTTACTCGCGAATCAAGTTTTAAATTTATAAAACAAGATATAATACTATCACTCTACATACACGTTAGGGCAAGTGCACTCGTCGCGGACGTAGTATAGTGATGGCAAGATACTGAGGTCGTCCAAGGACACAAAAGCTTCGTTAACGTCTAATCTAACCAAATTTTGATAAAAAGTTTTGAAAGTTATAAAAATATAAACTAAAAAATAAAATATAAGGAAAAACAAATAGACAAGAAGGAATTACTTGGTTCCAACTCCTCTTTTATGTATCCTTTAATGATTTCCGCACTTTGGGCATTTTAAGAGATTATCTTTAAGTTATAGTAGTAGGCCCCCTTCTAGGCAACGTTACCCTCAACCTATTGCTCTGAGTCAGGAGGGATACAGTCTCGCAAGGTCTGATTATTGAAAGATAATTAAGTAAGTTATTAATGCGAAAAGTGGTAGGCCCCCTTCCAGGCAGCGTTACCCTCAACCCATTGGTCTGAGTCAGCAAGGATACATTACCGTAGGGTCGGTTTAAAGTTTCAATAGTAGTTTATAGGTAAGAGATTCAAGCGGTTTCTTACTTCTCCCGAGGCGGACATTACCGCCCACTCGTGAAGTCTTACTAAGCTTGAACCAGGTTCTCGCAGGATCTATACACTGAACGAGACATAGAGTTACCCAACCACCCTTCTAACTCCCTTCCAAGTAGTTAACGTGCTTTATGTAGACCGTAAAGACACAAATGTGTAAATCAACAACACATAAAGAATAGTTAAATAAATTCGCCTTCAATATAAAAAACTAGTTATTAAAGTCATTAATACATACCCAAATAAAAAAGAGCCAAAGGATGGAAATCAAAAAAGTAATACATAAAAAAATTATATTCTCCAAGTGATGTAAGAGTTTAGCCAAGCATGACCTTTTTTTGACAAGAACTCTTACTATCGATCTTGGATCCCGAGACTACTACACACGCTAAATGATGGAAGATGGATGATGGTGGTGGGTATTGGTGTTGTAGTGGTGGTGGAGTGGTGGCAAGTGTGAAAGAAGTGGTTTGCCAAGGGCTGGATTGGAATGCAACCAAGCACCCCGCGGCCTTCAATCTCTCTTCTCTTCATTAACTGTAGTGTCAGACCTTATACTAACACGACCCTGTGCGTGAATGGCACAGCCCGTGGCCATTGTACTTGTTGTACTATCTCAGATTCTGTGAATCTTAGAGTTGACCACGCCTCGTGTTGCCCTAGCACGGCCCCGTGTTGACCTTCTGATTTGTCTTTTGTTGTTGTCTTTTTCTTCTGCAGAGAATCTTGACTGGGCACGTCCCATGCCTGGTGGGCACGGCCCCGTGCCAAAGCTTCTGATTTTGTTATTTTCGTTGGTTTGGATGTGGGCGGGGGCTTGGCGAGTTGTGTCAATCCTCCTTCTTTGTATTTATGTTGGTTATTGCTGTTAATTTGCTTCTTTTGTTCGTTTAAGCTCTTTTGATCCTGTAAATTAAAAATGAACAAAGAAACAAGCTGTAACACCCCTAAAATATAAACCTTTTTATTATAAATTTGATGTCGATAATAAACAAAATGAACTAACTTGGAATGAAAAATAACCTAGTTAGCTAGAAGTCTTGTGGTAATACGTTAGTGTGTTTGAAACACCTAAAATAATAACTAAACAATAGTTAGGGGGGGGGGGGAGTTGTTAAGTATGAAACTAATAATATTAAATCAAAAATAAAACACCAAACACACACCTAAGTGTGTGTCTGGTTCGATCAGAACATAGGAGCAACCAGAGAATCCTCCATCAAACCCTAACTCACACAAATCTCACAAATTGAAGGTTCAAATCAGTTCTAAAATGAAATCCGAGCATAGATTGGTGATCTCCTTAGTAAAGGGATCAAAAGGTATGTAAAATTTCATAGAAAAGTTCCATCTAAATTTCTGGATGAACATAAGAAATTCGAGATTTGTGTTGCATGATTGTTGTATGGATGAATTTGGAATGAAATAGTGTCTAGGAATAAACCCTAGCCATTAGATTGTTGAAATTATGCTCATAACTTGTGAAATTCATGATCACCATTGAAGGTGTTAAGTGGGTTTGTAGAAACATGTTGAACACTAGGATTATGATTGTTATTCTAGTGTAATTTGAGTTCTATAAAGTGATTTCAGAATGTGATGTGAAAAATCTACATGAACTTGCTCAATTGATGATTAATTTTGGTTACATAATTAGTCATGAGCTTAATTGTAAACTTCCAGAAATTATGCCCTTTAGGTGTTCATAGAAATGCCTAAAAGAAAGCCTAATGTTGAAAATTTGATCTAAAAACGCATACTTGTATATTTTAGTGAATTATGCGTGAATGCTAAGAAAAGAGTTCTAAACAATTCGTGCTTGAACTCTATAGGAAAGGAAACCGGAACGTCGAGTGGACAAGCCGGTGGTGACGCACGTTTGAAGGGAGCGCTTTGAAGGTATGTAACCGTGACACCGTTACATTAAGTTACTTGAAACATTATAGTCATTTGAATTGGTGTTTATTAGAATTGGTAGTATTAGTAGAAGTGATGATGATCACTACCTAGTTAATCGAATCAATACTTGTTTAGAAAACGTTTGGTAGTCGTTGAAAATGGAGGATTCCATAAACGAGCCAAACGGGTCGAATAATTGTCTAAGTAGTCATTACGGAAGTGATTAAATATCATGTGGCGATTGTAGATCACGGAGGCGTAAAAACATGAAATGGGTAACGATACGCCGATGATTATAAGCCCATGGAATGGGCAAATATGAGTAAAAGTCCCAATTTTGAGTAACATAAGATTTGACGCAAAACTATGCGGGTCGAATAAGTATAATAGGGGATTATAGACTTTTGGTCCGTAAAATCAACTTTTGATTAAATGATCATGATAGATGCGTTGGTAATTTAATTACGAACGCGTAGGAAAAAGAATCACGTAAATCGGACAAATGGATAAAAAGTTATGAAGGTTTTCGTACTCAAAACGGAAAACAAACAAAATCTGCAGGTCAGACCGTAAGCTACGGTCCTGGACCGTAGCCTATGGTCCAGAAGTTCTGTTGAAAAATCAGTGGTGAACTGTAAGCTACGTTCTGTGAACCGTAGCCTACGGTCGACTTCCAAACAAAATTTTTATTTTGTTTATTTGATGGTTTTAAGTCTTTGGGTCCGTTTAGACGGGTTCTCGGGTCTCATATACTAACGTTTGTGATAAATTTACAATGTAGGTGTGTTTGAACTTAGGATGGGTGAAGATCAAGTGACGAACATGAATCGAACACAACTTTTTGAAGCTTTCGCGTTTATCTAACTTTGTAGTAAACAATGTTCATGTTGTAAACACTTAACTTATCGTTTTTAGATATTTAAACTAGATGTTAGTTAACTAAGATACTATCGTCATGAAACCTTATCATTTTGTGTAACTTTAGAAATTATGCATTTCTTATAAAACTGCGTATTTTATGGAAAATTATTAAACAAATGAGACGGGTGTTACACAAGCTTTTTCCAACATTAGTACTGAAAATGGTTGATTTTACGTTGGATTTGATATGATTTATATGTTATATTTTACGCACATCATTTGTTCCAGCAAAGTATGTTCCAATTGTTGCATCAATTGAATAGTTCACAAATTTGAAGGTCATGACTTTCCAGGAGGCAATAGAAAGGCTGAAAACCTTCGAAGACATAATCAAGGATATTGAATTTGCAGGTGAAAACCAGAGAAAATTGTTGTTCGCTGGTGGAGAAACGTTCTTAAATCACAAATCGTATGATAACTCAGGGGGCTTGGGCGAGGCGGTTTAGGTAATCGGAGTTCGCCGTGGACGTGGTTTGGGTCATGGGCGAGAAATATGTCAAAACTGACATAATGGTTAGAACTGTGGGTCAAAGGGCTCGGGAGTCGGGTAAGAAGAATACAGACAACCGACAGAAACCATAGAAAGATAAATTCTAAATTCAATGTTTCATGTGAGATCAGATAGGGCACCATGCTTCCAATTGTCCAGAAAGAATGAAGAATCAGGAAACAAATATGGCAAATATAGAAAAGCTGGATCCGAACTTGTTTATGCTGGAGTGTTCATCCAAGACAGATTATTTAAATGAAAATAAGGTAATTCCTAACAAGTTCGAAGCCAAGCAAATGGAGGAGAACGTGTGGTATTTAGATAATGAAGCTTCTAAGCACATGACTGAAAATAAATCTTATTTTTCAAAGCTAAATGAACGGATAAATAGAAAGGTGTGTTTTGGGAATGACTCACGAGTAAATATTGCTTGGAAGGGTTCAATTTTGTTCATAAGTAAAAATGGTGAGCATAGAATTTTAACAAATGTTTTTTATATTCCGAGTCTTCGAAGCAATATTATCAGTTTAAGGCAGATGATTGAAACCAGGCACGAGGTCGTAATGGAGGACGATGTTTTGCTAGTTTACAATAAAACTAGAAAGCTTATTAAGTCTGTTTTTTCGCTCAAGCAATCCATTGTATATAAAGTTAACAATTAGTTCACCGATATGCTTATTGTCAAAGACTGAAGATCTTGCATGGTTGTAGCACACCCGTACAGGCATCTGACTTCAAGCCAATGAAGAAGATGAGCTTGAAGGATATGGTACGTGACATGCCTTCCATTAGTCATCCTTCTAATATTTGTGATTGTTGTTCGATAGGTAAAAAACACAAAAACCATACCTTGAACAAGCAAAATATTAGGCTACAAAACCACTCAAGTTGTTACATTGAGATCTTTTGGTCCAATAACAACTACTACCGACGAGAAATAAATACATGTTCTTGATTGTAGATGATTTTTCACGGTATATGTGGTGATATTTGCTAAATTTTAAAGATTAGGCATTTGATGTGTTCAAACGGTTCTAGGGTTTACTTAAAAAAGATACAGGTTTTAAAAATTGGTGTTTTTAGAACTAATCTTGTGGATAATTTACATTAAATGAGTTCAATGTTCGGTGTAAAGGTAATGCAATACAAAGACATCTTACAACCCCCATATTCTCCATAACAAAATGGGGTTTAGAAAGGGGGAATAGGATAGTAGTTGGTATGTTTCGATGTGTGCAAAACCAAATGAGTGTCCCTCAAAGATTTCGGTGTGTAACAACAAAACACGCGGTTTATGTGTTAAATCGAAATCCCACAAGAGCAGTCGTGGATAAGATACCGTACGAGATGTTACTACAAGAGAACCTAGATTTGGAATTTCTATGTGTTTGTTTTATGACAAAACCCAAGGTAAATTTGTCAAAGCTTGATAACATGGGAACACTGATGGTCTATTTTAGGTCGAAATCGGGTTCAAAGTCGTTTGACATGTATGACCCGGTTCAAAGGAAAATATGTGTTAGAAGGACCGATGAGTGTGGTGAAAACAAAGCATGGAAGTGGGTCAGAAACGAATCGGAACCAGAGTATTTTATTGTTCAGTTTCACTCTGAAATTGAACTATATCAGAATTAGCAAGATTTTCATAACATCCCGCAGATGATATTCAAGGAAAGAACCAACCATCGCCTGCCAACACTGAAACGGTTGGAACCGAACCACAACCAGTTGTAACAGTCGCGACCAGCTCATCACAGTCGCAAACATTCGTTGCGGCTGGCTCACACCACTCAACGATGGTTAGGTCAGCGGTAGCTAAGGCTGCAAACGAACCAAACGGTGGAAAGTTCGTTTGTGCTCATTCGTTTATTAAACAAACGAACACAACAAGAAATTTTGTTCGTTTAATTAAATGAACAAACATGAACAGAGGCCGCGTTCGTTCATTTATGTTCGTAAACATTCGGTTACGTGTTCGTTTGTGTTCGATACTTCATTAGTGTTCTTAGTTTTTAAATTTTATTTAAAGGGGTTTTTACATATTTCCCCTTCCTAAGCTGGCTTATTACATATTTACCCAATAAAAAAATTCAATTACATATTTCCCATTCCTAACCTATGTATATTACATATTTACCCTTCCTAACCCATGTATATTACATATTTCTCATTTTCATTAAAAGTACTCTTATTGAATGACTATTTTACCCTTAATGAACTAATTAAATGAATATTTATATATTTCCCCTTTTTAGTATCATCAATCAATTACATATTTCCCCAATTCATGTAGTATTCCTCCGTTCACACAAATAAGTTAGAACTTGCATTTTAAGGGGTCAATAAATGATTAACAACAATCCAAACTGTATTGTGTAGTAAATTCAAAAAATATTAGTACAATGAGCCTATAATATAATTAGAGAACATCGAGAGAGCTATCAAGAAGCAGAGAATAACTGTGTTCATGTTATCATCCTTTTGAGACCGCTTCGTCACCATCTCATATATTTGCTTTTTATATCTATAAAAATAAAAGATAAGTATCACAAAGTGAGAAAACATAGAATACATGTATTTAGTAAAGCAAAACCATCAACACGAATTGAAATAAGATTTTAAAGTTGGAGAGTGTGGTTGGAGCCCCCTAGGGGCTTTATCAGGCCACGTAGGATCCACGTCAGCCCCATGTCAACCTGAGGGCTTTATCATGCCCCCCTTTAATTTGCAGGGTGTGGATGGAGCCCCCGTCATGATTACCTAATTATTTATTTAAATATTTATTTTTTTTTAAATTAAATGACAATTTTAATAACTAGAAAATTAAAAAAAACATAATTTCATTAAAAAAAATAAAAACACTACAAAGTCATTAAAAAATATAACTAGAAAATTTATAACTCGTCGACTTCGTCAACTCCTCTTTGTTCACGATAAAACCATAGGTGCTCGGTCAGATCAGCTCGAAGGTTATGGTGTGTGTGTGTCTAGCCCGTATCTTCGCTCGAATAGCTTCTTTCTTAGCGTATGTTAGTATTGGGTTCGTCGGTTGGTTACTTTCATCATAGCTTTCTCCACAAAACGCTCTACCCGAGTCCTCCAATATCATGTTATGCAAAATGATACACGTATACATGATGTTTCTCATTTTACTTTTTTCAAGTATCCTCGACGGCTGGGCGATGATAGACCATCTTTTTTTTAACACACCGAAAGCCCGCTCGGTATCTTTTCTTGCTGACTCTTGTTTTTTCTTGAAATACAATCTTTTTTCGTCATCTGGACACGAAAGAGTTTTTATCAACGTCGCCCACTCGGGATAAATACCGTCTGTGAGATAGTAGCCATTTATACTCTACGCCGTTTGCATAGAATGAAGTATCTGATGCAACCCCGTCTATGACATCGTCGAAAAGATTCGAGGACATTAAAACTGCAATGTCATTGTTCGCACCAGCCATGCCAAAGTACGCATGCCAAATCCATAAATCTTAAGAAGCGACCGCTTGTAATATTAGGGTAGGACCATCGTGGTCACCACGATGATGTTGACCTTTCCAAGCGGTTGGGCATGCCGCCCATTCCCAGTGCGTGCAATCAAGGCTACCCAACATCCCAGGAAACCCGTGTATACGCTGATGGGCCTCAAATAGAAGTTGAACGTCGGCTGCGGTTGGCACCCTCAAATATCGTCTCCCGTACAGAGAGATAACACCTAATAAACTAGTGTTAATAAAAAAATAATAACGATGTAAATAAAAATAATAAATAATAGTGTTAAAAAAATTACCTTCACAAAAATTTTCAAGAGACTCACAACACATTCTTGACGACATCCTTAAATATTCATCCAAAGCATCACTCGCTGTGCCGTACGCTAGTTGCCTAATTGCTGTTGTGCACTTTTGTAGTCCAGAGAAACCAACTTTGCGACTTGCACTTACCCTTTGCGTGAAAAAAGGGAATTCGCCAGCAAGATCATTGGAAATCTTAACGAATAATCGTCGGCTCATACGAAACCTACGCTTAAACTGACCATCATCATACAACGGATTTTCACAAAAATAATCTTGCAGTAGACGTTCATGAGCACCTAACCGATCCCGTTCAAGAGGCGGTTGTCTGGTACGCGATGTAGAGGATTCGGCTTCTTCTCGCAAATAATTAATCGCCTCCTGCGTAATTGCGAGAACCATATCGTCAAGAACACCGTTAGATGAGGAGCTCGAAGACATTTTTTAGTTGTGATTGGTGTGTGTTTTAGTTGTGATTTGTGTGTGTTTTAGTTGTGATTGGTGAGTTATTTAGTTTAGGATAGGTTTATATATATAATTGAATAAAAAAAGGTTTTTTTTTAATTCGACCGTTGTCAAACGGTCATGTTTGACCATTCTCCTTTGTTCAACGCGAAAGAATCTCGTTACCACCATGGAGCCCAAGCCATGGCGCTCCCAATTGAATTCGAGGGTGTGGGTGGATAGCGCCCCGGGGCGCTATAGAGTGTGAGCTGGCGGGGGTGGCGCCCACACACCCTTTGGCCTAAGAGAATTACCTATAGTTGCGCTGTTCAATTTCCGATACTTTAACATCCCCAAATAGATACTCTTCATCTACAATATCATCTCTGATGAAGAAAAAAATATGTGAATAAAACGAGAACAAAATATCATGTTCGTAAGTTAGAACAATTGCCATATGCTTATATTATAAAGATATTTAACAATACCTGATTTCCTCTAATTTCTTCTGCTCTCTTTTCTTAAAATATTCTTGCCTGGAAAATCTCCTGAAAATGAATAAGAGAAATTTTTCATGTTAGAAAATCTTGTAGTGTTCAAAACATAAGATCTTCAACTGCTTTACTTATTACTTATTACAGATATTCAAATGAGTCAATTGTTTCAACCAGTCACGTTATTTAGGTCACAAACCTAGCATTCAGTTAAGCTATTAATCATATAGATCGAATCTTTTGATTCTGCCAAACCTAAAAACTAATCTGGTGACCCACTAGTCAAGTAATCAGCTTTCCCACAAATCGCCGTGTGGGGTTCAGCGTGGGATTGAATGGGATTACCGTGGGAACGGGGAAGACGACTGTGCGAACTTATCAGTGATGGGTCTGTAGGGTTAGTGAAGATGAGAGAAGGATATGTGATTAAGAAAATGGTAATTGAGTAATTTCTTAAAAAAAGGGAAATATGTAATTGTTTTTTTTGTTTGTTTGGGGAAATATGTAATGTGTGCTACTTTTTACACCCCCTAATTACTTTTTACACCCCTTCCTCTCACATACTTACAGGTGGGGCCCGCGTGGGACCGGCAGTTTTCCTCTCACAAGGGGGGGGGGGGGGTATAATCAGGAGGAAGGGGGTGTGTTTAGAATCAGCCTATGTAATAAGCCCTCTTAGGAGGGGGAAATATGTAAAAAACCCTTATTTAAATACCTTAAAACTCCGACAAATAAAATATTTATAAGTGTCAGTGTATTAAATATTCTGTTCTTGAATATTTGTTTGTGTTCCTTTGTTTCTACTTGTGTTCATGAACATTAGTTTTTGCTCATTTGTGTTCTTCAACGTTGGTTTTCGTTTGTTTCCTAAAGTTAATAAACGAACACGAACAAGTACATTTCCTTAACAAACGAACACAAATATAAAATCTTGTTCGGTAAGTGTCCATGAACAGATTGTGAACACATATATTTCTTAACAAACGAACACGAGCAAGTAGGGCTGCAAACGAATCGAACAAACACGAACAAGACATTGTTCGTGTTCGTTTGTTACAAAATCTATTTGTTCGTGAACCGTTCACGAACACTTATCGAACGAGATTTTATGTTTGTGTTCCTTTGCTAAGGAAATGAACTTGTTCGTGTTCGTTTGTGTTTGTTTGTTAATTTTAGGCAACAAACAAAAACAAACGTTGACGGACACAAATGAGCACAAACTAATGTTCATGAACACAAATAATCGTTCATAAACAAAATATATAGTACACCGACACTTATTAAATATTTAATTTGTCGGAATTTTGAAGTATTTAAATAAATATAAAAACTAAAAACACTAATGATCTATCGAACTCAAACGAACACGTTACCGAACGTCCTCGAACATAAACAAACGAACGCGACCTTTGTTCATGTTTGTTCGTTTAAATAAACGAACGAAATTTCCTGTTCGTGTTCGTTTGTTTAATAAACGAACGAACACAAACGAACTTCCCGCCGAACGGTTCACGAACTTTTCACCGAACGTTTGGTTCGTTTGCAACCCTACGAACAAGGTCTTTTTCGTGTTCGTTTACGCCCCTAGCGGTAGCTGGCTCATCAAACCTACATTTCCACTAGGGAGGGCAAACATCTTCACCACCAGGCCAAATTCTAAATAATTGTAGCGATTTCGCAAGTAACCAAGTTTCTTTAGAAACCGATATGAAAGATACTTGCATTCATTTTTAAAAGAATCTAAAGTAAAGTAAAAGGCATATATTTATTTAAGAAATATGAAGTAGTTGCTTTAATGAGTAGAAAAGAGGTTAGGACCAAAGTGAAGTCTCTTCATAGGATTTTTAGGGCTAGAGTTAGGGTTGGAGTTTCCTTTCAAAAAAAAAAAAAAAAAGAGTTAGGGTTGGAGTTGGCATTTAATAAGTTGTCCAGTCAATAGAAGAAGAAACAGATTTCATTGGTTTTATTCGAACCAATAATCCGTACTCGAATAATTAAACGGGTTGTCTACACCCACGTCAGTGCTCCGTTTTTGTCCCGCGAGTGAAAGAACCGGTTAAAAAACTTGGTTTTCATTGGTTTTATTTCAAATGATTACAAAAAATTTCATAAACATATTAAAAATTCAACTAAAAATCTACGTTATTTAAGTGGCGATGAAAGCTCTTAATTATTAGATCAGATTTTGTACTTGAATACATTCACAATTTTCTGTCTCCTCTTCAAAGATTCAGGCCAATTGTAGATCCCCTTTAACACAACTAACAGCATTCACATTCTATCCATCAAAATATGTGAGGGGAGTTTTTATATTATAAAGGGTATAAAAAGTGGTTGTGAGTGGAGGAGAGAGAAAATGTTACTGTTCATCTGTATATTTGGGGGGACACTGTTCACCCAGTATAATTTTTTAATATATATTGAAAGTGGTTGTGAGTGAAGGAGAGAGAAAAATGTGATGATAATATTATTTAATTGAAAATGAGAGAGAAAAAATATTTGTTTTTAGTGGAAATATATTGATATAGGAGTTGTTTTTTAGTGGAATGTATGTATAATTTGATGGTTTGGATGTGAATGCTCTAATCCAGCCCCCTAAAATTATACATACATTCCACTAAAAACAACTCCTATATCAATATATTTCCACTAAAAACAAATACTTTTTCTCTCTCCTTTTCAATTAAATAATATTTTTATACCTTTATTATTACATTTTTCTCTCTCCTTCACTCACAACACTTTCAATATATATTAAAAAATTATAGTGGGTGAACAATGTTCCCCAAAATATAAAGATGAACAGTAACATTTTCTCTCTCCTCAACTCACAACAATTTTTTATGCTATTTATATTTTAAAAACCTCACACTCACAATTTAGTTCTTTGGATGTGAATGCTCTAAGGCTGGACGTTATGGGGACCGTCCAGCTCCGTCCTCGCTCCGTCGCCGTCCCCCTC
The DNA here is from genome assembly GCA_030545235.1 of Helianthus tuberosus. Taxonomy (NCBI): domain Eukaryota; kingdom Viridiplantae; phylum Streptophyta; class Magnoliopsida; order Asterales; family Asteraceae; genus Helianthus; species Helianthus tuberosus. The sequence goes on along the minus strand of CM060447.1, from coordinate 71,674,889 downwards.
TCCATGCCGCCCACCCCCCCGGTCGCCGTCCAGTCATCGTCCTCTCCGTCGGAATTTCGACGTCCAGGACGGAGCAAAACATGTGGGCCCCCCTCTGTAACAATTCTCATTAAAAGTCTTATTTATTTTATTATTTTATCCCATAGGAAACGCTAATTGAGACACCCAAGTGATTCTGCACAAACCCTAAAATTTTCAGAACAATCAGAATCAGGATCAGGGCCCCTAAAACTCAGGGGGGTAAAACCCTAGTTACGATTATCCAAATAAAACGCTGTCAAAATCGAATTTTACGAAACTACTGACTCAGCAAGCCTACACACACACGGGGCTACCCTATAATAGATTCGTGTCCCTTACGGACCGTAAGGGATGAGGCTTACGGTCCGTAAGCCTGGCCAATTTTTGTGTATAAATAGTGGACTTTGGGACTGGAATTTGGGCGCTTGAACGACGTAAAAAGTCGAAATATACACTGAGTTACGTTCTGTTTACTATCACAACACACATGGATCACTAATTGCTGCCGCAAAACAGGGTAATAACTCGATCGCTGATACGATTCAATGTCCGATCGATTAAACTATCCAATGGATGTTTAAGTGCTGCCCATATTAGGGTTTATGCTTTGTCATTCGTCGTTAATTCGATGGATGTTTAAGTATCGCACTTTGTCATTCGATGTGAGGGTTTAATCTCGTGAGTTATCGTAAATGCTGTATTAAGTTACTAACCGAGTTGTGTGCATGTTATTAAATTTAGGTTAAAAGGCTAATCAGTAGGCTAGGCTCTGCTCAAATTAAATCTGCAATGTGAGTCATTCTCTTTTTATCAAATTTGATTTCAAAAGCATGTTTATTTTCAAGGTTATAATTACAGGGATTAAGTCTATGTAATCTCCATATTACAGCCGGTATGTGGGGTTTTGTATACATTACTTGATAATCTTCACCATTAGACAACGAGTTAGCCAATGGGTGATATGACCATAGTCACAGAAACGAGTCGAGTGACAAATACCGAGGGTAGTTGGTTGATATAAAAACATTGTAATCGCTCTTAATACTGTAAATTTTAACAAATGAGTCATTTTAGTAAAAAGAATGATTCACTCAGTATTTCCCGCTGACAAAACATTTTTCAAACATGTTTCAGGAGATCTGTTGTGATACAGGAAAAGTGCCGAGAAGAACTACAAGCTTAAGGAAGTGGCTCAATATAAAATAAAGAAACATGTTTTGTAAAATAAAAGATTTCTCTGTGAAATCTCAAGATTGTAAATTACCGGGTTTTATCCCGAGTTGTGAAATAAAATAATCGGGAAATTTCAGTATTTAAAAGATCCTGAAGAAAACTTCCACTGTTAAATAAATACCACGGGATTTTCTGTCCCGCGGCTCCTGAAACGGGTCAAACCAGGTCGGGGGCCGTGACAGAAAAATGTGGTATCAGAGCCACTGATTTAAGCCAATTAAGTATTTAGAAAATACTTAATTTTACTAATTGCTATTTTGTGATTTTATGTTTTATTAATTAAATAATTGTGTTATGAACTTTGTATGATTATTTTGTGTATAATTGTTATTTATTTGATACTAACAAAATTAAATTATCAGATGCAAAACGTTAATAATGAACCAGTTAATGAGGTTAATCAATCCGAGCAACAACCGGGGGATCAATATATGACTAGGCAGGATATAGAAAATATCGTTGCTCAAGGGATAGCCAATGCTATTCCAGCAATCGTTGCTGCTGTTAAAAATCCAATCGAACCGCAACAAATCATTCCTAGCAAACGTATTTCTGAAGATAACTTCAGTAATAGTGTAAATGGAGGCAGTAATCATAATCACGATAATAATCCACGGCAGGCTCCGCTTCCTAAGAAAATGAAAGCTGCAACGCCTGGTTGCACTTACAAAGAATTTCTTGCTTGCAAACCCACTGAATTTGTAGGCAATGAAGGAGCGACTGCGGCACTGCGTTGGTTAGAGAAAACCGAGGCAGTGATTACCATAAGTAAATGTGCCAAGGATGATCAGGTCATGTACGCGTCAAATCTTTTTAAAGAAGGGGCGCTAGAATGGTGGAACACGGTGTTACAAGCAAAAGGAAGGATGATGGCATATGCTATGAACTGGGAAGAATTTAAGAGTCTTGTAGAAAGAAAATTCTGTCCCGAATATGAAAAAGATCAAATGGAAAATAAGTTCTTAAACCATCGAATGATGGGTGTAGATTGTCGCGGTTATACTTCGACATTCTTTGAATATGCTAGAGTGGTACCAACACTGGCTTCGCCAGAACCGGTACTCATTTCTCGCTATATCTGGGGTTGATTGGTGAAATCCGCAATATCGCTAAAGCTACGAGACCTCGTACTATTGACGATGCAGTGGAATTAGCCAGCACCCTAACTGATGAACTGGTACGCACACGAGATGAAAACAGGAAGAGGGAATTGGCTCAGAAAATTACCCAAGAATTTCGTACGGGTAATAATAGCAGCTTCAAGAAAAGAGGAACAGGGCAATCCTCAACTTTGCCATTTGGCAAAAATTGCAAAAAGAAACATTATGGAAGATGTAGTATAACCTGCAATTTTTGTAAAATGGTAGGACATCGTGAAGAAGACTGCAGAAAGAAAACAACAATCTGCTATAACTGTGGAGAAAAGGGACATTTTAAACCAGAATGTCCTAAATTGGTCAAATCAGCAGACAACAAAGCCAGGACAGCCGACGGAGCTACTAAGAAGAATGTTCGAGCCTTTCAGTTAACTACTCAGGAAACCGAGATGATTCCAGATGTGATAGCTGGTACGTTCCTAGTTCACAACGTGTATGCAAAAGTATTATTTGACTCTGTTGCAAACCAAAGTTTTATCAATACTTCATTCTGCCAAGTTCTTAACCTACCTTTAACCAAACTTAGGCAAATTTTTACAGTCGAAACCACAGACAGGAATTCTGTTAGAATAGATAAAGTTTTGCCAAAAGAAAATATAGAACTCTCAGGTCATAAATTCTTTGCAAACCTATTACCTATGAAATTAGCCGAATTTGATGTTGTGTTAGGAATGGATTGGTTAGTAGCCAACCATGCTCGAATTCTTTGTGATCAGAATTCCATAGAAATTCAAGCACCTACTGGAGAAGTAATCATAATTACAGGAGATAAACCACGTAAGCCCATGAAGTTCATATCAGTAATGAAAGTTGCTAGTTATGAACGAAAGCAAGGAATAGTATATATGATTTCAGTAATCATTAGTACTAAGGGAAAAGAACTTAAGGAGATTCATGTAGTCTCGGAATACCCAGATGTATTCCCAGAAGAGTTACCAGGATTACCACCAGATAGGGAGGTAGAATTTAGGATTCATCTAATTCCCGGAACTATACCGATAGCCAAGACACCTTATCGGTTAGCTCCCACAGAAATGTTAGAACTGAAAAAGCAATTAGATGAATTATTAAGTAAAGGTTTCATACAACCTAGTTCATCCCCGTGGGGAGCACCAGTGTTGTTTGTAAAGAAGAAGGATGGTTCAATGAGAATGTGTATTGATTATAGAGAATTGAATAAGGTTACAATTAAGAATCGATACCCATTACCTAGGATTGATGATCTTTTTGATCAACTTCAAGGAGCTAGATATTTTTCTAAAATTGACTTACGCTCCGGATATCATTAGTTGAAAGTGCAAGAAGAAGACATACCTAAAACTGCTTTCAGAACTAGGTATGGTCATTACGAGTTTACAGTCATGCCCTTCGGGTTAACGAATGCACCTGCAGCATTCATGGACATGATGAATAGAATTTGTAAACCGTATTTGGATAAATTTGTAATTGTCTTCATCTACGATATACTTATTTATTCCAAAAATCAGGAAGAACATTGCCAGCACTTGCATGCACTCTTAACTTTGTTAAGAAAAGAAAAGTTGTACGCCAAATTCTCAAAGTGTGAATTTTGGTTGCAAGAAGTGCAATTCTTAGGTCACATGGTGAATCATGAAGCCATTCATGTAGATCCTGCTAAGATAGAGGCAATTACCAAATGGAAGGTTCCACAATCCGCAATGGAAATTCGAAGTTTTATAGGTTTAGCTGGATATTATAGACGGTTTATTAAGGATTTTTCCAAAATAGATGTACCATTAACTAAGCTAACCTGTAAAGCAGTTAAGTTTGAATGGGAACCTAAACAAGAAGAAGCTTTTAGAATCTTGAAACAGAAATTAACCAATGCTCCAATCTTAGCCTTACCAGAAGGAACTAAAGATTTTGAAGTATATTGTGATGCTTCAAAACTAGGATTTGGATGTGTGCTAATGCAACGCAAAAAGGTAATTGCGTATGCTTCAAGACAATTGAAAAAGCACGAAGAAAACTATACGACTCATGAGTTAGAATTAGGAGCCGTAGTTTTTGCCCTGAAAATCTGGAGACATTATCTGTACGGAAGTAAATTTACTATCTATACAGATCATAAAAGTCTAAAATATATATTTGGGCAAAAAGAGTTAAACATGAGGCAAAGAAGATGGATGGAAATCCTAAGTGACTACGACTGTGATATTCAATATCATGAAGGAAAGGAAAATGTAGTTGCAGATGCCTTAAGTCATAAATATCATGAAAAGCAAAAGCGAGTTCGTGCTCTTAGATTAAATCTACAGTTAGATTTAATGGAACAATTGAAGAATGTTCAGGAAACAACAATCAATGATGATGCTGAAGGAATGAAGGGACGAATAAAAGAATTAGAACAAGGAGCTGATGGAATTTGGAGATTCCACAAAAGAAGAATTTGGGTACCTAAACAAGGAGATTTAAGAAATAAGATTTTAGAAGAAGGCCATAAATCTAGGTATACCATGCACCCGGGAAGCAATAAGACGTACCAAGATTTAAGAAATAACTTTTGGTGGATACGCATGAAAAAGGATATAGCTAGATATGTTTCTAAGTGTCTTACTTGTTCACAAGTTAAGGCAGAACATCAGAAACCTTCAGGTCTACTACAATAACTGGAAATGCCTATATGGAAATGGGAACTCATAACAATGGATTTTGTTACTAAGTTACCCAAAACCAGAAAAGGTAATGATGCGATTTGGGTAATTGTGGATCGATTAACCAAATCTGCTCACTTTCTACCTATGAAAGAAACCTTTAGCATGGAACGATTGGCAAAGTTGTATGTAGATGAAGTCGTATCCTTACATGGAGTTCCACTCTCCATTGTTTCGGATAGGGATAGTCGTTTTACTTCTCATTTCTAGACTAGTTTCCAAGAAGCAATGGGAACTCGACTAAACCTAAGCACTGCATATCATCCACAAACAGATGGGCAAAGTGAAAGGACGATCCAAACTCTAGAAGACATGCTCCGAGCATGTGTAATAGATTTTGGTGGAAATTGGGACGATCACTTACCTCTGATTGAATTCTCCTATAACAATAGTTATCATTCAAGTATTGAAACTGCCCTATTTGAGGCACTGTATGGAAGAAAGTGCAGAACTCCAGTTTGTTGGGCAGAAATAGGAGAAAGTCAATTGTCAGGTCCTGAAATAGTGCAAGAGACGACCGACAAGATTACTCAAATCAAGGAAAGACTGAAGACAGCTAGAGATCATTAAAAGAGCTATGCAGACAATAGATGCAAGCCGTTAGAATTCCAAGTTGGAGACAGAGTACTGTTAAAAGTTTCTCCTTGGAAAGGAGTTGTTAGATTCGGTAAGAAAGGAAAGCGAAGTCCAAGATACGTAGGACCATTTTCAGTGATCCAACGTATAGGACCAGTTGCTTATCGTTTACAACTACCAGAGGAGTTAGCTGGAGTACATGATGTATTTCATGTATCCAATCTCAAGAAATGTCTATCAGACGAATCTTTGGTAGTACCTCTCCAAGATATAGAGGTGAACGAAAAGCTAAAATTTATTGAGAAACCTCTTCAGATAGAAGACAGAAAAATAAAGTTTCTTAAGCACAAGCGACTAGTGCTAGTTAAAGTAAAGTGGGATTCGAAACGAGGACCCGAATACACTTGGGAACTGGAATCAGAAATGTAGCGAAAGTATCCTCAATTATTCCAGTAAATCTCGAGGACGATATTTTTATTAAGGTGGGGAGAATGTAACAACTCTCATTAAAAGTCCTATTTATTTTATTATTTTATCCCATAGGAAACCCTAATTGAGACACCCAAGTGATTCTGCACAAACCCTAAAATTTTCAGAACAATCAAAATCAGGATCAGGGCCCCTAAAACTTAGGGAGGTAAAACCCTAGTTACGATTATCCAAATAAAACGCTGTCAAAATCGAATTTTACGAAACTACTGACTCAGCAAGCCTACACACACACACGGGGCTACCCTATAATAGATTCGTGTCCCTTACGGACCGTAAGGGATGAGGCTTACGGTCCGTAAGCCTGGCCAATTTTTGTGTATAAATAGTGGACTTTGGGACTGGAATTTGGGCGCTTGAACGACGTAAAAAGTCGAAATATACACTGAGTTACGTTCTGTTTACTATCACAACACACACGGATCACTAATTGCTGCCGCAAAACAGGGTAATAACTCGATCGCTGATACGATTCAATGTCCGATCGATTAAACTATCCAATGGATGTTTAAGTGCTGCCCATATTAGGGTTTATGCTTTGTCATTCGTCGTTAATTCGATGGATGTTTAAGTATCGCACTTTGTCATTCGATGTGAGGGTTTAATCTCGTGAGTTATCGTAAATGCTGTATTAAGTTACTAACCGAGTTGTGTGCATGTTATTAAATTTAGGTTAAAAGGCTAATCAGTAGGCTAGGCTCTGCTCAAATTAAATCTGCAATGTGAGTCATTCTCTTTTTATCAAATTTGATTTCAAAAGCATGTTTATTTTCAAGGTTATAATTACAGGGATTAAGTCTATGTAATCTCCATATTACAGCCGGTATGTGGGGTTTTGTATACATTACTTGATAATCTTCACCATTAGACAACGAGTTAGCCAATGGGTGATATGACCATAGTCACAGAAACGAGTCGAGTGACAAATACCGAGGGTAGTTGGTTGATATAAAAACATTGTAATCGCTCTTAATACTGTAAATTTTAACAAATGAGTCATTTTAGTAAAAAGAATGATTCACTCAGTATTTCCCGCTGACAAAACCTTTTTCAAACATGTTTCAGGTGATCTGTTGTGATCCAGGAAAAGTGCCGAGAAGAACTACAAGCTTAAGGAAGTGACTCAATATAAAATAAAGAAACATGTTTTGTAAAATAAAAGATTTCTCTGTGAAATCTCAAGATTGTAAATTACCGGGTTTTATCCCGAGTTGTGAAATAAAATAATCAGGAAATTTCAGTATTTAAAAGATCCTGAAGAAAACTTCCGCTGTTAAATAAATACCACGAGATTTTCTGTCCCGCGGCTCCTGAAACGGGTCAAACCGGGTCGGGGGCCGTGACACCCTCTTTCTTCTCGGCGCAGCTCCGTCACCCCCGTCGCCGTCCTTCCCTCCGTCACCATACCGTTCAGCCTAATCATCATAACTTGCATGTTTATTTTAAGGGGGAGACTATTTGCACACTTGGTGTGTAAATAGTCAGCCCAAAAAGGGCTTTTTTGTCCTATATGCACACCCTGCAGTGTCGAGATGTGGCCAAAGCGTGGCGTTTTGGTCCGATCAACCAGACAAAGACTGACGGGTCTTTTGACCGAACCAAAACGCCAAACTTTGGCCGCGTTTTGGTCCTGTCAACCAGACACCCGGTCAGTCTTTTGTCTGGTTGACAGGACCAAAACGCGGCCAAAGCTCGACGTTTTGGTCCGGTCAACAGACCCGTCAGACACCTGTCAGTCTTTTGTCTGGTTGACCGGACCAAAACGCCGCGCTTTGGCCACAGCTCGACACTGCAGGGTGTACATGTAGGAAAAAAAACTATTTTTAGTGTGCATTTGGCACACCCTATTTTAATTTTTGAATTATTTATACGACTAAACAAGTTATCAAAGATCTATATGAAATTTGGAAAAGTCTTGGGTCACAATTTTTTAAGCTATTGCCATTAAAGTAGAGGAAATCAGGATATCATTCACATTCCCTCCATCAAATTTTGAGGAGGCTTCTTATATTATAAAAAAACTAGTAGGGTGTCCGCGTGATACGGCGGTGGCGACACTTATTGTGATACCTGTTTCTGATAGTTTTCTTATTCGTATAATATTTTATGATAACATTATTGTGGTGGATATATGTCATAAGTGTTGTTACACATATGTAAAGTTTTGTTTTTTTTTTTATAAAAAATAATAATCAAAAGACAAAAAATATTGTTTTTTTTTTATAAAAATTAATAATTAAAAGACAAAAAATAAAAGATAAGTTGTTATAATTGTAAAGTATGTTTATTTTATTGGTTAAATTATAAAGTATAATTTTATTCTTTAAAGTTCATAATTTTTTTTTAAATATTCATATAGTACTCATCCAATCTGTTTTAAGTTTAAAATTTTCATTTTCATAAAATATAATAGTATTTCACTTGTAAGTACGTTTTAGACCTTTAACTTAAATAGTTCATTCTCGTTTTTTACAGATATAAAAATTTTATATTTTTATAAAATTTCAAGAACCGTTTTTATATAAAAAAATAGGATGTTAAGAGTTTATATCTTTATTAACTTTATATCATACTAAATTCAGATTTTTAGTTCCTAACTAATCTTATCTATATGAGTCTACTTTTTAACTTATAATCCCTAACAATATGCAACACAATATATTATTTATCTAGTCAAGTTGGTAAAGAATTTTTTTTTAAACTGACTAATATTATCTATAACAATATAGTTGAACTTATAATTCCTAAAAATTTGCAACACAATTTAGTATTTATCTAGTAAAGATTGTAAATTTCTGGAATATTTTATTTATATTACTTGTTACAAAAAATGTTTATAAAAGAATTATTTTGTTTATAAATAAAGTAAAAAACTGTTTTACACATGTAAAGTTGCGTTTTTAATAAAAGATAATAATCAAATGAAAAAATAAAAAATTAGTTGTTATAGTTGTAAAGTAAGTTTATTTTATTGGTTAAATAATAAAGTTTATAATTTATTCTTTAAAGTTCATAACTTTTTTAAATATCCACATGGTACTCATCCAATAAACTTTAAGTTTAAAATTTTTGGTTTTATAAAAATAAAAAATAGTAGTTGACTCGTAAGTACGTTTTACATCTTTAACTTTAATTGTTAAATTTCGTTTTTATATATAAAAAATTTATATTTTTATAAAATTTTAAAAACAGTTTTATAAAAAATAGGATGTTAAGAGTTTATATCTTTATTAATTTTATATCATAATAAGTTCATTTTTTAGTTTAGCTTTAAAGTATATTACTTTATTATTTTTTAATTAAGAAATACAAATTGTTAGATTAATATCCAAGATTAACTGCAATATTTTATAATTTCAGCTTGATTATATCTAACTGCAATATCTATTTATTGCAACTTTAGAATATTAACTTATATAAATTCAGTTGACTTGTAAATTTAGGATACTAACTTTATTTTGAACTTTGTTAATATGGTCAGTAACTGCAATATATTAACACCAAAAATAAAGTTCAAATATAAAATAAATTTTATTCATACGTCTAGATCAAATATAACAACCGAAAATGAAAAAAAACCATAAAAACACTTGATAGATTTCATATTAGACTGCATGAAATCTGTTCCACTTCTGAATTGACACCCAAGGTATTTTTATCGGATTTTTTGGTTTGTGTTTGAATCGGCAGTATCTTCCAATTCCTCTTCTTTGTCACTGTCCTCAGAATCGTCTAAATTAATAACCTCACTCTATTTCTATTTAGAGAGTCTTTTGGATCTCTTCCTTTTAGTCTCAAACTTCCAATCCTTAAAAGGGATAAAAATTGAATATAAAAGTTAAAAAAAGATTAAATAAATCTTAAAATTACATCTTCACTAATTTCACATTGAAGATTAGACTTGTATGGACTAAACATTGCATCATAAGAAATAATATCAACACTTTTATCACCATCATCCTGCAATAAAATACACATATAATAACATAACGAACAATCGAACATGTTAATATGAAAGATATATGCAAAAATAATACTTAAAAACCAGCAAAATCAATACCTTAGAAGCTTGTTCGACAACTGGATTGTTTAAATTGACATGTTCATCATGCAACTGAATCTGAAAAATTAAATAAGTTAACATTCACATAAAAGTAATTAAAAGAAAACGGTTATTCACTACTGAGATGAAACAAAACTGAACTTAGAATTTTCAATCTCGCATACTTGGTTTTTCGCAACAATTGAATTCAGAACTGGATCCATTTTTTTTAACTTTGTTTAGCAATGGATATAAGGGTGTCCTGTTATGTATTAATAATAGTAGCTATAGAAGTGCATTGGGTTTAATTTTATATTTGTCACCCCTTTATTTAGGAAGTTTGTTGTGGTTAGTTTTAAGTTTTGATTATATATATCTAAATATAGATATTATGCAGTTTTAATAAAATAAAATACGACACATAATATCTTCATTTTATGGTACAGTACTTTTAATTCTTTTTGTTTTTGTTTACATAGATGCAACCCATCTTTGTAGATTAGGCGCATTAGATCACAAGTATTAATTACTTGTACATTAAAGCATTATCGACTTGTACCTTTTAATACGTGCGTCGATATTAAATAGTAACTATAGAAGTGCATTTGGGTTTAATTTTATATTTGTCACCCCTTTATTTAGGAAGTTTGTTGTAGTTAGTTTTAAGTTTTTATAAGATATATCTAAGTATAGATATTAGTCAGTTTTAATAAAATAAAATGTGACACATAATATTTTCATTTTATTTTACGGTACTTTTAATTCTTTTTGTTTGCATAGATGGAGCCCATCTTTGTAGATTAGGCGCATTAGATCACATATATTAATTACTTGTACATTAAAGCATTATCGACTTGTATCTTTTAATTCGTGTGTCGATATTGAACAAGACAACTACCGAAACGTCGACAAAAATGTGTAGGTCGTCATGTTATCTTTGGATTTTTTAAGCAGTATTGTTTATAAGATATGTCAACAATACGTAAAAAAATATAAGTTTGTTGTGGAGGGGTGAATTGTAACTAATTATCTATAATTTTGTTAAAACCTTAGGGATTTAAGTGTAATAAGTTTAGGGGCTAAAAATAAATAAAGTTTAAAAGACCAAACTACCCTCATTTTAGGGGTATTTCTATAAATAAGGGGGGGGGGGGGGGAGTTCTTATTTTTTTGATATCTTAAAATATCTCTCACTCATGCATTATAATATAGTATAGATGGTTGTAAGGAGAGAGAGAATATTACTGTTCATCTGCATATTTGTGAAAATACTGTTAACCCTCTATAATTTTTTAATGTATTTGGAAAGTGGTTTTGAGTGGAAAAAAAAAGAAAAAAGAAGTGATAAAAAATATAAAAAAAGTAATATTTAATTGAAAAGAGAAAGAAAATATAATTATTTTTATAGGTTTAAAAAATAGTGAAAGGGATGTGAATAATCTTAAGAAGTTGATTCACTTACACCTATTGTCATTAGAGTAGAGAAAATGATTATCAAATGAAGCTGGGTGGGGTGGATGAGAGGTCGGTATAAACAAGTTCAACCTGTTTGATCCATTCATGACACGCACACAACATTTAACTTATCGTGTTAAATAATTTAATGTTTATGTACCATTTATATAATTTATATATTAAAACGGTGTTGTTTAATAAAAAAAGTTAATTGCATTATAAAATAAAATAAAGTGTAATTTTTTATAACTTATATTTTATCATGGTAATGGTGCACTGAACTTGTTAGCTCCATGTTCTTCTGCTAACTATATAAATTTCCTTAAAGGCTCTCAAGCTGGCCAACCCGTGCTATCGCACGAGTCTCAAATTTTCAAAGGGCTCGAAAAGTTTTTATAAGCTTTTATATATAAATTAAATTATATATTTAGCATATGTATCCATTTATTATGCAAAAAAGGCGTTCGTGGTGGAGTGAGAAAAACCATCTTAAGATAATACGGAGGTCTCAAGTTCAAGTTTTAGCTCCACCACCAAAATTTTATTTTTTTAAATTTATTTCCCCTTAACCACAATTTTGGGCCCAATTCTTTTTGTCGCCCGAGGCCTAATTTTTTTTGAGAGTTCTTAGGGACGGCTCTGCTTAACTAGTCGAAATGTCTAACTTACTTTAGTTATTTGATTTTGTTGTGTTATAATTAATATTAATTCCTAGTTGGAGATTTTACGCAGGTTGTATAAGTATGAAAACCATCCATGGAGGATGGAATTATATCGGGAATAATTCCTTAACTAGTGTGTGGATGTGTGTTTGGAATGAAATTCCTTAGCCATGTTATGGCTGGCTCGTAGGTTGTTTAGAATTTAGCATTTTCTAAGGAGTATCTAGATCCAAGTATGTGTGGTGGTTTTTGTGTTTGTGCTATGTTGGTTATTTTACCTATTTATCTTTTACACGCTAGTTAGTTTTACATTATGGTATATTACCATGTTTTAAGATGGTTTTAGTGATAGTTCCACAATTATGTTGTTGTATATAAGTGTGAGGTATTGCATGCATAAACCAACAAAATCTGGTTTATGTATGTATGTGTGGAGACATCATATTGGGTAAAAGAAAATAGAAATATACAAGGAATGGCTAATTAGGAGCATCGTTTCCTTACGGTAGAAGTACCTTACGAATAAAACAGTGGATACGGGCATTAATTATAGGGTTGTAATCGAGCCAAGTCGAGTCGAGGCAAATTGAGCTCAAACGTGAACTTGAATGAGCCAACTAGGCTCGGCTCATTTATTTTCATCGAACTGAATAGTCAACCTCAAGCTCGTAGCTCGGCTCGTAAAATGTTCGAGCCAACTCGAGCAAAATCGAGTCGCCTTGTTAATTTTTTAATTTGTTTATTATTTTTTACTAATATTGGTAAAATAAAAAACAAAATAAAAATAAAATTACACAGATCTATATGTATTATTTTTATTTTTCTAATATTTTAAAGAACGAAAGACATATTAAAAATATTATATAGTATAGTTATCGTTTATTTTCCTATATTTTTATATGTTATTGATTAATTAAACTTAAAATGTTAACACTTCAACCCTCTCCTAGATATTTTTATTATTTTAATACGATTAAAATTTATCTATATAAAATAACATAACAAATCGAGTCGAGCCGAGCCAGCTTGTTTACAACCGAGCGTTTTTCAAGTTTTTTTTTTTTTCCGAGCGAGCTGCGAGATTTTTAAACACTCTTGTTGCAAGCCTAAGCTGACATTAAATGGGCTATTCTGGATTTCTTTTTTAATTAAAACTTTTCCAAACATTTTATGATTATGTTTAAGTTTAAAACATTTATGTTTTACGCTCATGTTGAGTAGTTTGTTATGTGTATGTAACTTTATCAAAAGCTACTTTTGAGTTATGTCTTGGAAACTACTTTTAACCCTGAACTTATATTCTTGGAGAACCTTTCTTGACTCATAATGGAAGCACAACTCACAACTGGAACACTCCTTGAGAGAACTCATTGGATCCATGAAACATTACATCAAATCCTTTTTAATAGGGAAAATCTTAACTTAACATGTAATGTCAAATCTTAGAAAAATAAAATTTGATGCAATGAAAGTTTAAACTGAAAATAAACAGCCGAAGTTATGCAACCTATGATTCTTGCATTTTACATTTTAAAATAAAATTACATTTTTTTTTTGAAAAGATTAAAATAAAATTACATAGACATGGGAAATGTGGGGATATTTACGAAGTTAGAGTGGGGACTCTAAATAAAGAATTTGGGTTCAACAGCACTAAACCGCCTATAGTTGTTTGTTCATGCATCCAAACCCTACAAACTTTGGGCATCTAAGGCATCCAAACCCTACAAATTTTTGAGTTGTGTATTATAGCCATGTAACTCCAAAAAAAATTATTTTTATGTATGCTTGCATGCATGTATGTATGTATGTATGTATGTATGTATGTATGTATGTATGTATGTATGTATGTATGTATGTATGTGTGTGTATGTATGTATGTTTCTAAATAGGTTGCCTTTATCCATGGTACATATCACATAAAAGGAAGATAAAACCTATCATTGGTGATTTTGGTTTAGTTCTCAAGCAAGTTCATCTAAATCAATGGTTCATCAATTTCCTTATGGTGGTTCTTTATTGACATTTTCTTGTGATTTTAGAATAATCAAAGCATTTTAGTTACTTAGGATTTATTTTAGACCAATAGAAAATCAGATTAATTAAAACATCGATACACAAGTTAAAAAAATGTGAAGTGCACCTTGTTCGAGACTATATGATTTTTATAATCGTCAAACCTCGAGAGTTCAAAGGAGCACTTTCCTAGCAGGGTCTGGGAGGACACCCCAGGCAGGGTATCAGGGGTTAAGCCTATGGTGGGAGTCTTGCTATGAAAAGCCTCTGAAAGTTGGAAATAGCTGCAGATCAGCCCAACCTAACCTACGGTTGCCAACAGTAGGCTACGGTTGAGACTTTCAGCCCATTTTTGTTTACATATGCCGTAGGCTATGACATGTAAGTCGTAGCTTACGGCGAGTATTTTCAAATCTCTTGTTTGTTGTTTTGACGAACATGAGTTGTTTAATTACGTTTCAGTCATCATTTAACTAATGTATGAGGTGATTTTTGACACATAGATAATTAGTTAGGATCTTACAGATGAAGATCAAGCGATATGAAGAACCGAACATGTCTAATCATCAAGCTTCCGCAAATCGTTCTTTTGATTGTCAAACCTAGTTATGTTAATATGTTAAGATGTTGAAAGAAATATTAAAATGCTTGTGAATACTTGTGAAGTTTTAAATAACTTCAAATTATATTTTGCGATTTTTGTATTAGCATTATATATCTTTATATATAGTGCAAACTTTTATAAAATATTTTATATATATCAAGTAAGGGTCTTACAATGTCACGGCCCCAGCCCCGGTTTGACCCGGTCTAGAGCCGCGGGACAGGAACCCATGGTATTTAATTGATGCGACAGCGGAAGATTTTAACAGGATCTTTTTAAAAACTTGAAATGCCCGATTATTTTATTTCATAATTCGGGATAAACCCCGGTAGTTTACAATAAAGTGATTTCACTGGGAAATCCTTATTTTTACAAAACATGTTTTTTTATTTATATTGAGCCACTTGCTTAAGCTTGTAGTGCTTCGCGACACTTTTCCTGGATCACAACAGATCACCTGAAACATGTTTGAAAAAGGTTTTGTCAGCGGGGAAATACTGGTGAATCATTCTTTTTACTAAAAACGACGCATTGTTATAATTTACAGTATTAAGAGCGATTACAATGTTTATATATATCAACAATCTACCCACGGTATTTGTCACTCGACCACCTATTGGCTATCTCGTTGTCCAATGGTGTCTGTGACTATGGTCATATCACCCCTTGGCTAACTTGTTGTTCAATGGTGACGGTTATTAAGTATTGTATACAAAACCCCACATACCGGCTGTAATTTGGAGATTTACAAAGACTTAATCCCTGTAATTATAACTTTGAAAACAAACATGATTTTGTAAAGTACTTTGATAAAAAGAGAATGACTCACATTGCAGATTTATATGGGCAGAGTTTAGCCTACTGATAAGCCTGATAACCTAATTTAAACAACAATGCACACAAACTAGGTCAGTAACTAATACAACATTTACGATAACTCACGAGATTAAACCCTCACGACGAATGACAAAATGCAATACTTAAACATCCATCGAATTCACGACGAATGACAAAGTATAAACCCAATTTGAGCAGCACTTAAACATTCATCGGATAGTTTCAATCGATCGGACATTGAATCGTATTAGCGATCGAGTTATTACCCTGTTACTGCGGCAGCGTTTCGTGATTGTGTGTGTTTTGGTAGTAAATAGACAATAACTCAGCGTACGAATTGAGTTTTTACGTCGAACCGAAGCCATAAATCAAGTGCCAAACTCCCTTATTTATATCTGAAAAACCGACTCCTGCGCGTGGCGCGAGGGGTCGTCGCGTGGCGCAAGGGGTACTACCCTACCATAGGGTAGCCTCGTGTCTTGGTAGGCTTGCTGAGTTGGACGTTCGTTAAATTTCGAATTACACATAAAACTGTCTAGATAATATCAACTAGGATTTACCCCCCCTGAGTTTTAGGGGCCCTGATCCTAATTCCGATTGTTCTGAAAATTTTAGGGGTCATGCAGGATTACTTAGGGGTCTCAATTAGGGTTTTCTATTGGGCAAATAAAATAATAAATAGGACTTTTGATGAGAGTTTTTACATCCTCCCCACCTTAATAAAAATCTCGTCCTCGAGATTCACTGGAATAATTGAGGATATTTTCGCTTCATTTCCGATTCCAGCTCCCAAATGTATTCGGGTCCTCTTTTCGAATCCCACTTGACTTTGACTAGTACTAATCGCTTGTGCTTGAGAAACTTGATCTTTCGGTCTTCTATTTGAAGTGGTTTCTCTATGAATTTTAACTTTTCATTTACCTCTATGTCCTGAAGAGGACTACCAGTGATTCGTCCGATAGACATTTCTTGAGATTGGATACATGAAATACGTCATGTACCCCAGCTAATTCTTCTGGTAGTTGTAAGCGATAGGCAACTGGTCCTATACGTTGGGTTACTGAAAATGGTCCTACGTATCGTGGACTTAGCTTTCCTTTCTTACCGAACCATACTACTCCTTTCCAAGGAGAAACTTTCAAAAGTACCTTATCTCCGACTTGAAATTCCAGTGACTTGCGTCGATTATCGGCATAACTCTTCTGGCTATCTCGAGCAGTCTTCAGTCATTCCTTGATCTGAGTGATATTGTCGGTAGTTTCTTGTACAATTTCAGGACCTGATAATTGACTTTCTCCTATTTCTGCCCAGCAAACTGGAGTTCTGCACTTTCGTCCATACAGTGCTTCAAATGGGGCAGCTTCAATGCTTGTATGATAACTATTGTTATAGGAGAATTCGATCAAAGGTAGGTGATCATCCCAGTTTCCACCAAAATCTATCACACATGCTCGGAGCATGTCTTCCAGGGTCTGTATCGTCTTTTCACTTTGCCCGTCTGTTTGAGGATGATATGATGTACTTAAATTTAGCCGGGTTCTCATTGCTTCCTGGAAACTTGTCCAGAAATGGGAAGTGAAACGACTATCCCGATCCGATACAATGGAGAGTGGAACTCCATGTAAGGATACTACTTTGTCTACATACAACTTGGCTAACCTTTCCATGCTAAAGGTTTCCTTCATGGGTAGAAAATGAGCTGATTTAGTTAATCAATCCACAATTACCCAAATCGCATCATTCCCTTTTCTGGTTTTGGGTAGCTTAGTAACAAAGTCCATTGTTATGAGCTCCCATTTCCATACCGGCATTTCTAATTGTTGAAGTAGACCCGAAGGTTTCTGGTGTTCTGCCTTAACTTGTGAACAAGTAAGACACTTAGAAACATATCTAGCTATGTCCTTTTTCATTCCTATCCACCAGAAATTATTCCTTAAATCTTGGTACATTTTATTGTTTCTTGGATGCATGGTATACCTAGATTTATGGGCTTCCTCTAAAATCTTATTTCTTAAATCTCCTTGCTTAGGTACCCAAATCCTTCTTTTGTGGAATCTCCAAATTCCATCAACTCCTCGCTCTAATTCCTTTATTCGCCCTTTCATTCCTTCAGCATCATCATTGATTGCTGTTTCCTGAATGTTCTTTAATTGTTCCATTAAATCTAACTGTAGATTTAATCTAAGAGCACGAATTCGTCGTTGTTTCTCATGATACTTACGACTTAAGGCATCTGCAACTACGTTTGCCTTTTCCTTCGTGATATTGGATATCACAGTCGTAGTCACTTAGGATTTCCATCCATCTTCTTTGTCTCATGTTTAATTCTTTTTGCCCAAATATGTACCTTAAACTTTTATGATCCATATAGACAGTAAACTTACTTCCATACAGATAATGTCTCCAAATCTTAATGGCAAAAATTATGGCTCCTAACTCTAAGTCATGAGTCGTATAGTTTTCCTCGTGCCTTTTCAATTGCCTTGAGGCATATGCAATTACCTTTTTGCGTTGCATTAGCACACATCCTAATCCTAGTTTTGAAGCATCACAGTATATTTCAAAATCTTCAATCCCTTCTGGCAAGGCTAGGATTGGGGCATTTGTTAACTTTTGCTTTAAAATTTTAAACGCCTCTTCTTGCCTAGGTCCCCATTCAAACTTAACTGCTTTACAGGTTAGCTTAGTTAATGGTACATCTATCTTGGAAAAATCCTTAATAAAGCGCCTATAGTATCCAGCTAATCCTAAAAAGCTTCTAATTTCCATAGCTGATTGTGGAACCTTCTGTTTTGGTCAAAAATTACCTAAGCAATTAAGTGATCAAATTAGTTAAGTGAGGTAGTGTGCTAGAAATATATGTGAAAAATGTGTTAACAAAATTAGATACGAAAACAGTTTCAGGATACGGCTCAGGATATAGAGCTGTATCTATGATCAAACAATGAGCGAAAATGTAAAGGTGGACACGTGATGTACGAGGAAAGCCCTTGATCAATCTAGATCGCCGGTATAAAACCTCGGGAGCTGACAATCGCAGCTGCCTTGTTCTTCTATTGCTTCAAATATTAGGATACAGTGCAGGATGTGGTGCGGATCGACTATGTGTTACAATGTAATTCGAATACAAGTGTTGTGTGTAGTGTTTGCGATGAGCTAGAGAGAAAGTGTTAGAAAATGTGTAGGTTGAGTGACTTAATCTGATCCGCCCCCCATCTATTTATAGTAAAACAAACGTAACTAACTATCCTACATAACCGGGATCCACCGAATATTCCTTAGTTGAACGTTGTAGACCTGGTCTTTCGGGCTCAACGTCTCTCCTTTAACAAATACGTCCGAGTCTTGAGGAGATGAAGTCCACTTGATCGTTAGCAAGTCCCAGCCTTTCACCTGCACGTGATTAATTCGATATACCTCAGGATATCACCCAGGATGTTAGCAATATCCCCGTCCAGTATCCTGATCATAGATAAACAATAAAAAGCAGGATATTAGTCAGCATGCATACTCAGAAAATGAGCCATAACAATTTTCCCAAATATATATGTTGGTATACCAATCCAACGGATATATTTTAAAAGTCTTATCCCATAATTCAAGGCATTTAAAACGAAGCGACGGTCGAGATCACATCGTAACCTCCAACACGCTTTTTGCTCAATGGAGATCCATAATGCCCCTATATCTTCTCTCTTCTTGTTTGAAAAACATATATCTTCAACAGAGCCTTCAGGTAATTCTCCATTTCTCATTTACTTTCTATCAATTTTCATCTCCTTATTCGTAATGGATGCCGAGACCTTCACCCAGCAGAATCTCCTCAAAAATCCCGAAAAGGAGGTCTGTGCTTTTGACAACGCAGACATTGCGGCTTTGAGAGCTTCCGGCGCTTTCCCTGATAACACGGTCTTTAGACCGTTCAATCGGTCAATTCGATCGGATGTTTCTTCCACTGAATGGGTTTGCTTTCCAGCATATCCCTTTTCGCTAGGTCTTCGATACCCTTTTCCCGAATTCATGATGCAATTCTTCCGAACCACCGGCATCTCTTTTGCTCAAACCATGCCCATGGTTTGGAGAGTATTAATTGTACTTAACCAAATCAAAAACCTCCATTGCTCCGACCTCCGCATCGAGGATTTGCCTATTGCTTATCGCCTCCGATCCCATGGCTCTAGCCGGTTCTTGCTTTTCTCGACCTCCCGCAAACCCCTGATTCTTTAAGCCACCAAAAATGAAGACGGATGGCAACGCAAGTTTTTCTTTGTCAAACGAGACTCCATTGCTGAGGGTGCTAACCTTCCGGTGGAGTGGTTAACCACCGGTAGGGTCATAAATATTCCCATGGACCGTTTGATTTTTATCTTCTATTAATATCCTTCTTTTTGAATCTTATGCAGTGAACTTCAAGGAAGTAGCTCCCCCTACCGCTGAATCAAAAGAAAGAATCAACACTGTTTACCGATTACCTGCAATAGACAGGACTTTCACCACACACGTCCCGAGTTCCAGTCAATACTCGTCATCTGAAATGTCTGGTAAGGAATAGCTAACACAGCATAATAATAAAATAAAGAGTAATAATGATGTGAAACTTTTCCCTTTATGCAGCACCAGCCAAGATCCCTGAAGTCTTTGACCTCGACGAGTTGGACAGTTATTCTGATCAGATTCAGGTCAAGAAGGAACCTAGTCCCAAGGCCACAGCCTCATCCAAACCCAGCAGTTCCAAAGCCATCATTATTCCCAAACCTTCACCGGCTACCAAGCCCCGGAGTTCAAGTTCCCGCAAAAGGAAAGAGCCTGATTCCCCTGTCATTTCTGACACATTTCCTTATGAGAAGCACGGTTAATTGAAGCTAGCGGGTTTATGACTTCCTTTCTTAACCAGGTTAGTATTCTCATATCACATCCTGCGGCTTACATTATTTACAAAAATTTATCAATATTAATACCTGTCCTCTTACCTTTGTAGGGTCTTGAGCGTTTGGTTCACCTATATCAAGAATCCTGCAAGCTTAACAAGACGCTTGAAACCAAGCTAAAGGAAGATGAAATCACAATCTCCGATCAATGCATGACTGCAGCCGCCAAATCTCGTCATTACGAGCAGAAATTTAAAGCTATGATTCAAGAACACCAAACTGCTCTCAACAAAGCTACTCTTCAAGCCCAGGCCGATCTTGAAGCTGCCCATGTGCAGTATGAACGGGATATGGTCAGCTACCGGGAAAGCCTCAAGAGTTCCGTCGTCATTTCTCTCCTCCAAGCCAGGTTGAAGATGGCCCATGAAGCCAAAACATTAGGTTTTGAATGCCCTTCTTGGGATGTTGGTGCCTGGGAGACCAAGCTAAAGAACCTCGGCGACACTTCTTCCAAATCAGCTGTCGAAGAATCTTCCAAAGCAGTTGAAAAAGCAACCGATGCTGAGAAGGATGCTGAGGCGGATCCCAAGATGGATGCTGCTGAAATCACAATGGACGAAGAAGGCACTACCCCCTAGAGCTTATTTCCTTTAAACCGTTTAAACAATTTTATGTCCTATGAACAATTTTTATTTCTGCATCAAAACAATTTGATATCCGAAGGTGGATGGGTCCTGGGTTTCAGGATGAAACCTTCGGTTATCAACCAGTGCTGATTGTTTCAAATAATTTCATCTCTCATTTTTCTTGTTATTATCTTCCATCTTTCTTAGCATAGATCTTAGCTTTGCAAAATTTCGTACTACTGTCTTTCAAAAATATCCTGATCAATATGCTCAGCAATGTATTATAAAAACTTTTTATTGGATAGGACTTCCAAACATTCGTTCAACTTTGTAGAAAGTTCTTTAAAGAGTGAAAAACAATCTATCTTTCCAAAACCTGTTCTGATAATACTTAAATGATCAAAGTTCCAAACTAGTATTAGTTTCAAATATCTTAATCAAATATCCTGAAAAGGATTTTGAGAATATATCAGGATATTTAACCTTTTACGAAACATAGTATTATTAAAAACTTAAACGATGTTTACAAAGGAAATATCATACCAGGAATAGGGTATAACCCTATTATCAAACCTCAATCCCTTTGCAACTTTTCCAATGAAGACGTCCCCTGTCTGAGACACTTAGTGCATTAGTTCCGAACCTTATCCTTTGAGCTTTACATCATTGCCTTGGTAGGAATGTCCCCTGTGTACAATGTCTTCAAATACTTAGAAATCTTCTGAATGTCAGTTTCCATTGTATAGGCAATTTTTCATGTCGCAGGGGTAAAACCCAAGAATGTACTGGAGATAAATTCCTTGTATCCTGGGGAAAATCCCAAATTTTTCATGCGCTACAGGCGGGAGTGTATAAACTCCAAGACTTAGAAAGGTGAAAACCTTTAAACCTTAGAGAGTATGAAAATACCCTTTCGTGAGAGAGGGTGATCAATCCTCATATACCTTTAGGATCCAGGGTATAGCCAACAGTAACGAAATTGTCAGCCACTTTTACATGAACTGGTCCCGCCACCTTGAACTGTCCCTGAATAACTTGCGCTCCAGGCGGGGTGTTTAAACCTAATTCGGGAGAAAGGTGAATACCTTTAAACCTGTGAAGGGATCAGAATCCCTTATACGTGAGAGAGGGGGCCAATCCTCTAATCTTCCGAAGTATCTTGAGTGAGCATCCTGGAGGTATATCCTGGAGCATATACTGCAAAACATCTTCAAACTAAGGTGGGTGTTAGCTTGGCTAACACCCCTCCGATGCTTAAGTTAGTATTGGGTTACAAAGAACAAATTAAACCAAACATATTTAAAAAAGATAGAATTCATACCATCCTGAGTTAGAAATTAAATTCTAAACTCACTTGAAATAAAGATTAAGGTGTATAGCATTCCAAGATCTCGGTAGCATATCCCCTTCAATATTCTTGAGTCTATATGCTCCTTTCCCTGCTTCTGATTCAACTTCATATGGTCCTTCCCATTTTGGAGCTAACTTGCCATCGGCAGGATTAGTAGTATTCTGAAAAGCCTTTCTTAACACCCAATCTCCAACCTTAAATCTTCTGGTCCTAATATTCTTGTTATATGCTCTGGATATTCTTTGTTGATATGCCACCATCCTTAGCCTTGCTGCATCTCTCTTTTCATCTATAGTATCCAAATCCTGACTCAAGGCTTCAGGATTCTGTTCAGGATCACTTAGGGTAGATCTTGCAGTAGGTATTGTCATTTCCGTTGGAATCATTCCTTCTGCTCCAAATACCAAGGAAAATGGGGTTTGGCCTGTTGCATTCTTTACCGTTGTCCTATCAGCCCACAAAACAAAGGGTAATTCTTCTGCCCATCTTCCTTTTTTGGCTCCAAGCCTCTTCTTTAAGTTATTGACAATTATCTTGTTCGAGGATTCTGCTTGTCCATTCGCTTGAGGATGTACCGGAGTAGATGTTATCTTTTTGATTCCCCAACTTTTGCAAAAGTCAGTAGTTCTCTTGCTTATAAACTGAGAACCATTGTCACAGATTATCTCGGCTGGTACTCCGAATCTGGTCAGGATATTTCTCTTTATGAAGGATACTACTTCTTGGTCTCTAACTTGAACAAATGCTTCTGGTTCAACCCACTTGGAGAAATAATCCGTCATTGCCAACATGAAAACCTTTCCTCCTGGAGCTTTTGGAAGCTTTCCCACTATATCCATACCCCACTTCATAAACGGCCAAGGGGAAACAATAGGATACAGCGGTTCAGCAGGCTGATGTAATATATTACTATGTCTTTGACATGCGTCACATCTTCGAGCATATTCTGCGGCATCTTTTCTCATTGTCGGCCAATAATATCCTGTCCTTAATAATTTTGAGAATAATGACATGCCCCCAGTATGGTTACCATAATCCCCTTCATGTATATCCCGAAGTACTTCTTTGGCTTCAGGATCTTCCAAGCACCTCAAATACGGTCCTGCAAGAGATTTCTTGTATAAAACATTATTTATAATAGTGAATCGTGATACCTTCATCCTAAATGCCTTAGGATTTTCATTTTCGGGGATGTATCCTTCCTTAAGATATCTCATGATTGGAGCCGTCCAAGATTCAGGATCCTCTTCAGGATACTCTGCTCCAGGATCCTGAATACCCGCTACTTCTTTATCCCGAGGATTCGTTGCAAGATACAAGACATGTATTATTGGTATTTGGGTTCCTTCTGGTATCCTGATCGATGATCCCAGATTTGCTAAGGCATCTGCTTCAGTGTTATCCTCTCTTGGTACCTGTTCAAGTATAAAAACATCGAAATATTCTGCTAATTTTTTGAGAATATCGAGGTATTCGATTAATTTCTCACCCTTAACTGCATAGGATCCATTAAAATGGTTAGTAATTAACAAGGAGCAACATATACTCGCAAATTCTTGATACTCATACTCTTAGCCAATTCTAATCCTGCAATTAAAGCTTCATATTCTGCCTCATTATTAGTAGCAGGAAATTCACACCTAATGGCCTGGGGTAATATGCCCCCCTGTGGCGATTTTAGTAGTATATCTAAACCTACACCTCTTATATTAGATGCACCATCAGTATATAATGTCCAGGATCCTGAAGATTCTCCTAACTGTTGAACTTCTAGGTCTACCTCATCCTGAATATCACTACTGAAATCAGCCACAAAGTCAGCTAAAGCCTGAGACTTTATGGCATTTCTAGGTTCATATACTAAATCATAAGCACTTAACTTTACTGACCACTTGGCCATCCTGCCTGACATCTCTGGTTTCCTAAGCACATTTTTGACAGGATAATTCGTTTTAACATGGATCCTACGTGTCTCGAAATAATGTCTAAGCTTTGTCGACGCCATGACTAGAGCTAATATCAATTTTTCTAAATGAGAATACCTAGTTTCAGCATCTAACAAACTTTTACTAACATAATATACAAGATATTGCTGACCTTCATGGTCTTTTATAAGAACGACACTTACAACATTCCCTGATATAGCGAGGTATAGGGATAGTGGTTCACCATTTTCAGGTTTCATCAATAGAGGTGCGGTTGAGAGATATCGCTTCAAATCCTGCAAGGCTGCTTCATGCTTTGCTCCCCATTCAAATTTCTTATTCTTCTTGAGGATATCATAGAATTCCTTGCATTTTTCTGAGGATCTTGAAATAAATCTATTCAAAGCTGCTACTCGGCCTGTCAACCTTTGTATGTCCTTCATATTCGAGGGTGATTTTATATCCAGGATAGCTTTAATCTGCTCCGGGCTTGCCTCTATCCCCCTTTTTGTCATCATATATCCTAGAAACTTTCCTGCCCCCACTCCGAAATGGCACTTAGCAGGATTCAGCTTCATGTTGTATTGATCCAGGATATCAAACGCTCCCTTGATATCCTGGAGGTGATCCTCAGCTTTTTTAGATTTTACCACCATATCGTCAATATATACCTCCATGGTGTCCCCCAGCTTATCTTTGAACATCATGTTTACCAATCTCTGGTACGTTGCACCTGCATTTTTCAAACCGAAAGGCATAGCAGTATAGCAATATATACCTGTTGGTGTCATGAAAGCAGTATCCTCCTGTTCCGAAGGCTCCATTTGAATCTGCTGAAATCCTGAGGATGCGTCCATGAATGTTAACATTTCATGTCCAGCAGTAGCATCTACCATTGCATCGATATGAGGGAGAGGAAATGGATCTTTAGGACAAGCCTTGTTCAAGTCCGTGTAGTCTACACAGACTCTCCATTTCCCGTTTTTCTTCTGTACCACAACTACGTTTGCTAACCATCTTGGAAACTTGACTTCTCTAATCATCCTGGACTTTAACAATCTTTCAACTTCCTCTTGGATAATCGCATTCCGCTCAGGAGCGAATTTTCTTCTTTTTTGCTGAACAGGCTTGAATGATTTGTCAATTCCAAGCTTGTGAGTGATAATGTATTTGGATATGCCTGTCATATCCTCATGCTTCCATGCGAACGTTGACATCCTGCATTTCAAAAAGTTAGTTAACTGCTCTTCAATATCCTGAGGGATATTGGTTCCTACGAGCACCGAGATATCAGGATTATCCTGATCCAGGACAATTTTCTTCACATCTTGCTCCGAATCCTCCACGATATCCTGGGCCCGCATCTTTAATTGCTATGCTGTACTAGGCTTAGTTGAGGATTTCATTGAGGATGAGTAGCATTCTTTCGCTTCCTGTTGATCACTTTCCACCTTGACAACCCCCCAAGGGGTAGGGATCTTGATGCATTGGTGATATGTTGATGGCACAGCCTTCATATCGTGAATCCATGGTCTTCCCAGTATGATGTTATTGCAGGATAAGGAGTCCATCACACAGAAGCGTTGTATTGAGTTGACCCCTTCAACATATACTGGTAACTTTATCTCCCCCTACGGTATTCCTAGCTTCTCCACTGAAACCAACGAGCACAGTGGACTTCGAAGTGATATCCATCGGAGATACATTCATCCTCTTCAATGTTTCCAGCTGAATTATATTGACAGAACTACCGTTGTCTACCAGTATCCTGCGTACAAAATGGTTAGCCACATATAACGTTATTACTAAAGCATCATGGTGAGGATCCTGAATAGTATCCCTGTCATCACTATCGAAAGTGATCACTTTATCAGTTGTGAGGGTAGTCATCCTGACTGGTCTATCTCCCCTCTCGCTCTTAGCTTCCTTTGCATGTCTCTTTGCCGCCGAATACGAAGCCCCACAAATGTTGGATCCTCCTGAAATAAAGTTAATTATCTTGGCATCTGCTGGGGGTGATGCTGCTTGTTCAGGATCCTTCTCGGGATCCTGCCCTTTATTCTTCTTTTTTCCCAGCAAGTCCTTCAGATACCCCTTGCTTAACAGGTAACTTATCTCTTTCCTTAAAGCAATGCAATCCTCGGTCATATGTCCGAAGTCTTCGTGGAAGGCACACCATTTGGATTTATCCTTCCAATCAGCTTTCTGCTGGTTCTTTCGAGGCCACCTAGCTTTGTCCCCTAAGCCTTGCATAGCATACATTAATTCGGGTATATTAACAGAAAAGCAGTATTCAGATAAGTCAGGATATTCTTCAGGATCCTCGTCTTCAACAGCATTCACTTTCTTATTATCATTTCTGCCATATGGCCTGGAGCGATATGGCTTATATGAGGTTTCTGATTTCCTGTTAGTTGATTCATAGGTTGAGGTAGAATTCATCCTCTCCTGCATCTTCTTCTCATCTTCCAAACGATATATCTCAAAGCCCTGTTACGAGCTTCGTCGAGATTCCTGCAGGGATTCATTACAAGATCCTGATAAAACTGAGAATCCTTTTGCAACCCCATCTTAAAAGCTTGCACGGCTGTTGCAACATCAAGATGTGGGATATCCAAGGATTCTCGACTGAATTTGCTCACATAACCCCTCAAGGATTCCTGAGGCCCTTGAGTTATCCTGTAAAGATCACTGGTTAGTTTCTCAAAACTCCGGCTACAAGAAAATTGACTGTTAAATAAATTAACCAAATGAGCAAACGAAGTAATTGAGTGAGGAGGAACGTTTAACAGCCATTTTAAGGCTGATACTGTCAGAGTAGAACCAAATCCCTTGCATAAGCATGCTTCCTTGAGCTCCGTAGGGATAGGGTTAATCTCCATTCTTTCCTTATACTGGGCAATATGCTCTTCAGGATCCGTAGTCCCATCATACAGCTTCATGTTGGGAGTCTGAAATCTTTTCGGGATTTCAGCATCACAGATAGGATATGCAAAGCGGGATATCCTGTGGCTGTCTTGGGATACTTCCGGAATTGGCTGGACCACCCCAGGTACACTGGATATCATGTCCTTCAATTTCTGGAGCTCTCTGGTAAATGTTGACGTCATACCTGCATCCTGCAAAGAGCCATTGTTGTTAGTAGCCAGAATATTATTATTTGACACATTACCGTTCTGAGGATTTTGCCCATATCCTGAACTCCTCACAGTCGACATCCTGACCGAAGAGGGTATCTCAGGGGTATGATTCTGAGAATGGCTTGGGACGATATTCCCCCTATGATCCTCAGTATAAACTGCGGAGCTGAAGTTCAAAGCCCTGGGCTGTATAGGAGTGACAGTTTCTTCAACAGGTCTGCTCGAGCTAGCTTTTAAGAGTTGTATTTCTCTTAACAGCATTTGGTTAGTCTCCTGTTGCTGCCTCATTTGTTCCTGCACACTTCCAAATAAAGTCAAAATTTCATCATTAGAGGCTAAAACGGGAGCAGATCCCTGGACACTCCGAGTAGGGATAACATCTTGAGATTGTGAAGAAAATGGCATCCTTGGAGGAGGTGGTGGAAGCACCGAACCGGTAGTAGCAGAGGTTGCAGCAGACATAGTGGAAGAGCTCATGTTTGATCTTGAGGCCATTGTAAATAATGTGGCAAAAAGTTTTGAAAATAGAAAACCGATTAACGATTTTACAAAGATTTTTAGTAAAAGTAGCACCACTTTCCCCATGGTGGGCGCCAAATTGTTTTGGTAAAAAATTACCTAAGCAATTAAGTGATCAAATTAGTTAAGTGAGGTAGTGTGCTAGAAATATATGTGAAAAATGTGTTAACAAAATTAGATACGAAAACAGTTTCAGGATACGGCTCAGGATATAGAGCTGTATCTATGATCAAACAATGAGCGAAAATGTAAAGGTGGACACGTGATGTACGACGAAAGCCCTTGATCAATCTAGATCGCCGGCATAAAACCTCGGGAGCTGACAATCGCAGCTGCCTTGTTCTTCTATTGCTTCAAATATTAGGATACAGTGCAGGATGTGGTGCGAATTGACTATGTGTTACAATGTAATTCGAATACAAGTGTTGTGTGTAGTGTTTGCGATGAGCTAGAGAGAAAGTGTTAGAAAATGTGTAGGTTGAGTGACTTAATCTGATCCGCCCCCATCTATTTATAGTAAAACAAACGTAACTAACTATCCTACATAACCGGGATCCACCGAATATTCCTTAGTTGAACGTTGTAGACCTGGTCTTTCGGGCTCAACGTCTCTCCTTTAACAAATACATCCGAGTCTTGAGGAGATGAAGTCCACTTGACCGTTAGCAAGTCCCAGCCTTTCACCTGCACATGATTAATTCGATATACCTCAGGATATCACCCAGGATGTTAGCAATATCCCCGTCCAGTATCCTGATCATAGATAAACAATAAAAAGCAGGATATTAGTCAGCATGCATACTCAGAAAATGAGCCATAACACCTTCCATTTGGTGATTGCTTCTATTTTAAAGGGATCTACGTGAATACCTTCGTGGTTCACCATGTGTTCTAAAAATTGCACTTCCTGTAGCCAAAATTCACACTTCGAGAATTTGCCGTAAAGCTTTTCTTTTCTTAACAAAGTTAAGAGTATATGCAAATGCTCACAATGTTCCTCCTGACTTTTGGAATAAATAAGTATATCGTCGATGAAGACAATTATAAATTTATCCAAATACGGTTTACAGATTCTATTCATCATGTCCATGAATGCCGCATGTGCATTTGTTAGTCCGAAGGGCATGACTGTAAACTCGTAATGACCATACCTAGTTCTGAAAGCAGTTTTAGGTATGTCCTCTTCTTGTACTTTCAATTGATGGTATCCGGAGCGTAAGTCGATCTTAGAAAAGTATCTAGCTCCTTGAAGTTGATCAAAGAGGTCATCAATACTAGGTAATGGGTATCGATTCTTAATTGTAACCTTATTCAATTCTCTATAATCAATACACATTCTCATTGACCCATCTTTCTTTTTCACAAACAACACTGGTGCTCCCCATGGGGATGAACTAGGTTGTATAAAACCTTTACTTAGTAATTCATCTAATTGCTTTTTCAGTTCTAGCATTTCTGTGGGTGCTAACCAATAAGGTGCCTTGGCTATTGGTGTAATTCCAGGAATTAGATGAATCCTAAATTCTACTTCCCTATTTGGTGGTAATCCCGGTAGTTCTTCGGGGAATACATCTGGGTATTCTGCTACTACAGGAATTTCCTTAAGTTCCGTTCTCTTTGTGTTAATGATTACTGAAATTATATACACCGTTGCATGTTTTTGTGAATAACTGGCCAACTTTATTACTGAAATAAATTTCAGTGGCTTTCGTGGCTTATCTCCTGTAATTGAAATTATCTCTCCTGTGGGGGTACGAATCTCTACGGAATTTTTGTCACAAAGGATTCGAGCATGGTTGGCTACTAACCAATCCATCCCTAACACGATATCGAATCCGGCTAAATTCATAGGTAACAAGTTTACAGAAAATTTATGACCTTAGAGTTCGATCTTTCCTTCTCGCAAAACCTTATCTATGTTAACATAATTTCCATCTGCCGTTTCGATTGTAAAAATCTTCCTAAGGTTGGTCAAAGGTAAATTAAGAGCTTGGCAGAATGAAGTATTGATAAAAATTTGGTTTGCACCAGAGTCAAATAATACTTTTGCATACACGTTGTGAACTAGGAACGTACCAGCTATCACATCTGGAATGAGTTCTGCTTCTTGAGTGGTCAGCTGGAATGCTCTTGCATTCTTCTTAGTAGCTTCGTCGGCCGTCTTGGCTTTGTTGTCTGCGGGTTTGACCAATTTGGGGCATTCCGGTCTGAAATGCCCAGCTTCTCCACAGTTATAGCAGATCCTGGTCTTCTTTCTACAATCTTCCTCACGATGTCCTACAACCTTGCAAAAGTTGCAGGTTTCATTGCATTTTCCAAAATGTTTCTTTATGCAATTCTTGCAGAAAGGCGGAGTGGAAGATTGCCCGGTTCCTCTCTTCTTGAATTTGCTATTATTACCCACACGAAATCCTTGGGTAATTTTCTGAGCCAATTCCTTCTTCCGGTTTTCATCTCTTGTGCGTACCAGCTCGTCAGTTAGGGTATTTGCTAATTCTACCGCATCATCAATAGTGCGAGGTCTCGCAGCTTTAATGATATTACGGATTTCGCCAATCAATCCCCAAATATAGCGAGAAATGAGTACCGGTTCTGGTGAAGCCAACGTTGGTACCACTCTTGCATACTCGAAGAATGTCGAAGTATACCCTCGACAATCTACACCCATCATCTGATGGTTCAGGAACTTATTTGCCATTTGTTCTTTTTCATATTCGGGACATAATTTTCTTTCCATTAGCTGCTTAAATTCTTCCCAACTCATGGCATAGGCCATATTTCTTCCTTTGGCTTGAAGTACCGTATTCCACCATTCTAGCGCTCCTTCTTTAAAAAGATGTGACGTGTACATAACCTTGTCTTCCTCAGCGCATTTACTTATCATAATTACTGCCTCGGTTTTCTCCAACTAACGCAGTGCTGCAGTTGCCCCTTCATTGCCTGCAAATTCCGCTGGTTTACAGGCAAGAAATTCCTTGTAAGTGCAACTAGGCGTTGCGGCTTTCATTTTCTTAGGGAGTGGGGCCTGCCGTGGATCATTATCGTCGTTAATATGATTGCCGCCTCCGTTTACGCTATTACTAAAATTATCTTCTTGAGTACGTTTGCTAGGAATAATTTGTTGAGGTTCAACAGGTTTCTGGGCAGCAACAAGGATTGCTGGAATAGCATTGACTATTCCTTGAGCAACGATATTCTCGATATCTTGCCTAGTCATAAATTGATCTTCCTGATTTTGCTCAGATTGATTAACTTCGTTAACTGGTCCATTATTAGCAGGTTCCATCTGGTAATTAATATATATAAATTATTAGCATAAAATAAATAATAGCTATATGCAAACAATCACACAATACAACACACGTATAGCCAAAATTGTCAATTTCTTGACGTCCATTTCTTTTATATTATATTAGGCATCCGTACACACTGTTATCTTACACAAGTTTTACATATATATATATATATATATTTGTTATTTTACATAGTCATATTTTATTATTATACAATCACAGTTTCACAACCACACTATTTCTCGTCAGCTGGCCCTCAGAAACGACATTCCCTCTCGTCGTATTTCCAGGAGATCTGTTCTCCTACCTCCCGAATCCTATTCCCTGCATTCACCAGTTCCTCGCTAAAGTGGCGGAGTTCAGCTAAATTTTCATTACTCATTGGTGGGTTTGGTATAGGTTCTGGGTCGAACTGAGGGAAAAATGTATAAGGGTTATTGAGGAGGTTTTGAAACTGTCAGTCGTTAGTCCACCACTCGTCCATTTCTCCTAAAGGTTGGGTATGGATCAATGGTTCTGGGATAGCTGGTTCCAAATTTATTGGAAGTTGGGTTTCGGCAGGATAAGGGAAGAGGTTATTATTGATAGGCTTGAGAATATCACAGGTTACCAATATGCGATCCAATTCCTCCTGTAATGACAACTCCTCGACTTGCTTAGAACTTTCCCCAATTTCCATTTCTACTTGCCTAGTATTTTCCTCAATCTCGATACATTTTCCTTTTTCAATGGGATTTTCTATTTTGGGAACTTTCCTAGTCGCTGGTTTCCTCCTGCGTACACCTCTCCAGTCTACAAATCTTCTCCTTTTCTTGGGTTTTGATTTCTCCGGAGGTGGAGTTCGAAATTCCATTGGTTCCTCCACATCATGTAAGTAACCAGTAAAGTCTCTGGAAACTTCCACTTTCACCGGATAGAGATTGAGATTCTGAAGGGCTTCAGATAACTCATTCATGCTGTTTAGCATATATGCAAAAATGCACACAAAATGCTAAGTTAAAATATAATAAAATTTCACAGATAAACATTCAAGTATTATTGCATACCGTGTGACAAATTTTAATACAAAGGACAACTGAAAATTAAAACATACTAGAGTTTATTGTAAACTTATTTATTTACTGGGTAAAATTTTCTTTAGAGTTTCTGGCTCGTAGATGATATGGGTGCTAATACTGGGTCAGGGTATTTAAACTTTTGCATTTACTGCTACAGTGGCTAACATATAGAGATCTGTCCATTTTTCATCTAATTCGTCTTCCCAAGGTGGGTTATTGCCTATTTCCTGTGTCTCCTTAGGCATCTTTACTTCTTTTGGTTGTGGCTTCTTTATTTTCTCTTGACTTTTCCTAATAATCAAACTTCTTTTATTAGGAGAAAGTGGGTTTTCATATTGTGCTTTACGAACAAATATTCCTTCCTCAGTATTTGCTGAGTGTTTTGAGGATGAAGTTCCTTTTTCTTTCGGTACAGTATCTAATTTATGATAGATGTCCGAAAGTCTTTGTTTACCCATACTGTAAACAAATATTCAAATAATAAAACACGTAATCACAGAATGGCAGTCAGTAAAAATTAAGTATTTTCTAAATACTTAATTGGCTTAAATCAGTGGCTCTGATACCACCTTTTCTTGTCATGGCCCCAGCCCCGGTTTGACCCGGTCTAGAGCCGCGGGACAGGAACCCGTGGTATTTAATTGATGCGACAGCGGAAGATTTTAACAGGATCTTTTTAAAAACTTGAAATGCCCGATTATTTTATTTCATAATTCGGGATAAACCCCGGTAGTTTACAATAAAGTGATTTCACTGGGAAATCCTTATTTTTACAAAACATGTTTCTTTATTTATATTGAGCCACTTGCTTAATCTTGTAGTGCTTCGCGACACTTTTCCTGGATCACAACAGATCACCTGAAACATGTTTAAAAAAGGTTTTGTCAGCGGAGAAATACTGGTGAATCATTCTTTTTACTAAAAATGACGCATTGTTATAATTTACAGTATTAAGAGCGATTACAATGTTTATATATATCAACAATCTACCCACGGTATTTGTCACTCGACCACCTATTGGCTATCTCGTTGTCCAATGGTGTCTGTGACTATGGTCATATCACCCCTTGGCTAACTCGTTGTCCAATGGTGACGGTTATCAAGTATTGTATACAAAACCCCACATATCGGCTGTAATTTGGATATTTACAAAGACTTAATCCCTGTAATTATAACTTTGAAAACAAACATGATTTTGTAAAGTACTTTGATAAAAAGAGAATGACTCACGTTGCAGATTTATATGGGCAGAGTTTAGCCTACGGATAAGCCTGATAACCTAATTTAAACAACAATGCACACGAACTAGGTCAGTAACTAATACAACATTTACGATAACTCACGAGATTAAACCTTCACGACGAATGACAAAGCGCAATACTTAAACATCCATCAAATTCACGACGAATGACAAAGTATAAACCCAATTTGAGCAGCACTTAAACATTCATCGGATAGTTTCAATCGATCGGACATTGAATCGTATTAGCGATCGAGTTATTACCCTGTTACTGTGGCAGCGTTTCGTGATTGTGTGTGTTTTGGTAGTAAATAGACAATAACTCAGCGTACGAATTGAGTTTTTACGTCGAACCGAAGCCAGAAATCAAGTGCCAACTCCCTTATTTATATCTGAAAAACCGACTCCCTCGCGTGGCGCGAGGGGTCGTCGCGTGGCGCGAGGGGTACTACCCCCCCCCTGAGTTTGCTGAGTTGGTCGTTCATTAAATTTCGAATTACACGTATAACTGTCTAGATAATATCAACTAGGATTTACCCCCCCCCCTGAGTTTTAGGGGCCCTGATCCTAATTCCGATTGTTCTGAAAATTTTAGGGGTCATGCAGGATTACTTGGGGGTCTCAATTAGGGTTTTCTATTGGGCAAATAAAATAATAAATAGGACTTTTGATGAGAGTTGTTACATACAAGTACCTAGCAGTAAGGCCGTTGTTATCACTCCCAACTTGCTTTAGATTCTAAAACTCGTTTTCGAGTTGTTGGAGCTCGTGAGGAGGACAAACTCGTCCTTCATTAGCTTTTTGAGCTAAGTCTAGGTTAGTGTGTAAGCAACGTCGTCGCCACGTGCAGGACTGAAAATCGAGGAGTGGGACTAGTTGTCAAGATACAGGTTTCACCCATAACTTGGCAACATCGTACCCTAAGCGTGGTTAGTACTCATCAAACGGGTCGAGAAAATTAATTCCGACTCCTTGGTGAGAGTCCACTAGAGTATGAATGGGAAATTTTCCATCAAGATGTGGATTTCTCTCCTAACTTGATAGCGTAATTTCATGAAAAATCGAATAAGCGGATTGAGAGTCTTTCACCAAAGTGAGGGCTTCACTCCTATTTTGGTGAAATTGTCTCATTTGTAAAGCATGAGCGTCTTCACGTCTTCATGTGTGTATATTGTGTAACGTCTTAGGAAAGGCGATTGTATAATTTAAGTCAAAAGAATAGATGAGGAGCAAAATAGGAAGAATTTAAACATTTTAGCATGAAAATCAAGAATGGTCAAGTTTGGTATTTAAACTATATACTAGGTCAAATCATGGTAAATTTTTTCCTAATTCCTTATAGTTATGGCTCTGATACCAATCTATCACGCCCCAATCGATGGCGGAAACATCGGAGTGAGACGAAAACGAGAATGTAAGAGACTTCATAACACTATTTTGCGACAATATTTAATAAAACCGAATTTCATTTCATTGATAAATATTCGAGTACAATATTGGAAACAAAGTACAACAAAGTACATGAAACAAATACAACAACAATACTAAAATTCTAAAGTGAGTTTCTAGTCAATCCTACTAGATTTCATCATCATCATCATCATCGTCCTCAAATTCCTGCAACATGTTTCAAAGTATAGTTCAATACAAAAGTATTGGCGAGTATACAAGTTTGATAAATAGTATAAGTATAATGTTTAAACGAATCCACATGGCAAAATAGTTATCTAGAATTAACATATAACTAGCATGCAACTATAAATGTGAACCCAAATATTCCATCTTGTTAAAATTGCTTTTGATCCGACTTCAATGCATATTCTCATTTCTTTATGGATGCAAATATGGTAAATTCTTGATTAGCTTCAAACAATATGTTACCATTGATTGGTTCTTCATTTACTTC
This sequence comes from Helianthus tuberosus, assembly GCA_030545235.1. Classification (NCBI taxonomy): domain Eukaryota; kingdom Viridiplantae; phylum Streptophyta; class Magnoliopsida; order Asterales; family Asteraceae; genus Helianthus; species Helianthus tuberosus. The sequence goes on along the minus strand of CM060447.1, from coordinate 71,639,196 downwards.
CATGTGTGGTCAATCTTTTGTTAGTGTTTTTAGTGTCATCAAGCTATTTTAGGGTAATCCCCCCACTTGTGGCCTAGCGGTAGGAGGCTTGGGTTTTCCAATGGAGACTCAAGTTCAATTCCCACTTGTGTCATATTGGGGTGGATATAGGCAAGAAGGATTTGGACTAGGCCTTGTGTGAGGTTGTCAGTTCGATTCCCGAGCCCAACCAGGTTTTCGTCCCACCGTGTGTTACGCTAGAAAGTTCTGCTCTTGTGGTGGCACAACGACTGTCAACTGGCAGCCGACGGTATGGTTTCCCGGGGAACGCCCAAAAAAGCCAAACTTTGAAGCCAGTGTGGGCCCGGTTAAGACAACATAGTCTGGCCGAAGTAGGGCAATACGGGGCTCTCCGATTTGGAGAGTGTGGTAACCTTATACATGAAGTTCACCGTTCAAAAAAAAGCTATTTTTGGGTAATTATATTTACTTTTAGACTAAATGAGAAATCATAATAACTATTAGTATAGGTTACTAAGTGTGGGGTACACATTCATTCTGTATAATTATGACTCCGGTACTAAGTAACCTCTATGGTTGTGAAGGGTGCATACCCTAAACTACATGTGTCACACCCCAAACGATTGCGGAAACATCAGAGTGAGACGAAAATGAGATTGTAAGAGAGTTCATAACACTATTTTGCGACAATATTTAATAAAATCGGATTTCATTTCATTGATAAATATTCGAATACAACATCGGAAACAAAGTACAACAAAGTACATGAAACAAATACAACAACAATACTTAAATTCTACAGTGAGTTTCTAGTCAATCCTGCTAGATTTCATCATCATCATCATCATCGTCCTCAAATTCCTGCAACATGTTTCAAAGTATAGTTCAATACAAAAGTATTGGCGAGTATACAAGTTTGATAAATAGCATAAGTATAATGTTGAAATGAATCCACATAGCAAAACAATTATCTAGAATTAACGTATAACTAGCATGCAACTATAAATGTCAACCCAAAGATTCCCGCTAGCGTAATCTTATCGTTGCAGTGATAAGACCGTCCTGTGTTTAACTTAACATGACCTTAAGAATACGGGCGGTGCGTTACTCCTATAGCGCTATACATGTTAAGGGAGGCTTGTAACAAGTTAATGACAAGTATAAAGCATAAGAAAAACCTAGTGTACACGAATTCAAGCATAACGTATCAAGCATGTATGAAGGATTGTTTGTTTGATTTTAAGCATAAAGTATGTGTGTTTGTGTGAGTTTGATAGCGTGAACATGTTGCACCCGAAAAGTGTAAAAAGTAAAGGGGTCGAGTATACTCACGGTTTTGCAAAGCTTTCCTTGTTAATCCGCGAGTTGACGAGTTGAGGGTCGGAACACCGAGGTTACCCTACAAAGGGTAAACAAAATTGTGTGAGTTGATTGGATTTTGACGAAGGATTCGGATTGGAATTAAAGTATAAGAAGTATGTATACACGAAAGTACATCTTGTCTAAGTACATGTTTCGACACTGAGTTCATGTGATTTCATGGATCCTAACTTACCCATCAGAATCAGAAACGAGGAATTTAGAACTGAGTTGAAATAACCCAAGTTCATGACACTGTTCGTGCAGACAGAAGGTTCCTTCATGCGAACAGAAGGTTCCTTCATGCGAAGAGGACGAGTTCATGCGAACAGAAGGACCTTTCGTGCGAAGGGAACCTGTTCGTTCGAACAGAAGGTTCCTTCATGCGAATGGTCCACTTCTTGCGAACCAAAGGTCCTTTCGAACATTTAACCAATAACCGGTTAACGTCATGACTCTGGTTAAGTATATTTTATATATATCTTATATAGTATAGTGTTAATAGTCCAGTGTTGTCACAGATTTCATGGAACTCAAGCATGGAGGTATAACACCTCATTATATGATTCACCAAAGCACAAAGTTTATCAACATAGTCAATAAACTCGATTGGTCATGATTAAGTATAACATAAATAAATAATAAATAATCCAAGCAGCCGAATAAGGACAACCATGGCGTGTCATTCCCAACATGACAAGTGTTTGAGGCGAGGAGGGGTTAACTTACTTTAACTATAGCAAACTGCTTGGGTGTTCATTTACAAGTACATAAGTGAGGTAGTGGACCTAGTCTGGAAAGCTAAGGCTCCCACGGTTCACAGTTCTACCAGAACACAGATTCATCCATACTGAGGATGGTGAATCTGGAATGGTTTCAACACTTGAAATTACGTATAAACAGAAAGTAATAGAAAGTCAGTTCGTGCGAATGGACGCAGTCGCACGAATGAAGTCAGTCCGCACGAAGGGACTGGCTCGTGCGAATGGGCCATGTTTCATACATATAGCCTTTGTCTTGAGCTCATTTCTTGGTGGAAATCAACTTCAGCTCAAACCCACAACTATAGACTTAGTTGTGAGCTTGGCGGGTTCCATATTTCACCAAGTTTCAAAACCAGAATATTTTGTACAAGAAATTCTTATAAAACAAAATGTAAAGTCTTCTTTTTGGTCTCAAAGTGGTGAGGTTTTACCTTAGACTGCCAAGGCAACTATGTGAAAACCATCATAGAGGTTCTTCCAAATGAGAAGATTGAAGAAATCTTGAAGAAAAGTAGAAGAAATTAGATGAAAATATTATGGAGGTGAGCTTAGAACTCACTTAGAAGCTGCTGTGTGCAAGTGCAGAGAATTTTGTAACACCCCGAAAATATAAATTCTTTTATTACATATATGTTGTAGATAAATAAGCAAAATAAACTAACTAGGAATGACACTAACCTAGTTAGATAGTGACTTATGAGTGGGCTAAACACTTAAAATAAGATAAAAACGAAATTGGAGAGACTAAAGGTGTTAAAATTGAAACTTGATCCAATTTAATAAAATAAAACACACCAAACACACACAAAAGTGTGTGTCTGGTCTACTGAAACACATGGGGCTACATAGAGCTCCCCTTCAAACCCTAAATCCTCATAAATCTTGCAAATTGAAGGTTAAGATCAATCCCAAAACGAAATTCGAGCCTGGATTAGTGATCCCCATTGAAAGGAGGTCATAAGGTATGTGAAATTTGATAAAAATTCTCTACTTGAAATTCTCATGAACTTAGTGAATTCGAAATCTGATGATGCATGTTTGTTATATTGGTGTAATAGGAACAATGTAGTGTCTAGGAGTAAACCCTAGACAAGAATTTGATGAAATCATGTTTAATTCTAGAAAAATCCATAAACACCATTGAAGGTGATTAGTGGGTTATGTAGAACTTGATAAACACTAGGATTTTGGTGGTTGTTCTAGTGTAATTTAATATTTGAGAAGTGATTCCAGAATTATAGAAGCTATTGTTTATGTAAGATAGTTTGATTGATGTAAATTTGTGCTATATGACAAGTTATAAACTTGTTAATAAATCATGTAAAATTCTGCCCTTAAAGTGTTTGTATAAATGCCTCAAAGAAGGCTTAAAACAGAAATTTTAAGTTAAAACGCATATTGTGATGTTTCGGCAAACTATGCGATATATGATTTGAAAAGAGTTCTAAACATGCCATGGTTGAACTCTATAGGAAAGGAAGCCGGAGCGTCTAGTGGACAAGCTGGTGGTAAAGCACGATTGAAGGGCTTGCTTTGAAGGTATGTAACTTGATTCGTTACATTAAGTAATTTTGATATTAAATTATGTATAGTTATGTTGTAGAATAAAAGTTGTGTTGATTGAAGAGACAATGATCGTTGCTTAAATTGATAGGTAAAGAATCGACTAGAAATCGCTTGGTAGTCATTAAAATGGAGGATTCCATAGATGGGCCAAACGGGTCGAATAATGATGTATTTAGTAGTGTTAGTGTTTCAATAGTTAGCATTGGCGATAACAGTCACAAGAGCATGAAGCCATGAGATTGGTATTGAAATGCCTTTGATAATAAGCCCCGGATGTTGGGTATAAGACGCCTTATGTTTACTATTGAAATGGTAGCAAAATGGGGGTAAATAGAATGGGTCGAACAATTGTTTAGTGATATTTTTGTCGTTCGGTCCGTAAATTAAATTTTTGGTATGAAAACTATAATAGGCACATCAGTAATGAAATTACAGACGTATAGGAAAAAGAATCACTTAAAACGGACTTACGGATCAAAAGTTATGGACAATTGAAGTTAAAATTTGGAATTTCCGGAACTGGCAGGAAATGCAGGTCAAAAACCTGCACATGCTGGAAAATGGTATCCCCAGCGCCACGTGACAGGATCACTTAGATGGGGACTTTCCGGATGGCGATCAAGCATATTATGAAGAACCAAACACAAACCTATCAAGCTTCCGCGTTAATTTAACTATGTTTAGACAATGTTATGATGTAAACAAATTTTACTAATCATGTTTTGGAATGTTTAAACTAGTTGGTAAATGACTAGTATGTAATCGCCTTAAACTTGATTTTGTACTTGTGATGAATTAACACACCTTTTATATAAAATCATGTCTATTTTATTAAATCCATATGGAAATTAGACGGTTGTTACAAGTTGGTAATCAGAGCTGAAGGTTGTCAACAAAGTGTTCGATTCAAGCTTGATCGATCGTCCGGTAAGGATTAATTATTTATTTCAGTAAATGTTATCCTATGTAAGTAAAAGAGATAAGAATAAATGTGCACGGGAAGGATGTGTTAACACACTCAAACCCGGAAAGTGCACTAAATGAGAACGGTCAAAGCAAGTTACGAACTTGGCTAAACCGAAGTAAATAAAGCTATGTTATAAATGAAGTGTTTAATAATTGAAGTAAACATTTCAGTTTCGAGATGACGGAAAGGAATGACGATGATCCGATGCCGACAAGCACCGAACAAATGAAAGAGATAATTGCCGAAGAAGTGGGAAAGGTAATTGAGGGTAGTCTATCCGGGTTCATAGACAAAATTCAAAACACGGTGTTATCATCAGTTGAAGAAAGAGTTAAAATGTTGGAAGATAATGTCAACCTTATGAGAGAAAAATCTGGAGAACGCAAAGGGTGTTCGTATAAGGAGTTCATGGCGTGTAAACCGCCAATTTACAACGGGGAGGTCGACCCAATAATATGCCAAAGGTGGCTAAGTGACGTCGAAGGAGTGTTTGAAAGGACCCACTGTGACGTAAGCGATTTTGTGGCTTACAGAACGGGTCAGTTGAGGGGTCAAGCCAAGGATTGGTGGGACAACAAAAAGAAGGAGATAGGAGCCGAAACGGCAAGGATCATGACATGGGACGAGTTTAAGGTGCCATTCCTTAAACATCATAGTCCCAAGGTAGTCATCAACAGAATCAAGGAGGAGTTCATCCAGTTAAGACAGAGGGGTGAAACGATTGATAAAATCACGGGTATATTCATGGATAAGTTATGGTTCTTTGATGAGTTAGTGACTACGGAGGAGCAAAAAATATATTATTATTATAATATGTTAAGTGCTGAGTACCGAGAGTTCATGACCCTTCCAAGTATGAGATGCTTACTGAGATCATAAATACGGCTCGAGAGAGAGAAATTGAACTTAAGAAGCAAATCGAGAGGGGTGAACGAAGGGTAGTGGATGCTAACCCGAGCCCTACAAAGAAAGCTCGAACGGTTGAATCGGGGAAGAAGGCGGATGTGAAAGGCGGGTCGCCGAGTTACAAGGTGTGTGGAAAAGGGCACAAGGGTGAGTGTCGCTTCAAAGACAAGCCGTGTCATATATGTGGGAAGACGGGGCACACCGCATTGCTATATCCGGGGAAGGTTTATGTGTGCTACAAATGCTATCAGCTCGGCCACAAAAAGTCTGAATGCCCAGACTTAGTTGGAAAGAAAGACACTAAAGAATCTCCAACAGAAGCTCCAAAGGCGAAGGCCAGGTCCTTCCAACTTACAGCGGCTGAAGCGAAAACAGAACCCGATGTGGTCTCAGGTATATTCGCAATAAACTCGATTCCTGCACGTGTATTATTTGATACGGGTGCGAATAAATCCTTTATTTCACATGGATTTATTCGACATCCTTCATTTGTATTGACGAAATTATCTGTGCCCTTAGAAGTCGAGATAGGGGACAACAAAAGTTTCATAGTTTGCGATGTTTGTCAAGGCTGTAAATTAAGTATCGATGATGAGGATTACTTAATAGATCTAATCCCGATGTCGATGGGAGAGTTTCAAGTAGTTGTTGGGATGGATTGGCTATCTCGACACCACGCAAAGGTCGTGCGTTTCCGTAAGGAGATAAAGTTAACATCTCTGAGCGGAAAACACGTCACCATCTTTGGCGAGAAAGGAGGCAAGCCTATAATATGCTCGATGTTGAAAGCTCACAAGCTTATGAAGCATGGATGTAAGGCGTTTATGATATACGAGAATGAGCCCGAGAAAGAATCACTGAAGATTGGAGACGTACCGGTGGTACGTGACTTCGAAGATGTGTTTCCGGAAGATCTACCGGGGATACCACCCGAGCGGGAGGTAGAGTTCGGAATCGAATTGATTCCGGGCGCGAAACCCGTACCTAAAGCGCCGTACCGACTCGCACCGTTAGAATTACAAGAACTAATGTCGCCGATTCAAGACTTGCTTGATAAAGGATTCATAAGGCCGAGTGTGTCTCCTTGGGGCGCACCGGTATTATTCGTGAAAAAGAAAGACAGGAGCATGCGAATGTGTATCGATTACCGGGAGTTAAACAAACTCACGGTGAAGAATCGATACCCGCTTCCGAGAATAAATGATCTATTTGACCAATTACAAGGTGCGAATTGGTTTTCGAAAATCGACCTTAGATTGGGATATCACCAATTAAAGGTCAAGGAAGAGGATGTACCAAAGACGACTTTTCGCACGCGATACGGGCATTACGAGTTCCTCGTGATGTCATTCGGACTGAAAAATGAGCCCGCGACATTCATGGACCTCATGAACCGGGTTTGCAAGCCGATGTTGGATAAGTCGGTAATCGTGTTTATCGATGACATCCTGGTGTACTCGAAAAGTGAAGCAGATCATGTGCATCATTTACAAGAGGTGCTAGAGACACTCAGACAAGAGAGATTGTATGCAAAATTTTCAAAAGTGCGCCTTTTGGTTACGAGAGGTGCAATTCCTCAGCCACATCATAAGTGCCGACGGAATACTAGTAGATCCGTCAAAGATAGAGGCTGTGTCGAAATGGAGCCCTCCGAAGAATCCTTCGGAAATTAGAAGCTTCTTAGGGCTTGCGGGATATTACAGGAGATTCATTCAAGATTTCTCCAAGATTGCATCGCCACTAACTAAGCTAACTCGGAAAGAGGAGAAATTCATTTGGGGTGTCGAATAAGAAAGAGCGTTTCAAACACTAAAAGAGAAGTTAACCCAAGCTCCGGTATTAACATTACCAGACGGAGTCGAAGACTTGGTAGTCTATTCGGATGCCTCACTTTCGGGGCTCGGATGTGTTTTAATGCAACGAGGCAAGGTAATAGCTTATGCCTCGAGGCAATTAAAGGTGCATGAAAAGAAATATCCGATGCATGATCTCGAATTGGCAGCGGTGGTGTTTGCGTTAAAAATATGGAGGCACTATTTATATGGGGTAAAGTGAACCATATTCACTGACCACAAGAGTTTAAAATACTTCTTCGATCAGAAGGAGTTAAATATGCGACAAATACGATGGTTAGAAACGGTGAAAGATTACAATTACGAAATACATTACCACCCTGGAAGGGCAAATGTTGTGGCGGATACCTTGAGCAGAAAAGCAGATTATGTCCCAATACGAGTAAGGTCGATGCAGCTTGTTGTAACCTCGGGTATACTTGAACGTATCCGAGAAACGCAAGTAGAGGCAGTGAAAGAGGAGAACTTGAAGAAGGAAAGGATAGTCGGACAACTAAAGGATTTGTCGGATGGTAACAACGGGTTGAAGACTCTATCTGGAAGAATATGGGTCCCAAATTCCTGTGGAGTTAATACGCTTCTACTTGATGAAGCTCATAAATCCCGTTATTCTATTCATCCGGGTGCGACCAAGATGTACAACGATCTGAAACAAAACTATTGGTGGCCCGGAATGAAGAGGGATGTAGTAAAATACGTGGATAAGTGCTTGACTTGTTTACAAGTCAAGGCGGAACACCAAAAACCATATGGAAAACTACAACCATTGGAGATCCCGGTTTGGAAATGGGAACATATCACCATGGACCTGTAGAACAAACTACCTAAAACGATTCGGGGATTCGATGCTATATGGGTGGTTGTGGATAGATTGACGAAGAGTGCTCATTTCATTCCTATACGCGAGACATATACTTCGGAAAAGATGTCTGAGGTATATACAAACGAAATAGTGGCACGTCATGGAGTACCGGTATCCATTGTGTCAGACAGAGACACCCGGTCTACTTCAAACTTCTGGCAAGATTTCCAAGAGCAGATGGGAACAGAACTTTTCATTAGCACCGCCTACCATCCTCAGACGGATGGGCAGAGTGAAAGGACAACACAGACGTTGGAGGATATGTTACGGGCATGTATCATCGACTTCGGGGGAAGTTGGAATGTTTATCTACCTTTGGCCGAATTTTCGTATAACAATAGTTATCATACGAGCATCGGTATGGAACCGTACGAGATGCTATATGGCCGGAAGTGTAGAACCCCGGTGTGTTGGGGTGAAGCGGGTCCGCGTGAACTGGCCCATAAAGATGTAGTTCAGGCTACTAATGAGAAAATTGACGTGGTACGAGCTAATTTGAAAGCGGCCCAAGACAGACAAAAGTCTTATGCTGACAAAAGGCGAAAACCGATCGGATTTCAGGTGGGCGACATGGTTATGTTAAAGGTTTCCCCATGGAAGGGCGTTATCCGATTCAGAAAGAGAGGGAAACTAAGCCCGAGGTTTATCGAGCCATATAAAATCATTGAACGGGTCGGTAAGGTAGCTTATCGCCTTAAGCTACCGGACGAATTAAGTGGAATACATGGCACGTTTCACGTGTCACAACTGCGGAAATGTCTAGCGGAGGAAACGGCTTATATCCATTATAATGATATCGAAGTGGATAATAGCCTCAATTATGCAGTGAGGCCATTAGAGATTCTAGATCGAAAGGTTAAGAACTTGCGAAATAAGAAAATTGATCAAGTTAAGATCAAATGGGAGCATAAAAAGGGTTTAGACACTACATGGGAGTCCGAGGAGGAGATGCGGCATCTCTACCCGGCATTATTTGGTACGTATTTCCGGTTTCAAGGACGAAACCCTTTTAAGGGGGGTGGACTTGCAACACCCCGAAAATATAAATTCTTTTATTACATATATGTTTTAGATAAATAAGCAAAATAAACTAACTAGGAATGACACTAACATAGTTAGATAGTGATTTATGAGTGGGTTAAACACTTAAAATAAGATAAAAACAAAATTAGAGGGACTAAAGGTGTTAAAATTGAACTTGATTCAATTTAATAAAAAAAAACACACCAAACACACACAAAAGTGTGTGTCTGGTCGACTGAAACACAGGGGGCGACATAGAGCTCCCCTTCAAACCCTAAATCCTCACAAATCTTGCAAATTGAAGGTTAAGATCAATCCCAAAAAGAAATTCGAGCCTGGATTAGTGATCCCCATTGAAAGGAGGTCATAAGGTATGTGAAATTTGATAAACATTATCTACTTGAAATTCTCATGAACTTAGGGAATTCGAAATCTGATGATGCATGTTTGTTATATAGGTGTAATTGGAACAATGTAGTGTCTAGGAGTAAACCCTAGACAACAATATGATGAAATCATGTTTAATTCTAGAAAAATCCATAAATACCATTGAAGGTGATTAGTGGGTTATGTAGAACTTGATAAACACTAGGATTTTGGTGGTTGTTCTAGTGTAATTTGACATTTGAGAAGTGATTTCAGAATTATAGAGGCTACCGTTTATGTAAGATAGTTTGATTGATGTAAATTTGTGCTATATGACAAGTTATAAACTTGTTAATAAATCATGTAAAATTCTGTCCTTAAAGTGTTTGTATAAATGCCTCAAAGAAGGCTTAAAACCGAAATTTCAAGTTAAAACGCATATTGTGATGTTTCGGCAAACTCTGCGATATATGATTTGAAAAGAGTTCTAAACATGCCATGGTTGAACTCTATAGGAAAGGAAGACGGAGCGTCTAGTGGACAAGCCGGTGGTGAAGCACGATTGAAGGGCTTGCTTTGAAGGTATGTAACTTGATTCGTTACATTAAGTAATTTTGATATTAAATTATGTATAGTTATGTTGTAGAATAAAAGTTGTGTTGATTGAAGCGACAATGATCGTTACTTAAATTGATAGGTAAAGAATCGACAAGAAATCGTTTGGTAGTCATTAAAATGGAGGATTTCATAGATGGGCCAAACGGGTCGAATAATGATGTATTTAGTAGTGTTAGTGTTTCAATAGTTAGCATTGGCGATAACAGTCACAAGAGCATGAAGCCATGAGATTGGTATTGAAATGCCGTTGATAATAAGCCCCGGATGTTGGGTATAAGACGCCTTATGTTTACTATTGAAATGGTAGCAAAATGGGGGTAAATAGAATGGGTCGAACAATTGTTTAGTGATATTTTTGTCATTCAGTCCGTAAATTAAATTTTTGGTATGAAAATTGTAACAGGCACGTCGGTAATGAAATTACAGACGTATAGGAAAAAGAATCACTTAAAACGGACTTACGGATCAAAAGTTATGGACAATTGAAGTTAAAATTTGGAATTTCATGAACTGGTAGGAAATGCAGGTCAAAAACCTGCACTTGCTGGAAAATGGTATCCCCCGCGCCACGCGACAGGATCACTTAGATCCGGCGCGACACGCGAGAGCTGTCGCGACACGCGACAAGTTGAGGAGACTCTGGCGCGACACGCGACAGGGCTAGGACTGAAATTTTATTTTATTTTTGACGATTCGATACTAGAACTCGTTTATATGCATTATATTAAGGTCAAGACTAAATTTCTAAGTGGTTTTGACTCTAGGTAATGATGGGGACTTTCCGGATGGCGATCAAGCACATTTTGAAGAACCGAACACAAACCTATCAAGCTTCCGCGTTAATTTAACTATGTTTAGACAATGTTATGATGTAAACAAATTTTACTAATCATGTTTTGGAATGTTTAAACTAGTTGGTAAATGACTAGTATGTAATCGCCTTAAACTTGATTTTGTACTTGTGATGAATTAACACACCTTTTATATAAAATCATGTCTATTTTATTAAATCCATATGGAAATTAGACGGTTGTTACAAGAGAATTGAATGAGAGTTGGAGTGTTGGAAAGTGTTTGGGAGTGAGGGTTGCCTCGAATTTATAGCTGCGGAGTGGGTTTGGTGCGGATGGACAGGTCGTGCGACTGAGTCAGTTCGCACAGTTGGATGTTCTCTTCGCACGAATGAGCCATCCGTGCTAAGGAGTTCAATTCGTACGAGAGGGTTAAGTTTGACCGGTTTCGTGTATTTCAGTCGGTTTTAAGTATTTTGAGCATGCAAGTGTAATGTATATGTATATTGTATGTAAAATGAATGTTTCAAGTATGAGTTTTCGAGTATGAGCATGTATTCAAGTTTGCACGTATAACATAAGTGTGATCAAAGCCTCGGATTACAATGTTTAGAAAAGAAATACGAATACAGTACGATTACAAGTTTCCAAAATTAGAAATACAATTGCACTTTCTAATTAAGGAAAGTAAAGAAATGCTAAGCGTTACAATATGAGGGTTCCAAGGGAGCACCACCCCTTAGCAAGTAGTCGAGGATTGGCCCTCGATGAGCTAGGTCCAAAGGGCAACACCCTTAGTTGTATGGCTAAAAGTTGCATTATAAATAATCTTCAAAGTTACTAGAAATTAGTATCAAGTTGAAGTGCTCGGTAACAACTTGGTTACAAAAGGTCGGTAGCAAGCTGCACTGCTTAGTAGTAACTTGCTATTGCTTGGTAGCCAAATGTGCCCAAGTAGCAACCGAGGTGCGGTAGCAACTTAGAACATCTTTAGCTTCAAGTTGTTATCAATGCTGTTGAATATGTTTTTGCCGCAACTAAAGTGGTTACTCCTAACTACAACGATTATACCCAAACGATGTGATGTTTCATCCAAACTGTTCTGATGATTCAACCCATATATAAAAGACTCATCAGGTCCTATTTAGAGATATTGGATTAACACTTTGATTTTTACAGGGTAAAACTTATCAATTTTAGAGAAAATATAATATCTTATTTAAATATTGATTTCTTGTACAAGTAAAATGAAAGTGATGCTAACATAATTCAAAAAAATATCAAAGCCAATTTAAAACGAAATCTTAAATCTACATCTTTATTAGTGTTATCATGTCATTTGTATGAAAAAAATGTTATTTGTTAGGCTTTCAAGTTTAGAATATATGTCCTTACTTATACAAACAAACCTTCATGTAATATGTATTTATGTTTTTTTCAATGATATTATGTTGCCTAGTTAGTCACGTGACCTTTCAAAGTGGAGGTTATGAGTTCAAGTCTCGTCATCAACAAAATTCTTTGGGTTAAACTAGATGTTTTACCATAATGGACCTTTAGGTAGTGGGTTTTCTCTAGAACGGTGACGGGCGGGTCACTAGTGCCGTCTACGTTTGTAGGCGTGGATGACCTTTTGCCATTGAGTTTACCTTATGAGACATACTTCCCTTATTTTTTTAGACTTTACATATAGTTATCAACCAAGAAATAACTCATGTAACTTTCTTAGTTTTAAAATATAGGTGATTGAATATTGAGTAAATTAATTGCAGTGAGACGGTTTTAGTTTGATATTATTTATTGATTTAAAATTATAAGACTATACGTTAAGGGGTGATATTCCTTGTCACCTCACCTGCAAAGGACGTTATGCACCAAAATGGGGAGGTTAAAGGAGGGCGCCACTCCCTTAATGAGCATTCGAGACAAAGAGATGCGAGACTCATGGAGCCTTAACCAATCAATATTTTTCTTTGTTTTTTATTTATTATTTTAGCTAAACCAGAATATGTTTGTGAATGATGGGTTAGTCGAAAATCCCACTACCTACGTTTAGTACAATGGGTGATCTAAGTGTAACGTTAATGAGATGCAAATTTTAATGGATGGTGCATATAGATAGATTTCCCGCCAGTTAGGGGCGAAGTATAGAAGGGGCGGGAGGGGGCGCCCGACCCCTCGAACTTTTCGCTCAGTAGTGTTATATATTTTCGTATAGAAATTTTTGGGTATATACGTTTTCGACCCCCCCCCCCCCATTATTCGGGTCAAGCTTCGCCACTGCCGCCAGTTAAATGCATGCCATACATTTTTTACTCTTTTTTTGGGCTTCTCTTTTTGTGTTTTCATTTTTCAATTAAATGTTTTTATAGCATGACTGTTTTTTTGATAAATGGGTCTTGCTGGCATTATTGTGATTGTTTTCTGTTATGCTTCTTGTAACATCAACTTCTTCATGCTATTACTATTGTTTGTTTTTGCCCTTAATGAGTTTCTAATTCAGGAACTTACCAATTTATTTTTGGTTCTTCTGGTGGAGATTTCCTATGAGATACTCAATCCTATAGTACTACTTTCATCGACCACAACTGTGAAGTTTTTCGAATGCTCCACAGGACCACAGCTAATGCGTCAAAAAACGTGTTTGTGATATTTAAGACGGGGCATGCCTTATGAACCACGAATCTTCCATGTTCATGACCGATGTTAGATTTACCTATTTGTTACAAAGATCCCCTTTTGGACTCATCGCCGTCGGCCCAAGGCACCCCGGGCAGTGTTCCCACAGACCCCGCTCAGCACCGAGCGCTTTGTGGCTTCCACTCCGTCCACACTTCCCATAGATCAATAAATAAAGCTTTTTTAGTATTGTGACCTTAATTTAATAACACATAATACAACTTTTAGACATTTTGTAAAATCTCGTAAAAAAATAGGTTTTCAACGAATTTTAGATACATGATCTTCACAGCTAAAGTTACGTGATGACAATATAAAATACCACAAAGAATTTTTAACGTTTGAAACGTGGTTTTTCGGCATTAAGTGTATTTATTTCCTAATTATTCCAAGTATGTGTATATACATGTAAGTGGGTGTATATATATTGAAAAAAAATGGTAAAATAAAGGTGTCATTTCATATGATGTAAGAGAATAAAGGGCAATAACTAGAAGCCAAAGCATCTAGGGTTTCTTTTTTATTGCAAGTTTGTGAATTACAAGACACGTGAAAAAGAGAGACATCAATAATTTCAAAGCGAATTGCATGTAGACAAAGATCCGACATTTATTAAGAATTAGACATATATCCCTTGCAATGGCCATGGATTGAATGGTTTCTAGTTCACCAGGCTCCACCACTCAACTCACACTTCATTTTAAATTATAACATTTTTCATTTATAATATAATAATTCTAATTTTTACAAATCTTGTTTCTCTCTAGGATGTGAATGTAAATTTAATGTTTTTATAACTTTTTTTTTTGTCTTAGTTTTAAGATTTTTTTTTATAAATTTATATGAATCATATAATAACTTATAACATATATTTACCAAGCGCGACCATCACCCTTTGAATCAACCCGCCACCATTGTTATCTCTATGACTATACCCTCATCAACCACCGATCCATCCAAAATCCACAATCGAAAATAAAGCTGAAACATATATACGCAAATCAAGATATGAAGGGAAAAACACTGGCGTGGCGTGAGGGTGTATGATTTTTAATATATTTTTAAGCGCTTTTCACTCGTTTATCAAGCTTTAAATTTATAAAACACAATATAACACTATTACTCTCTACAATAGTGGTGGAACTAGCCTAAAAGGTTAGGGGTATCCTAATTTTTTTTAGGATCAGGTGTATCCTTTATATAACAGAAACGAAGTTGAGTGGTATTTTTACACTACCGAAATGGAGTTAAGGGATATTTTTACACTACGTAGACGGGATTGAGGGGTAGCCCGTGCTACCCCTACTAACACTATAAGTCCGCCACTGCTTTACAACACGCTAGGGCAAGTGCACCCATCGTTGGCGTAGTATACTGATGGTAAGATACCGAGGTCGTCCAAGGACATAAGAGCTTTTAATACCGGAATATCGTCAACGTCTAATGTAACCAAATTTTGAGAAAAGATTTATAAAAAGTAAGATAAAGAAAGAAGCTAAAGTAATAAAAGAAACAAATAGACAAGATAGAATTACATAGTTCCAACTTATCTTTTTCGTATCCTTTGATGATTTCCGCACTTTGGGTTTTTTAAGAGATTATCTTAGTTATAGTGGCATGTCCCTCTTTTGGAGGCAACGCTACCCTCGGCCATATTGGTCTAAGTCAGTAGGGATACAGTCCCGCATGTGACAATTGTCAAATTTGCATGTATCCGTACAATAATTAGACAATGATTAGTGCTTAATGACTGTGTTGATTTAACATTTATGACATGAATTGCCTTCTGATTATTGTTATCATACATACATGTGCATCATATATTGCAAAATGTCATATCATTATTGCATGCAACACTTATCAGACAAATCAGAAAAATGCTGACGGAGTTCAGAACATAGACAGACATGGTATTGAGACACAGAATGTGCCAGAAACCAAGAGTTATACTAGTATAATGTGTAAGGAAGTAAGGTTCATAAAACTGCCTTCCTAGTGATAGTTTAAGTGCCGGAAAGTGCCTAAAACTCACACAAACTGCAGAATTCTGCAGAATTCAACATTTAAACAACTTAATATCATGCAGGAACATGGTTAAATGCTCCAGAATGCTTTCCTAAGTATCAGAAATCAAAATTGTCACAAAAGGTAACATAAAGCACATTAAACTGCATAGTTTAGCACCTTAACGAACCATTAACCAACCGAACAACCGGACACTACCCGAAACACCAAATTTTCACTAGAAGCATTGTTTTACCATTTTCGAGCTAGTTATGGTCCCCGACATCATAACACACTATATAACATTATAACAACTTATAACCTAACTAAACCTTTAGATTTTAACTAACATAACTAACTAACAATTACAAACTAACTCTAGACCCCCTCCCCCATCTTACGGTTACATGTTGGCCCCCACCATGGATTTTCTTTGTTTAAATTATTTGACCTTGTCTCTAACTTTACTAAACACATAACCCATTGGATTTCATGTTGTTGGAGATTATAAGTTAAACCTCAAAGTTCATAACCTTCATTCTTTACACAAGATCACCAACACGCCATACTCTCTCCTTCTCCCTCTCCCTCTCCTCTCGGCCGTGAACCACCCACAACACCACCACCATCATCATTCAATCTTCACCCATTCTCTTGTTATTCAAAGGTTTAAGAAGCATCACAAAGAAGCTAGGAGCTCTTGGAAGTTAAAGGACCTCTTGCAAGTGCTATTAACCACCTCATTCATCATCATCTTCTTCGTGTGTTCATCCCTAGCCTTGAGCTAATAGTAAGATCATCTACATCTCATTACATCTTATTTAGTTGGTTAAAAGATGAAACAATAAACTAAACATGAAGAACACTAATGATCAAGAACTTAAATCAATAACATAAGACTAAAAATCATAAGAATACATGTTGTTTAAGTGTATGTGTGAGTATTGATTGATGATTACTTGTGTTTATGATGTTAAACATCATATGATCATGCTATATGGTGATTAAAGACATAATCTAGCAAGATGAGAGGATGATTATGTTGTAGATCAAGATGATCATCTTTATGTCAAGCATGAACTTGAAGTAAAAATTGTTTTCTTGAAAAATGATGATCAAAGTATGATGTAAATTATATAAATGGATGATTTCAAAAACTAATTTCTCAAGAAACCAAGTTAAAACACAAGATTTGCATAAACTTGGTTCTTAAAGAAACTAACCACATTTTTAGTGGTTAATCAAGTGTAGAAATATGTATTTAACAAGAAAAATTCAAGAAGAAACATTTTTAGAAAATCAAGTTACAAGTTGTGAAGATCTAAATTCTTCAATAATGATGTTTTTAAATAAACAACCACACTTTAAAGGGTAACTAAGCCTACTAAACACACTACCAAGTACTACAAATTTTTATAAACTTTCAAGTTCATGAAGTTGTGAAAATAGCTTGATTTATGGCACTTGGTAAGTATTATTTGATTTGTTGTTGATTGTGATGATTTATAAAAGAAAATGATATGCTTTGAAAGCATGAAAACTCCATTTTAAGGGGAAACTATGGCAAAATTTTTCTAGAAATTAAACACTTAGAAAAATATTTTTTTTAAACAAATATTTACAAGTATATTTTAACCATGAATTTTCATATAAAGTTTGCCATAATTTTTGTTACAAAATTTATAAATATTGGAGGTTGGTTTTGACAAATAAAAATGACTAAATATGTATTTAGGAGAATATATATTTAGATGTCACCTTGTGTGTGATTATTTATATATTATGTGTATTAGTTATATTATTTTAGGACTTGAAATAATATAACTCACCAAAATACAAAAAAATACAATACAAAATATTACCAAAATCCCCAGAAATAAATATACGACTTATACCCAAAATATTGGAGAAACCGAACAAGGAATATAAGCTACAAAATATTCCGGAATTCAATTTTGAGAGTATATTTTGGTAATGGTAGTTTGGACACCAAGAGAACAAAAATATGATTTTTATAATTATTACAAAAGTATATCATATTTTTGACAAGAAGAAAATATATTATTTTTGGGTAAATAAAAATATATATGTTATCTTGAAATTATTAGAAGATATATTATTTTTGAGAGAAAATATATATTTTCTTTAATAAACACAGAATACATTATTTTTGGGTGAAAAATAGATTTATATATTTTCTAAGTTAAACTTGAAAATATATTATTTTTGAGGTTTAAATGAAAATATAATTATTTTTGCAAGGGAAAAATTATAAATAATTTTTCTATGTAAGATTTCTTAAAATATATATTTTGAGAATATATATTGGTGAATTTTTATTAGAAATATTATTCCGGAAAAGTTAATACAAAAATTAAGTATAAGAATACTTCATGAACACAATAACAATACGTATTCTCGTACGTATAAAAATATACGCCGGAATACGCCACCGATACTTAGCAAGAATATACAAGCTTAAGAATACAAGAATGAATACACCCATCCTTGGGAAGGATATACATGTTCAAATACATATAAGTGTCAAGTTAAAATATATTATTGTAACTAATATTCCACAATTTAATAAATATAATTTAAGTTAAAATATTTATTATTTTAACAAATAATTGTATACTTGAAATAATATTGATGACACAAGGAAACGTAACTCAAAGATACTAATTAAGACTAAGGTCAAGGCACGACCCACCCGTCTAATAAACCGTAGTACGTATGTTGGTAGTCGTGCGATCTAGAAGAAGCTTTGGGTTACATTGGATACGAAGAACGCAAGACTGTGAGTTCATGTCCCCCTTTTCTTTTAACTGTTTTCAGTTTTATAACTTCGGGGGTGAAGTACAAGTTACAAATTGTTTACAAACGTTTACATATGGTATGGTTAGCTAAGGAATGAACTGTTAGATCATGTGAGTGGTGGGTACAACGCTTAAGACCATTAATCCTCGTAGTAGGACCGAGGGACATGAGTGATAAATCTATTTGGGTGTTGCGAGCCCCACCCATGAGGACCGGGATTTGGCCCATGAGGTGACTATGTCTTCCAGCCGGAAACCCGGTACAAAATCCGCTAGGATTGAGCCTTCCTGCATCACGTCACACATATTAATGGCCTTGCAAACCATTAATCGATATGTTTCCTTGTTTGCTTTCATACCGGAGTTTACAAATACATACTTACAATAATTTCAAGGTTTATTCGTGTACACATACAAAACACATAAACTCGCTCAGCTTTTGTTGATGTTTTCAAACTACATGTATTTCAGGAAACTAATTATGGATCTGGCGGGCAATTAAGATTTCAAGTCGTGTCGTCAATAAAAGATGGCATCCAGTGTTAATGGGGTTTGGATTGTGTATTTTATCCTGGATAAGATACATGGTTCGAAGCCCAATATGTTAGTGTCTTTTGTGAAGTCCCTATGGAACTTTAAACAATTTGGATGGTTTGTAATATGAATTTGAAGTCTCGGATTTCTGTTAAACAATGATGGTTGTTACCTTTTGAAACTTAAATTATGGATGAACATCTTGGTTTTATCATATAGTTGTTTGTTATGGTTGAATGCAATGATATTAAGCAAGTCGGAGGCCTCTTACAGTAGATAGTAAGGAATCAGCTATGGAATAGACTCTGGAGGGAAATCTTTGACTCCAACATCGTCAAAAGTTTGGAGCTAGACTCTGTCTCTGAATACACATAATCACGCTTCCGCAAAAGTCAAGGTGTGACACCGCAAGGCTGGAATATTGAAAGATAATTAAGTAAGTTATTAATGCAAAATGTGACATGTCCCTCTTTTGGAGGCAACACTACCCTCGGCCATATTGGTCTGAGTCAGCAGGGATACAGTCCCGCAAGGCTAGTTTAAAGTTTTAATAATAGTTTATTTATAAGAGATTCAAGCCGTTCTTACTTCCCCCGATTTGATGTTATCCGCCGCAAAGGAAGTCCTAATAAGTTTGAATCAAGTCCTCGCATGATCTATACACAGAACGAGGCAAGAACTTTACCTAAACCACCCTTCTAACCCCCTTCCAGGCAATTAACGCACTTTATATAGACCGTAAAGACACGAATGAGTGAATCAACAAAACATGAAGAAATGATAGAATAACGTTCACTTTCAATATAAAAAAACTAGTTATTAAAGTCATTAATACATACCTAATTAAAAAGTTAACAAAAGATTTGAAATCAAAAGTAATACATAAAAGATTTGTCTTCACCAAGTGATGTAAGAGATTAGCCAAGCATGGCCATAGTTTGACAAAGGCTCTTACGGTCTATATGGTGGACTTTAAAGGTTGTGGTGGATGGTGGTGTTGGAGTGGTGAGAAGAGGCTGCCAAAGGATGGCAGAAGTGGGATAAGTGGTTTGCCAAGGGATGGATTGCAATTGAACCAAACACCCCTATTTATAGTTAGAAACAAATGGTTTACACGGCCCCGTGCCTCCTTCTTCTATGTCTTCATTTAATGAGTTGTGTTAGTCCGTATGCTTACACGACCCTGTGTGTCAACGGCATGACCCCATGGCCCTTGTACTTGTTGTACTATCTAAGATTCTGCAAATTTAGGAGTTGACCACTGCCCGTGTCTCTTATCTGCTTTTGTTTGTCTTTTTCTTTCTAGAATCTTGAGTGGGGCACGACCCCGTGCTTGTCTCCTGATTTGTTATTTTTGGTCTTGTGGTGAAGCTCGGAGGGTCGGTATGATGTATCAACGTCTCTTCTTATGTATTCATGTTGGTTTTTGCCGTTAATTTGTTCCTTTTGTACATTTAAGCTCTTTTAGTCCAGAAAATCAAAACTATACAAAGAAACACACTTTTTCCAACATTAGTACTAAAAAGGTTGATTTTATACCTTATTTGATATAATTTATATTTTGCATTTGGTGCATATCATTCATTTTCATGAAACACACGATAGACAAAAAGTGATTGTATGAAATAGATATGTAAACAAAATACGAGATCTAAAATCAGGTCCATAACCACCACTTAAATGTATGTGTGGTGGAAACTAGAAAATGTGGGAAAGGACTATGAGGAGAAGTGTTTTGTTGACTCAGTTTTGCATCAAATAAGAGAGAAGCATGGAGGACATGCTTTGAGTTGAAATAGGTTTCCACTACGCGCTTCCTTTCCTCTCTTTCTCATCTCTCACATTTCTAGTACTCTATGTAATTTTGTATTTAGAAGTTACATTTCATCCTTTATATACTTTTTATCTTTAGATTTTAGATAATAATTTAAAGAAATCATTCAAAACATCAGTTCGTCGTATTCTGTGTATTAGATAACAATTTAGAGAAAACAAAAGCAAACTTCTATATATAGAGGCTCAAATTCAAGCCTGTATAATTTATTGTGAGTGTATACGAAAGAGAAAAAAATAACAAATTAAGTGTTTGTGAGTAAAATAAAAATACAGATGGAGAGTGAAATATGAATGCTCTTACTTGCCGTTTAAAAGGATTCCCCACATCGGACCTGCCAACATCTCTTTCTTCTAAATCACATGGTAGTGGTGTTCATGGTTTGGTTTAAAACTGTGAACTGGCCCAAACTGGTCATTGGTTTGGCTTTATGGTCGGTTTTTCTATTGACTTTCGGTCGGTCAGTTTCAAAATTTTCAAAACACAACAAACGGTTTGGTTTGGGGTTTATACCAAAAGCCAATCGTAATAAAACCAGACCGGACCAAATGATTTTTTTTTTTTGAATATTTCATATTATATCTGTGTGTGTTACGCTTAACTAAAATAACTAAGTGACTTCTAGATTAAAATTCAGCTTAGGTAATTACCTCTAGCCTAATTATTAAAATTAATTGAGAAGCCCATTAAACAGTGGATTAAAGAAAGTGTTTAACATGTTCTTCTGAAATTGTTAGATATGTAAGTTAAATTGTTTTTTTTTGTTGCCAATGATGAAAATATTGATGAAAGTCGTATGAAAAAACTTTATAGAAACTGTAATTAACAAATTTTAATCCATTTTAATTTGGAATAACATATTTAAATAATTTCAACTATTATTAATTGGCCGGTAATAGTCCTAACTAATGAAATGTTTCGTGACAGTTCCACCTTTTAACACATTTTCTCCCAACGATCCCTAACTAACAGAATCATAACGACGTCATCATTTCAATTGTGTGGCATGCTTGCGTGTCAAAAACGTTCTTGTGTGGTAAATCGTGGAACATTAGCATTTGTTTATAAAAGATATGTCCATCCATCGTATATAAACATCTAAACCCTAAAAACATTAATCAATCGACTGAACATGGAAATGAGCTCATTATCATCTTTAACACCTGGTGGCAAGAAAAATCTTAAAAGGCTGAAACTCGATTTCGAGGGAAATGTCTAATGCAATCACGATATCCTAGCAATTCCTAGGGTTGTTGGACATGTAAGTATTCGAGTTAGGGATGAATTCTATGGTTGCGCTTTATACGGTCGGTAAGTTTATCTGTTTAATTATCACATTTTGCTTTTAGTTTCAATTAAAAAATGGTTAATTCTTTTTTAGTAGAATCAAGACTGCAAATTCTTTATGTGGAAAGAAGACCTTGATGAATTCTTAAGGGAACATGGAAAATGTAAATGTAGTGCAAGAAATGAACAAGAATTTGATGT
Source organism: Helianthus tuberosus (assembly GCA_030545235.1). Lineage (NCBI taxonomy): Eukaryota > Viridiplantae > Streptophyta > Magnoliopsida > Asterales > Asteraceae > Helianthus > Helianthus tuberosus. Next base: position 71,616,763 of record CM060447.1, on the reverse strand, counting down.
TTTGAAGATTGGAAATTTGAAGTTGTTGAACATGATGTTGCAAGAAGAAAAGAAGAATTTGAAGCAAAAACTATCAATGGAAAGGTCCTATTAGAAGAATGAAAGTGTTTTATGTTTAGTAATTGTTGTCATATGAATATGGTGGACTTTATTTGTGTGAAAAGGTTGTCAATGTCAATGTATGGAATGAAATAGTGTATTGTGAATGTCAATCAATGTTTGTTAGTGTGAAAATGTGTATGGAATGAAACTATGTATTCAATGGCTGTAAACATATTGATTCGTCAAGTCTGATGGTTGACGCATCACTTAACTGTTGCAAGACTGATACATCTAGTATGTATGCTCAAAAGCTTACAAGACTGATGCATCAAGTCCAGGACCATACAAACCAACATACAAGAACAATTGAAACATACACACATAGATGACTGAAGCATCACTTAAGTATTGTAATTGACAAATTGAAACATATTCACACACATGACTGATGCATCAAATCCAAGACCATACAAACCAACATACAAGAACAATTGAAACATACCCACATTCATGACCACTAGCAACATTAACCAATTGGAACAAACACAAACATGAACATAATTATTTGCTGCAAAACATACTTGATCACATTTCAACATAAAGCTATGTTCAAAAGCATACATGAACTAGTTCAAAAGGATATATGAGGAAATTTTTACAAAATATATATAAAAAATATGAACTAGTTTTGTCACACCCCAACCGATGGCGGAAACATCGGAGTGAGATGAAAACAAGATTGCAAGAGACTTCATAACACTATTTGTGATGATATTTAATTAATTCAAATTTCATAAATACTAAATGGGGATACATTGTTTACAAATAGAAATACATCAAGTTCAAATAACTATCAACATAAACGGAAACAATAGTTCAATATTTAGGTGTGTTTCTATATCCACCCTAAATAAGTTTCTTCAGCAACATCAACTAGCGACCTGCAACATGTATTAAAATAACGATTAACAAAAGTTGGCAAGTATACAAGTTTGATAACATAGCATAATAATGAAAAAATTTACTCATATCGAACATGATAATTTGCATATAATGTTACTAACATACTAAACAAGTGTAAACTATATGTCAAACTAGAGTTTAACGCAATCGTGATTACCAATGTCGTCGTAACGACAATGGTGTAACATAGTTTACTTAACAATACCACAAGAATACGGGCGGTGCGTTAATCCTATAGCGCTATAATTGTTAAGGTAGCATGCGAGATAACAAGAATAGTACAAGTCTCATGTTTAAATGGATAGAGGTTGAATTTAACAAGTTTAATTATGATTGTGTGATTTGTATAGTATGTACATGTTGCACCCAAAGTGTATAAAATTGAAAATGGGATCGATTATACTCACGGTTTTGCGTAGCTTTCCACTAAACCAAGAGTTGACATGCGGAGGGTTGGTACACCGAGGTTATCCTACATTGGATAAACGAAGGTGTGAGTATTCTGATTTTGATGAAGGATTTGGGTTGGAATTAAAATAAAAAGTATGCATCAACGAAAATATAACAAGTCCACAACACTGTTCGTGCTACTGAGACTCTGTTCGTGCGAATGGGGTCAATTCGTGCGAAAGGTTCCAGTCTTGCGAAGGTCCATTCATGACACTTAACCATAAATCGGTTAACGTTCTGGATTCAGTTAAACATATTTTATATATGTTATTATCATGGTTGCAAAAGTTTCTAGGCGCTCCCTAGTCGGTTGACCGGGGAGTTGAGAGTACTCGGTCTAGGCGGAGAGTACTCGGGGAGTACTCGGACATGTTAAATTATAAAGAAATTACTTTTGGAGGTTAAATATATGTTAAATGGCATAAATTACTTTTTGGAGGTTAAATATATATTTATAACGTGAAAATGTGATGTGTGCAAAATGCAATATATATATTTCATCAAATGAGGCATAAAACTAACCCTTTTTTAGTACTAATGTTGGAAAAAGTGTGCTTTTGTCTTCCTTTTGTATTTTCAGGACCAAATGAGCTTAAATGAACAAAAGGAACAAATATGTAGCAAAAACTAACATAAATACAAAGAAAAGGAACAAACGTGGCATGCTCGACCCCTCGACAGCATCTTCTCAAGCAAAAAAGGAAACAGAAGGCTGACCACGGCCCCATGCCCACTGAGCACGGGGGCGTGGCCAGATGTATGCAGAAAAGACAAAGCTGTAGAAGCTTCTACTGCTCACCATGGGGGCGTGCCCACTGAGCACGGGGCGTGGTCAACGCTAAGATTCGCAAAATCTAGCAAATCTTGGTAGTACAGATACGCTTCTGCACACGGGGCCGTGCCCAGCGAACACGGGGCCGTGTGGAACCTAATGCAGACAAGAGCAATTAATGAAGGAAGAGAAATAGGATGGCCACGGGGCCGTGTCCAGCGGACACGGGGCCGTGGCCGGGCTTCTGTTCAGGCTATAAATAGAGGTGCTTGGTTCACTTCAAAGGCATCCCTTGGCAAACCACCTCTCTCCCACTTCACCACCACTCCACCACCACTACAACACCCACATCCACCACCATCAACCATCATCCAACTTAGAGTGTGTATAGTAGTCTCGGGATCCAAGATTGATCGTAAGAGTTATTGTCAATCAAAGGCCATGTTTGGCTAAGTCTCTTACATCACTTGGTGAAGACAAGCATTTAATGTATTACTTTTGATTTTTAATCTTTTTGCACTTTTTATTTAGTTTTGTATTAATGACTTTAATAACTAGTTTCTTATGTTGAAGGTGAAACTTCCTTATCATTTGTCCGTGGTGTCTTGGCATTACTTTACTGTCTATATAAAGTAAAAGATTTTCACCATTCATATCTCTACGGTCTATATAGAGATATGTTGGCTACCTGGTCGGGGGTTAAAGGAATGGTTTGGTCAGGTTCTTGCCTTGTTCAGTGTATAGATCCTGTAAGGACCTGGGTCAAGCTTACTAGGACCTCCTTCAATACCCACTGGTATGGGATGGCGGGGGTGCGAATGACTTGATCCCCTCATATGTAAACTACTAGTAATACATTAAACCGGCTACTTGGGATTGTATCCCTGCTGACTCAAACCACTTAGCCGAGGGTAACGTCACCTTCAAAAGAGGGGCCTACCACTTTTCGCATTAATAACTTAATTAATTATCTTCCAATATTCCGACCCTTTGGGATTGTATCCTTGCTGACTCAAACCACTGGGTTGAGGGTAACATCACCTTAAAAAGAGGGGCCTACTACTATAACTAAGATAATCTCTTAAAAAAGTGCAAAAGTGCGGAAATCATCAAAGGATACATTAAAGGCGAGTCGGATCCAAGTGATTCATCTTGTCTATCTGTTTTATTTTTATTTTTATTTTCAGCATTTTTAGTTTTTATTTTCATGTATAAAACCTTTTCTAAAAATTTTGATTTGATTAGACGTTGAGGATAAACCGGTACTAAAAGCTCTTGTGTCCTTGGACGACCTCGGTATCTTACCAACGCTATACTACGCTCACCATGGGTGCGCTTGCCAATGTGTGTGTTTAGTGTTAGTAGAATATCATGTTTTATAAATTTAAAACTTGACTAATGTGTTAAAAAGGGCTTAAAATATTAATAAAAACATATCACACCCAACACACACCAAAATTATATTCATTCTTTAATATGATGGGCATAGAAATTATGTTTTATTATTATTTAAGTCAAACTAGGCCCGAGTTGACCTACTAGATCCAATTCTGGCCGAGGTTGACCGCGTTTGACCGACTCCGAGTAATTAGGCGGAGTCGAAGAAAGTCGCCTCGGCAGCCTACCTTGTAGCGACTACTCGGAGAGTACTCGGACTTGGAAACCTTGTTTTACGAGCATGGTTATTATACAGTAATATTAATAGTTCAAAAGTGTAACAGAAATAGATAATAAAATAATCCAAATAGCCAAATAAGAATAACCCGGGCGTGTCATACCCAACATGGCAACGCCTCACTTTTTGTAGCTTTCCTTATTTAAGCAAGATCATTGTAATTTCCATTTATGGAAACTTGTAGTCCTTTATATTCATATTTCATTTCATACGTTGTAATCTGAGACTTGAATCATAATGAAAATTCTATCTTTTATACACTTGTGTTACTCGTTATTCATAAATACTTGTCGATTATTCTTGTTACATACATGCTTACAAATTAATGCGTATTCATACTTATTACACATACAAAACACATTTATACATTAATTATTTATGCATAACACTTGTACATTGCACCTATACGCTTAAAACGCTTAAAACCATCAAAATAAACCAAAACTGGAACATTGGGCTTTTGGGTCTGGCACATTCGTGCGAATAGGCCAGCCCAATCCGTCCGAAATGGCCCATCCACCATTAAAGGCCCATCCACCCTAATATGCCCTTTCAGCTTATAAATACAAGCCCTTCTCCTTCATTCCAAACCTTCAAGGTTCCGAAAATCTCTCTCAACCTAAGTTCGAATATACTTCTTAGAGCTCATCTCAGTCACTTCTAAAGTGAGTATGGAGCTCATAAAATCCGATTCCATCTATTTCTTGCATTATTTTTCTGTTTTTATCAAACTTTTAAGGTTTTTTCACAAAATATCACTTGGTTCGTCAGATTCTGCAAAGGCAGCTGATGCAAACTCACAACACAGTTAGGGACCAAGCTAATGCAAACTCACAACTCAGTTGGGGACCAAGCTAATGTGAAGTTAATCTTTCAAAAATCATTTTACAAACTTTCAGACTTCAAGCTCAACTGAATCTGGGGTTCTACGAGCTCACAAGCTAAGTCAATAGTTGTGGATTCGAGATTGAACCAATTTCAGTCGAGTAGGTAACCAGTTGAAAGAAAACCGAACTGATTTACCCAAGAAACAACCACATCCATCCGAATGACAGGCGCATTCGTCCGAAAGGGACATCCCTTTCGTACGAATGTGACATCCCGGTTCGTACGAATGCGACCGTTCATCCAGTTTCGACGAATTTCAAGCGTTTAATGATTGTCCAGATTACTATTTTCCATATAGTTAATTCTAAAACATCAGTGTGTGTTCTGTGGGAACTTTGGTTTCCAATCTAGAACCACCACCTCACTTAAACTCATAAACGAACACCCAAACAACTTCCTAGACCTAGAGCGAGTGAACCCCGTCCAGCCTCCGACACTTAGGATTACTTTTCCATGTCGTGTTGGCACACCTAGGTTGTACATTGCTTGGTTGTTTGGTTCATTTACATTTTTGTTATTTCCTTTCTGTAATCATGACCAACCGGTCAGTTAACTAAGTTAACTGATTTGTGCTTTATTGATCAATAATGAGGTTTTAACCTCCATGCATGACTTCTATGAGACTTCTGATATTACTGGACTGATAATATACTTATACTATAACTAATAAACTTAACATAATCATGAACATAACTGATTAATAGTTAAAACGTTCACAACAGGAATCTTCCAACCAACTGTCCATTTCATACGAATGGCACATCCGTTCCAGATACACTCGTCCGAACAGTTCGTATTCCCGTTTCCGATATTATGATTTTGTGTTCCTTGTAACTGATTCTGTCAGACAAGCTTGGATCCGTAAAACCACAGAAATATAAGTGTCGGAACAAGTGCACGAACAGAATACACCTTCTGGTTATTTTCATCTATTATATCTCGTAAAAATACTAAGTACCTTAATTCTGTAATTTAATCCTCCAACTCCAACTCACACCTTCGTTTACCCTGTAGGGTGACCTCAGTGTTCCTGTACTAATTCAGACATCCCTTTGCTCGTCGGGTAGAATAACTTCGGTGTTCCTGTACTACGTCCACCTACTCCTGCCAAAACTACGCTCACAGGAATTCTAACAAAGAATTAGTAAAACTGTGAGTATACTCGAACACCCTTTTTCATTTTCACACTTTGGGTGCAATATGTTATCATATAAACTTACACAGTACACTTAGACTTTATGCAAAATGCACGAACAATCCTAATACATGCATGCATACGTTATACTTGATACTTTAATCTGGGTTTATACGTTTTGTGTTGAACTTGTCATTAACTTCGTACGAGCCTACCCTCAACATGCATAGTGCTATAGGAGTAACACACCGCCTGTGAAAGTTGGGTCATGTTAAGATTCTTTTACTTGTGTTAAACTTTGGGTTGACTAGTTGTTCACATGCCAGTTTATTGTTTATCTTGAATAGCTAGCTTGCCATGTGGATTCGTTTAAACTTTTACTATTATGCTATGTATCAAAACTTGTATACTCTCCAATGCCTTGTGTGTTGATCTATACTTTGAAACGTATTGCAGGATGATGCTGATGTTAAAATGGACGTAGTGACGAGGCCTTAGATACACACCTAGAAAATCTTAGATTCTAAACTGTTGTATCAAATTTTGTATTATGCTATGTTGTATTTGAAACATGTTGTATTTGAATCTTCCTTGTATTGTAATTCAACATTGTTATGAAATGAAATGAAGTTGGTTTATCTTAAATCTATTGTCACTTTTAGCGTTGTGTGCAATGAGCAATCTTTTTTGTCTCACTCCGATGTTTTCGCCATCGGTTGGGGTGTGACAACAAATGTTGGAGGCGAGGCGGGGTTAGCTTACTTTGTTTCTAGGAAACTGCATGGTGTCCATTTGCAAGGTACGCAAGTGAGGTGGTGGAACTAGTTTGGAAAGCCAAGGCTCCCACAGTTCACACTCTGTCACAACTCATATTCATCCATATTGAAGATGGTGAATTTGAGATGACTTCAACACTTGGAGTACATATGAACTTACGTCAAAAGATTGAAAAAAACAGTCTTTTGTGTGAATATGAGTCCATTCGTATGAATGGGGTCAGTCCGCACAAAGGGAACTGTTCTGATTCGAATGAAACAACCTATTTCTTGGTAAAAATTAACCTAAACGCAAACCCACAACTATGAACTGAGTTGTGAGCTTGGTGGGTACCAGATTCCACCAAGTTTTGTATCAGCAAACAAAGTACAAGAATTTTAGTGAAAACAGGATTTAAAGTATAAAAACATGATTAAAATTCAAGGTTTTAAATCTTAGTTTGGACCTCATTTGTGGTGAGGTTTCACCACTAGTTTGCCTAGGCAAACTCATGAAAACCATCCAAGAGGTTATGCCAAATAAAAGATTAGAGAAAATGAAAGAAAAGTATAGAAAAATGTAGGAAATGTTTAAGTTAGTGAGCTAGAACTCACTTAGAAGTTTCTGCAACAATCTGCTCGAAAATGTAAGTTCATAGCATTTTGAGAGAGTTGGTGCGGCTGGAAAGTGTAATGAGTGGAGGTAGGCACGTATTTATAGGGCTGAGGAGTGGTTTGGAGCGACTGGGCATTTGGTGCGACTGGGTTTGGGCGAGTGGGTTTGTTCGCACGAGGGGTAGAGATCTCTTAGCACGAATGGATAGTCCATTCGCACGAAGAGGTAAGTTTGGTTAAGTTTGCGTATTTTAGTCGGTTTTAGGTGTAAAAAGCATAATCGTGTAATGTACAAGTATAAATCATGTATAAATAGTGGTTAAAGTATAAGTTTTTGCATATGAGTATGTGATCAAGTTGCAATGTGTAACATAAGCATGAATAAAATAGTTGAGTTTCATTACGATCAAAGTCTCGGATAACAAAGTTGGAAAAGAAATACAATACGATATAATTACAAGTTTCCAAAAATAAAAATACAACAATACTTTATAAATAAGGAAAGTACGAGAATGCGAAGCGTTACAAGTTTAAATGCATAACATTCATTGAAAAAGTAGTCCAAAAGCATCACATTTTGTCCCATTAAGCAGATTTCCTACTGACCTTCCCTCATGTGTAACCTCTAACCCTTATAGAACCAGTTGACTTGACTGAGTTTCTGGAGTTGACTTCTATTCTGCTTGACTTGACCTCCCCTTTGACATTCCTCTTGGCCTTTTAAATATGAAATCCCTGCATCAACCAATTTACTTAGTGCATCAAGAGGTTCTTTTAAGCACTTATTAACCATCTTCTTCTTTGGTACAACATCTTCTTATTCACCTATTTTATCACACCAACTAAATCTAACCACTCTTTATCGTCTATATTAGTCCCATAATCACCCAAATTACATTCATAGGACTCATCATTAGAACCATGATCATCTGAACCCTCTTCATTTGAACCTTCCTCATCTGAACCACTACTATTTATTTCATCTTCAAAATAAATAGAATCACCTTCCTTAGCTGACCCACCACTATTTATTTCATATTCATTTATGTCTAGTGTTGATTCAACTGGTGTAACTGGCGGTGATTCAACCCTTATAGCAGTAACCTTAACTGGTGATTCAAGTCTTCTGGTTGTAGCCTTAGTAAACCCACTAACTGGTGATTGTACTTGTCTCCTAACTATAAGCTTGGTGTATCTACCACCCTTTGAACTAGGGCTCAAGCATAATCTAGAGGAAGTTGGCCGGGAACTGGGTTGCATACTATCACACCCCGAAATATCAGAGCATGGCGTGACTGGGCCGGTATCTTCATTGCAGAGCGGAAGCAGTTAAAGCTAAGACTTCTGAAAATTGAACGCCCACTAAGTACTCGAATCCACATGATTCTCCTATTCCAGCTGTGCCATAGTTGTGAAATGTAACCTGAGAAAGAAACATGTGAAAAATCAACATAAAGTTGAGCGAGTTCATAGTTTGTTTGTAAAAGATTTAAAATAAATCTTTTTGGAATAACCGGTTTTTAAAATAATGTTTGAGAAAACAAAATAAAAATCATTTTCTTTGGCATGTTATATGAAAACTTTGTATTTGCGAAATTTTGTATGTGTAAAGCGTTATGTATGTAAAACTTTGTATTCGTAAAGTTTTGTGTTTGTAACACTCATGTGGCTGTCAATGTCTGCCGCATGACAATGACAAACATGCCCGCATGAGTCCGTATGTTGGACTATACAGTCCTTAAGATGAAGGCCTTAGGTACATGCAAGATTTTGGGTTGTTGTATGTGGTACACACAGTCTCCATTGTTCGTGTACAGGACCAACCAGTCCTCTTGTTTGTATGTGGGACCCCCAGTCCCCTTTGTAACTAGGACCAACCCCGTCACTAGCGTCTGTGGCTCATGCATGTTTCGTACTGTTTATATTTTTATAAAAACCGGTATGTTTTGTATAAGTTTTTTGTAAACCATTTGATTTTAATGAAAATCACAAATCATTTGTGTTAGTTTAAACATGTTGTAACATGGTTTAGAAATATATAGTTTATGTTCATTCAAAAACATCGTATGATCTTGCAAAACGTGCTTGTTTATAAATATGCAACTTTTGTTCATCGAAAACTTTGTATGTCTCTGCAAAACGTGCATGTCTTTCCACCCCGAAAACATTTATAAAAATGTAAAATGTTAAGATCTGAGGCTCTCATGATTGTGCTTGTTTGTGAGATTTGAACAAATCAAATAGATATGAGCAGTTTTGAGTGCAGCGGAAATGAACAACAAACTTTGTAAACACAATCAAAGAAGAGAATAGTTTGATAAACAAATGCTTTTCATCAATCGAAATGTTACAAAGCAAATCAAAAGATTACAAAGCAAGCTTACAAAACTAAACTCCCCCTCAGCCTGATACTCCATGGTTGATCGCACAAGATGAAAGGATTAGACATGAGAAAAAGAACTTGCTCAGTCAATCAAATGTAACAGTACAGGGTACTGTTACATTTATAGGCAAACCAAACCACTGAGGCATCTAAGCTGACGTCACCATGAAAGCGACATCTAACAACCTAACAACCTTCAACCACTGATCTTATACAAGTATTGTTGTCTAACCACTGATTATAATACATTACAAGTGATAAACTAAACTACTGCTTTGTCCTTCCATAGTTGCATACCAAACACTGATGCTAGACCATCAGTGCTTTCCTCAAGTTTGATCAGTCCTTGGGTGAACAGTTCTTCAAATCAACAGCAGTGCTTAGACTGCATCAGTAGATTGAACCAGCAGTGTTTTACTCCTTAACAGTCTTTAGGGCTTCATCAGCAGTTTCAAAGACAGCAGCTGTTGTATACGGTCAGTGGATAGAGGACATCAGATGTTGGAGCCACTGTCAAGGGGAAAGTTTAGTGCAAACCGCTGCTTATGATGAATCCACTGTTGTGATCCGGTTTTGGCTTTACATCATCTGTTCCTCTGTAGGGTTCAATCCCAACAATCTCCCCCTGGAACAGATGATGCCAAAACCCTTCATTATTCTGGATTTTTATTTACTCATCACAAGTTCCCTAACTTGTCCTTTGAATTGTAATTCAAGGCCAATGGGGCTTGTATCATCCTCATCCCTGCACAGTGTAAGCTCAAGGAGATCTTGCAAATCTTCAACACCTAGGCCAAGTGTTGTTTCCCTTGATATATGCTTCACTTCACCATTGGATCTGAGCAAAGTCAATACGTGGGTCTTTTGATCAGACATCCACTTTAGTATTTTTGAATCCAATGGGTTTCTTGGGAGAGATTTATTTGAATGATAAGTTTGGAGATTGAGGCCTGGTGATGACAACTTTGAGCAGTGTCTTGAGATTTTGCTGTTTCTTGTAGTTCTGCTCTAAGTGTCTGAAGAACCATCTTCATGATATATTCTTCTTAAGCTTGTTCTTCTTTTGATATTTCTGCATCCATCTGCTTTGTTTCCTTCTTTGATGAAGGATGGCAGCAGGTGGTGTTTGTGGTATTGGTGGCAGTTGTTTGAGTGACAGATGTTGTTAATGGTGGAGGTGTAAGTGATTTTGTGGGAACAGAAGTTAGTGATTTAGAAGCTGTGGTGGTTGATTGCCTTGTTTTTCTAACAAGACTCTTCTTTAATGAAGTACCAACCTCTTCTTTTTCCTTTTTGCAAAACTAACTTTTTCTCAACCAAAGCTCTGCTCTCATCCCTTACCCTTTTAATATCAGCAGTGGTTTTGAGACCAGCTGAATTGACTTGACTTTGAACGATCCTCATTTGTGTATCTTCATCATCTGCTTGAATTTTCAGGGTTTCATCACCTCCCTTTTCCTTTTCTTTGACAGATGTTTCAGCAGAAGTTACTGAGAGATTTTCCTCAGAGTCATTTTTCTCCCCCTTTTTGGCATCATCACCTCTTTCGAAGATAGTGCAGGGGTTGAAATAAATTCCACAGCTCATCTGGAGTAGGAGCAGATGATGGAGTAGCTGTTGGAGGTGGTGTAGCAGTGGATGGTACCGTTTGTGCTTTCAACAACTGTTGCAGCATGTCTTTGATTTCTGCAACAGATGTATCCAGTTTATCAATTCTAGTCGTCAATTCTTGGTATATTAAATCATCACCCAACTTAATGGGCTCATCTGATTTCCCACTAGCAGTGGTTGTAACAGTGGTTTATTGAGGAAGTGTATCCCAAAAATCATCCACTGTTGCCCCTTTGTCTTGGTACTGTGGACTTCTTTCTTCATAATGAGAAACACTTTTTAGTGAACCAGTGAAGACTGGATACACAAGAGTTCCCAGTGAAGAAATTGCTTTCAAGGAAGTCTTATTGATGAAACTACTGTCCAAGTGCAAACCAGTGGGTTCAGCACTTGTAGTAGCTGCTTCACTTGAACTACCACCAAGTGTTACTTGTAACTCAAGGGGTGTAACCTCCTCAGTTGTTGCTGGGATAGCAGAGGTATAAGCATCAGACTCAGTCACTTGTTGGAGTGTACTCTCAGTGATAGGTGGTTGAGAGGAACTGATTTATGTCTGAGTTATATCCAAAGCATGCAACAAGGTTATTATTGAAGTGGTATTTGTGAAGTGATGATGGGAGTTGAAAGTGAATTTGCCCCGGGCAGTGGACTGTGGATGATGGAATCAAGTGATTCTAGAGCATCATAATTTGGTGTCCCTGTTTTTACAACCTGTTATTTTTTAGAAGAAGCAGGAGGAGTTTGAGGCATGGGTTGAGACCTTTCTACCACCTGCTGTGAGGAAGTAGCAGTAATGGTTTCTAGTGACTTTTGTGTTGTCACTGGCAGTTGCTCTGGGATCTCATCTTCCAGAGTTGCCTTTATTGCAGGTTTGGGGGGCTTTTGAGTTTTCTTTTGTTTTGGTCTTTTGGTGGATTTAGGTGTGGGTTTCACACCAGTTGTGTTACTGCTGTGATCACCTTGAGCAGTGGGCTCAGCAGCAGATATCTGAGGAGCAGTGGTAGCTGCTAAAATCTGCTCAGGCACCTCTGCTTTTGTTTTGGAAAATTTTGATAGCCTTGTAAATGTTTTCAGGTGTAAGGCCATTTATTTGAAAAAGTGATGAAGGCATCTGATGCACACAACTGTTGAATAACATCTGTCCACGTGTAACCTCTGTTTTAAATCAGTGTTTTGCACAAACAGAGGATACACTTTGGCAGTGGATAGATTTTACTATTTAACAGAGTTTTAATGCCATCAGTGCTTTGAACAGACTTTGAGGATTTAATGAAAAATTCAATTTTAAACTATTTTTAAGGTTATTTTTGATTTTTCTAAAAACATTTTTATGCTATTTACACATGGAACACAAGAAAACTTGCTTTAATCCATGTTTAGCACTCCAATCATAGGGATCAAGTTTTTAACAGTAGATGAATCCAATTCTTAGATTTGTACATCTACCAACTGATCTTTAGGATGGACATGTTAAAGATGAAATCAAACCTTTTTATAGTAATCCCTCACAAGGTGATGTCTGAAATGAATGATGGTGAATCAATGAGATATTGAACTTTTGATGATATATTTCAGCTACTTGACTGTCCTGCATAAAAACAATCTTTTGAGCAACTATACCAAAATTCAATAACATATTTTGAAGTTACAAACAATTGGACTTTTCGGCAACAACATCAGCATCATAATATTCTTCAATCAGTGGTTGGAAATATATGCTGCATGTGCACAGTCAATAACACCTTGATGTTTGTACTTGTTTTGAGTTTGATAAAACTTGACAACCATGCTTCAACATATGCAATGTTCTTTTAGGACCCACTTTTTGCCAAATAGATTCTCATCCTTTGGCTGTGGCACAAGATTTTCAAACTTGTTGTCACTGAACTGCTGAAGCTCCTATTAAATGACACTACCCAACTTTCTGTCTTTTAGTTCCCCTAAGGTACCTGACATGTTGATGGAATGGTAGAACTGGCAATAAGAGAACATATGTTTTAGGATTGACCTTTTTAAAGGAACCCCTTTTCATTGATGTTGTCAAGTGTATGGTAAAATGGATGTGATTAAAACAGGATTGAGGTTTAAAAGGTGAGGCTGCAGATGTGAGTCATCTGAGCTAACAACTGTTGGTGACTTTAACGATCCAACAACTGTTTGAAAGTGAAAGTGGAGGAATAAAAGGAATTGGTGATAACCAGTGTTGATTGTTATCCACTGTTAGTAGATTTTTATCAACCGTGGTTGTGGACATGGAAATATAGGTGAAGGGTTACTTTGGTCAAGCAATTGTTGAGGTAGCAGTCAAGTGATTTCTATCCATTTTTGATGGACTTCTATCAGCAACTGTTGGTGGATCAGTGGGTGAGCTTTACCAGCTATTTTGCACATCTGCTGCTCAGATGAAGTAAATGATTTTGTCCTGTGATATCACAGTATCATGTACAACATCTTTTGATGGTGATAATGAGATATCTGCAAAGTAACACTCTTGACAAAACACATTTTAGGTGCATATTATCAGGATTAACACATTAGCAGATTTTTACAGGGATTTGTATTCAAGGTTTTACCACTTATCTATTTCCTGTTTTAAACATTTTATAAGTTTTGACAGTAGTTGAGTATCCCAGATGATGACAACCTTTTCACTTAGACTACACATTTTGTGTTCTAATCCTTAGAGTAAAACATGAGTAGTCAAGAATTTTAAGGTCTGTTAGCAATCAATTCTTGATCTGTTGTTAAAATAAACTTGAGTTTGACATGACCTTGACCCATGTACCATTTCCTTTTGATCTATTTTCAAGGATAGTATTACCACAAAAAAATAAGGGTTTTGCATCCTGACAGGAGATTGAAACTTTTACTATCTAAAACAAGTAAGAGTTCAAAATATATTATTCTTAAGAAAAATAAAGAACAACATATCCTGTTTTATTTGAGAAAAACCTTTTCAAGGAAAAATAATTAAAGGTTTTTCTGAAAACAACATCAAAAGGATCTGGTATATTTTCAATTATACCTTGTTATATGATCATAATCACATCATTCTCAAGTTTAGGAGAACGGTCAATGGTTTGAAAACTTAATAACCACTGTTTGTGACCATTTCCTTGTCAGTTGATTGCAAATGTGAGGAAACATGTTCACAAAGGTTTTGAAAGTCCTTTTATAGAGCTTATTACCATGTGATGATTTTTAAAAATTTTGTCTAGTCAACTTTGTAAGTTTAATCACCGGTGATACTTTTGTTACCTGAATTTCCCTGAGTCAATGAATGTACACAGTTGCATGATGACCATTGTTAACCCAATTTGTGAACTCTTAAGTGTTTTATGTTTATACTCTTTTCTTTTGATTTCAAAAGGTTTTGAGATAAACACACTTTTGAGTTTTTTGTAATTTTTCTTCTTTCCCTTTTTACCCTTTCCATAGAAGAGTATTGAAACTTTTACTGGAAGGTTTTCAAGGAAAGAATACTTGATCCAGAAACATTTTTAGCAATGTTTTGAGACATTTGGACATTTTTTGCACATGCTTATGCCAAATTTCACATTACCCATGATCTGGACATTTTTTACTGCTGATTTTCTTAATGTATTCTTAACACAATTGATTTTGGTCCTTTTGAAGAAACCTCAACCTGTTTTTCGATACATAAGATCTAAATGACTAAAGTTTTAATTTCCCTCTTTTTATGTAAACAAAAACACTAATGTTTTTTGAGCATAGGTTTTTGTTGACCTGAGGTTCACACCTTAGCCGCAAACATGATGGAAACAGCAAAAACTTCATAACAACAATTGAAATCAATTTTCGTAAATAATTTTACCATAGTTATCAGACATATTTTCAGATCTGAAAACTATGAGTGACTTATGCATGATATCACTTGTTGTGTGAGATTTGTGTGTCATATGACATCTTGGTTGATTTACAGAGTTTTTGAATAACCATTTTGATCATGATTTACTCGTTACTCTGTTTTTCAACTGAATACAACCATCCTTAGCATCAATAAATTTTGAGCCGAACTGTTATGTCAAATTGATTGTTAGATCGAATTTGACTGTCCAGGCTCTGATACCAATTGTTAAGATCTGAGGCTCTCATGATTGTGCTTGTTTGTGAGATTTGAACAAATCAAATAGATATGAGCAGTTTTGAGTGCAGCGGAAATGAACAACAAACTTTGTAAACACAATCAAAGAAGAGAATAGTTTGATAAACAAATGCTTTTCATCAATCGAAAGGTTACAAAGCAAATCAAAAGATTACAAAGCAAGCTTACAAAACTAAACTCCCCCTCAGCCTGATACTCCATGGTTGATCGCACAAGATGAAAGGATTAGACATGAGAAAAAGGACTTGCTCAGTCAATCAAATGTAACAGTACAGGGTACTGTTACATTTATAGG
This sequence comes from Helianthus tuberosus, assembly GCA_030545235.1. Classification (NCBI taxonomy): domain Eukaryota; kingdom Viridiplantae; phylum Streptophyta; class Magnoliopsida; order Asterales; family Asteraceae; genus Helianthus; species Helianthus tuberosus. The sequence goes on along the minus strand of CM060447.1, from coordinate 71,601,053 downwards.
CAAACCAAACACTGAGGCATCTAAGCTGACGTCACCATGAAAGCGACATCTAACAACCTAACAACCTTCAACCACTGATCTTATACAAGTACTGTTGTCTAACCACTGATTATAATACATTACAAGTGATAAACTAAACTACTGCTTTGTCCTTCCATAGTTGCATACCAAACACTGATGCTAGACCATCAGTGCTTTCCTCAAGTTTGATCAGTCCTTGGGTGAACAGTTCTTCAAATCAACAGCAGTGCTTAGACTGCATCAGTTGATTGAACCAGCAGTGTTTTACTCCTTAACAGTCTTTAGGGCTTCATCAGTAGTTTCAAAGACAGCAGCTGTTGTATACGGTCAGTGGATAGAGGACATCAGATGTTGGAGCCACTGTCAAGGGGAAAGTTTAGTGCAAACCGCTGCTTATGATGAATCCACTGTTGTGATCCGGTTTTGGCTTTACATCATCTGTTCCTCTGTAGGGTTCAATCCCAACATAAAACCGTAAAAAGTTGGGGTTATGAACTCACCCGGATTTCCTTGTGCAAAGCTAGCTAAATACGACTTCGTGATGTCGTTTCCAAGACGTGACTCGCTAGCGTACATTCTATAATATCCCTAATCATGGAATATCTAATAAGTTTCTAAATAAAAGCGTTAACTAAACTACGTGTCACCGTGCTCTACCGAATCGTTAACCGAGTGATTCGACGGTAAGTTGTTAACTTGAAAGAAACGAAGAAGTTATACTTGTTAAGTTTTGTCTATTGTCGGTAATTAGTAAGTCTTGGAAGACTTAGTTCTCGAAATATTTTAAAATACATAAATATTTATATAAAAATATATTGTTATAATCACGTTAGACGACCCGAGAAATCGTACGTGTATGTAACAAGGGTTTATATGAAAATAACATATAACAAATTCGTGCGTTGATATATCGCATCTCGTATGGTATTTGTCAAAGTATATGTATATGCCGTTTAGGCATTTGAAATAAATATAAAAATTTATATTTATTTAATAATCCGAGTTGTTCGATGTTTGAAATAATATATAAGTTATGTTAAGTTTATAAAGTTTTCGAGTTGTCGACGTGTGAAATAAATATAATAACTATATTTATTTTCTAAAATAAATCCAAGTTATTTGATGTTCGAAATAAATATATAATCTATATTTATTTTAATAGTAGAATTGTCAAAATTTCGAAGTTTAGAATAAATATAATAACTATATTTATTGTCGTAAATAATATCCGAATCATCGTTTTCGTATGTTGTAAAGTGTTATCGAAAATATTATACACTTGTATTTAATTCTATAAAAGCAGTTTGTAGTCAATCGGTTATGTTTTTATATTAAAACGTGTTTCGTTTTACGAATTTTCTCGAAAAACGGGCAGAGTTTCATCTGTTTTTGGACGCCCCCTACAACACAAGTTGTCGTTATTTTTCAAGATCCAACTCAAACATTTCAACAATATATGTATATGTATGAAATAAAACAAGTTTTATAAATACGACTAATATACGAATCCATTAAATTTATTTATAACGTTTCCCTAATCAATTCGGTTTCGAGAGCTCGTTTCATGTGAAAATATAAACTATGTAACAACGTATTAATCGCGACGTTAACTTTTACCATCTCTCATGTCGAAACGCTGAAAAAGTTGACTGAGTTGACCGAGTTAATTGAGTTGACTCGGGTTAACCGAGTTTGACCGAGTTGACTCGTTCCTAGAAACCCGAACCGAGGGGATTTGCTATTGACCGCCTTTGACCGAACCTGAGACTGAGCCGTTGAATAAGTTTGACCAGCCTTGACCATGTTTGACCAGTGAACTCAATGTGTTGACTGGGTTTGACTAAACCCGAACGACATCAGACCCGCATCACCAAATCTGAACCAAACATAACCTGAACCCGATCTGGACATGAACGAACCAAACATTTTCAACATCACATCATCTTCATCAAATCTTCAAAGAAATATAAAAGAGATAAGCAGGGGGTGTTACCGTGAACCCGAGCCGTGTACCACCACCACTGCCCCCGTCGTCCACCGCCGAAGACGGCGGCGCCGCAGCCGTCGTCGTCCCCTCCAGCACCATCCATCATCACCTTCATCAGCATCTAACATCATCTTCATCAGAGACTTTATCGGAAAAAACGAAGGAAACACCACAGGTGCCGCTTCTGCCCCGTCATTACCGTCAAACGTCGCCACCACTGTTGGTGGCCGGCTGGTCACCTTCGAGCGAGGGAGAAAGAGATCAAGTAGGTGGGGGAGGGGGGTTTGTCGCCGGAGGAAACTAGTTGCCGGCAGCCGACTCTTCCTTGGAGCCGCCGGTCCGCCATCGAGAGAAAGGGGGTTGTCGGCTGAGCTTGAGAGAGGAAATGAGGGAGTGGAGGTGAGGTAGAGAGGGAATGAATTCTTATCTGTGTTTTTACGTTTGTTAGGGTTTCTTTGTAAGGAAGAGGGGAGCTTATGTGTGTGTTTGTTTGATTTAGATATGATGCAGCTCAAAAATGAAAGGGAAGGAACTTTGGTCATATGCGGCTGATGTAAAAATGAGGATGTAGGGTTTTGGTTCCCTTTTATAGCTAGGTCAAGTGTTGGTTTAAGTGGGCTTTGGGCTTGGGCCCAAGGCCCACAAGCCCATCTCGTGTGTTTTATAACAACCCTCCTAAAATTGTTCCGATACCCCTAAAATAATTAGAACATCCCTAAACGTCTTAAAATACACCCCGTATACAAAAACCGGTCCCGAATACCTTTAATTTTAGAAAAATTAAATAAAAACAAAACTTCAGAGGCGCTTGCGGGGCGCGACGCCCCTAGTTACCTCCGTCGTGGGCCGCGACAAGCTAGGCCACCAGGACACCTTCGGTGCCGCCACGTGTCACACGTGTCGAAGCTAGCTTTGATGGTAGTAAAGTCAGTCCATCTACACAAACAGATTCTCACTATTCTTCGTATCGCCGCTTTATTTATATAAGCTCCAGTGAAGCAAAGCAATGCAAGACAGATGGATAGAGGGATACTGATACTATAAGATAACCTACTCCTTCTATTATCTTTCCCATCAAGCTATGCATGCTTACCTGAAAGTCCTTCTTTAAAGGCATAATTTCATTCCGGTATGATCTTCCCCCTACATAGGCTAAGTGGTTGGGTCATGGATCTTGCACTTCACTTGAATAGTTCTTTTTAAATGGCAAAGTCAAGAACCAAGCTGACTGAATCGAGTCTCCTGTGCCCTCTTCCTTCTCCTTCATTGATCTAAAAAAACACTTCATTGAAAGGAAAAAGGAAAGTGGAATGAATAAGCTCTTCTTATTCTTAGAGTCCTAAGAAAACCCTAGTAGGCCACTTCGTCCCTGTATCCTGGAGTTACTTTAGCTTAAGGAACTTTTCTAACCCCAATCAATTCCATGATTCCATCCTTCTTGTGAGACTTTCATATTAACTTCTCTCCTCATTCCCGCAGCACGAAATGATGTTCCTCGGCCACTGTATAAGGGCTGGAACTATACGCATGGACAAGGAGAAGGTCCGTGCTATCACTGAGTGGCAGGCCCCGACCAAGATAAAGGTGCTTCAATCCCGATCTCTTTTCCCAATCCGAGGAACGAAGGCCTTTAGCTCGCCCTATTAGATTAATGAAATGAATCCGTAACCAAGATTGAAGCGAGTGAAAAAAACTGGTTTCAAAGAAAGACTAAAGACTACTGCTTTGGGCTAGCAGTGGGATGGACTTCCGAAACAACCTGGGAACTAAAGTCAAAAGCGGCATCGGGATCAGGAGCGGACGGAGCTTCGAATGACTGAACTCTCATCACTGTAAGAAGAAAGGACTAGTAGCATCGCAGAGGAGTAATCTAGGTCGGAATGGAATAATGTATGGTTTTCTCGCACAGCGCTTCTGCCCTTGGGAATTGATTGGGGCCGCTAGCAAACACTTATACTCTCCCCGGGATCCTGTGCCACCCCTCCAACACTTTATGGCCTGGTATCGGAGGCGACGGAAGTACTACCTGTCGCATGATGCTAACGAAACTGAAAGCCCGGGCGGCACTCTTTCTTGTGTGCTCAGAGGAACTCCAACTTACAACTATACTTTGTCTTTCACACTCCATAGCTCTAGCTCTAAGACGAGGATTTGGTTATTAACCCGAAGAGGTGCCCGTGAATGGAGTCCCTACGACTTCTTCTTTTATGGAGTTGGAGTTAGGGATCAGATACGGTGGCTTCTTCCTGTTCCTCCAATGGGCAGCTGATAACGGATGATGTCGACTATAGGTTCTATGTCCACCAAAAGCAGCGCTAAACCGCCCACGAAAACGAAGGAAGAGCATGGCACATCTGTTACACGAAGAAGGGAATGGCTGAAATTGAGGGTGATAGTACCCAACACGTGCAAATATAACCTGCGGTAGAGAGCGAGCCCGAGGGTCATCTTAGCGGTGGATTTACATCGTTCAGAGGCTTTGCTAAACTGGCTATCAGGATAGAGATAGAGTAAGATGAAATTTTCTTTAATTTAAGGCGATTCCATTAGGGATTTCTACCTTAGTAGATGGAAGACCAACCAAATCTCAATTTCTAAAGATAGAACTTACTTCTTTCAAGCGATCGACGAAAGCTTTCTTTCACAGGCGGATCAGTGCTCTGATTCTACTTATTAGATTTTGAAAAATGAAAAGCTTTACCTAAAAAAGAGGGTCTTGCGATGCTTCTTCACCCCAGGTCACCAACCAGTGGAAGAGTCGAAAGCGGAGTAGAAACGAACCTTCAGTCACGTAGGGGCCCCTAGAGCGTTCTTTTGAGGATCTTAACTTAATCAGCAGAGGGGAGGAGTAATTCAGTGCCAAGTCCAGGTCTTCAATTCCATTCTATTGAGGGGTCAACAAGGACCAAGTGCTTTCTTCGTAGTTTACCCATGTAAAGCGATATGATGGAAAGCCGGATGCGCTACAGGAAGAAGATGAAATGAATGCTTCGTTTTAGCTCTTGGATTGAGTGAGAACTGATAGTTAGAGCTTGCTCTCAATGAATGACGAGCGGGGCACCAGACATTTCGTATTTAAGAAAGAATCTGAGGAAAGACCCCCACTACTGGCTCTACAATAACCGTGGGGTCCTCCTCTGACCCTATTTTCGACGTCCGGCGCAGTCATCTCCAAATGATACGGTGCTAATTCCAGGGTTGGATAATCGGCTGCAGCATGGAATTCTACGAAGAGGGAAGATTCAATTCATCATTGGCCCGCTCTATATCCCCACGGAGCGATAAGGAGAGTAAGTTTACTTACCCACCCGACTGACCAGACAGGAAAGGCACGAAGCGGAACTCCTGAAACAAAACAAGCAGTTCCCGTCGGACCAAACCAAAAGGAAGAGCAGCTAGCTACACCAGAACAACTTCAACTAAGACAGCGGATCCTCACTCAGCTGCTAGAAGAAAGGGAGTCGTCGAATGAGAACCTTTGAGGAGAAGAGGGGGGCACCTGATACCGATCGGCGAGAATAGACTGCGTCTGTCGGTGAATAATGGTCTGCTCCTTGAGATACCTGTCTCTCTCGTCTGTAGCAAGAAAACCCAAGCCTGCTGTATAATATAATAAGGGCCTCAGCCCCATTTATCTTCTTGCATCGAACTAGAATAGCCCAATATAGTATTCTATTCTCGTCACCTACGTAATCTAATATAGCTTCACCTCCCCTAATAGGAAGAACATAACCAGAACAGCTGTCTGGTCTACCATATGTTTGTTAGCGCTTGGCCGCCAATTGGAACAGACAGTACAGCAAAAACAACTGGAAGAGCCAACCTCGATGCCATCCAAGCCCGGCCCAGAATAACCTCAACCTTTTAGAAAGAAAAACTGCTGAAAGAAAGGTCTTATTTAATACAGAAAGACTTTCAGGCAGAACTTGGGCTATACTTTGGTTGGGCAATGGTAAGCTGATTCGTTTCTGGGATGATGTTTGGCCATGCCACTCTACTCAGAGATGCATGCCATAATTTATATCAATTCACAAGGTTATCATGATCTCAAAGTGATAGACTACATTCAATATGAAGAAGAAAAAAGGATTTCTCCCTCTATTCAACTACCCATCCAAGAGCATTTGGCTTCAGAATACTTTTTATAGGGAGGATAATATCTTTTGGCAGCTCAATCCTCACGGTAATAATTATGCCAAGCCTAAAAATCTCTTCAGGTGATCAAGAGGGCCCCTTTTTCAGTAGATGAGATTAGGATGAAAGGTATTATCTCAACGATTCTTTTCTCTGGCTTGCTTTTCAAAATTGCATTTTGGCCTGCGGTAATGTAATCGTTATTTTCAAAAAATGTTTTTCTATGAAAGCAAGAGATGGAAAGTTTTGTTCTAAATTCTGCCTTATTCCATGAGATCTAGAAGCACTTCTGCAACTTTATCTCTCTCCATTTCCCTCACTTTTTTTTTACTTCTTTCAAAGGGGAATGAAGACCTTCTTTAGAAGTTGTCGCTCGATCAAAAGGATATAATGGTAGCCCACTAGAACCTGGCAAAGTCATTATCATTATCAATGAATTCCCGAGCAATTCTCAAGCAACATATGCGATTCATTCCCGTAAAGATTCTAACACACAGAAGACTCCTTACCTTAGGAGCGGGATGAGTGATACATCTGGCGAGCGCCGGTGAAGAACACAAGGAAAGCAGGAGCTCGGGTATTGAGATATTCCATCAAGAGAAAGGAGGCAGACTGGTAATAAGGCCGACCACATAGGGGGAGGGAACCGAAAATCTAAGCTTTGCGGAGCGGACCAATCTTCCGTACCGGCCCCCCTGACTCTCTCCCTATAAAAAAAGCTTGCGGGAAGCGCGAAGAGCTAAGCCACTAATGTCATGGCGAAGGTTATACATGCGGATCTGCTGTTGACCGCCTTTGACCGAACCCGAGACTGAGCCGTTGAATAAGTTTGACCAGCCTTGACCATGTTTGACCAGTCAACTCAATGTGTTGACGGGGTTTGACTAAACCCGAACGACATCAGACCGCATCACCAGTTCTGAACCAAACATAACCTGAACCCGATCTGGACATGAACGAACCAAACATTTTCAACATCACATCATCTTCATCAAATCTTCAAAGAAATATAAAAGAGATAAGCAGGGGGTGTTACCGTGAACCCGAGCCGTGCACCACCACCACTGCCCCCGTCGTCCACCGCCGATGACGGCAGCGCCGCAGCCGTCGTCGTCCCCTCCAGCACCATCCATCATCACCTTTATCAGCATGTAACATCATCTTCATTGGAGACTTTGTCGGAAAAACGAAGGAAACACCACAGGTGCCGCTTCTGCCCCATCATTACCGTCAAACGTCGCCACCACTGTTGGTGGCCAGCTGGTCACATTCGAGCGAGGGAGAAAGAGATCAAGTAGGTGGGGGGGGGGGGGGGTTTGTCGCCGGAGGAAACTAGTTGCCGGCAGCCGACTCTTCCTTGGAGCCGCCGGTCCGCCATCGAGAGAAAGGGGGTTGTCGGCTGAGCTTGAGAGAGGAAATGAGGGAGTGGAGGTGAGGTAGAGAGGGAATGAATTCTTATCTGTGTTTTTACGTTTGTTAGGGTTTCTTTGTAAGGAACAGGGGAGCTTATGTGTGTGTTTGTTTGATTTAGATATGATGCAGCTCAAAAATGAAAGGGAAGGAACTTTGGTCATATGCGGCTGATGTAAAAATGAGGATGTAGGGTTTTGGTTCCCTTTTATAGCTAGGTCAAGTGTTGGTTTAAGTGGGCTTTGGGCTTGGGCCCAAGGCCCACAAGCCCATCTCGTGTGTTTTATAACAACCCTCCTAAAATTGTTCCGATACCCCTAAAATAATTAGAACATCCCTAAACGTCTTAAAATACACCCCGTATACAAAAACCGGTCCCGAATACCTTTAATTTTAGAAAAATTAAATAAAAACAAAACTTCAGAGGCGCTTGCGGGGCGCGACGCCCCTAGTTACCTCCGTCGTGGGCCGCGACAAGCTAGGCCACCAGGACACCTCCGGTGCCATCACGTGTCACACGTGTCGAAGCTAGATCGGTGACCGGGCCAAGCTAGGGCCTACCCGGCCTACATCGCAGGGCGCGAAGGCCCCTTCTGTTACTTACGACGGCCGCAAGAAAGCCAGAATCAACTCCTATAAATTGGGAGCATCGGGAGTCCATTTACGATGTTCAAAACACGAATTTCTCTCTCAAATTCTATAGTGTAGAAGCTATATTCGGGCATAATACCCGCTAATTAGCAAAGCTCTGCCTCATTGTAAGTATTATAACCCCCGTTACGTATTAGATACGTTGCCCGATTGATCTAGTGCTCTGTAACGGCTGTCGAGGTTCTGCCCGACGTAGTCGTTGGAGTTCTGTCTCGGGGAGGGTATAACTAATGTAAATATTGGGTTATTATACTAACGCATGTGCAATGTTTAAGTTATTAGATTATAACCAGGAAACCACAAGGAACAGTCTAAAATAGCAATGTGAGTAATCTCCTTTTTGTGCAAACCTTTTTGCAAACTGTTTTTACAAAACCTCAAATGTTTTACATTATGATTAACAATGATTAAGTATTTATAAATTCTACAATTATCGTCGGTATGTTGGGGTTTTGTATACAAATTTTGTTACTACACTGTGAGTAGTAACATGACCACAAGTCGGGTTGACAGTACCATGGGTGGTAATTAAAGTAAGAATTGGAAACAAATATAATTGTAAGATCGCCCTCAATACTGTACAATGATAAAACCTGTTTTGATTAAACTGGGATTCACTCACCAGTATTTCCCACTGACAAATGTTTTTAAACGCGTTTCAGGTAACAAAATGCGAAAGCCAAATAGAAGCCAGCTGGACAGCACTGAAGGCTTGGAAAATGTGGCTATAAAAAGTTACCTAAATAAAGAAGATGTTTTATTTAAATAAAATAGGGTTTATCACTATAAACATGTTTATAATGGAAACTTGGGTTTTACCCATGTGTTTTTTATTATAAAAATGTGGTATTTTACTCTGATAAAATATTTCCTAACTACGATCCTGATGTAAATTCCGCAGCCAAAATGATTAAACCACTGATACCACTAAATCTGAGCTCGCGGCCGCCCGTTCCTAGGAGATAGGGGCCGGGGGTTGCGACAGAGAGTGGTATCAGAGCTAAGCCACTGATTTCAGCCACAGAAGTGTTATGCTGACAATAAAATTGTCAATTTTGTTAGGAAATAATATATGCAATTATGTGCATACATGTATATTATTGTTTTGTTATTTGACAATTTATTAGTTTATAGTATGAGTGATCAAGGACCGTCGGACGCTTACCGTCAACTGTCTAGTTCTCTCATAGACAAAGGAACTTCTTCCTAGCCTACCCCCTCGGGGTATTTCGTTGTTACCGAAGAAGGGATTTTCGTATTCAAAGCGCAATCCGAGGAGCCATTCCCTACCAAAAAGAGAGGATGGTTCAGTCGGGGAGCTCACGAGCGTAGAAAAAGAATGAGAAAACTTCAGCAACAGAGAGCTTTAGCAACCGCGAATAGGGAGATGGACATCCAAACTCAAGACATACTCAATAGGAGACTAGCCAACTTTCATATACTAGCTACCACAGCTGCAGACCCGAACCTAGAACAGCTCATAGCACCACAGCCACTGCCGTTGTTCCCAAGACAATCCATGGAAGTAGAAATTGACTCAGCTGATCATATCCCACTACCTGCCTTAGACCCAACCGAAATCCCTAGAGTCCCAGCACCCCATCCCCCAGACTATGACCCATGGTTTGATGGCCATAGGGACTACCAACAACGCTACCCACTAGAAGAGCCCGTACAAAACCCAGTAGCACCCTACCCAAACCTTGACCCTCTAGACCCATATTTTGATAATGGTCAATACATACGGGAAATCCTAGAGAACCCCTACCCACATGAGGAACCGATGCCACAATACCCTGACCCGATACCAGCACCCGCACCACCCATGAGCACTGAGACTGTGCAAGAACTCTGCACCTTTGGTGAGGAGTTGTTAGATGAGAGTGAACGAATAAAGCAAATAGGGGATAGACTCGTCTGGAAGTATGACGAGCGTAATATGCAATATTGGATGAACCCCTATCAGGAATAATAATAATAATAATAATATATATCTATATATGCGTGTGACTTGAAAAAAAATATATAATAATATATATAGATAATCTAATAACTACTGATGCATACTAGTATTGTATTTTAATTTTCAGTTGTGGTTTGTACTAGAAGCATATATATATATATAAAATAGAGTAAAAGTCGCAATGTACGACGATTTTGACCAATCTATTTGTGTTGTGAGATTGTTTGCATTTAATATTGATTTGCAATATTAATACTTGGTAATTGTTTACAATTCAGATGGCCAACGATGGAAATTAGGAAAACCAGAATAATGACAATTAGATAAATAACAGTGCCATTCGACACATAGTAACCCAAGGAATTAGAGATGCTATGCCAGCTATCATCCAAAATGTTAGGGAAGCGGAAAATAATAACAAAAGTGATAATGGTAGTAAACGATCACATACTGAAGCCAGTCACAGCGTAAACAATGGACCACTATTTCGATTGCCTATTCCAAAAAGAAGAAGAACCATGTCTTATGGTTGTTCTTACAAAGAATTCTGGTCCTACAAACCAATAGAATTCTCTGGCAACGAAGGAGCCATTGCAACTCTACGCTGGTTAGAAAAGACTAAAGCAGTCTTAAAAATAAGCAAGTGCGCAGAGGAAGACAAAATCCTGTTTGCTTCCAATCTATTTAAGAATGATGCTTTAGAATGGTGGAACACTACTCTCCAGTCTTTAGGGAAGTGACAGAGTCTATAATATGGAATGAACTGAGTTTAAGAACATGGTTGAAAGGAAATTATGTCCTCCCAATGAAAAGAAACAGATAGCCAATAAATTCTTAAACCTTAGAATGACTTGAGCAGAGTGTAAAGGTTACACTACCATATTATTAGAATATGCTAGAATAGTGCCAACCCTAGATTCACCAGAACCAGTATTAATCTCCCGTTATATCTGGGGATTAATCAGTGAGATTAGACATGTAGTCAAGGCAGCTAGATCACCAACCATAGAAGAAGCTGTAGAACTAGAAAATACTTTGACTGATGAATTGGTACGTACACAAGAAGAAAACCAGATGAGGAACCTAGTCTAGAAACTTACCCAGGAATTCCGCTACGGAAATTCCAACCGTGGAAAGAATGTAGGTTCTACTTATGCACCTTATTGTAAGGCTTGCAAGAAGAAGCATTCAGGAAGATGCTCTACATACTGCAATTTCTGCAAGATACCAGGACAAAAGGAAGAAGACTGTAGGAAGAAACCCAGTAATGGAGTATGCTTCAATTGTGGAGAAAAAGGACTTATCAAGCCGAACTGTCCGAAACTAGCTTTAGCCATGAAAAACAAGACTACTAAGAATGCTAGGGCATTTGTTCTGACAGCAGAAGAAGCAAAGATGATTCCGGATGTGATTGCCGGTACGTTTTTAGTTAATAATGTTTTTGCTAAAGTATTATTTGACTCTGGTGCGAACAAAAGTTTTATTAATACTTCATTTTGCAAAATTCTCAACCAACCATTAACTAAACTCCAACAAGAATGCTTAGTAGAGACAGCAAATGGAGAAACCATTAAGATTTCTTAAATCTTGTAGGGAGCAAGAATAGAAATTTTAAACCATAAGTTTATTGCTAATCTTAACCCAATGAATCTGGTTGGATTTGATATTGTATTAGGAATGGATTGGTTAGTAGCCAATAAAGCCAGTGTTCTATGTGATCACAATCAAAGGAAATAAACCATCTCGATCCGTAAAATTCATCACTGTGATGAAAACCGCAAGTTGTGCAAGAAAATGATCCCTAGTGTATATGATTTCCATAATCATTAACACTAAAGGAAAAGAATTGAAAGTTATTCCCGTAGTATCTCAATTCTCAGATGTATTTCCAGAAGAATTACCAGGATTACCACAAAACAGGGAAGTTGAATTTAGAATTCATCTGCTACCAGGAACTGCACCAATTGCCAAAGCACCTTACCGTTTGGCGCCAACATAAATGCAAGAACTGAAGAAACAACTAGACGAACTTTTGGAGAAAGGATTCGTACAGCCAAGTTTATCACCATGGGGAGCACCGATCTTGTTTGTCAAGAAGAAGGACGGGTCGATGCGTATGTGCATAGCATTGATTACCGAGAATTGAATAAGGTCACGTTTGAAAATCGGTACCCATTACCGAGAATCGATGATCTGTTTGATCAACTGCAAGGAGCTCAATTTTTCTCAAAGATCGATTTACACTCAGGATATCATCAATTAAAGGTCCAGAAAGAGGACATTCCTAAAACCGCCTTTAGAACAAGGTATGGCCATTATGAATTTACTGTCATGCCATTTGGTCTAACCAATGCCCCATCAGCATTTATGGACATGATGAACCGAATATGTAAGCCATATTTGGATAAATTCATAATTGTCTTTATAGATGATATTTGTTGGTGCATCCGTCTGTCGACTTCGTCTTGTATCGAGTCTTGTATTGTATAAGATAGACCAGGGCACGCAAAACAAGAAAAGTGTATTTAGGGGTAACTTCGCACGAAATTAGATTTCGCATGAAATCTAATTCCGCTTGAGCAGGTCCTTGCGAAATTAGCTGCCCTATAAATACCTAAAGTGCCTAGTCATTTGTAACGATTCTGATTCCGGTAGCGAAGCTCTGCCGAAGTGTCTACAACATTGTAATCGATCTGATATCAATCAAAAGACGGTTTAAAATGATTTCTCGTGCAATTCAGCTGAAATAACACCGATACATCTGTTTCTGCCTTTTGTATTGGTGAAGACCTCTTCTGAACGACCTGGTTGGGGTCCAAATATGATCCTACAAGGGGTATCAGAGCTTAGGAGGAAGAGTTCTAACCATTTCAGCTGCAAAATCTGTTTTCTACACTTTCTTTTCAAAATTAACCGTGAAAACTTGGTCAAATTGACTTGAATTTCTCACTTTATATGCGAAACAGTGTTTTAACGAATCCTTGAAAGTATTGGACCTTAATTCGATCTAAAATTGTTAAAATTTGTAATTTCGCTTGAAAAACAGATCGGTCATGATGATGTCAACAGTATTTCACACGAAATATGGAATTGATTTCGCTTGAAATTGCTATTCCGTTTGAAAGTTACACTTTATTTAGCACGAAATTAGACCGTATTTCGCTTCAAAGGTTATTTCGCTTGAAAGTTAGTATCAAAGTGTTATTTCGTACGAAATAATAGTTGATTCCGCACGAAATTAGCTATTTTGTTTGAAGCTGATTTCGCACCAAAGGGTATTTTGCTTGGAAAGTTAATTTCGCTTGAAAGAGGATTGATTTCGTTTGAAACTTGGTTCCGTGTGAAAAGTGATTTCGTTTGAGAAAGATATTTCGTTTGAAACTGACAGTTTGTGAACATTTGAAACTTAATCATGGAGAACGAGTTTTATAATGCCTTTGCTAGTCCGATGACTATTGCTCAGAGTACATTACTTGAAAATGAGACAGGAACAACGCAAAAACCACCTAAGCTTATGGATATTGATGATTTTAGTGGATGGGCTGAACGTTTTGCTAACTGGGTTGAAGCATATCACTTAGATGCATGGGAACATACTGAAGTTCAATATGCTAGACCAGTCGGGAACAATAATGTGAAAATACCAATTAGAGAATTAAGTGCTGAGGAGAAAAAGAAATACAAAGATGAGAAATTGATGGTTAGTTTGTTGCAGCAAGCGATTAAAGAAGACACCTTGATCTTACTTCAACATAATGGAAGTGCACATTCGATTTGGACAGAATTAGAATCAAAGTTCATGGGAAGTGCTGATATGCTCAAGAACAAAAAGTCGCTTTTAAAAAAGGAGTTTGATCTATTTCGTGGTTTGAGAACGGAGAACACCAAGTAGATTATCGAAAGATATTGTAACTTGGTGAAAAACATGAACAGATTGGGTACCAACAAAGATAAAGATGAGTTGATTGAGAAGTTGGCTGATGCGTTACTACATGATGTTTGGGGAACGTAATTGATGATGTTGAAAAATAAACCAGATTTTAACAATATCACGCTAAGCGAGTTTATTAAACATCTTGAAGCTCAAGAGATGGAACCAACATTTCACCAAAGATTGAAACGGCTTTCAATACAAAAAGTTCTTCTGAGAACAAGACAATGGGTTGTACTACAAAGGTGGAGTTAGTGAGAAAACCAACATTTCACCAAAGATTGAAACGGCTTTCAATACAAAAAGTTCTTCTGAGAGTTCATCTCATGGATTAAGCAGCAAAACAGGATTTACTTCATTTCCATCATTTGATCCATATTTTACAGCAACAAAGAGCGGCAAAGTACTTCAATGCAATATAGCATTAAATCTGGAAAATGATCAAAATTATTCAGAGGAAGTAGCTAAAAGTCATATGTCTTTGTTAGTAACTGTGCTTGAATCTTATGGTAGTTTAGTTGCAGGGAGGATCGGGAATCCAATACTTACAAAAGAGGATTACGATCAAGTTGATGCTGAGGAGATGGAGTTAATGGATATAAAGTGGTGCTTGGCAAGCGTGTTGAGACGAGCTGAAAAGTTTAAACAAATCACAGGCAGAGATGATTTTCGCGATGCAAATGTTTCAACTTTAGGATTTGATAAATCTAAAGTCACTTGTTTTCGTTGCAGGGAAAAGGGGCATTTCAAGAGAGAGTGCACAAATCAAGAAGCAAGTGGAGCTCAAAATCCTTTCGGAAACAACGACTACTATCGAAAGGCGATTTATCATCAAGTTGCTCAACAGTCGTATCAACAAGAACAGCCACAAACTGCTCATGCTAGGAAAGTGATTGAAGGTTCAAAGAAAGCCTGTCTGGTCAATCAAAATGATGGAAGTTCATCAAAATATTTCAGTTGGGATAAATATATTCCAGCTGATAATAAAGCATGTCTGATAAATCAAGATGATGAAAAATTACCAGAAGGATTTAGCTGGGAAAACTTTAGCTAGGATAATTATTGTCCAGACAAAGAGATCTTAAAAGCTAAAGATTTTGTTGCTCAGGTTATTAATGATTATACTGATGACTATTGGGCAGAAAAAATCAGAAAACATTTAAATGCTGAAGCTGAGAAAAAGAAGAAATATGAAGAAGAAAGGCAAATGAAACAAGCTGAAGCTGAGAAAAAGAAAAAAGTTGAAGAAGAAATTCAAGTAAGAAAAGTCAAAGAAGTTCCCGCATTTGAAATCAAAACAGATGCTGATTCAGTTAAGATTTCTGAGAAGTGTATGAACTGTGAGTCTCTGATAAAGCAAAACAACGAATTGCTACACAACATAAAAAGGCTGAAAGAATCATATGATGTCTTGAACAAAGCCATGAATCAATACAACGAGACAAGCAGTGAACAAGCCATAGCAATGAATACACTCAAAGGAGCTTATATGAGACAACTTGACAATGTTAACTATTACACTGAAAAGTGTGCTGAGCTTGAGTTGAAACTGGAAACTCAGAGAATAGAAACCGAGAGAGTTAATAGATTGTTAAAAAGTTACTCATGTTCTACTTTTGTGGTTGACAGGATTTATCCCATAGTAGAAGAAATGAAGACTTTTGAAGAAGAAAAATCTGAAGATAAGAAGTCTGAAACAAAAGAAGATGATGAAGTGAAGATTTCTGGTAAGAAACCAAGTGTTGTTTATAACAAATGTCCACCCCCAGTCAAAAATGGATATTCTCCTCGAAAGCCAAATTCAGAAAGATTAAAAAAGCAACAAACTTACAGTGGGAGTCTGAGTCTTCAGATAATTTGCCAGAAAACATTGATGTCACGTTCACATCGTCTGACACTGATCATGAGTCCGAGTTAATAAATAAAGTGGTCGATCAGGTGTTGGATAAAGATGAAACGGATGAGTCCAAATCAGAGTCAAAGTCTGAGTCCAACATGTCAAATTCAACAGTCAAAAAGGACAAACGGGTTTATAATAAATAATTTTTGTTATCAAAATCTAATTTGAATGACGAACCAATCAAAGTAGCATATACTTGGAAAGATTCTGACAAATTATATTCTGATGAGATATTTCCAATAAGAGGTGTTAAAACTGAAATGATCAAAAAGGTTTTTAAACTAACAGAAATTAATATTTCTGAAATAAAAGATGTAAATCTTTCTGGAAAACCTAATCCTTACACCTCAAGAGTTCAACAACGTTTAAACAAGAAAAGGGTTACAGTTCTGGTTCAAGTTATCAAAAGAAACCAAACCATAACAACAATTTCAAAAAGAAAGGACTTGGTTTTGTTCCACCGAAAAATTATAAACATGAAAAAGATTATAAACCAAAAACTGTTTTTGTTACAGGAAAATCATCTGAAGAAGAAAAAGAGCAAGTATTCAGAAAGCAATCCAACAAAGAATTCCTTGCCAAGAAGCAAGAAGAAATGAAGAAAAGTGTTGCTCAGAAGAAGATAGAGACGAGAACCTGTTTTCAATGTAAACAGTTGGTCACATTGCCAGGAATTGTCCAAAGGCAATACAAACAAAACAGGGAGTCTCTAGTAAACTGAAAGAAAAGATTGTTGAGAAAACTGAACCACCAACAAACATATTTAAAGTTTTTGAAAATTCAATTTTTGAGGTTGGTGAATGTTCAAAAGATGTTTACAAAAGAAAGGAGAAACTTAACAACCAAAAATGGGTTATTAAGAATTCAAGTGAAAGTTCTTGTGATGAATCTGATTCCATAAAATCAAAGGAGCCAAAAGTTGTTATGAAAGAAGAGAAGTCAGTTCCGCCTTTGAATGATGAAAATTTTCCACCATTGCGGGCTGAAAATTTTAAAACAAAAGTTGGAAAAGTTGAAATGATTGATGGGAAGGTCAAGGGGGTTAAAGAATTTTATGAGAAGAAAACAAAGAAACCGAGTGTTGACAACTCGGAATCTCCCAAGGACCGTTAGGCTTGGGAGAATCTCTCTAACTGAAAAAAAACCTGACTTGCTGGAGCTCCCAAGTTGGTAATCGCGGAGCATGAATCGGCATCATTCTGGAAAAATTGTTTTTGAAGAGGTTGACTTGCCGGAACTCCCAGGTTGGTAAGTGTGGAGTAGGAATCGGCATTTTGAGATTTCAACTTACAAGTGGTAATTGTTGGTAAACTAACCGACAAGTGGTTGAAAAAGAGGTTTTACTTACAAGTGGTTAATCAAGGTCATTAAGTTGAACTTGATTTAACTTTCATTCAAATGAGTGAAAAATAAAATGATGATCACATCCCCTAACCTACAAGTGGCTTATGAAATCAACAAAACTAATTTTCCGGAAAAACCATTTGATTAATACAAACTTAAGTGTTTTGAAATCACAATGGGAAAATAGTTTGTTAATACAAACTTAAGTGAGGGGGAGTTCTGATTGTTTATGCCAAGTGGATGGAGAATTGAAGTGATTTGATAACAGTTGTCACGTTACTTGTATAGTTTGTTTTCAAATTTCTTTTAAATGATTTTGAATTTTAGGGGGAGTAAGAAAATTCAAAAACATTTGAAAATTTGAAAAAGCCAAAAACATGATAAAATATAAAATGAGTTTTGTTGTGAATAAGAGGAAATAATAGTAAATCAGTGGACTTTCACAGCATGCTAAAGAAATGTAATGTCAAATGTGATAAACGGTCTCACTAAAGATGTGACGATAGGCTCAGCTAGATTAGTAGATTTGCGATAACGATACAAACATTAAACGCAAAATGCCTAAGTCTGGTGGGAAACACGGTCAAACGCATAATACTTAGTTTTGTCCTTCTTGACTGTGTACCTGCTCGGTAATTGCTGATTGTCGAAAGACATAAAACTGGTTAAATTTGTGAACTTTCACAATTTTGCTAAAAAGTCACTGTGATTTTGTGTTTTCATTTTGCAAAGACTTAAACTTGTTTTATTTCTTTATTTTGTTTAAGCATTGGACATCCTCTGCGTATACGTGAGTATCGACCTGGATGTTAGTGCCTAAACGTTCTGCTTTATTTTCTTTGGTGTTTCGTTTAAGCTTTGGATCACCTCTGCGTATACGGGAGTATCGACCTGGTGGTTAAAGCCTAAACAACTTCAACTTTTTTTTTCTTATTTTGTTTAAACATTGGACTTTCTCTGCGTATACAGAAGTATCGACCTGATTGTTAATATTTAAACATTCTGCTTTGTTTTTCGCACATATCACAGTTGATGAAAGTTTAAAGGCATTACTTGAGTTAGTGTATTGCATGATGAGGGGATATGCTAAGATCGTGTGGTCCATAAGATTTTAGTGCAAAAATTAATATATCTTAACGTATCGGTAAGCATTTCGAAAGTTTTCAGATTGAGCTTAAGAGGACAACTATATCGTCAATCAACGTGATTCGTTTAGAACTTAAAATGTTTAAAGCTTAACGGTGTTGGTGATTTGTCTCGTAAACTGATATGATCTTCTTACACAAACTCGAAAAAATATTGTTTGTAAAAATTTCTTTACTGCTTTTCGTTAAAAATCAAATTTTCAAAAAGATTTTAGTGTGTTTTATCATAATATTTTGAAAAATTCAAAAAGATTTTTGACAACTGATATTGATGAGCTGTTTTTCAAAATTCTGAGTGCTAAACATGATGAACAGGTTTGGGAGAGTCTGTTTAAAATGAAAAATTTTGAATATTTGCCTACAAGTGGTCATCAGAAATTTTTAAATGTTAAATCATTCTATTCCTGCAAAGTGGTTTCTAAATTTGCAATATTTTAAATTTGTGAAACTTATGTTTGTGGTAGAGAATGTGCAGGTTAGCCAGGTTTCGATACCTGAGGTTGAGAAAAGCCAGGTTACGATCTTAGAATCTATGAGAAGTAAATTCCAGACTGCCATCCCAGCTTAACGAAAGGGGAAGTCTGATGACATCAAGAGGGAGTCTAAAGATGGAAGCTGGTGATGCTGATGAACTTAAGGAATCAAGAGACCTGATCAAGAAAAGTGTAGATCCAGGTTGCGATTCTGGAAGAAAGAGAAAGAGATTGATTGAGGATGCCTACAATGGAGAATCTTTGGAGAATTTGAGAAGACTGATAAAGACTGAAGGTTTGACAACCGAAGACTCGACACCGAAGACTTTGTCAACATCCGAGGGGGAGTCTGTTGGTTCATCCGTCTGTCGACTTCGTCTTGTATCGAGTCTTGTATTGTATAAGATAAATCAGGGCACGCAAAACAAGAAAAGTGTATTTAGGGGTAATTTCGCACGAAATTACATAGGTAATTCCGTACGAAATTAAGTGATGATTTCGCACGAAATTAGATTTCGCATGAAATCTAATTCCGCTTGAGCAGGTCCGTGCGAAATTAGCTGCCCTATAAATACCTGAAGTGCCTAGTCATTTGTAACGATTCTGATTCCGGTAGCGAAGCTCTGCCAAAGTGTCTACAGCATTGTAATCGATCTGATATCAGTCAAAAGACAGTTTAAAGTGATTTCTCGTGCAATTCAGCTGAAATAACACCGATACATCTGTTTCTGCCTTTTGTATTGGTGAAGACCTCTTCTGAACGACTCGTTTGGGTCCAAATACGATCCTACAATATTCTCATTAACTCTAAGAGTAAAGAGGAACATGCAGCGCATCTTTATACACTTTTAAATTTGCTGAGAAAAGAAAAGCTTTATGCTAAATTTTCGAAATGCGAATTTTGGTTAGAAGAAGTGCAATTTCTTGGACATTTAGTTAATCATGAAAGAATTCATGTGGATTCCACAAAGATTGAGGCGATTACTAAATGGAAAGTCCCTGAGTCACCAACTGAAGTCAGAAGTTTTCTAGGACTAGCCGGTTATTATAGAAGGTTTATTCGAGATTTTTCTAGAATAGTCATTCCCTTAACCAAGTTAACCTGTAAATCCATTAAGTTTGAATGGGGACCAAAACAAGAAGAAGCCTTTAGAATTCTTAAGCAAAGATTAACCAACGCACCCATACTAGCGTTACTAGAAGGAACTAAAGACTTTGAAGTCTATTGTGACGCTTCTAAGTTAGGGATGTGTGTTGATGCAACGTCAAAAGGTTATAGCATACGCTTCTATACAACTTAAGAATCATGAAGAAAACTATTCAACCCATGATTTAGAATTAGGAGCCATAATTTTTGCCCTTAAGATTTGGAGACACTATTTATATGGAAATAAATTTGTTGTCTTCACTGGTCATAAGCTTTTAAGGTACATTTTTAGGCAAAAGAGTTGAATATGAGACAGAGACGCTGGATGAAATTTCTTAGTGATTATGATTTCAATTCCAGTACCATGCAGGAAAGGCTAATGTAGTAGCTGATGCTTTAAGTCGAAAGTATCATGAAAAAACAAGGAAAATACATTCTCTTAAATTAAATCTGCAGATAGATTTAAATAAGCAAATTAGAGCCGTACAAGAATCAGTAATCAAAGATGATACTGAAAAGTTGAAGGGTATGGTTAAGGAACTAGAACAAGGAACAGATGGAATTTGGAGATTCCATGAGAAAAGAATGTGGATACCTAAACTAGGAAACCTACGCCAATGAATAACAGACGAAGCCCATAAGTCTAAGCATACGATGCATCCTGGAAGTGATAAGATGTATCAAGATTTAAGAAAGAATTTTTGGTGGATAGGAATGAAAAAGGATATAGCAGCTTATGTTGCCAAGTGTCTAACCTGTTCATAGGTTAAAGCAGAACATCAGAAACCCTCAAGTTTATTACAGCCATTGGAAATGCCTGTATGGAAATGGGAATTGATAACAATGGACTTTGTTACCAAATTACCCAAGACACGAAAAGGTAATGATATAATCTGGGTGATTGTAGATAGACTAACCAAGTCTGCTCATTTCCTACCAATGAAGGAAACATTCGGTATGGAACAGTTAGCCAAATTATATGTAACTGAAATAGTTTCATTACATGGTATACCTTTATTAATTGTTTCTAATAGAGATAGTCGTTTTACTTCTCATTTTTGGACAAGTTTCCAAAAGCAATGGGAACCAAGCTAAACTTAAGCACCGCTTATCATCCACAAACGGACGGATAAAGTGAAAGGACAATTCAGACGATGGAGGATATGCTTAGAGCTTGTGTAATTGGTTTCGAAGAAAATTGGGACGATCATTTACCATTAATAGAATTTTCTTATAATAACAGCTATCATACCAGTATTAATGCTGCACCTTTCGAACCACTTTATGGACGAAAGTGCCGAACTCCAGTCTGTTGGGCAGAGATTGGAGAAAAGCAGTTCTCTGGACCTGAGATAGTGCAAGAAACCACAGACAATATTTTTCAAGTCAAGGAACGACTAAAACCAGCATGCGATTGACAAAAGAGTTATGCTGATAACAGGAGAAAGCCATTGGAGTTTCAGGTAGGAGACAAGGTGTTGTTAAAAGTTTCTCCTTGGAAAGGAGTGGTAAGATTCATCAAACGGGGAAAGCTAAGCCTCAGGTATGTTGGACCTTTTGAGATGATTAGAAGAATAGGACATGTAGCTTACCTGCTACAACTGCCAGAGGAAATGGCAGAAATACATGATGTATTTCATGTATGTAATCTCAAAAAGTGTTTAACCGATGAATCATTAGTAGTGCATCTTAAGGACATAGAGGTAAATGAGAAGCTTAAGTTCGTAGAAAAGCCACTACAAATTGAAGACAGGAAAGTCAAGAATCTCAAGCACAAGAGATTAGTTCTGGTCAAAGTGAAATGGGATTCCAAGAGATGACCAAAATACACATGGGAGCTTGAATCCGAGATGCAGAGGAAATACCCACACCTGTTCCAGTAGACCTCGAGGACGAGTTCTAAATTAAGGTGGGGAGGATATAACAACCCTCCTAAAATAGTTCTGATACCCCTAAAATAAATAGAACATCCCTAAACATCTTAAAATACACCCCGTATACAAAAACCGGTCCCGAATACCTTCAATTTTACAAAAACTAAATAAAAACAAAACTTCAGTGGCGCTCGCGGGGCGAGACGCCCCTAGTTACCTCCGTCACGGGCCGCAACAAGCTAGGCCACCAAGACACCTCCGGTGCCGCCACGTGTCACACGTGTCGAAGTTAGATCGGTGACCGGGCCAAGCTAGGGCCTACCCGGCCTACGTCACGGGGCGCGAAGGACACTTCTGTTACTTTCGCGGGTCGCGAGAAAGCCAGAATCAGCTCCTATAAATTGGGAGCATCGGCAGTCCATTTTCGATGTTCAAAACAGGAATTTCTCTCTCAAATTCTATAGTGTAGAAGCTATATTCGGGCATAATACCCCCTAATTAGCGAAGCTATGCCTCGTTGTAAGTATTATAACCCTCGGTTACGTATTTGATACGCTGCCCGATGGATCTAGTGCTCCGTAACGGCTGTCGAGGTTCTGCCCGACGTAGTCGTTGGAGTTCTGTCTCGGGGAGGGTATAACTTATGCAAATATTGGGTTATTATACTAACGCGTGTGCATTTTTTAAATTATTAGATTATAACCAGGAAACCACAAGGAAAAGTCAAAAATAGCAATGTGAGTAATCTCCTTTTTGTGCAAACCTTTTTGCAAACTGTTTTTACAAAACCTCAAATGTTTTACATTATGATAACAGTGATTGAGTATTTGTAAATTCTTCAATTATCGTCGGTATGTTGGGGTTTTGTATACAAAATTTGTTACTACACTGTGAGTAGTAACATGACCACAATTCGGGTTGACAGTACCGTGGGTGGTAATTAAAGTAAGAATTGAAAACAAATATAATTACGAGATAACCCTTAATACTGTACAATGATAAAACCTGTTTTGATTAAACTGGGATTCACTCACCAATATTTCCCACTGACAAATGTTTTTAAACGCGTTTCAGGTAACAAAATGTGAAGGCCAAATAGAAGCCAGCTGGACAGCACTGAAGGCTTGGAAAATGTGGCTATAAAAAGTTACCTAAATAAAGAAGATGTTTTATTTAAATAAAATAGGGTTTATCCCTATATACATGTTTGTAATGGAAACTTGGGATTTACCCTTTTGTTTATTATTATAAAAATTTTGTATTTTACTCTGATAAAATATTTCCAAACTACGATCCTGATGTAAATTCCGCTACCAAAATGATTAAACCACTGATACCACTAAATCTGAGCTCGTAGCCGCCCGTTCCCAGGAGATAGGGGTCGGGGGTTGCGACATGTTTAAGAGGCCCGAAAGCTCCTACGAACCCGTTTTCAAAACCCGAACACTTCGTAATGTCATAAAATCATATTTTAGTATTAAAAACACATAAAATACGGTCGGTTGTCATTTGTCGTGTTCGTTCGTCGATTACAGTAAAATTCGCGAAAAACTGCATCGTTCGCCATTTCAATCCGTTTTCCAATCCGGTTTTGACTACGGTTATTAAAATTTAATTACAAAACTAAATATATCGAAAAAAATCAGTTTTGAAGGAAATATGCGTGTCCGATGTTTCTGTTTCGTTGCCGATGCGTTTCCTGTAGTCGCGTTTTTCGTTCACGTTTGCGTTAATGACGTATGGAAGCTCGATAAATTCGCAAAACTAAATTTATAGACATAAAATTTTCGTATAAAATCCGTACTTGTCGGCGTTGTCAGTATTTTGTTCTGTTTCAATTCGTTGTCATTTAACGTTTACCATGTTTCTCCGTAAACCACCGTTCGCGCACTGTAAAGTCGGATAGTGTAACAACCCTCAATAAAACCGACACCCTCATAATATTTCCGACACCTCAGTATATTTTAAAAATGTCCCATTATGTCTTTAAATACACCACGTATGTGAAAACCGAGTCCGAAATACATTAAATAGTATTTAAAATAAATAAAATTGAAATTTTGAGTTGAGGCGGGCCGCGTAGACCCACCCCAACACTCACGCGGGCGGTATCAAGGCCGAAACTTGATTCCGGTGGAATTTTAAGTTAAGGCGGGCCGCGTAAGCTTACCTTAACACTTACGCGGGCTGCGTGAGATCAACAACGCAGAGACACCAGAGGCCGACACGTGTCGACATCGTGGCGAGTCTAGGTGATGACTCGGATCACCTAAACTCGCTTATCTTCTACGCGGGCCGCGTGGGACCCAATTTCAGCAACTATATAAGCAGGCATCGGGTTTCAGTATTCCTCGTTCATTTCTTTTCTTTCTTAAGCGAATTTCTGAAGATATAGGCATAATATTCAAGTATTATACCCCCTAATTAGCAAGGTTCTGCCCCGTTGTAAGTATTATAACCCCAGTTTCGTAATAGATACGCTGCCCAATTGATTTAGGGTTCCGTAACAACTGTTGTGGTTCTGCCCGACGTAGTTGTTGGAATGCCGTCTCGGGGAGGGTATCATTAATATTTTCAAAGGGTTATGATACTAACCTATATACATTTGTGTAAATTATAGATTATTCCCAGGAAATCCTTACGCGAAGTCTAAGATAGCAATGTGAGTTTATCCAATTTTTGTTAACCTTTTTGTAATATTTTACAAAACCTTAATTGTTTTACAATGTAATTAAGCGGTGATTGAGTCTTTGTAGTTCTTCAATTATTGCCGGTATGTTGGGGTTTTGTATACAAAATTTACTACTGCGAGTAGTACGTCGGGACGACAATACGTTACCATTGGACAACGAGTTAGCCAATGTGTAATATGACCCACCAGTTAGGATTGACAGTACTGAATGAGTAATTGTGTAGAAATAAACAATGTGATCGCTCTCAATACTGTTTTAATTGATAAAATGTTTCTTGATTAAACTGGGATTCACTCACCAGTATTTCCCACTGACAAATGTTTTTAAAATGCGTTTCAGGTAACACAATGTGACAGCCAATTAGTAAAAAGCCAGCTGGAGAGCACTGAAGGCTTGGGAAAAATGTGGCTATAAAAGTTAACTAAAGGCGATGTTTTAAATTAAATAATATAGGGTTTATCCCTATAAACGTTTTGTAATAAGAAACTTGGGTTTTGCCCATGTTATTATTAATATTAAATATGGTGGTTTTACTCTGATAAATATTTCCTAACTACGGTCCTGATGTAAATTCCGCTGCCAAATTAACCAATTGATACCACCGAAACTCTGAGTTCGTGTCCGCCCGTTCCCTGGACAGATAAGGGATCGTGGGTTGCGACAGAAGGTGGTATCAGAGCCTAGCCACTGGTCTAAGCCAAAGAAGTGTTCTGCTGACACTTAAATTCTAAATTTTGTGTTAGGAAATAAATTACGGAATTATGTGCATAACTGTATTTATTTGTTATGTGTTATTTGATTATTTGTTAGTTTACAGTATGAGTGATCAAGGACCCTCAGACATGTGTCGTCAGTTGTCTGATTCACCTAGGAGTGAAGGTACCTCTTCACAGCCTGCCCTTTCTGGGTATTCTGTTGATCAGGAAGAAGGAATGTTTGCCTTTAAAGCTCAGTCAGAAGTGCCATTCCCTCATAAGAAACGAGGATGGTTCAGTAAGGAAGCCTTTGCGCGTAGGAAAAGAATGTGAAACTTGCAACAACAAAGGGTTCTAGCAGCCGCTAAGCGAAAGACAGATGCCCATACACAGGATATGCTTAATAAAAGCCTAGCCAATTTCCATATCCTAGCTATAACGGCTGCTGACCCAAGTCTGGAACAACTAGTAGCCCCACAACCACTAATCCCAGACCAACCCATGGAGATAGAAAACCCTGAAAACCAAGTGGAGATGCATGACTTCAAACCAGAGGAAATCCATAGGGTACAAGCACCAAACCCCCTAGACCCAAATTACGACCCCTGGTGGGACGATAATAGGGACTTTGTGCAACGTTACCCGATACATGAAGACACACCCATACAGAACATAGGAGCCTATCCAGGTATGGACCCTTTAGATCCTTATTACCATGATAACTACATTAGGGAGATCTTAGAAGATCCTTACCGATTTCAGGCACTTTCACCCCTATATCAGGAACCCGCACCCCAAATTCCGAACCAGTCCTAGAACCTGCACCCCCAATGAGTGCAGAAAACGTGCAAGAACTTAGGACATTTGGTGAGGAAATTTTAGAAAGCATTGAGAGAATGCGACAGGTGGGAGAGCGTCTCGTATGGAAATACGATGAGCGCAATATGGATTTTTGGATAAATCCATATCCATAGATGTGATGGAGGAGACGGTAATAATAATATAATAAAATAAAATAAAAATAAAGATAAAATAAAATATGTGTGTACGGATGCCTATCACTATTAGTGTGATTCTATTTCTGTTGGTATTATAATTTTTATTTCAGTACTAGTGTGTAATAGATGCATAATAGTATATGAAAATAGAGTAAAAGTCGCAATGATCGACGTTTTTTGTGACACTTCGGGTTTTACCCGCACGTTCTATTTCCGAACTGAGAGCCTTATTTAATTTGTGTGAACTGAACTTTTGATTTGATGTCTATTAGTATAAATTATATAAATTTTCTATACGAATTCATGATAATATGTGGACATAATATGTATATGTACATGCGTACAAAACAACAACTTTGGACTACCAAAGTTGTTAATCCCCTCATGGACACACATACAGAGGCCCAAAAGCAGCCCAAACACACTCACATTTCTACCCTAATTTGCATCAGGTGGTGGTATAAAAACAACAAATCTGCCGACAACTTAGGGATGTTTTAAATCAATCATTCTCATTTTCAGCAATCCTTAGACACCTCTTTTCTCTCTCACCTTAAACCCTTTCTTCCTAAAAACAAACCTGCAACATAAAACCCTTCTCCACCCTTCTTGGAGACCACCGAAGACCACTGGTGATGTCCGTGCACCCCCATCAACCTCCGGTAACACCTCTTTCACTCTGATTCCCCGACGGCAGTTCGAATCTTTCAACTCGGGATTCCTGTTTCTTCTACTCAGCTCGCACACCCGGTTCCGACGTCAAAAATCCAGGTTAGAAGGGTCGTTTCGT
This sequence comes from Helianthus tuberosus, assembly GCA_030545235.1. Taxonomy (NCBI): domain Eukaryota; kingdom Viridiplantae; phylum Streptophyta; class Magnoliopsida; order Asterales; family Asteraceae; genus Helianthus; species Helianthus tuberosus. The sequence continues at coordinate 71,573,897 of CM060447.1, read as the reverse complement.
TCTTTTTAAAGTTAAGCTTGATGTTCTGAATGTTGTCACTGAATACGTGTAACGACTTGTGTTAGCTGGAACTTCATATTTGCCTAATATATGAGTTGGATTTGATGGTTATAAGTAGCAATAATAATGATTCATGTTGATGCTTTAATTTGATGGGTTTCTTAAAGATGTACAACTATAAATGCCTTGTGTACAACCTGGTCATGCATAATATTTGAAGAATGAAAGATAATAGAGACGTGATACTGTATTCATTTGATCGATATTTAGGTCCATTAAGCAAGTCTTCTTTAGTTAGTTGTTGATAACAAAAATAATGGCAGATTGTTGAATGTTGTTTGGTTCGAAATATTAGGATGAAGGTGTGGTCTTTTCTATTTTGATTAAAGATGAGATGATGGTGTTGGAATGAAACCCAGATCTGTCGAATGTTTATGTAATATGACCTCCGATAATCTTGTTTAAAAACAACAAGATGATGATGATCTTGAATGAATCTATGTTAGATGAAATCCCTAGATGATGAACTGTATGAATGATGCCAAAAATATTTGAAATATATTAGTTTGATCTGATTTGATAATTGTACGATATGGTAGAACATGTTAATGAAATGTAATTGGATAGTACATGCTGATGGAATTTGATTGGACAGTACTATTCTGAAAATTCTAGAAGCATCAGCATGGAACAAGTCGAGACCTTAGTGTTGCGACTCGAGACTATCAATCATCACTCGAAACCAGACAAGGCACTTCAGGAGTCGAAACCAGCACGGTTGTGACTCGAGATCACCTGATCTTGACTCGAGACCGGCCTCGAGACCCCTACGGTTGCGACTCACATGTTCACAACTCGAGACCAGCTGTTGCGACTTCGAGTCCAGTGGTTGCAACTCGAGACCTCATAGTCTCGAGTCGAGACTATCCGGTTCCGACAGAACTGGTTTTGTAGGCCGGTTTGGTTATTGGGCAGCACACAGTTAGATGATACGATTTGGACAGGCCCAATAACATTGGTGGGCCTTATGCACTATATGTTAACTGATGTTTTGGACTGTGTGTTAGTATTAATGTCTAACTGTTACTATTTAACTGTTTACATGCTAGAATAGGCCCGATACCGTGTATGCTCGTATGCCATGCATGCTATGTGTTAGATACGTGTAGGATTTTACGTGACACTACTTGCATACGAACCTAACGAATATTAATAACCATAATAGGGTAAGGTTGACCAACGTAACACAAGTAAATTGACTACCGAGCAAAGCAAAGGTGAGTTCACTACCTTTTACTTAAAGCATGCGTTCCCGGTGGTTGGGAAACGGACAAAAACACTTTTCCTGGTTTGGGATTGCTTACTATCTCCTTGTGCGGGATACGGTATTTCTATCTCCTTTTGTGGGATACGGGTAACAACGCTATCCCCTTGTGAGGGATACAAACTGCTTTTCTCCCCTTAAATGGGACTCTTAGTTAATTACTGTTTATACAGGATGCAACAAGCAACACTAAACGAAACTCTATCACTCAAGTCCTCACTTCTTAATACCGATTAGTCGCCGGGGTCGGGCGAACGGGTTATTAGTTGATAGCGCTATTTAGGTCTCACCAACCTCACACCGTGCCCGCGTATGGGATCGGGCGTGAACTAATGTACTCTGGCAAAACCGTCAATGATGATAGAACATTGACGAACGGGGCACTCTACGGAAACGTACGGATGAATAGTGTTCGGTATTGTAAAAACAGTTTAGTCGCTTACTTATGGGGTAGCTCCCCATGGCATGTATAAACGGATAAATTAACTGGTTAAAACAAGTTTTTGGAAATAAAACTAGAAAACTCTAAACTCATGAACTCGCCAACGTTATGTTGACACTCTACTGCATGCTTTGCAGGTTGCTCGCTAACAACTTTGGACGAACGTTGCAATCGGATGGAGTGCGTGGTTCGTAAGTTCATAACTATTAAACTTGTGGTTTCAAATTACGATATGTTCTCCTCTCCCTTCCGCTGCAAACTTAAACTATGTTTTGAAAATTTAAATTAGGTCACTAATTATGCTAATGTTTATAACAATAACCAAAACGGTTCAAAATAATTAGTGGCTAAGATCCTGGTCGTCACATGCCTCGCGGTAATACTTCGCGTGTGGATTTTAAGGGTGTGACATATTGGTATCAGAGCCATTGGTTATAACGAACTAGGTTTTAAATATAAAATATTTTTGGTTTGGGAAAATTAAATATTTTTATATGAAAACCAGACTATAACCGTTCTTTAGAGGAAACCACAACGACACCACGCTCCGGATTGCAAGGTTCGTCAACCTCAAATACTCACCTGGTAATGGTAGTCTAACGGCATTTACTTGTGCATAACTTGTGTATAACGCATGTGTGTATGTGTATAATTAGCATATATGTGTTAGTATGTATGCGTATATTTAGTATTTAACACAGTGGATTATACGAAGACTAGGCTAGCGTGTTACGTGTTAAACAGGAGCGAGTCCTCCTAAAACCGGTTCGAAACCACAATACACTAAGGGCCAGGAACCAGTTATTCCAAGCCCTCGTCCATGTATTCCCTGATATCATCCCTGGACTGCCAATCGACGAGAGGGACGTCCACTCGATAGACCTGCCCAGGGAAGGCCTGCTACGAAGCACATAGAGAAGTTACGAGAACGAATCGACGAAGGGGAGCCACCCCTATATCGTGGGATATTAGAAAGAACGACGACGTCATTCGCATCCTTTTTACTTGCGTATTTCTTTTCCCGACTTAAGTAGTGAGACTTGTTCCCTCATACAACTGATCACCTAGATTCTTGAAGCATTCTAGTAAGTCTACACCTTTTGGGTTTCCGTTTGCACGTCTCGAACACGAAAATCATGCATGGTGTATGCTTCTTATTGTAGTGCCAGCAATCGTCTCACCTTTCCATTGACCACAGAGTTATTTCTCCCTAATCCCTCGTTACATGGTTAACCCCTATTCAAGTACAACCTTATACCTTAGCACGCCCCAAAACCCAACGAATTGATAACTTTCTTACAAACCGGCGTATTTGGAAGCGTGGCTAGATGAAGACACGAGCCAGTCAACCCACCGACGAGTACGGCGACCTTGATGCTTACCCTATCCTTCATTTGTCAAAACTGTTATTGTTTGATGACTTTCCTGATTCTGTGAATCCTTTCGCCAGCTTTCGTACGAATCCGCGTTTATTGCTCAGATGGTATCCCCGCTCCTATCGTTTCTTTATCATGACATCCACGTTTCTCCGTTTAGAAACCTTGACCAGATCTCTCTTCAGTTTGGTGAATTCAACAAACTCGACCTTTAGTCAGCAAACTTTTTATCCCTTGAAATTCAATAATGTGTTACTTCAATCGTACTTTCCTGAAAACCTGTTTTCATAGTTTCACGTCGAAACCCCCCCCCCCTCATACTGAGACCTTGACCAGATTTCCCTCTAGTTTGGGGAAATTCAGCAAGCTCGACTGCTAGTCAATAAACTTCTTGAATCTTAAAAATCATGACGTGTGATCCAAACGTATCCTTTCAGACATGTTTTTATTACCTTACATGGAAGTCTTTCGACGACACAAGCACTACTTCGGACTCGTCCTCGCGACTTCGGTAGTTTATTCAAATTTGGTTACTTACCGGTTTGGGAGATCACAAACTCGTTTTTCACACACGGCTCAGCTCAGAACATCTTGTTAGACGTTTTAGTGAACCTAAACCCCCCCGACCCATACGACGACCGTCCTTCTCTATCATTGGTTCTTGTTGTGCCATTCATACTGACGTAACACCTCTTATCGGCAAAACGACGTTCTTTATCCTAATCGCCCACGGCTTATGTACGACCAACTACCTCATCGACACCAGATAAATCCTTATTGCCGACCACCAAGCCTTTTATGTTTTGTCTCAAATTGAACGCATCAATTTTGACTACCCTTCTTGCATTGTCTCTCTACTCGTGTTATGTTTCACGGATTCCATGATCCTTATCCTACTCTGCTCTGCGCAAATCTCCGTTTGGACGAAATACTTCCTACGAATGTTACTCGTTGGGGCAACGAGCCAAGGATACCCCGGGGGTAACGGGTATCGCAAGCACTGTTCTTCGAACTCGATACGATCAACACCTAGTCACGACACTCGAATTTATTCCATCCTGTCAATATTCGACACTTGTTTCTTTCGGCGACGCCCGAACCTATTCTGAAAGTCAGTGGGGAATCCAAACGACTCCTACGCTTTACCTTGGAACTTCTACGACGCAAAACCGCCTTGCGCTAAGTTTTCAGTACACGACTTTTAACGCCACAAAGCCCGCATTTCTCGACCGTATACGCAACCTCTCACGATTTGAACTCAAAAGGGGCATCATCTAGCATTCGAGAGATCCTCAAACGATCCGCAACTCCAGCAACTGGAAGATAATCTATGAGGTGCTTCTATCTTACGCTATCATGTCCGGGGCATCGATAACATGTCTGCTGGTAACAACACACGACCAAAGAAACCGACAAGTTTCCGAACTTGCAACCATCTACTTGATAGAAGTAGATACTAGGCACGAGATGCCAACTTCTCTTTTACCTGATCGTAACCCACGTTTTGCATCCGATTCTTCGCAAGGCTGTGCACGAAGGACTTTTGGGCTCACTGTTAGGCATGAGCACCGCTTATCACCCGCAAACTGATGACTGGGCCAAACGCACCATCCAAACACTCAAAGGCATGCTAAGAACATGTGTTATCGACCCTTGGATACTAGTGACACTTCCCTTCTGTAGAATTCTCTTCCAACAACTGCTACCACACTAGCATTCAGACAGCACCATTTGAGGCATTGCACGAACGTAGATGCCGGTCACCTCTGTGTTGGGCGGAAGCCAAATTACCGGCCCAGAACTTGCACTTGACACAACGGGTGGGATTGCCCAGAATAGCCAACGCATGGCGGCAGCTCCAGACCGTCCGAAAGATTACGCGGATAAGCATAGGAAACCTCTAGAATTCCTAGTCGGAGACTGGGTTCTACATAAAGTCTCACCATGGAAAGGTGTGGTACGTTTTGGCAAAAGGGGCAAGCTTAATCCGCGATACGTTGGACCTTTCGAGATTACCGAGAGGATCGGCAAGGTAACTTACAGACTGAATCTGTCTGAAGAGCTGAGCGCGGTACACAACGTTTTTCATGTATCGAATCTGAAGAAGTGTCTGTCAGATGAAACGCTTATCGTTCCTTTTAAAGAACTCACTGTTGATGACCAGCTACGTTTCGTTGAGGAACCGGTTGAGATCGTGGACCGAGTAATCAAAACCCTCAAACGTAGCATAATACCTATCGTACGGGTTCGTTAGAACTCACGTCGTGGCCCAGAGTTTACCTGGGAACGAGAAGACCAGATGATGCGCAAATATCCCCAACTGTTTTCAAACAAAGCTTCCAACACTGAGGCTACAGCAGAATTTCGGGACGAATAGTGTTCGGTATTGTAAAAACAGTTTAGTCGCTTACTTATGGGGTAGCTCCCCATGGCATGTATAAACGGATAAATTAACTGGTTAAAACAAGTTTTTGGAAATAAAACTAGAAAACTCTAAACTCGTGAACTCGCCAACGTTATGTTGACACTCTACTGCATGCTTTGCAGGTTGCTCGCTAACAACTTTGGACGAACGTTGCAATCGGATGGAGTGCGTGGTTCGTAAGTTCATAACTATTAAACTTGTGGTTTCAAATTACGATATGTTCTCCTTTCCCTTCCGCTGCAAACTTAAACTATGTTTTGAAAATTTAAATTAGGTCACTAATTATGCTAATGTTTATAACAATAACCAAAACGGTTCAAAATAATTAGTGGCTAAGATCCTGGTCGTCACATGCCTCGCGGTAATACTTCGCGTATGGATTTTGAGGGTGTGACATTTTTGGCTAGATTGCGTGTCATGTGATTAACTATATTAAATATTATCTTGTGATATTAATATGGGGTAAATGTTTAAAATTCAGATGGCCGATGAAGGAAATCTGAATAATGATAACCAGAGTAACATTAACGTGGTTAATGAGAATCCAAGCATCAATAACAATGGAAACCAAATGGATAATAGTGTTGTTCAACATATAGTGGCACAAGGAATCATAGATGCAATGCCATTTATTATTCAAACTATTCAAGAAGCGAATAATAAAAGTAAGCATAGCAGTAAGCGACCCATTGAACCCGAAAACAACGTAAACAATGGACCCGTACTTCAAATGTCCATTCCCAAAAGGAGAAGAACCCTGTCTTACGGTTGTTCTTATAAAGAATTCTGATCTTGTAAACCAATGGAATTCTCGGGCAAAGAAGGGGCCATTGCAACTCTACGCTGGATAGAGAAGACTGATGCAGTCTTAAGAATAAGCAAGTGTGCTGAAGAAGATAAGATATTGTTTGCCTCAAATCTGTTTAAGAATTCAGCACTAGAATGGTGGAACACTATCCTCCAATCAAGAGGAAGTGATAGAACTTACAATATGGTCCAAAACCTCAACAGGTTTCTATAGTAATTCTTGTCGTTTGTCATTGACGTGAATCTTATTTGTGGGAACAACGACTGTTCCTTAAGTCAGACTCCTCTAACGATTAGACACATGAATGTGTCGCGATCACTACTGATCTTTTTCTGGGAGTTTCATCTTGTGAACAATGGTTCTGATCCCTACATCGGGGATTCAACCTTTTCATTTTCCAAATCACCCTACGCCTTCTCTAGGCGAGGCTCTCATTTTAGTCATACTTCTTGTCTCAAATTCTTTCGACTTATGCCGCTCATCGGCGTAATTTTTCTGTATTCTGCGGGCTGTCCTGATATGATCACATATCTGAAGGATCTTGCCTCTAGTTTTTCCTGGGCCATTTCGGGCCGGTTGATTGTTTATTTTCGGTCTCCGTTCAACGCGACGGGGATCGTCTTGTTATGTTCTATCTGAAGCTTCACACGAGGCGATTTTTAACGGCGATGTGATAAATATGGTTGTAGGAAGACTCTACTATGGGCAAGTGAGTGTTCCAACTTTTCGTTAAAGTTTATCACACAAGCACGTATCATGTCCATTCAGTCTGCATCGTTCAGCAGCTCAGTTCATATTCGAGTTCTTACGATCATCGGTGTGTTGCAACCCTTGTGATCAATAAAGATCGTGCAACGTTTTCTTTCAGGTACTGGTGTCCAGTTGCAGCGCGCAATCACTGTATCTATCTCAAGATCTCTTCTCGTGATTCCTTAATCAATGTGCCGCGTGTGCAATGTCGTGGTCTCGTTGTATCGACGTACAATCGAGACTTTGTCGAGAGACGTCACATAATTGCAACTCTAGCTCCTTAGCTCTTGGTTGCAGGGTTGGCGTGAATTTCGTTCTTATCCACCATGTATCTTAAAGTTCTCCCTTCGCGAACTCGAAATCCGCTTTTCGTCATCATTGCACATAACTGTGCTTTCTCTAAGAGTTGCAAGGTAAATTGCAGCTGTTGCTCACGACCTTCCTTGGTCATTGGCCATATTAGAATGTAGTCAATATGTATATGACTTATCCAGGATTGGCTCACACGTTCGATTCATGAGGTCCATGAATATTGTCGATGCATGTGTTAAGCCAAATGATACGACAAGGATCTTGTAATGCTCGAAGCAAGTCCTATAGGTCGTTTTAGGGATATTTCCACTTGTATTCACAGTGGAGGACCTCTTGTCCTCAAATTGATCTTTGAGTGGTAACTGGAACCTTACGATTGGCTCATTTGTGTCACCAGTCCCTGGCAAAGGATTCTGATCCTCAATTTTCTAAAGTTTATGTAAAGTGGAGACTACCAACTTTCTCCTTGTCTCCTAAACTAAGGATGTTATGTCCTTAATTTCCTCTGTCTAGCAGCTCTTGCAGTTATATCAGAGGTTCATGCTTCGCTGGTGAAGTTAGTCGGTATGGCGTCATTCGTCACTGGTGCTGCTCCTGGCACGCGATTTATTCTGAACTCCTCTCGTCGCTACAGAGAGGCGTTCCTGGCAAGTCTTCTGAAGAGGCTACTGGGACATCTTCCATCACGGGGATGTTCTCAGGCTCTGCAGTCTACTCGGAGGCGTTTCTATGCCTCTTCGACCAATGAGGAATGTCGTAGCTCTGTCGCCTTGTGGGGTCTATCATCCTTGCACCTATTGCAGGAAAGTTGGGTTTCATCATTCGCAAGAGGGATGCGTCTGATTTTCTCATATCAAACGACGTCAGCTGTATACTTGGATTTCCGATCCATGCTGACTATCATATTATGACTTCGCGAGTCAAGGGTAACAGAAGGTTCAGGCCTTCTGAGTTCCTAAAATATAATTCCTTACTTGCTTCATCGGCTTCACTAGCCTTCTATATGCCTATTTCGAAAGAATATGGGACGTCTATTTTATTTGAAACTAGGCAAGCAGTCTCTTATGTTCTAAGCATGCAAGGTTACAGTTGATGCCCGTATCTATCAGAAAAAGATGCATAAGGTTGGTTAATAGGGAACGCACCCGTAACCGCATCTGGATCCTGGCGCGCTTCACGAGCTGCGATCGTGAAAACCCTTCCTTGCTTGCTTCTTCCTAGGGCAATCTTTCCTAAAGTGCCCTGCTTCACCACATTTGTAGCAACCTGGTATTCTCTTATTTCTTCCATCTGGGTCCTTCGCCCAACAGGCATCCTTGCTGTGCCCTTCTTTTCCACACTTTCCGCACGTAGGCCTTAGACATCGACCTTCATGGTGAAAAGTGCATTCCCCGCATCTTGGCTTAGTCCCCGAGTATAATTTACCACCAGCCTTATTAGTGGCTCCATCAGTTTTCCTTCCAGGCGGCGGGTTCACTTTCTTTCTTTTGCCTATTTTAGAGCTTCCATAGTTGACTTGGGTGCTCATCTTTAGGTTCGAAGACTTCCTCTTCTTATTGCCTGATGACTCCACATGAGTCTCTTTCTTGTTATCCTCAGATTCTGAAAATTTTCCCGCACGTAGAGCTTCTTCAGTAAGGGTGACACTCATATCGATAGCCTCTGCAATGGTTGAGGGCTTTGAGGTAGTAACCATGCTCCTGATCTGAGGTGCAAGTCCCCAAATGAATCGTTCAACCCTTTTGAATTCCGGTTTGACTAAGTAGGGGACGACCCTAGACAAGTCGTGAAATCGTTGGACGTATTCAGAAATCTTCGGTCCGTCCATTTTTAAGTTCCAGAACTCCACCTCAATCTTCTGGATTTCAGCCCTAGAACAGTATTTCTTTTCCATCATTTCCTTGAGCTCGTCCCAGTTTAGTGCATAAGCAGCATCCGCACCAAGGGTTTGAACCTGAAGGTTCCACCAGGAGAGTGCGCCGTCTACGAATAACCCTGAGATATAAGTAACACTCTGTTGAGGTGAGCAGTTACTCATTCTTAGAATGGAGTCAGTCTTTTCTGCCCAACGTACAAATGTAACGGCACCTCCTGTGCCATCAAAATTCAGTGGCTTGCAGTCCAGGAATTGTTTATAGGTGCAGCCAGTTGGAGGGTTATTCCCAGCAGTGCCATCGTTGTGCTTAGAGCGGAGGGCTTCATGTCGAGCAATCGCCTGTGAGATGCATTCTTGCAGCTCGGCTTCTGTTCTTGGTAGCGTACTGGTGTTTGTGTCTCGCCTGGGCGGCATTCTCTTCTGCCAAAATGGTATGAAGTAGGTTAGACAACATTCCAATTGTCTATGAGATACCTAGCACCATAAGCCATCATGTAATCACCCAATTTCACATGTATATATAATCAATGTATGAGCGAGGAAACAGTTACTGAGCCCTCACATAGGCTTGCCAACTTGGCTTATTGTTTGAAATGAACTCAAGGCTACATCGCCTTGGTCATTCAAGTTTCAGTTATTTCCTGCTTCATTGATTTTCTTAGGTCTTTAGCTTTACTGGTGCGTATATTTCCCCTTTGATGGGGTTGCTTGGGTGGAGGTGATAGGAAGTGTATCGTCGCTGATTCTTTCCTGAATGTCATTCCACCTCTCTTGCTTAAATATCGTCTTCTCAAACGTCTCGTATGCAGGTAGAAGCGTCAGTCACGAAGTAGGCAAAGACAGGCTTCCTACTTTCTAACGTGCTAAAGCACTGATCTATGTGCTGTTCTACCAGATGAAGGTGAGGACACCTATAGATTAATTTTGTATGGTTTTCATTAGCTCGACCCGCAGAGTCCACTAGGATTTCTGTGCACTACAAGTCGTTATTACGTGGGCCCCCGTCATAATAAATTGTCTTGCACAGTTACCCCAATTTTCTCTCGTCCAAGCAGATGATCCATCAAGGAGGGGACACTACTGTCCTTATACCTCTGTCATGGAAAGGACCTTTGCGATGGTCCACGCGTTAACATTCATTATCGTTACGCGCGTATAGGCACGATGATTAGATGGAATAGGAATATAGAGAATTCCTAGTAGTTGGAGGGGCACCTTCGAGATGAATACTTCATCTTCCTTTTCTGGTCAAGTATGTCGTTAATCTTGCTGCACATAAGCCGCAGGGATCTCGTCCCGTTGATTGAGAATTTGATCAAGGTTGCCGCCTCTGCCTCGTCGTCATCACCGTAGTTAGGCATCTTCACGATCGAGAGAGAAGAGCAGCCATCTCCTACGGAAGCAAGCTCAGCATCTTGTTTGGTAATCACTCCCAGCCATGAGCTTTGCAAAGGACGCGAGGTCGGTAGCTTCACCGTGCGAGTCACGTACAGTAATAGGAGTCGGAGTCGAAAGTATATTTATTCACGTCAATAATCATTCCGTACACTTATTTGTATGTATGTATATCAATAACATATATGCTACTTAGCATAATCAAGCATTTTAATGCATTATATCACGTATAACTCTCGTTTTTGGGGGTCATTTTGCTTTTGGCAAGTCTAACTCGTGTAGACTACGCTTTGATTGGCACCTTATTTTAAAGGTATTCCTCACTAATGTCCTTGCCTTGTATTTTCTTTGTAAAGTGTCTGACTCGTGGATCTTGGCGCTTTTGTGAATGCAATGAAAACCTTTTTGAAAAATGTTTTCGTGAGAGAACTCTAGTGATTGTAGTCTAGACTCGAGAAAGAATCCTAGTTCACTACAATCGAAGCTCTGATACCAAACTGTCACACCCTGTCTTTTGCGGAAGCGTATGATGTGTGACTAGCTTGTTATCATTGCATTCAATCGTAATAAACAACTACATGATCAAAACGATGTTCATCCCTTTATAAAAATTTAAGTATCACAAACACTTGTTATTTAAGTTTTCAAAACACGACCTTTGACAAGGTTACAATTCAACAAAAGTGGATGACATCTAAACTTGTAGTCTACTTCTAGTTATGACACTTGCGCCCAAGATCCATCCTGTCACCTGAAATACATGTAATTTTGGAAAACATCAACATAAAGTTGAGCGAGTTCATGCGTCTTGTTTATCTTGTATGAAAACATAGTTTGTAACCTCTACAAATCAAGTATTCATTGTATAAATCACGTTTTCTTGTGTACACCACGTACTAAATGAGTGTTTGAGCAAGGACATTAAGGCATGTGAGGACATAGGGAGCTTTAGTATTTTCTCCTTTCACTGTGTCGATTTTCCCTCGACTGTGTTGATTAACCTCGACTGCGTCAATTTTCCTTGACTGTGTCGATTTCCCTCGACTGTGTCGATTAACCTCGACTGTGTCGATTTCCCTCGACTGGGACACCGAAGCACTCAAATGGTCACATAAGGACCCTGAGTGGGGCTCGGCCGTACCCGTTAGATCTAACCCTCGTCCCTAATTAAGTATTAATGGCATTTCTGTATTTAGTCTATGCTCACATGATCTAGTATTTTCTAGGCTTTTCTTAAAGCTCGTCATGTTGCACTCACCACGAGTGCTTCTCGTATTTTTACCCTTTGTAAAAATTATAATATTTGTAACATGTATTTCACCCCCGAGAGTTATAAAAACTGAAAACAGTTAAAGAAAAGGGGGAGCATGAACTCACAACTTTGCGTTCCTGTGCGTCGTAAACTTCACCGGATTTGCTTAATTAACGTCGTAACCTATACGCGTTTTCTTAACGTTAGTCACTAGACTTGCGTCGCACAAGTACAGTCACTCTCTTTTGTATATATATTCTTGTGTTAAAAATATTTTATATTTTTAACTAAGTATCTCACTTATATTATTTTCTCAAAAATTAATATAAGTATCTCGTGTTTTGCACTTTGCACCCGAATTATGTATCTCGTATGATGTATGTGTATTTTTATGTTTATACTCCTCATGAGTATTTAGTGTATTTTTAGGTCTTAATACACTAGCACGTATAACACATATTTTATACACTTAGCACAAAAGTTGGTGATAAAATAATATATATTTTTCTCTAAAAAAATATACATACTTATATCCATTTTTATTCTTGAAGAAATCCTCATTTCTTATCACCAAAAATTAAGGAAACCTTGGTAATACTTTAAATACATTTTTAGGGAATAAGTTTCTCAAAAACTTATATTTTTCTAAGTGTCAAAATTTATAAAAATTTTGACAGAGTTTCCCCTAAAAATGGAGGTCTCCCATGTTTTCAAAACATGTGTTTATTTTCTTTTAAATCGTCAACAATCATCAACAACAATCATCAACAATAATCATCAACAATAATCACTAATTTCTCCATTTCATGAACTTGAATATTTACAACAAAAAAAATGTGTAGTAACTTACTAGCACATTTAGTAAGTCTCGTTATCTTTAAAAATAAGTTTTATTTCTTAAAAACTTAATTTTTAAAGAATATGAAGTTTCACAATTTCTTGTCGGTTTTTACGAAAATTATTTCTTTGTTAAAACTTTTGTTACACAAGTGTCCACGCACTTGTTTGTTCATAAAAACACCTCTACTTCATGAAAGATCCGGTTTTAAAACATGGTTTTGTCTTATAGTTGGTCTTTCGAAAATACCACTTGTAGATCTTTAGATCTACTAGTTTAGAACTCCATTTCATAAGAAAAATCGTTTTTACACAAGTTCATGTTTGTGAGTGAAAGGGTTCGTCATCTAGTTCTTTTTTTTTTTACACTAAACATAGCGCTAGTTCATGTTCCATGAACATGATCTAGCGTGGTTTGATGACGATCCATTCTAACACTAGCAATCAACAACAATAAATAATTATAGCAAAACTAGTTTCAAAAGTTTTACACTAATATTCATTTATTAACCACCATGTTTATTATTTTTAGTAGACTTTTAGTTTTTGGTCGCCAGTGTTCATGATTTTTACCCGTTAAATTTCTTATTAACCACTTTAGATATGAACAATAGGGTGTTTAGAGTCACTTACTACTAGCTCGAGGCTAGGGAAGAAACTAGACGAAAAACGGGTGGTTAAAAGCGTCGTAGAGAGGTCCTTGGCAATCCGCAAGCACCAAGCTTCCTTATGCGTGATCCTTCACACTTGTAGGTATGTAAAATAACAAGATTGAAAATTGAAGGTGGTTGGGTGGGTGGCTATGGTTTCGGCCGAGATATCTAAGTGAGGGGAGAGAGAGCTTCAAGTTTGTAGTGTGGGTTAAATGAATGTTATGGACCTAGAGATATATTTATAACTCATATCAACATAATTATCCATGGGATCATATGCTTACTAGATATGAAACAAGTGAGATTATTTTAATCAAATATGTAAGAGGGTGTCCCCTCATGGAACCGAACTTGTTTATGGGGAGGGGGTATTCGGTTCATTTTCAACTAGTTATTTAAGTATAGTTAGTTAGTTAGATTTTTAAATTAGAAATTTAAATTAGTTATTAGTGGGTAGTAAATTATAACGGGTGTTAGGGTATTCGGGGACCCTAACTGGCTCAGAAAAGAAAAATAGTGTCAATGACAATATTTTATGTTCCGGGTTAAGTCCGGTTGTACGGTTGGATATTACTCCGTTAAAGTGCTAAATTACACTTTTTAGTGTCTTTTAAGTACCCTTCTTGTACCCTTTCAATTCCCAACGCTTAGGGAAATATTCTGGTTGATAAAACGAAATTTCTGCATAATATTTATATGTTTAAATGCTGAATTATTGCTGAATTATACAAAATTCTGCACTTAAAGTGCGTTTCGGGTGCTTTTTAGTGCTTATTCTTGCTTTCGCAATGTCTATAAATTAAACCCTTATATGTACTCTTGGGTTTTAATGTACTTTTGCCGTCGGACCTACACCTAGGCCTCAATTCTAATGTCTGACTGCTTTCTGCAGTTCTGTTGACACGATGTGTCTTACCGGTGAGTTTACTAATATTTTTGACGCAACGCTATCATAACGTAATTCTTGTAGCATATATCATGCATGAATTTATTTGTATGGAATTCAGAAATTTATTTTTCTGGTAAACTAGATCATGTACAGTTATTAAAGCACAAATTACTGTTCATCTAGTGTACGGAATGTACGGAAAAGTGACGGTTGTCACAGTCTCCCCCCATTAAAAGAATTTCGTCCCGAAATTCAAGCGATGCCATCGGTCGCAGGGGAGTTGTGAAACCAATATGGTCACTTAGATTCATGATTTGTCTTCATGTTCCCATGAAATCTCTGGGTCATGTCATGAATTCTATCATACTCAAATAAGTCGATCATGATTTTTCTGTATCTTGTGGACTCTTGGTCCATAACCTCAACAGGTTTCTGTAGTATCACGGACTCTTGGTCCAAAACCTCAACAGGTTTCTATAGTAATTCTTGTCGTTTGTCATTGACGTGAATCTTATTTGTGGGAACAACGACTGTTCCTTAAGTCAGACTCCTCTAACGATTAGACACATGAATGTGTCGCGATCACTACTGATCTTTTTCTGGGAGTTTCATCTTGTGAACAATGGTTCTGATCCCTACACCGGGGATTCAACCTTTTCATTTTCCAAATCACCCTACGCCTTCTCTAGGCGAGGCTCTCATTTTAGTCATACTTCTTGTCTCAAATTCTTTCGACTTATGCCGCTCATCGGCGTAATTTTTCTGTATTCTGCGGGCTGTCCTGATATGATCACATATCTGAAGGATCTTGCCTCTAGTTTTTCCTGGGCCATTTCGGGCCGGTTGATTGTTTATTTTCGGTCTCCGTTCAACGCGACGGGGATCGTCTTGTTATGTTCTATCTGAAGCTTCACACGAGGCGATTTTTAACGGCGATGTGATAAATATGGTTGTAGGAAGACTCTACTATGGGCAAGTGAGTGTTCCAACTTTTCGTTAAAGTTTATCACACAAGCACGTATCATGTCCATTCAGTCTGCATCGTTCAGCAGCTCAGTTCATATTCGAGTTCTTACGATCATCGGTGTGTTGCAACCCTTGTGATCAATAAAGATCGTGCAACGTTTTCTTTCAGGTACTGGTGTCCAGTTGCAGCGCGCAATCACTGTATCTATCTCAAGATCTCTTCTCGTGATTCCTTAATCAATGTGCCGCGTGTGCAATGTCGTGGTCTCGTTGTATCGACGTACAATCGAGACTTTGTCGAGAGACGTCACATAATTGCAACTCTAGCTCCTTAGCTCTTGGTTGCAGGGTTGGCGTGAATTTCGTTCTTATCCACCATGTATCTTAAAGTTCTCCCTTCGCGAACTCGAAATCCGCTTTTCGTCATCATTGCACATAACTGTGCTTTCTCTAAGAGTTGCAAGGTAAATTGCAGCTGTTGCTCACGACCTTCCTTGGTCATTGGCCATATTAGAATGTAGTCAATATGTATATGACTTATCCAGGATTGGCTCACACGTTCGATTCATGAGGTCCATGAATATTGTCGATGCATGTGTTAAGCCAAATGATACGACAAGGATCTTGTAATGCTCGAAGCAAGTCCTATAGGTCGTTTTAGGGATATTTCCACTTGTATTCACAGTGGAGGACCTCTTGTCCTCAAATTGATCTTTGAGTGGTAACTGGAACCTTACGATTGGCTCATTTGTGTCACCAGTCCCTGGCAAAGGATTCTGATCCTCAATTTTCTAAAGTTTATGTAAAGTGGAGACTACCAACTTTCTCCTTGTCTCCTAAACTAAGGATGTTATGTCCTTAATTTCCTCTGTCTAGCAGCTCTTGCAGTTATATCAGAGGTTCATGCTTCGCTGGTGAAGTTAGTCGGTATGGCGTCATTCGTCACTGGTGCTGCTCCTGGCACGCGATTTATTCTGAACTCCTCTCGTCGCTACAGAGAGGCGTTCCTGGCAAGTCTTCTGAAGAGGCTACTGGGACATCTTCCATCACGGGGATGTTCTCAGGCTCTGCAGTCTACTCGGAGGCGTTTCTATGCCTCTTCGACCAATGAGGAATGTCGTAGCTCTGTCGCCTTGTGGGGTCTATCATCCTTGCACCTATTGCAGGAAAGTTGGGTTTCATCATTCGCAAGAGGGATGCGTCTGATTTTCTCATATCAAACGACGTCAGCTGTATACTTGGATTTCCGATCCATGCTGACTATCATATTATGACTTCGCGAGTCAAGGGTAACAGAAGGTTCAGGCCTTCTGAGTTCCTAAAATATAATTCCTTACTTGCTTCATCGGCTTCACTAGCCTTCTATATGCCTATTTCGAAAGAATATGGGACGTCTATTTTATTTGAAACTAGGCAAGCAGTCTCTTATGTTCTAAGCATGCAAGGTTACAGTTGATGCCCGTATCTATCAGAAAAAGATGCATAAGGTTGGTTAATAGGGAACGCACCCGTAACCGCATCTGGATCCTGGCGCGCTTCACGAGCTGCGATCGTGAAAACCCTTCCTTGCTTGCTTCTTCCTAGGGCAATCTTTCCTAAAGTGCCCTGCTTCACCACATTTGTAGCAACCTGGTATTCTCTTATTTCTTCCATCTGGGTCCTTCGCCCAACAGGCATCCTTGCTGTGCCCTTCTTTTCCACACTTTCCGCACGTAGGCCTTAGACATCGACCTTCATGGTGAAAAGTGCATTCCCCGCATCTTGGCTTAGTCCCCGAGTATAATTTACCACCAGCCTTATTAGTGGCTCCATCAGTTTTCCTTCCAGGCGGCGGGTTCACTTTCTTTCTTTTGCCTATTTTAGAGCTTCCATAGTTGACTTGGGTGCTCATCTTTAGGTTCGAAGACTTCCTCTTCTTATTGCCTGATGACTCCACATGAGTCTCTTTCTTGTTATCCTCAGATTCTGAAAATTTTCCCGCACGTAGAGCTTCTTCAGTAAGGGTGACACTCATATCGATAGCCTCTGCAATGGTTGAGGGCTTTGAGGTAGTAACCATGCTCCTGATCTGAGGTGCAAGTCCCCAAATGAATCGTTCAACCCTTTTGAATTCCGGTTTGACTAAGTAGGGGACGACCCTAGACAAGTCGTGAAATCGTTGGACGTATTCAGAAATCTTCGGTCCGTCCATTTTTAAGTTCCAGAACTCCACCTCAATCTTCTGGATTTCAGCCCTAGAACAGTATTTCTTTTCCATCATTTCCTTGAGCTCGTCCCAGTTTAGTGCATAAGCAGCATCCGCACCAAGGGTTTGAACCTGAAGGTTCCACCAGGAGAGTGCGCCGTCTACGAATAACCCTGAGATATAAGTAACACTCTGTTGAGGTGAGCAGTTACTCATTCTTAGAATGGAGTCAGTCTTTTCTGCCCAACGTACAAATGTAACGGCACCTCCTGTGCCATCAAAATTCAGTGGCTTGCAGTCCAGGAATTGTTTATAGGTGCAGCCAGTTGGAGGGTTATTCCCAGCAGTGCCATCGTTGTGCTTAGAGCGGAGGGCTTCATGTCGAGCAATCGCCTGTGAGATGCATTCTTGCAGCTCGGCTTCTGTTCTTGGTAGCGTACTGGTGTTTGTGTCTCGCCTGGGCGGCATTCTCTTCTGCCAAAATGGTATGAAGTAGGTTAGACAACATTCCAATTGTCTATGAGATACCTAGCACCATAAGCCATCATGTAATCACCCAATTTCACATGTATATATAATCAATGTATGAGCGAGGAAACAGTTACTGAGCCCTCACATAGGCTTGCCAACTTGGCTTATTGTTTGAAATGAACTCAAGGCTACATCGCCTTGGTCATTCAAGTTTCAGTTATTTCCTGCTTCATTGATTTTCTTAGGTCTTTAGCTTTACTGGTGCGTATATTTCCCCTTTGATGGGGTTGCTTGGGTGGAGGTGATAGGAAGTGTATCGTCGCTGATTCTTTCCTGAATGTCATTCCACCTCTCTTGCTTAAATATCGTCTTCTCAAACGTCTCGTATGCAGGTAGAAGCGTCAGTCACGAAGTAGGCAAAGACAGGCTTCCTACTTTCTAACGTGCTAAAGCACTGATCTATGTGCTGTTCTACCAGATGAAGGTGAGGACACCTATAGATTAATTTTGTATGGTTTTCATTAGCTCGACCCGCAGAGTCCACTAGGATTTCTGTGCACTACAAGTCGTTATTACGTGGGCCCCCGTCATAATAAATTGTCTTGCACAGTTACCCCAATTTTCTCTCGTCCAAGCAGATGATCCATCAAGGAGGGGACACTACTGTCCTTATACCTCTGTCATGGAAAGGACCTTTGCGATGGTCCACGCGTTAACATTCATTATCGTTACGCGCGTATAGGCACGATGATTAGATGGAATAGGAATATAGAGAATTCCTAGTAGTTGGAGGGGCACCTTCGAGATGAATACTTCATCTTCCTTTTCTGGTCAAGTATGTCGTTAATCTTGCTGCACATAAGCCGCAGGGATCTCGTCCCGTTGATTGAGAATTTGATCAAGGTTGCCGCCTCTGCCTCGTCGTCATCACCGTAGTTAGGCATCTTCACGATCGAGAGAGAAGAGCAGCCATCTCCTACGGAAGCAAGCTCAGCATCTTGTTTGGTAATCACTCCCAGCCATGAGCTTTGCAAAGGACGCGAGGTCGGTAGCTTCACCGTGCGAGTCACGTACAGTAATAGGAGTCGGAGTCGAAAGTATATTTATTCACGTCAATAATCATTCCGTACACTTATTTGTATGTATGTATATCAATAACATATATGCTACTTAGCATAATCAAGCATTTTAATGCATTATATCACGTATAACTCTCGTTTTTGGGGGTCATTTTGCTTTTGGCAAGTCTAACTCGTGTAGACTACGCTTTGATTGGCACCTTATTTTAAAGGTATTCCTCACTAATGTCCTTGCCTTGTATTTTCTTTGTAAAGTGTCTGACTCGTGGATCTTGGCGCTTTTGTGAATGCAATGAAAACCTTTTTGAAAAATGTTTTCGTGAGAGAACTCTAGTGATTGTAGTCTAGACTCGAGAAAGAATCCTAGTTCACTACAATCGAAGCTCTGATACCAAACTGTCACACCCTGTCTTTTGCGGAAGCGTATGATGTGTGACTAGCTTGTTATCATTGCATTCAATCGTAATAAACAACTACATGATCAAAACGATGTTCATCCCTTTATAAAAATTTAAGTATCACAAACACTTGTTATTTAAGTTTTCAAAACACGACCTTTGACAAGGTTACAATTCAACAAAAGTGGATGACATCTAAACTTGTAGTCTACTTCTAGTTATGACACTTGCGCCCAAGATCCATCCTGTCACCTGAAATACATGTAATTTTGGAAAACATCAACATAAAGTTGAGCGAGTTCATGCGTCTTGTTTATCTTGTATGAAAACATAGTTTGTAACCTCTACAAATCAAGTATTCATTGTATAAATCACGTTTTCTTGTGTACACCACGTACTAAATGAGTGTTTGAGCAAGGACATTAAGGCATGTGAGGACATAGGGAGCTTTAGTATTTTCTCCTTTCACTGTGTCGATTTTCCCTCGACTGTGTTGATTAACCTCGACTGCGTCAATTTTCCTTGACTGTGTCGATTTCCCTCGACTGTGTCGATTAACCTCGACTGTGTCGATTTCCCTCGACTGGGACACCGAAGCACTCAAATGGTCACATAAGGACCCTGAGTGGGGCTCGGCCGTACCCGTTAGATCTAACCCTCGTCCCTAATTAAGTATTAATGGCATTTCTGTATTTAGTCTATGCTCACATGATCTAGTTTTTCTAGGCTTTTCTTAAAGCTCGTCATGTTGCACTCACCACGAGTGCTTCTCGTATTTTTACCCTTTGTAAAAATTATAATATTTGTAACATGTATTTCACCCCCGAGAGTTATAAAAACTGAAAACAGTTAAAGAAAAGGGGGAGCATGAACTCACAACTTTGCGTTCCTGTGCGTCGTAAACTTCACCGGATTTGCTTAATTAACGTCGTAACCTATACGCGTTTTCTTAACGTTAGTCACTAGACTTGCGTCGCACAAGTACAGTCACTCTCTTTTGTATATATATTCTTGTGTTAAAAATATTTTATATTTTTAACTAAGTATCTCACTTATATTATTTTCTCAAAAATTAATATAAGTATCTCGTGTTTTGCACTTTGCACCCGAATTATGTATCTCGTATGATGTATGTGTATTTTTATGTTTATACTCCTCATGAGTATTTAGTGTATTTTTAGGTCTTAATACACTAGCACGTATAACACATATTTTATACACTTAGCACAAAAGTTGGTGATAAAATAATATATATTTTTCTCTAAAAAAATATACATACTTATATCCATTTTTATTCTTGAAGAAATCCTCATTTCTTATCACCAAAAATTAAGGAAACCTTGGTAATACTTTAAATACATTTTTAGGGAATAAGTTTCTCAAAAACTTATATTTTTCTAAGTGTCAAAATTTATAAAAATTTTGACAGAGTTTCCCCTAAAAATGGAGGTCTCCCATGTTTTCAAAACATGTGTTTATTTTCTTTTAAATCGTCAACAATCATCAACAACAATCATCAACAATAATCATCAACAATAATCACTAATTTCTCCATTTCATGAACTTGAATATTTACAACAAAAAAAATGTGTAGTAACTTACTAGCACATTTAGTAAGTCTCGTTATCTTTAAAAATAAGTTTTATTTCTTAAAAACTTTATTTTTAAAGAATATGAAGTTTCACAATTTCTTGTCGGTTTTTACGAAAATTATTTCTTTGTTAAAACTTTTGTTACACAAGTGTCCACGCACTTGTTTGTTCATAAAAACACCTCTACTTCATGAAAGATCCGGTTTTAAAACATGGTTTTGTCTTATAGTTGGTCTTTCGAAAATACCACTTGTAGATCTTTAGATCTACTAGTTTAGAACTCCATTTCATAAGAAAAATCGTTTTTACACAAGTTCATGTTTGTGAGTGAAAGGGTTCGTCATCTAGTTCTTTTTTTTTTTTTTACACTAAACATAGCGCTAGTTCATGTTCCATGAACATGATCTAGCGTGGTTTGATGACGATCCATTCTAACACTAGCAATCAACAACAATAAATAATTATAGCAAAACTAGTTTCAAAAGTTTTACACTAATATTCATTTATTAACCACCATGTTTATTATTTTTAGTAGACTTTTAGTTTTTGGTCTCCAGTGTTCATGATTTTTACCCGTTAAATTTCTTATTAACCACTTTAGATATGAACAATAGGGTGTTTAGAGTCACTTACTACTAGCTCGAGGCTAGGGAAGAAACTAGACGAAAAACGGGTGGTTAAAAGCGTCGTAGAGAGGTCCTTGGCAATCCGCAAGCACCAAGCTTCCTTATGCGTGATCCTTCACACTTGTAGGTATGTAAAATAACAAGATTGAAAATTGAAGGTGGTTGGGTGGGTGGCTATGGTTTCGGCCGAGATATCTAAGTGAGGGGAGAGAGAGCTTCAAGTTTGTAGTGTGGGTTAAATGAATGTTATGGACCTAGAGATATATTTATAACTCATATCAACATAATTATCCATGGGATCATATGCTTACTAGATATGAAACAAGTGAGATTATTTTAATCAAATATGTAAGAGGGTGTCCCCTCATGGAACCGAACTTGTTTATGGGGAGGGGGTATTCGGTTCATTTTCAACTAGTTATTTAAGTATAGTTAGTTAGTTAGATTTTTAAATTAGAAATTTAAATTAGTTATTAGTGGGTAGTAAATTATAACGGGTGTTAGGGTATTCGGGGACCCTAACTGGCTCAGAAAAGAAAAATAGTGTCAATGACAATATTTTATGTTCCGGGTTAAGTCCGGTTGTACGGTTGGATATTACCCCGTTAAAGTGCTAAATTACACTTTTTAGTGTCTTTTAAGTACCCTTCTTGTACCCTTTCAATTCCCAACGCTTAGGGAAATATTCTGGTTGATAAAACGAAATTTCTGCATAATATTTATATGTTTAAATGCTGAATTATTGCTGAATTATACAAAATTCTGCACTTAAAGTGCGTTTCGGGTGCTTTTTAGTGCTTATTCTTGCTTTCGCAATGTCTATAAATTAAACCCTTATATGTACTCTTGGGTTTTAATGTACTTTTGCCGTCGGACCTACACCTAGGCCTCAATTCTAATGTCTGACTGCTTTCTGCAGTTCTGTTGACACGATGTGTCTTACCGGTGAGTTTACTAATATTTTTGACGCAACGCTATCATAACGTAATTCTTGTAGCATATATCATGCATGAATTTATTTGTATGGAATTCAGAAATTTATTTTTCTGGTAAACTAGATCATGTACAGTCATTAAAGCACAAATTACTGTTCATCTAGTGTACGGAATGTACGGAAAAGTGACGGTTGTCACAACAGATGAATTAGTCCGTACCCGAGAAGAGGATCAAAGGAGGAACCTAACCCAGAAGCTCACACAAGAATTTCGTTCTAGAAATTTTAATCGTGGGAAAAATATAGGTTCTACCTCTACACCCTACTGCAGGAATTGCAAAAGAAAGCATTCAGGAAGATGCTCTATATATTGTAACTTTTGCAAAATGTCGGGACACAAGGAAGAAAACTGCAGGAAGAAAGCTAACAACAGGATATGTTACAACTGCGGAGAACAAGGTCATATCAAGCCTAATTGCCCAAAATTAGCTCCAGCTACAAACAACAAGAATACTCAAAATTCTAGAGCATTTGTTCTGACTGCAGATGAAGCCAAAATCATTCAAGATGTCATAGTTGGTACGTTTTTCGTTAATGATGTTTTTGCTAAAGTATTATTTGACTCTAGTGCAAACCAAAGTTTTATTAATACATCATTTTGCAAATTTCTAAATCAGTCATTAACTAAACAACCACAAGAATGCTTAGTAGAGACAGCAAACTGTTAGTGTTTCTGAAATCTTGCAGGAAGCAAGCATAGAAATTTTAAATCAGAAATTTATTGCAAACCTTTATCCCATGAATCTGGCAGGATTTGATGTTGTTTTAGGAATGGATTGGTTAATAGCCAATAAAGCCAGTATTTTATGTGATCAAAAGTCAATTCAAGTAAATTCACCAAAAGATAAAACGATCACAATTAAAGGAGATAAATCATCTAGAACCACAAAATTTATCTCTGTGATGAAAACTGCAAGTTACATAAGAAAATGATCATTAGTGTATTTGATTTCCATAATCACTAACACTAAAGGAAAGGATTTAAAAGATATTCCAGAAGTATCTCAGTTTTCAGATGTATTTCCAGAAGAATTGCCAGGACAACCTCCAGATAGGGAAGTTGAATTCAGAATCCATTTAATACCAGGAACAGCACCTTATCGTTTGGCACCTGTAGAAATGCAAGAATTGAAGAAACAATTAGACGAATTGTTAGAGAAAGGATTTATACAACCTAGTTCGT
The DNA here is from genome assembly GCA_030545235.1 of Helianthus tuberosus. Lineage (NCBI taxonomy): Eukaryota > Viridiplantae > Streptophyta > Magnoliopsida > Asterales > Asteraceae > Helianthus > Helianthus tuberosus. Next base: position 71,550,064 of record CM060447.1, on the reverse strand, counting down.
CGCCATGGGGAGCGCCGATACCGTTTGTTAAAAAGAAGGACGGATCAATGCGTATGTGCATTGACAACCGTGAATTAAACAAGGTCACGATTAAAAACCGGTACCCATTACCAAGAATCGATGATCTGTTTAATCAACTACAAGGAGCTCGATTTTTCTCTCAAATCGATTTAAGGTCAGGATATCATCAACTAAAGGTACAGGAAGAGGATATTCCTAAAACCGCATTCAGAACAAGGTATGGCCATTATGAATTTACTGTCATGCCATTTGGTTTAACCAATACAGCAGCCACATTTATGGACATGATGAACCGAATATGTAAGCCATATTTGGATAAATTCATAATTGTTTTCATAGATGATATTCTCATTTATTCTAAGAATAAGGAAGATCATGCAAAGCATTTGCACGCACTTTTAAGTTTATTAAGAAAGGAAAAGCTTTATGCTAAATTTTCCAAGTGCGAATTTTGGTTAGAACAGGCACAGTTTCTTGGACACCTAGTCAACCATGAAGGAATTTATGTGGATCCCACAAAAATCGAGGCGATTACTAAATGGAAAACCCCTGAATCACCAACCGAAGTTAGAAGTTTCTTAGGATTAGCTGGTTATTATAGAAGATTTATTCAAGATGTTTCTAGAATAGCCATTCCTTTAACTAAACTAACCTGTAAATCTGTTAAGTTTGAATGGGGATTAAAACAAGAAGAAGCATTTAGAATCCTTAAGCAAAGATTAACCCATACACCCATATTAGCATTACCAGAAGGATCTGAAGACTTTGTAGTCTATTGTGACGCTTCCAAATTAGGTTATGGATGTGTATTAATGCAACGTCAAAAGGTTATAGCGTACGCATCTAGACAACTTAAGAATCATGAAGAGAATTATTCAACCCATGACTTAGAATTAGGAGCTATAATTTTTGCTCTTAAGATTTGGAGACACTACTTATATGGTAGTAAGTTTACTGTATTCACTGATCATAAGAGTTTAAAGTATGTTTTCAAGCAAAAGGAATTGAATATGAGACAAAGACGCTGGATGGAGATGCTTAGTGATTATGATTGTGATATCCAGTATCATGAAGGAAAAGCAAATGTAGTGGCAGATGCTTTAAGCCGAAAGTATCATGAAAAGCCAAAAAGGGTACGTTCTCTTAAATTAAATATGCAAGTAGATTTAAATGACCAAATAAGAGAAGCACAAGAATCAGTAATCAAAGATGATGCTGAAAAATTGAAAGGTATGATTAAAGAGTTAGAACAAGGAACAGATGGAATTTGGAGATTCCATAAAAAGAGAATATGGATACCTAAATTAGGTAACCTACGTCATCGTATATTAGAAGAAGCCCATAAGTCCAAATATACGATGCACCCAGGAAATGATAAAATGTACCAGGATTTAAGGAAAAATTTCTGGTGGATAGGAATGAAAAAGGACATAGCAGCCTACGTTTCTAAATGTTTAACTTGCTCACAAGTCAAAGCTGAACACCAGAAACCCTCAGGATTTCTACAACAATTAGAAATGCCAGTGTGGAAATGGGAATTAATAACAATGGATTTTGTTACTAAATTACCCAAAACAAAGAAAGACAATGATACAATCTGGGTAATTGTAGATAGGCTAACCAAGTCAGCTCATTTCCTACCAATGAAAGAAACTTTCAGTATGGAACAGTTAGCTAAGTTATATGTAAATGGAATTGTTTCTTTACATGGTATTCCTTTATCAATTGTTTCTGATAGAGATAGCCGATTTACCTCTCATTTTTTGTCAAGTTTCCAAAAGGCAATGGGAACCAAGTTAAAATTGAGCACAGCTTATCATCCTCAAACGGATGGACAAAGCGAAAGGACAATTCAAACAATGGAGGACATGCTTAGAGCTTGTGTAATTGATTTCGGAGGTAATTGGGACGATCACTTACCTTTAATAGAATTTTCTTATAATAACAGTTATCACACAAGTATCAATGTTGCACCATTCGAAGCACTTTATGGACGAAAGTGTCGAACCCCAATATGTTGGGAAGAAATTGGGGAAAAGCAACTATCTGGACCTGAGATAGTACAAGAAACAACCGACAAGATCATTCAAGTCAAGGAACGACTGAAAGCAGCACGTGATCGACAGAAGAGCTATGCTGATAAGCGACGCAAACCCTTGGAATTTCAAGTAGGAGATAAAGTATTGTTGAAAGTCTCTCCTTGGAAAGGAGTAGTAAGATTCATCAAACGGGGAAAGCTAAGTCCCAGGTATATTGGACCTTTTGAGATTATTAGAAGAATAGGACCTGTAGCCTATCAGCTACAACTGCCAGAGGAAATGGCAGAAATACATGATGTGTTTCATGTATCTAATCTCAAAAAGTGTTCAGCTGATGAATCACTAATAGTACCTCTTAAGAATATAGAGGTAAATGAACAATTCAAGTTTGTAGAAAGACCTCTACAGATTGAAGACAGGAAAGTCAAGAATCTCAAGCATAAGAGACAAGTTCTGGTCAAAGTAAAGTGTGACTCCAAAAGAGGACCTGAGTACACATGGGAGCTTGAATCTGAAATGAAAAAGAGATATCCGCACTTGTTCTAGTAGATCTCAAGGACGAGCTCTAAAACAAGGTGGGGAGAATGTAACAACCCTCAATAAAACCGACACCCTCATAATATTTCCGACACCTAAGTATATTTTAAAAATGTCCCATTATGTCTTTAAATACACCCCGTATGTGAAAACCGAGTCCGAAATACATTAAATAGTATTTAAAATAAATAAAATTGAAATTTTGAGTTGAGGCAGGCCGCGTAGACCCACCCCAACACTCACGCGGGCGGTATCAAGGCTGAAACTTGATTCCGGTGGAATTTTAAGTTAAGGCGGGCCGCGTAAGCTCACCTTAACACTTACGCGGGCCGCGTGAGATCAACAACGCAGAGACACCAGAGGCCGACTCGTGTCGACATCGTGGCGAGTCTAGGCGATGACCCGGATCACCTAAACCCTACCCGGGCTACGACGCGGGCCGCGTAAGCCCTGCTTATCTTCTACACGGGCCGCATGAGACCCAGTTTCAGCAACTATATAAGCAGGCATCGGGTTTCAGTATTCCTCGTTCATTTCTTTTCTTTCTTAAGCGAATTTCTGAAGATATAGGCATAATATTCAAGTATTATACCCCCTAATTAGCAAGGTTCTGCCCCGTTGTAAGTATTATAACCCCAGTTTCGTAATAGATACGCTGCCCGATTGATTTAGGGTTCCGTAACAACTGTCGTGGTTCTGCCCGACGTAGTTGTTAGAATGCCGTCTCGGAGAGGGTATCATTAATATTTTCAAAGGGTTATGATACTAACCTATATACATTTGTGTAAATTATAGATTATTTCCAGGAAACCCTTACGCGAAGTCTAAGATAGCAATGTGAGTTTATCCAATTTTTGTTAACCTTTTTGTAATATTTTACAAAACCTTAATTGTTTTACAATGTAATTAAGCGGTGATTAAGTCTTTGTAGTTCTTCAATTACTGCCGGTATGTTGGGGTTTTGTATACAAAATTTACTACTGCGAGTAGTAAGTCGGGACGACAATACGTTACCATTGGACAACGAGTTAGCCAATGTGTAATATGACCCACCAGTCAGGATTGACAGTACTGAATGAGTAATTGTGTAGAAATAAACAATGTGATCGCTCTCAATACTGTTTTAATTGATAAAATGTTTCTTGATTAAACTGGGATTCACTCACCAGTATTTCCCACTGACAAATGTTTTTAAAGCGCGTTTCAGGTAACACAATGTGACAGCCAATTAGTAAAAAGCCAGCTGGAGAGCACTGAAGGCTTGGGAAAATTGTGGCTATAAAAGTTACCTAAAAGACGATGTTTTAAATTCAATAAAATAGGGTTTATCCCTATAAACGTATTGTAATAAGAAACTTGGGTTTTGCCTATGTTATTATTAATATTAAATATGGTGGTTTTACTCTGATAAATATTTCCTAACTACGGTCCTGATGTAAATTCCGCTGCCAAATTAACCAACTGATACCACCGAAACTCTGAGTTCGCGTCCGCCCGTTCCCAGGACAGATAAGGGATCGGGGGTTTGCGACAGATAGACGTTCCTAGGCATACTTAATTTGCGTCTAAAACATTATTTATTATCGAGCTAATTCTAGTTTTGCGTGTAATTAAGAGTCGTAAATTACCGGTTGTCACACATACTAGGTTGGGATTGAGGGTTAGCTGGCTGGGTAATGGGTTGGGCTTGAGGAATATTGGTTTGTGCTTAATGTTTACTTATCAGTTCCATTTGAACGTATACATCAAAAGCTTCATCAGAATGGGGAGTAACCTTTGACGCTATCTTAGTGACATCTATATCACTAACTAATCGTTGCAAAATACCATCACCAAGTATCGAGCAATACAAGTGAAAGTCTTTGGATTCGAATGAACCATATTCCATTGCATAATCTACTAGCTCAAAGCATGAAACTTTATCATTGTCTAACTTTAAAAACGTTGATTTATCCTCAACATACCTCGGATTAGTACCAATTTCGAATGTCCCACCAATCTAAACATTGATATTGATGATTTCTGCCATCGGATTTCAGTTTTTCTTCGTTTGAGAAGGATTAGGGCTTGTTCTTCGTTTGAGAGAGCGAGAGAGATTCAGGCATGATTTTTTGTATCGTTTGTTATAATTGAAGATTTGAGTTTGTGTGTGTTTAAATATCAGTGAATTGGTCGTTGTTTAAAGATATTATTGCCACGTGTTTGCCACACAAGCATGTTTTTACACACAAGTATGCCACATAATCAAAAACATGACGACGTTATGTTTTTACAAGTTAGGGATCGTTGGGGAGAAACTATGTTAAAAGGTGGGACCGTCATGAAACATTTCGTTAGTTGGGATTATTTAAGTCTATTATTCCTTTTGATTTTTGATAATTCTTTTAGTTTTTTTAGTTTATACAAAGGGCCCAATAAAATCTAAACCATGAAAATAAACTGTTAGTAACTATTCGGTTTGGTTCGTTCTAGAATTCAACAGTTTGCTTCCCGTTTACTGTTACTAACGGTATGGTTTATGGTTTAGCCTAGAAACCGTCAAAACTGGTAACACACCCCCAACCGATGGCGTAAACATCGGAGTGAGACGAAAACGAGATTGTTCGAGACTTCATAACTTGCTATTGGTGACAATATTTAAATAATTCGAATTTATTTCATGATAAGGGAAATACATTGTTCAAAAAGGAAGTACAACAACTTGCAAGTTTAATCATAACGACATAAATGGAAATACATAAATTAAAATGGTGCGTTTTTGTGTCCATCCTAGTTTTTTTCTTGAAACATCTCATCATCAATTTCCTGAAACATATATTAAAGTAACGGTCAACACATAAAGTGTTGGCGAGCATACAAACCGCCTTGATTGTTCACCGACACATTACTACCTTGATTGTAGCCCCTTTAATTATTATCACGACTTTGGTATCCTTGGCTACCCCCTTGGTTGTAATTCCAGGGGTAACCCCCTTGGTTACCACCTTGACGGTTTTGGTACGATGACACACCTTGGTTACCACCTTGATTTCCCATTTGGAAATTTGAGTTCATTTGGTTCGAGGGGTTACCATACCTAAAGTTACGATGGTTCCTCAAACCTGTGTGATAAGTGTTGGAGTTCATGTCGTATTGTTTCCGTTCTCCATACACTTGGTTTACCTCTTCGGTGGCATGTTCCATGTTCACTTGGCACTCTTCGGTCCGATGACCAATATCCCTACAATCTTCACAAACCGCAAACTGAACCGCCCCCACGTCCTTTTTTTGAAAAACGAGCCAACTCCTGCTCTAATGTGGCGATACGATCCTTAGCATTTGAATCAAGATCAGGAAAAGACCGGGAAACGGGGTGCTTTTTGGCTCGGTCCGCCATAGCAACCGCTTTAGAGTTTTTACTCATTCTTTCCAAAAACTACCAATCATCTTCCTCGTGGTTATTCAACAACGTACCATTACTTGCTGATTGCAAGTATTTGTGGTCTTCGGCATCTAACCCCCGTACAAAACACTTCAACAACTCCCATCTAGGAATCTGTGGTGAAGGCATTTCCGAACCAATTCCTTGAAGTGAGTAAGGGCCTCAAGTAACAACTCCCCCGATAACTGTCGAAACGACTGAATCTCATCTCGTGCATCATCAGTCTTCGCTATCGAATAGTATTCATCAAGGAACATTTGTTGCATTTCTGCCCAAGTATGAATGCTATTTGCCGGAAGTGTGAGGAACCACTTCTTAGCCTTGTCCTTCAATGAGAATTGGAACAACCGTAGCTTCACTTCCTCTAACGCAAAATCGTGACCCCCAATAGTGCCACGTATGGCAGAGAATTCTGGCAAATGAGTATAAGGCTCAATGATGTGCTAAAAGTTGTCTAAATAAATTAACTAAATTAAACCCTAAACTAGACTCTCTAAGTTTTAAATTTATATCTAAGACTCTCTAAACCTAGACCACACAACCGGCAAGTGTACCGGTTTATGTAGTATAGCCTAAGTAAGTCCAAGTGTCGAACCCACGAGACTCTACTGACTACGTTTACTAGACTCTGACTAGACTGACTCTAACCTAACTATACTTAATTGTTTTGTTGTTTGTGAGGGGGGGGGGGGGGTTTCTAAATATCCTAAATTTGCAATTAAATTAAACTAATTAACTAAATTAACTAATCACAAACTAATTTTGGACTTAAATTCAGATGATGGAAACACCCTAGACTGGAATCCTGATTGCTTTTAGTTATGATTATATTTGGAAGTTGTTTACTATGGAACCGTGATCATAAAGTTCTCACCTTTCGGGAAATCTAAAGGACTCCTAACCCTTCTCAAAAGCACGCTATGACACCCTAGAGGTTGTTTAGATTACCGGTTATTAGACTCTTTTTCAAGACACCTAATGGATTTATGAAAGTATCCTACGAGGCTCACTCCATGTCGAGATCTAAACCAATGATAGACTTGTTTTCTCAATTAGACTTGCTAGACATTAGCCAACAGGTTTACTCCTAACGAAGCTCCTACCTTTCAGTTTAATGACTTAGACCTAGCAATAACCTCGCACCTTTCAGCTATTGAAATTAGTAGAACACTTGATTTTATAAGATTACCGAATATTACTTCTATGGTTAGTTGCGCAATTTCACCCTAAAGAGTAAAGATTTATTATATGATATAGACACTCACCAAAATCTAAACCCTAACACGACTCTATTATGTGATAAAGAACCTCACCAAGAATCATGCGAAGCAATAAACAATATTCAAACAATATCAAGCACGCAAACACATCTAACCGATAGAACAAATCGCCTACAATTCATAAATAATCCATAGAATTCATAAATCCATAATAAAAATCAAAACTTTAGCAACCAATCATCCAAGTCCAGGTAGTTTAAACGATCTAGCCAAGAAACATAGTCGAGAAAAAGAAACAAGTCTCAAACGAATAATAAATTATGTTCATGAGTTCGAATAATATAAAGAAAAAATCAAACTAACTCGTTGCGAACCCGACCCGATTCTTAATCCTCTCGCCTGAATATTGAACCGTATAAATCTGTGGCCTTGAATTGTCCCTTCTGTTCGTATCCCCCTCTGCCGTGATCGTCTGCTCCTAACAGCCGTCGCTTGATGCCGGCTCTGATGTTCAGCCGTGTTCCCCCCAATGTTGATTTATATTAGTCGCATGGCCCAATATTACTATTACATAATTCTGCTGGGCTAATGATGTTTCACGGCCCAAGTGGGTTTTTCATTCACGCGCAGAATGTTGATATGCATGCCTCCAAGAAAGATTTTTATATACATTTAGGTAGGACTTTGTTTCCCTTTTTTTTTTTTCATTCGATGTCACCATAATAATGATCATACTAATATTGATCATACTAATTCCTCCATAATAATCATAATGTAGTTATTGTCTGTTCGTAATATATATCAAAATAGGGCAGCCCCTACTAGATAACATAGAGATAGTAGGTTTGGCCCATTCACAGAAAATAGCGGCAAATTTCCTTCGGTCACTGGCACCCCACTCTGCCCAACTGGCTGGTTATTTCCATATTACTCGTTTTTACTCCATTTGCACCAGGACCTGGCCGAACACAAAATAATATAATATAACACTAAAACTAAATAAAAACAAATAAAAACTATACAATCTACACGGGACAGATATGTGTATTTTACTCCACATCAAATACTCATCATGAGTCCTACCGTTGAAATGAGGTAAGATGTTGATATAGTTGGGTTTACAATCGAAAGTTCTTCTCCCTCGAGGCGCAGGAACAATGGGTGAATCATTTTCGGTGACCACCGGTCTAAATCGACCGTTTACACCTCGTGGGGCTTGTTGATGTGGTTGTCGTCGTTGAGGATCCTTGCCTTCTTGATTGACCGGTCTTTGATTGCCCCTTCGATCACCACATTGGTTACTTCCGCCTACAAATTGCGAAATCTGGTTACGGTTGGCATTGTTGTTATTGTAATTTCCGTCATCCCGGTTCCGTTGGTTGTTTCGTGGTTAACGGTTATTGCCATAACCGTCATTGCGGGCATAATCGTACCCGTAATCCTCATTGTTCTCCACATAATTGGCATTTTGGTAGCCAATATCTTCATACTCAAACTTCGTCTTCCAACCTCTCGTTATAATTCCCTCCATCGTCCGAGTATTCCGAATGAATACTCACATGTCCCGATGATTGATAATCGGGAACGCTATACGGTTCGTCATCAGGAATATTGTTTCTCAAATCGTCGAGATTAAGAAATTGGGTTTCGTTCGTGGGAATGCCACGATTTTGGTTCCCCACAGTTCGCGTTAACATTTCGGTTGTTGAGATTGGGTGGTAATGGGTTTTGTCGATTGTGGTTTTGAGGTGGAGGTGTGGGTGTGCGTTGATTGTTGTTTTGGTTTTGGGTACGAGTTTTGGAATGGTGGTGTTGGTGGTCTCGAATTGTTATCACTCGCCGGGAAATTGTTTTGAACATTTTGGTTCGGGAAAGGGTAATCTTGGTATTGAAATTGGTTTTGGGTTTGGTTGTTGGGTTGGTTGGAGTTTTGAGGATCCATTTGAATGGGCCCAACGAATGATGTAAGAGGTGAGTTGATGTTGGGTTGATTAGAGGCAAGCGTTACCTCTAACTGGCTGGCTAAGTTTCTTCGCACTAACCGCTCAACCTCTGGTTCGAACACTAACGGAGAACTCCTACCGGAGCTTCTCGTATGCATGCACTACTTGTAACCTGCACAAGTAACACACCCGTGTAACAAAGAATAGAGAAAATAGCAAAAAGAAACAAACACCTTAAATAGATAATCACAAAATCATTTAAAGTCCAAACATAAAGCTCACGAACTCCCCGGCAGCGGCGCCAAAATTTGATCGGGGTGTCACGCCCCGGTCAAAGATAATATTTATATACCCTAATTACCCTTATCAATGCGTTAGTGGTAGTAAGGGGTCAAACCACGAAGAGTTTGTGGTTTGCGTATGGATGTGATTGATTATTAATGGTTTGTCACAAATTATAAAGCTTGCTATGAAAATGGTTAATTTGTTTGTTTGTTGAAAAAGGTGTCGGAATGTACCGACGATTTTAATGCTAAATTACTTAACCACTAAAACTTGAAAACTTTCGATTGCACGAAAACTTAATTGTTTGATTGAAATACTAATGAGAGAACAAGGCTCACACCCGGCTCAACAATTGCAAAGCCTAGGGTTGCTACACATTTTTATATTGATTTAGTTAAATTTGCCATTAACAGGTTTGATATCACGAAGCTTAGGTGCCGATTGCTATCAACGCATACAACAGACCGCAATGCACTTCGTTACCTCAGACAATTAAATCCTTTTGAAAGATAAGGCATAAATACACAAACTTATTTTGCAAAGTCAAATTTTATAATCACTCGACAATTCACAAATCTAGTTCAAATGTAAGACAATTATCAATCAATTCAAATACAAATCAACTTGTCACAAATCAACTAATAAACATGAAGCAAGCCCTAAAACCTTACAAAAGTCTACACCGGGGTGAAGCCCGAGAAGATTAGCCGCTCATGACGAACAAAACTTGATCACCGGATGAATGAGATTCGAACATGAAAATCTTGAAGCTTTGAAGGTGGAAATGGAGGATGATTAGGGTTTATGGTTGGTGGTGATGATGGATGATTTGGTGAGATGATGGAGATGATTGGGGATTAGGGTTAGGATAAATCGATGGAGGATGATTTCGGATGATTGTGATCGATTGGGATGGAATGATGATGAGGTTGGTGGTATTCTTGCCTCCAAGATGATGTTCAAAACTCAAATAATGCGTAACTCCCTTCAAATGACCAAAAAATTGGGGTTTAACTCGTCCAAATTCGCAAAACAAGAAAAATTCCCGTCGGCTATGACCTGTTGTCTGCGCGAATTCCAGGAACTCCAAAATGTTTCCGACGCTATGACCTGTTGTGTGCGCGAATTCCATCGACACAGGTGCATCGCTACCGGCCCTGGGGGCGTCGGTGACACCCCTTGTAGGGTGTCGTTTCCTGTTTTGTTTATCTCGCGTCCTCGGTTGATCTCGTTCGCTCCCGATGCCCCGTATAGCTCCCGAATAGCTCCTTAAACTCTGTTAGATCTGCAAAACGCAATTCTAATCAAAAGTAGGCCATTCGAAACTAAAAGTTATGTAAAAGCATAAACTTAAACACAATCAGACACCGGTTTCCAACCACGTATCAGTAGTTTGCTTGGAACCTTGTTAAAACAGAAGGTTTAGGAGGTGTTTGAACCTCTAAACTTATGGGAATTAACCATACACAAGCCCCTCAAACATAGACTTGGTTAGAAGCAAGGTAGGTGTAAGATTTCAAAAGATTAACATGTTTATAGAAAGTCTATGTAAAAGTTAAACTAAAACAGAAAGTTTGGACCTCAATATGTTGATGTTCCACCTTAGTTTACCACGGTAAACTTGTGGAAACACTTTTAGAGGTGTTCCAAATGTTCAAGAACAAGAAGCAGTGAAGAAACATGAAAGAAAGTGAGGTGGCTCACTTTTGAGCTTGATAGAATTTTGCCTTCAACTTGTAATTTCAGTATCTAGAGAGTATTTTGAGTGAGTCTAGAGTGTTGGAAAAGTGAAATGAAGGTGTGGGAGGCTTGGTTATATAGTGGTGAGTTAGGGTTAGAGTTTTAATGAAGAATGAAGGTGATTGGGGAAGAATGGAGGTGGAAAAGGAGCAACCCGGATTGGGTTAAACAACTTTCTGCGGATTCATCATCCTCGCCTCGCTCGGCGGTGGAAGACAACTTAAACGCATGACACGACATGTTTACTTTCCCAAACTTCTTGATTTTTATACAACTTTGGCCCCTGAACTTATGTATTGATGTTATTTTATGCTAAAAGTTTGCGTTTTGACTTGTTTTCGAGTATGGAACGTGTTTGTTAATGTGTGATGAGTATCGTGCACGTATAAATGATAATTCATGCGTATAATAAGTCTTTGTTTTGCATGTAAATGTGTATTTAAATATTGATTACTTATAAATACATGTATGAATGTAACACGTATAAGTATAAAAGTGAATTCCCATTATGATCAAAGTCTCGGATTACAAGATTGGAAATGAAATACGAATACAAGTTTCTAAAAATAGAAATGCGAAAATAACTTTCTAAATATGAAAAGTATAGAAATGCGAAGTGTTACAATCGGACCGAAAACACCTTTATCGAATGGGCAGCTTAAAGTTTTTCTATATTTTAGAAGGTGAGTATAAATTGTGTTTATTTGTTTTAAGTATATAATTTTAGATTTAATTATAATGTGAGATAAAAAAGTTTTTTCGCTATCTCGATACGACACATAATGTGAGAGAAAGATCGGTTTCCGTAGAAAAAAAGTTTTTTCGCTATCTCGATACGACACATTTCGTATAATTATCAGCTATAATTACGCACACATATATATAATTTCGTTCCATTATAATAGTTTACATTAATGTTTTAAAGATCCATTTTTTTAAATATAACACTATCTTAGTTAAATTAAAGATAATAGAATTTTCAAATCTGTAGTATAACTTTTAAAAAATATAAAAGTTATCTGATTTTAAAAATATCAATGGAACTAGATTTAACAAAAAAAAACAATAGAGTCTACACTACTTCCTTATTAGTTACGAATTTGTCACCACCGCCTCCTTTGTATTAACCCTTAACTTACGTGTTATAGTGAGGTGAAATGGGAAGAAAAAAATGTTGTTACATAGGTGCCATTTAAGCATTTTCACTTTTTACTAAGGTGTGTTGTTAAAGAGTGTGGGTAATAGGACAATGACTCCTACAACTCAGCCCATTTGGGTAGATGCTTGAGGTTAGTCACGAGTGTTGGGCACATCTCTCACACAAACCTTTTTTGTTTATTTTTTTCACCTAATCACGTTCACTCATTTTTTATATTTTTTTAATTTGATTTGATTTTCATATGAAAATATTACACACTAGAGAAAAAAGTGCGTGAAAGTCATCAAGCATTTTTGGCAGTAACATGACAATCATTTTTTCACTTTTTATTAAAACCATTATACATAGTCTAACGTAAAAGGTAGTTGGGTGAGTAATACAAAATTGGAAAAAGAAACGGTGAAGTAGCGCCAAATGATTGGTTTGTATATTAATTAACAATTAAAAAATTATATAACCATCGCCTTCATTCCCGCAGTCTTCTTCATCCTTATGCCCCAATGCCCCTTTTTGCACCCAGGGGAGCTGTTCCACGTCGTATCGTCTAGCGTGGCTTTGTTCCATGCCCATCCTGTGTCCCACAACACATGAGAAAGGCACAAAATCGTTTCCTATACTTCTCCCTAAAAATACCTTTTATTTTATATGACTTATACACGTGTGTGTGTGTGTGTGTCAATATTAAGTAAAAAGTTACGAGAATTGCATAAACATTTATACATATTGTTTTAAATGTGAGGATAAGATAAGGGGCGAGAGATTAAGATGGTTTGGGTATGTAAAAAGGAGACATGCCACAATGTTAGGTAAAGTTGCGAAAACTATCAGTGTGAAGGGGATGAGTAGAGGCAGGCTCAAACTACCTTGGGATGAATGAACTAGGCAGAATTTGATAGAGTTGCACCTCTTTGAGAACATAATTCATGATAGGAGTTTGTGGAGACGTAGAGATTAAGGTTAGGGGGTCTTAGGCAGGGATGACAATGGGTTAGGTTTTGGGGTCGGTTTAGGTAATCCCAATCCCATACTTGTAAAAGTGTGTCCCGTATTTTGCATAAAACTCATCGGGTATCTATTGAGTAATTACCCATCGGTTATTAGGTGTATCTGCGCGTTTCAGGTATACCCGTTAGCTTATTAAAAATACTAGTTGAGTATACCCTGTCGAATACACCCATCCGGTATCTAGCGGATAAATATTAATTAAATGTTTCTTGAAATAGATTTGGTTTAACGATATAAAATATTTTATAAATAACTATAAGTTTCAAGTTTTCTAGAGTCAAATTAAATGTTTCTTGAAATAGATTTGGTTTAATGATATAAAATATTGGGAAATTGGCTTATAATAATCTCAACTAGATATCATTGGCTATTGTCAGTCCTACCTTTGAATATTCCCCATGTCAGTCCTACCTTTGAATATTCCCCATGTCAGTCCCACCTTTCACCTATTTTTCCTCCACCGGTCCTTAGTTTAAAAAAACTTAACGAAGTTAAGTTTTTTTTCCGAATTACAAACTGACGTATTAGGGCTTTTGATTAGAATGAAGATACGATTCTATTGATGTAAAACTTACCTTGAAACAGTGCTCCAAACGACTTGATTTTTGTTAATTGGAAGTTTAAACACCCGAATTGAAACATCGTTTTCATCGTTTGGAGCACAATTTCAAGGTAAGTTTACATCATTCAACTCGTACCCTTCTGATCAAAAGCCCTAAAACGCAGTGGCTAAGCTTGAAAATTTCCATCGGGGGGTCGGAAGGTAACGGACCTAAAAAATTTCTATCGCGTAGTTTCAAGGTGTATGTTCGGGTCGAACGTCCGTGATTCGATTCGGGTCGGGTCAAACATTAATATCAAATAAAAAAAATTCTCAAACATTAAAACGTAAACATTGTTTAACAAACAAATGAACAAAGACACCAAAACATTAAAAAGGAGAGAGGAAGGTGAGTACCCGATTCTTCTTGATGAATAATTATAGTTTTGCCCGTCTTCCTTTAAGATTTTTTAATTCTTCAGTTATGGACTCCGAATCAAAGTTCACAGCAATCTCCTTTTCTATGTAAATCACCATACTGTTTGCTAGATACTGATCTGACATCTTATTGCAAAAGCGATTCTTAAATATTTTCATTGCTGGAAATCCTCTTTCCGTTGTTGCAGTCGAAACTGGAAGTGTCAAGATTAGCCGACATACTCTTTCGACCAATTTGTACATGTTATTTCTCTGACATTCCACAAGAGTTTTGCAAAGATCAGAAAGAGTTGATACCCCACTTAGCTTGGGATTATTTATTCTTTCAACTTGAAAATTATCCAATTGACCACGTAATAGATTCAACTTGCTCCCTTATACCTAAAATGATTTTATGTTATTTAAATTCCCAGGATGTGTAACCCCTATTTGTATCCAATGTTGCAGAAATCAGCCTAGGCGGCCGATTAATCGGCGCCTAGGCGTTAGTCGGTGGGTTACCGCCTAAATTTAAGCTAGTCGGTCAAAAAAAATCGGTTATGGTCAAAATCGGTCAAAGTCAGTAAAAGTCGGACAAAATCGGTAAAAATCGGACTAATCGGGCCCATGTTTTTTTACCCAAAAAACCCAATTTTTGAAACCTGGCCCATGGCTTAAAGCCCAAATTTTAGTTATAATCTTATTTTAACATTTAACCCCCTCTATCTTTCACTAGTTTACATATGGTTCCTAAACTTTTAAATTTATTAATAAAAAGTATAAAGTTATCTATATATATATATAGGATTAAGTTAAAATGAGAACCACCTCGAGTTGTAAGAACCGCGAGAACTTTTTGATCCGGGCCTTGGTGGACCAATTTTTTTTTTCAGAAACGTAGATGCATGTATAAAAACAACATTTGTAAAAAAAAAAAATTCAAAAAAAAAATGTCGTGGGTGTAGTTTTGAGCAACACAAGTTTGTGTTTACGGGACCCGTAAATTTTCCGGCTAGATTTACGGGTCCCGTAAACACAAACTTGTGGCGCTCAAAACTACACACACGACATTTTTTTTTTAATTTTTTTTTACAAATGGTGTTTTTATACATTCATCTACGTTTATGAAAAAAAATTTGTTCCACCGCGCCCCCCACGGTGTAGTTCCCGCGGTTCTTACAACTCGGGGTGGTTCTCATTTTAACCTTCCCCTATATATATATATATATAGGGGACCGCTAGAATGAGAACCACCCCGAGTTATGAGAACCGCGAGAACCACACCCCACGGGGGGGCGTTGACCACGATTTTTTTTTACAACTAGATGCGTATATTTTAAAAACATTCGTAAAAAAAAAAATTTAAACGGCGTGTCCGAGGGGGTAGTTTTTTACACCCAAAGTTTGGTGTAAAAAAAAAACAAAAAAAAAAAACACCAAACTTTGGGTGTAAAAAACTACCCCCTCGGCCGCGCCGTTTAAATTTTTTTTTTACGAATGTTTTTAAAATATACGCATCTACTTGTAAAAAAAAATCGTGGTCAACGCCCCCCCGTGGGGTGTGGTTCTCGCGGTTCTCATAACTCGTGGTGGTTCTCATTCTAGCGGCTCCCTATATATATATATATATATATATATAATTTGTAAAATTATACTTAAAAAGTCCAATCCGATTAATCCCTAGGCAGTACCTCACCGCCCGACTAGCGCCTAGCGCCTTCTACAACATTGTTTGTATCTTACAGTATGTTATATAAAAGGGATATATTCGAAATATAGTAATATTAATTTTTTGTAACATAGCATGCTCATATGTTTATATGAATACCACTCAAATTAAATTATAATAATATTATAATAATGATATTAATCAAAGATATAAGATAATGCACGTAAGTATGGTATCACTAAAACATTTTTTAGAATTTTTTTGATTTTTTATATTTTTTTAGAATTTTTTTTTTATTTTTTAGAATTTTTTTTTATTTTTAGAATTTTTTGATTTTTATGATTTTTTTTTTATTTTTTAGAATTTTTTGGGTCCCATTCCGACAAATTTGTTTAAGAGCAGGTATGCTAGTGGTCCAATGTGAGATGACTAAAAGTACAGCTTGAACACTAGTTTTCAAATTTGTATTTGCAAATCCAAGATTATGGTTTTGTTGGGTTAAATGATATACTATAATCGTTAATGCTTTATAATATACATTTATTAATCAACATAAATAAATCATATTTTATTTTTTATATTTATGTTGTCAACCATAATATTATATTTATTTATATTTATGTTGTCACCAATGATATTGCAGGGCGACCCTGAGCAAGGGGCGGGTGGGAGCCGGCTCAGGGCCAAAATCGTTAAAGGGCCCGGAAACGGGGAATATGTGACAATCCGTAGAATTTTGTTTGATAATGCGAAGGTTTGAGCCTTGGGAATTCCCCACTCGTTTACTTTTAAACGTCGAAGAAGCTGCCGGAGCAACAAGATTTCTGGCAACCTGTTGCTGCTGTAGAAGCCATTGCTGGTGGGTAAGATGATAGGGACCGATTCGAGATGGTCAATCTCCCAATAAATTTAGCCTTTTGTAGTAGGCAAACACTCCCAAAGAAACAAGATGTGAAAGATAATTTGTTCCAATTTTCTGCTTAGATTTCATACGATGCAAAGTATAATAAATAAGATGGAAAACTAAAGGTTCCTAAAAACTAAGAGATAATGCATACAAATAAAAGGAAACGTGGGAACATGAGAAAGAATAAAATGCATGCAAATAACTAAAATAATGTAACGTGGATAGCTAGTTGATGTGGGTTCATTGTTGTTGACCACTTGACCGTATCAATTGGATACCGGGTAAATTCCCGTGTTGGTAGCGGGTCGGATCGTATCGGGTCGGACCGTATCATAAGACCTGAATTAGAGACGGCAGAGTTGTTTGTTTGTTTTTTCTTCTGATTTTCAACCCTAGATTATGGTTTAACTTTTATTATAACATTTGGGCCTTCAAAGCCTTTATGTGAAAATGGGCTGAAAATGAACAATTTTTATTTCTTATACACGTAAAAATAATGCCATAATAAACTAAGTTCTTACGTATTTTAGAGTGTTATATTTAATTAATACATTTAGAAACAATGCATAATAAAATAAGTTCTTATATATTTTAGAGAGTTAAATTAATTGTATAAAAATGAACTAATTTCATAATGGATATGATTGGTAAAAAATATTAATACTCTAATAAAATAAAAGAAAATTGTATTTGTTTAGACTCCTACGTTGTAAGTTTTTGGTTCCGTCCCTGGCTGCACTGTGCCCACTCTACAAAAAAAATGTATTTACGATCTACAATGTCATAAGAAAGAAATAACCGATATGTGATAATAGCTATTGAAAACGAAATATTAGAAAGTGTGGAGTATAAAGAGTTGATCGAGAATTTTGCTTCCAAAAATACTAAGAGAACCACACGGTTCACTTAAGTAAGTAGGTTACACTACTTTTGTTAATTTGTTTTATTTATTTTATAACAAGTATCGTCGTACTATGGGCTTTTAGTTTTTATACATGTGATTGACTGATTAATGAGTTTATATCATATGAGGATTTGTGGGTAGGGCAAAAAAAATTATCTGGCCCAAAGTCAAAAAAAAAAAAAAAATTCTATGGTTCTTGGAGATGTGGCCCTTAATTATCTATAATACTATTTAAGGAAATGTGATGTACATGCATGTAATTTTACATCGCGTCCAACTTTTAAAGCAACATGAACTACTAATGAAAGTTTGTTTTATGAGGGTAAAATCGTAAAAAGCTCGAAATTTTTTGACACTACCAGGACACCTACACCCCATTCTCACACACTCAAAATCCTTTCCTTCCCCTGCCCCCGAGAAACCTAATCGACAACCTGTGTAAGTTGAACGTATAAGTGAAACGATGGGTGTAATTAATCATGAAATCAATTTGGTTTCAATGATTCTTGTCCCAATTTTACAAATGTATCGTTTCTCCTTCAATGGGTGTGTGTTCGCCTTTTCCTTCCCCTCGAATTATTGAATGTGTAAACTGATTAATATATAGAAATGGACAGACGATTTGAAGATTATAAATCCGTAAACTTCAAAGACCACCAGCAATCAAACGTTTCTCACCTCTTAATTGACGCATGGAAACCGTCACTCATCACATCAAACCTTCATCCTCCTTCAAATTATAAGGTTTATTACACACATTCAATCTCTCTATGCATTCGTTCCATATCTGTACAGTTTCTTCGATATATGATCTCGATTGGTTTATATATTGTTAGAAACCGCTGGCTTCCGATTTTATGGAATATTTGGTTTTAGATCTGAACCGCTGAATGAGTGAATTTGTATTGTACATGTAATTTGTTTGAATCTACATTGCATGTGTCACTTTTATGTTTGAAGCCTGACAATTGCTTTGTGAATTTGTATGATTTCAGTGACCGGAAAGATTGTTTGAGGGCGTTATCAGAATAGAAAGAATATAGGGGAAGAAAACGGCAAAGGCGTCTTCTCAGCAGCTGTGGTTCATGACCAATACGCCATTAATTGAGACTACTGATACTATTCAGATTGTTGTTCCTAATGTAAGTATTTTTAATATGATTGTATTGTAATTACGAATTAAATTTCAGCCATTAGTTGAGACTTCTTCAAGTTCTTTTGGTGACACTTTTTCTGATCATGGAACTCGTGGATATGAAAGTGACAAAGAGATTTTGTCGGATTTACGTCAGGACGATGCACCAATGCGCACGTTAGGTGGATCAGGTGACTTGTATTATAACAACCCTCCTTAAAAATAATTTGGACACCCCTAAACAATCCTAACTACACCCCGTATACGAGAAACGACCCCAAAATACCTTCATTTCAATAAATAACAAATACAACAAGAAAACTGGGTTGCTCGCGGGCCGCGACCCAGTTAGCAGAATCCGTCGCGGGGCGTGAGACCCTTACCTTGCCCGGCACATAAATAAGCCACGTGTCCAGACACGCGTCGAAACCTGCGATGACTCAGCAAACCTCAAACCGCCCTATGCTCTCTCGCGGGCCGCGAAGGCCTCTTCTGTATCTCGCGGGGCGCGAGAAAGCTGCTGAACAACCTTGTAAATTGGAGTTCGACGTTCAATTGAAATTAATTCAAAACTCGATTCTCTCTCTAAATTTCTGAATAGTAGAAATAATTCCTGGGTATTATACCCACTAAAATAGCGAAGCCCTGCCCGTTGTAAGTATTCTAACGCCGGTTAAATATTTGATACACTACCCGATTGATCTAGTGCTCCGTAACGGCTGTCGAGGCTCTGCCTGACGTAGGCGTTGGAGTTCTGTCTTGAGGAGGGTATAACTAATGTAAATTGGGTTATTATACTAACGCGTGTGCATTGTCTTAATTAATAGATTATAACCAGGAAGTCACAAGGAAATACCTAAATTAGCAATGTGAGTAATCCTTGTTTTTGTGTAAACCTTTTTGTGAGTAATCTCCTTTTTGTGAAACCTTTTTGTAAACTGTTTTTACAAAACCTCAATTGTTTTACATTATGATTAACAGTTATTGAGTATTTGTAATTCTAAAATTATCGTCGGTATGTTGGGGTTTTGTATACAAAATTTGTTACTACACTGTGAGTAGTAACATGACCACAAGTCGGGTTGACAGTGCCGTGGGTGGTAATTAAAGTAAGAATTGGAAATAAATATAATTGTGAGATCGCCCTCAATGGTGTAAAATGATAAAAGCTGTTTTGATTAAACTGAGATTCACCCACCAGTATTCCGTGCTGATAAAATGTTTTAAACACGTGTTTCAGGTAACTTAATGTGAAGCCCATAAAAGCCAGCTGGAGAGCACTGAAGGCTTAGAAAAGTGGCTATAAAAGTTACCTAATTAAAAAGGAGAATTGTTTTCAATAATTAGGGTTTATCCCTATAAATATATTACAAATGAAAACTCGGATTTTGTCCCATTGGTTATTATAAATGAATTATCAGAAAAACTTGGATTTTATCCCATTTATCTATTTTAAACATTTTGGTGTTTAAATCTGATAACAATATTTCCTAACTACGGTCCTGATGAAATTTTCCACTGCTAAAATTGATAAACACCGATACCACCGAATGTGCGAAGCTCGCGGCCTCCCGCCTCACGGGGCAAGGGGTCGAGGGCTGTGACAGAAGGTGGTATCAGAGCTATGCCACTGGTTTAAGCCCTTTAGGTGTTCTTCCAATACCTAAATTTTAAACATTTACGTTAGGAAATTAATATCTTATGTGTTATCCTGTGAACATAAAATCTTAATGTGTTTATTATGATATCATTTAACGAATTTTAAATTCCGAATACGTGTTACCCATATATGTATCTTACAGTTATGATATGCTTAATATTACTTATATATATTGTTTTGGTCAAAAATTACCTAAGCAATTTAGTGATCAAATTAGTTAAGTGAGGTAGTGTGCTAGAAAGTGTATTGAAAATGTACTTGTTAAGTTGTTTAGAAAATCAGTATTCAGGATACGGCTCAGGATATCGAGCTGTATCTATGATCAAACTATGAGCAAAAGTAAAGTAAATGACACGAGATGTACGAGGAAAGCCCTTGATCAATCTAGATCCCCGGCATAAAACCTCGGGAGCTGACAATCGCAGCTGACTTGTTCTTCTATTGCTTCAAATATCAGGATACAGTGCAGGATGCGGTGTGGATCGACTATGTGTTACAATGAAGTTTGAATACAAGTGTGGTGTTTGCAATGAGCTAGAGAGTGAAAGTATTCGAGAGTGTAAGTGAAGATTGTGTGCCTTAAACTGATCCGCCCCCATCTATTTATAGTAAAGATAAAATAACAAACTATCCTAAACTTCCGGGATCCACCGAATATTCCTTCATCGAACGTTGTAGACCTGGTCTTTCGGGCTCAACGTCTCTCCTTCAACAAACTCGTCCGAGTCTTGAGGAGAAGAAGTCCTCTTGACCGTTAGCAAGTCTCAGCCTTTAACCTGCACGTGGTTAATTCAATAAACCTCAGGATATCGCCCAAGATGTTAGCAATATCCTCTTCCAGCATCCTGGTCACAAATAAACAAACAAAGGCAGGATATTGGTCAGGATACGTATGTTAAGAAAATGACCCCTAACAATTGTCCCCAAATATATCGGTTGGGATACCAATCCAACGGATATATTTCAAAAGTTTCACCTCATAACTTAAGGTAATTAATACGACTAGACCCTTGAAATGACAGCGGTGCAACTTCCAAAGCATTATTTACTCTTTACCCCCTATATTCATCCTATATTAACCGAGGGACTCCTTATTACAGTTATCCTTATCTTCAAGCGGACATCAGGTATTTCCCTTTCTATCCTTCTTTCTTGAATCGCTTTTAGTTTACTTAATACTTTTTATGGCACCACGAACGAAATCCTGATCGGACCGACCAGCCTCAAGCCTCGTAAGCCAGAACTTCATTGCTGATCCAGCAAAGGAGATCTGCTGCTTCAACAATGCCGACATCGCTGCTCTTAAAGATTCCGGTGCCTTCCCCACCGGAACAGTCTTTCGCCCTTTTGATCGGGAAGCCCGATCAGATGCAATATCCGATGAATGGGTTTGTTTCTTCGCCTACCCCTTCTCTCTTGGACTCCGGTACCCGTTTCCACCCTTTATTTCTAGCTTTTTCGACCTCACCGGCCTTAGTTACGCCCAGGTTATGCCAATGGTTTGGCGAGTTTTAATAGTGCTGGATCAAATCAAATCTCGTCATTTTCCTAACCTACTTGTTGAGGACCTTCCTATAGCATACCGGTTGAGATCCCACGACAATCATCGTTATCTTCTGTTTTCTACCTCCAAGAACCCTCTGGTTCTTAAAGCCACCAAGAACGAGGATCGATGGCGACGAAAATTCTTTTTCGTAAAAAGAGACTCTATTGATAAGGGTTTCGATCTACCGGTTAAATGGTTAACCAAGGGTAGGATTTAGGGTTTTAAGAATATCCCCAATTATATCTTCAAACTGTATCCCAGACTTATATCCTGATGTTTTTATGCAGCGAATTTCAGAGATTTAGTGCCTCCCAGTGCAGAATCCGAATCCAAGATCGAGGAAATCTACCGTCTTCCTGCCAGTGAAAGAACTTTCTCCCTGTCTCTTACCGATTCAAGCCAGAAATCAAGCTCAGAAATGTCTGGTAAGCACACTCTCAACATATATAAATTACTTTTCAAAAGTATGATAAGTTTAAGAACATCTTCCCTTGTGTAGTACCAGTCGTCAACCTTGAAGGTTTTGAACTTGATGAGTTGGATTGCTACTCCAACCTTGAACCCATCAAACAAGAATCCAAGCCAAAGCCGTCTGCTACACCAAAGCCTACCTCCTCGAAGACTGTTTCTGCTCCCAAAGGCCCTCCGGCATCCAGGACCCGGGCATCCAGCTCTAGAAAGAGAAAGGAGACGGACTCCCCAGCTGTTTCTGAAACATTCTCTCTCGAGAATCATGGGTTCAACGAAGCCACCTCATTCCTCAAACAGGTAGAATTTTCTTTTCGATATCCTGCACGAGTATGTTAGCCCTTATCCTGCTTATTTTTTACATCAATACCTGTGTCTTTATTGATAGGGTCTGGATCGTCTTATGCACTTGTATGAAGACGCTTGTGGGCTTAACAAGATGTTGGAGATCAAGCTGGAGAAAGCTGAGGCCACCATAGCCGACCAAGGAACCATTGCAGCTGCTAAATCCCAGCATTATGAAGACAAATACAAGGCAATGATCCGGGATCACCAGGCTACTCTCCACAAAGCCAATGAGGATGCTCAAGCCAAACTAGATGCCGCTCTTCTTCAATATCAGCAGAATATGAGCTCATACCGGGATAGCCTAAAAGCATCTGTGGTCGTCTCTCTTCTTCAAGCCAGGATAAGGATGGCTTATGAGGCCATGGATTTGGGTTTTGAATGCCCCTCCTGGAATGTAAAGGCTTGGGAGGAGAAACTACAGGGCCTCGGAGGTCATCCTGTTGCTCATCCTGCAAAACATACTGGTGAAGGGCCTTCTAAGGCGACAGAGGAAGCGGCCAACGCTGGTGTTGATGCCGAGAAGAATCCTGAGGCTGATGCTGGTGCAAACGCTGGGAAGGAGGTTGCTGTTCAAGAGGATGCTGCCCCTTAGGCAGCGGAGTGGGCGATGATGGATATACGTGCCAAGGCCGGAGCCCACTTTTAAATTTCATGGTTGTGGTTGTATAAACAATTTACTTTTCCTGTCTTCGAACAATTTACATTTCCTGCACTAGAACAATGTGATGACCAAAGGTGGATGGGTCCTAGGTTTTAGGACGAAGCCCTTGGTCATCAATTAGTATAACTTGTTTTGAATGTGATAACGGTTGTGGGTGGACAGGTCTTGTTTTGAGATATATCCTGCAACCGTTACACAAGTATGGTAAAAACTAATTGTGCTTTTGGCGGATGGGCCTCGGTTTGAGGTGAAACCAAAAGCACAACTTTTGACTTGTTAATAATATAACTATCTTTTGACTTATTTTCTGTTACCTTACATTACTTAGTGTAACTCTTAGCTTTGCAAAAAATTTCATACTGTTATCTTATAAAATATCCTGATCAGTATGCTCAGCGATATACTGTAAAAACCTTTTATTAGATAGAACTTCCAAACGTTCCTTCAACTTTGTAAAAATTTATTTAGAAAGCGAAAAACAGTCTATCTTTTTAAAACCAAGCTTTGATAATACTTAAATGATTAAAGTTCCAAACTAATACTAGTTTCAAACACCCTAATCAAATATCCTGAAAAGGACTTTGAGAATATATCAGGATACTTAAAATAATGTTACCAAAAACTTAGACGATGTTTACAAAGGAAAGATCATACCAGAAATAGGGTATAAACCTATTACCAAACTTCAATCCCTTTGCAACTCCTCCAACAAATGTGTCCCCTGTGCAAGGTACTTAGTGCATTAGTTCTGAGCCTCATCCTTTTAGCTTTACATCACCATATTGGCAGGGATGTCCCCTGTGTATAATGTCTTCAAATATTTTAGGAATCTACTGAATGTCAGTTTCCATTGCATAGGCAATTTTTTACGTCCCAAGGGTAAAACCCAAGGATGTACTGGAGATAAATCCCTTGTATCCTGGGGAAAATCCCAAATTTTCATGCGCTACAGGCGGGAGTGTATAAACTCCAAGACTTAGAAAGGTGAAAACCTTTAAACCTTAGAGAGTATGAAAATACCCTTTCGTGAGAGAGGGTGATCAATCCTCATATACCTTTAGGATTCAGGATATAGCCAACAGTAACGAAATTGTCAGCCACTTTTACATGGACTGGTCCCGCCACCTTGAACTATCCCTGAATAACTTGCGCTCCAGGCGGGGTATTTAAACCCAATTCGAAAGAAAGGTGAATACCTTTAAACCTGTGAAGGGATCAGGATCCCTTGTACGTGAGAGAGGGGGCCAATCCTCTAATCTTCTGAAGTATCTTGAGTGAGCATCCTGGAGCTATATCCTGGAGCATATACTGCAAAACATCCTTAAACTAAGGTGGGTGTTAGCTTGGCTAACACCCCTCCGATGCTTAAGTTAGTATTGGGTTTCAAAGAATAAATTAAACCAAACATATATAAAAAAGATAGAATTCATACCATCATGAGTTAGAAATTAAATTCTAAACTCACTTGAAATAAAGCTTAAGGTGTATAGCATTCCAAGATCTCGGTAGCATATCCCCCTCCATATTCTTGAGTCTGTATGCTCCTTTACCTGCTTCTGATTCAACTTCGTATGGTCCTTCCCATTTTGGAGCTAACTTGCCATCAGCAGGATTAGTAGTATTCTGAAAAGCCTTTCTTAACACCCAATCTCTAACCTTAAATCTTCTGGTTCTAATATTCTTGTTATATGCCCTGGATATTCTCTGTTGATATGTTGCCATCCTTAGCCTTGCCGCATCTCTCTTCTCATCTATAGTGTCTAAATCCTGACTCAAGGCTTCAGGATTCTGCTCAGGATCACTTAGGGTAGATCTTGCAGTAGGTATTGTCATTTCCGTCGGAATCATTGCTTCTGCTCCAAATACCAAGGAAAATGGGGTTTGGCCTGTTGCATTCTTTACCGTTGTCCTATCAGCCCATAAAACAAAGGGTAATTCTTCTGCCCATCTTCCTTTTTTGGCTCCAAGTCTCTTCTTTAAGTTATTGACAATTATCTTGTTTGAGGATTCTGCTTGTCCATTTGCTTGAGGATGTACCGGAGTAGATGTAATCATTTTGATTCCCCAACTCTTGCAAAAGTCAGTAGTTCTCTTGCTTATAAACTGAGAACCATTGTCACAGATTATTTCGGCTGGTACTCCGAATCTGGTCAGGATATTCCTCTTTATGAAGGATACTACTTCTTGGTCTCTAACTTGAACAAATGCTTCCGCTTCGACCCACTTAGAGAAATAGTCCGTCATTGCAAGCATAAAAACTTTTCCTCCCGGGGCTTTTGGTAGCTTTCCCACTATATCCATACCCCACTTCATAAATGGCCATGGGGAAACAATAGGATATAATGGTTCAGCAGGCTGATGCAGTATGTTACTATGTCTCTGACATGCGTCACATCTTCGAGCATATTCTGCGGCATCTTTTCTCATTGTTGGCCAATAATATCCTGTCCTTAATACTTTTGAGAATAACGACCTGCCCCCAGTATGGTTACCACAATCCCCTTCATGTATATCCTGAAGTACTTCTTTGGCTTCAGGATCCTCCAAGCACCTCAAATACGGTCCTGCAAGAGATTTCTTGTATAAAATATTATTTATAATAGTGAATCGTGATACCTTCATCCTAAATGCCTTAGGATTCTCATTTTCAGGGATGTGTCCTTCTTTGAGATATCTCATGATTGGAGCCGTCCAGGATTTAGGATCCTCTTCAAGATGTTCTGCTCCAGGATCCTGAATACCAGCTACTTCTTTATCCTGAGGATTCGTTACAGGATATAAGACATGTAATATTGGTATTTGCGTCCCTTCAGGTATCCTGATCGATGATCCCAAATTTGCTAAGGCATCCGCTTCAGCATTATCCTCCCTTGGTACCTGTTCAAGTATAAAAACATCGAAATATCCTTCTAATTTTTTGAGAATATCGAGATATTCGATTAATTTCTCACCCTTAACTGCATAGGATCCATTAAAATGGTTAGTAATTAACAAAGAGTCAACATATACTTGCAAATTTTTGATACTCATGCTCTTAGCCAACTCTAATCCTGCAATTAAAGCCTCATACTCTGCTTCATTATTAGTAGCAGGAAATTCACACCTAATAGCCTGGGGTAATATGTCCCCCTGTGGCGATTTTAGTAGTATTCCTAATCCTACTCCTCTTACATTAGATGCACCATCAGTATATAATGTCCAGGATCCTGAGGATTCTCCTAACTGTTGAACTTCTAGGTCTACCTCGTCCTGAATGTCACTACTAAAATCAGCCACAAAGTCAGCTAAAGCCTGAGACTTTATGGCATTTCTAGGTTCATATACTAAATCATAAGCACTTAACTTTACTGACCACTTGGCCATCCTGCCTGACATCTCTGGTTTCCTAAGCACATTTTTGACAGGATAATCTGTCTTAACATGTATCCTATGTGTCTCGAAATAATGTCTAAGCTTCGTTGATGCCATGACTAATGCTAGTATTAATTTTTCTAAGTGAGAGTACCTAGTTTCAGCATCTAATAAACTTTTACTAACATAATACACAGGATATTGCTGACCTTCATGGTCTTTTATAAGAACGACACTTACAGCATTCCCTGATACAGCAAGGTATAGGGATAGTGGTTCACCATTTTCAGGCTTCATCAATAGAGGTGCGGTTGAGAGATATCGTTTCAAATCCTGCAGGGCTGCTTCATGCTTCTCCCCCCATTCGAAACTTTTGTTCTTCTTCAGGATATCATAAAAGTCTTTGCATTTCTCTGAGGATCTTGAAATAAACCTGTTTAAAGCTGCTACTCGGCCTGTCAATCTTTGTACGTCCTTCATATTTGAGGGTGATTTTATATCCAGGATAGCTTTGATCTGCTCTGGGCTTGCTTCTATCCCCCTTTTTGTCACCATATATCCAAGAAACTTTCCTGCCCCCACTCCGAAATGGCATTTAGCAGGATTCAGCTTCATGTTGTATTGATCCAGGATATCAAATTCTCCCTTGATATCCTGGAGGTGATCCTCAGCCTTTTTAGATTTCACCACCATATCATCGATATATACTTCCATGGTGTCCCCCTGTTTGTCTTTGAACATCATGTTTACCAATCTTTGGTATGTTGCACCTGCATTTTTCAAACCAAAAGGCATAGCTGTATAACAATAAATACCTGTTGGTGTCATGAAGGCAGTATCCTCCTGGTCAGAAGGCTCCATTTGGATCTGTTGAAATCCTGAGGATGCGTCCATGAAGGTCAGCATTTCATGCCCGGCAGTGGCATCTACCATTGCATCAATGTGGGGAAGAGGAAATGGGTCTTTAGGACAAGCTTTGTTCAAGTCTGTGTAGTCTACACAAACTCTCCATTTCCCATTTTTCTTTTGTACTACAACCACGTTTGCTAGCCACCTTGGGAACTTAACCTCTCTGATCATTCTGGACTTTAATAATCTTTCAACTTCCTCCTGGATAATCGTGTTCCGCTCAGGAGCAAACTTCCTTCTTTTTTGCTGAACAGGCTTGAATGATTTATCAATTCCAAGCTTGTGAGTGATGATGTCTTTGGATATGCCTGTCATATCCTCATGCTTCCATGCAAACGTTGACATCCTGCATTTCAAAAAGTTAATTAATTGTTCTTCAATATCCTGGGGGATATTGGTTCCTACGAGCACCGAAATATCGGGATTATCCTGGTCTAGGATAATTTTCTTCACATCCTGCTCCGGATCCTCCACGATATCCTGGGCCCGCGTCTTTAATTGCTATGCAGCACTAGGTTTGGTTGAGGATTTCATCGAGGATGAGTAGCATTCTTTCGCCTCCTGCTGATCACTATCAACTTTGACAACTCCCCAAGGGGTAGGTATCTTGATGCATTGGTGATATGTTGATGGCACGGCCTTCATATCGTGAATCCACGGTCTTCCCAGTATGATGTTATAGCAGGATAGAGAATCCATCACACAGAAACATTGTATCGAGTTGACTCCTTCAACGTATACTGGCAACTTTATCTCTCCCACTGTATTTCTAGCCTCTCCACTGAACCCAACAAGCACGGTAGACTTTGAAGTGATATCCATTGGAGATACATTCATTCTCTTCAGAGTTTCTAGTTGGATTATGTTGACGGAGCTGCCATTATCAACCAGTATCCTGCGTACAAAATGGTTAGCCACATATAACGTTATTATCAGAGCATCATGGTGAGGATCCTGGACAGTATCCCTGTCATCTGCATCAAAAGTGATCACTTTGTCAGTTGTGAGGGTAGTCATCCTGACAGGTTTGTCTCCCCTTTCGGCCTTAGCTTCCTTTGCATGTCTCTTTGCTGCCGAATACGAAGTCCCACAAATGTCGGATCCACCCGAAATGAAGTTGATTATCTTGGCATCCGCGGGAGGTGATGCTGCTCGCTCAGGATCCTTCTCAGTATCCTGACCCTTATTCTTCTTTCTTCCTAAGAGATCTTTCAGATATCCCTTGCTTAGAAGATAGCTTATTTCTTTCCTTAGAGCAATGCAATCCTCAGTTACATGTCCGAAATCTTCGTGGAAAGCACACCATTTTGACTTATCTTTCCAGTCAGCCTTTTGTTGATTCTTTCGAGGCCACCTAGCCTTGTCTGCTAGACCCTGCATGGCATACATCAATTCGGGAATGTTAACAGAAAAGCAATATTCAGACAACTCAGGATACTCTTCAGGATCCTCATCTTCGACAGCGTTCACTCTCTTGTTTTCATTTCTACCATATGGCTTAGGCCGATATGACTTGAATGAGGATTCTGACTTCCTGTTAGTTGACTCATAAGTGTTAGATGAGTTCATCCTTTCTTGCATCTTCCTGTCATCCTCCAGACGGATATATCTCAAAGCCCTGTTACGAGCTTCGTCGAGATTCCTGCAAGGATTCATTACAAGATCCTGATAAAACTGAGAATCCTTTTGTAATCCCATCTTGAAAGCTTGCACAGCTGTTGCAACATCAAGATGTGGGATATCCAAGGATTCTCGACTGAATTTGTTCACATAATCCCTCAAGGTTTCCTGAGGCCCTTGAGTTATCCTGTAAAGATCACTGGTTAGTTTCTCAAAACTCCGACTACAAGAAAATTGACTGTTAAATAAATTAACCAAATGAGCAAACGAAGTAATTGAGTGAGGAGGAACGTTTAACAGCCATTTTAAGGCTGATCCTGTTAGAGTAGAACCAAATCCCTTGCACAAGCACGCTTCCTTGAGTTCCGGAGGGATAGGGTTAATCTCCATTCTTTCCCTATACTGAGCAGTATGCTCCTCAGGATCCGTAGTTCCGTCGTAAAGCTTCATGTTGGGGGTTTGAAATCTCTTTGGGATCTCAGCATCACAGATAGGATGTGCAAAACGAGATATCTTATGGCTGTCTTGGGACACTTCCGGGATCGGCTGGACCACCCCAGGTACACTGGATATCATGTCCTTCAACTTTTGAAGTTCCCTAGTAAGTGCTGATGTCACACCTGTATCATGCAAAGATCCACTATTGTTAGTAGCATGAGTATTATTATTATTTGACACGTTACCCGTTGGAGGTTTTTGCCCATATCCTGAAGCATATCCTGAGCTCCTCATGGTTGACATCCTGACCGAGGAGGGTATTTCAGGAGTATGATACTGAGGAATACTGGGCACAATATTCCCCCTGTTATCCTCAGTATACACAGCTGAACTAAAGTTCAACGCTCTGGGGTGTAATGGAGTGACATTATCCTCAGCAGATCTGCTCGAGCCAGACTTCAGGAGTTGTATTTCCCTTAAAAGCATTTGGTTTGTTTCCTGTTGCTGCCTCATTTGTTCCTGCACACTGATGTGTGTAAAATGCAACATATAAATTACATCAAATGAGGCATAAAACTAACCCTTTTTTAGTACTAATATTGGAAAAAGAGTGTTTTTGTCTTCCTTTTGTATTTTCAGGATTAAATGAGCTCAAAAACGCAAAAGAAGCAAAAAGACAGCTAAATCCAACATAAATACAAGAAAAGGAACATTAGTGGATTGCCCGAACCCTCAACGGCACCTTCCAAAGCAAAATAGAGAAAACAGAAGGCTGAACACGCCCCGTGCTCAGCCAGCACGGGGTCGTGCCCAAGAAGCAGCAGAAAAGACAAACCTATAGAAGCTTCTATTGCCCACCACGGGCCGTGCTCAGCGGACACGGGGGGCGTGCCGAAAGTACTGCAGGCGCATTAATTGTAATTGCGAATTACAATTAATGAAGAGAGAGAGTGTCAGACAGGCACGGGGCCGTGCCCAGTGGACACGGGGCCGTGCCCAGGCCTCTGTTCAGCCTATAAATAGGAGTGCTTGGTTTCATTGCAACTCATCCCTTGGCACACCACCTCTCTCACACTTCATCCACCACCCACCACCATCACAACACCATCATCCACCACCATCATCCATTGTCCATCATAGAGTGTGTGAGTCGTCTCGGGATCCAAGATTGATCGTAAGAGTTCTTGACAATCAAGGCCATGTTTGCCTAAGTCTCTTACATCACTTGGTGAAGACAAAGTGTCTAGTATAATACTTTTTATTTCTAATCTTTTGCACTTTTTATTTGGTTTTGTATTAATGACTTTAATAACTAGTTACTTATGTTGAAGGTGATCTTTCCTTATCGTTTGTCCGTGGTGTCTTGGCGTTATTTTACTGTCTATATAAAATAAAGGATTTTCACCATTCATATCTCCACGGTCTATATGGAGGTATGTTGGCTACCTGGTAGGGGGTTAAGGGAACGGTTTGGTAAAGGTCTTGCCATTGTTCAGCGTTTAGAGGTCCTGCAATGGACCTGGGTCAAATTTAGTAGGACCTCCTTCAATACTTCACGGTATTGGATGGCGGGGGTCCAAACTCTTTGATCCCCTCATAAGTTAACTACTATTAATACTATAACCCGGCTATTTAGGACTGTATCCCTGCTGACTCAGACTACTTAGTCGAGGGTAACGTCACCTCCAAAAGCGGGGCCTACCACAATACTGCATTAATAACTTAATTCATTATCTTCCAATAATCCACCCCTTTAGGATTGTATCCCTGCTGACTCAAACTACTGGGGTGAGGGTAACGTCACCTTCAAAAGAGGGGCCTACTACAATAACTAAGATAATCTCTTAATTATGTGCAAAAGTGCGGAAATAATCAAAGGTTATACTAGATACGAGTCGGAACCAAGTGATTCATCTTGTCTATCTGTTTTTATTTTTTTTTATTTTCAGCATTTTAGTTAGTTTTTATTTTTCTTAGTTTAAAACATTTTTCCAAACTTTTATTTTGGTTAGACGTTGAGGATAAACCGGTACTAAAAGCTCTTGTGTCCTTGGACGACCTCGGTATCTTACCAACGCTATACTACACTCAACGATGGGTGCACTTGCCCATATGTGTGTTTAGTGTTAGTAAAATATCGTGTTTTATAAATTTAAAACTTGGCTAAAATAAGTGTTAAAAAGGGCTTAAAATATACACCTAAAATATACGACAGTTTATCGCACATCAAGTTTTTGGCGCCGTTGCCGGGGACACAAGGATTTTAAGAAAGTTAGGAATCAACGGCCTAATCATCTTTTATTTTTCTTTTTTATTTTTTAGGATTTTCTTAGTTTTTCAGCTTCTGCAGAGCTCAGCACGGGCCGTGCCCGCTGAACACGCCCACGTGCTCAATCATTGGAACTGGCAATCCTGTTTTACATCAGACAGTAAGCTGAACACGGGGCCGTGTCCACTCAACACGCCCCCGTGCCCAAGTTTCAGTTACTGAAAACAGAACCGTTAGATCCCGACGGTTGGTAATTTCTGACATAAACATGAGTGATAGTAATTATTTTTACTTTCGGCACTCTTATGGTACGTGGTGTCAATTATGTGGTGGCGAACATGAAGAAGTAAAATGCTACTTCCTAAATTATAGGCCCCACTACATGGACCCACGATCTTTTCACAACCTTAAGAGGGGCGAAAGTAAAAATAAGCACTATTTCTCCCTCGAATGCGCCCAGCCAGATATTCTAGGGGAAATGTTCCTTAGCGAATTATTTCAACTAGAAGAGCTAATTCTGAAATGGATAGAAGAGCTTAGGAAGGATTTTATTAATCCGCCCCAAGACGATACCCATGAAGAAATGTTGGAACCGCATTCCGACAACCTCGTTGCTCCCGAAAATACCTTCGTACCTAGCAAAGACTTGGACGATAGTCGTCCCTGTGTCGATTGTGCCGTGAAGGACTCTCCATCGACTTCGTTCGGTGCATACATAGACCTGAGCGATTCGGCATATACCTTCTTTAACAAGAGCCCGGAAAAGGGTTGGACTTGTCCACCTAGAATGAAAATAGGAATTACCCTCACCGACAACCTCTTGCGTTCTCGCTTTAGCCTAGGACAATTAAGGTATATTAGGCACTTTGGGGTTGTTCCAACCAGTCAGGAACCACCCGATAAAAACAAGTTCCTTAAAAAACTAGACAACTTCATAAATCAGTCCGCAGACACGGGGCCGTGCCCAGCCAACACGCCCCCGTGTCCATCGAAAGATTCCTTTCTGATCAGTACGTCAGAATACGGACAAACTGTGTCAGAGCTCCACCTGCACACGGGGCCGTGTCCACTGAACACGGGGCCGTGTCCAGGTTGCTGTCATTTTCTATAAATGCAGCCAAGAATTCTGCACATTTGGACCAACTTGGGGCAGAGATTTGCAGGAATCTTCTCTCAAACTATCCTAGGTAAGTCTAAAAGAAGGTTCCAACAACCCATCTTGTCCCTTCCTCTTTTAGTAATTTCCTTCTTCTTCATCTTTCTCCAAGAACTACCATTGAAAGTTTGGAATTCCTCCAACTCTATGGTAGGGATAAATGAGTTTTGTTCAAAGAATCTTGGTAAAAACATGTTATGAAACATGGTTTTAAGTTATTAGTAGCCAAAAAGGGCCTACAACATTCAGAAAATAACTTAAAAATACAAGTTTCCTTGTTCCAAAACTCTGCAGAAAGATGGACACGGGGCCGTGCTCAGTGAGCACGGGGCCGTGTCCGGTTACTGTTTCATTAAATAAGCTATTTTTAGTTTATTTTTCGTAGGATGTCGAGTGAAAACAGCGATACATCTTCTGTGCATTCGTCAAACAACCGAAGAGGAAGAATACCCTCCATTGAAGCTACACTTGTTCACTATGTGATAGCATTAAGGGAGGCTCTAGATGAAATGACTTCAGTAGAGGAGGTCCTTATCGACCGTATTAACGATCTTACGATGGGACTTGAAAGCAGCTTCCAAGAAATTAACCTCTTGCACCAGAGGTTAAATATTCTTGTAGCACCTCCAATGGAACCAGTCCTTCCTCAGCAGGATTGGAACCTGGCTCTCGGAATTAACAACCCTACCGGGTGGGAAGACTTTCCGGCGGAACCTCCCATGGAACACCAACAAGAGATCCCGGTGGAAGTTGAAACCCCTCAAACTAATGCCAATGAGCCTTCTTTTCTCCTTCCAAGAGAGATAGAAGAATGGCTCGCCGACATTTGTGGAGAACCGCACTCGGAAGAAGGAGTTCACTAAGGCCTTGTTTAACCAAGATTGAGTATTTCTTGGAAATTTTGCTAAATTAAAATAAAGTAAAGGCTAGGACTCCACGGTTTGTTATTTCTTTTATCTAGTTTAATTTAGGATTATGTAAGTTCTCTCTATGATGAAATGAAATGATGGTTTTAATGTTTGGATGGTTTGTAATGAATAAAACACACTCATGGTGGTAAAGGATGAAAAGGGGAGCGAGAAAAATGATCCCATGCACAAGAACAAGGCAACCCGACAATTTTCTCCCTTTCAGAAGGTTCAACACGGGCCGTGCCCAACCAACACGGCCCCGTGTTGAACCACCTGCAGAAAACGCCCAGTACAGGTAACTGGACACGGGCCGTGTTCACCCAACACGCCCCCGTGTCCAGACTTCTGTTTCTCTTATTTCAATTTTGTTACTGGCACTTGAACACGGGGCCGTGCCCGGATAACACGGGGCCGTGCTCAGTGCCCAGTAACACAAATTTTTGCTTTTTAAACACTATTTTACACATCTAATCAACCTAAAAATTTATTTTTGGGACACATTGAGGACAATGTGTAATTTAAGTGTGGGGGGGATGCTAAAACCTTGAATTTTGCAAGTCCTAAATACAAGCCTTACACAAAACTCTATTGGAACCGCTAATCACCCCAAATTTTTTCAAAAATTTCATTTTTTTTCTTGTCTAGGTTTAACTCGGGAAATTCAAGCTCTCAAAAAAGGTTATATTTTTACAAATTTACAACCGATAGCGTAGTGATAAAAAGAACCAACATAAGAAAATTATGAAAAGGCATGACAAACTTATTTAAAATTTGATTATATATACTTGATCACATAAAAAAAACCCATTCCCACAAAAGTGAGTTTTGAGCCTTTATTGAGCACTCAATTTCATACCATTTGACTAAATGCTCATTTTTCGTTTCTTGTGTGAATAGCCGCTTGGTTCTTACGACTCTAGAACTTGCCATGACAATACATTCCCGGTCCTTATCAACTTAAACCCGAGTAAGTAAATGATAGAGGCATTAGGACTAACCTTTTTCATTTCCACACCATTATTTTTCTTTTTCCTTTTACCACCTACCCAAAAATCCCCCTAGTTAGCCCCTTTGAGCCTAAACCTTTTCGTTTCATCACCCAAAACAAAAACCATTTCACCCACCAAAACCTTTTTCATTTTTAACCCTTTATTTTAGTAACAAGTTCGGTTCTTCGAAAAAAAAAAAAAATGAAGCAAAAAGAAAATTAACAAACAAAGTAATCAAAAATAACTTTGTTTGAATAAAAGCTTCATCAAAAATAAAAGGTTGCAAAAATACGAAAACCGACACTTGTTACGCTTTTTAGCCCTTTTTCTACTAACCACTAACCCAACCACCTACCTTTAACCCTAGCCAACCCTTAACCCACAAAGTCCTCTTGATATCTACAAAGGTATAAAAGTTAAAAAGGAGGAGGATTGATTTCTTGGCAAGCCTATGGTAAGAATAAGTTCCATGCCGCTCTCGAGTGATTCACTAAAAATACACCTTCGGCCGAGTGTGAGTGATTTCCCCGTGAGGTATGTGAACTTGTATATAAATAGAATTTTAAAAAATTATGTTATGCCCAAATAAGTAATTTCTTTTATGAACAGTTCTAAATAAATCATTACGAATAGGAGTGTAAATAAATAAAAATAAAACCCAAAAAGATCTTGGAAATCCCGACACTCTATGACAAGCCCAAAACCTTCTCTTCTACCTATTCCATTTGGGAGTGTAAGCCAAATATTAAAGAGTTTTGCTTGAGGACAAGCAAAAGTTCAAGTGTGGGGGTATTTGATGTGTGTAAAATGCAACATATAAATTACATCAAATGAGGCATAAAACTAACCCTTTTTTAGTACTAATATTGGAAAAAGAGTGTTTTTGTCTTCCTTTTGTATTTTCAGGATTAAATGAGCTCAAAAACGCAAAAGAAGCAAAAAGACAGCTAAATCCAACATAAATACAAGAAAAGGAACATTAGTGGATTGCCCGAACCCTCAACGGCACCTTCCAAAGCAAAATAGAGAAAACAGAAGGCTGAACACGCCCCGTGCTCAGCCAGCACGGGGTCGTGCCCAAGAAGCAGCAGAAAAGACAAACCTATAGAAGCTTCTATTGCCCACCACGGGCCGTGCTCAGCGGACACGGGGGGCGTGCCGAAAGTACTGCAGGCGCATTAATTGTAATTGCGAATTACAATTAATGAAGAGAGAGAGTGTCAGACAGGCACGGGGCCGTGCCCAGTGGACACGGGGCCGTGCCCAGGCCTCTGTTCAGCCTATAAATAGGAGTGCTTGGTTTCATTGCAACTCATCCCTTGGCACACCACCTCTCTCACACTTCATCCACCACCCACCACCATCACAACACCATCATCCACCACCATCATCCATTGTCCATCATAGAGTGTGTGAGTCGTCTCGGGATCCAAGATTGATCGTAAGAGTTCTTGACAATCAAGGCCATGTTTGCCTAAGTCTCTTACATCACTTGGTGAAGACAAAGTGTCTAGTATAATACTTTTTATTTCTAATCTTTTGCACTTTTTATTTGGTTTTGTATTAATGACTTTAATAACTAGTTACTTATGTTGAAGGTGATCTTTCCTTATCGTTTGTCCGTGGTGTCTTGGCGTTATTTTACTGTCTATATAAAATAAAGGATTTTCACCATTCATATCTCCACGGTCTATATGGAGGTATGTTGGCTACCTGGTAGGGGGTTAAGGGAACGGTTTGGTAAAGGTCTTGCCATTGTTCAGCGTTTAGAGGTCCTGCAATGGACCTGGGTCAAATTTAGTAGGACCTCCTTCAATACTTCACGGTATTGGATGGCGGGGGTCCAAACTCTTTGATCCCCTCATAAGTTAACTACTATTAATACTATAACCCGGCTATTTAGGACTGTATCCCTGCTGACTCAGACTACTTAGTCGAGGGTAACGTCACCGCCAAAAGCGGGGCCTACCACAATACTGCATTAATAACTTAATTCATTATCTTCCAATAATCCACCCCTTTAGGATTGTATCCCTGCTGACTCAAACTACTGGGGTGAGGGTAACGTCACCTTCAAAAGAGGGGCCTACTACAATAACTAAGATAATCTCTTAATTATGTGCAAAAGTGCGGAAATAATCAAAGGTTATACTAGATACGAGTCGGAACCAAGTGATTCATCTTGTCTATCTGTTTTTATTTTTTTTTATTTTCAGCATTTTAGTTAGTTTTTATTTTTCTTAGTTTAAAACATTTTTCCAAACTTTTATTTTGGTTAGACGTTGAGGATAAACCGGTACTAAAAGCTCTTGTGTCCTTGGACGACCTCGGTATCTTACCAACGCTATACTACACTCAACGATGGGTGCACTTGCCCATATGTGTGTTTAGTGTTAGTAAAATATCGTGTTTTATAAATTTAAAACTTGGCTAAAATAAGTGTTAAAAAGGGCTTAAAATATACACCTAAAATATACGACACTTTATCGCACATCACACACTTCCAAATAAAGTAAGAATTTCATCATTAGAAGCTAGAACGGGAGCAGATTCCTGAACACTGCGGGTAGGGATAATATCCTGAGGTCGTGTAGAGGCTGGCATCCTTGGAGGAGGTGGTGGAAGCACCGGACCGGTAGTAGCGGAAGTCATAGCAGATACAGTAGAGGAACTCATGTTTGATCTTGAGGCCATTATGGACAATGTGGCAAAAAGTTTTGAAAATAGAAAACTGATTATCGATTTGACAAAAATTTTTAGTAAAGAGAGCACCACTTGCCCCACGGTGGGCGCCAAATTGTTTTGGTCAAAAATTACCTAAGCAATTTAGTGATTAAATTAGTTAAGTGAGGTAGTGTGCTAGAAAGTGTATTGAAAATGTACTTGTTAAGTTGTTTAGAAAATCAGTATTCAGGATACGGCTCAGGATATCAAGCTGTATCTATGATCAAACTATGAGCAAAAGTAAAGTAAATGACACGAGATGTACGAGGAAAGCCCTTGATCAATCTAGATCGCCGGCATAAAACCTCGGGAGCTGACAATCGCAGCTGCCTTG
Source organism: Helianthus tuberosus (assembly GCA_030545235.1). NCBI lineage: Eukaryota > Viridiplantae > Streptophyta > Magnoliopsida > Asterales > Asteraceae > Helianthus > Helianthus tuberosus. The sequence goes on along the minus strand of CM060447.1, from coordinate 71,511,737 downwards.
TTCTTCTATTGCTTCAAATATCAGGATACAGTGCAGGATGCGGTGCGGATCGACTATGTGTTACAATGAAGTTTGAATACAAGTGTGGTGTTTGCAATGAGCTAGAGAGTGAAAGTATTCGAGAGTGTAAGTGAAGATTGTGTGCCTTAAACTGATCCGCCCCCATCTATTTATAGTAAAGATAAAATAACAAACTATCCTAAACTTCCGGGATCCACCGAATATTCCTTCATCGAACGTTGTAGACCTAGTCTTTCGGGCTCAACGTCTCTCCTTCAACAAACTCGTCCGAGTCTTGAGGAGAAGAAGTCCTCTTGACCGTTAGCAAGTCTCAGCCTTTAACTTGCGCGTGGTTAATTCAATAAACCTCAGGATATCGCCCAAGATGTTAGCAATATCCTCTTCCAGCATCCTGCTCACAAATAAACAAACAAATGCAGGATATTGGTCAGGATACGTATGTTAAGAAAATGACCCCTAACATATATAATTAAGATATTAATAATATTATGTCTTATTAAATTTTATGATATGTTATATATATATATATATATATATCATATATTTGTATGAAAATAATTCAATATGAATTTTACATTAATATCTTATTATTAATATAAGAAAACACAATTGGGGTATGATACTTCGAAAAATATCATAATATAAATATTAAAATAATATGTAGTATACCTAAAATGATTTTATGTTATTTAAATTCCCAGGATGTGCAACCCCTATTTGTATCTTACAGTATGTTATATAAAAGGAATATATTCATAAATATAGTAATATTAAATTTTTGTAATATAGCATGCCCATATATTTATGTGAATACCACTCAAATTAAATTATAATAATATTATAATATTGATATTAATCAAAGATATAAGATAACACACGTAAGTATGGTATCACTAAAATATTTTTTAGAATTTTTTTTTTATTTTTTTGATTTTTTTGATTTTTTTTAGAATTTTTTAGAATTCTTTTGATTTTTAGAATTTTTTGATTTTTATGATTTTTTTTTTTAGACTTTTTTTGATTTTTTAGAATTTTTTTGGGTCCCATTCCGACAAATTTGTTTAAGAGCAGGTATGCTAGTGGTCCAATGTGAGATAAATAAAAGTGCAGCTTGAACACTAGTTTTCAAATTTGTATTGCAAATCCAAGATTATAGTTTTGTTGGGTTAAATGATATACTATAATCGTTAATGCTTTATATTATACATTTATTAATCAACATAAATAAACCATATTATATTTTTTATATTTATGTTGTCACCCATGATATTGTAGGGCGACCCTGAGCAAGGGGCGGGTGGGAGCCGGCTCAGGGCCAAAATCGTTAAAGGGCCCGGAAACGGGGAATATGTGACAATCCGTAGAATTTTGTTTGATAATGCGATGGTTTGAGCCTTGGGAATTCCCCACTTGTCAAACAAGATGATAGAGACCAATTCGAGATGGTGGGTAAGATGATAGAGACCAATTCGAGATGGTGGGTAAGAAGCTGCCGGAGCAACAAGATTTCTGGCAACCTGTTGCTACTGTAGAATCCGTTGATGGTGGGTAAGATGATAGAGACCAATTCGAGATGGTCAATCTCCCAATAAATTTAGCCTTTTGTAGTAGGCAAACACTCCCAAAGAAACAAGATATGAAAGATAATTTGTTCCAATTTTCTGCTTAGATTTCATACGATGCAAAGTACAATAAATAAGATGGAAAACTAAAGGTTCCTAAAAACTAAGAGATAATGCATACAAATAAAAGGAAACGTGGGAACATGGGAAAGAATAAAATGCATGCAAATAACTAAAATAATGCAACGTGGATAGATAGTTGGTGTGGGTTCATTGTTGTTGACCACTTGACCGTATCAATTGGATACCGGGTAGATTCCCGTGTTGGTAGCGGGTCGGATCGTATCGGTTCGGACCGTATCATAAGACCTGAATGAGAGACGACGGAGTTGTTTGTTTGTTTTTTCTTCTGATTTTCAACCCTACATTATGGTTTAACTTCTATTATAACACTTGGGCCTTCAAAGCCTTTATGTGAAAATGGGCTGAAAATGAACAATTCTTATTTCTTATACACGTAAAAATAATGCCATAATAAACTAAGTTCTTACGTATTTTAGAGTGTTATATTTAATTAATACATTTAAAAACAATGCATAATAAAATAAGTTCTTACATATTTTAGAGTGTTAAATTAATTGTATAAAAATGAACTAATTTCATAATGGACATGATTGGTAAAAAATAAAAATACCCTAATAAAATAAAAGAAAGTTGTATTTGTTTAGACTCCTACGTTGTAAGTTTTTGGTTCCGTCCCTGGCTGCACTATGCCCACACTACAAAAAAAATGTATTTACGATCTATAATGTTATAAGAAAGAAATAACGGATTAGCGATAATAGCTATTGAAAACGAAATATTAGAAAGTGTGGAGTATAAAGAGTTGATCGAGAATTTTGCTTCCAAAAATACTAAGAGAACCACACGGTTCACTTAAGTAAGTAGGTTATACTACTTTTGTTAATTTGTTTTATTTATTTTATAACAAGTATCGTCATACTATGGGTTTTAGTTTTTATATATGTGATTGACTGATTAATGAGTTTATATCATATGGGGATTTGTGGGTAGGGCAAAAAAAATATATCTCGCCCAAAGTCAAAAAAAAAAAAGTCAATGGTTCTCGGAGATGTGGCCCTTAATTATCTATGATACTATATAAAAGAAATGTGATGTACATGCATGTAATTTTACATCGCGTCCAACTTTTAAAGCAACATGAACAACTAATGAAAGTTTGTTTTATGAGGGTGAAATCGTAAAAAGCTCAAAATTTTAAGACACTACCAGGGTATAATAGTATATTACACCTACACCCCATTCTCACACACTCAAAATCCTTTCCTTACCCTGCCCCCAAAAAACCTAATCGACAACCTGTGTAAATTGAACGTATAAGTGAAACGGTGGGTGTAATTAATCATGAAATCAATTTGGGTTCAATGATTTTTGTCCCAATTTTACAAATGTATCGTTTCTCCTTCAATGGGTGGGTGTTCGTCTTTTCCTTCCCCTCGAATTATTGAATGTGTAAACTGATTAGTATATAGAAATGGACAAGCGATTTGAAGATTATAAATCCCTAAACATCAAAGACGACCAGCAATCAAACGCTTCTCACCTCTTAATTGACGCATGGAAACCGTCACTCATCACATTAAACCTTCATCCTCCTGCAAATTATAAGGTTTATTACACACATTCAATCTCTCTATGCATTCGTTCCATATCTGTACAGTTTCTTCGATATCTGATCTCGATGGGTTTATATGTTGTTAGAAACTGTTGGCTTCCGATTTTGTGGAATATTTGGTTTTAGATCTGAACCGCTGAATGAGTGAATTTGTATTGTACATGTAATCTGTTTGAATCTACATTTCATGTGTCGCTTTTATGTTTGAAGCTTGACAATTGCTTTGTGAATTTGTATGATTTCAGTGACCGGAAAGATTGTTTGAGGGCTTTATCAGAACATAGTGAAAATAGGGGAAGAAAACGGCAAAGGCGTCTTCTCAGTAGCCGTGGTTCATGACCAATACGCCATTAATTGAAACTTCTGATACTAATCAGATTGTTGTTCCTGATGTAAGTATTTTTAATATAATTGTATTGTAATTACGAATTAAATTTCGACCATTAATTGAGACTTCTTCAAGTTCTTTTGGTGACACTTTTTCTGATCATGGAACTCATTGATATGAAAGTGACAAAGAGGTTTTGTCGGATTTACGTCAGGACGATGCACCAATGCGCACGTTAGGTGGATCAGGTGACTTGTATTATAACAACCCTCCTTAAAAATAATTTGGACACCCCTAAACATTCCTAACTACACCCCGTATATGAGAAACGACCCCGAAATACCTTCATATCAATAAATAACAAATAAAACAAGAAAAATAGGTCGCTCGCGGGCCGCGACCAAGTTAGCAGAATCCGTCGCGGGGCGCGAGACCCTTGTCTTGCCCGGCACACAAATGAGCCACGTGTACAGACATGCGTCAAAACCTGCGATGACTCAGCAAACCCTAAACCGCCCTATGCTCTCTCGCGGGCCGTGAAGGCCTCTTCTGTTTCTCTCGCGGGGCGCAAGAAAGCTGTTGAACAACCCTATAAATTGGAGTTCGACGTTCAATTGAAATTCGTTCAAAACTCGATTTTCTCTCTAAATTTCTGAGTAGTAGAAATAATTCCCGGGTATTATACCCATTAAAATAGCGAAGCTCTGCCCGTTGTAAGTATTAAAACTTCGGTTACGTATTTGATACGCTGCCCGATTGATCTAGTGCTCCGTAACGGCTGTCGAGGCTCTGCCCGACGTCGTTGGAGTTCTGTCTCGGGGAGGGTATAACTAATGTAAATTGGGTATTATACTAACGCGTGTGCATTGTCTTAATTAATAGATTATAACCTGGAAGTCACAAGGAAATACCTAAAGTAGCAATGTGAGTAATCCTTCTTTTTGTGTAAACTTTTTGTGAGTAATCTCCTTTTTGTGAAACCTTTTTGTAAACTGTTTTTACAAAACCTCAATTGTTTTACATTATGATTAATAGTTATTGAGTATTTGTAATTCTAAAATTATCGTCGATATGTTGGGGTTTTGTATACAAAATTTGTTACTACACTGTGAGTAGTAACATGACCACAAGTCGGGTTGACAGTGCCGTGGGTGGTAATTAGTGTAAGAATTGGAAATAAATATAATTGCGAGATCGCCCTCAATGCTGTAAAATGATAAAACCTGTTTTGATTAAACTGAGATTCACCCACCAGTATTTCCTGCTGATAAAATGTATTAAACACGTGTTTCAGGTAACTTAATGTGAAGCCCATAAAAGCCAGTTGGAGAGCACTGAAGGCTTAGAAAAGTGGCTATAAAAGTTACCTAATTAAAAAGGAGAATTGCTTTCAATAATTAGGGTTTATCCCTATAAATATATTACAAATGAAAACTCGGATTTTGTCCCACTGGTTATTATAAATGAATTATCAGAAAAACTTGGATTTTTTCCCATTTATCTATTTTAAACATTTTGGTGTTTAACTCTGATAACAATATTTCCTAACTACGGTCCTGATGAGATTTTCCACTGCTAAAACTGATAAACACTGATACCACCGAATGTGCGAAACTCGCGGCCGCCCGCCTTCCGGGGCAAGGGGTCGGGGGCTGTGACAGAAGGTCGTATCAGAGCTATGCCACCGGTTTAAGCCATTTAGGTGTTCTTCTAATACCTAAATTTTAAACATTTGCGTTAGGAAATTAATATCTTATGTGTTATCCTGTGAACATAAAATCTTAATGTGTTTATTATGATATCATTTAACGAATTTTAAATTCCGAATGCGTGTTACCCATATCTGTATCTTACAGTTATGATATGCTTAATATTACTTATATATATAATTAAGATATTAATAATATTATGACTTATTAAATATTATGTTATATATATATATATATATATAGAGAGAGAGAGAGAGAGAGAGGAAGATTAACGTACATTACGGCTTAACATACATCACGTACGACAGGTAGTTACGCACGTTCATTTTAAAATCACGCACGTTATAACTCAAATATCCAAAATCACGCATGTTGAAACACAATAATCACGCATATTGAAAACATTAATCATGCATGATATATAACAAATCACGCACGTTGTTGTGCGTGAAGTACGTTAAGCCGTAATGTACGATATGCTTTCTATATATATATATATATATATCATATATTTGTATGAAAATAATTCAATATGAATTTTACATTAATATCTTAATATTAATATAAGATAACACAATTCGGGTATGATACTTTGAAAAATATCATAATATAAATATTAAAATAATATGTAGTATACCTAAAATGATTTTATGTTATTTAAATTCTCAAGATGTGTAACCCCTATTTGTATCTTACAGTATGTTATATAAAAGGGATATATTCATAAATATAGTAATATTAATTTTTTTGTAATATAGCATGCCCATATATTTATGTGAATATCACTCAAATTAAATTATAATAATATTATAATATTGATATTAATCAAAGATATAAGATAACAAACGTAAGTATAGTATCACTAGAATATTTTTTAGAATTTTTTTTGATTTTTTAGATTTTTTTTTTATTTTTAGAATTTTTTTATTTTTATGATTTTTTTAGACTTCTTTTTATTTTTTAGAATTTTCTGGGTCCCATTCCGACAAATTTATTTAAGAGCAGGTATGCTAGTGGTCCAATGTGAGATGACTAAAAGTGCAGCTTGAACACTAGTTTTCAAATTTGTATTGCAAATCCAAGATTATGGTTTTGTTGGGTTAAATGATATACTATAATCGTTAATGCTTTATAATATACATTTATTAATCAACATAAATAAATCATATTATATTTTTTATATTTATGTTGTCACCCATGATATTGTAGGGCGACCCTTAGCAAGGAGCGGGTGGGAGCCGGCTCAGGGCCAAAATCGTTAAAGGGCCCGGAAACGGGGAATATGTGACAATCCGTAGAATTTTGTTTGATAAAGCGAAGGTTTGAGCCTTGGGAATTCCCCACTCGTTTACTTTTAACGTCGAAGAAGCTGCCGGAGCAACAAGATTTCTGGCAACCTGTTGCTGCTGGAGAAGCCGTTGATGGTGGGTAAGATGATAGGGACCGATTCTAGATGGTCAATCTCCCAATAAATTTAGCCTTTTGTAGTAGGCAAACACTCCCAAAGAAACAATATGTGAAAGATAATTTGTTCCAATTTTCTGCTTAGATTTCATACGATGCAAAATACAATAAATAAGATGGAAAACTAAAGGTTCCTAAAAACTAAGAGATAATGCATACAGATAAAAGGAAATTTGGGAACATGGAAAGAATAAAATGTATGCAAATAACTAAAATAATGCAACGTGGATAGATAGTTGATGTGGGTTCATTGTTGTTGACCACTTGACCGTATCAATTGGATACTGGGTAGATTCCCGTGTTGGTAGCGGGTCGGATCGTGTCGTGTTGGACCGTATCATAAGACCTGAATGAGAGACGGCAGAGTTGTTTGTTTGTTTTTTTCTGATTTTCAACCCTACATTATGGTTTAACTTTTATTATAACATTTGGGCCTTCAAAGCCTTTATGTGAAAATGGGCTGAAAATGAACAATTCTTATTTCTTATACACGTAAAAATAATGCCATAATAAACTAAGTTCTTACGTATTTTAGAGTGTTATATTTAATTAATACATTTAAAAACAATGCATAATAAAATAAGTTCTTGCATATTTTAGAGTGTTAAATTAATTGTATAAAAATGAACTAATTTCATAATGGATATGATTGGTAAAAAATAATAATACCCTAATAAAATAAAAGAAAGTTGTATTTGTTTAGACTCCTACGTTGTAAGTTTTTGGTTCCGTCCCTGGCTGCACTGTGCCCACTCTACAAAAAAAATGTATTTACGATCTACAATGTCATAAGAAAGAAATAACGGATTAACGATAATAGCTATTGAAAATGAAATATTAGAAAGTGTGGAGTATAAAGAGTTGATCGAGAATTTTGCTTCCAAAAATACTAAGAGAACCACACGGTTCACTTAAGTAAGTAGGTAACAGTACTTTTGTTAATTTGTTTTATTTATTTTATAACAAGTATCGTTGTACAATGGGCTTTTAGTTTTTATACATGTGATTGATTGATTAATGAGTTTATATCATATGAGGATTTGTGGGTAGGGCAAAAGTGTCCAAATTATTTTTAAGGAAGGTTGTTATATCCTCCCCACCTTGTTTTAAATCTCGTCCTTGAGATTCGAGCTACTAAATTCCCTTGGAGTTATATCAAGTCTTGTAGTTAGTAAAACAGTATCAAAGCGTCTTTGAGAGCATTTTATGGACGAAAGTTTCGAACACCAGTTTGTTGGGTAGAAATTTGGAGAAAAGCAATTATCTGGACCCGAGATAATGCAAGAAACAATAGATAAGATAATTTAAAGCAATATGAGATTTAAAAGAGTTACGTAGGTAACAGATGAAAATCTTTCAAGTGGGAGATAAGGTTTCGTTACAAGTTTCTTTATGGAAAGAATAGTCAGCTTCGTTAAAAGAGGGAAGTCAAGTTCCAGATATGTTGGATCATTTATTAAAAGAATAGGACCTGTAGTTTATCAACTACAACTTCCAGAGGAATTAACAGGAATGATGTATGTATGAAAGTGCTTTAGCAGATAAATCATTAGTGATATCTTTCTAAGGACATAGAAGAAAATGAGAAACTTAAATGTTTCATTTGATGTTAACTGAACGAGGTGAAATGATACAATCATCAAGGTGACTAAGTTTCACAAAATAAAAAGAGGGATTTGATAGGCATATAGTGTGAAATGCAATGACTTTTTAGAAACAATGGGATTCAAATGTCGAAAGAGAACTTACTTTGATTGTTAACCGAGAAAGACTCTGAATTAATAGTCTCAATTGAAAATAGAAGTATGAAAAATGATTTGTCAACTATCACAACAGAAATCAGTGACATTGATTCAAATGGCAGAGATACACTGGACAATACAATGGATTTTAGTGTATCATTGTCTTAATACCTAATTGTATCAAGGCTATTTGAATGATGAGTCGTATGAATTGGTATGATTAAAGTTTGCTATTAGCACAGGCTACAAATTTATACAGACACCGCAGGGTGTTTGTAGTGATTGAAAGAATTCAATGATTACGGTGACCGAACGAATTCACCATTTTACTAAAAGTTTCAATAAAGTGAATCTGGATATTCAAAAGATAGGACGTTCGAATGAAATAATAAATGAATATTGTTGGTTTAACTCAAAGATGAAAGAAATGTTGGAGGTACATTGGAATAAGAATTTAGGTACTTTTACCTTAACACCAAAAATAGTATTAAGACTGGTTTAGGATAATGAATAGATAAATTCGTACCTCATGTGTGAAAATGAGATGAGTCCAATTTTCAAAGAAATCGTCACCACAAGGTGTCGTGTTTTAACAAATGATACATCGAAATTGAAGACTTTAAACAAGTTTACTATAATTCAAACAATGAGATTACCTCGAATATGATGATCTCAATTCATCATATGGGATTTTTGAATTGAATTTATATTGTGAACAAGTTCAAACAATTGAGCTTGGTTTGGACATATTTCAACAATGGACATATGTATTGACAAGAAATGGTTTCAATGAAAATCTGGTAAGTAACTTTGGAAAGGGAAGGAGTTTTCCAAGAAATCTGCTGACTTGATATCAAAAGTCAGTATTGTATAATCATATAAATTATCAGAATGAGTATAACGAAATATTTTATTCGAATTTGCGAATAATTGATCTTTTTGGAAGTTACATCATATGCATAACAAGCAATGCACGAGCAGCATATGAATTTGTCAAAAGATAAAACAAATGAATGTTGGCTTTATGAAAAAGAAATAAAGACTTCTTATTATAAAACTTTGATCGAAATCAAAAGTCAACTTAATACTTTAGTACAGACAAAACGTAAGGGTGCTTATTTTAAAAGTTAATGTGGTTTCCGGTGTTTATGCGTTCTCCTTAGTTTCATCTGGGTTTCTATCCTCGTTGTCGGGTGCCTTATATAGTTTCGGGCAGTAAAGACGAAAGTGGCCTGGATCTCCACATTTATAACATACATTGGTTTTCCTTCTCCTTCTACATTCTTCTTCTGTATGCCCAGCCTTCTTGCAGAAGTCACAACGGAGTGTCTTCTTAGAATGGCGTTTTCTTGCGTGCTTCTTGTTATAGTTGTTACAAGTAGGCTGCATGATTGCTGGATCCATTTCTTTGTCCTTGTATGATTTATCGGTGTAGAATTCCTTATAAGAATAACTATAGTGTGGTTTTCTTTCGTTTGGAAGATGGAGTTTTGATACGAATATCATGACCTCCATTGTTACTAGGGTTAGGTTTGAAGTGATGAGTATGCCTACAGCATATAGTAGGATTCTCGTTTATAGGAATCGAGGTTTTAATAGCGTCAATAATCAAAGGTATGGCATTCGATATTCCTTGAGCTATTATATTTTCTATAGTATTTTTATCCAAAGTATTTTCATTACTAGCCTGAATTTCTTGATCATATTCTATTCCCGTTGACATCTGATTTACAAACATGTTCAGATATAATTATCACAAAATTAAACAATTATACAGGCATAATTTGTTTCTCATATCATGTTTAGCACAATTATAGTCATACCTATCAGTGTTACGCATTGATAGATATATGTATATATATACATACAATTGTATTTTATCATTTTCTTTCACTATATATTTTATCAAAATATAAGAAAAGTGTATATTATGTGTTGTTTCTTTCTTTGTTGTAATATATTTTCTCTATATTACCCTAATTTAAATATATTCCCAAAGCTCATAGCGGGATAGGTATTCGAAACTAAAGGTAAGGGTTTTATATGAAATTATGAGATTCTCCGTTATTGATCCACTATTGTTTTTCAAGAAGTGGTGCTAGTACAGATATCCTTAAGGTATCTTTTGAATTAAAGCTGGATATCAAAATAAATTTTAGGGTAAACATGTAGGTTTGTTTCTTCTGTTATATAAAAGATTATTCTTCTACAGAAGATATTGGATTGTTATATTGTATATATTATCAAGAAATTTGTGCTTTGCATATACATACATATAGATATAAAGTTTTAAAATTTCCTGTAACATATACCTATAACACCAATTTATAAGAATCCAATTTCATAATTGTTTATACAAACTTTGTTTATTCCTTTATATTAACCAAATAAATTTTTATTAAATTTATTGAACATAATATGTTGGAATAAAAAGGGTAATTCATCAAAAGAAATAAATTTAATAAGAATATAAATTTTCTGGATTCTTTTAGAACAATTTAGTCTTTAATCGACAGGTTAACTTATTTTTGATTTTAACGTATTTAGGACTTGATTCTAATTCTCAATCTATTATATTTATTTATTAAAGAATTATAATAGATAATCCAAAGTCTCACGTTTCTAAATTCGATCCTTAATATATTAAGTCATGGAGTATTATTCTCGTATCAAAATATATATACGTATGACTCTAAATATTGTTTAAGAAATAAATTAAACTTAAAAATTGTTTCCTCTTGAGATATACGTAAATATATTTTAAACCATATAGTTATACCGTACTTAAATTTTTTTGTACATATTTTTACTTTATGAATGAAATATCATTTATTTATAATATTGATACAAGTTATAGAAAATATACGTACATCTGACTTACATATAATTTAAGAAATAAGTTTAGTCTATTTTTTGTTGATATACATGTATTATGTATTATAATCATTTAATCACACAGTACCAATTTGTTGTACATATTTCTGTTTCATAGATACAGTTTCTATAAAAAAATATTTTATATCTTCCATTGTATATGTATATGTGTTTAAATTTTAGAATCGTCAAACTATGAATTATGAACTGTAATAATTTTTGCTCATTATAAATTAGATTAAGAATTATGTTTTATAAAACTTTTTTAACATAACTTTATTCAAGAGCCAAAAATTCTATTTTGTTATGGAAAATATTTTACTCTTCCAAAGTTATTATTATTATTAGTTGTTAATTTAAAACAGAATTTAATAATATTTTAGTTTAGTGTATTATATTAATAATAATGATGATAAATAATAACAGTATATATTAAAACTTGTCTTAGAGAGTGTTTGTGTATTAAAAAATTTTCTAGCATGTTAATTATCATCAGTATTGACCATAATTATGAATATAACTCATCAAAATTTGATGAAAAATTTGCATATTTAATAATACAATAAGAAGTACTAAGGAATTATAAAGTGATTTACAAAGTATTTTAATTATCGTATTTAAATAATGCTGAAACATTATATTTTTAACAAATTTAGTATAATTATATGTTTTATCAAAACCTTGACAAATACATATTTTTAAATCAAGTAAAACTTTTGGATCATATCATAAATCATAAAATATCCTGCTTGCCTCGAATAATATTTTGTATTATGATATTTTAGTGATATCATACTTACGGGTGTTATCTTATATCTTTGATTAATATCAATATTATAATATTATTATAATTTAATTTTAGTGGTATTCACATAAATATATGGGCATGCTATAATACAAAAATTTAATATTACTATGTTTATAAATATATATCCCTTTTATATAACATGCTGTAAGATACAAATAGGGGTTACACATCCTGGGAATTTAAATAACATAAAATCATTTTAGGTATACTACATATTATTTTAATATTTATATTATGATATTTTTCGAAGTATCATACCCGAATTGTGTTATCTTATATTAATATTAAGATATTAATGTAAAATTCATATTGAATTATTTTCATACAAATATATAGGGTCAGGATTTAGAGAAAACGGTAGAAAGTGTGAGAACGGTGAGAACGCTTATGGATCGTCCGATCAAAACAATCTATGGACTAGATTGGCGCGGTGGCGTTTTCGTAAATAACATCAATTTTATTACGTGGACGCGCCTCATTAATGGTAAAAAGGTCTTTACACCTCTATACCAAAACGCCATACTGATGAATAAAACGCCATTACGAACCAAAACACATCGCTATATAAACAAAAACATCCCATACATAAAAACACACCCCCCAGAACCTGAAACGCCATATTTTCTACTATATACCATTCATCTTACTAACGCCAAAATCCCCAAAACATCAAACACAACTACTAAAAAAACATCATATTTTCTACTATATACCATTCATCTTAGAAAACGCCAAAACAATCAAACATCAAAGATTCCAAAAAAATCGACGGTTCTTTCAGATACACTATTTCATTGGTAAAACGCCAAAAATGCCAAATATCGTTTCTTGTATATTCAAATATTGTTCTACGCCAAAGTTTCGGATAATGCATTCTTCCCTGAGATGCTGTGACTCAAATAACATTTTGCTGCATGAGATGGACAAATCATAAACAAAAACATGATGGGGGCAGGCTTATGTCATTTTCTGTGTTTTGTTCTTGATGATTATTTTAATGGCATGAAAAGACGAATGACACTGATGAGTTGTTTGAAGATACATATTCAAACAAAAAACTTATGTCATTTTGTCTTTCCAAACGGCCACAAAAACACAAGCATGGCTAAGCAAAACCACCAGCGAATATGATTCAAAAGAAAAAAGAGACTGATGACAGTGAAGATTTGGAAGATGAATTGTTTTTATTTTTATTTTTTTAATTTTCTTTTTCTGTTGTTTGTTATGTATTTTTCAACTTAGAATAAAAAAATACATTATGTTAATAAAATGCCAAACAGTCATAATGCATATGAAACGCCATAAATGGAGTAAAAACGCCAAAACTCCCAAACTATAATGAAAGTAGTTTGCAGAAGTATTAATTAATAAACGCTAAAAATGGAAAAACGCCAAAAACTACTTAAACAAATTCAAAAATGCCAAACTTGGGAGATGGAAAGTATATGACCCTAAAAACTCATAAAAAGCTGAACAAAAACAGTAAAAATACACAGTAACTGAAAGACGGCTACTTTATTAATATCATTTATTATAAATAAAATCCCGTCTAAACTACGCGCCAAAAACATCCTATAAGATCGATGTCTCTGCACAATCAACTGATCACAAAACCAGAAACAAACGCCATATTTCCTAGAAACCATTCACTTTAAAAACGCCAAAAATAATAGTTAAAAAAGCCACAGATGCAGAACCTCGATTCTGCTATATTGAGTATTGATCTGAATGAAGTTTCACTGAATGGATTCTTCTCTGAGTTAGGTATCTCTATAATCTTTTGCTGAATGAGATGGACAAATATTCAAGATAAAGAGACTGATGACACTGATATGACATCATGTCACTTTGTTCTTGATGGATATATTGATGGCATGAAGGGATCAATACATTAGAGCAGGCGTTGGTCTTCAACATGTCATCAAACAAGTATATATCAAACCACAATAAAAGACGCCCAAAAAATAAGCATCTTCTAAAGACGGGAGGTATGTAGGAAAATAAGGATCTACATAAGGTATTCAAAACGCCAAAAAGGTTAAAGTAGAAGAGGCTGATGACAGTGAATATTTAGATGAGAAATGAGATTATTATTTTTAATTTTCTATTGTTTGTTATGTAATTCTCTGTTGTTTATCATCTAATTCTCTACTATTTTAAAAGAATTGAGTATAAAACGTCAAAAACTACAAACACCAAAAACGTCTGATAGTTTGAAAAAACTAAAAGAACGAATGCTAGCAAAATATGATGTTGCTATATAAAACGCCAAAAACGCAAACAAAGTATTACTGGAAAAATCAACACTAATTGACAGATGAAAATTGAAAGAAACAGTAAAATAAAGAGACGGTATCATTATTGCCAAACATTATAGTTATATTAGTACCACTAAATGGAAAATTGAAATTTATTTATCTTTTCAAAACGCCATAATTGCCTGTCACATTATAGTCCTGTATCCTAAATGGCAAAACACTTGATATAATAAAATCAAGAAAATTACTGATGTTTTTTACATTAAACGCCTGCATCCTGATCTAAAAAACAATAAAAACGGCAAAACAATACTTAAAACGCCAAAATGTTTACTATGATTCTGATATAAAAACAATAAAAACGCCGCGTATTTATTAAACGCCAAAAAAATGAAAAGATGAAGTGACACGCGTTAAAAAAAAAGAAATATGAAAGGATAAAAAAGCCCCTCCGCCATTCTCTAAGCGACGTGACACGTGTTGGGCCAGGAAGCGTTCTCACCGTTCTCATACTTTTGAGCGTTTTCTCCTGACCCTGTTTCCATATATATATATATATATATATAACATATCATAATATTTAATAAGACATAATATTATTAATATCTTAATTATATATATATAAGTAATATTAAGCATATCATAACTGTAAGATACAGATATAGGTAACACGTATTCGGAATTTAAAATTCGTTAAATGATATCATAATAAACACATTAAGATTTTATGTTCACAAGATAACACATAAGATATTAATTTCCTAACGCAAATGTTTAAAATTTAGGTATTAGAAGAACACCTAAAGGGCTTAAACCAGTGGAATAGCTCTGATACCACCTTCTGTCACAGCCCCCGACCCCTTGCCCCGGGAGGCGGGCGGCCGCGAGCTTCGCACATTTGGGGGTATCGGTGTTTATCAATTTTAGCAACGGAAAATTTCATCAGGACCATAGTTAGGAAATATTGTTATCAGAGTTAAACACCAAAATGTTTAAAATAAATAAATGGGATAAAATCCAAGTTTTTCTGATAATTCATTTATAATAAACAGTGGGACAAAATCCGAGTTTTCATTTGTAATATATTTATAGGGATAAACCCTAATTATTGAAAACAATTCTCCTTTTTAATTAGGTAAATTTTATAGCCACTTTTCTAAGCTTTCAGTGCTCTCTAGGTGGCTTTTATGGGCTTCACATTAAGTTACCTGAAACACGTGTTTAAAACATTTTATCAGCAGGAAATACTGGTGAGTGAATCCCAGTTTAATCAAAATAGGTTTTATCATTTTACAGCATTGAGGGCGATCTCGCAATTATATTTATTTCCAATTCTTACTTTAATTACCACCCACGACACTGTCAACCCGACTTGTGGTCATGTTACTACTCACAATGTAGTAACAAATTTTGTATACAAAACTCCAACATACCGACGATAATTTTAGAATTACAAATACTCAATAACTGTTAATCATAATGTAAAACAATTGAGGTTTTGTAAAAACAGTTTACAAAAATGTTTCACAAAAAGGAGATTACTCACAAAAAGGTTTACATAAAAAGAAGGATTACTCACATTGCTAATTTAGGTATTTCCTTGTGACTTCCTGGTTATAATCTATTAATTAAGACAATGCACACGCGTTAGTATAATAACCCAATTTACATTAGTTATACCCTCCCCGAGACAGAACTCCAACGACTACGTCGGGTAGAGCCTCGACAGCCGTTACAGAGCACTAGATCAATCGGGCAGCGTATCTAATACGTAACCGGAGTTATAATACTTACAACGAGGCAGAGCTTCACTATTTTAGTGGGTATAATACCCGGGAATTATTTCCACTATTCAGAAATTTAGAGAGAGAATCAAGTTTTGAACGAATTTCAATTGAACGTCGAACTCCAATTTATAGGGCTGTTCAGCAGATTTCTCACGCCCCGCGAGAGAAATTGAAGAGGCCTTCGCGGCCCGCGAGAGAGCATAGGCCGGTTTAGGGTTTGCTGAGTCATCGCAGGTTTCGAGGCGTGTCTGGACACGTGGCTCATTTGTGTGCCGGGCAAGGAAAGGGTCTCACGCCCCGCGACGGATTCTGCTAACTGGGTCGCGGCCCACGAGCGACTCAGTTTTCTTGTTTTATTTGTTATTTATTGAAATGAAGGTATTTCGGGGTCGTTTCTCGTATACGGGGTGTAGTTAGGAATGTTTAGGGGTGTCCAAATTATTTTTAAGGAGGGTTGTTATAATACAAGTCACCTGATCCACCTAACGTCCGCATTGGTGCATCGTCCTGACGTAAAGCCGACAAAACCTCTTTGTCACTTTCATATCCACGAGTTCCATGATCAGAAAAAGTGTCACCAAAAGAACTTGAAGAAGTCTCAATTAATGGCTGAAATTTAATTCGTAATTACAATACAATCATATTAAAAATACTTACATCAGGAACAACAACCTGATTAGTATCAAAAGTCTCAATTAATGGCGTATTAGTCATGAACCACGGCTGCTGAGAAGACGCATTTGCCGTTTTCTTCCCCTATTTTCACTCTGTTCTGATAACGCCCTCAAACAACCTTTCCGGTCACTGAAATCATACAAATTCACAAAGCAATTGTTAGGCTTCAAACATAAAAGCGACACATGCAATGTAGATTCAAACAGATTACATGTACAATACAAATTCACTTATTCAGCGGTTCAGATCTAAAACCAAATATTCCACAAAATCAGAAGCCAGCAGTTTCTAACAACATATAAACCAATCGAGATCAGATATCGAAAAAACTGTACAGATATGGAACGAATGCATAGAGAGATTGAATGTGTGTAATAAACCTTATAATTTGCAGGAGGGTGAAGGTTTGATGTGATGAGTGACGGTTTCCATGCGTCAATTAAGAGATGAGAAGCGTTTGATTGCTGGTCGTCTTTGATGTTTACGGATTTATAATCTTCAAATTGCCTGTCCATTTCTATATACTAATCAGTTTACACGTTCAATAATTTGAGGGGAAGGAAAAGACGAACACCCACCCATTGAAGGAGAAATGATACATTTGTAAAATTGTGACAAAAATCATTGAAACCAAATTGATTTCATGATTAATTGCACCCACCGTTTCACTTATACGTTCAATTTACACAGGTTGTCGATTAGGTTTCTTGGGGGCAGGGGAAGGAAAGGATTTTGAGTGTGTGAGAATGGAGTGTAGGTGTAATTTACTATTATACATTGGTAGTGTCTTAAAATTTCAAGCTTTTTACGATTTCACCCTCATAAAACAAGCTTTCATTAGTTGTTCATGTTGCTTTAAAAGTTGGACGCGATGTAAAATTACATGCATGTACATCACATTTCCTTTATATAGTATTATAGATAATTAAGGGCCACATCTCCGAGAACCATAGATTTTTTTTTTTGACTTTGCCTTGCCCGGCACACAAATGAGCCACGTGTCCAGACACGCGTCGAAACCTGCGATGACTCAGCAAACCCTAAACCGCCCTATGCTCTCTCGCGGGCCGCGAAGGCCTCTTCTGTTTCTCTCGCGGGGCGCGAGAAAGCTGCTGAACAACCCTATAAATTGGAGTTCGACGTTCAATTCAAATTCGTTCAAAACTCGATTCTCTCTCTAAATTTCTGAATAGTAGAAATAATTCCTGGGTATTATACCCACTAAAATAGCGAAGCTCTACCTCGTTGTAAGTATTATAACCCCGGTTATGTATTAGATAAGCTGCCTGATTGATCTAGTGCTCCGTAACGGCTGTCGAGGCTCTGCCCGACGTAGTCGTTGGAGTTCTGTCTCGGGGAGGGTATAACTAATGTAAATTGGGTTATTATACTAACGTGTGTGCATTGTCTTAATTAATAGATTATAACCAGGAAGTCACAAGGAAATACCTAAATTAGCAATGTGAGTTATACTTCTTTTTGTGTAAACCTTTTTGTGAAACATTTTTGTAAACTGTTTTTACAAAACCTCAATTGTTTTACATTATGATTAACAGTTATTGAGTATTTGTAATTCTAAAATTATCGTCGGTATGTTGGGGTTTTGTATACAAAATTTGTTACTACACTATGAGTAGTAACATGACCACAAGTCGGGTTAACAGTGCCGTGAGTGGTAATTAAAGTAAGAATTGGAAATAAATATAATTGCGAGATCGCCCTCAATGCTGTAAAATGATAAAACCTGTTTTGATTAAACTGGGATTCACTCACCAGTATTTCCTGCTGATAAAATGTTTTAAACACGTGTTTCAGGTAACTTAATGTGAAGCCCATAAAAGCCAGCTGGAGAGCATTGAAGGCTTAGAAAAGTGGCTATAAAAGTTACCTAATTAAAAAGGAGAAATGTTTTCAATAATTAGGGTTTATCCCTATAAATATATTACAAATGAAAACTCGGATTTTGTCCCACTGGTTATTATAAATGAACTATCAGAAAAACTTGGATTTGATCTCATTTATCTATTTTAAACATTTTCTGTTTAACTCTGATAACAATATTTCCTAACTACGGTCCTGATGAAATTTTCCGCTGCTAAAATTGATAAACACCGATACCACCGAATGTGCGAAGCTCGCGGCCGCCCGCCTCTCGGGGCAAGGGGTCGGGGGCTGTGACATGTATTCCTTGAGGTAATGTGCACTGGGCCTAGGCTAAAACAATTACAGATGTGCCGAACTAGCACAAATTAAATTAAACATGATCAGGTCCAGATGAAAGGACTAAGAATGCCGTTGGTAGAGATTCGCCGCCTAAATGCCATCCAAGATTTATGGAATATTAAAGGTACACCTCTAATTCTTTCTTTCAATTGCTTTGTGGTTGGATTGTTTCAGGTTATATGATCATCGAAGATTTATGGAATATTTAAAGTACAATTCTTACTTATTTAATTTATTATTTTGAAGCAAGCAGGTATTTTTGTAAGAGAAATCATGATTTGTTTGTTATTATTTTTTTAATTTTATTTTTACTTTTAGACCTGGAAGAGGTGGTTTTGTCTTTGGATTATATTCATTAGTTAAAGATTTTTTTTTTGTTTGGTCTTTAAAAAAAGGTTGCAGCCTAACCAGTTGCTGCTGTATATCTTCATTATTTACTTGTGTTTTATTTTTTACTTCTTGTTTAGTTGTTTCACAAGTAAAGGTAGCAAAATGGGTGGGTCAGGCAGTTCAGTTCACGTATTGGGTCAAAACGACCCATTTCAGCACAGGAACAAGTCGACTCAGTATAACCCACAAACCCTTTTTTGTCCTCAAGAAACCAGTTATAAATAGTTAAGAACCTTAGTTGTGGTGATCTTGGACACTTGAAAAATTGCAACAGTGGTTAAAGTTTATAACCCATAAACCCTTTTTTGACTCATTTATTTAGAAATAAGCAATGGGAATTTTTTATGGATGCTGATTTTTTTTTTTTTTCAAAATGCAGATAAGGATGATTTCAATTTTTACAAATTGTGTTTCTGTTGATCCTGACGGATTACGTGTTTATTGTGTTGGACTTTGTGCTGTGTAGGTTGACTGTCTTTCGGAAGTTATTTTCCTTCTTTAGCTGAAGGGACTTCAATCACAAACAATGGGTAGTACGTTTAATCCGCAAATTTTGGTTGAGAAGCTAACCAAGCTTACAGCAAAGCATCGAGAATATCCTACTGAAATCTGTAATCTTGTTCAACTTTAGTAACTTTTGCATACTTCTTTTAAGGCAATTCTGTTGTTAACCTTTTTTTTTTCTTGTGGAATTGACGGTAACTGATGTTTACCAAGTTTACATTGGCATATGATTTCACAACTTTTAAGAGTGATCTCTTGCCCAATCAAAAGTATAAAATGGTTAGAGTTCACTCCTATACTGTAGTTAGAAGTTAAAACATTATTTTTTTCCTCCTGCCTTTTTTTTTTTTTTTTTTCATAAATATTTTCAATGTATCTGGCTTCGTCCTTAATAGGTCTTTGGTTATTGTTCAGTTATAGATGAGCAAACTTTTGGTAAGAGTCTAAACAGGCTGGATTGGGTTTGACCCTTAACTCTTGTTTTCTTTACGAATAGCTTTCGTGAAACATGATTATTATAAGGTTTGTATCATTTTAACAATAATCTGACTTTTTGATTAAAATGATTTAGGAGTTTTTATGCAATAAAATACACTTTGGGCGATTTAGCCATAAAAAATTACTTGTTGATTAATACTTGTTTGAGCCGTTTGACCCATATTTTACTTGAGGTCGCAATTGTTTCCGGGGGAGTACTGATCATGATGCTTATTAAGAGGCGTAATCTAAGTAGGTTTGATCACAAATTATGACCTTTTATATTTTCGTATGTTGTGTTGATGTTTACTCCAGCAACCAAAGTAATGCTTTTCTAGAACCAGTTCACCCATCTGGGCTGTAAGTTAGGAACCAGGTGACTGCCTCATGATTTTGAATTTTTGATCCATCGAGCCTTGTACTTTCTTATAAATATTCAGCGTTGACTTTCATATAATTTTACAAAAATATATTTTGTCGACAAATAAACTGTGTTTGTTTTGACTTGTTTCTTTTCAAAGCTCTCTTTTTATTTGAGAAAATTACGAATTTGGCCAGGAATAGTGTTGACTTACGAAATTAGCCACCTGATGCGTCCTTGGAGAGGCGCATCACGGATTCAAATGCGCGGGATGCGTCTGAAGTCCACGGGATGCGTCTTTGAAAATAATTCACTGACCGATGCGTCTGAAAGTACACGGGATGAGTCTGAAAGTGCACGGGATGCGTCTGAAAGTTGCAGTCATCTCCGGCGAGTTGCAGACGCCTCCGGCTCCGTCTCCGGCGAGTTGCAGACGCCTCCGGCTTCGTCTCCGACACCTGCCACTAGGGGGCTCGATTTCAGATCGTTTTTCCGGCAACCATGGCGGCGGTTGGGATTTGGGGGTGGAGATCCATCGTGCCACCGTCGTAGTCGGCCCACCGGCCACCCTCCATCTCCGCCTTCTTCTTTCTCTCCCTGTCTCTCTATGTGGAGAGCTTTAAATTAAACATGGTTCCTTCTTTCTTATGCGTCCATTTAAGACAAGGTCTGTCTTGAAAGTGACAGGACATAGGAGACAGGTCTTTTAATAGGGGTGTAGGGACACGTGTCCATTTAAGAAAGAAGGACGCATAAGAATGCTGATGCCCTGTTCCAATGAGGCATGAGCTGGCCATTTTTGCAAGTGGGTTTGGTCTTTGGCCATTCTCGTAATTTTCTCTTTTTATTTTGGTTGTTGGACCCATTGAAGATAAAGCATAACTGTTAAATGTTCAATATCACATTTTACAGCTTAGCTGGAGCTGAGTCAGCAAGATTTGATTTAGTCATTTACCGTTTTATTTACTTTGCTTTGGGAATAAGTTAGAGTTAGTGGTATTTACCTATTCTTATGGTTAGTTGCTGAAAGTTAGGATGGAGTTATTGGGGATACCCACGTTCAGTTTTTTTTTTTTTTTTTTTTTCTATTTAAGTCTTGTTCTAGTACTTGTTATTCATTCAGTAATAAGAAAGCATTTTGATTTTCCAGAAAATTACTTCGCAATTCTTTGTGTTCCTTTGTTTTATTCTCGAAGTCACGGCAACAAGAAGAATATCAATTTATCAATAACTTGATTCGAACACCCAATACTTGTATTTAAGTATTTAAATGGGTCAAAATGTGAGATAAGAACTTAAATGAAACTTTCTTGCATTCTTGATGGCTACTTTACAAAATCACTTCTTCTAAATATTTTTGTTCTTTATTATATTGTTGTATTTTTTATGTCAATTCTTTTTCTTAGACTCAATTGCTCTTTGTGAATTGATAAATTAATTGTATTAGCAAATTATTTTTATGAATAAAATACATCAAACCTACCGTGTGTAATGTGCGGCAAAAAACATAAATACCCGCGGCAATAAGTGGGCTTTTCCACTATCTATCTATACTATATTATAATGCATGAGGGAGGGATTCCCAAAAGTTAAGAACTTCTTCCCCCTTATTTATAAATAAACCCCTAAAATGAGGGTAAAGTGGTCTTTTAATTCATAATTATTTTTTAGTCACTCAATCTATTACATTTAAATCCTTGATATTTAACATAATTATAGGTAATTAGTTAGACTTCCTCCCTCTTTATAATTCAAAAGAATATTTAATGTTGCAACACACACGTATTTATTACACTTATTATTTAATACTTTTGCATCATATATTTTTTTTCCTTCGATATTTTCTATTCTTACTATTTAACCTTTATCTTAAACAAATCTATACTATATTATAATGAATGAGAGAGGGGTATTTTAAGATACCCAAAAAATAAGAACTCCCCCCCCCCCCCCCCTTTATTTATAGAAAGACCTCTAAAATGAGGGTAGTTTGGTCTTTTAAACAATATTTATTTTTTAGTCCCTAAATTTATTACACTTAAATCCCTGAATTTTAACAAAACTATAGATAATTAGTTACACTTTTTCCCCATCCACAACAAACTTATAATTCTTTTCCATATTTTTGTCATATCTTATAAAATGTAATGTTTAAAAAAAAATCCAAAGACAGCATAACGATCTACACATTTTTATAGATGTTTCGGTAGTTGTCTTGTGTAGTATCGACGAGCGGATTAAAAAGTACAAGTGGATAATGCATTACTTTACAAGTTACAATGATTTGTGATACAATTAGTTTTTTTTTAACTTAACAAAAAACGCCACGCGGGACGGGACTGTGATACAATTAGATGACCGGGACTTCAAAATTCAAAATAAGAAAAAAACTTTGATACAATAACATGAGCGGGACTTTAGAATTCACACGCACATACTTTATAGAGAGAGAGGCAGTGAGAGAAGCCGATTTTCCAGCAGTCGCGGCCGATGGTTAACGGCGAGCCCAGCTTGACAACAACAAATGACAACAATTAGGGTTTTGACAAGAACCGCTACTGCCATGACTTCAGCGGCAGATACTTGTGGTGTTCGGTGTGGTCCAACTACGGCGACCACAGTTACAAGGCTTTCAGATCCAGCGACGACGTTAGATGTAGCGGTGCAGGTGTTAGATTATAACGAACCCATAAATAGCAGCGGTGTAATCAACAGATCTGACGACGAATGGGACTCAAAAAGATATTTCCGTTGACTGAGACAACACAATACTCAATAAAGTGTTCCCTCTTTTAGATTTGCCACTGATGATTTTGTTTTGGTCGGTTAGGGTTTCCGATTCCATGGTGTTGCAGGTCCTCATCATTGGCGGACTTGACGGTGGCTAGGCTTTCCTTATGGTCGTTATTGATGACATGAATTTGGGTTTCAGGTTTGTATCTTTTTTCGTCCTATCGAAAGACGTGTTTATTGAGCAATTAAGGACAGGCTTATGTGGTTTCCTTCGATTTCACATATGTATTCATCATAGTTTTTGGATTTAAAGTTTCTATTTTTTTGTTGGGTTTGTGATGTATGTGTGTTGTTCATATTGCCAGGTGTAGCTTTACTTTTGATTTGGGTTTCATTTTTGTTTCTTTCGCTTTGTTTATGCTTATGTACGGAAAATTTGGTCATAGTGTTTGTAGACTTTATGCAGTATATCAAATGTATGCTTACCAGGTGTTTGATAAAATGTTTGACTTAACTTTTGTGTACCCTTTGATTCATATGAGTATATATTATTGGTTATTAACTGTTAGGATGATGTTTATCATGCTCTTAATAATTGTGAACTGCTGGTTGATTTGAAGCATCTGATGCTGGATTTAGATAGATCTTTTTCTAGGTAATCTTTATTTACAGCTAACATTGATGTTTCACTTGCTTTTAAAGATAACGTTTATCATAGTGTTGTTATGATCTCTACTAAGCTTGCTCCTCGAATGGGCGGTAATCATGTGAGTCTTTACATATCTACTCTTTTAGTTCCGAAATAGCTAATCAATATTTTAGCGTAAGTGGCTGAATTAGATCTTCTTCTTACTAAAGTTTGTTGCTTTTTATGTTCTTTTGGAAGACAAGGCTTTGATAATTCGAGCCGTGTTGTTTATGTCAGGTTTGAGGCTAATGGTATAGCAAAAGCCGGAGCAAAGACGGTAATTGTTGTTTTTTTTTTTACACAGTTACTTGAACGAATTGTTTAACACAATAATTATGTGTTAGCCATATATTATTATGTTTAGTTATATGCAGATTGTTGTAGGTATTCCTATAAAGATAATGCCTGGATATAACAACCCTGCCAACTTTTCTCTACCACAACAGGTTGCCACAATTAAGTTGTTTCATGTCTATATGTTCAACCACATTGTTTGTACTGGTTTCAATGGTACGTCAAACATTGCTCAAGCAAGTGATCTTGCATGTCTTTCTTATGAAGGTCTTGAGGTTAGTTTATGGGTAGAAATTAGGTAACGAGTTTGGGTCAGAACATGTTATTTTTTCTGCTGGCCCAATGTTAGTGTTTTTGTTGTTTTTATTTGTGTATTTTTCAAGATTCAAGAGGTTGCTGATGGTTTATTAGAGGCAATGAAAAGAGGATTTTTTTGGGGAATTTGGTGGTTTATGTGCCTAAATTATAGTTGCTGGTACTGTTATTTATTTATTTATTTTTTTTGGTTCATGTGTACTGGTGGAAGGTGGTTTTAGCAATGATGTTTCTTCTGGAGGAGAAGAGGAGTCACATAAATCTGACAAATTTAGGAACCATTGCATGAACCACTCTTGTATTTGGAGGTAGGCAAGCCGCTTCTTGTTTTAATTCTATGAATTGTTTGAAAATGATGATTTTACAAAGCTTTACAAAAAGTGTATTACTTTAAAAAAAAAAATTATGTATTTTTATAGGTAACTATATAGTAGAGTTACAACCATTCTATTTGTGTTATTCATGCAACTTGTTAGATATGAAACATAAATTGTATCGTCTCGCTGTTAAATTGAATTTTTGTTCTTACCTTTCTATTCAACTGGACAATCGTGGTCTCATACGATGGAAACTAGACAAAATTTCATAGTATCTATTCCCCACCGAATAAAAAAAGAAAAAAAAAACTCCTTTAACTTAAAAAAAATCCATATTTTTTTTTCTCAAATACTCATTTATGGATGGCCAATACAAATAACAAATACCATGTGGAAACAATGGAATGGATATGAAAGTATCGTCCCCGCCGCATCGCGCGGGCACCATACTAGTATAACTATATAAAGCAAATCTAATGGATAGAAATGTAATTTAACATCGCGTACAAACTTTACAACATGTGCAAGTAATAGAAACCTTTTTAGAGGGTCAAATGTATTATCTTTTTAAGCATGTGCACTAGCAAGTTATATTATGCATTCTTCATTTTATGTGTATAAGCAAATGGTATAAATGTTCGTGTTTTAGTTAGCTAGGCCGCACAACAGTTGTGGCGTTTTGGTAATTTTTAGTCTACAAATTGGCACTTGATGTAAAACTAATATTGCTTTGGTCCATTGGCTTAGATAAGTTGATAGTGCTACTAAGTGATGTGATGAATTCATGAATTTTGCAAGTTAAGTACAATTTTCCATTTTTCTGCCTTAGCTATACAAACACTTGGGTGATCTTTGCCTATTAGCTAACTTTTTTTATTGGACACGTTTGAGATAAAACACGTGCATCAACCTATTCGTAAGTAAATGAGTTGACACTGTGACTTCTTTTAATATATACCCATTTCAGATAAAAAGCTGCAAAATTCTTTTTATTTGACCCATTTGAGAGGTAAAAAGCCACACTGGACAGCCCATTCATAAGTAAACGGGTTGAAACTTCGACCTTTTTTTATTTGACTTCTATGAGATAAGACGCCACTTGGACCGTTTGAGATAAAACAATACCCGGATCAGCTCATCTATACTAAACGGGTTAAAAGTGCAAAATTTTTTATTTGACCCGTTTGAGATAAATTAATTTCTTTTTTTAAATCCCGCGACAACGCACGGGCATTCCCACTAGTACTTCTTAACTTTTATTTTGCCGTTTCTTATTTATTTGGTAAATTGTTCATGCCATTAAATTAGTGATGAGAACAATTTCTTCTTCTTTTTGTTATTTTTGTATTTTCTTTATATCCATGATGTTTAAATTAGTCAAAGGATAGAGATGAGAACAATTTTTTTTTTTTTTTTGATATTTTGTATTTTCTATATTATCTTTTAGATTTATAAAGTATCATAAAGTGGATTATGATTAAATATAGAGGAGAAAATAAATAAGAAAGGTAAAAAAGATTGTACTCTATTGATCTTTGATTTTGAGGGTTAAGATTAATTTTAGGGAAAAGAAAATAGTTGAATGACATAAGGAATCCTATATTTATTGATTTATTCTCTCTCTATATGCAAGATACATGTCAATTCCTCCCATCAATTTAAAACGCACATAACTTTTTTTATACGACATTTAAAAAAATTCATCATAATAACGAGTGTTTTTATCTTTAATATGAGTATGATATTGCTATATAAAAATAAAATAAAAAAAATCATTTTTACTAGGTTTTCTTTGCATTGTGTTGAAGGTTCTAGTCATTGTGCCCTTCAACTGGATTTTGGTCATTACGTTTTTACTAGAGTTTCTATACATTGTGTTATTATCAAAACTTATAATACAATGTTAATTTGGGTTTTGTTCATTGCGTGTTTTTCTCAGAACCTATAACACAATGTATGACACAATGAAGACGGTGTTATACTTGGGTTTTCTATACATTGTGTTATTAGTTCTGGTCATTGTGTTTAGTTTGATATTCATTTTAATCTGCCAACCATTGTGTTTTAATCTGTTGTTCATTGTGTTTTTAGTCTATTGTTCATTGTATTTTTTTATCTGCTGTCACAA
This sequence comes from Helianthus tuberosus, assembly GCA_030545235.1. Taxonomy (NCBI): domain Eukaryota; kingdom Viridiplantae; phylum Streptophyta; class Magnoliopsida; order Asterales; family Asteraceae; genus Helianthus; species Helianthus tuberosus. The sequence goes on along the minus strand of CM060447.1, from coordinate 71,484,383 downwards.
ATTGTGTTTTTTATCTGTTGTCATCAATCCTGCTTTTTTGTCTGCTTTCCATTGCGTTTTTAGTTTGATACTCATTGTGTTTTATGTTATGTCTATTGTGTTTTTGTTTGTTGTCTATTGTGTTATTTATCTATTGTCATCGATTGTTTTTTTTGGTCTATTTGTCATTGTTTTTTAGTTTGATATTCATTGTGTTTTTAGTTTGATACTCATTGTGTTTTACGTCATCTCAATTGTGTAACACGTAACTGAGTTTCAATTTTTTTTAAAGTATAACAATAGAATACTCATATTAAAGATAAAAAAACGTTCGATTTTATGGTATAATCTAAAAAAAACAAATGACGTATAAAAAGTTACGGATGTTTAAAAAATGAGGGGGATGGGGGGATAATATGTGATACTTGCTTCCTCCTTGAACATTTGTCACTCTCTATAATGGCTTTTTACCCTTCTTATCTTTAAACCCTTTATACTATAATTCAACCCTCATAAAGTTACCTGCTTTGTAAATTCAATCTAAAAAAAAATGGATAGAATAGAATTTTTTTTTTAAAACACTGTCGGGTCAAACCTAGTTTGTGGGTCTTGTAGGGGTGTTGGCATGTAATGGTTTTTAAAACACTGTCGGGTTAAACCTAGTTTGTGGATCTTGGTTTGTGTTCAAGCACCAATGTGAGCATTATAATTTACACGTGGAATTGATAAAAGACAAACGTTAAGGTGGTGAATGATTGTGTTATGTGTATCGAATTACTATTATGAGAGCATTTACAACCCTTTTTCGTCAAGGATCTTCACATCGACGAGTCCGAAAAGCCTTTCATGGACTTTCCATCTCTCTCCCATGCACAATCGCCCCCTTCAACCGTCCTTGGGACCTTGGCTTTCATATCCCCTCGCTTCTACGTTAGCCCACGGACATCCGTGGGACGCCCATTGCAAGTATTGATGTGTATAGTAGACGTAAAGAAGAGGGTGTTTTAGTTTTTTTAATTTTTTCGCTAAAGTTGTGTCAGAGAAAATTGATTTATAGTAAATATTACAAGCTAAAAATTTTAAACTTATACCACTTAATTTACATTATAATATTCTACCTTATAACCTTCTAAAGATTTCAACATAAAACTTACAAATACACATGTATGCATACATATCTTTTGCAGATTTAAATAGATAACTGTGAAATAGCAATAAAACTTACACATAGCGTATGAAAAACAATCACACGGGGGTAACTAAAAAACTTCTTAGATCGGGTGTTGTGGGTTCACTAGCAACCCACTAATGATGCCACATAGAATGTTGGCGACGGTTAACCCACGCCGGCTAGTTAATGGCAGCCGTGAATGGGAATAGAATTGTGAATTTGTTAACCCATTAACTATGTTAATGAGAATGATGATGGGGCTCATTTATGCAGGAACCAACCACATGTGACCTTTTTATTTTATTTTTTATTGTTAGTTATTGATATTGATGTGGGTAGCTTTTAATGGTCAAGTTGTTGTGTATCACATTTTAAGTAAAACATACATTATATTTTCTTCTATTTGTCAAATATGTAAGAATCATATCATTGTATTAGGAGCCCATCCATCAGATGGGTAAAAATCTATAGTCACCTACAATCTTTTTTAATGGCTAATGACTTAATTATACTAAAAATAGTCTTTTAATATTTTCTAAAATTTCTCATTTACTATCTTAGCTAAAACTATATATTACATGCTAGTATTTACGACCCGCGCTTTGCGGCGGAGTTGTTAAACCGAACAAATAGTAGATGTAAAACCGTTGAACCATACACGCGCGTTCTAGCGTATTAACTTGCAAAAATTAAACTGAAATATAAAACAAAGAAAAGAAAACCTAAGTTGACATAGCACCCCGTGCATTGCGATAGAGCCGTTAAACTGCAAAACAAAATAACGTAAAAATTTTGTACCACGCACGCGCGTTGGGGGTGTTAACCTGTTAAATTTAGACCAAAAAGTAAAACGGCGAATTTGTAAAAGATGAAAAGTGAACAAAGTTGAAAATGAAAAAGTATTGGATAAAAAAAGTTGTGACAAAATTAAAAAAAGACAAAAAGGTATAGGTCAGAAAAGTGTAAAATGTTAAATTACACCTCTTAGTTACAAACCAAAAATTGGTAAAAATGGGAATATATAAACTAATGGTTGGATTGACCAATAAACCAAAAAGAAAAAATGAATTGTGCATTAGTTAGTTTTACACATTGCTATTATAACTTATACAAAATTAAATAGTAGTTTTCAACTCACAAAAGTTTTTTTTGTGAAATTATAGAGGGAAGATTCACTAAATTAATTTTGGAAAAAAATAAATAAACATTGATTTTTGTTATCAATGGCAAAAAATCACAAATCTCAAGGACGATTTTGACAAAAAAAGTCAGACGTTTGAATGAAAATGGCAAAGAACCCCAAAAGTGAAGGAGTATGTGATACAAAAAAGTTGTTTTGAATGAAAATGACAAACATACCCAAACCTCATAGACGATTTTGACAATTTACTCTAACTAAAATAATGTAAACTAAACTATAGCATAGCATAGCATAGATATTAAAATATTATCATATTTATTTGAAATTTAATCATCAATTTAATTAAAATATCTGAGGACCAATTATATTCAAGTGTTTAGTAATTTGTAGAAATTCACTAAATTTATTTAGAAAAAAAATAAACATTGATTTTTGTTATCAAATCAATTTATGTAAATAATTATTATTTTAGTTAAAATAAAGTAAACTGGGATTGTTACTATATAATATGTAACATGTATATTATATAATATAGAGTTAACTGCCATTTTCGTCCCTGTGGTTTGGTCACTTTGGCCATTTCAGTCCATTTTTCAAAAATGCGCCATTTTCCTCCCCGACGTTCTGGAAAGGTGCCATTTCAGTCCAAAAATCATAACCCAGTTAAGTCGGTTTGTAAATAAGGACTGATTGTGTAAATTTGTAATATAAAGGACCATTTAAGTAAAATGTATAAATATTAATATAATTATAAAATATATATATATAATATATATATATATATATAATGTATACACACCACCGCCGCCGGAACCGGAGCTCCGGTGGTCACCACCGCCGCCGGAACCGGAGCACCGGAACCACCACTCTCTCTCTACTCTCTCTCTATGCTCTGCAATCACCACCACCATCAACGTCATCATCATCATCCCACTCTCTCTCTACTCTCTCTCTATGCTCTGATATAAACAACTGAGTGTATGCTGTCCGCTTGCACCACCACTCTTCTGTGTACAAATACTTCTGTGAAAGAAAGAGTTGGCATGCACATGTACTCTTATACCCTCCACCACTCTCCAACGGTCGATTTGCCTCCACCGACAGCTGCAAGTTAGAGCCACTGAAGAGACTGGCCTCAGAACAATCATCGAATGTGTTGATGTCGAACTGCGCAAGCGTAACAGGTGGGGTTGCTGAACTTCCGTTGCACTCCAGTTCACCGGAGCCACAGTCGCTTGTTTTACATGACAGATGACCTGACTCATCGAAGGTGCAACCGGTTCTACCCCAAATTTGGCCCTGCCACTCTTTTGGAGTGTGTAAGGTATGCCTATTCCCCTCTGCTAGCTCGAATCCGGTGATATTCAGATCAGGGCTGCCCTTTGTTGCAGGCCAAACAGTGAAGTCACAGATAACAAAAAAGACAACTCCTTACCTTCTGAAAAGATGAGAACAAACAAGAAAAGAAAGCTCATAACACAAGATTGTTTATGTATCATTTGATTTGAATGCTTGTTGATTATAGATTCTCTATTTCAGAATAATAGTATCTTTGATCAGAAATACTACTACCAAACCTTTTGTAATATATTAAGTCTTTTCAAGGCTTTGATACATCATCATCATCCCACAGATCAGACGAGAGAGGGAGAAAGTCGGAGAGAGAGAGAGAGAGAGAGAGAAGGAGGCGGGAGAGATCAGACGGCGGCGGTGGTGACCACCGGAGCTCCGGTTCCGACGGCGGTGGTTTGTATACAATATATATATATATATATATATATATATATATATATATAGGGGACCGCTAGAATGAGAACCACCTCGAGTTACGAGAATCGCGAGAACCACACCATCTGGGGCGAGGTGGACCAAAATTTTATTTTACAACTAGATGTGTGTATTATAAACACATTCGTAAAAAAAAAAAATTAAAAATGCCGTGTGGGTAGTTTTTTACACAAGTTTGGTGTAAAAAAAAAACACCAAACTTGTGGTGTAAAAAACTACCCACACGACATTTTAAAAAAAAAAAATTTTTTACGAATGTGTTTATAATACACACATCTAGTTGTAAAAAAAAATTTTGGTCCACCTCGCCCCGGATGGTGTGGTTCTCGCGGTTCTCATAACTCGAGGTGGTTCTCATTCTAGCGGCCCCCTATATATATATATATATATATTATATATTTTATAATTATATTAATATTTATACATTTTACTTAAATGGTCCTTTATGTTACAAATTTACACAATCAGTTCTTATTTACAAACCGACTTAACTGGGTTATGATTTTTGGACTGAAATGGCACCTTTTCAGAACGTCGGGGAGGAAAATGGCGCATTTTTTAAAAATGGACTGAAATGGCCAAAGTGACCAAACCACAGGGACGAAAATGGCAGTTAACTCTATAATATATAACGCGTATATTATATAATATAATATATGATATTTGAAATTTGAAAAATAAGTAGGGATAAATAGGAGATATAGATAATAATGATTTTTTAAACTAAATTTCATCAAAACTGTTATTTGAAATTATTTATTTGAATAAAGATAAAAATTAATGATAAATAATAAAGCATAATTAAAAATTTTAAGATTGAAGAAGAAAATAACACGAGGCATTAATTGGAGTCTTTTATTATAATTTAGAGTAGGTTTTTACCCGGGATTGCTTCCCGGGCTCGGGAAAGTTATTTAGATTAATTAATTACTATTTGTTATTAATACGGCCGCATTACATCAACCATCTCATTCGATTCAACAAAAATGTCTTGAAATCGCCGCATTATATCATGAACTCATATTAGAGGACAAACAAAAGCACAACAGGACCATAAGAATAACATCATTTCCACTTTTACATCAATGCACTTACATGATAGGGTGATTTGAGATTTTGAAAAAAATCTTTGTTTTTGTACCTCTTTTACAAAATAAGATGTTGACCAAATTTGAAACAGATCTTAACCAAAAGTCAATAAGATATTGACAAATAGTCAAACAGATGTTGAGCTTAAACAAATGTTTGGTTTAAGACCAAACATCTGTTTATGGCGAAACATCTGTTTAAGGTCAAACATCTGTTTAAGTCCAAATATCTGATATAGAAGAAGAACATCTGTTTAAGGCAAAACATCTGTTTAAGGTTCAAACATGTGTTTAAGGTCAAACAACTGTTTAAGTCCAGACATTTGATATAAAAGGCCAAACATCTGTTAAAGGGCAAACATCTGTTTAAGCCTTAATAGATGTTTAACTTGTTAAGATCTACTGTCTTCTAACACAGTTTTCCTCTTCAAAACATTGTTGAACCTAACATAGGTTTCCATTAACTATTGACCAAAAGGCAAACAGATGTTCAAACCACTATTTGTTATTGAAGTTCTTTAAAAAATTAGATAGAATTCAAGAAAATGGAACATAAAGTGCTAATAACAGTGTTTTATCATCTTAGCCATACATAGCAACAAAAACATCAAGTTAATAATTTAAGAAAAAAACCTACAACATCACCATCAAAAAATTCATAATTAGTATCTGATATCAGAACAGACTTAAAATGTGTTTGTTAAACTGATGTAACTTGATTTAATACTATCTTCTGTTACGAAGACACGTATGTGAAATGCAACATATCACCAAACCTCAAGTTATTGTCAGTCATAAACTTTCGCCAACCTTCCAACGCATAATGTGGCTTCAATTCATTTAACTCCAACTTAACATCATAAACCTGCACAACTCCAACCATGTTTTGAACTTTCAAAGGATGAAGATCAAGAAAAAGACCTGCTCGTCTCGCAACTTCAGCAGGAAGACGCTACATGTATTGTGTGGAAAAAAATAATAGTCAGACAAATAAACGTAAATCATTAGTTTATTATAAAAAAATGGTATACCAGCCTATAGTCTCCTTTGCGATCAAAATGAAAGAACTCAGGGTCAAGAGGATGTCCAGAATGTTTTTTTGCAGTCTTTGCAATCTTATTTCTACGGTTAAGCTTTTTTTGAACGTTGGAAGCTCTCTTCCCCTTGATGAAAATGTAAACATATACATGTGAATTAAAGGAATGATCAATATATGCACACACAAAAAAAAAAAAAAACAGTTTATATAACATATACTAATTAACTGGCAAGTATAGATACCTTAACTTTATGAACAGACGAAGAACATCCAGTATGATCACTTGTGTCGACAGGTAAGGCAGCATTTCCCTTAGTCCTATTCTTGACGACCTCCTTTCTCTCAGAAGTAACTTTAGCTTTCTTCTTAAGCTGTTGTCATAGAGTAAATTTAATAACAATAGTGATATAACAATCTTTAAGATGGTAAACTTACATCTTGGGTTTGGTTCAATCGTGAAGACATGCGTCTCTTGGACGTGCATTCGGCATTGGTTGGTAAGTTCTTGTAAATAATACATTATTGAATAAATATAACATCAGTAAACAGCATTACTAATAGTTGTAAAAACATTAAATTCTTATGTGTTAAATTAAAAATAAATAATTTTAATAATTTAGCAAGTACCTGAGTAACGGTTGTATCTTCACCTACAGAAACAACTTCTTCATCCTCATAGATGTCCTGGTCAACATTAATAAAATAATTAATATAAAGCTAAAAAATTAAAACTTTTATTGCTAATGCTAAATACTTACGTACCTTGAATGCATTTTTAACATAATCAGCCTTCAATATCTCAACTACACTATCATCATCAGATTCAGGTTTCTTCAAAAAGCAAATCTCAATCTCATCTCTATAAACTACTACTTCAAAAACAAAATCATCAATCCTGCTAAACACAAGCAAATCATCCTCAAGTATCCCAACATCGTTGCACATTTCCGGCCATCCTCTAGAAAATACAAAGTGGGTATCAACTTTAGACACCTCAACATTCCAGTAGGAACCTTTGTAACAGATTTGAAATTTCCCACTCGGTGGACTGTTTACGTAAAATTGTTCAATGAAGCAGTCTTCAATTACCTGCTTAAAATTAAAAATAATGAATACTAAACGTGAATGTGTATCTTATGAGAATAACTGTTAACACGTTAAAGATGCAAAAGAATTGAAGTTAAGATCAATACTCATACCGTAAAACCAAATCTTGCATAACGATTAAAGGTGAAATAAGATTCCCCACACATGCCATTAACATAACATGAAAGTTCAAGTCCAAAATCACCTAACGGTTTGAAAACCAACAAAGTATCCCTCGGCAAATTGAGATCTTTAACAACAATGTCCCAACCGTCAGTTATTATCGGCGTTGAATTTTCTGTTCTGACCCTAACAACCCATTTTTTACCAGACTCATGATATACTTGCAACCTACTTTTTTGCCAACAATCTCCCCACTTTTGATTAGCAAAGAATATAGGTACATCCTGTATATAATTTTTAAATAGTGTAAGAAAATATAAACCATAAAAGAACTGTTAAATATATATCTCAATACAAATAAATTATGTATGTAAAAACATGTCATACCAGTTTCAAAGATTCTGGGTTACGAAGAAACTTAACAAATGTAGTATACATCATAAAACCTGAATCAGTAAAGATGTTAAAAGACTGTAATTAAAAAGCTGGCTTCGAAAATGAACATTAACTTTTTGTATTAACAGAGTATATAGTGAAATTAATCATAGAAACAGAGTATGAGTTACAATTATTCTGCAAATAATGATTATTTTAACATGTTCTCAACAAATGATTCAAACACATAAGTAAACCCTTCTTGAATCTTGAATGTATAGCAATAAACATTTAAAATCGTATTAGTAGCAAGATAGGATTTAAATTAACATAGATTAAACAATATAAAGTTCATTACAATAGGAATGTACATACCAGTTGCTGAAGAAAAAATAATCAAACCTCAGGTGATTGAAGTGTAGAAGACGGAGGAAAAGAAAATTGAAACCCTAGAAAATGACTGGGGAGAAGAGATTTTTGAAAGAAGAGATGATAGATGTTTGATGTGTAATGATGATGAAAAAATAGTGACGGTTGTGTTTTTCTCTTCCCATATTTTCAACTGATGAAAAATATTTACACATACACCCTTTTTAAATTTGTTATTTACATTTACATTGACATACAAGAGTAAAGTACATGATTAGTTGAATTGATTTGGTATTCAAATTAACAAAGAAAAATAATTTTTCATATAGCAAAACCATTAACATAACATAAAATTTAAATGCTTTGAATCATGTATTAATAGTAATTAGGTTTTAACATAAGTAAGTTTCATGACCTCAAGAAGCAATGCCGAGGGAAAATTTAGTTTTATCTATTATATGTACCTTTTAACATAAGTAGTTTGACTTTGGTCAAACAGGCTTTGGTCAAACAGTGTTTTATCAAGTAGCTTTTAACAAAAGTAGTTTGACTTTGATCAAACAGACTTTAGTTAAACAACGTTTTAACATTGCTCAAATAGTGTTTTATCTATTATAATTAGCTTTTAACATAAGTAGTTTGACTTTGATCAAACAGCGTTTTAACATTCCTCACAATGATTACAAGCTAGTAAAAACTTCTTTGTAAACAACATTAGAAGTCTTATTTGTTGGTTTTCCATCAGCATCGAATATTAGTATTTTAACGCCTTCTCTGGTCTTAACCCTTGATAATGCAACATACAACTGACCATGAGTGAAGACAGGATCTTTCAAATAAAGACTAACCTTTGATAACGATTGTCCTTGACTCTTGTTAATTGTCATAGCAAAACAAACTGATAATGGAAATTGTCTTCGTTGAAATTGAAAAGGTATTTTTTTGTCAGACGGGATCATATTAATCCTTGGAATATAAACTCTTGTGCCAATGTTCCCACCAGATATAACCTCAGCTTCTATAACTCGTTTACCAAGAAAAGTAATTTGAAGCCTTGTACCGTTACATAACCCTTTCTGTTGATCAATGTTTCGAAGAAGCATCACAGGAACACCAACTTTAAGAACTAATCTGTGATTAGGCAAGCCAGAAATCTTAAGAGCATTCAAATTTTCTGTTGAGTATAAGCTTTCTTGAAAAGAATCAAGAATTTGTTCGGTTTGACATATACTATCAGAACTCAGATACTCTTTCGCATCACCAGGAAATAACGAAAGCAATCGATCATTAATTTCATGAACTACCTCATTTTTGGGTGCTAGAATTGCTCGCTCAGGAAAAAATCCAGCAATCCTAAATTGTTGAATAATTGAAGGATATACAAAGTCAATTAAACTTTGTATTGGGTCACAAATATCGGTGATCAGTAAATCATCTGGTATCTCTATAATGGCGTCACCATCATTATCATCTCAAACGTTTCCTTCACCAATATCAACAAGCCATTTTGCAAATTCTCTGATAGACTTCGTATTCGAACTTTCAGCTCCAATAGTTAGACGCATGTTTTTAGTCAGCCGTAAGAGTCTGCATTTTGCCCATATGTATGAAGAGCTTAAAGACGCACTAACAATTTCTTGTCTAGTACCATTAGGAATAACAGGTAGTATTTGTCTAAAGTCACCACCAAATACAATAACTTTACCACCAAAAGGAATATCCGAACGAATACTCCTACCTTCCGAAAATACGTCGGTCATGGTCCTATCTAAAGCTTCAAAGGCATGTTTGTGTACCATCGGTGCTTCGTCCCATATGATTAATTGGGTTTCCTTTAATAATCTCGCAATATCACTATTTGGCTTAATATTGCACATTGAATCTTCTGTTAGATTAATGGGAATATGGAACCGAGAATGAGCTGTCCTTCCACGGGAAAGTAATAGCGAAGCAATACCACTTGAGGCCACATTTAAAACTATTCCATTTCTGCATCGAACAGCTGAAGCCAAAGTCTTCCATAAAAAGGTTTTTTCCAGTTCCACCATAACCATAGACAAAAAAAAGGCCTCCTTTACGCCCTACAACTGCTTCCATTATTTCGTCAAAAACCGCTCGTTGTTCATCTGTAAGAGATTGATGCAACCTGTTAAACTCAGCTTGTTCTTCATCTAGGTCATGTGACAGCTCTTCATTGATCAGACGATTAGAAGCATCACGTAAGGAATCGTCATCAGGGTACGGCATAGTGGCAAACCTTCGTAATGATGAACCATTGGAAATTAAATAGTTTTCAATTTTCAACAAAGTAAGGTTCTTAATCTGATGTTCAGGAAGCACTAAACCTAGCAAATAAAAAAATTAACATTATTAAATAAAAAATCAAAATGTAGTATGTAAAATAAAAGAAAATAGATCAGAACCTGAAATATTTGTTTCTTTTTGACGTCTATAAACAATATCATCAGCTAAGTATTTCCAAGTATTCTCCCAAACAAATTATGGCCGAGATAGAGTATTTGTCAAAAGCAGGGTAGCAAATAACGCTCGAAGATACCCAGCATGTCCTTCAAAACTTGCTTCCTTAATGGCCTCAAAGTATTCATTGTCATCATCTAAAAGTCCCATCGCATAGCAAGCATCTCTAAAAGTCGGGAATAATTGACCGTTAACTGTACGTATCTCCTCAAATGATCTAGGTCCTTTAACCTTATTCAGTAGTATCCTCAAAAAATAAGGTTCGCCCAAAGCAGGAGATACAGAATGAATCCGGCCAACACACTGGTACAACTTACGTACCTGCCAACATCTATCTTTAAGTATCCAAACAAATTTGGAAGGAAACTCAACATAAGTCAGCTTTCTAGCATCTTTATTTGACTCGTTCAACTTCATCCATTGCATAAATATTGAAGAAGCAACAGAAGGCTTGCTTAAAACATTATCAATATCGTCATCAGCACCATACACAACATTCTGTTGGCCAGGCAAATGAAAGGGAAGCCTCATAACAGCAGGATACCTATAATGAACCTCATTAGAGAATATTCTCCAGGATGCCTCACAAGCTGAAATATATCTACAATCATAATACTCCTTGATCTCATCTTTTGGCTTTTCTTTGATGGTTGAACTTGTATCACCAGAAACTACCGCAGTAGCCATATCAGGACCTTTGTTGATGTACTTGAATAAATATTTCACTGAACCGGCTTGATTACACCATTCAACATTAATGTGTGCTTGATATCTTTTCAAAAGCCTTTTGTTATAAGGAACAACATTTCTGTTGTCTAATCTAACACCAGATTTTATAACTGTATGACCTGAATCTCTTCTTCTGTATACAGGAAAACCATTTGAATCAATACTTGTATGTGGTGTGAATTTCTTCGGAAAGTTTTTTGAACATCTTTTATCAACCATGCAAGGACAATTCAAATTAGCATTCCCACACGGACCATGAATCATATAATCAGTCACAAGAGAATAAAGTTCAGGATCTTCTTTTTTATCGGGAATCTCAGCAGAAATAAATGGATCTATGTGATCTATGGTTGGAAGTTTGTGATCGACCTTCATGAATAAGCATATATGTGCATGAGGAAGACCACGCTTTTGAAATTCTACTGTATAAACAACTAAATAAAAAGGAAAAATAAACAAAATTTATTAGTTAATAACCTTGATTAAAAAATATACATCAGAGGATAAGATGTGAAAAAAAATAACACACCAGCGTTAATCTCACCAAAATACTTGGAATCCTTAAAATCTTTGATTAACGAATCAAGCTTCCTCTTAAACAATCGACACAATATGTCAGGCCTGTCTTCGGCTTTGATGGTTGAATCTTTTAGAAATCTTTTTACTTCAGGCCACTTAGGATTACATGTTATAGTTATGAAGAAATCAGGGTACCCATACCACTTACATAAGGCCATTGCATCGAGGTAATTTTGTTGCATGAATCTTGCACCACCAGTAAATGAAGAAGGAAGTATAACAGGCTTTCCAGTATCTGTTAAAACTTCCTTACCTTTCGATTTATACTTTTGAAGATTCTCAAATGTTTCAGAGCGAAGGTTCGCTTGTTGCCTACGAATGTACTTTAATCTTTCGCTCTCAATCATTGTGTACGCATCAACCAAAAACTGTTGTAACAACCTTCGCCCATTTAAAATTAAGGAAAAGCCATAAGTTCTATCTTGGATCCTATATGAAAAAAATTCTCTCATTGTGCACTTTGGTTTTGTTTTCTTTTCTTTTGTGTGGACATAAAATCTCTATGAGGAATATCAACTCTATAACCATCATCACCATATGGAAAAAGTAACGGATATTGCAGAGCAAGATACGATGGGTGTAATTCGCTAATACGCTGCAGCATTCCCGACTGCGTCTGGACAACAATATCACGATGGTCTATAGCTTTATCTATGTCTCCGACAACCAAAGCAGTAACTTCAGATGTGGTGGGTAAGTTATATGTCCTGCCGTCTTTTTCTCTTCTATAAATTAGTCGCAGACTAAGGTTGGCATCTGGAGATTGGTGAAAATGGTTTCTGACCATCCTATATGTCTTAACCAACATATTTTGTGAATCTAATAAAGCCCTCAAATACTTTATCATTTCAACATCAAGTTCTTTATCAGCAGGCGATGAAGGTTTGGTTCTTTTGCTGTTAAAAGAAAAAAAACAACAAAACGTTAACATAACATAACTATTTTAATAAGCAGTGGATAGAGAATCAGTTATTAGTAATTAAGTGTTAAGGAAAAATAGATTAGTACTAAGTCAAACAGCTGATGTAAAACTTGTAAGCACTGATAGTAATTAAAACGCTGATGATACTTAACAACTGATAGTGAACTACATAAGATTAACAGCTGCTATTGTAATAAGCAGTGGATAGAGAATCAGTGATTAATAATTAACTTTTAAGGAAGAACGGTTGTAAACAACTGTTGATACAGCTCAAAACTTTTAGAATATGTTGAGAAAAGTAACATTTCAGTGGTTTGGTCTTAAACAGTGGTTTGGTAGGCATGAGTGGTTTGGTCTTGAACACTGGATGGGGTTAGTTTGACTTTGTGTACAAATGTAATTATATCCAACAGTGTTTTGCCTTATTAAATTGTTACAATCAATGTCATTGTATGAAACTTAACTGGGCAGAGCTTATTGTAGGAAGCTTCAGTTTACCTACAACAGCTGATGAATTTAGAATTAATAACGCAAACTACTGTTAAGTCAAACAGCTGATGAAAAAAACTTTTAAGCACTGCTGGTGATTAAAACACTGATGGTTAACAACTGCTGTTGTAGCAATCTCTGGATAGAGAATCAGTGATTAAGGATTAAGTGATGGTACTTAACAACTAATATTTAACTACAAATAGTTAAATTTCTAGATGTTCTTTAATAGAATAAAAATGGAACTTAGAAATCACTCGTACCTGAATAATGCCTGTCTGTTTGTTATTTCATTTTCAGTATCATGTATGTATAGCTGACAAAACTTAGCTTCATTTCCAGCTGGAGGTTTGAGACTCCCCATGCAATGATAGTTTTGGCCACTGATACGATATATAAATGGAGCATTGCCCTTGTTGATATTAGAATCAAGCTTTCCACCCATAGATGTAAAAGAGAACATAGAGTTGTATCGCCTTATGTTCTTGAGGAAGAAGTTGCTTTTTGGATTTGAGGAAGAAAACAAATTTTGATAAGACGGATGTGCATCCTTTAAAGGCGGTAGCTGAACTTTACCATACCCACAACACATACCATAACATAGCTTATTTACAGTTAAACGACCTTTTCCACCTTCCGATGCCCATAACTTTGCACTACAAAGCTGACATGTAAGCACTTGGTCACCATGGTCCAAATAATCTGTTAACAAATGATTGAGAGTTATATTACAGGTAGAACACAACAAATGTCCTAAAAGAATAAAATAGATTAAAACCTTTAGATATCCCTTTATAAGGATCTTCATCAGTGCACAAGAACACATTTTCTTGATCAAAATCCAAAGAGAGCATACGTACATGAGTATTATCACGCTTCTTGCGCTCAAGGTTACGTTTACCAGAAGACAGCCGTGTAAGCGTAGAGTTACTACCCAATATCGGCTGATTGTTGCTGCTAATAATGCTAGAAGTAATGGAATATCGACGTTTGCTATCTGCTGGTGTACCTATGTTAATGCCATTATATGAACATCCAATATTAAAACATTGATGTTAAGACCGGTATGTGGTTTAGTAATGTGTTTATCAAAATCAAAACAAATAATAAAGAAAGAAAATACAAACCTGGTGTAGTTGAAATTAAAGAACCAGTAGCATTTCTAACTGCTCGACACGCAATGGAGTACATATGTTGATCCGTAGAATCAGAACATTCAACCATATTTGCATTCTCAGAAAAGATGCTACAAACATTCGTTGATGATGACGATGCATTTAACAATTTCTTATTATCAAGTATTAATTTTCGAAGCTTACGCCTTTCATTAGGTGGAGTAACTAAATAACAGAGAAAGTATAATATGTACGAAACACAACAATCAGTCACCTTAGAAACATAAAACGGAAAAAAGTATACTTATAATCAAATTCAAGAGGTATTACTATTTGTGATATCTGAAAGTGGAGATCTGTTAGAGATATCTGAAACAGGAGTTCTCGTAAGAGGACCTACAAAAAAAGCAAGTAGAATTATGATTTCAATCTGAAACCTGATTTTGATTTGGGAAATGATGAGTTAAGAAGTTATAATTACACTTACTACGTAAATTTCGTTGAGATGAATTAGCAGCTGATGATGACCACGCATTCTTTAATTTCTTATTATCAAGTATTAATTTTCGAAGCTTACGCCTTTCATTAGGTGAAATAACTAAAAAACATAGAAAGTATAATATGTTCAAAACACAAGAATCAGTCCACTTAGAAACATAAAACGGAAAAAAGAATACTTATAATCAAATTCAAGAGCTATTACCATTTGTGATATCTGAAAGAGGAGATCTGTTAGAGATATCTGAAACAGGAGTTCTCATAAGAGGACCTACAAAAAAACCAAGTAGAATTATGATTTGAATATAAAAGCTGATTTTGATTTCGGAAATGATGAGTTAAGAAGTTATAATTTCACTTACTATGTAAATTTCGTTGAGATGAATTAGCTGTTGTAGAAAATGAACGTGAATTCTTTGACATTGTTAATTCTGAAAGAAGGAGAAGCTTTCAAAAGAAGAAAGAGTATTAAGATCAGGAACATTAAAACAATAGAAGAAAACAGTGGTTTTTAAATTTTGAATTACAATATATAATACCTAAGGATTAAACATAACCTCAATAAATTATAATATTGCATTTTATCATTTTGTAATTAAAAATCATTTCATGAAAAGTAAAATAAAATTGTTTCATATTATTGAATTAATTATTCCAAATAATGTATTACATTGATAAAAAACTTAACAACAAATTTTGTAATCTTTGTGGAATGTAAATCGGATGTTCATCGGTAGTGTTTATGGTTTATTTGTATATAATTTTTAAAATAAAATATTACTATCTTTATTTAATAACTATTTAAGTTAAACGGTATTTTCTTCATTTATCCAAATAAACCAAAGAAAAAAAATAAAATAAAACATGGATCAATAAAGCAAACA
The DNA here is from genome assembly GCA_030545235.1 of Helianthus tuberosus. Classification (NCBI taxonomy): domain Eukaryota; kingdom Viridiplantae; phylum Streptophyta; class Magnoliopsida; order Asterales; family Asteraceae; genus Helianthus; species Helianthus tuberosus. The sequence continues at coordinate 71,468,530 of CM060447.1, read as the reverse complement.
AAAAACCAAATAAAATGGGTTTGAATTTACGCTTCATACTTGGTTACGATTTTTCTGAACAACATTCTTTGAATGACTTAGAGAAAATTTGAAGCATATAAAAAACCTATTGAATGAGATTACTTAAATAAGTAATGGGAGAAACAGGCACAAATTAAATATTTTTTTTAAACTGTAACATATGACGGATACTTACTAAATCTTAGTGGGCAGGGATAACGGTAAAAACCAATAAAGAACAACCACATCCACGGATAATCCAATATAAATTATGAGATAAAATAATAACATTAAAATTGCTTAAAGATTAGAAATGTTTGTAGATAAAAAAGTTGTTAATTGGGTATATACAATATATATTATAAATTGTTGCTACTATTCATACACATAAGTTTTAAACATAAATATTGACTATTGAACATCTCAATATTTATTTAACAATATACATTATAATAAGCAGATAAGTTTTTAGGAATTCAAAACCACATAATCAGTCCAAAACATAACCCACCAAACACCCAAAAGCAACAAAACGAAAACCATAAGTTCAACATGGCAACAGCATATTAAATCAACACATAAATGTATTTGAAAATACAGAAGACACTATTTCTCAATCTTTGGAATCAAAAGCGTCGAAACACCAGCATCTTCATCCTGAGAGAGTTCATCACTGATGCGGCGCTTTGTCGAGGAGCAACCTAATGCATCATCCACATCGAACACTTCACGAATATTACGTTTTGTTTCATCAGAAGACGGATTCTTAGTGCCTACAAGTCCTTGGGATGCAGGTGTAACATTCTCACCGCAGTATGACAACTCATCCTGATATAAAAAGACAATAAGTACTAACGTTTAAAAAAATTTACTACAAATAAGGAAATTCTCATATAACCTTCATAAGGTCAACAGGAGTAGACAAACTGCAGGATTCTGGAACATCCAACGATTCGGACTGCTCATGCTTTAAGTACATAATACATAATAACATAAAATACACACAATGGTATAAATATATTTTCAACGGATATGTATATCAAATTAAAAGAATGACATAATGAAGATTTAGACCTGGTTAAGATTGAATTTGGCGCAGAGCGCGGCAAGGATCTCATCATCGTTAGTGGCCATTGAAATACCATAGTTTTCAACCTGATGCTCAATGTTATAGTCTTTAACACTTATGATGAAAGCATACCTCTTTCCAATCAATGTGTCAAAGATCTCAGGATATGGGTTCGGTATCTCTCCAGAATTAACAACCTATAATTTTATAAAAATTAATATAATTACAATGAGCCAAATGATTCCATAATTTCAACATACAATTTTATAAAAATTAATTTTAAATTATATATAGTACATGGCCAAATAACTGAATGCATGTATTTGTTACCTGATCTTGAATTGAAACTAAGTCTTTGGCAGTTTTCTTAAGAATCTTGTAAGCTTCAAAATCAAACAGTGTCAAAGACACAGTACCGGAAGAGTCTTGCACCCTAATAGGTATCTTGAACCTATCAAAGTTAAAAACAAATGAAAACATTAGTATTACTAAAAACAAAAGTGTCGTTCATACTAGTATTTAGAATAAGGAAATAAAACTGTAATCTCAAACTGCGGAATAGAATAGATGTCGACTCCTTCACATTTATCATTTGTACACACCAACGATTTTTCATGATCAACACCAGATAAACCATCCGGATTTTCTTTCGTTACAAATCTTTCCTCCACACCTGACTTACAGTGGTTACAACCATTGTAATACCAAAGTTTATCAGTGCATATAGCTGTGATTGTGCCAACAACCAAAACCTTCTTTGTCTATCAACATCAAACAAAAATAATAACACTTAGAAAAGACTTTTAAAAAACTCAGCATGTAGAGTACTTATAAGAAAATACACACCGTTGATATGGTTCCCAGGAAACCAATAAGCATGAAATCAGGGTTATTAAGAAACTCATCTTCAACACTTGAGATGACATTTGAACCAACATGATCATTTGATGAAGATGAAGCAGAAATTTTCTCTACATATCTAAACAGATTCATGTGATCAAATTAAAACGTAAAAAATAAATGTAGGTACAAAATAATACTGTTCAATGTTTATATGCATACTAACTATACCTCTTTCTAAAAGAGGATATCTCTTCAATGTCAGTGTCAATAAAAAGTCTGCTTAGCTCAAAGTCGTTTGCAACGCCACGCTTGCCTGAATTTAAAATTAAAACCAAATGTAGATCAATATAAATAGTGTCAAATTTAAAACATATAAGTAAATCTAAAGATAAATCTATAACAATAAAAAAATTAAACTAATTAAGTTAAAATTGTACCTTTGTAAAGGTTGACCATACCAAAATGACAAAGGATAACAACATATTTCTCTCGTTTCTTATCATTCATGTAAGCAAACATGTCAATAGCAAAACCATCCCACAAAGTAACCGGACACTTTTGGCCTCTAAAATATTAACATAAAACATAATAACATCAAGCAACCTTATAATGGTTTAAACGTCAAAATGCAACAACTTAATAAAAAGAACGCACTCAAGGTCTTCAAGTCTAAGATTAAGTCTCTTGCCCTTGCTCCCATCCTTCTTTGACGTATCCTCTAGATTGAAACATACATCCACATAACCAATCCAATCTATAAACAAAAATATATTGTGAAAAGAAAACAGCATTAAGAAGTTATAAGAATAAAAAAAAACAATAAGACAAAAAAATAGATATATATCATGTAGTGATTTACATACCAATAACTGTATTAACTTCAAATTTATTTTTAACAACATCCTTGAGGTTAACGAAATTAAAACGGTATTTCGGTCCAGACCAGTCAAAGCATTTCTCAACAGAAGTATAGAAATAAAGTGATATTTTGTCGTTTCTCTTAGTATACTTAGCAGAGGACTTATTAGTAGCAAGAGAAGGTTTGGTGATAAGAAGACATTCATCCAACTGAAGAAAGTGTTTGAATTTTCCTAGCATCTTATGCAAACAGCTGGCTTGTATCATAGTTCCCTAAGAATATGAAACATCCGATTAAATAAAAAAGGTGTTATATTCATTTGGAATTCATATGTCCAAAAAAATTATAACACAACTATATACGGTACCATCTCATCCATGAAGATCATATCAAGACGATATATTTCATTTTTGTTATCATTCATCATCTTCTTCGAAATGCTAACAATCTTCACTCTAATCGAATAGTTGTTTGAGAATGTATTAAGATCGTTAAGCATGCTAACCTTTGCAACCTCCATTTGAAGACTGTACATAAAAAAAAGAAAAAGCAAAATATAAGCATTGCTAAACGTAATATGATAATACAATAAGCATGGATGTTCTTAAAAAAAATATCAAGGTTGAAATTCAAGCTTACCGATTATCCAATAAAAATTTTAACTGAATGCAGTGGCAAATGTAATTTCAAATGCAGGGAGTGTATATCTTTATATGCTGCTTTATTAAAGTAATAAAATATTAGAAATGATATGCAAAGTAGGCAAAAAAAGAGAAAGAACGTCAATTTTAAATTACCATTTTGTATATTAAGAATTTCAATATTTCAAAATTACTGACTTGATTTCAAAGCAATTTTCATAATGAGTTTTCTATATTTTATTTTAAATTTAATTAAGAAACAATAACCGTCAATTTGAAATTCACATTTTGCTTAACTCAAATGTCCAAAGCTCAAGAAATTAGCATTAATTACTAATTTGATTTGCAACAAATAGTCATTAACAATCAAATGTTTGAACCACTTTCAATAATACAATACCCAAACAATCAAGATGAGGAACTTAATAATCATCCAAGTGTATTTTGTGTTACCTTATTTATTAGTATAAAGATGAAACTGTTTAATTAGTAGTACAGATCAAACCACTGAAGTGATGTGATAAATACGCTTACATATAAACCACTGTGGTGATAAACAATGTTACATATAAACAATGATGCCATAAAACCGGTTACATATAAAACACTGAGGTGATCACATCTAACAACCTAACAGACTATAAACACTGATGCGAAAAACACTGTTAAATATAAACACTTAAACACTCTTAATATCCAAGTGTATAGGAATTTTACTTTATTAAAATAAAGATGAAACAACTGTTCAATTAATAGTAGAGACCAAACCACTGAAGTGATGTGAAATACAAAACTGTTCCTAAACACTGTTACATATAAACACTGATGCCATAAAAATGGTTACATATAAAACACTGAGGTGATGACATCTAACAACCTAACAGTCTATAAAACACTGATGCGGAAAACACTGTTAAATATAAACACTGTTAACATAAACAAATAAAAAGAAACATAGAATAACTAAAGTTGATGCTGAACCACTGTTATGGTTTGACACTGTTATTGGACGTCATAAACTTCAGATTTAATTTCAAAGGTAAAAGTAGTGTAATATGCTGCTTTAATAAAATAATTAAATATTAGAACTGATATGCACTGTAGGAAAAAATTAAAAAAATAAAAAAAATAAAAAAAGAGAGAGAGAACGAAAAATTTAACTTACCATTTTGCATATTTTGAGTTTCAAAATTACTGATATTGTCAGTAACTACTGACTTGATATGAAAGCAAATGCCATAATGACTTTTTTTAATTTTATTTTAACTTTAATCAACATATAATAACCGTCAATTTGAAATTCAAAATTTGGTTAATCAAATGTCCAAAGCTCAAGAAATCAGCATTAATTACTGATTTGATTTGAAACAAATAGTCATCAAGAATTTTTTTTTTTATTTTTTAATTTAACTTTAAATTTTATCATAAAAATAATGTTGGTGGAACTCTTATGTAATTGGAATGTAAAGATTAGGTAAAATGGTAATTTGATTGTAATTCTAGTTTTCATTTGATAATTTCAATGTATCACTAATTAAGAACATCAAAAATAAAAACGTGAGCACTAACTATTTTTTAGGGAAACCGCTGATGGTCAATATCAGTGAATGTCAACAATGTAAAAGTGAGCAGTGGCTATTTTTTCCGATCAGTAGATACAAACCAGTTTTCGAAACACTGATGTTCGGTCAATCAGTGGTCAACATGGAGATTGAAGAAACACAGGTTGTGTATCCGCAGTGGAACACTTGAACAATCAAATGTTTGAACCAATTTCAAGAATACTATACCCAAACAATCAAGATGAGAAGCTTAATATTCATTAAAGTTTATATGAATTTTATTAGTATAAAGATGAAACAACTGTTCAATTAATAATACAGATCAAACCACTAAATTGAAGTGATAAATAGTGTTACATATAAACACAGTCTTTTAAATTACCATTTTGCATATTTTGAATTTCAAAATTACTGATATTGTCAGTAACTACTGACTTGATTTGAAAGAAAATGCCATAATGACTTTTTTTAAATTTTATTTTAACTTTAATCAACATATAATAACCGTCAATTTGTAATTCAAAATTTGCTTAATCAAATGTCCAAAGCTCAAGAAATCAGCATTAATTACTGATTTGATTTGAAACAAATAGTCATCAAGAATTTATTTTTATTTTTTAATTTAACTTTAAATTTTATGATGAAAATAATGTTGGTGGAACTCTTATGTAATTGGTTGTCAACAATGTAAAAGTGAGCAGCGGCTATTTTTTCCGATCAGTGGATACCAACCAGTTTTCAAAACACTGATGTTCGGTCAATCAGTGGTCAACATGGAGATTGAAGAAACAGAGGTTGTATTTCAACAGTGGAATATTTTGAACAATCAAATGTCTGAACCAATTTCAAGAATACTATACCCAAACAATCAAGATGAGAAGCTTAATATTCATCAAAGTGTATATGAATTTATCAGTATAAAGATGAAACAACTGTTCAATTAATAATACAGATCAAACCACTGAACTGATGTGATAAATAGTGTTACATATAAACAAAAGTACTAAACCCTGTTACATATAAACACTGATGCCATAAAAAATGGTTTCATATAAAACACTGAGGTGATGACATCTAACAACCTAACAGTCTTTAAAACATTGATGCGGAAAACACTGTTATATATAAACAAAGTCTTTTAAATTACCATTTTACATATTTTGAATTTCAAAATTACTGATATTGTCAGTAACTACTGACTTGATTTGATAGCAAATGCCATAATGACTTTTTTAAATTTTATTTTAACTTTAATCAACATATAATAATCGTCAAATTGAAATACAAAATTTGCTTAATCAAATGTCAAAAGATCAAGAAATCAGCATTAAAATAGTGATATGTTTGAAACAAATTGTCATCAAGAATTTTTTTTAATCTAACTTTAAATTTTTTGATGAGAATAAAGTTGGTGGATTTTTCCGATCAGTGGATACCAACCAGTTTTCAAAACACTGATGTTTGGTCAATCAGTGGTCAACATGGAGATTGAAGAAACAGTGGTTGTATTTCAGCAGTGGAATATTTTGAACAATCAAATGTTTGAACCAATTTCAAGAATACTATACTCAAACAATCAAGATGAGGTGCTTAATATTCATCCAAGTGTATAGGAATTTTATTAGTACAAAGATGAAACAACTGTTCAATTAATAGTACAGATCAAAACACTGAAGTGATAGTATAAATTCTGTTACATATAAACACTATTAACATAAACAAAGATAGAATAAACACTTTTAACATAAACAAACATAGAAGATGTTTTCTTGATGAGGAACCACTGTTGTTGGAGAGTGTTTCACATTTAGTTGATCGGTGCTTGTCTGGACTTTGGTCTTCATCAGTGGTTCTTCATAATTGAACAGTGGATGATGTTCATCAAACTTTATGTACAACCATCCTTATATCCAACACTTGTTAGGCAGATCAGTGATGTGCCATATTAACTTATTATAACCACTGTCATTGTAGGAAACTTAGCTGGGCAGTGCCTATTGGTGGAAACTTCGGTTTACCTACAAAAACTGATGAATTTAGAATAAATAAAGCAAACTATTGTTAAGTCAAATAGCTGATGGAAAACTTTTTAACCACTGCTAGTAATTAAAACACCGATAGTGATTAACAAAACTACGTTTAATGGCTCAAATTGAGATGACGGGAGATCTGCAAAGGATTACAAATGAATCAATGCACCAATAAACAGTAAATCAAAACGTTAGAAATACCCAAAAAAATAAATCACACCAATTTAAGTTACCTTGGTGATGTCCTAAACTTTTGCACTGGTATCACCTATCAACACACCTGGTATAACCTTTCCCATTTCCATCTCCTCAACAACCGTCCGGCAGAGGTTGCTTCTAATCAACAAACTCTATAATCCAACAAAAAAGGTTTAGAAAGACAAAGTACATTGTTCAGTATGAGAAAATAGATAAAACGAAATAAAATTTCTAGATAAAAAAGTAGATCTTACATGATTATTATCTTCTTCAACCACTGGACGGTACATGATTTAGGGTTTCAAACGAAGATGTATCCAATAGATGTAACCTCTGCCGTACGTTGTTGAGGACATGAATATGAGAAGAAGAAGAAGAAGGATAAACATGAGAGAGGATAAACATCGATCGGAAATAGAGCAGAGCAGAGAGAGAAAGAAAGCAGGAACCCCTAAATGAGTAAATGAAGGAGGATATAAATAGAAGAGGGCAGTGGCACTGTTGGGCGGGAAAAAGGGCATTTAGGGGGTCTCTGGTGTTGACACGTGGCCCAAATGACTTTCATTTATTATATATAATAGATTACAAGTCAAATAATCTATTATCTATTATATATAATAAATGAAAGTTATTTGGGCCACGTGTCACTTGATTAGGGCATCCTCAGTTCTCTTTTCCCGCCCAACAGTGCCATCCCCTTTTCCTTATATAACCTCCCTTCTCACTTCGGATCTTTGTTTACAAACTCCTACGGTTCATTCTCTCTCTATATTCAGGCGATTCAAATTCAAATTTCACAAACCTTAATCTTCTTCCAGACGCCACCATAAAATCATCTTTTGTTCATCGATTACTTCATCAAAAGGTTTGTTCTTCTTTTTTTTAGTTGAAATAGTTTCATGATTTCCTCTTATTTACACTAATCCTTTGTGTTTTGTGTCTTTTCATGTAACCATTGTTAGGGTTTCGTTCGAGAGTTAGACCAAGAGATGTGTCGCCGGCTAATGGTTCTCCATAATCATGGTATGTGTTTTTGTTTTTGATTTTTACTTAAGTTTTGTTATCTGAGTTGTTACTAAATGATTATTTTCAATGATCTGTTGCAGATGATAATGATGATGATTGTTCCACGGTTGTTTCCAGTATTATTGTTCCAACATCGTTTAAAGTATGTGTTTTTTGCTACTCTGATTTTCAATTTTGAGTTTTTTTATTTTGAAGTGATATAATCTAATTCTCGGTTTATATTTCAGTCTAATCACAGTTGTTTGAAATTCATACAATCTGCTGCGGGTTATTATAGGTTTGTATTCAAAGAAGTTTAAAGTTTAATTAAACACAAAGAAAGATTATTAAATTTACAGTTAAAATAATTTTTTCTTTTGAGTAAATGATGATTATAATTGACTTGTGCAGCTGATGATGATGACTTGTCCAAGAAAGGATCTGCTACTGTTGTAATATACTAGAGCAATGGTCTTTCCTGCCTTTTTTGTATTAAAAGAAGCATAAAGTTTGGTTTAAACCACAGTTCTTTATAAACAAAGTTAAGGATTAAGTATATGAGGACAGGGCTCTTCTTCACCAGCTGAAGAAGTGTTTTCATGTACTTCATCTTGGTGTGTTCACTAGAGATCAGCTTTCTATAAATCCTGATGTTAATGCATTGAGTCCTTCCATGGAGTTCATGTCGATTGTTGGAGATATACAATGATTGACTTTATGTACCTAGAGTTTGATTAACCAAAGGAAAACGACTGTTTAGTATCAGCAGTGGTTCGGCATCTACAACGGATTTAAATTTAGTATTTAATTATCAGTGGTTCTTATGTAACTTTAGTATTTAATTATCAGTGTTTCTTATGAGGTGTTTATATGTAACAGTATTTATCACAACTCGTTATTTGTTTGATCTGTATTATAAATACAACAGTTGTTTGATTTTTATACTATTATATAAAAATGTAGTACACTTGGATGTTAAATAAGTTCCTCATTATGATTATTTGGATATAATGTTTTTGAAATTCGTCTTTTTTTTACAAAGAGATGTGTATGGGCAAACCTCTATTTATCGTCAAACATTTGTTTAACACGAAATATGTTTTTATGTTCAAACATCTGTTTAAGGTCAAATATCTGTTTATCTCCAAACAACTGATATTGAAGGTGAAATATTTGTTTAAGGTCAAAGATATTTAAAATAGTAAAAAATGATAGTTTTCATTAATCCTTAAAAGTCTGTTGGAACCACTGTTTTGGTTCAAACATCTGATTGTTAAAGTCTGTTGGAACTACTGTTTTGGTTCAAACATCTGATTGTTAAAGTCTGTTGGAACCACTGTTTTGGTTCAAACTTCTGATTGTTAAATGTTATCCACTGCTGAGAGACAACCTCCGTTTCTTTATGCTGAGAGACAACCTCCGTTTCCACTGATCGGAAAAAATAGCCACTGGTCACTTTTACATTTTTTACATCCACTGGTATGGACCATCAGCGGTTTCCCTAAAAAATAGTAACTGCTCACATTTTTATTATTGATGTTGTTAATTGGTAATAGATTGAAATTATTAAATGAAAACTAGAATTGCAATCAAATTACCATTTTACCTGATCTTTACATTCCAATGACATAAGAGTTCCACCAAAATTATTTTAAGATAAAATTTAAAGTTAAATTAAAAAATAAAAAATAATCTTGATGACTATTTGTTCCAAATCAAATCAGTAATTAATGCTGATTTCTTGAGCTTTGGACGTTTGATTAAGCAAATTTTGAATTTCAAATTGACGGTTATTATATCTTCATTAAAGTTTAAATAAAATTTAAAAAAGTCATGATGACAGAGGTTTTCAAATCAAGTCAGTAGTTATTGATAATATCAGTAATTTTGAAATTCAAAATATTCAAAATGGTAATTTAAAATTTTCGTTCTTTCTTTTTTTTTTCCTACTTTGCATATCATTTCTAATATTTAATTACTTTAATAAAGCAGCATATAAGAATATACACTACTTACGTTTGAAATTAAATCTGAAATTTATGACGTACAACAACAGTGGATAACTACAACAGTGGTTCTGCATCAACTTTAGTTTTTCTATTGTTTATTTGTTTATGTTAGCAATGTTTATATGTAACAGTGTTTTCCGCATCAATGTTGTAAAGACTGATAGGTTGTTAGATGTCATCACCTCAGTGTTTTATATGTGACCATTTTTATGGCATCAGTGTTTATATTTAATTTATATTTAACAGTGTTTAGGACTGTTGTTTATACGTAACTCTATTTATCACATCAATTCAGTGGTTTGATCTGTACTATTAATTGAACAGTTGTTTCATCTTTATACTAATAAAATTCATATACACTTTGATTAATAGTAAGCTCCTTATCTTGATTGTTTGGGTATAGTATTACAATCAAATTATCAAATGAAAACTAGAATTACAATCAACTTACCATTGTACCTAATCTTTACATTCCAATTACCTACCAGAGTTCCACCAACATTATTTTCATGATAAAATTTAAATTTAAAATAAAAAATAAAAAAAATTCATGATGACTATTTGTTTCAAATCAAATCAGTAATTAATGCTGATTTCTTGAGCTTTGGACATTTGATTAAGCAAATTTTGAATTTCAAATTGACGGTTATTATATCTTGATTAAAGTTAAAATAGAATTTAAAAAACGCATTATGGCATTTGCTTTCAAATCAAGTCAGTAGTTACTGATAATGTCAGTAATTTTGAAATTTAAAATTTGCAAAATGGTAATTTAAAATTTTGGTTCTCTCTCTCTTTTTTTTCTACTTTGCATGTCCTTTCTAATATTTAATTACTTTGCATACCTTTGAAATTAAATCTGAAATTTATGACGTCCAACAACAGTGTCAAACTACAATAGTGGTTCAGCATCAACGTTTGTTTATTTGTTTATGTTAACAGTGTTTATATGCTACAGGAGTTCCGCATCAATTTTTTATAGACTGTTAGGTTGTTTAGATGTCATCACCTCAGTATTTTATATGTAACCATTTTTATGGCATCAGTGTTTATATGTAACAGTGTTTCGAAACAGTTGTTTTTACTATGTAACAGTGTTTCGGAACAGTCCTCACTTCAGTGGTTTGATCTGTACTATTAATTGAACAGTTGTTTCATGTTTGTACTAATAACATTCCTATACACTTTGATGTAACAGTATTTATCACATCATTTCAAATTGATGGTTATTATTTCTTAATTAAATTTAAAATAAAATATAGAAAAGTCATTATGACAATTGCTTTGAAATCAAGTCAGTAATTTTGAAATGATAAATATACAAAATGGTAATTTAAAATTGACGTTCTTTCTCTTTTTTTTTTTTTCTATTTTGCATATCATTTCTAATATTTTATTATTTTAATAAAGCATCATATAGGGATATACACTCCCTACCTTTGAAATTACATTTGCCACTGCATTCAGTTAAAATTTTTATTGGATAATCGGTAACCTTGAATTCCAACCTTGATATTTTTTTTTAAGAACATCCATGCTTATTGTATTATTAGCATATTACGTTTAGCAATACTTATTATTTACAAGATTCTTTTTTTTTCAATGACAGTCTTCAAATGGAGGTTGCAAAGGTTACCATGCTTAATGATCTTAATACATTCTCAAACAACTATTCGATTAGAGTTAAGATTGTTAGCATTTCGAAGAAGATGATGAATGATAACAAAAATGAAATATATCGTCTTGATATGATCTTCATGGATGAGATGGTACCGTATATAGTTGTCTTATCATTTTTTTGGACATATGAATATCCAAATTAGTATAACACCTTTTTTATTTAATCGGATTTTTCATATTCTTAGGGAACTATGATACAAGCCAGCTGTCTGCATAAAATGCTTGGAAAATTCAAAGACTTCCTTCAGTTGGATGAATGTCTTCTTATCACCAAACCTTCTCTTGCTACTAATAAGTCCTCTGCTAAGTATACCAAGAGAAATGACAAAATATCACTTTATTTCTATACTTCTGTTGAGAAATGCTTTGACTGGTCTGGACCGAAATACCGTTTTAATTTCGTTAACCTCAAGGATGTTGTTAAAAATAAAATTGAAGTAAATACAGTTATTGGTATGTAAATCACTACGTGATATATATCTATTGTTTTGTCTTATTGTTTTTTTTTTATTGTTATCACTTCTTAATGCTGTTTTCTTTTAACAATATATTTTTGTTTATAGATTGGATTGGTTATGTGGATGTATGTTTCAATCTAGAGGATACGTCAAAGAAGGATGGGAGCAAGGGCAAGAGACTTAATCTTAGACTTGAAGATCTTGAGTGCGTTTTTTTTATTAAGTTGTTGCATTTTGACGTTTAAACCATTATAAGGTTGGTTGATGTTATTATGTTTTATGTTAATATTTTTAGAGGCCAAAAGTGTCCGGTTACTTTGTGGGATGGTTTTGCTATTGACATGTTTGCTTACATGAATGATAAGAAAAGAGAGAAATATGTTGTTATCCTTTGTCATTTTGGTATGGTCAACCTTTACAAAGGTACAATTTAAACTTAATTAGTTTAACTTTTTTTTTATCTTTAGTAATTTAAACGTTGTATTTATTTATACATTTTAAATTTGACAGTATTTATATTGATCTACGTTTGTTTTTATTTTTAAATTCAGGCAAGCGTGGAGTTGCAAATGGGTTTGAGCTGAGCAGACTTTTTATTGACACTGACATTGAAGAGATTTCCTCTTTTAGGAAGAGGTATAGTTAGTAATATGCATATAAACACTGAATATTATTATTTTGTACTTACATTTAATTTTTACGTTTTAATTTGATCGCATGAATCTGTTTAGGTATGTAGAGAAAATTTCAACTTTATCTTCATCAAATGAGCATGTTGGTTCAAATGTTATCTCAAGTGTTGAAGATGAGTTTCTTAGTAACCCTGATTTCATGCTTATTGGTTTCCTTGGAACGATATCAACGGTGTGTATTTTATTATAAGTACTCTACATGCTGAGTTTTTTTTATACTCTTTTCTAAGTGTTATTATTTTTGTTTGATATTGATAGACAAAGAAGGTTTTGATTCTTGCCACAATCACAGCTATATGCACTGATAAACTTTGGTATTACAATGGTTGTAACCACTGTAAGTCAGGTGTGGAGGAAAGATTTGTAACGAAAGAAAATGCGGATGGTTCATTTGATGTTGATCATGCAAAATCGTTGGTTTGTACAAATGATAAATGTGGAGGAGTCGACATCTATTCTATTCCGCGGTATGAGATTACAGTTTTTTATTTCCTTATACTAAATACTAATATGAACGGTTCATATTAGTAATACTAATGTTTTCATTTGTTTTTAACTTTGATAGGTTCAAGATACCTATTAGGGTGCAAGACTCTTCCGGTACTGTGTCTTTGACACTGTTTGATTTCGAAGCTTACAAGATTCTTAACAAATCTGCAAAAGAGTTACTTTCAATCCAAGATCAGGTAACAAATACATGCATTCAGTTGTTTGGCCATGTAGTTAATATAACTTAAAATTAATTTTTATAAAATTCTATGTTCTCAAGTATGGAATCATTCTGCTTATTGTAATTTATATTAATTGTGATAAAATCATAGGTTGTTAATTCTGGAGACATACCGAACCCATATCCTGAGATCTTTGACACATTGATTGGAAAGAGGTATGCTTTCATCATAAGTGTTAAAGACTATAACATTGAGCATCAGGTTGAAAACTATGGTATTTCAATGGCCACTAACGATGATGAGATCCTTGCTGCGCTTTCTGCCAAATTCACTCTTAACCAGGTTTAAATCTTCATTATGTGAATCTTTTAATTTTATAGTTATATCTTTTTGAAATAGATTTATACCATTGTGTGTATTTTATGTTATTGTGTATTATGTACTTAAAGCATGAGCAGTCCGAATCGTTGGATGTTCCAGATTCCTGCAGTTTGTCTACTCCTGTTGACCTTATGAAGGTAATATGAGAATTTGTTTATTTGTACTAAATTTTTTGAAACGTTAGTACTTATTGTCTTTTTATATCAGGATGAGATGTCATGCTGTGGTGACAATGTTACCCCTTTATCCCAACCACTTGTAGGCACTAAGAATCCCTCTTCAGATGAAACAAAACGTAATATTCGTGAAGTATTTGATGTGGATGATGCGTTAGGTTGCTCCTCGACAAAGCGCCGCATCAGTGATGAACTGTGTCATGATGAAGATGCTGGTGTTTCGACGCTTTTGATTCCAAAGGTTGAAAAATAGTTTTTTCAGTATTTTCAGATACATTTACGTGTTGATTTCATATGCTGTTGCCATGTTGAACTTATGGTTTTCGTTTTGTTGCTTTTGGGTGTTTGGTGGGTTATGTTTTGGACTGATTGTGTGGTTTTGAATTCCTGAAAACTTATCTGCTTATTATACTGTTATGTTCTAATATTATAATGACTATGACCTTTCTTTGCATATTATTATCTATATTGTTAAATAAATATTGAGATGTCAAAGAATTCACGTTCATCTTCTACGGCAGCTAATTCATCTCAATGAAATTTACATAGTAAGTGAAATTATAACTTCTTAACTCATGTATCAGTTGTTAAATAGCATCACTTAATCCTTAACTCATGTATCAGTTGTTAAGTAGCATCACTTAATCCTTAATCACGATTCTCTATCCACTGACTACTACAACAGCAGTTGTTAAACATTAGTAGTTCACTATCAGTTGTTAAGTACCCTTAGTGTTTTAATCACTAGCAGTGCTTACAAGTTTTTCATCAGCTGTTTCACTTAACAGTAGTTTCACATAACAGTAGTTTCACTTAACAGTATTTTGCTTTATTCATTTTAAATTCATGTTAAATTCATTATTACAATTAAAGCCAACATAAATGCACACTTGCATTATGTTAAACATACATAACGGACACAAAACGTCATACCTAGAAAGATAGAAGGATATCCAACTTGGTAGACTTGACAGAACTTACAGACTCGATAACAAAAGATTGTAACATACGAGTTTTCAAATTTCTTTGTAATGAAAACTCAAGGAGTGAATGGTGCACTTCGGAATGTAGCTGATAACCCCCTTTTTGGTGTAGCTCTTCGATTTTCCTTGAAATTCCCAAGCTTGGTATTTTCATATCTGCCACTGGGGTTATATTCATTCATATGCACCAAACATCTTATCTTTTAGCAATTGATCGTTCTGATCAAACACTTCCTTATGTGCATCGCACTAACTTCTAGGAGGTTGTCAAGTATTCTCGCCAATGTTTTCGTAGTTGGTGTTTTGCGTATCTTTACATCCGCAGCCATTCTGTACAATATAAAAATATCCATAGTAAGACGGCTGATACAGTAATTTCATAATGCATATAAGTATACATATATGATGAACCCAAGATGAGGAACCCAAAACACAGTTGATCTCAAATGAAGAAAACACGTTCAAATGACCAATACGATGAACCCAAAACATATAGTCTTTAACCAACTTTATATGAGAAACAAAACAACAACCATACCCAAATTTCAACATGAACAGCAGAGACTTAAGAAACTCAGATTTCAACATTAACAGCAGATACTTAAGAAACCTGTCCCTGTGTTTAATCGATTGTATATTTTAAACAATTCAAACAAACTATAACACAAAAACAATCTTAGATTAACGCCAAAAACCAAAAAACCAGTATTAATAAACAGATAAAACCAAAAACATCACAAACAAACCTTTATAATAACCAAAACCCAAATCTCTGTTTTGATACCCGAGCCAAAAACCCACAATAATCAAACAATATTTTCACACAAAAGCTGTTACTTTCTACCATATCAAAAACATATACAGATAAGAAATGTAAAAACATCAGTGGTGAAAATGAGATATCATCAAACATCAACTTACATAGGGTTACACAAGCATCTAACAAGAACAGAGGGTAAACCATAGTGTCGATCATGTTTTAGGTATGTGATTTTACCTTGGATTGTTATAACAACAAGTGGTTGGTGAGGAGATTCAATGAAGATAAATATGATGATTGGTGTTCGGAGTAGAGATTTTCAGATATTTTTGAGAAGTGTGATCGGTCTTTAGGGAATTTTAGGGATTATTGTGTTTATAAAGGATATTTCACAATTGTCAAACAGTCAACATAGGGAAGTGTGAGGGAGGGACTCAAACTGTTATGAATTTATAAGATCAAGGGCTCAAAAAACCAAAAAATGAATTTAGGGGCTCAAGTTGATGTTTCACACATATCACAGGGACGCAAATTGCATTTTTCTCTTAACATAAATATTACTTTTTTTCAACATATTTTATAAGTTTTGGGGTGATATCAGCAGATGTTAACCACTGCTCTTCCTTAACACTTAATCCTTAATCCCTGCTTCTGTATCTACTGTTTACTGCAGCAGCAGTTGTTAAAAATATGTAGTTCACTATTATTGGTTAAGTACCATCAGTGTTTTAATCATTAGCAGTGCTTGAAAGTTTTCCATCAGCTGTTTGACTTAACTGTAGTTTGCGTTATTAATTCTAAATTCATGGCTTCAAATTACTTTTCTTGGTAAACGAGTTATAGAAGCTGAAGTTATATCTGGTAGGAACATTGGCACGAGAGTTTTTATTCTAAGGATTAATATGATCCCGTTTGACAAAAAAAATACCTTTTCAATTTCAACAAAGACAATTTCCTTTATCAGATTGTTTTGCTATGACAATTAACAAGAGTCAAGGACAAACGTTATCAAAGGTTGGTCTTTATTTGAAAGATCCTGTCTTCACTCATGGTCAGTTGTATGTTGCATTATCAAGGGTCAAGACCAGAGAAGGTGTTAAAATACTAATATTCGACGCTGTTGGAAAACCAACAAATAAGACTTCTAATGTTGTTTACAAAGAAGTTTTTACTAGGTTGTAATCATTGTGAGCAATGTTAAAACCCTGTTTGACCGAAGTCAAGCTACTTATGTTAAAAGCTAACTATAATAGATAAAACACTGTTTGAGGAATGTTAAAATGTTGTTTGACCAAAGTCTGTTTGACCAAAGTCAAACTACTTTTGTTAAAAGCAACTTATAACAGATAAAACACTGTTTCAGCAACGTTAAAACGCTGTTTGACCAAACTCCAAAGTCGGTTTGACCAAAGTCAAACTACTTATGTTAAAAGAAACTTATAATAGATAAAACTAAATTTTTATTCGGCATTGCTTCTTGAGGTCATGAAACTTATACTTATGTTAAAACCTAATTATTATTAATACATGATTCAAAGCATTCAAATTATATGTTATGTTAATGGTTTTGCTATACGAAAAATTATTTTTCTTTGTTAATTTGAATACCAAATCAATTCAACTAATCATATACTTTACTCTTGTATCTCAATGTAAATGTAAATAACAAATTCAATAAGGGGTGTATGTGTACATATTCTTCATCAGTTGAAAATATGGGAAGAGAAAAACACAACCTTCACTATTTCTTCATCATCATTACACATCAAACATTTATCATCTCTTCTTTCAAAAATCACTTCTCCCCAGTCATTTTCTAGGGTTTCAATTTTCTTTTCCTCCATCTTCTACACTTCAATCAACTGAGGTTTTATTATTTTTTCTTCAGCAACTGGTATGTACATTCCTATTGATGAACTTTATATTGTTTAATCTATGTTAATTTAAATCCTATCTTGCTACTAATACGATTTTAAATGTTTATTGCTATACATTCAAGAAGGGTTTACTTATGTGTTTGAATCATCTATTGAGAACATGTTAAAATAATTATTATTTGCAGAAAATTTTTAACTCATACTCTGTTTCTATTAGAAAACTCATCATGACAATTACTTTCAAATCAGATCAGCAAACTACTGCCCATAGCCAAAAAAGTATAACTTAGCAGATATTTCCTTTGGCAAACATATACCATAGCAGTGGTTTTGAAATTGCCGGTAATTTCAAATTCAAATGCCTTGGAATATATACTTTGCAATTAATGCACGTTAAGCAATCACTTCTGTCTTATGCTAAAGGCGTCTTATAGGTAAATGAATAGGTTAATTGTAATTATAATAACGTGTTTAATTTTATATTTTTCCCATGTAAATGCATTAAAAGCCTAATAAGTGTCGCATGATATTCTTTCGTCTGACGATGTATTTAGTCATAGCCTTCTTCATTGGGTATATAAAATAGATTTGGCAGAGGTTTTGATCATTACCATTTTCATCTATCTACTCAATCATCTTCAAAAATTTTGTTGACGAGATTTTCACAAGGCTCTTTGCAGGATGGAAAAATTTGGGTTTCAAGTGATTGTTGACGAGATTTTCACAAGGCTTTCTGCAGAAGATATTTGCCGTTTCAAGTGTCTTTCCAAGAATTTTTATAGGGAATTGTCAAGTCATGCATTTCAGATGATGCATGCTCTCCGAAGTGGAGATTCGGTACAAAAGAAACTATTATCCTTTAAAGACACGTCAATTGTCATTGACGACGTAGTTGGTGGTAAGTTGGATGTTGTTAGTAGTAAAACCTTAAGTTTTCCTAACAATGTCCACTCTAGCTTCTTACGTATTCTATCTTCATTTAATGGGTTATTGTTAGTTTCCAATGAGGGGATTTGCTGTCAGTTGATTCTTTGGAATCCAACTATCAGGCAGTATAAGGTTTTGTGTGATGACTACTTTAATTACAATCATCGTCGAAACTCTGATACCGGTGGAATTTATTTTGATCAGTTCAATGATCTCAAAGTGCTGAACATCAGATGTTACCGTAATGTAACTGCTGCTCGTGTTTACTCACGACGTCGTGAGTCATGGACAAGAATAAATTTCAGTATCGTAAACAATTATAGTTCAAGTCGTTATTCATGGTCTACAGGAGTTTATGCTGATAAAACCATATATTTTATGGTTTCAAATTATTGGTATCCACTAGGTGAGAGGAACATCGTTTGTTTTGATGTTGTTAGTGAGACTTTCAGAATGCTTCACTTTCCTGAGAGTATTGTAGTCAATCCTTGCCAAGGGCATTTTTTGACCATCGCAAAGAGGTTGCATTTGATTGTTATTGGAAAGTCTGCTGAGCTAACTGCTGATTTGCTCAGATATGAAGAAGAAGGCTGGAAGAAGATGTTTGTTTTCAATAATCCTCGTGTAGTTGGTTACGTAGATGCACGCCGAAGTACTAATATAATTGAAGACAACAAGTGGTTGATAACAAGCATCTGGGGGGATATGATTGAAGTTGATCTCACCAACGAACTTCTGAAATACCTCCAACATGTTGACAACTACAATGGTCCGAAAGGAGCTTTACTTATCGAAACTACTGTTTCACCAATAGATTAGGAATTAGAATCCTGTATTTTATTGAATGCTATTATCTGTTTTGACAATTTTATCTTTTATATAATTAGTTGTGTTAAAATTATTAATAATGTTTGTTATTAAAATTAAGTAAATGAATATTTATGTTTGAGAGTGTAAATTCTTGTAATATTGGCAAAGGTCGGTTTAAATGATCAAAGCTTTGTTATTGAGAACAGATGTTTCAAAATTAAACAGTGGTTGATACATCTGTTGAATTGGGTCAACAGATGGATGAACTTTGTATGCTGTTTAACACTTGTACTTTTTATAAATATTTAGATTTGAGAGTGTAAAAGCTTGTAATATTGGCAAATGTATGTTTAAATGATCAAAGCTCTGTTATTGGGAACAGATGTTTGAAAATAATACAGTGGTTCATAAATCTGTCCAGAAAACAGATTGATGTCCACAGATGTTTGGAACTACTGTTCAGAAAACTGTGGTTGAAACCGCTGTTTGGTTAAAATGGTGGTTTAAAACCACTGTTGGGTTAAAACTTTTTGGTCTTTTAAGGCTTAAACTGTTTTGCCTTAAACAGATGTTAACAAGTTAAACATCTGTTAAGGCTTAAACAGATGTTTGGCCTTTTGTATCAGATGTTTGGACTTAAACAGTTGTTTGATCTTAAACACATGTTTGACCTTAAACAGATGTTTTGCCTTAAACAGATGTTCTTCTTCTATATCAGATATTTGGACTTAAACAGATGTTTGACCTTAAACAGATGTTTGGCCATAAACAGATGTTTGGCCTTAAACCAAACATCTGTTTAAGCTCAACATCTGTTTGACTATTTGTCAATATCTTATTGACTTTTGGTTAACATCTGTTTCAAATTTGGTCAACATCTTATTTTGTAAAAGAGGTACAAAAACAAAGATTTTTTTGAAAATCCCAAATCATCCTATCATGTAAGTGCATTGATGTAAAAGTGGAAATTATATTATTTATATGGTCCTGTTGTGGTTTTGTTTGTCCTCTAATATGAGTTCATGATCTAATCCGGTGATTTGAAGTCATTGTTGTTGAATTGAATGAAATGGTTGATGTAATGTGGTCGTATTACAAACAAATAGTAATTTATTAATCTAAATAACTTTCCCGAGCCCGGGAAGCAATCCCGGGTAAAAACCTAGTTATTTACATGTATGCATGATGATGACTCTAGTAAGACAAAGTGAAAGCAGCCCAAATACGAAAACCAAATTGTTTTTTGCAAAACCAGTCCATAGATTCGAAATAAACAAAGAAGAATTTGGTTAGCCTAAAGCGCTACTTGGCCCTATATTATTGACTTTGAGATTATTCTTTTATGGTTAGCCCAGATCGCCACACACAGGATTAAATGGGCCAGCCGGTTTTGACACATAGATGATAGATGAATGATGATTCGAACCAATTATTTAAATAAGAAATTTAACATCGTTATTAAAACTTTTAATAAGATAAAACATGCATTAAAAATATATAAATTTTTAAGCTGGCATTGGTTAAAAAAAAGGTCCAAAAAACAGGAATCAAAACCCTTTTATTAATCAGAACAGTTATAAAACAAAATCAAGCATATTGCCATTGCCACCATCTTGGGCCTAATACTCTTAAAACTAAACCAAAAACAATTTAAAAATCCAATCATATTCAAATTCATACCAAAACACTCGGATTCGGTCCAACATTATGATTAAACGACATTCCCGTGAACATGGGGCCGTGAGGGTACCTAGACTTGAACTCCAAGCTCCAACAATAAGGTGTGGTTAGAGATATCGGCCACTGGCCCGGTAAACTGAATGGGGCCTGTAAAAGACATATTCAAAAAGATATTCAGTTAACTCATGAAAAAGATAATTAAATCTGGGCTCTACAAATCAGAGATCGGGGTATTGGCAATCCTAGTCCAATAATCGATTGTAAACTGTGTCCAATGCCCGATCCCATACCCATTTGGCACCCAATTACACATTACCCGTCAGGTATCGGTATACCTGTTAGTTTGTTAAAGAATATCCGTTTGGGATTTCAAAGTATATATATTACTATTTTAAAGGTCTATTTGCATTCCACAGTGTTTTAAGTATCGCCGTATCAGGTTTGCCCATTGGGTTCGGTGGTTTCCCATCCATACTAGAAATTTGACTTATAAGGGAAGTATATACCAGGACTAATATATCTGTTCTGAAGGGCCCACTCTTCTCGCTTTGATGCAAATTTCTTAAACGGTGCACCTATAATTATCAGCATTTTAGGATTAAATATGTTTAACGAAAAATGCTTAAATTAAAAGGAAAAAAATAAACTAAAGAAACTCACCATCAAGTTCAACCATTGCCTTCTTTATCACAGGCTTGAATTTACCTGAGAAAAACATAATAAATATTAAAAATCCATAAAAAACACTTATATAAATAACTACTATTTAGAACACAAATCTCTTGGGTTTGAAATTTCTTCCTTTTAGTAAAACTGAATTAAGACTCGTTTCAAATGAATCTCATTTTAATAAAAAAAAAACCCAAATTTGATTATTTTTTACCATGTCTCCTCTCGACGTCCATTAATGAAGTCAGCGGAGTTCCGCCAACTGTCCATTCTGCAACTGGTGCAGCTAAATTCCCGACCTTCATGTATCATAACAATAAAGTTAGTCTTATTACATTTAATTCACAAAAAATATTTTCAAAATAATATAATTAAAAAATACAGACCGATGATATTAATCCAGTTTTCCCACTCTGAAGTAGAGCTCCAGCACCATAACCCAACGCATAGCAGTATGAAGAATCAAAGTTTGAGGGCAAACCACATCTTCCTTCATATCTAAACCATTAACATCCCAAATTAGACTATCATCCTATTATTAAAAATAATGAATAAATAAATAATGTTCAAGAATGTCAAAAAGTACCCGAAAAAGTGGGATTGTCCTTTAAACTGTTGTGTATATTGACCCACTTGCTTCCTCTGTTCTAACTCTGTTTCAACCATTTGAATAAGCATTTTCTCGGTTTCGATTTTGGCAACCTAATGGTAAAATTAATGTTCATATTTCATATCAGAATACCTGAAACAATAACATAAAATTAACTTAATAAGAATTATAATAACCTGAACGTTTCCATGGGGATCTCTTTCAAGCAACAATTGATCTTGAATTGCTGAAGGAAGCAACTCAAAAAGCTGCAAAGATTCCGGAACAAGTTTCTGTTTCCAAATTCCACTCTCGTCGACGGTTTCATGAGCCAGAATTTCGTTTAACTCAGCAATTAGTGTTTGCACCTGCAAATCGACAAAAAAAAAAAATTTACCGAGTTTTTCAGCGTAAAAATGAATATGGCTATACAGATATGGATATAAATTCCATTACAATACCTCAGGAATGAAATCAATAAGTCCTTCGGGTATCAATATCACACCGTAATTATATCCAAGATCTGCTCGCTTACAAATTACATCGGCTATGTAGTTTGTAACCTTTTTCAGTGTCAGCTTCTGGGAGGCAACCTGCATTAGGTTTTATATTTATTATTTATTACAAAAAAAAAAACTATAGCATAAAAGATATTAAACTAATTACAACGGGAGTGTAATTATTCAAAAAAAACATAGATTATTACTAATATAAACATGTAATCAAATTTATTGCTTTAACTATTTAAAATATAAAATGATGCAACTGCACAAGTGTTGGTACCTCCTCTCCAATAAGAGTAATGTTTGGATGAGTTTGTAAAGCACATTCTAATGTAATGTGAGAAGCAGCACGTCCCATAAGTCGTACAACTGCATAAAACCTTTTGATTATCAACCGTGTATGATTTAAAACTAAAAGTATTAACCAAAAGTAAAAACTAAGATATACACGCAAAAAAAAAAAACATTCATCCTCATGTCCTTAGGTCAAAGGTTGACCAAAAGTGAACAGAATCTCGTTATAACTTAAGTTTTCTTAAAAAAAAAGTGAACCGATAATTGTGATTTTATGTGAACGTAAAATGCCAATAAGCTTACAATGATAATATTTTCCTGTTGAGCGGGCATCTATCATAACATTTCCAATCTGTTCAGCATAGATCTGCGCACAAGTTGTCAAATTCATTAACACTTGTAACTCAAATGGTAAAATAAAGAATCATTAAAACACAGCAACGATATAAAAATTAAGAACAGAAAATAAATTACCTTACAGGCAGTATCAAAGCCAAAACTCGTAGGAACTTCTTTACATTTCAAGTCCCCATCAATGGTCTTAGGGCATCCAATGACTCGAGTCTTCAAATTCTTGCTCCTGCGGCAAATAGATATTCAAAATTTAGACACAGAAAGAGAATAACGATAATTCACGAGTACTGAAGTTCATTAAGTTAAATAAATCACCTAAAATATTCAGCAAGAAGACAAGCATTAGTGTTTGAATCATCTCCGCCAATAACAACAAGCCCGTCCAGATCAAGCTTCGTTGCTGTATCTTCAGCTTGCTTAAACTGGAACCCAAAGAATGATTATATAAACTTTCGTCTCATAAACATAAATCCATATATGATAAATCTGCAACAAGATAATAATAAGTTAATAACATAACAATAATAAAATAAATAGAAACCTGTTCTGGAGTCTCAATCTTATCTCTTCCACTACAGATCATATCGAATCCTCCCTAATGTAACGACGTGAAGAAAGTTAGTAAAATGTATGAAAAATCAGTCGTATCATCTGCAAAACAAGTATTAAAAACTGAAAAATACAAGTACCTGATTTCTGTAAGGATAAATATACTCTGGGGTCAAGATCTCGTATTTTCCCTTCATGATCCCAGCTGGACCACCTTTAAACCCGTATAAGGTGCTTCCTTTGCAGCGTTCCTGCAAGTAATCTACAACAAGAAAAGAAAATAATTCAAGCAGTTACTAATTATTTAGACTTTGCGTATATGTTTAATATAATAAGTGTTTTAACTTTCAAAGATGGAATCCTTACCGAACATTCCAGATATAACATTGTGTCCTCCGGGAGCTTGGCCTCCAGACAACACCACACCAATCTTCAAAGCCGAACCTGGTTCGTTTGATTCACTTGGCTCCAAGACTGCTGAAGGTTGTCCAAACAGAGATGGAAAAAGCTTTGCAATCTCATCTACAGCAATTAAGTCCACAAAAGTTAATAACATATCCTTCTTTTCTAGCAAAAATGACTACAGTCTTAACAAAACAAAGTGCCTAAAAGTTTTACAATCTAGATTCCATTAGAAAGTCAATAGTCACACACATTCAAACAAAAAAAAACAACAACAATCCCTGTGGGTAGACTAAAATGAAAAACCACGGTTTAGATGTTGTTGTTTGACCTCACTCAAACTTATGTGTTCTTAATTATAAAAATTTCAACATATCTGCACCGGTTTCTCCACCAAACTATTAACAACAGATAACCTAATATCAATTTTTAGTTCATCCATCACATAAAGTAAAAAAAAAAATCAAACTAATTCGTTCATCGTTGATTTCGATCTCCGTCAATCACAACACGAGAAACATCAAATCCACATAGATCTAATCATTTATACGCAAACAAACAATCTAAATCTCTACTAAACAAACATCAATCGCAACTACAAAGCAAACAACACACAACATAACCGGAAATATAACCTAACAAGTAACAAACATCCACAAATCTTCACTGATCCAGTACATCAGTGTACTGACACCAAACCTACATTACAGAATACCTGGATTTCCGGCAGCAGAGCTAGAAGGACCGTCAACAACTTTGAACGGCTTTTGGAAAACCGAGGGTAGAGCAAGCGGATGATCGAGACGGCTGTTTTGTACTTCACTGTAGACGGATGATACGCGGCTAGTGACAGGCAGTTTTCCGGTGGTTACGGCAGCGCCATTTGGTACGGAAGAAGGTGGAGCCATTGAGTTGACGGAGATTGGATCGGAGAGAGAGAGAAGAAATCGGAGTGATTCGGCGGTGTGTTTTTCGGAGTTGTGTGTGTATAAAATATACGGTAGATGGAGTTGGTGGAGGTCTAGAAGGGTAAAATGGTCTTTGGAGAGTCCGCCAACCCCCACGAAAAACATGGGGTAACCGTGACCTAAATTTTTATTGATGGTTTTTTACTACTTGTCTTGATTGATCGATAAACACCTAACGGGCTAGGTGTTCCAACGTTTTTGTACACCCTAAATGGACTACGAAGTGGAGACCATTTCGCAAAACATATAGAGATTAATAGAAAAAGTAGCTGCTAAAGTTAACATAGGTTTAGTAATTAGCCGTAATTTTGCCCATAAATTTCCCTTCAATCCCGACAGACCCGACGCCATAAGTGATTACCGTTAGTGATAGCCGATAACCTATAAAATCGAAAGAGCAGGTTGCGATAGAAGGTAGGAACGATGACTGCGGCTCAATTTTATGGATTTTTGGCGCTAATTCACGGAATTCGGATGAGGTCGACTGGTAGATGGTTGCTACAGACTGTACTTATGTCTGTGGTTTAATTTCGAATATGGGTCTTGAATGTGGACCTTTTTTCCTAAACATTTTTTATCTGTGTAACTTTATTAAAAAAAATATGGTTTAGTTTTGTTTTTTATTTGAGCCTGATACATATACGATATATGAAACTTTACTAAAAATTTGAGACCCTTGATTTTTGATGGCCCTAGGCCCGTTCCTAGATTGATAAGCCTAATGGGTCGGCCCTGCTAACGGGTCTTGGGTTGTATTTGACACAAACTTTTATAATCAGGTATACCCCATTGTCATCCCTAGTTTTTTTTATATAAACTCGTTAAATGTCATTTTAGTCTTTGTGGTTTGGGCCATTTTGTCAATTTAGTTCAAAGGCTTCATTTTTCGCCTGTGGATCTAAAAAAGGTTTCACTGTTTCCATTTTAGTCCACTGGGTTAACTTCGTCCATTATTTCCGTTAACGAGAAGGGCGATTCGGTCATTTTATATGGCCGAATTCCCTTTCAAGTTAACATAATTATATATAAAATGACCGAATTGCCCTTCTGGTTAACAGAAAAAATGGATGAAGTTAACCCAGTAGACTAAAATGGTAACGGTGATACCTTTTTGGACCCACATGAGAAAAATGAAGCATTTGGACTAAACTGCCAAAATGACCCAAACCACATAGCCTAAAATAACATTTAACTCTATAAACTAGTACTAGTATTTTGCCCACAGCGTGAGTGTTAGGGGTGGATTTCTAAATGATCATTGATCCTCATTTACTGTTGGGTTTAGTGATCCTCAATTCTGTCTGAAGTAGTGATCCTTAGAAGTGTTGCAGGATCATGGATCATCATAAGGATCCTCGTACTAACGGTTGTCTACTTTGAATTCGAAATTGTTTTGCAGGAGTATCAACTTGGACTTGGTCTTGGCGATATTCCTGGAGCATATTCTATGTTTATTTCGCACGTGCTTGGCCAGAAGTGGACGTTATGGAGTCGTGGAGGACTTGCACCATTTGCGGAATGTTAGTTAGAGTAGATATTTTCCATTTTTAAAGGGGTAGCGAGCTAGTTAGAAAACACTTGGCTATTTTTGGCTACACACACACTCGTACAACCGCTCTCACCAGCTCTCGTTAACTCACTTGGCGATTATACACTTTTTCACACAATACACTATAGTGATCCTTGTACTTAGCTCGCTATCATCCGAAGTTGTATTACATTTCTTGTTTAATTTAAGTTGGTGATCGGTAGTTTCCATCACCCGAGGTTTTTTATGCCGGAGATCATTCATTGATCAAGGGCTTTTTCCTCGTATAAATCTTCGTGTCACTTGTTCATTACATTTCATAGTGATCCTTATTGTTGTTCATCAATTCAAGCATCATACCTCACAACAGAAAGTTTGGTTGCATTATCATTGCTTGATTTTTGACCAAAACAGTTTGGCGCCCACCATGGGGCAATTGGTGCTTCATTCCTAGAAAGATTCGTATTTTCGTGCTCATTTCGGTTCGTTACAACCAAGCAGATGGCTTCCTCAGCGAAGAATACTTCAAACTTGATGCCGTCATTCAGTTCTTCACAAGGCGTTCCTCCTTTGCCTCCACCACCTTCTGGATCCCAGAAGAATGCTGAGAATGCTGCGAAGAAACCAACCCCTATTTTCCAAAAACCACCAACTTCTTCTGTTTCAACTAATCCTACTACTAATGATCTTTACACTCTGATTTTGCAGATGAAGAATCATGCACAAGAGCAGGACAAAACCAACGAAAGGATCCTCCGGGAGATCGATGAGATCAAGAAACAGAAGAAATCAGTGGAGGATCACTCCCCTTTGATGCCGAGATCGCTGAACTTCGACACTCCAGTCATAACTTCCCAACACTCAGTGGTTCAGGACGTGCAATACTTGGGTGAATTACCAGGAAGGCGTTATGGAACAGCAACTATGAGTCAGGCATTTGGCTCTTACTTCCAGCCTCAGGGATCCTCCCAGGTCCAAGGATCCTCCCAGGTCCAAGGATCCTCCCATGTTCAAGGATCCTTCCTGGTCCAAGGATCCTCCCTTGCCCCAGGATCCTCTCTGTTCCCAGGATCCTCCCTTGTCCCAGGATCCTCCCTGGTTCCAGGATCCTTTCAGGTTCAAGGATCATCTCAACTTCAAGGATCCAATGTCCTTCAGGATCAAGGATTATTGAGAAGTATGCAGCCTCAGAGCTCGGACGTTCATCAAGGAGACTTCATACCAATGCAGACCATTGCTCCCTCTGGTCCTTCAATCATGCCAGAGTCTCGACAATATGGATTCACATCCGCAATTCCAAACACGAATCCTGTGGGAGGTAACACTTTTAATCATTCATATAACACTAACCATGGCTTAATGCAGGATACAGGTATTAATCAGGCTATGGCTAGAGAGCTACAGAAGCTTAAGGATATGATATCCAGTGTACCGGGAGTGGTTAAACTCATTCCTGAAATTGCAGATGGTAGCCATAGGATATCTCATTTTGCACCACCCTTGTGTGATGCTGAGATCCCTAAAAGATTCCAGATACCATCTATGAAGCTGTATGATGGTTCAACGGATCCAGAGGAGCATGTAGCTCAATACAGGGAGAGGATGGAGATCAATCCAATTCCTGAAAGGTTAAAAGAAGCATGTCTATGCAAGGGATTTGGATCCACACTTACAGGATCTGCTCTTAAATGGCTGCTAAGTCTTCCCCCTTACTCTATTACTTCATTTGCTAATCTAGTTAATTTGTTTAATAGTCAATTCTCTTGTAGTAGAAAGTTTGAACGATTAACTAGTGATCTATATAGGGTAACACAAGGTCAAAATGAATCACTTAGAGATTATATCACTAAGTTTAGTAAAGAATCCTTAGATATTCCTAATTTGGATATTGCTACGGCTGTAGAAGCCTTTAAAATGGGATTGCTTAAGGATTCATTATTCTATGATGATCTTGTTATGACACCTTGCAGGAATCTTGATGAAGTAAGGACCAGGGCCCTTAGGTTCATCCGCCTAGAGGATGACAAAAGGATCCAGGATAGATTAGCAGGATCCTCAAAACATGAGAAACAAGGATCCTACTTCAGAAACAACAAATCCAAGTTCTACAATAAGTCTGACAATCAAAATGTGCATTCAGTGGAACAAGAAGAGGATGATGAGGATTATCCTCCTATTTCTGAATATTGTTTTTCTGTTGATAACAACGAACTAATCCTTGCAATGCATAATCTAGGTGAGAAAGCTAGGTGGCCAAGGAAAAGTGATAAGCCAGCTGCTACAAAGGACAAGTCCAAGTGGTGTGCATATCATGAGGATTTTGGGCATCTCACTGAAGAGTGTATTGCACTGAGAAAGGAAATTGGTTACTTGTTGAGCAAGGGGCATTTGAAGGAACTCTTGGGACGGAAGAAATCAAGGATCCAGGATCCTGAAAGGATCCCAGAAAGAGCTTCTGCTCCTCCAGCAGATGCACAAGTCATAAATTTCATATCCGGTGGATCAGACATCTGTGGTACATCCTTTTCAGCAGCAAAAAGACACGCTAAGGAAACCAAGATGGATAATGGAGACAGACCCATCCGGACCTCCGTTGTCACCCAGGATAAAGTCATAACTTTTGATGAGGATGATCGTGTTGATGTCCAGGATCCCCATCATGATGGTCTTGTAATTACATTATTTATTTCTAACCACTTTGTTCGCAGGATCCTTATAGATGGAGGAAGCTCTGTGAACATCATTCAGCTTGATGTCCTCAAGAAGATGAATATCCCAGAGTCTGATATTATCCCAAGATCCTCAGTACTTGTGGGATTCAGTGGAGAAACTAAGAATACATTGGGGGACATCAAACTCCCAATCTATATTGAAGGATTGCATTCTTATCAAAAAATTTGTGTTATAGATTGCTTATTATGTTGCAATGTTATCCTTGGCAGGCCATGGATACATGATATGAAGGCAGTTCCATCCACTTATCATCAATGTGTAAAGCTTCCAAGTCCTTGGGGAGTGGTGAAAATTGAGAGTGATCAACAGGAGGCTAAAAATTGTTATACCTCATCAATGAAGCCAGCTTCAAGACCAAGGGAGCAATAGCAATTAAAGTATCCTTCAAGAGATGTCTTGGAGGCAAGAGAACAGGATTTGAAAGAAATCCTCATGGATCCTGATGATCCTGAATCCAAGATCTTCATATGATCAGGGATCCTTAGCGATATTGAACAGGAGCTAATATCCTTCCTCAAAAGAAGGAAAACCACCTTTGCCTGGAAACATGAAGATATGACAGGTATATCTAAAGATATAATTACTCATAAACTTGGCATTGACAGGTCATTCAAGCCAATTCATCAAAAGAGGAGGAAGTTTGCACCTGAAAGGAATGCTATTATCCAGGAAGAGGTAAATAAACTACTTCGGGCAGGTATGATAAGAGAGGTTAAGTATCCAAGATGGTTAGCCAATGTGGTTGTTGTTCAAAAGAAAAATGGAAAGTGGAGGGTATGTGTCGATTTTACAGATTTAAACAAGGCATGTCCCAAGGATCCTTTCCCATTACCCCACATTGACTCCATGGTGGATGCTACCGCGGGTCATGAGTTGTTGACTTTTATGGATGCTTCATCTGGATTTCAACAAATTCAGATGGAACCATCTGATCAAGAGGATACAGCCTTTATGACCCCAACTGGTATATACTGTAATATTGCTATGCCATTTGGATTAAGGAATGCAGGTGCTACTTATCAAAGGCTAGTCAATATGATGTTCAAGGAACAAATTGGACACACTATGGAAGTCTATATTGATGACATGGTGGTTAAGTCCAAGAAGGCTGAGGATCACCTTAAAGACTTGGAGGAAGCATTCAATATCCTTGATAAATATAATATGAAACTTAATCCTTCTAAGTGTCATTTTGGTGTGAAGACAGGTAAATTCTTGGGATATATGGTAACAAAGAGGGGCATTGAAGCAAGTCCAGAACAAATTAAGGCTATTGTGAATATCAAATCTCTTGCCAATGCTAAGGATGTGCAAAGATTGACGGGCAGGATCGCAGCCTTGAACAGATTCATATCCAAATCCTCAGAAAAGTGTAAGGAATTCTATGATATCCTGAGGAAGAACAAGAAATTTGAATGGACTGAGAAGCATGAAGGTGCCCTCAGAGCTCTTAAAGATTACCTATCCTCAGCCCCAGCCTTGATGAAACCAGAAAAAGGAGATGTGTTATCCTTATATTTAGCGGTATCCTCAAAAGCAGTAAGTGTGGTCCTTGTTAAGGATCACCAAGGTACACAACATCCTGTTTATTATGTAAGTAAAAGCTTACTTGATGCTGAATCCAGGTATTCACATTTAGAAAAACTTATCCTTGCATTAATAATGGCATCTACCAAATTAAGACATTATTTTGAGACTCATGCCATTATTGTTAAAACTAATTTTCCTATTAAGAATGTTCTCAGGAAACCTGAAATGTCAGGAAGGATGGCTAAGTGGGCAGTAAAGCTGAGTGCATATGATATAAGATATGAACCAAGGACTGCCATCAAATCCCAAGCCTTAGCTGACTTTGTGGCAGATTTTAGTAGTGACTTGCAAAAGGAAGCTGAGTTAGAAGTCCAACAGCTTGAAGAAACTAAGGATCCTTGGATACTCTTCACTGATGGAGCCTCTAATGTAAAGGGAACAGGGCTTGGAATACTACTAAAATCGCCACAGGGGGACATAATACCCCACTCCATAGCTTGTGAATTTCAAACTACCAACAATGAGGCTGAGTATGAAGCCTTGATAGCTGGTTTGCAAATTGCAAAGCATATGAGGATCAGGTATCTTGAGGTACATGTAGATTCTTTACTGATCACTAATCACTTTAATGGATCCTATGCTGTTAAAGGTGAAAAGCTAATCAAATATTTGGAGATAGTCAAAGAATTGGCACACTCTTTTGTATCCTTTAGTTTGACACAGGTACCAAGGGAAAAGAATGCAGAGGCAGATGCATTAGCCAATTTAGGATCATCTTTGAAGATCCGGGAGGATATCAAGATCCCTATTATCCATATCCTGACCCCGGCTATCGAGGATCATGTAGCTATGGAGATAGGAGATGATTCTGCAATCATCCCTAGTGATGATACTCAATCTCATTCAGGATCATGGATCCTTCCAATCATGAGATACATACAACATGGAGAGATTCCTACAGGAGAAAACCCTAGGGCTTTCAAAATCAAGGTATCTCAATTTACAATATTGAATAATATGTTGTACAAACGATCTCTTGCAGGGCCATATCTAAGATGCATTGAGGATCCTGAAATCCAAGAAGTCCTAAAGGATTTCCATGAAGGAGATTGTGGAAACCACACTGGGGGCAGGGCATTATTCTCAAGGATCCTGAGGACAGGATACTATTGGCCCACTATGAAGAAGGATGCTGTGGAGTATGCCAAGAAGTGTGATCCTTGTCAGAGGCATAGTAATATCCTTCACCAACCAGCAGAGCTCTTGCATCCTATATCCTCTTCCTGGCCATTCATGAGATGGGGAATGGATATAGTTGGAAAGCTTCCTAAGGCACCTGGTGGAAAAGTATTCATGCTTGCTATGACTGATTACTTCTCTAAGTGGATAGAGGCTGAAGCCTTTGCTCAAGTCAGAGAAAAGGAAGTTATATCCTTTATTAAAAGAAACATTATTACTAGATTTGGTATCCCTTCTGAGATTATTTGTGATAATGGATCCCAATTTATTGGGAATAGAACCACTAACTTTTGTGACAGTTGGGGGATTAAGATGATAACATCAACACCAGTCCACCCACAAGCTAATGGTCAGGCAGAATCATCCAACAAGATCATCATCAACAATTTGAAGAAAAAGCTTGGATCCAAGAAAGGAAAATGGGCAGAAGAACTACCTTATGTGCTTTGGGCTGATAGGACAATTCCCAAGAACTAGCTCCTGGAGCTGCGCCCATAGCCCGTGCACCTTATCGATTGGCTCCATCAGAGTTGAAAGAACTCTCCACGCAACTACAAGAACTCTTGGATAAGGGTTTTATTCGTCCTAGCTCATCGCCCTGGGGAGCTCCAGTGCTATTTGTGAAGAAGAAAGACGGTACTTTCAGAATGTGCATCGACTACCGAGAACTCAACAAGGTGACGGTGAAGAATCGTTATCCTCTACCGCGTATCGACGACTTGTTCGACCAGCTGCAAGGGTCGAGCTATTATTCGAAGATTGATTTGAGATCGGGTTATCACCAGCTGAGAGTCCGGGAAGAGGACGTCTCCAAAACAGCTTTCAGAACGCGATACGGGCACTATGAGTTTTTGGTCATGCCTTTTGGGATGACAAACGCACCTGCGGTTTTCATGGACTTGATGAACCGAGTGTGCAAGCCTTACCTGGACAAGTTCGTTATAGTCTTCATCGACGACATCCTGATCTATTCCAAGAGTCGGGAGGAACACGAGCAGCATCTGCGACTTATTCTGGAACTCCTTCGAACAGAACAGCTTTATGCAAAGTTCTCGAAATGCGACTTCTGGCTTCGAGAAGTCCATTTCCTAGGCCACGTGGTAAACAAGGATGGGATTCACGTTGATCCATCCAAGATAGACTCGATTAAGAACTGGCCTGCACCTCGTACACCAAAGGAAATTCGCCAATTCTTGGGTTTGGCGGGATACTACCGGAGATTCATAAAGGATTTTTCTAAGATTGCACAGCCTCTCACCTCACTAACGCAGAAGGGCGTTGTTTATCGCTGGGGAAACGCACAGGAGTTGGCATTTCAGCACCTAAAGGATAGACTTTGTAGCGCACCCATCCTTTCCTTGCCGGAAGGCACAGACGACTTTGTGGTTTATTGTGACGCATCAATTCAGGGTCTTGGTTGCGTGCTGATGCAACGAGACAAAGTCATAGCTTACGCCTCACGCCAACTAAAGGTTCATGAAAAGAACTACACGACGCACGATTTAGAGCTGGGAGCTGTTGTTTTTGCACTTAAGTTATGGCGACATTACCTGTATGGTACCAAGTGCGCGATCTACACCGACCACAGGAGCCTCGAGCACATCTTCAAGCAGAAGGAACTGAATATGCGACAACGACGATGGGTCGAACTACTGAATGACTACGAGTGCTCAATCAGATACCACCCGGGCAAAGCCAATGTTGTGGCTGACGCCCTTAGTCGAAAGGACACTGCGCCTAAGCGCGTGCGAGCTTTACAACTCACGATCCATTCTAGTCTGCCTCCCCAAATACGAGCAGCTCAGATAGAGGCACTGAAACCAGAAAACGTCAGGGCCGAAGCCCTACGTGGGTCAAGGCAACGATTAGAGCAGAAGGAAGACGGTGCTTACTACGTAACGGGACGCGTTTGGATCCCACTTTATGGCAACCTACGAGAGCTTGTGATGGACGAAGCACACAAGTCTCGCTACTCGATACATCCTGGATCGGACAAAATGTACCACGACATCAAAACTACGTATTGGTGGCCTAGCATGAAGGCCCACATAGCAACCTACGTCAGCAAGTGCTTGACTTGTGCGAGAGTCAAGTCGGAATACCAGAAACCCTCAGGCCTACTCCAACAACCAGAGATACCTCAATGGAAATGGGAGCAAATTTCCATGGATTTTGTTACTGGCCTACCTAGATCCCAGCGCGGGAACGATACTATTTGGGTGATCGTGGATCGACTCACAAAATCTGCACACTTCCTGGCTATCAAGGAAACGGATAAGTTCTCCACTCTTGCAGAAATATACATCAAAGAAATCGTTTCGAGGCACGGGGTGCCCACCTCTATCATCTCGGACCGAGATGCACGTTTCACTTCAGAGCTGTGGCAAGCAACGCACAAATCCTTCGGCTCACGACTAGACATGAGCACAGCGTACCATCCTCAGACGGACGGGCAGTCCGAGCGCACTATTCAAACCTTAGAAGACATGCTTCGCGCATGTGTAATCGACTTTGGCAACCGCTGGGAAAAGCACCTGCCACTTGTGGAATTCTCGTACAATAACAGCTACCACACCAGCATTAAAGCTGCTCCGTTTGAGGCATTGTACGGACGTAAATGCCGGTCTCCTCTTTGCTGGGCAGAGGTGGGAGAAAGTCAGATCACTGGTCCAGAATATGTGGTAGATACAACCGAGCAAATCGCTCAGATACGAAAACGCATGACGGCCGCTCGCGAACGTCAGAAAGTTTACGCCGACATGGGCAGGAAACCGCTTGAGCTCCAGGTTGGGGAGCGGGTACTACTCAAAGTTTCACCCTGGAAGGGTGTGGTTCGTTTTGGTAAACGCGGTAAACTTAACCCACGGTACGTTGGACCCTTCGAAGTCATTGAGAAAATAGGCAGGGTGGCCTACAGACTCAACTTACCAGCGGAACTCGGTGCAGTTCACAACGTTTTCCACGTGTCGAATCTGAAGAAGTGTCCGTCAGATGAGACCCACGTAGTTCCTCTGAAGGAACTCACTATCGACGAACAGTTACGATTCGTCGAGGAACCAGTCGAGATCACGGACCGGGATGTTAAGGTCCTCAAGAGCACCAGAATACCTCTCGTTCGAGTTCGTTGGAACTCACGTCGCGGCCCAGAGTTCACCTGGGAGCGCGAAGATCGGATGAAACAAAAGTATCCCCAACTGTTCGCAAACAGTACACCCACTACTGAGGCCGAAGCTACGGAATTTCGGGACGAAATTCCAGATCAACGGGGGGTGGATGTGACACCCCAGGAAAACCGGGAAAACCATACAACTTAACCATACAACTTAACTAGCTTCCTCAGTGAGTGCTTACCAAATTTCGGGACGAAATTTCTTTCAACTTGGGGATGATGTGACAACTCGAAATTTAGAACCTTTCGTTGTATGCTTAAACGTGTGACTAGTTAAACTTATGTGATTAATGACAAATGAATACATGTGAATTTATATGATTATGTGTTATGTTGTGTGTATGCTTATGTGTATGTATGCGAGTATGTATATGAACCGAGACAACACGAACCCGACTCGAGACCATGTGGTCTCGAGTGAACTAGTGTAACGTATGGGCCGGTTGGGCCGTGCACTTCAGCCGAAAGCCCATTAGGGTGCACAATGTGGAACAACTATATAACCCCTAGTGATGCTAATCTTGACATTTTTGGACAACACTCCTACTCTCCTCTACGCACACACTCTCCACTCTCTCACTAAAACCCTAGACACCAAGCATCATACTTCTTCTCCTTTCTTCTCGGATCAAACCAACCGACCACAAAGGATCTCTCGGATTTGCTTGTTCACACCAAACAAAGCTTCATCTTTCACCACCTCACAACCGGTTAGTGTTTATGATGTTTGTTAGTGTTTATGATGTTTGATGATTATGGAAGACATGATTGAACTAGAACCGTTTGTACAATGATGATGTGCTTGTGAATCGTATGTATGATGTTGATAATCGGAACATGCTTTGATTTCGGATATGTGGCACGATGAACTCATGATGTCTTGTGTTTAAATGTAGTCTAAACCACTAGTTGTTAATATTCATGAAATCGGATTGCATACCCCTATGTTACAAATCAAATGCTTGATTAATGGCTGCTTATATGTGGAAATCGGATGTGTATATGTGGGTTAGATGAATATGTTCAAGAGTTTGATTGTTGTTCATGATTTTTGTTAGACCTAGGTTCATATGAATGATGATGAACTACTTGAATACTTGAAGAACATGATGAACATGATATGAACATGATTTGGATATTTGAAATTGCCATGTTTGATCTATTTTGGTCATGTGTTAGACAATTAAACATGTTAGTGTAGTGTTATTGGATAGTACACAAAATCACAACAGTGAAATCTGATTGGCCAAGTACAATATGGAATTCAGCAAATGTTCCCAGCCGAAACCACTGATTACGACTCGAAACCAACGCATGATGAGTCGAAATCCCCGGTTGCGACACAGGTTGCGAGTCGCAAACACCTGGTTGCGACTCGAAACCACACATGATCAGCACACCAATCTTGTGACTCGAAACCACAGTTGCGAGTCCGGTTGCGACTCGTAACCAAAACAGCACGAACCGAAACCGTGGTTGCGAGTCCGGTTGCGACTCGAGCCCATGTGCATGTACACACTATTTGGGCTCTCACTGTTACGGGCCGAAGTGTTGGGCCGGACTATTGGGCCTTGTTCGCTTGTATACTGAACTCATAAGTGTCCTTGTGAACCGTATGGTTATGAGTGTATGCCATAAATTATACCTGCATGCTACTTGCTATTATACGTGTATGCCATACGTGCACTACTTGAATACGAACCTGATTGGTATGATACAACTATGATAGGACGTGAGTAGCCACAATATTGCTTGATTGACTTTTCTGTGTATCTACCGAGCAAACCAAGGTGAGTTCACACCCTCTACAAAGCATGGGATTCCCAGGGGTCGGGAATTGGGGTTAAGGAACTGGGTTCCTCGTCCTCCTTGGGTAGGACAGCTAAGGTTCAGGAATGTAATTCCTCGTCCTCACGGACAGATAACTCGTACTAGACCAAAACTCTATCACGAAGTCCCTCATTTTTATATCGACTTAATCGCCGGGCCAATGGCGAGCGGGTCATTAGTTAGATAGCGCTATTTAGGTCTGACAAACCTCACACCGTGCCGCAGAGGACGGGCGTGAACTAATGGATCTGGGGCACGTCAATGATGATAGACATTGACAGTTTCAGGGCACATAAACATGACTACAGTCAGCAGTCGATATGGTAACGAGTCTAGTGTATACATGGGGTAGCCCCCACGGCCGAAATGCCAGATAACTAACACGGGGTAGCCCCCACGGCTGGATAGCCAGAGTAACCGGGAATAAACAAGTCACGTTTTTAACTATGGGGTAACCCCCACGGCAGGATGCCAGATAAAGGAAACTGTTTTCGAAACAACTTAAAACGAACACCCAACCGTGAACTCACTCAACTAGTTGTTGACTCGTTACTACATGCTTTGCAGGTCCTTAGGTTCTTAAGCTGGAGCTTGCATGGAGGAGGATCGTTGTGGGACATGGACGACTGTGTGCCATGTTAAACTATGAAACAATTAAACTTATGTTTTGATTTAAGACTTATGCTTCCGCTTGCAACTTAACTATGTTTTGTTTGAACACCAATTGTATTGGTTGGATTTTTATAACTACTTATATGCTTGTTCAATATGATTGGTGGCTGGATCCTGGTCAGTCACGCCTCCAAGCGGTAGTACTCCGCAGGTGGATTTTGGGGGTGTGACACCTTACAGAACGGATGATCCTCATCTTGGTAATCTTCTAATCTCAAACTATTTCATTCTTTTATTCTCTTATATAGGGATAAGGATCCTGTATCCTTTATCCTCCTTTCACTTGATTCTGAGTTTTGAAGGTTCAGGTATCCTTAACTAAGGATTGAGTATCCACAGAAGTATCCAGTTATTTGGGCTTGACCCCAGTTTGGGCCTGTCCCCAGTTTCGCTAGTAGCGCACGATGATCCTGGTATAGTTCATGGCAATGGGACCAGTACTCGCTTTAGGGGCTGACAATTTCATTGTACTGGCTATATTCAGGATCCTACGTATAATGGTAGACGTACCATACATCCGTTCCTAAGGTTTCTAACGTTTTCACGTTAGCTAAGGTTTTGGCATTTTCATGTCACTAAGTTTGGATAGTCGCCAGTGAGGGCCATACTCCAGTTTACATACGATCCTTTGGGCTTGTCCCCAGTTATCCTTTGGGCTTGTCCCCAGTTATCCTTTGGGCTTGTCCCCAGTATATTGGGCTTGTCCCCAGAATTGTTGGGCTTGTCCCCAGTTACTAACTTTCATCTTATATTGGCTTAGTCCCAAGTTATATCCTATTTCAGATTTTTGAAGTTAAATGACCAAGGATCCTTGATCCTTACCTTCTACTAAGGTTTGTCTTTTGGGTTATCCTGATTATAAGTGTTGAAGGATAGGATTCTAACTTGGATTCTCAGAGGATCCATCCACCACCCATTATCCTACCTATTGTTCAAAGGATCATCCACGATCCTCAACCCTAATTACTATTGTTTAAGTACAGACCAACCATTGTTCATCAAAACATCATCAAAATAAAAACCATAACCAAACTAAAAGATGGGCTCCGGCTACGTCTAGAAATGTCCTTCATCGCCCATTCATGCAGCTTACACCTTCGCTGCATCATCATCCCCTCCAGCTTCCATATCCTTCACCTGATCCTTGCCACTGCCACTAGCTTCGATTGCCAGAACCTCATCAGCCTCATCCTCGTCCTCCAACTCAGCCAGCCTGGCCTTCCAGCCTTCCATGTCCCAGCTGCTCCTATCAAAGGCGGGATCCTGAGCTTCTTGAGCCATCTGTAGCTTGGTCTTGTACATGGCAATGGCAGCGGAGACCTTAGCATCCTCCGTGATCTCGCTCTTCTCATAATCAAAATTGATCAGAATGGCAGCTGTTTGAGCTTTGGCATCGTTGAGATCCTTTTCAAGGGAAGCGATCTTGAGGTCTTTGAGCATTGCTACTTTTTGGAGGTCAGAGTGTTTCTCCTCTAGCTCTTCAACATTCCCAACATAGTCCTCAATTTCAGCAAATTTCTGCAAACAAGACAATGCAAGATTAGGATCAAGTGATCCTCAAGTGAATAGGATAACTAAGCTAAGTCAGTGATCCTTACATCATTAAAGTACTCGAGGAATTGATGGCGGATCAGAGGCAAGCCTTGAAGGTTATCAGCTTCAGAGGTTTTTCTTTTCTTCCCACCTCTTCCCTTTGAAGTGGTAGCCTTGGGGATAATAATGGAAGGGCTAGCAGCAGACTTTTTCTTGGAGGATCGGACAGTGTCTAGATCAGTGACACTGAATTTGGAGGCAGATTTGGAGGATTTACCAGCGCCTACACATTCAAAACAGATAAGTATCCTTATCCTAATTCTATTCAACTATTTATTTAAATATTTGACTATACAAAACATAGGATACTTACTTGACATAGTGACAGAACCTGAGGATACTTCTTGTGAATCATGGGTGTTTGTTTTGAATGACCTTGTTGCACGATCAAGTTTTCTGAAAGCAACAAGTCTTTCCTCGGTGGCAGGTGAAGGTATGATATGTGAAATTGTGATGGCTGTACAAGAGAAACAAAAGCATATTAGTAATCATCAGAAATGAGCTTACTCAGTGATCCTTCTAAGGATCCTCTATCCTACCATGGGTGCTCCACTTTCTTGGCAGATCCTTTCCATCCGGGATGGAATCCCTTCTGAAAAAGAAGAATCGTCGTTTCCAGTTGGTATCATTCTTAGTGGCTTTAATGATGGGATGTTCTTCACCGGGTTTACGCTTGAATAGATATCGGTGGGATCCAAATGTTGTGAGATCATACATCTCGGCCAATTTCGACATTCCCAGGTTAATTCCTTCTTGCTCAATGATCCTCTCAAGGGTATATAAGACCCTCCAGATCATTGGCATAGCTTGAATGTAGGAGATGCCG
Source organism: Helianthus tuberosus (assembly GCA_030545235.1). NCBI lineage: Eukaryota > Viridiplantae > Streptophyta > Magnoliopsida > Asterales > Asteraceae > Helianthus > Helianthus tuberosus. The sequence goes on along the minus strand of CM060447.1, from coordinate 71,427,771 downwards.
GTGAGGGAGAAAAAAGACTAGGTGAATTCAGGGAAAGGATACGAGTATCCTATTGTGAAAGGAGTGACCGGGAAAGCTACCCAAGTTTCAGAAATGTAATCACTTAGAACGGTAGGATCAAACGGTTTGAAATAGGTGTTCACCGGAAAGCAATGCCAGATTCTGTCTATTTGTGGATCAGTGAAGCAGCACCTTTCATTCGCCAAATCTTTGATGATCCCTTGGCTCTTAAGAGGAATGTCCTTCTTGTGATCCTTAGCAGGAGAGGATCTTAACATCATCTTGATTATGAAGAAGGTGAAGAAGGAAGGAGCAGAGAAAGAAAACGTAAAGGAAGAAGAGGAAGAGGGACACCTGATTGATCTTCGGATATGAATTTAAAGGGAGTTTCTCTTGAATTTAAATGCGAATTGATCCCTATCTCTAACTCCTATTTATAATGATGATTTTGCAGGATAGTCACCTCAGTGACGTCATACTCGTAACGGCTAGTCCGACTCCAACGGCTAGTTATCCGTTAATTTGTTATGGATAAGAACAAAATACAACTCGTTTATTTACATAATTACTCCTTATATTTTGGGGGCAATTGTTAGGGGTGGATTTCTAAATGATCAGTGATCCTCATTTACTGTTGGGTTTAGTGATCCTCAATTCTGTCTGAAGTAGTGATCCTCAGAAGTGTTGCAGGATCAGGATCATGGATCATCATAAGGATCCTCGTACTAACGGTTGTCTACTTTGAATTCGAAATTGTTTTGCAGGAGTATCAACTTGGACTTGGTCTTGGCGATTGAAGGGGTAAGGTCCCAAAAACCTCATAAAAAGGACTTGAGACCGTACCACAAACTAACTTTTCTAGCCTTTTGACCTTGCGCGGCCGCGCACTGGTCCTACTAAAGGAAGAAAGAAATCAGCAACTTATAGTCGCGCGCCCAAAAGGATAACATAAATCCTTGCGCCTTCTTCCCCTCAACAAAGGATCAAAAAAGCCTTTGTACAATACTTCCGCCACAACATCCAGACTTGGATATTATTTTACCCAGACTTGGGGTTTATTCGCCTGTGTCCACATAGTAAGGTGTCACACTGGATTATGGCAGTAATCTTCTAGAAAGAAATACAATCGTGCACCACCCAGACGGTTATAACCGTCTGGACACGTGTCGTCATCAGAAGCAATTCTGAAATCACAACAAAGGCATGCGACCGGGGAGTAATCTCCATTTAATCTCTTTCCACGTGGCAACCCCCTAGCCACAGATCAAACCACGATCCGTGTGCATTCACTTCGGATCGAGGTTAATTAACGTCAGATCAAAGAAATCAAACGGAAGAAAAAATAACCGCTACGGCGTTAGGCATTTTCCGTTATCTTTTCAATAATAGGTTTTCCCTCCCAAAGTTCCCGGTTATAAATAAGAGAACGGTTCAGGTATAAACTCAGACTACTCTCACTCTTCAAATACTTATCTTCTCCGATACCAATACTTATTCTCACGCCGGAGTCGGGTCAAGGAGAGAACCTTCTTCTCCCCTTGGCGAGGCTAACGGTGTTCTTTTTTGCAGAATTACCGGAGAAGTTAATCCATTACGACTGAATCAACCGAGAGAGAGCTAACCCTTTATGCGGATTCAAACCCCCTAACTATCTCGGTTCCGACCATCTAGTTGGTGTTTCTTCATTGGCGCCCACCGTTTTCTCAGTTTTTCTAGTCTCTACCTCGTTTCGATTCAGTTCATTCTATTTTCTGTTTTTGCACATGGCAGAAAATTCGTCATCTCACCGACACCCTGGTCCTCGACCAAACGTCGGAAACAATTTACAGCTAGATAAATCTCCAGAACATTGGTTTAGCAGATGCCAAGCTGCTATAAACACAATCGTTGTTCAAGTCGTCAGATCTGATTTGTCAAACATCAGATCTAAAAAAGTAATTGATACCTCAGAATTGGATCCACCAACACCACATAGGGAAGACATCCAATTCAGCCGATATAGCAGTTATCAGAGACAAATACACATGGTTCAGGGAGGTCCATCACGAAGACCAAATAAACGAAACTATGATCAACATTGGAGAGAACAGCAAGTAGTGTTCCCCGTTGTTCCTGGGGGCCCCCAGGAAGAACGACCAGTGATTATCACCGGTATTTTTGGTCATTACCGAACTGACTATATGTTCATAGATCCAGGAAGCTCGATGGACATCATATACGAGCAGTGCTTTAAGCAGCTTGATCCAGAAGACAAAGCACGTTTAGAGCCGGTCGATTTTCCCCTCACCGGATTCTGTAATGAAGCTGTATTTCCATTAGGGCAAATCGTTTTCCCGGTGACCTTATCCGATGGCGAGCACTCACGAACAGTTTCAGTTAATTTCATGGTCATGCCGGCAACATCACGACATGATGTCTTGCTCGGGCGAAGGTCACAAAGGGAATTTAGCATGATCACTTCCATCCCACACGCTGCTTGTGGATTCCCGACAGAAACTGGAGTTGCAATACTTTATTCAAGCAAAGAAGTCATGTTCGTAGATGACGAACCACCAGCAAAAGTAGCCAAACCTTCGGCATCAAATGAACCAGAGAAATGGGTTCTAAACAACGAGTACCCAGAACAGACCATTCTGTTAGGACCAGCCATTTCACCAGCAACACGCATACAACTAAAAGAGTTATTGTCTAACAACAAAGATATATTCGCCTGGTGCCCAGCAGACATGACTGGAGTCCCACGCGACATCGCGCAACATTGTCTAAACATCAAGCCATCAGTAGAACCTGTTGCTCAGGGGAGGCGCAGTTTCAGTGAAGAAAAAGCAAAAGCAATGGACGAGCAAGTAGCAGAGTTACTTAACGCGGGCATCTTGCGCGAAGTAAAGTACCATACATGGGTAGCCAACCCAGTAATGGTGCAGAAACATAGCGGCGGGTGGAGAATGTGCGTTGACTTCAAAGACCTGAATAAAGCATGCCCAAAAGATTGTTACGCGCTTCCAGAGATAGACAAGAAAGTCGACTCTCTAGCGTCATTCAGACGGAAATGCTTTCTTGACTGTTACAAGGGTTATCATCAGGTCCAGATGAAAGAAGAAGACGAAGACAAAACGGCGTTCCGCACAGATAAAGGCATTTTCTGTTATACCAAAATGCCGTTCGGCCTGCGCAACGCAGGCGCAACTTACCAACGCCTAATGGACACAATTTTCAAAGATGACATTGGCAAAACTGTCGAAGTATACATGGATGACCTCGTCATCATGAGTCATGAGGAAAGCACAATGCTTGATAATATCCAGCGCACATTCGACTCCTTGCGCAGCGTCAGTCTAAAACTCAACCCAACTAAATGCTCCTTCGGCATGGAAGAAGGGAAATTTTTGGGATTCATCGTCACAAAAGATGGTTTTAAGGTAAATCCAGAAAAGGTGCAGGCTATTCAGCTAATGCCGTCACCCGCAACAGTTAAAGAAATGCAAAGGCTCGCTGGGCGTTTAGCAGCTTTAAACAGATTTTTGGCTAATCACGCGGCAAAGTCTTATCCATTCATCAGTACGCTACGAAATTGCGCAAAGAAAACTGACTTTCAGTGGACATCTGAAGCGGAAACCGCATTCAAACAAATGAAAGAATGTTTAATTCAGCTGCCAACATTGACAGCCCCAAAGGAAAAAGAGCCACTAATTTTATATCTATCTGCCGCGGAAGTAGCGGTCGGTGCTGTATTGATGGTAGAACGCGAGAACATCCAGACTCTAATCTATTACATCAGCAAAATGCTTACCGGTCCGGAAACTCGATACTCAATGATAGAAAAGCTAGTCCTAGCGCTAGTACACGCATCCCGACGTCTACGCAGGTATTTTTCGGGTCACGTCATCACAGTCCTTACCAATTACCACTTAGGCCAGATCTTATCCAAGCCCGACATAGCGGGACGACTGGCCAAATGGGCAATTGAACTGGGAGGTTACAACATTTTTTACAGACCAAGACCCGCGATCAAAGGGCAAGTGTTAGCAGACTTCACCACTGAAGTTCCTATCAATAAAATACAAGAATGTGAGGCAATCCAGAACCCAATACCTGTTTTCGATGACAGAGTCTGGACCTTACACACAGATGGTGCTTCCAATGACGATGGAGCTGGAGTAGGTCTCCGATTAATCAGCCCAGACAACCACGAGCTCACGTACGCTATACGATTAGATTTCAAAAGTACGAATAACGAAGCCGAATACGAAGCCTTTTTGGCAGGTCTTCGCTTAGCGTTAAAAATGGGGGCAAGAAATCTTGAAGCTAATGTCGATTCAAAACTGGTAGCCGAGCAAGTTAATGGCAATTACGATGCAAAAGAAGCTATGGCATTGTACCTTGAACAAGCGCGGGTGTTAATCAACCAATTTCAAACATTCAAAGTTAATCACATAAACAGAAGCGAGAACAAACATGCTGACGCGCTAAGCAAGCTAGCTGCTACCAGCTTTCAGCACTTAGCAAAGGAAGTACGCATAGAGGTATTATCCAACCCTTCCATTCATCTCAAGCAAGTAAACGTTATAGAAATGGGAAATCCATCTTGGATGTCTCCGATTATCTTGTACCTCCAACACGGAAAGCTACCGGAAGGAAAGGCAGAAGCTCGGAAAATACAACACAAGGCGGTAAATTATGAAATGGCGGATGGCGTCCTCTACCGGAAATCATTCATGGGCCCATTACTACGCTGTGTCGATAAAACCGACGCCCAATACCTTGTCAGAGAAATCCACGAAGGATTATGCGGGATACACGCGGGACCGCGCATGGTTGTGGCAAAAATAATGAGTGCTGGATACTACTGGCCAGGAATGCACATGGACGCAGTCGACCTGTTAAGAAGATGCGAGGCATGTCAACGCCACGCACCAAAGACACTCCGACCTAAAAATCCACTAATACCTGTTACTTCCGCCTGGCCATTCCAGCAGTGGGGCATCGACCTCGTCGGTCCATTTCCTGACGCGCCAGGTGCGGTAAAATTCATCATCGTCGCGGTGGATTACTTCACAAAATGGGTAGAGGCTAAAGCTTTGGCCTCAACAACAGCAATGGTAATCCGTAAATTTATATGGGAACATATCATTTGCAGATTCGGATTACCATTGCGCATTATTTCCGACAATGGTACCAACTTCGCCGCCGAAGATCTTCAAAAATGGTTCAAAGAAATGAAGATCGAGCATAACTTCGCCTCCGTTGCGCATCCTCAAGCGAATGGACAGGTAGAAAGCATAAACAAACAGATCGTTGACGGCATAAAAGCGCGACTCGGGACAGCGCGCAGAGGATGGGTTGACGAACTTCCCAGCATCCTCTGGGCGCATCGAACAATGCCAAAGACTAGCACAGGTGAGACTCCGTTCAGTTTAGTCTATGGATATGAGGCCGTCATCCCAGCCGAGATAGGTTTACCATCACCGCGCTTGATAGCTATGGAAAAACAGAACAACGAACAAGAAAGGAGAATGGATTTGGACCTTCTCGAAGAAAGGCGCGAGAACGCCGCCGTAACAGAAGCAAGGTACAAATCTAAGCTCGAAAAATACTACAATGCACGCGTCCGCGTTTGCACTTTTGTCCCTGGTGATTTTGTCTTGCGCGACAATGAGGCGTCAAACGCTGAAAAGCCAGGCAAATTAGCGCCAAGATGGGAAGGACCATACGTCATTAACGAGGTCCTAGGCAAGGGAGCATATACCTTAAAAAGGATCGATGGGACCCTAGTTCCCCGCACCTGGAACGCACAACAATTGCGCAGGTGTTACATATGATCTAAGCCTTCAAAAGCATACAGGCAATGTCTTTCTTTATTATATAAAGCCTTGCGCTTTTATCAATACAAACATTATTTCTACTTATATTACTGTTTATTACAAATTGCATGTACTTTTTTGGGTTCGCGCGAAAACAATATGGTCAAACATTGTATACCTCATGAACAGTCTAAACAAAAAAAAAGGAGCAAACTGCTACGCCTTTTAGACAAACGTTCAAACATGAGCACAATACCATCTCTCATTCGCCTTACCTATAAAAAAAACAATTAAAACCATGCAACATATTGTAATTCAAACACGTATGAAGTATATACATTATCAATGTATCACCAAGTGTAACAAAACACTTCAGAAACAAGATCATGACAATGATCTTCACAATTTTAGTTCCAGAAACTAAAACAGTCAAACAAAAAACCTTGCTTCCACAAGACAGCAAGATGATTAAACAAACAGATTTTAAACACTGATCACACCCGTGATCTTCAAAAGATAAGTTTTTACTAACAGACTTATATATACAAGCAAAAGACAGGACGATACAGCCCCCAAACCTAACCAACTGTAGGTTCGTCTTCAACATCCATCTTCACCAGAGTTTTCTTCCGACGACGCTGGTACACCAACTGACATATACTCGGACGGAGGGATGGGAAACGAGCCACTAAATCTTCAACCGACAACACGACGGCCTCATTATCAACCTCCGGCGACTGAAGACCAACGTCAACAGACCTGACAGCAGACATCATCTTACCAGTTCCGGTAAGCAGCGGCGATGGAGAATCGGCAAGTAACAAAAGAGCTTCAGCAGCTTCTCGAACCCTTAAGATATCCGAAAGGCGCCGGGAACGAACGGTACTTTTTCCCTTCATCTTCTCCAAGTGAATGCTAAAAGGAATCCCAATACATATATATATATAAAAACTCAACCTCGGAAAATGGGAACCCTGCTCATCATTAGTTATCAGAATTATATCACTTACGGCGCTACAGGAGCCAGGGTCACATCCTCATTAATAAGGTCTGACAAGCGCCATTACGAAATTCAAGAACGAAGAGAAAAATACCCACTCTGATTGCTAGTTGACGTCATCACGTGTCAGAGCATAATTACAAAGATTTTTCCTTTTTCCAACAGGATAAATCTTCTCATAGAAGCTTTCTTATTTCAAACGCGCCCAAAAACATTTCCCTCTCATAAGTCCAGTGCTCCACTTACTTGCATAAGTACAACACTAGACTGGGGGGACTTGAAGGGGTAAGGTCCCAAAAACCTCATAAAAAGGACTTGAGACCGTACCACAAACTAACTTTTCTAGCCTTTTGACCTTGCGCGGCCGCGCACTGGTCCTACTAAAGGAAGAAAGAAATCAGCAACTTATAGTCGCGCGCCCAAAAGGATAACATAAATCCTTGCGCCTTCTTCCCCTCAACAAAGGATCAAAAAAGCCTTTGTACAATACTTCCGCCACAACATCCAGACTTGGATATTATTTTACCCAGACTTGGGGTTTATTCGCCTGTGTCCACATAGTAAGGTGTCACACTGGATTATGGCAGTAATCTTCTAGAAAGAAATACAATCGTGCACCACCCAGACGGTTATAACCGTCTGGACACGTGTCGTCATCAGAAGCAATTCTGAAATCACAACAAAGGCATGCGATCGGGGAGTAATCTCCATTTAATCTCTTTCCACGTGGCAACCCCCTAGCCACAGATCAAACCACGATCCGTGTGCATTCACTTCGGATCGAGGTTAATTAACGTCAGATCAAAGAAATCAAACGGAAGAAAAAATAACCGCTACGGCGTTAGGCATTTTCCGTTATCTTTTCAATAATAGGTTTTCCCTCCCAAAGTTCCCGGTTATAAATAAGAGAACGGTTCAGGTATAAACTCAGACTACTCTCACTCTTCAAATACTTATCTTCTCCGATACCAATACTTATTCTCACGCCGGAGTCAGGTCAAGGAGAGAACCTTCTTCTCCCCTTGGCGAGGCTAACGGTGTTCTTTTTTGCAGAATTACCGGAGAAGTTAATCCATTACGACTGAATCAACCGAGAGAGAGCTAACCCTTTATGCGGATTCAAACCCCCTAACTATCTCGGTTCCGACCATCTAGTTGGTGTTTCTTCAGCGATATTCCTGGAGCATATTCTATGTTTATTCCGCACGTGCTTGGCTAGAAGTGGACGTTATGGAGTCGTGGAGGACTTGCACCATTTGCGGAATGTTAGTTAGAGTAGATATTTTCCATTTTTAAAGGGGTAGCGAGCTAGTTAGAAAACACTTGGCTATTTTTGGCTACACACACACTCGTACAACCGCTCTCACCAGCTCTCGTTAACTCACTTGGCGATTATACAGTTTTCACACAATACACTATAGTGATCCTTGTACTTAGCTCGCTATCATCCGAAGTTGTATTACATTTCATGTTTAATTTAAGTTGGTGATCGATAGTTTCCATCACCCGAGGTTTTTTATGCCGGAGATCATTCATTGATCAAGGGTTTTTTCCTCGTATAAATCTTCGTGTCACTTGTTCATTACATTTCATAGTGATCCTTATTGTTGTTCATCAATTCAAGCATCATACCTCACAACAGAAAGTTTGGTTGCATTATCATTGCTTGATTTTTGACCAAAACAGTGAGTCACCGGAAACTTAACTTGGTGAGTCGTCAAGTATTGCATTTACATGATTGGTTGTATATTAACATAAATACAAAATTTTCAATTAATTATCTTAAAGATCTAACCTTTTGAGTTTCATAATAACATGATTGATTGTATATTAAGATGATACGAAAATTATAATCGGTTATGTTAAGGCATAATATACATAGGTCTAATCTAGTTCTTTGACGTCCTTTTGAGATCCATAACACGTGTAAAGTGTGTTGATGTCTACTTGCAATTCCACCTGGGTTTGACGAATGTTAGCCACCTTCTTTGTTCGGTCGATAAGTTTTTCCGTGATCTGATGATCAAACGTGATGACAGCATCCAACATGTTTTGGATCTATTAAAAAACGTCTGGATTTTAACTTGAAAACGACATTTTAAAAATAAAACAAACATCTATATATAAATAAAACAAAATAAATATGAGTAATATAGAGGGCTCGTAAAGTTTCATCATTGCCACTTAAATAAAAAATATGACTTATAATAAGAAACCCCCAAACAGAAAACATGTTATTCAAATGAAACCCAAGGTCAAAATTAAGATCAATGACCAAGGAACAACCTTCTAAATTATATTCAAGTACATATATACATTCTCACAGTTGTAAGAATTTGTTATAATGTGGCTAATAAAAGCTAGGTCATTGTGACTGCAAATAAAACAATTGCCATACCATAATGATAACCATCGTCCATTTTTATCATCACTGACTCCAAATGAAACTCACTACAATGTTTTTGTGTTGGCTACAAGTTTGTTATGTGAGAGGCGGTTACCAAGCCAAAGGATTAGGCTTAGAAAAAGTAGGTTATTGTGGTTGACAAGTAAATAATTGTCATGCCAAAAAAATAGCCATGGATTTATTTCTTTTTATGATCATCGCCTAAATGCGAGTCTAAAAGCCGAAAGCAAAAGCGTGTCATCGAAAGGATATGTGGTAGCAAACGGCAACATGCATAAAGAACTTGTACCCATATCATAGGAACTTATACGATTAGCTATATAGTCGCCCTTCTCATATCGAACTTGCTAACATGCATCAAAGAGTGGTACACCTTACTTTAGAAAGTAATAAAAACAGTTATCGTAACTGCCCCTCACATACAAAACTTGGTAAATAATAGTTGTTATTGAGGCTCAACCATGCTTCATAACCTAGGATTCCAAATTCAAAAAATACGTAAGTGCATTGGTGAACTTGTTTGTTTACTATTTTTTGAGACTGGGTAAAAGGGTAGAGGGCAATATAACAAACGTCAAGTTCAAGCAGTCGGTCATTGATGTGTTTGAGCATTACTTTCAATTTTAACTCGATTAGTAAACAAATTGTAGTTTGAGATAATGGCTGAAAGCATGGATATTCAAATTGAGAAGTTGAATGGAAAAGATGGTTGGTAGAAAATACAAATTGAGGTTTTTATAGTTAAAAATGATTTGGACATGGTATTCGATGAAAGACCTTAAAAGATAAAACAAGATGAATGGGAGACTATAAATAAGAAAGCCAAGGTTGTTCTTAGATTATCACTAAATAAGGATGTTGCGTTCAACATTCTGAAGAAAACCATAACCCGTGGAATTATGGATGCATTGTCTAATATGTACGAGAAGCCTTCGGCAACTAATAAGGTTTTCTAGATACGTTAACCAGTGAACACGAAGATGAAAGAAGGAAGTTCAGTTACAATGTATATCAACAATTTGAACTCAATTTTGTTAAGACTCGGGTCAATTGGCATCAAATTCGAGGATGAGGTTCAAGCTCTACTATTTTTATCATCATTGCCTAATAGGTGGTATGGGATTGTTACAACAATTACTAGTTTTTTTTTTTGAAACTTGAACTTCATAACAATTACTAGTTCTACCAGCGACTTTTGATGGGATTCCGGATGTTATTCTTGGCAAAGACGTCAGACAAAGAAATTCAAGTGGATCATCCGATGAGTTATTAAATGTTGGCAGAGGAAGGAAGAACAACAAAGGTTATGGGAGAAAACAAGAAGATGAGTCATTTTAGGACTCAGGGTGATGTAATGTGTTACCACTACAAAGAGGTTGGACATCTCAGGAATCAATGTCCAAATGAGAAGAAAGAAGTTAACACTACAACATACCGCTTGGTTGATAATGAAGCTTTAATATGTAGTGTGGATTATTGCTTTATTGTGTTTAAGTTTATGTTTTTACATAACTTTTAGTTTCGAATGGCCTACTTTTGATTAGAATTGTATTTTGCAGGTCTAACGGAGTTTAAGGAGCTATTTGAGAGCTATACGGAGCATCGGGAGTGAACGGGATCAACCGAGGATGCAAAACGAACAAAATAGGAAACTCGATATTCCACCTTGCGTCGATGGAAATCACGTAGACAGCAGGTTAAGGCATCTGCAGCATTTTGGAAGATCTGGGAGGCGCCGACGACGTAGGGGGCGCCGGCAACGCCACCTCCTGCTAGCTGACGGGAATGTTTGTTGTTTTGCTTGTTTGAATGACTTAAAACCCAATTTTTGGGTCTTTTGAAGGGAGTTACGCAATTATTGAAGTTTGAAACATATCTTGGAGCCAAGAACACCCCCAACCTAAATTCCAATCCATCCAAATCATACACCACCATCCGAATTGATCATCCATCTTCACGTTCCTAACCCTAAACACCATTATCCCCATCATCCCACCAATCCACTATCCATAACCATCCACCACAACCCTAACCTTCATCATACTCATCCTCAAGGCTTCAAGATGTTTGTGTTCGATCTTCAATCATCCGCTGATCAAGTTCCATCATCCATGAGCGGCTAATCCTCGCGGGTTTCACCCTGGTGTAGGTTTTTGTAAGATTCTAGGGTTAAACATTATTTTGAGATTTGATTTGTGACAAATTGTGTTTTGATTTTGAAACTTTTGATAATTTTCGTGTATTTGAATTGAATTTGTGAATTGTCGAATGATGATAAAATTTGACTTTGCGAAATGAATTTGTGCACTTATGCTTTATCAATTGGTAGGATTTACATGTTCTTGGTAACGAAGTGCATTGCGGTCCGTCGTCTACGACGTTGATAACTCTTGGCACCTACGCCACGCAACACTAAATTCGTTAATCATATATGCAATTGAATTAAATCTAAAATGTGTAGAAACCCTAAGTCTTCAATTACCGGACCGGGTGTGAACCTTGTTCTCCAATTATTGTTTAAATCAATCAATCAAGTTTTCATGTAATCACAAGTATTATAGTTTTTGTAGTCAATCATTTTAATATTAAACTTGTCGGTTCAATCTGACACTCTTTTCAATCAAACAAACAAATTAACCAAATTGCAAGCTTCATAAAGTGTGACATCGTTTATAATCAATCACGTCCATACATAAACCACAGACTCTTCATGGATCGACCCCGTACTACCGCTAACTCATAGTTAAGGGTAATTCGGGCTTATAAATATTATCTTTAACCGGAGCACGACACTCCGATCAAATTTTGGCGACGTTATCGGGGAGTTCGTGCGCTTTGTGTTTGGATATTATTGATTGTGTGATCATCTATTTCAGTGATTATTTCTTTATATCGTTTATGCTTTTGTGTTACGCGGGTGTGTTACTTGTGCAGGTTACAGGTAGTGCATGCATACATGGAACTCCGGAAGAACGTCACAATTGGTGTTTGAACCGGAGATCGAGCGGGTCGTTAGAAGGAACCTAGCCAGCCGGTTAGAGGCAACACTTGCCTCTAATCAACCCAATACCAACTCACCACCTACACCATCTTTTGGGCCCATTTCAATGGATCCCCAAAATTCCAATCAACCCAACAACCAAACCTAACATCAGTTTCAATACCCGGACTACCCCTCCCCCGAACCAAAACGTGCAAAACAATCAACCAAGGGGTGGTAGCAATTCTAGACCACCAACACCACCTTTCCAAAACCTGTGGCCAAAACCAAAACAATAATCAACATACACCCGCACCTCCACCTCAAAACCAAAACCGATAAAACCTATTACCACCCAACCGCAACAACTGAAATGTTACCGCCAACCGTGGAGTTAACCAAAATTGTGGCACTCCCACGAATGAAGCTTAGTTTCTCAATCTCAACGATTTGAGAAACAATATTCCAGATGACGAACCGTATAGTGTTCCCGGTTACCATTCACCGGAATATGTGAGTATTCACTTGGAATACTCGGTTGATGGTGGGAATTATAATGAGCGAGTTGAAGACGATGTGTGGGGTGATGATAATGTGGGGAATATCTACAATGCTCAGGGATTTGAGTATGAAGATTTTGGCTACCAAAATGCCAACTATGTGGGGAACAACGATGATTACGGGTAAGATTATTCCCGCAATGATGGTTACGACATTAATCATCAACCACGAAATAACCAACGAAACCAGGATGACAGAAATTACAATGATAACAATAATGTCAACCGTAACCAGCTTCCGCGATTCATGGGCGGAGGTGACCAAGGTGGAAATTAAGGTGGTGATCGAAGGGGTAATCAAAGACCGGTAAATCAAGAAGTCAACGGTCCTCAACTGTCATACCCCAACCGATGGCGGAAACATCGGAGTGAGACGAAAACGAGATTGCAAGAGACTTCTGATATGTGCAAAATGCAACATATAAATTAAATCAAATGTGACATAAACTAACCCTTTTTAGTACTAATGTTGGAAAAAGTATGTTTTTGTCTTCCTTTTGTATTTTCAGGATTAAATGAGCTCAAATGAACAAAAGAAGCAAAAAGGCAGCTAAATCTAACATAAATACAAGAAAAGGAATAAACGTGGCATGCCCGACCCCCCGACAACATCTTCCCAAGCAAAAACAAGAGAACAGAAGGCTGAACACGCCCCGTGCTCAGTGAGCACGGGGGCGTGCCCAAGTGTCTGCAGAAAAGACAAAGTTGTAGAAGCTTCTATCACCCACCACGGGGGAGTGCCCAGCAGACACGGGGCCGTGGTCAACTCTAAGATTCACAGAATCTGAGGAAATCTTGATAGTACAGATACGCTTTTGCACACGGAGTCGTGCCCAGCGGACACGGGGGCGTGGTCAACTAATGCAGACAAACTGCAATTAATGAAGAAAGAGAAGATGGGTGGACACGGGGCCGTGTCCGTGCTTCTGTGCAGGCTATAAATAGGGGTGCTTGGCTCATTTGCAAACCATCCCTTGGCACACCACCTCTCTCACACTTCACCCACACTCCACCACCACCACAACACCATCATCCACCACCATCATCCATCATCCATCATAGAGTGTGTGAGTAGTCTCGGGATCCAAGATTGATCGTAAGAGTTCTTGACAATCAAAGGCCATGTTTGCCTAAGTCTCTTACATCACTTGGTGAAGACAAAGTGTCTAGTGTAATACTTTTTGTTTTTAATCTTTTTGCACTTTTTATTTGGTTATGTATTAATGACTTTAATAACTAGTTTCTTATGTTGAAGGTGAATCTTCCTTATCATTTGTCTGTGGTGTCTTGGCATTATTTTACTGTCTATATAAAATAAAAGATTTTCACCATTCATATCTCCACGGTCTATATGGAGAAATGTTGGCTACCTGGTCGGGGGTTAAGGGAATGGTTTGGTAAGAGTATTGCCTTGTTCAGTGTATAGATCCTGCAAGGACCTGGGTTAAATTTAGTAGGACCTCCTTCAATACCCACTGGTATTGGATGGCGGGGGTCCAAACTCTTTGATCCCCTCATATGTAAGCTACTATTAAAACTTTAACCCGGCTACTTAGGATTGTATCCCTGCTGACTCAGACTACTTAGCCGAGAGTAACGTCACCTTCAAAAGAGGGGCCTACCACATTACGCATTAATAACTTAATTAATTATCTTTCAATAATCCAACCCTTTAGGATTGTATCCTTGCTGACTCAAACTACTGGGTTGAGGGTAACGTCACCTTCAAAAGAGGGGCCTACTACAATAACTAAGATAATCTCTTAAAAAGTGCAAAAGTGCGGAAATAATCAAAGGTTACACTAAACACGAGTCGGATCCAAGTGATTCATCTTGTCTATCTGTTTTTACTTTTATTTTTATTTTTCAGCATTTTTAGTTTTTATTTTTCTAGTTAAAAAAATCTTTTTCTAAACTTTTGATTTGATTAGACGTTGAGGATAAACCGGTATTAAAAGCTCTTGTGTCCTTGGACGACCTCGGTATCTTACCAACACTATACTACGCTCATGATGGGTGCACTTGCCCATATGTGTGTTTAGTGTTAGTAAATATCGTGTTTTATAAATTTAAAATTTGGCTAAAAAGTGTTAAAGGGCTTAATATATACATTAAAAACTATACGACACTTCACATGCATCAACTTCATAACACTATTTGTGACAATAATTAATAATGGTTTTCATTTCATTTATAAAAGTCGATTACAAAGGTTAAAATCAAATACAACAACTTGATATACAATATGTTCAATACAAGAATTCAACAAACAAGTACAAATTCATACAACATAATAAAACTTAAGACGTCTAAGTGTGTATCTAAGCATCATCATTCCTTCAATTTCAAAGCGTCGCCATCCTCAACCTGTAACATGTTTAAAATAAAGTTCAATGCAAAAGCAAAGGCAAGTATACAAGTTTGATACATACATAGCATAAAAATGAGTTTAAACAATTACACATGGCAAGCTATTGATACAAGATAAACAATAAAATCGGCATGTGTTTAACTAAACAAACCAATGATGAAACGCAATAAGCTCATGACATAACCCAAAGTCTATAGGCGGTGCGTTAATCCTATAGCGCTATATATGTCAAGGATAGGCTCGTACGAAGTTAATGATAAGTATAACACAAGGATAGGCTCGTACGAATGTATGAATCATGAGTATGAAGGGAAAATATGAGCACAAGTATAAGTGTAAGTATAAATACGCATGTGCGTGTAAGTATAAATATAAAACGTATGAGTATGAGTGTAGGTACGAATAATAAAGATTGTGTAAATAGTATAAATTGAAACATAACGAATTTAAGCATGTGAAAACGATCGAAAGGTTGAATATGTAAAAACGAACGGTTTAAGAGGAGTTGTCGTGAGACAGTGACTAAAACATGTACGATGATATGCATGTATAGTTGTTTAAGCGAAACGTTGAGTTTATCGAATCGAAATAGATTGAGTTTGACGAGTAATGTAGATTCTAGCTTGTAAATATAAGAAGAATATAAGGTACTTATTGGTTATACATAACGTATTTTGTAAGGAATGGAAATGCTACTTTTGTTTTAAAAGAAGATTTACGAAAGTTGAAGATTGTCGGTCCCCATGAAGTCTTCTTGCCCACGTGTTTAGAAATTTGAATGACGTATTGAGCGGTGTATAAAAGTTTGTTGTAGATAATAAGTTCGTATTATTTCAAGGATCTTGCTTTAAAATATGAAATTTGGAGGTTCTTGTGAAAACGTTGATTCTTAAAAGAAGTTTAGAAATGAACTTAGTGTTCGTTGAAAAGAGTTTTTTTTTAACAAAATGATTTGTTGGTTTTGAAAAGAGTTTGTGGTAAAATGATCTTATAATATCTATAAGATCTTATCAATATATGAGAAAGTTGGTTTGATTTACGACTGAGAATGAAAGTCTTTAGTATAATGATGTAATGTGAGCGCGTTTTAGTGATTAGGTTAAATATGAAGTTCATGGGCAAGAGATCCATTGGACCGATTAAGTTGATAGGTAGCATTTCACAAGGTTTTGAAATTCGGGTGATAAAACGTTTTAAAACATGATTAGGAATTTTCGTGTATATGAGTTACGTGAAATAGGTTATGAGATAATGAATACGTTTGATAAAATAATAAATTTTGAAATTCGCATAAGTAGCGATTTTGACGAATGATAAACGATTTTGATGTAAAATATAATTGTGTTGTACGATGAAGTCTCTTTTGAGAGAAAATTTTGGTAACGATCACCTAGGTAAGGGAATCACCCCTAACTCGTCGGTAAGGTCGTTTTAAGAAAAGAAGTAGTGGAATTAATCGTCAAGGTAAGGAAATCCCTCCTATCTCGATGACATGTCTCCATTTTGGTGTTACAAAGAATGTAAGCAAAATTGAGTGACGTTTTGAAATTATGCGTATGTATAAATGTATTAAAAGATTAGTTTCCGAAACGGAACTTTGACTAAACCAAAGTGGTCAAAAATTTCCTTTGAATTTGAGAAACATGCTTTGGCCTAATAGGTGTAATGCTCTCACCGATATCTCGATTAACGGTATTCACGCTTCCAGTTACTACATGTTCAAAATCAATCAAAAATTAGAGACTTGGCGGGATTTTTTTGAAAATCAAGGAGCGGAACTAGTTGACAAGGTGCAGGTTTCACCCCTAACTTGACGATTTCGTACCCTAAGTGTGGTTGGTACTCGTCGGGTCAAAATTTAATTTCGACACTTTAACGACGGTCCACTAGAAGTTGAAATGGAAATTCTCCATCAAGGTGAGGATTTCACTCCTAACTGGGTGGCGAATTTCGTGTAAAAAGAATAGATGGATTGAGAGTCGTTCACCAAATTGTGGGTTTCACGCCTATTTTGGTGGAGTCGTCCCGTTTGTATAATACGAGTGTTTTCGAATTTAGTATAAACGAGTAAAAGACGCATGTTCGAATCAATATTAACAAGTATGAGCACATAAAGCATTTTAAGAAAATAACACGTAAGGGACATTTCAAGTAATTAGCATATGAATCAAGTATGGTCGAATTTGGTACTTAACTATAGACTAGGTCAAAAGCATGGCAATTTTCCTAATTCCTTATAGTTATGGCTCTGATACCAATCTATCATACCCCAACCGATGGCGAAAACATCGGAGTGAGACGAAAACGAGATTGCAAGAGACTTCATAACACTATTTGTGACAATAATTAATAATGGTTTTCATTTCATTTCTAAAAGTCGATCACAAAGGTTAAAATCAAATACAACAACTTGATGTACAATATGTTCAATACAAGAATTCAACAAACAAGTACAAATTCATACAACATAATAATACTTAAGACGTCTAAGTGTGTATCTAATCATCATCACTACTTCAATTTCAAAGCGTCGCCATCCTCAACCTGTAACATGTTTAAAATAAAGTTCAATGCAAAAGCAAAGACAAGTATACAAGTTTGATACATACATAGCATAAAAATGAGTTTAAACAATTACACATGGCAAGCTATTGATACAAGATAAACAATAAAATCGACATGTGTTTAACTAATCAAACCAATGATGAAACGCAATAAGCTCATGACATAACCCAAAGTCTACAGGCGGTGCGTTAATCCTATAGCGTTATATATGTCAAGGATAGGCTCGTACGAAGTTAATGATAAGTATAACACAAAACGTATAACCCCAAGTTTAAAGTATCAAGCAATCAAGTAGGCATGCATGTATAAGGAATGTTTATGCATTATAAATAAAGTTTAAGTGTAAGTTAGTAGATAACATGTTACACCCCAAAAAGTAGTAAAACGAAAAAGGGGTTCAAGTATACTCACTGTGATTGCGTATGGAGATTCCTTGAATTAACGCACGAGTAAGATTGGGAATCCAAGAGAACAAATAAAAGTGATTAACCTAGATATGAAATACGTATACGGCCTCATTAAATAAGATTCCAAATACTAAGGTTTACAAGTAGATTAATTGGATTTATAATTTATTTTATTATTAATCCTTTTGATTTATTAAAAAAGACATTATAATTAATTTGTTAATTATTTTGGAATTTATTATAAAAGAGAAAAGAAATATTTGTTTTATAATTAATTAATTTAAGGATTATAAGGGTTTTGAAAGGAAAGAATTTAAATAAAAAGCTTGTTCACTGATTGATGGATTTAAAGATTTGCAAAAAGGTTTTTTTTTTTTAAAAAGAAAATAATATAAGGGTCTTGTTTAAAAATAAAAAGGGAAAAGAATTAAAAGTTAAACGTCCAAAATAATGGCCAAAACCGGCTAACCCGATTGTATTAAGGTTTTTAATTCTCTTATACAGTTACCGAGACTTCCCATATTTTGGTTTTATTAATGAGAAAAAAGTTCGCGAAAAACATGAGGATGGCCGGGATCAAACCCGTGACCATCTCTGATTTTTGTTTAGTTTTTTTTAAATCATTTGTATATTCACTCAGTTCGTCTCTTTCTTGTAATTACCCAGCCGAACTAGAACTCACCCCACTGTTTCCCTTTTCTTTTGCTAAAGCTAACTTATCAGTTTATGATAAAAAAATAAATAACAGAGATAATATTCATACTCTGAGTTATACATACAAAAAAACGTTTACGAAAATTGTATTCAAGCATTGGAATAATACTTATTAAAATACTTGTTTTAAAAGATTTTGAGTTTCTTTTTAATTCTTTTAGACACTGTTTCTTTGTTATCTTCTTCTTTACAAAAACAAAATATGAACGTAACTGTTATATGGTTTCTAGGCTTTTCAATTCATTTGGAATGAGGATTCATCGTATCATAACAGAAAGTTAACAAACAAAACAAAAGAATTAAAAGTGAATACCGAAACGAAGGTCCGACGTAAAGATTCCGACTCCGACGGCGTATGGTTTTCCGGCGACGCGCTCGGTTCCAGCGAAGTTCTCCTATCACTTCGGTTTCCGGCGAAGACTGGGTTCTCCGGTTTGTTCTCTGATCCCCAGCGGCTCCGACGTGTTCCAATGGGTTCTGGTGTCGAGCGGGTTAAGCAAGAGAGAGCAAGTAATAGAGATGGGGGTTTCGGACCAAACCGCAAGCCGTATATATATGCATTCGAACTCGATATTGTGGTTGTTTATCGAAACAGAAGAGAGTGAGAAGGTGTCGAGAAAATGGTTGGGGTGTCGATGGGTTGTAGGAATCGAGGTATATATATAGGGGGTTTTGTGAATGTACAAAGCCATGAATTTGGAGGAAGTTCGTGAAACGCAGAATTAGTCCATCCCCATAAATCAAGTCAGCGAAGGTTTTTAAAGAGGAAACATGGCTGTCTTGGTTCACTGTTTTGGCGGCAATTGTTTTGGGCGGCAAGAGATGAAAAGGGGATTTTAAAAAAAGAATTACATGCATCACGTAATACATGTGATGTTTCAAGTTCCTAATTCATTATTTTGCTCATATTTTACATACAAGGTTTCCTAGTTTCAAGATTGTCACAAAGGCTCTTCACAATTATCTCCGTTAAATAAAATTTGTAATTCCATATATAACAATTAATGTTAAACCTTAGGAACACTATAACAATTAACCAAAAATTGGAGCTTATTTATCATAGTGCCATTATTGAAAAACAATTGTTCAACTTAGTATATATAGTATTATTAGAGCATTCATAATGGATCTCTTACATTTATGTGAGTGAGTGAGTTACTTATATTATATGGAATGGTAGTGAGTGGATGAGAGATAAAATATATGAGAATGTTAAACAATTTTCATCCCTTATAAATTTTTAAAGGTGGTTGTGAGTGGAGAAGAGAGAAAATGTAATAATAAAGGTATACTATTTTTATTTGAAAAGAAAAGAGAAAAGTAGTAATTTTTAGTGTAATTATATTTATACGGATCAAGAATCCAATGTGAATGCTCTTAGTTTATTACCATAAATAGTGTTGGACACCTTTCATTTATTTGTCAAACATGGACGCATTTAACCTCATTGGACGGTCTTTAGCAATTCATGAGTTCATGCCAGTAACTTAATTCTTTAATAATAGTGCTTCCTTTGTTATTTTATTTGAATTTAAATCATTTACGTCCGTTAGTTTAGAAAAAAAAATATGTAGATATGTTTTTTTTTGTCAATATTGCGATATAACGTTCTTTTTTAAGTGGATTTGTATTAAAAACAAACTGTTGTTTTTTCATAGCAAACTATATGAGTATCAAACCGGTATCGACGTTCCGATAGGTATTCGTCTTTATGGTATTCGCTAGAAAAAAAAACATGTATTAATATTCTAGTGTGTATATCACGATTTTATTTTTTGGGTTTTATCTAACTGTTGCTGTAGCACTTGATAATATAACAAACCGAACCAATACCAACTGAGTTCCCGCTGCGTAGCGCGGATAGTTTGTTTACATTTAAAGCTAACTAAATAAGTAAATAATAAATAGATAAATCGATAAATGGATTAAATTCCTTCGACGGTTAATTATTTTGACGAAAAATTCCTAGGTTTCAAAGTTTAGGATCCGAATTCCAAAACGAGTCGGACTTTTGGGAATGCATTTTTTACGGATGTTACAGTCTCCCCTACTTTAGGAAATTTCGTCCTCGAAATCTAAGAGTAAGACTTTTGAAAAGATGAAGTCTAAAGACTAAAAAGAGAGAATAAATGTTTGTTTAAGGAAACTGTTTTCATGAATGTGTCACATAGCATATAGTTTTTAAATAATTCCACATAGCATAACATGAGTTTTCACATAGCGTAACATGAATTTCACGTAGTGTTTCATAGATATAATGCGTTTGTCAGTTGTTTAAAGTTTGCATCAGGTCCAAAAGGTCTGCAAAACACTGAATTTCTCATGGCACATTTTACGAACGTTTAGTAATATGGTGAAAACACTTATATATAGGAAGTACCAACGACGTATCCACCATGTTTTGACCATGTTACGTCTGTTTCGTTATTCGTGTCATGTTACGTTCCGTGTCTTACCATACACAATAGTACACTCTATGGTTTTCATGCGCCCATCACCATAATCTCGTGTGCACCTGCGATTAAACTGATCGTTGCATGATCCGCATAGCTTGTACTAATCGTGTATGAATCATGGTATTCATAAATTTGAAAATAAGAACGAGTATGTATAGGAATGTCTTATGTAAGCACGTTTATGTTTACGCATGTATGGGACCCACGTAAGCGAATCCCTCAGATTCCGCTCGCTCCACGTAAACCCAATGCCTTTTGTCTGTGTTGACCTAGTATAACCAAAGCGGTAGTGGTGGAAGAAATGGTGTAGAGCAGAGGTAAACAACCGAGTGAGTAAAATATGTGGCTGAATAAAACAACACGTGTCCAGGCTAAAAGCAAAAAAAAACATTCTATTGGTAAGGGAAGACGTGCAAAAGTGGACGTTGGATCAAAAAGCAACGACTGAAATGTGTAAACTGTTTATATCGACGGTAAATGTTATTATATATAATAAAACTATTAAATTAATTTGACTAATTACTATTCTTTTTATCCACCTCTCTTTCTTTTTTTATTTACTTTTTGTTTGCTTTTCTTTTCCAGATATTTTTAGGTTTCTTTTTTTTTCTTTTCTTATGTTTATTTTATACTTCCAATCTAACCGTAAATTACGACCCCGTTGAGAAGCAAGATGTTAAATACTAGTTTTAACATAATTGCTAAATGAGTGTTTATAACTATATACTCTACTTTTGTCTACAACAAAAACATTTTAAACGCGTCAGTGAAAGTTGAAATCAAACCTTCATTTTTTTACTCATCTATTGATGTAAGCTTCCAATTAGGTATAATGAGATGCTTAAAATAGGTTTTTGTAAGATATATAAAATTGTTATGAATATATTTATTATTAATGTGGTTATCAACACCTAAAATAGATTAGGCTTGCTCCACAAGTTTTCCTATATTATATATAGTCTCATGTATCTCTTGTAATATACACCTCAATCAATAAGATTAATCTCTTTCTCCATATTGTTCTTTATATTCCTTTTGCTATTAGGTTAGTTTCACAACACGTTATCAGCACGACAGTGCTCACTTCAAAACCCTCAACGTATCCAAAGCCCTTGAGGTATTTGGTATGAAAAACCACGGAGATACCTGCTGATAAAAGAAAACAATAGTGGTCCGTTGCTCCTCCGGCTCTGTTGGTTACTACATGTCATTCCAATGATTTTAGGTATGTAAATCACAACCGCTGACGATAT
Source organism: Helianthus tuberosus (assembly GCA_030545235.1). Classification (NCBI taxonomy): domain Eukaryota; kingdom Viridiplantae; phylum Streptophyta; class Magnoliopsida; order Asterales; family Asteraceae; genus Helianthus; species Helianthus tuberosus. The sequence continues at coordinate 71,405,257 of CM060447.1, read as the reverse complement.
AGTTTTCAAAATATGTTTTCTATTTATCTACCAAAAAAAATTAAAGATTTTGATTGGTAATGGATCGCTAAGTGGGACGGTGATGGTTTAATTATTTTCAAGTTCAATAGTCGAGTTGTATCAATCTTAGTGCAGTAAGCTTTTCGTCCATGCACCCCCACTACAGGAAAAACAGAGTTTTAGCGGCGACAATTGTCGTCGCTAAAAGTACCATTTGTCGCCGCTAAAGGTATTAGCGGCGACAGGTCGCCGCTAAAGGGTCGCCGCTAATGCTCCGTCGCTAAAGAGCAGGTGTCGCCGCTAAAGATGTCGCCGCTAAAGGTTCTTCACTTTTAGGGGCGACATCTTGATCTTTAGCGACGACATTTGTCGCCACTAAAAGTCAAAAATAGTAAAAAAAAATCCATTGTATTGCTATTTCCAGTTTTCTAAATACATACCAAAGTCCAAACCGTTGATAGTTTCGTACATCTGAAAGCTAATTAAACAGGTCATAATCCTGATATTGTTAGCTAATTAATCTTTTCCAAAGTACATCTGAAAGCTAGACATGAAGTTTGGGTTCCGCGCAAATTAATTTTCAGTCGAATAAAAACTATAACAAAATAAATGTTCCATAAGTCTATATGATTAAGATCCCTCAAAATGTAGTTCAACAATGCTACAAAATTTTGGTAGATTTTTACAATCATACTTGTTGCTTCTTTTTCTATTTTGGCCCAAACTCTTTGCCTTTCCTCTTCTGCCCTTTAGCCTGATCATATCAAAAACAAAAAATTATAAACAAATAGAACCTATAACAAAAAGCTGGATAATATTTACGAAAGGGCAACGCATACGTCTGCAGAAAAAGTCTTGAGGGGATCTCCGGCTTTTTTGGATCGGGCTTTACGACCCCTGCCGCTGTTATTGTTGTTATTTCTTCCCATAGCGGCTCGGGTGAGCTTAACAAATTTGCTAGCTTGTTGAGTTGTCGGGTCCAGCAGATACTCAGGCACGTCACGTAGATGAGGCGCAGGTGCTTTCTTGCTTAGAAGCTTGTCATGCTTCAGAAGATCTTTCAAGTAAAAAAAATAATAACTTTTCAGAGATCAAATTAATATAGGTTGTCGTGCTTAGAAGCTTGTCATACCAAAGTCCAAACCAATTATAGGTAAATTATTGATTTGAGTGATACTTTGGCTCTAAGTCTAACATGTCACATGGGTTAAATTTTGATCGGTTATAATGGAAACATATCAAACGGGTCAAAAGTCACCCAAAATGTATTTAGAATGCATAAAACTTCCTAAACCGTTGTATTTAAATCATATCTTTATTATATTAAAAACAGGTCGGGTTCGGGTTGACCCGTATAACATGAAACTCAACTATTAATAAGAGAGATCTCATCAGAATGTGATTAGTGGTCATTATAAATAGAAACCCTGTTCTATTTACCAGAACAAAACTATGAAGTGTTCATCAATTATTACAGTAGATGTTACTTACAGTTGAATCTCTTTTTGGGTATCTTGCCATTGTTGAGCGTGTAAAGAAAGTTTTTTACAGTATCAGCACTAAATCGAGCAGTATGCTGCAGTAAACAGAGATTAAAAAGATAGATTAAGATCAGTGTGGGTTGCATTATTGCTAACAAAGACATGAAAAACTGGAACAAAAAAAGCACCTGAACAACAACATAGTACTTTGAATTTTGGCGGTCACTGCAATCTGTAATATCAGATGCAGCTTGAGTATTTACCTGTAAGCAGCAACATGATAAAGAAAGTATTAATATGCAAAGGAAGCTATCAAGTTATATCGTTGTAATTATTTACTGTGAGCTTGAGAAGAAATTGTTCTTTGTCTATATTATTTAAGACGTTCAACTATTTGCTACTACATTTCCTATTTGTATTGTCTCATTTTGTCGTTGAAGTGTCATGTTATCTAACTACGTGTTCTGTAATATCGGATAGCTGCTATTGATTTGTATCATTCTTTAACTATTTTGCTGCAGTTGTACATGTTATAGTTTCTTCAGCCACCTGAAAAAGACTAAACTCGTTTAAGCCCAACTCGTTTCGAGCCGAGCTTGGCTCATTTGCACCCCTACTCAAAAGCATGTTTTTTTTTCAAAAACTAGATTGCAAAATGAAACAAGGTCCAAATTAAATGACAAGGTAAAATGAAAGATCAAGTTAACTTTCCGCATCTGATCATGATTTAGCAACTGATTTCGGCTTATTATGCTAAATAAAATGAAACAGAGAGTGATATCATGATAATAAAAACGACCATTCCATTCCAGGTGTAGAAAGCTGAGTTTTAAGAACTTAAATCTCTATACTCAACCCTATGATTTACAACCCTATGACTTACTATCTAACTCTTTCTTTCAAAAGAACAATTCAAAAAATACAGAAAATAATAACAAATCCAAATCGATAACAATTAGCAAACGATCAAACATACCGAGATCCCAAACTTGAAACTTGTTGTTATATTGCACCGTCTCTACATTAAACCCGGACACTGCACAGAAAAAACTCCACATCAGCCCACACAATCAATCAACAAATCCAATCAAACATAAACAAGAAACAGAACCAACTTGGAATAGTGGAGACAACTTCGCCCATTTGAAGCCGATCTAAACACCAATTCAACACCAAATCAACAACCATTACAAAACTTAACTAGCATAAAATATCAAATCCATTAAAAAAAACAGAGATCATACAAAGTATAGTGGTTTCGCCAGCATTGTCAAGCCCTAGAACAAGAATTCTAGCTTCTTTGTTTCCGAATGACTGTTGATTTGTATTTATGAGTGATGAGGATAACAAAGCAGGTGATGGACACAAAACCGACCCCAGAGCAAAAGATACACCCTGCAACAACAACATTGAAACCAGAAATACACAGCAACCTAATACACTTGACACCAACCTAACCCAACCCGGTTTGACTTTTTTAAGCTTCACTCCAAACCAGTTTGAACCGGGTTCGGGTTCAAACCCTAACCCAATTGTGCACCTCTAACTTCAACTCGTCTCTAAACCTATTTATTAAAAAAAATGCAGCAATTAAACTCTGATTTAAGTCAAGAACAACACAATAACCTGCTATACTACATTTAATTACAGAAATTTGACATTTTAACTCAATAAATTTGTGTAGATAATACAAATCAGAGACAACTTGGCTCGAACTTAAGAAATTTGGGTAGAAATTTGAAAATAACCTACTATACTGTAACACCCCGAAAACGGCCTTGGTAATTAAACCACGTTAATAGTAAAGACGGGTAAAATACCTTTAGTGTTAAAAATTTACCCGGTAAATATTAGGATTTAAATAACTAATCCTAATAATAAATAAAAAGTGAATAAAAGCTTTTAAGAAATAAAAGCTTAGAAGGCCCGAGTTAACGGGACCTAAAATAAACTTAGTCATAAATATTCCTGAACCCGCTAAGTTAACTAGGAATATTAAACCTAGTTAATAAGTGGGAATATTATTGAAAATAATCAGGTTGTGATCTAATTAATAACTAACCAAACACGAGGGACCAAAGCCGGGTAACTTGAAATGGAAATTATAAACTTAAAATAAAACACAAAAACACACACACAAGAGTGTGTGCGTGCGTGAGAATGGCCAGGAGAATGCTCTTAGAGAGCTCAAACCCTAATCAACACAATTTCATCAAATTGAAGGGGTAAATCAAGTCCAAATCAAAATCCGAGTATGAATTAGTGATCTCCATTGAAAAAGGAGTCACGAGGTATGTAAATTTCTTGGAAAATCTCTAGTTGAAATTCTGAGCAAACCTAGAGAATTCGAATCTAAGCTTGCATGTATGTTGTTTGGATGAAATTAGGGATGAAACTATGTCTAGTAGTAAACCCTAGCCATGTAATTGTTGAATTGATGTTCATAGTTGTGAATTCATAATCATACACTCATGTGTCAAGTGGGTTTTGATTATGTAGAAAAGATGATAATATAGTTGTGTTAGAAATCATCATAAGTGATAGTAGATGCAAGATACTTGAATAAATTGCAAGTTTGAGTATTTGATCATACATGATAATGGTTGAATCTTGATGTTAATCTTGGTAAAAATGACTAATTATGAACTAGTTAGCAAATGTGTAGAATCATGCCCATTAGGTGTTTGTTAAAATGCCTAAATGAGAACTAAGTGTTGATAATGTGCCTAATTGAGTCTTGTGAACTTGATAGTGCAATCATATGTGTTAATTGGTGATTTGACTTTTAAATGGTCAAACCGACCATTAATAAGATCGAATGGTAATTGTGATAGAAAATATGTAAGATGGAATAGTCATAATTAATGATGACTAATATAACCGTCTTACGAATTATGATGATAGTTTGACGCTTGACAAGCTAGGTGGAGGCTTGGAAAGGAAGCGGGTCAAACAAAGCAAGAATGAAGGAAAAGCGTAATTCGGATGCAAGGTAAGTATAGCTTACACTAGTCTTAAATTGTGGAATGTTTTCTTATCATATAAATTATGAATGAGAGATCTAAACAATTGAAGTATGATGTTCCGTCGTGTAGTCGAACGGAACAAGAAAATCAAAGATGATAGAAACCATAATAATGGTTAAAAAGAAGTAAATCGATAAATTGGTCATATTATGTCGAAAGAAATACACGGTTTATATTTAAAATTTCCGTACGGTGTTAAACGGGAAGATTCATGTAGTGGAGATGATAATAAATATCATTTCGCAAAGATAAATGGTCAATTCGGCCAAACGGGTCAAAAGGTGTAGACAACACCTTTTGACTATATAGACTAATGATTCTTTCGTCGAGTTATATGTTTACAGGAATAGATATCCAATGGATGTTCGCATCGTTCTTAATTAGCGAATATAAAGCAAGGTATTAAAATCGGGTCTATTTGTTGATCCGAGCCAGGTACGCATGTTTATGATGTATGCAAAAGTGCTAATTGGGTCGAATAATTGATGATAGTCCTTCATTGTAAAAAGAAGGACCAAAATCGACCAAAATGCCCTTGTAGGCTAAATTGAACAAACAACTCTTAGAGGTTGTTTGGAAAGGAGTCTTATGATTAAACAAAAGTTTAGAACGAGTATAGGTAGTGAAAGATGTAATTCTTGGGCTAAAAGACCCCATATGAGTCTTTGCCGTAAAATGATATTTCAAGGGAAATAAATCCGGAACACATAGATATCTACTTTAAATCCAACACACATTTAGTTGTGATGGGAGAGTACTAGATAAGAAATATAGGTTACAACGCTAGATTTGAATAAAAATGAAATTTGAGTTTAAAAGTGCTTAAATTATCCTTAACGGGTCAAAATAAGCATACGAGTGAAAACGGGTTTAAATTGTGTAATAAACCTATGAATAGAACCTAAAATGGTAAGTAATATTAAATTCAAGAGTCGTATGTGATATAGGAATCAAACAAATACGTTTGTTTGATAAAACCGCGAATGGGTCAAAAATTGGTAAAAAGGGAAATAAGCCGAAGACTTGAAAGTCTTAAATCTTGTTAAGTCGGATGTCGTATTTTAACTCCAAATGATGGAGAATCAAATTACAAACATGTAGGAAGAAACGGTAGGTTAAACGGATAAGCGGTTTGAAAGATACGGAAGTTCTCGTATCAGAAACGGTAAAATTGGAAAGCTGGAATGCAGGGACCACCGTAATTTACGGTCCCACCGTAAATTACGGTGGACATGAAAAATGCTACGGTGGAACCCCCCTGATTTACGGTGGGGAACTAATATCCAGGTGCCACCGTAAATTACGGTCCCACCGTAATTTACGGTGGTGGTCAGGTTTAAACTTTTGTTTTGTGTTATCGATTGTTCTTGGACTCGTTTAGATGCGTTTTAAATACCTTATGACTAAAGCATTTCATGTTTATGAAATGTAGGTACTTTCTGGGATGCCGGAAGACGATCAAGCTCAGCGAAGAACCGAACACCATAAAGACACACGCTTCCGCACTTTGACACATTGTAAATTTTAAACAACGAATTCAACCACGTTATGTGGAATAACCTATGATTTATAAAAGTTTTAATAAACCCGTATTTATATAGCATGTGTAGTCTTAACTACACATCTAATCGTTGGTATTTACATATTAAATAACTAGGGTGTTACAAGTTGGTATCAGAGCACTGGTTTAAGAGATTCAAGTATGGTGGGGAGAACCATGCTTGGACTTAAACCTTACGCTCTAGATAAAGAATAGTGTTCGGTTCGAGGCTTGATCGCAAATCCGGTAGGTACAGGTATGTTAAATGGTTTAGCATGTTAAAGTGTTGTAAACAACACATAGGGCTACCGTGTGATACACGTTAACCCAATTGAAATGATTGATATAGTTGACGAAAATACGTGCATTGACGCGTGTAGTAGAAAAAGCCTTGTATTAGAATACGGGTGATTACTGAAGTAAATGTTACTAACTCTTGAGAATGTTTTAATTGAAGGACACTCGCGTTTGAAGACGACGAGAGTCAAACGAATTGTGGATATGATGATGGAATGGTCCGAGATATGACAAGAAGAGCATGCTCATTAAGGACCTAAATTGCGTAATGGTCGCGAACAAGGCTAATAGCAAGAAAAGCCCGTTAGGGCAAGCATTTACCAGGTGCACGTTTAAATTATTGCATGAATATAAACATGCAACCAATATGTAGAAACTGACAGTTGCAGATTTAGATTGAAAACTTGGACAAACCTGAATAGAATACCTATCCAGGATATTGTTTCCAAGAGAAATAAACAGAGGTATTACTTACATAGGGCGTGATGTGAAAACTATAAAAAGGTCGTGTATGTCATGTGTTAATCACTTACTCTGGCCAAGTAAGTAGTGACATATGATACCACGAGTTTCTTATAGCGGACACATTTACATCCGATGTAGTAAGGGCGGAGTAAATGGGACTAATTAAAAAAAAGTACCCAAATAAATCAGATAAGCAAAATATTTGATAATAATGTAAACGCACAACCGAGTGACTGAAGCGTATTACATCAGGAAAATGAGCCCGAGCGAAGGGACAAAGAAGCAAGTAAAATGATTTAGACAAGTATTGGGAGGGAGTGTACTTACACTCGAACCCATAAAACGCAAGCAAGTAAAATGATTTAGACAAGTATTGGGAGGGAGTGTACTTACACTCGAACCCAGAAAACGCAAACATGAAAAATGATTTAGACAAGCAATGGGAGGGAGTGTACTTACACTCGAACCCGGAAAATGCAAATATGTCCCTTAACGGGTCAAAGTCATGGATTCATAAAGAATTCGATAGTATATGAAAGCGAGGAATATCGCTAAGTTAATTAAACTAGTGGAAATAACGAGATTACGTTATTTCCAGTCGCATTATGTCATGTAAGATACGTAGATGATTAATAACCAAAAGAATATTACCATACTTTTCTGGTAATACTAACAATCGGTTAAGATATGAGAAATGCTTAATTGAATATCGAGAGCAAATACATGGAGTTGAACTCGATAAATTAAGTAAGAAAAGGTTTCGAGGACGAAACCTCTTTAAGGGGGGTAGACTTGTAACACCCCGAAAACGGCCTTGGTAATTAAACCACGTTAATAGTAAAGACGGGTAAAATACCTTTAGTGTTAAAAATTTACCCGGTAAATATTAGGATTTAAATAACTAATCCTAATAATAAATAAAAAGTGAATAAAAGCTTTTAAGAAATAAAAGCTTAGAAGGCCCGAGTTAACGGGACCTAAAATAAACTTAGTCATAAATATTCCTGAACCCGCTAAGTTAACTAGGAATATTAAACCTAGTTAATAAGTGGGAATATTATTGAAAATAATCAGGTTGTGATCTAATTAATAACTAACCAAACACGAGGGACCAAAGCCGGGTAACTTGAAATGGAAATTATAAACTTAAAATAAAACACAAAAACACACACACAAGAGTGTGTGCGTGCGTGAGAATGACCAGGAGAATGCTCTTAGAGAGCTCAAACCCTAATCAACACAATTTCATCAAATTGAAGGGGTAAATCAAGTCCAAATCAAAATCCGAGTATGAATTAGTGATCTCCATTGAAAAAGGAGTCACGAGGTATGTAAATTTCTTGGAAAATCTCTAGTTGAAATTCTGAGCAAACCTAGAGAATTCGAATCTAAGCTTGCATGTATGTTGTTTGGATGAAATTAGGGATGAAACTATGTCTAGTAGTAAACCCTAGCCATGTAATTGTTGAATTGATGTTCATAGTTGTGAATTCATAATCATACACTCATGTGTCAAGTGGGTTTTGATTATGTAGAAAAGATGATAATATAGTTGTGTTAGAAATCATCATAAGTGATAGTAGATGCAAGATACTTGAATAAATTGCAAGTTTGAGTATTTGATCATACATGATAATGGTTGAATCTTGATGTTAATCTTGGTAAAAATGACTAATTATGAACTAGTTAGCAAATGTGTAGAATCATGCCCATTAGGTGTTTGTTAAAATGCCTAAATGAGAACTAAGTGTTGATAATGTGCCTAATTGAGTCTTGTGAACTTGATAGTGCAATCATATGTGTTAATTGGTGATTTGACTTTTAAATGGTCAAACCGACCATTAATAAGATCGAATGGTAATTGTGATAGAAAATATGTAAGATGGAATAGTCATAATTAATGATGACTAATATAACCGTCTTACGAATTATGATGATAGTTTGACGCTTGACAAGCTAGGTGGAGGTTTGGAAAGGAAGCGGGTCAAACAAAGCAAGAATGAAGGAAAAGCGTAATTCGGATGCAAGGTAAGTATAGCTTACACTAGTCTTAAATTGTGGAATGTTTTCTTATCATATAAATTATGAATGAGAGATCTAAACAATTGAAGTATGATGTTCCGTCGTGTAGTCGAACGGAACAAGAAAATCAAAGATGATAGAAACCATAATAATGGTTAAAAAGAAGTAAATCGATAAATTGGTCATATTATGTCGAAAGAAATACACGGTTTATATTTAAAATTTCCGTACGGTGTTAAACGGGAAGATTCATGTAGTGGAGATGATAATAAATATCATTTCGCAAAGATAAATGGTCAATTCGGCCAAACGGGTCAAAAGGTGTAGACAACACCTTTTGACTATATAGACTAATGATTCTTTCGTCGAGTTATATGTTTACAGGAATAGATATCCAATGGATGTTCGCATCGTTCTTAATTAGCGAATATAAAGCAAGGTATTAAAATCGGGTCTATTTGTTGATCCGAGCCAGGTACGCATGTTTATGATGTATGCAAAAGTGCTAATTGGGTCGAATAATTGATGATAGTCCTTCATTGTAAAAAGAAGGACCAAAATCGACCAAAATGCCCTTGTAGGCTAAATTGAACAAACAACTCTTAGAGGTTGTTTGGAAAGGAGTCTTATGATTAAACAAAAGTTTAGAACGAGTATAGGTAGTGAAAGATGTAATTCTTGGGCTAAAAGACCCCATATGAGTCTTTGCCGTAAAATGATATTTCAAGGGAAATAAATCCGGAACACATAGATATCTACTTTAAATCCAACACACATTTAGTTGTGATGGGAGAGTACTAGATAAGAAATATAGGTTACAACGCTAGATTTGAATAAAAATGAAATTTGAGTTTAAAAGTGCTTAAATTATCCTTAACGGGTCAAAATAAGCATACGAGTGAAAACGGGTTTAAATTGTGTAATAAACCTATGAATAGAACCTAAAATGGTAAGTAATATTAAATTCAAGAGTCGTATGTGATATAGGAATCAAACAAATACGTTTGTTTGATAAAACCGCGAATGGGTCAAAAATTGGTAAAAAGGGAAATAAGCCGAAGACTTGAAAGTCTTAAATCTTGTTAAGTCGGATGTCGTATTTTAACTCCAAATGATGGAGAATCAAATTACAAACATGTAGGAAGAAACGGTAGGTTAAACGGATAAGCGGTTTGAAAGATACGGAAGTTCTCGTATCAGAAACGGTAAAATTGGAAAGCTGGAATGCAGGGACCACCGTAATTTACGGTCCCACCGTAAATTACGGTGGACATGAAAAATGCTACGGTGGAACCCCCCTGATTTACGGTGGGGAACTAATATCCAGGTGCCACCGTAAATTACGGTCCCACCGTAATTTACGGTGGTGGTCAGGTTTAAACTTTTGTTTTGTGTTATCGATTGTTCTTGGACTCGTTTAGATGCGTTTTAAATACCTTATGACTAAAGTATTTCATGTTTATGAAATGTAGGTACTTTCTGGGATGCCGGAAGACGATCAAGCTCAGCGAAGAACCGAACACCATAAAGACACACGCTTCCGCACTTTGACACATTGTAAATTTTAAACAACGAATTCAACCACGTTATGTGGAATAACCTATGATTTATAAAAGTTTTAATAAACCCGTATTTATATAGCATGTGTAGTCTTAACTACACATCTAATCGTTGGTATTTACATATTAAATAACTAGGGTGTTACATATACTACTCTTAACTCAAGAAATTTGTAAATATATAAACTAATTAGAGACAATTAAAGGAAACAAGATTACCTGTGGTGCGACGGCGCAGAGGAGGTGGACCTGCGAGGCGGTGCGGCGGCGCAGAGGAGGTGGTCTGGCCAGGTGGTGCGGCGTCAATTGAGGGATTGGAGGAGGAGGCGGCAGTAGTGTGATTTGGGAGGGAAGGAGCGAGTCTATAGCTCGCCCAAGGTTTTAATAACCTTTGAAACATCAACCGTCAGATTGCCTTTTGATCGAATGGCCAGGAATTGATTTAAAATAGTGGACACGGATAGGGCCTTTAGCGGCGACTTTTCGGGAGTCGTCGCTAAAGGTGTCGCCACTACTGCTGAAATTTCTTGTAGTGCCCAATAAGCGAAATAATAAAATATATTGTTTTTTTATAATTAATTAAGGAAGATGGTATGTATGGTTTCTTATAAATATGAGAATGCATCAAATTCATTATTGGTCTTTTCGGTTATTATCTTAAATCGGTGAAGATAAACTACTAATATGCTTATGAGTTTTCCTCGGAGTTCGTTTTCTTTTAAAGAATTAATAATATATTAATATGCACATTTTCAAATATGGTATTTTCAATAAATTACAACTTTAGGTCTAAGTTTTAATTTAATTTGAATACATTCCTTTATAATATTTTTAAACGAGCTTGATAGAAGATTTAAATTAGTATTCATGATTATTTAATTAATTACAAGTAATATGCGATAAAACTTCTATCATTAATTGATTAAGAATATGCATAATATTTTGTTATGCCATCCAATTTTGAATTTGAAAGTCAGTATATATTTACAATCAATAATCAAAGATAGCTTCCTTTTAATCTGTTTTATGTGATATATCTAGGGATTTATATAATTTATAAATTCTTATTATTATCTGTTTTCTTGACATCTTTGTATTAACTGGGGTTTTGTTTATTCTATGATAATTATCGTTTATATGCATGGATTGAATATATAAATATTTCTCTAGCAAAAGATATGGTCCTAAATTAGGATTCTTGGGATTTTTTTAATTAGCTGGAACAATTATCAATCATATTTGTTTTGCTATGTTATGTTTTAAAGCCTTGGAAGAAAAATATCTTGCTGCTATATGTATTTATCTCTAACCTAATTAAACATTAATTTCGTTTTTTTTTAATCCCACGATAGATATGGATCTATTTTCATACGTGGCTTGTATAAGATTTGAATATATACCAAATTTTAGTGTGAGCTACTAATAATATAGTACATATACAATAAAAGATATTTGATACACTTAGAAAGATTTAACAATCTATATCTATATTTATGGATAATCATTAAGTTTGAATTTATACGTATGATCCCTAACTTTATTTATTTTATCATGATAACTTTATTGGGTTAATAATTTGTAAGTTGTATAATACGTGAACATGTTAAATATGTGAGGTAAAGACGTTTTTTTTAATTGACAAGTTATAAAGAGAATGAGAACTTTGATAGTGGTATTTATTATAATAAATATTTGTATATATAATATACGTATGACAGGATAATACATTAACCAAGATGTCTCTTTGCTTATAAGAGATTAAAAAAGCCATAACAATTTATTATAACTCATTTTATACGGTGACATTATAGAACATCAGGTGTTATATAATTTTTACGTATGCATTTTATCTGCTATTATTTATTTGTTAGATAGCATAGAGCAAAACAACTAAACCAGAGTTATGGTTTATTATCACTGTCATGAAAGAATATTAATGTGTTTAGATATGACACCTAAAGTGTAATACTCTCTGAATCTCATTATAATTTGTGAGAGGTTGATATATATTTTAGACGACAATTCTTACATGACTCGGTTATGTAACTATCTCTCTAGTTATATTATGTGGAAAGAAGAGTATTTATAAGGAAAATTAGATAAAAGATTTCCATTTGTCACACCTAAGATATGTTCCTAATGTAGCAATATCATTAAGAGAGTATGAATAGTTTGAAAAGGTTTCATACCTGTGTTATACCCGTGTGATTGAGTAAAGAATGAAAATGAAAATCCATGATAGTTTTCAGATTTTTCTTCTTCCCTGAAGTAAATGTGATTACATATTGATCATTGTAAAGGTAGTGATCATGGAGACAATTGGGAAACTTGTAATGATGGTCATGTTAATAATGAGATAGACCACCAAAAAATGGCAACTAAGGATTGATTATATAACATAATGGTGTGAACTTTGAAGTTATAATACATTCTCTTGTATCTTACGTTTTGTATTACATACGTGCAAATAATATGTATACGATCTTAAACCAGAAGTCTATGGATCATATTTATTCAATTAGTTGGCATGATCAGTAGACCACACCGAGTCATTGATGATGTGAAACTTAATGAGGAACATTAGCTTATTCCTAAAAATTAAACATGTCATGTTTGCTTTCAAGAAAAGTTAATTATTTACCAACCAAAGTAGGGTGTGAATCCCTAAATATCCTGGAATGAATAAAGGATTTATATCTAAACATGATACCATTTAGTGTTTTTTTTTAAATCGATGCATCGTCTAAATGGTTATCAAATCCACAACCTGAAGTTTGTGTGATTGTTGCTTAGCTAATGTGATAGCAAGCATATTATTCCAGATTGTTATTAATGATTATTGGAATAATTGTTGAACATCGTATAGCTTATGTTTACATAAGAATTTCTTTGTTGAGACGATCACTAAATGTTCAAAATTGATTGCAAAGCAAATGATCATAAGAGGAACAACTCATTTGGGTACATGTGATTTTACATGTACAACAGTAATTCACATCAAGCCAACAAGTCATAATACTTTCTCCCCGTATCGTTGGTTTTTGGTCAGGAACCAAAGATGTCCCATCAAAGATTTTGGTTGTGCGACATATGTTGAAATTGATCCACCATGATGCACAAAAATGAGACCTTAAAAAGTGGTTGGGAATATATGATAATGAATAGAATCATTGACGAGATATTTAATTACGGCTCAATTATTTGATATCCATATCAATGGATTAACATTCCCAACATCAGGGGGAGATAAAAAGCAGTTGGAAAAGAAATGAGTTGGTATGAATTATCATTGATCCTAAAAAACTAAAAGTGTGAACCAGAAGTTCAGATAATAACTCAATTACAAAGATTAGTGAATCTATTACCAGACACATTCGTTGACCTTAAAGAAGTGATTTATATCACATATGCCAACTGCTAATGCTCCAATTAAGATGAGTGTCCCAGAAGGACAACCACATATTTGTGATGGGTCTATTGCACGTCTAATGCGTGGTAGACTAATCGATTCCAATAATAAAATTCCTCGAAAGTTGGAGCAAGTAATTAAGATGGTCAAGTCGGGGTTATATTAATAGGGTCTCCTGAAGAGACATTAGACATGATGGTTCAAGAAGAACCCCAGGTACCTGAAAATAAAGAGATCTCATTATATTGTATCATGTCTATGAAATATATGGAATCGAAACAAAATCGACGTCGTCATATTTTTGTATATAATATAGCGCTTGAAATGATAAGGATCAAAATTTAAGATCTGCCTATGAGAAATGATTGGCCAAAATGGAAAGGCGCAAATGAGGCAGAGTTTAATTCTCTATTAAAAATGGAAAGTTTTCGGACCAACAGTCCGTATAACTGAAGTTGTAAAACATATTGGATATAAATGGGTCTTTTATGTGAATCATGAATTGAAATCAAATTAAGCAATATAAGACAAAATTGGTGGCACAAAATATTTGCAAAGACCCATGATTGATGATGAGGAGACACATTCTCCGGTGGTGGATGCATTGACTTTCCAATATCTTATTAGTCTGGTAATATAAAGAGAGAATTGACATGCGTATTAGAAATGTTATGTATCATTTTGATACTGAAAATTTACATGAAAATCCTTGATGGATTTAAATTGTCAAATTTATGTATATACTATCGAATTGAATATAACTAGAACTCTGCATGAGTATCCTAAAGCAATTGAGTGCTTAGAAGGTTAACTGAAACATTTTATGAATGTAATTTTTGTGCACCAATAAACATACATAGAAAAACCTTGTGATTATAGCATTTCAATGTACAGTGTACAAGCATGGTACAATATGAATTTTACAAATGAAGCAAGTGTTTAAGACATCCTTGCATATAATATAGAAATCAATAAGGAGGTTTATGTAACAGAACTCCTAAAAAAGTATATGCACATACGTTGTTCAAAGTGAAAAGAAGTATATGAATGATGGTAAATACCTGAAGCATTGGTTTCAAAACCTCATGAATGTATCTTTATAAACTTAAAAAGATAGTATGGATAAAATAGTCGGGTTGGGTGTTGTACAATTCATGAGATATTCTGATAAAGAGCAATATGAGTTTGATAATATTATCCATCTTTATCAAAAGTCCTATCCTAAAGTTCACTATGATCGCAATTTAAAGTGATGATGTCTAGGCACCATCGAGAGAAACTGTCAAGATTTTAGAGGGGGAAATTCTTATTGACCCTGGCACAGTCTAGTTAGTAGTTACTACTCAACCTGCAGTTCGAGTATATTTGTGACCGTATTGTTATCCATCGATCAAACTACAACTAGAAGATGCTGGGACATTTTAGTATGGACAAAGCTCAACCTTAAAGTATGTTAAAGATTGTTCAGTCACTTGTTATAAGAATGACTATTATCATCTCGTACCAAAGTAGAGATTTTCAGTCTAGAAGTACCATAGTTATGCATATGTGCATTAATATGTTTTGCTAGATATGTATGGTTATATATCTTTCACTTGAGCTTATTGTCATGATATAACCTTTGTCAAGCGAAGAGACACTGGAATGAGTTCAAAGAAATATTTCAGGTATAAACGATATTTGATTATATTCTACTAACCCATCAAAACAAGTTTGGTTAGTCTTGTAGATGCAGGAATGTAACAAAACACAGTCGTTGACATATGATATTTTTTGAAAGGAGGCACCTAAAGTCTCGTTAAAAGATTATACAACATTGCTCAACATAAAGGATTGCACATTAAGGGATCGAGCAACAAATTATTGGCTACAAAAGCTTTCAAGGAAGATGGACACACGTCACTTAAAGGATACATGTTAAAACGAGAGGGAGACTTATTCAAGTTGCACTCTTTTTCCCTTGACTAAGTTTTGTCCCATTGGGTTTTCTTAGTAAGGTTTTTAATGAGGCAACATACCTGATCCTGAAGTATCAGGGGGAGATAATGCGCATTACACACTCCACTCTTTTTCCCTTAGCTATGGTTTTGTCCCACTGTGTTTTCCTAGCAAGGTTTTTTATGAGGCAGCATCAAGCGTATGATGTTGATAACCAAGGGGGAGTGTTATGAATATATTTATTATTAATGTGGTTATCAACACCTAAAATAGATTAGGCTTGTTTCACAAGTTTTCCTATATTATATATAGTCTCATGTATCTATTGTAATATACACCTCAATCAATAAAATCAATCTCTTTCTTCATATTGTTCTTTATATTTCTTTTGCTATTAGGTTAGTTTCACAACAAAAATAATTTATATAAACTGAGGTTTTTAGAACGTAAAGTTTTAAGTTCTACGTCATTTTTTATATTTAAAAAAGAAGGGTTATTTACATATATCCTCTTGCTAAGATCATTTATTACACATTTACTCAACCCTTAAAATCAATTAAATATTTTCTCTTCCTAAACCATATATATTACATATTTCCTCTTTTTAAACCATATAAATTACATATTTATCCATTTCATTAAAATCTCTCATATTAAATTCCTATTATACCCTTAATGAAGTTATTGAATTCCTATTTATTACATAATTACCCAACTTTAAAGTGAATTACATATTTCTTTTTCCTTGTTCAATAAATAGAATGTATATTTCTAAAATTTTATATGCAAGGTAAAACGAAATGGAATAGTCTTGCTTTATTATATTTGCAATACGGTTGTAAAATTATACATAAAACAACTTGCTAAATATATTATGAAATATGTGAGTAAATCATGTTTATGCATAAAAGATATTAAGTTGTCGATTTTCTTAGGTTATCACTTATCATAACGCAAATTTAACAAACATCTTTTGGTGTTATAGTATTATTATTTTTCTCCGTTTGCTACATCGTCTCCTTCTCCGTTCACTGTTGCTACTCCGGCTAATGGCTGGTGGTAATCATTTGGTAGCAATGACAACGGGTTATGGTATCGGGGATGAAGACCGCCATCCTCATTGGTCAGTTATTCATCATCCACCGCCATCTCCGACCAGGACCACCTGCCGTCGTCCGGGCACCACCGCCACTCACCGTTCCCTCCTCCATCGTCACTCCACAGCCGACCACCACCTTTCTGCCGATTTCCACCCATCATTGTCGTTTTCTTTTCCGGTGCTTATTGTTCTATGCTTCTGAATTTGACTCAATATCATTTTCTTTAATCTAAAAACAAACAAGAATTCAATCCAAGTTAGAACTAAATGATAAATACCACATCAAAAGTTGAAAAAAATGATCAAAGGAACAGCCATGTTAGCTCTAAAAACAAGGTTTTTTTTTTTTTTTTTTTTTTTTTTTTTACAATTCTAGCATTCTTTTTCTGCAATTTGACTTAAGAAACAACCATGGTAGCTCAAAACAATGGGTTGTTTGAAAGGAATTAAAAATAAAGGCAGTTAGGCAATTTCATGTAAGAAGGGGAAATATACAATTAATTTAAAAGGTTAGGTAAATATGTAACAAGACTTCTTAGCAGGAGAAATATGTAAAAATCTCTAAAAATAACGATACTGAAATATGAATTAAGAATAATTTTTAGTGGGGAAGTAGATGATAGATAACATAAGGTATCAACCACTGGCTCTAGCCCAGTGGCCAGCAACAATGAAGGGGAGAGCTTGGGGACTGAAAGGTCACCGGTTCGAACCTGAGGAGCGACCGAGTTTTCGAGTAACCGCTGCTTGAGCCTTCGGCTGGGCAAACCCACACCTATACGGATGTGGGGTGGTGAAGTTTCTCGGGGGACGCCAAGCCACACTCGCCAAGCGTGGGCCCGGTTAAGACAACATAGTCTTGGCTGAGTGGGGTGGTGGTCTGCTACCGATTTATCGGTAGTAGCGGCCTCGCCGTTTGTTGTGAAAGTCGCCGTCCAAAAAAAAAAAAAAAAAAAAAGATAACATAAGGTATCAATGATGAAAACATGCTTAAAAGCAAAACATACTCTATGTCCTAATAATGACATTCATTTCATGAATGCTTGGAAAAGTATCTTATTATTATTGTTATTACTACTACTATGTAGGGATGAGCAAATATATGGTACCGGTTACCGGTACCGAATTCATGAACCGAGTTGATTTTTAGTATTGATTCGGTACCGACATTTAGCATTTTAATAAATAGTGGAGGGTTCAAATGAGAAGAAATTCTTTGTAAGAAGAAAAAAGAAGAAATTTCAATCAATAGAAATGCTTCATTAGACTTCATTTAATATTTGTACTTAATGTAACTATAAGGGTATATTAGTAAACTTACATACATCATTAATTGGTAGTTTCATCTTTAATAACTAACTATATTAAATTTGTAACTTATTTTTAAGATATATATTTTTCACAAAAAAAAATTCATTTAAAGTGTAGGATAAATACGAGGCGTGTAAGATAAATTACGAGTTGTGTAGGATAAATTTTAATATGTGTAGGATAAATTTTGAAATGTGTAGGATAACTTTTGATGTGTGTAGGCAAAAATATTTAATGTGGAGGATTATAGTCTTAATGACTAATTAATTAGTCAAACATAATAATAAATGAGATGAGAAAAGAAAACTATTTAATGTTTTACAATTATACCCTTTTATTCTTTTTCTTCTCAATAAAATTTTCTTCTCAAATGAACATTCCCCTATATAAATAAATAATAACTAGTTATTAACATATCTAAACTCTTGTTAACATTTTAAATAAGAACATAACAAAACACCAAGATAAAACTTTTGATGCATTGTAATTCATTTCAGCAACCTCAAATTATTTCCAATGAAAACAAAATTGAAGAATAAAAAGATAAAATACTTACTTGAACACAATAAATCAAAACTAATATGGAAAAAAAACACTTGTAAATCAAAAATAAGAAACATACTTAAGAGAAGCAGTTGACTAATCCTATAACAAAACACATCATTTGTCTACTCAATTTAATACCTAATATGAGATATTAGAGTTCATGGTTCTTCAAAATTCATATCAAACTAAAAGGTTAGTTTGTAAATATACATAAAGTAAAGGGGGTAATGTGAAACTTGACTTTCTTTAAAAGCCTTCCATGGCAGCCTATCATAGTATTACACTATTACTCCTCCACTCCCCTCTCTAGTTCTTCTCGATTTGTTGAATACTCACTATCAGAAAAGGTTCCTAAACAAAAGATATTACAAAATTTTCTTCTGTTTAGATATCACAAAATTTTCTACACACCACACCGCACCAGTGCTCAAGCCGGTGCGGTTCTTCCTCAAGCCCAGCCCGGTTCTACTGCCGTGGTTCCGAGATCATTCTTCTGGGTAACTGTACCCATCCTTTTGTTTGTGGGGTACGTATTAGGCGCCCGTGCCTTCATCAACTTCGGTGAAGTGAAGGTGGAGAAAGTCGGCCTGAAGAATCCGGTGGTGAACCTTACCATCGACGGAAATTCCATAGCAACTTTAGCAGCCAAGATGCACAATTCGGCTGTTTTAACAAAAACTGGTTTCATTCACCCGGTTCCGGACACGGTGATTTTCAACCTCACCATGCGCGACATTGATGGGAACCGGGTGTCAGCATTTGCCACCGGCCCCTACAACGTCTTCGGGGCTCGAAACGAGATGAAACTCGTTTTTAAGCCCCTACAAAAACTTGTTTGCCATTTGCACTTTACTTCAAATCTCATATGAGCATTCTCATCCAATCCATCAAATTATACATACATTCCACTAAAAAACAACTCCTATATCAATATATTTCCACTAAAAACAAATAATTTTTCTCTCTCCTTTTCAATTAAATAATATTATCATCACATTTTTCTCTTTCCTTCACTCACAACCACTTTCAATATATATTAAAAAAATTATACTGGGTGAACAGTGTCCCCCCAAATATACAGATGAACAGTAAAATTTTCTCTCTCCTCCACTCACAACCACTTTTTTTACCCTTTACAATATAAAAACTCACCCTCACAAGTTTTGATGGATTGGATGAGAATGCTCTTAGATTGTTAGGTACGTTTGTTGTAATCTATATATATATATATAGGGTAGGGTTCCAGCGTGAACCTAATCCCATGCGTGAACTGATCTGGACCATTGATTTCCTTTTTAGTTGTTAAGGGTATGATTGTAATTATATAAAAAATTATATTTAAATTATTATTTTAATAATTGATTTAAGTTACATCTTTCCTATTTTAAATTCATTATCCACATTATCTTTTATTTCATTTTTATTTTTTAGATTTCACCACCAGAATTCGGATTATGATTTTTAAGATTCACGTAACCTTCATATTTCAACGGTATACACATGTGTACTTTGATATGAATTGAACAGTACACATGTGTACTCAGCATGGTACATATGTGTAATTAGCTACATAATACATACATATAAACAAAACTTGTAAACCTATTTTATATTAAGCAAATAACAATTTCCATAATGTTTGCCAAACCAAAAAAAAGATACAATTACAAGTTCCAGTTTCGTGAAAACAATAAACGCAACATAATCGGAAAAATAAAAAAGACATAGTCTTTTACAACTATTCGCCGCGTTGTATGCTGAATCATCCTTATCGACCAAGTAAACAAACATACGTGAATCATCCTTATCGACCTCATACGTGAATCATCCTTATCGACCTGCTATCTCCACTTTCCTCGTTTACGACGTCTCCTATAATAACACAAAAAACTCAGCAATTAGTCCTTTGCATAATTCACAAGTGTACATCAACAACTTTACACATTCAACACACAAAAAATATGAGATATCACAAAAACAGACGCTATACACATGTGTACATCGCATTAAAAACATAGCAAAACCAGAATACACATGTGTACAGCGCCTTAAAAACAGAGCAAAATCAGAATACACATGTGTACAGAGCCTTAAAAACCAGAGCAAAAATCAGAATACACATGTGTACAGCGCCTTAAAATCACTCGAAAAATCCTCTCACATTTTAATATGGAATACATGTTGCACCCAAATGTGTTTTAAGCTAAAATGGGATCGAGTATACTCACATTGATTGTGTTGCGATTTCTTGTAATAACGCACGACTAAAGATTGAGAAATTCCAAGAGAATGAGAACGATTATCCTAAACACATAACAGACTCATTACAAGTTGTAGATTAAATATAATCGCTAATGCTTACAATTTAATTAAGTATTATAATAGAATTTTTAATTATTCATGTTACTGATATATAAGGTTTTATGAACATGTAAACGGTTGATTCGACAGGTTATTACTGAAAAGGAATTGTATTGTTGGATCGTTGTTTGACCCGATTGAGTCGTTCAGAAGAGTTGTAAGTCCAGTTCAAAGGCGGAATCAGAGAACTAGACACCGAAACAGCTTGATACTTTAAGATCTGTCAATTATATTGCTTTTAACATCTATTACAACCTGACAGAAATTCAGCAGCACCTCGTTACAGATCTAAAAGTCGCGTACCAAATGAAACAACAAAGCACCTATTTATACTAGTGATGATTTCGCTTATGTGTACATGCCATAAAAGCAAAATCACTTGTATCTGATTTCGCTTTTATGGACATTGTTCATATAAGCGAAATCACTTGCTTAATCACTAAGTTTCGACTCTCAAACCTCGTGCACTGGATATTCTAACCTATCCTATTATAACACATGATACAAGACGAAGTCAATAGACGTAATGCACTAACAGACTCCCCCTCGGATATTGACGAAGTCTTCAATGACTATTCTCTGTTAAGACACCTTCTTCAGTCTTGATCATTCTGTCTTTTCTTTCAAGATGTAACATTGTAAGCATCCAACAATCTTTCTCTTCTCCTATCAGCTTCAGGCTCCCCCTTTCATCAAGCTTCCGTGCTTTGGGATCGACACCTAGCTTTCCATCTACAAGCTCCTCTTTGTTTCAAACTTGTCTTCAGACTCCCCCTTAGACTCTGCTTTCGGGATCGTAGTCTGGACTTTTCCTGCAATCACTCATACAACTATAAGTAACAGCATTTTAATCTTCCAGATATCGTAATCTGACAATTCAAACTCCTCAAAATCACTTCTCATGAATATGGCAGTTTCATCGAATCGTATCGGAAACTAGCTCTATAACAATATAAGCATCCAAATCCCCCACAGTTAATCATCCAAGTCCAAATTAATGACCTTGGAGATATCACAAACTGTTTTTGAATTTTTGATTTTAAAAACTTCAAGTTTCAAATGAATGAACTTGTTTTATTTTCAGAAACACGATCAGCTTACTTAGATTTTGAAACTCAGTACTCAGACATCAGTTGTCAAAAATAAAGCAGAAATCAAAATCTTTTTGTATTTTCTGAAAACATAAAGTAGTAAAGAAATATGTACAAACATATTTACAGACAATATTTTTGTTAAAGAATGCGTTAGAGGATCATATCAGTTTATGACAAGTCACAAGTACCGTTGAGCTTAATTTCACTTTAAGATTTAAACAATTCACTTAGATTGTCGATATACTTGTCCACTTAAATTTTCATACAAATTTCAACTGATTCAGGATACGAATTATGTATATTAAGAACTTAAACCCATTCATGTGTCCCACCTCTTGAATATACTCCCATATCCAGATCCCAATATTCAGTCTTACAGGTGAGTATACTACAATGATATCTGTATATAAATTAGGTATGCGAGGGCCGAGGGATCTCAGGTCGATACTTCCGTATACGCAGAGAGATATCAGCTTCGACTTTACGGTATGTCCCCTTAAGAGGATCTTTTTGCTTACAACAGCAGCGACTATCAATTTTATTGTTTCATCGGCATGCTGAGGGTTTAATGCTATGTTTCAAGCATTGCAGAAAATATTATTCGAGGACTAGGTCAGAACTACCGTTCAGCAGAAGTCCCGGAATAATACCCCAGACATCATTGAGTATAAAGACCTAGTATATCAGATTATGAGACCTTTCAAACGAGATTTCAGGGGTTACCTATATATCCAAGTAGTGTTCCCCACGAAATAAGCAAGCGTGAAATTTATGTTTATATCCCGAAAAAGTTTACTAAATGTACAAAAACCTACCGACACATCCACGGTGAGATCGTTTAACACATTTAAACTTTCCATTTCTTTAGCATACTGTAACTGTCTACTGATATACTATCATTTCCTCTTTCTACGCAAAAACTCAATTTTTTGAATTTTATCATGTTTTTGGCTTTTTCAAATTTTCAAATGTTTTTGTATTTTCTAACAACAATTTTTCTCCCCCTAAAATGCAAAACCATTTAAAGAAAATTTGACAACCAATACTGATAGCTTTGTCTCGCCATCCATTTTCTGCTTCACATGCACTGATATGCAGAAAAATATAACATACCCCCATGATTTACAACCCATTGATCTTAACAGTTTGAAAACCGTGTTTCAATCTGATGAAAGTAATCATGTTTGTTCAGCCGTGAGGGTTTCGGCGTATTCAATCAACATACATTCAAACAAAATTAAAAACAACATATTTTTGGTTTTTTCAAATTTTAACAAACTAAAAACATATTTTTCGTTTTTAAATTTTTAGGATTTTGAAAATATTGTTTATTTATGTACAGAAAACAATCAAACTAAACTCCATGTTCAACCAAACCAGAGTTCAGCAACCTCTTCCTGTGCCAGGTTGCTCCAACTACCATTCTCACAATCTTCATCTTCGTTGAGCACCTGCACATTCAAACTTTATCAATCATTTGAACAATTTAGCCCAGGTCTGTTGGACCTTAGGCATTTCAACACAATAATGTTCATTCAATTTTGGAAACTCTTTGTCACTTAAAACGTTTTCAAGTTTGATTTCAACTTTTTCATCTTTTACCATCGTCACTTGTTTCTTAGCACTCCACATTTGACCTTTCGGAGTACCTCTTTTGTAAAAATTTGTCTCTTTTTGAACCTTTTGTTTTTTAATAACATTTTTAGGTTTCCAAAACTCTTGAGATTTTGTCATATCAACAGATGTTCTCCAACTTTGTGTTGTTCTCAATCTGGGTGTGTGAGAATTCCAGGTCTGTCTTGAATCAAACCTGTTCGGGTTTAATTTCCAATTTTGATTTGAAGCAAACTTGTTTGTATTGTACCTCCAAGTTTGTTTCGAATCAAATCTGGTTAACCTCGATTTCACATCCTCAGATTTCTGTTTTTCAACATCAACAGGCTTTGGATTTGGACACTTTCTTGCAACATGTCCAATTTGATCACACTTAAAACATACTTTCTTTGAAACATCCTTGGCCTGTTGTTGTTTCTTTTTCATAGCATCAAACTCATCATTAGACTGTCGTCCAAATTTGAGTTTTTCCTCTTCTTTCAAACTTTTCCCTTGAACAAAATTCATCTTTTGTTGCAAATTTGGTTTTTTACTTTGATTCCAATTCCGTTTCTTTTTATAACCCAAACCAGCCTTCATGTTTTTCTTCTTAAAACCAGGTTTGTTATAAAAAGATTTATGACCTTTACCAGCAAACTTTGGAATCTCAGACTTATTAATTTCAACCATTTTAAAAACTTTATCAACCTTCTCTGAAATCACATTCTGAATCGGGAATACAACATCTAAGAATAATTTGTCTGATCCAATCATGGTATAAACCAATCCTTTTGAATCATCATTCAATTTTTTCTCGGATTTTGTGTTTTTCAGATAACCATCATAAAGATTTCCTTCATTTTCATCCTGTGATTCAGACTTACCTTTTGTAGACTCATCTTTCAAAACGCTTTCAACAACCTTACTTACCACCTCTGAATCATTAGCATCATCAGATTTGGAGTAAGTCACATCGATACTTTCAGGTAACTGGTCAGCTATGTTCAAACCCTTTGCCACCTTTTCCTCATCATAAAAAGTATAATTGTTTCTCAATGGTGGTGGTACCTGATGAAATTCTGAACCAATACCCTTTTTGCAATTTTCAGTATCTTTGTCATCTGGTGTGATGTTGAAAATGCGTTCGAGAATGTACGAAGAGTTATGATAACTTTGAAGTTTTGTAACAACCTTTTCTTTTTCAGCCAAGACTTGTTTAAGATTTGCAATTTCATCAAAACATTTGTTTAATTCAATTTGCTTTTCTTTAAACTGTCTCTCATACATTTCTTTGGTTGTTAAAGTTTCAGACAATCTTTGATCAAAACTTTTGACTTGGCTCTTCAAAGTATCATAAGCTTCTTGTACTCTCTGACTCGACCACTTTAAAGAATCATACTATTTTTGTAAATCTTGAAATTTCGATTCTTTTTCAACACAATCGACACATTTTGTAGAACACAGTTATCTATAAACATCATTATCCTTTTCAAGACCTTGACATTTCTGTGTCAAATTTTCAACTTTTAGTTTCAAAATTTCTTCTTTTTCAATCATTTCTTTACATTTTATTTTGAAAACATTTTCAAGTTTGCTTGTTTCAATATCTTTTGTTTTGATTATATCATCTTTTTCAGTACAGACTTTGCACATTTCTATGCAATTCCTGCACTTGTTTTCTTTGTTATCAAAGATTTCAACATTCGACAAATCAGAAGATTTTCTAACCTCAGTCTCTTTCAGAACCGGTTCTTCTGACTCAACTTTCTGATCTTCCTTCTTTTCTTCTTTCCGAGCTTCTTCATTCTTCTGCGTTTCTTCAGCTTTCTGTTCCTCTCCAGCAAGCTTTGCAACAGTCTTCGCTTCTTCAATCATCTTCTTCAATTCTTCTTCTTTTCTTTTCTTCAGTTCTACCACCTTCGGTAAACTTGCTTCAAAAACTTCTTTTAACTTGTTCATCAAATTTGGCAAATAGCTTTTATCAGAAAGCCTTCTTGTGTTGAAAGTGCCCTCACTTGGAAACACATTGGTTACAGCATCAAAATCCACTTTTGATGGATCAACTACTGGATTACCCTGTGGATCCATGTAACACTCTAATTCTTCATTCCATCTCTTGGCTCTTTGTGCTTCCTTAAATGGTTCAGACAATTTGCCAATCTCCCATCTTGCACTGTCTCTTCTCCACCAATTATCATGATCATCATTTGCAACAAATGCATATCCGACTGCATCTTCTTCAGGGCAAACTTGACTCCAGTCGTAACCTTCATCATCATATATAACTGCAAGAGCCCTTGATCTTTCTTCTGGTTGCTTTAATCTTGGTGGCTCAGACTTGTTCTGATGGTAAATCGCCTTCCTGTAGTAATCTTCATTGAACGGATTTTCAGAATCATCAGCAGCATACGCATTTCTGCACTCACGCTTAAAGTGACCTTTTTGTTTACATTTGAAACATGTCACCTTGGATTTATCAAATCCCAGTTTGGTAGATGGTCCACCAATTGACTTTCTCCCCGTTATCTCCATGAACCGCTGTGCCCGACGAACCGCACTGGCCATGCACCATCTGATATCCATTAGTTCCATCTCCTCGGGGTCTAATTGATCATAATCTTCTTTCGTCAAATTGGTATTGCCAATCTTCCCTGCAACGAGGCTTTCATACGATTCAAGTACAGATGCCAAGAAAACCATCTGTTGTTTTGCCGACTCTTCGCTGAAATTCTGCCCATTCTTCAGATCCACTGCGATATTACACTGGAATAAATTCTTTGAAGCAGATTGATCAGAAGTTGTTGAAGAAGATCCACTGTGAAAACCACTATGAAGACTTTCATTGTTCACTGATCTTGAGCTTTCTGCGGAAAATGCTGTTTTTGGAGACCCAGCCTGTGGTGAATTTCCTCTGTAGTAAAGCTCCACATTCTGCTGATAAGCTGGATTGTTGACTTTAGATCTCTTTATCTCCAACTCATGACTTTCAAGTCTTTCAATCAGCAAATCCACTTTCAAATCTTCAGGCTTGATAGTGTTCTTCAACATTAAAGCGAAGTATTGCCACTCTTGATCATTTGGTAATGAATCAAACAATTTATCCACCAGCTCCTCTTCAGAAGGTAAGATTTTGTGTCTGATCAGCTCCATTTTCAGATGTCCGAATCTCTCAATCATTTTACAAACAGACTCATTTTTCATACAATTGAATAAATCAAACTCTTTACGCAACAATTTCTTTTTGTTTTTAACAATTTCATTACTTCCTACACATTTTCTCTCTAACGCTTCCCACAAACTCTTTGAAGTCTTTTCTTGTTCGAGCAATGAAATAATATCCTCTCTTACTGACTGTTTGATCAATGTTATCATTCTATGTTCAGCCACAACATTTTTTATATCTTTTTCTGTAAAATCTTTTGCATCTATTAACTCTCCTCCCTCTTTTACTGGTGCAACGTATTCATGCGTCAGTTTTAACCAGCTTTCAGTAGCAAAAGCTTTTATCCAACCCTCAAATCTGTTTTTCCACCAATTATAATCTTCAACTTTCATTAACTTTGGTGGCTTCTGTTGGCTTTCGTACATGTTCTCGAATTTCAAATTCTCCGAAATCTCCTTTGAATATTCTTTCATCTCAGATCTTCTATCTGATGATTCGGAATTGAACGCGTTGTAAAAAGTATTGTAGAACTCTTCACCGTTGTTTGACATCTTCAAACACCTGACAGCATACAAACAAATAATCTATCGGTTAGAAAAATTTCCGAAATTTTGACCAACCGTAACAAATAAGTGCAATCAGCTTTAATAACCACAAAAGCGAAATCAGTCAAAATCCACAAAAGCGAAATCACTCAATATGACTGATAAGCGAAATCAGTCGATGTGACACAAAAGCGAAATCACTTTTTTCCGTATAAGCGAAATCACTTGATGTCCCTTTGAGCGAAATCACTTATGACCGTATAAGCGAAATCAGTAAACTGTCCTTATGAGCGAAATCATTAAGTCCACAAGAGCGAAATCACTTGTATCAGGTTGACGTTGGAGCGAAATCTCACTGAATGTGTGACACAAAAGCGGAATCTGACTGACACAAAAGCGAAATCATACTTATCATGTGACATAAGAGCGGAATCAACATGACTAATAAGCGGAATCACTGAATGTTCATATGAGCGGAATCAGGTTCGAAGCCATTTTGATCCATTTTTAGTCCGAATTTTTATATGAAACTTTCAAGGATTTATCTTTGTCCAATATTACACACTCTGTGAAATTTTGATCCGGTTTTGACTGATAAATTTTTCTGAAATTATGAAAGAAGGTGTAGAAGTCAGAATATAATCGAAATCAAGCTAAACTCTTCATCACTAGCTCTGATACCACTTGTTGGATCGTTGTTTGACCCGATTGAGTCGTTCAGAAGAGTTGTAAGTCCAGTTCAAAGGCGGAATCAGAGAACTAGACACCGAAACAGCTTGATACTTTAAGATCTGTCAATTATATTGCTTTTAACATCTATTACAACCTGACAGAAATTCAGCAGCACCTCGTTACAGATCTGAAAGTCGCGTACCAAATGAAACAACAAAGCACCTATTTATAGTAGTGATGATTTCGCTTATGTGTACATGCCATAAAAGCGAAATCACTTGTATCTGATTTCGCTTTTATGGACATTGTTCATATAAGCGAAATCACTTGCTTAATCACTAAGTTTCGACTCTCAAACCTCGTGCACTGGATATTCTAACCTATCATATTATAACACATGATACAAGACGAAGTCAATAGACGTAATGCACTAACATGTATTAAAACTAATACACAATGTTATTATTAAATGTTTAAGAAAAAAATAATAAATAAATAAAATAAGAAGAGTTATAAACTGTATGGAATGTATGGGTTTAAAAGGAAAAGGGATATAATTGTATTTGCATTAAAGTCTAGTTACTGTTAATGCTCATCTTCTCCATTTTATAAAAGAACACAAAAAAAAACGAACTGGAGCGAAAACATGAGTGGCCGGGTCGAACCCGTGACCACTGGTTTGTTTATAAAAAACCAACACCACTATATCAACTTTGTTATATTCTATCTTTTGTTTTTCTTAAAACGTGAAATAACTGGCATCGTCATCTAATTTTTTATCCACACCGAAATACCCAGTTAACCATTGATTTTAGTTCAATTCAAGGCTTCTTAGATTCTTGTAATAGTTTCTAGTATGTAATAAAAACAAAACAAAAAGGACGGAACAGAAGATTATACCGAACACGAAAGTTGGTAGCGGGTCGGGTTCCGTCGTAAACTCCGACGACTCTTCTTGTTCCGACGTATTCTTTCAGTGAGTTCGTGCGGCTTCTTTTATATAAAGGAAACAAAGATTAAAAGAACAGTAACTAAAGGAATGTACCAAAACGAAGGGAAGTGGTTCCGTCGTGACTTCGGGTTTCTCCGGTGAACTCCGATGCGCTTCGATGTCCGGTCGTCTTCTCCGACGGCGTCGGACTTCTCCGGCGAGTTATCGTGTTATCGAAACAGAAAGAGTGAGAGGATTTTTCGAGTGATTTTGATGGTGTCGATCTCATAGGGTCTCACATAGGTTGTATATATACTAATTCAAATTAAATCACATTTTAATTCTTGAAACTGATACAGAGATTTTAGGGGATTACAAATTAATTAGTTTACATATCTTTAATATAAAAGTTCCCTATTTTACCCTTTAGATTAAAATTTATATTAAATTTATTATACCTTTAATTACAATTGTGCCATTGATCTAAGATCTATCATCTACAAAATCAAGGGCTCAGATAAGTTCACGCAGTTCACGCTGGAGAAAATGTTCACGTTTGAACCTAATCCTATATATATATATATGGACATATATGATACACTCTTATATGGTATAGGTAAAATGTAAATAATGACGTACGTACGTACCAACCAAGATATATAGTTTTCATCTCCAACGGTTGGGCTAGTAGCATCGTGTCGAGCTTTGAACATGGGTTCGAAATCAGATTTCCTGGATATCCATCTTTGCATTCCCATTACCACCTCGTAGAGCTTAGCCGCAATGCCTACAAGTACCATCTAATCAATCAAACAAGTTAAAAGGACCATCGATCAGGTGGACATAATAAAAAGAAGACATACTGCTAATAAGTGTATCATATATGTCCATATATATATATATATAGATTACAACAAACTTACCTAACAATCTAATATGAGATTTGAAGTAAAGTGCAAATGGCAAACAAGTTTTTGTAGGGGCTTAAAAAAGAGTTTCATCTCGTTTCGAGCCCCGGAGACGTTGTAGGGGCCGGTGGTAAATGCTGACACCCGGTTCCCATCAATGTCGCGCATGGTGAGGTTGAAACTCACCGTGTCCAGAACCGGGTGAATGAAACCAATTTTTGTTAAAACAGCCGAATTGTACATCTTGGCTGCTATGGAATTTCCGTCGGTGGTAAGGTTCACCACCGGAATCTTCAGGCCGACTTTCTCCACCTTCACTTCACCAAAGTTGATGAAGGCACGGGCGCCTAATACGTACCCCACAAACAAAAGGATGGGTACAATTACCCAGAAGAATGATCTTGGAACCACGGCAGTAGAACCGGGCTGGGCTCGAGGAAGCACCGGCTTGAGCACTGGTGTGTTGTGGTGTGGTTTGCAGAGGAAAGAGGAGGCGGTGGTTTAGGTTTGAGACAAAGTTTTAATAATTGAAGAGAAGGAATAAATAAGAGGGTGGTGAAGTAGTGAACTGAAGAGAAGGAATACTGAAAGTGAAAATACTGTGATACTAAGATAGGCTGCCATGGAAGGCTTTTAAAGGAAGACAAGTTTCACATTACCCCTTTACTTTAAGTATATTAACAAACTAACCTTTTAGTTTGATATGAATTTTGAAGAACCATAAACTCTAATATCTCATATTATTATTATTATTATATATATTAAATGACAACACCAGTTTGCTACAGTAGTGTTGTCATTTTTTTTTCTTTTTCTTTCTTTCTTTTCTTTTTGCGGTTTTTTTTTTCTTTTTTACTTTTACCCTTTAATTTTCAGCATTAACTCTTATGACCCTTTAACTTTCTAAATACTTTTTAATCGAGTTTTACGTCTTTATTTTTATTTACGTGTCGATATAAACTTAAGTTGATTTACATTTCGACATGATTTTTTTTTGTGTTAATTTACGATTTTGAACCCAGTATAAAATTCGTTTTAATATATTTTTAGAAGACTATGGTAGTGTTTTGTTTTAATTGGTTGACTCGATTTAATTTTTATTCGTCATGCCAAGCGGTAGTTTTTCTATCGTTTTAGTTTTTTTTTAGCAAAAGTATGGTAGTATTTTGTTTTACTTTGTTTACTCAATGTAATTTTTTTTGAGATCGTGTTATGAGTAGTATGTACAAGTAACTAAAACACAGACGTACATGCTATGAGAAAGAAATATTCGGCTTAATGCCCCGCAACGCGGGCGGGCAAAACCTAGTTATATATATCAATTGACAACACCACTTTGCTACAGTGGTGTTGTCAAAAAAAAATTTCCTTTTTTTTATGGTTTTTTTTCTCTTTTAGTTTTACCCTTTAATTTTTAGCATCAATTCTTACAACCCCTTAATTTTCTATATATCTTTTAATCGAGTTTTACGTCTTTATTTTTATTTACGTGTCGATATAAACTTAAGTTGTTTTAATATTTTTAGAAGACTATGGTAGTGTTTTGTTTTAATTGGTTGGCTCGATTTAATTTTTATTCGTCATGTCAAGCGGTAGTTTTTCCACCGTTTTAGTTTTTTTAGCAAAAGTATGGTAGTATTTTTTACTTTGTTTGCTCAATGTAATTTTTTTAGATCGTGTTACGAGTAGTATGTACAAGTAACTAAAACACAGACGTACATGCTATGAGAAAAAATATTCAGCTTAATGCCCCGCAACGTGGGGGGCAAAACCTAGTTAGGTATTAAATTAAATTGGGTAGACAAATAATGTGTTTTGTTATAGGATTAGTCAATTGCTTCTCTTAAGTGTGTTTCTTATTTTTGTTTTACGAGTGTTTTTTTCCATAGTTTTGATTTATTGTGTTCAATTAAGTATTTTATCTTTTTGTTCTTCAATTTTGTTTTCATTGGAAATAATTTGAGGTTGCTGAAATGAATTACAATACATCAAAAGTTTTATCTTGGTGTTTTGTTATATTCTTATTTAAAATGTTAACAACAGTTTAGACATGTTAATAACTAGTTATTATTTATTTATTATATCTAAACCTGATAAATAAAATTCTTAGAGGACACGTGACACGATTCTAACCAACATTAATTTTTTATTTTTCCCTAAAACGTATACCCGTTGTAGATTTACTTGATTTTCTTTTCAAAATTACATTTAATATTACACTCCTTATTTAGTTTTCATCAACCTCACACGTTTTTCATTATTTAAATTTACCTTTTTATAATAAAGTT
Organism: Helianthus tuberosus; assembly: GCA_030545235.1. Lineage (NCBI taxonomy): Eukaryota > Viridiplantae > Streptophyta > Magnoliopsida > Asterales > Asteraceae > Helianthus > Helianthus tuberosus. The sequence goes on along the minus strand of CM060447.1, from coordinate 71,373,009 downwards.
TTATTTCATTTATATTTTTATAAATTTAAGAGTTGTGATTTTTATTATCCTATTTTACCAGCATATTTTTGTCAATTTTGCCTTTAACACATTTGGCTTTCTAGCGCCAGAAGCTATCCAATTCCTAACCAAAGCCAAACGGGTCATCTACAACAATTGTTCAGCCTCAGGGGTTAGGGTTTTGTCTTTGGTAGATTAGGGTTTGCAATTCAGAAAGGGAAGACGACGCAACTTGTTGCACGTCTACCTTCTGTTTTGATGTAACTTGGCAAATATGAATTAATATTAGCTTTGTAACTAAAAAAAATCACTTGATTGTCACGCTGAGTCGCTGACGCCTTTTCTTCAACTCAAGGTTTGCAAGTAATTGGAACATTTTTTTTTATAGATTTTTAACCTAACAAGAGTTAATAGCCATTTTTTTAAATAACAAGCCCAAAATATGTTTTACCATTTAAAACTCTATTTTTATAAAATAAAAGGACTCCAAAAACCGTTCACACACTTGAAAGCCTTTTCTACCAATTACCCGTTGATCCTTGTCAAAAAATTCTAATTGGAATTGTTCTGGCCCATAATCCTAAAGATTTTACCCTAGTCCATGGTACTCAAAAATCACAATCGACCATAATCTTTGCTCCTCGCAAAATGTGCTTTTGCTTCTATAGACTACACATTCGAAGGTTGAAGTTTTGCTTTCTCCTTCGGCCAGCTTGATGACTCTTGGTGTTTATGTATGTTTTTTAACATGAAAATTGAAACTTGAAAGTGGAATGCTTTTCATTTTTGATTACTTATTTGCTTGATTAAGTTGAGTCTTGTTTGAAATTTGGATGGTTAAAAAGTTCAAAACTTAGATTTTCAACTTTAGGTGATGAATTAAAAATTGTTTGAAACTTGTTAAATTCAACGGGAAGAATATATAAGTTGGTTGAAGTGAAAGAAATCAGCCCCCATCTGAGGGAGTGACACGCAAGGGGAAAAAAATACCCAGACATTATCATCAAGATACATAGCCCACTTTTCTTTTTGAAAAGTGTTGATAAGCTCTAATTTTGATAAAGGTAATGTGGGGCTTGTAGGAAATAAGTTAATATAATTACAAAATATATCATAATGACTCTCGTTATTCGTAGAAAATATCATAGTACAATACCGGTTGCAATAACTAAATAAAAAGAATATAAATATAATTATATATACCAATCTTGATTCAAGCCGCATCTCTGGTGGGTCCTTCACGCGCACTTGATAGCATCCTAGACTCGATTATTCATCATCTTGAGTCTTGAAAATTACCCCTTGACTGCAACAAAGAGCACACTAAAACGTTGACGATTTTGGTTGAGGCACGTGTTCAACACGCTTCCCTTAAAACAGATTTCGCGCCTCTACTAAAGATGACGCGTCTGTCTCCCAATGTACAACAGCCGAAGCAGTCTGTACTGCCGGAGATGGCTCACCGGCCCAAGGTTACATCCGGTAATTGTAGTGTTTGAACTCATGTGGTGGAAACAAGTAGAGAGTATTCATCTCTCTAGTTGGTGTTCAAGTGTTCATACTACTTCTAGTATTCTTCATGTATCAAGCAATACCATATTCTTGTTGTTACAAAAAGAAAGGCACATAGCCTACTATTTGAACAAGACTAGTGAAAGGATTCACTTAATTATTCACTTAATTAGACATTTAATTAGAGACTTAAAAACTCTAATAAAACTAATTAAATACTCAAGAGTTACTCTATTAATTACCACATGAATATTCTAATTAATATTTATAATTTCATTCAATTATAAATATATTTAAGAGTTAAATGCCATTTTAGTCCCTGTGGTTTGGGCCATTTTGGCAGTTTAGTCCAAAGGTTTCATTTTTAACCTGTGGGTCCAAAAAGGTTTCACATTTGCCATTTTAGTCCACTTGGTTAACTTCATCTATTCACTTAATTAGACATTTAATTAGAGACTTAAAAACTCTAATAAAACTAATTAAATACTCAAGAGTTACTCTATTAATTACCACATGAATATTCTAATTAATATTTATAATTTCATTCAATTATAAATATATTTAAGAGTTAAATGCCATTTTAGTCCCTGTGGTTTGGGCCATTTTGGCAGTTTAGTCCAAAGGTTTCATTTTTAACCTGTGGGTCCAAAAAGGTTTCACATTTGCCATTTTAGTCCACTTGGTTAACTTCATCTATTTTTTCTGTTAACGAGAAGGCCAATTTGGTCATTTTGTATGTAATTCTGTTAACTAAAAGGGCAATTCAGCCATATAAAATGACCGAATTGGCCTTCTCGTTAACAGAAAAAATGGATGAAGTTAACCCAGTGGACTAAAATGGCAACTGTGAAACCTTTTTGGACCCACAGGTTAAAAATGAAACCTTTGGACTAAACTGGAAAAATGGCCCAAACCACAGGGACTAAAATGGCATTTAACTCTATATTTAATATCCATTCACCAAATTTCCAACAATCCCCCACATGAATGGAGATCATTCAAAACACTTAAAATTTCCAATGTAACCTCGACAGTTGAGTTTTGCATACGATAGGTAGGTGTTACCCTTTGAACCTTCGCTCATGAAATGCACTTAGCCCACTAGCTCTGAGTAGATCTCGATGTCTTTGAACTCGTCTGCCATTTGTGTAGACGACAATACACTTCACACAAGACTCTCCCTAGCCGGGTCATCTCCTCATAGTCGTGTCCAATAATGGTCGTGGAACACTTTCCTGGTTCTGCGAGAGCTCTAGGAATTGTGCCCTCAATTCCATTCGAAGCGACCCCACTTTTCTCTAACATAGGTGATTCTCCTTAGATCATTAAAAGCATTGTGGTTATCATGATCTATCCAAATCATTTACCACATATTATGCTTAGCCTCATACTTGTCACTTTTAGGAATGGACTAGGAAGTTTATTAATCTTTATAATAAACTACCTTATTAAATGCGTAGGGTTATTTCCCCACAGTGACCTCGCTTATTCATACAATTAGGTTTTCCTATTGAACTCAATTCTTGGGATCTCCAGTCTACTGAGTTAGGTTTCCATCATATGAACTTCATTTTTTCAAGGGCTTCAGTCCCATTCCACAACTTGATCTCTAATAAACCCTCAGGTTGTTGGATCCATAACATTAGCAAATAACTTTGCGTATTTGAGATCAGTTGTCATGATGTGTTCTTAACTCGTAAGTTAATTTTGCCTATTGTCAACTTCTAAGACTATAACCTCAGTGGCCATCTGAATCTGGTTATAACATATGTCTTCGTAAGATACGTGTATCATTTAAGGCAAACACATCTCCATTATGCACTACGACCTTTGTGTCCTCCACTTAGTCGTCTATTTGCAATGTTAGATTGGATTACAAAATCCTTATTGCTAAAAACAAATGCAAGACACCCCCCACATTTAAGTGTTATTGGATAACATTTAGATGTGTTAATGAGAACCATTTCTACATACCCTTATAGGGTTGTTTCTTAAATGGTTCCTCCCCCACATTTCTTGCCATTTGATCAACATTTCCATAACACCACTTATGGCGACATTTATACACATATGATTGAACAAGACCAACCTTATTGTATCAGTGAATTCAACTCATATTGCATTAGCTTACACAAGCTTCCGAGCTGACCAAAGCAACACATGCCATTGTCATAAGTTTGTCACCAACTTAGAATAATTCTAATTTAACATCTAGAATAAGCTTAGACAATGAGTTCTCCTCATTAGCTTTTCGAACAAACTTTTAAAAGTTACATGTCATTTCCTTATAATGAATGAAAATTCTCTCTCAACTTTGTCCATACACAAATTCTTTTTGTGTTCATACACATTTGAATGTTTAGAGTTAATTAGTCTCCGTCAAGACCCATAATTAACCAAGTACTAGTCTAGCATGCTTTAGACTACAATACTTTAGCTTGTGAACAGAAGATGCATCATTCTGATTCTTCACAGCCCTAAGGATATCATAATATCACTTTGCAACATTCATCCTTTGTTAAGACAAAATAATGAGACTTATTCATAATCCTAAAACATCAATATTTAGGAAGGTCTCACAAATTATTGTTTATAGCACAAAGCTAAATTTCATCATTCATTTAAGGAACATAACTTGTTTACCTTTGATCTCCAACGATCTACCATTGACTCATAAGTACTTAAACATAAGCCTTAATCCTAGTCACTTGGTGAACACATTCATCACCAACAAGATGAATGTTTCTCATCTACAATCACTATTATGTGTGAGATAGAGTCAACTAGATTGACACTCAACAACATGGCATTCATAATTTTGCCATAAGTGATTTGCACACATCTATTTTTATTCATTAGGAGACATGTATATTTAGGATGCTCTCCCAAATGAAGGTAAAATCTCTATATAGATCTAACAATAATCAAGTAGTAGACGTATCTACTTATCAATCTCGCAAAATTTATTAAAGGTATACAATAACATATAGTACTTTTACTTTCATATGTTAGAATTCACACTTGTGAATTTTTCAATGACTTCTAATGAAGTATGCGACATGAATGTCGTTAGTGTATTTCATCTCAATACACTCACTATGTTCTTTCATTACTCATTCATGATGTGGTTATACATTTGATGTTTCGTCTTTGACTTTTAGTCAATGTAACAACTCTCAAGTTGTTTATGTCCAAGTATTTCCATGTACTATCCGTTTAAAACCATATTCTTTTAAACAATGTATAACCGACGTTATAATTATTTTCCACAAAAATAATTTATACGTCACAACCATTAGTGATTTATTTCTTTGTAAAAAATTGCATGTGTTATCCGAAGATATTGAACACAAAATAATAAAATACATTGGAAACTAAATCATAAGTGTCAATCACTTTTGAAATTTAAACGGAAGCATAGACTATATGTAGACATCAAATAGCAAAGTTTTTTTATCTTCAACACTTTATAATCTGACCGAAATCTTCTCAACAATATTGTCCCATGGCGTGTCTTGAGGTACTCCCTCAATAAGACTCCATGCACTTGTAAGTACAAGTTTCCCATTTCATCTTGAAACTTTAAACTTGGACAATTATGCTCAAAACAACACCAAGTTGTTACAAATATTACATTTAAGTAGTAAACTTGAACAATTAAATTTGTTCACAACAACACCAAGTTGTTTTCACCAAATAACATTTTTTTAACACACATGTTGGAAAAAAAATGTTATAATAAGCACATTATAGAATCGAACGTTTACATAAAACGTTTTCCAAAGATATAGTTTATAAAATAAACTGTTTCTCATCAGTTTTAATGCACACATAGACAATTAAATGTTTACATAAAACATTTCTGTCCATTATGAACAATCTCTAACCTCGTATTCGTGATACACATTTTCTAACACACATGTTAAAAAACTTTAAGTCATTATATATATATATAACATGACCAAATTAAAGCATCAAATGTCATCACTAAAACTCTACTCAAGAGTTTCACATATGAAGAGTTAAGAGTCTCAATAATTATATATTTAAACTCTAATAAAACTCATCAAATGTCACCATTAAAACTCTACTCAAGAGTTTCACATATGAAGAGTTAAGAGTCTCAATAATTATATATTTAAACTCTAATAAAACTCATCAAATGTCACTATTAAAACTCTACTTAAGAGTTTCACATATGAAGAGTTAAAAGTCTCAATAATTATAGACTTAAACTCTAATAAAAGTCTCACTTTATTAGAGATTTTATTAGAGACACAAACTCTAATAAAAACTAATAAATTGACATAAAACTCTCCTTAAGAGTTTATCTTCCATATGAAGAGTCTAATAAATGATTTTAATTTCATTAAATTTATATAATTACCACACCATCACTTTATGGTGCTTTAATTCCTTAAAGCCAATCAAACATCAACTTCAATGTATGACATTCTATTTCTAAGTCATACAAAGCATTGAAAACAATGTCACAACAAATTGCTTATATAAAATGTTTACATAAAACATTTCATAGCATTTGTATTTTAACCATTTTTAACAATCATGTTAAAATGAAAGAAATTCTAACGCGCACGTTAGAAATATTAACATTTCCACAAAATGTTAATTCGACTTGCTAAACACATATATCGTTCAAATAAATAAGTCATTTCTAATACACACGTTAGAAACTAAACAATTAAAAATTGCTTCCAAACTAACGCGTTTCATGAACGTTTCTAACACACATGTTAGAAAATTTAACGTTTACAAAAACGTATGGTTTACACTAATAAACCCGATCTAACACAAAAGTTAGAAAAATTAACGATTCCCAAAATCGTTTTAAAACCAAATGTTGGAACCAAAACTATTCGTTTTGTACCATGGTATAGGATTTAAGATTGTATCTCAATCTCAAACAATCCAAACACAACAAGTTGTACTACATACATATTTCCAAAAAAAATATTTATAAGATCATAACCTCTAACAATATTTTTTTTAATTCTATTATAAATCCTTTCGTAAACCCAAAATCCTTATAAATAAGGTTTTTAAGATTGTACCAACAATCTCACGAAATCTGTTTTAAGTTTGTAGGAAATAGGTTCATCTTTTGAAAAATATAATTACAAAATATATCATAACGAGACTCTCGTTATTCGTAGGAAATATCATAGTACAATATCGGTTGCAATAACTAAATAAAAAGAATATAAATATAATTATATATACCAATCTTGATTCAAGCCGCATCTCTGGTGGGTCCTTCACGCGCACTTGATAGCATCCTAGACTCGATTATTCATCATCTTGAGTCTTGAAAATTACCCCTTGACTGCAACAAAGATCACACTAAAACGTTGACGATTTTGGTTGAGGCACGTGTTCAACACGCTTCCCTTAAAACAGATTTCGCGCCTCTACTAAAGATGACGCGTCTGTCTCCCAGGGTACAACAGCCGAAGCAGTCTGTACTGCCGGAGATGGCTCACCGGCCCAAGGTTACATCCGGTAATTGTAGTGTTTGAACTCATGTGGTGGAAACAAGTAGAGAGTACTCATCTCTCTAGTTGGTGTTCAAGTGTTCATACTACTTCTAGTATTCTTCATGTATCAAGCAATACCATATTCTTGTTGTTACAAAAAGAAAGGCACATAGCCTACTATTTGAACAAGACTAGTGAAAGGATTCACTTAATTATTCACTTAATTAGACATTTAATTAGAGACTTAAAAACTCTAATAAAACTAATTAAATACTCAAGAGTTACTCTATTAATTACCACATGAATATTCTAATTAATATTTATAATTTCATTCAATTATAAATATATTTAATATCCATTCACCAAATTTCCAACAGGGCTTACTTAAGGAAAGGTAATTTTTGGTACATCAAGAAAGAAAAGAAAAGAAAAGGAAAGTCACCCTTATGATCACCATCACATTCTACGTCATCAGTGTCATGTTACTCACCTTTAATCTACCATCCAAAACCAATACTTTAATGGTATGGTCATGCCCCAAACCATTATCACTTTATTTATTTTAATTTATCTTCGCTTAAAGGAGGACCATGGTTGTCATGGTTTAATCAATGCAAATCATAATGGATCATGCAAGGGGGTGGTGTACCCTTCTATTTATGTTCATACGTGACAAATTATGTCTCAACCATGACCCCCACACCTTTTTAACCTTAAAAACAAGAGTTTTTTTTCTCATGGTGGAAAACTTATTTACCAAAATTGTGATTTTGAAAATATTCACTAAAATGAGTGTTTTCAAAAAAATTACTTTTTCTCACTCTTAATTTATTGGATTAAAACAATTTCTTTTTAAAAATATGTTATTTGACAAGATCCAGAGAAATTTGTTATATCATTTAGACCCAAAAACTAAAAAATAAAATAACGATATCTCACTTTTTGTGTAGTGTTGTTTGTAATTTAGTTTTTCTTTTTTCAGAATTTATCATTATTTGAGTAATATTAATTACGATAACAAATATTAATGTAGGAAGAGGAACATCTTTCATTCACAAATATGTTTTTAACTTTTTTAAAATGTTTTTGTTTTTGTTTTTTCTAAAGTTACTTGTATCATTAATTTAAGAGTTAAATGCTTGGTTGGTCCCTGTGGTTTGCAAAAATTTCATACTTGATCCTAGCGGTTTACTAATTACACGCGTGGTCCCAAAAGTTGTTAAAAATGAACTCGGTTGGTCCCCTGACCTAACCTCTGTTAAATTTCTCAGTTAACTATGTGTGAAATGACTATATTACCCCTGAACAATTAAAAGAAATAAAGAAAATATATAAAGAAGACTCATCTTCTTCAACCTCTAACACCACCGCCTCCTCCACCTTCATAACCCACCACAACCTGCAACTACCTCCACCACCACCGTATTCTTCTTCCTCCTCTTTCTCTCTATTCTTCACCAAAAAAAACTTCAATGGCAGATGCATCCATCCAATCCCCATCTCCAGATCCCAAATTAAAGGTCAATCTCAATCAAATTTCATCATTTAATATGAAATTACGAAATCAGCGAAACAGATCTATCACCGTTTTCTCCATCATGCTATCTCTCCAAAATCTTGATTCTTGATCTTCAATCCAATCTTCCCCACATCTTAATTTCACTCACATTAATTAACAAATCACCCACAAAAACCTCAATCTAAATCAATATTTAACCCACCAAAATTACATAAAACACCCCACCGCCATCACCACCACCACAAATGGGCAAACTCTCAGTCATAATATACGTCACAGTAGCCTTACTCCTCCTCCTATTAATCTCACATTCCCCCAGTAAATCCCACTGGAACAACCACCACCGGCGCCACCGCCGCCTCAAACTCCGCTCCAACTTCACAACCACAACCCCATCAGACCACCACATCTCATTTGACCCACTAGTCACCGACATTGAGCACAAACGAGAAGACAAACTATGGGAAAAGACCCACTATTTTGAAAACAATAATAATGAACCGGCGCCCGGAATGGAGGCACAGCCAGAATGGGAGGATTTTATTGATACGGAAGATTACTTGAATGATGAACATAAGTTTAATATTACTCATAAGTTTAAAACGCGTAAACTGCTTCGGTTGTCGTTTCTTGTTCGTTTTTCGATCTGATTTAAACTACGGATATTAAAATTTGAAAACAAAACTAAATATATCATAATATATTAATATTGGGACATAACTCGAGTCCGGTGTTTCCGTTTCGTTGTTGATTGTCGGTGCATTATTGTTTCCGCGGTTTTTGTTTACGTTTGCGTTTTGTGTCGTTCGAAAGCATGATGTTTTCACAAAACCACATTCATAAGTATAAGTTATACGTATAATCTTCGTATTTTTCGGCGTTGTCAATATTTTGTACGGTGTCAGTTCGTTATCATTTAACGCTCAGCAGACTTCCCGAAAATCACCATACGCGCACTATAGAGTCAGATGGGTGTTCCTAGGCATTACAAAAGCCTAATTAAGTTAATTCATGCCTTAAACACTATTTATTATCGCCTTAAATGTTTGTTAATCGCGTAATTAAGAGGTGTTAATTACGGGTTGTCACATATTTAAATGTTGTGATTTGAAATCACAAATTTGTTTCGAATGTGAAACCAGAGCAAGCCTCAAGTGGGTTGATTCAACTCGTGCGTTATTCGGGCATCAATGGGATAGCATTATCCGTGGCAATGTGATAAGCTACGACGTCTTAATTTATAGTATTTTATTAGGTGTATATTAAAAAGTGTTTATGTATCAATCCTAGTGTAATTTATTTGTATTGATGGATGGTAGTGTGTGCCCATATTCCATTAACGATTTAGTGTGTTAGATTCGATGAGCTTCAATTATATTATACTTGTTTTCCTGGTATTACTTGTTATCTTATCAATTATTTAGCTTTGAGTTTGTTTCGGTTCAGCCATGTTCAATGTATGTGTGGTTATTCAGTTTGAATGTTTGTTATTCTTGTTATTCACGATAATCGATTGTATTGCTTCTGTTATCCTTTTCCCTTGGTTTTACTTTTTTATTATCTAATTCATCCTCACTATTAATATTCATTCTTTCAGTTAGCAATTTTTTACTTAGTAGTATTTCTTTTGCTGTTTTTCTATGTTTTTCGGCTGGTTCTAACAGACTTGTGGAGACATGTGAAGAAGAGCTAGAGATCTTAGAGAAATGAAAATGATTATTATAATGAATTATTCAATTATTCATTTTCAATTCCTTTTTCGAACACTTACATCACTAATTATGGAATTGTGCTTCTTTTATTACTAAGGTTGTGGTGTTACAAGAGGTGTTTGTGTGAAAACTTCATTCTTAATTCTACGGGATTTTTTATGAAATCTTTCATTTGATTCTCTTCGATGGAAATTTGATTTTCCCATAATGTATCCTAATTTTTGGTCGCATCCCTTATTACGAGCTTGTACACATGCTTCTAGAGCCACTCGGTTAGCTACGGCACCAGGTGCATTACCCCAAGGGTGCCCTAAAGTTGTTCGCCCTTGGTATACACATATTAGTGGCTAAGCTAACGCGTGAAACACTCTGCACGAGGAGTACGGTCCTCATGGATGGTTCTCCACAAGACCAGGTCCTCGCCACGATACCAGACGCTACTAGAATGATGATAAACCCTCTTACCGAACCACTGGAGCTTTGTTAGAAGGTAACTTTGTTTCCAAAATTTGATTTCATTGTTTCATTTTACCATGTCATTTGTATTTGGAAAATAGGTTGATGTTGTTTTCAAATTGATGTGCACAAAATGCAACATATAAATTACATCAAATGTGGCATAAAACTAACCCCTTTTTCGTACTAATGTTGGAAAAAAGTGTGTTTTTGTCTTCCTTTTGTATTTTCAGGGTTAAAAGAGCTTAAATGGACAAAAGAAGCAAAAATGCAGCTAAATCTAACAATAATACAAGAAAAGGAATAAATGTGACATGCCCGACCCCTCGACAACATCTCCCCAAGCAAAAACAAGAGAACAGAAGGCTGAACACACCCCGTGCTCAATGAGAACGAGGGTGTGCCCAAGTGTCTGCAGAAAAGACAAAGCTGTAGAAGCTTCTATCACCCACCACGGGGGCGTGCCTAGCGGACACGTGGCCGTGGTCAACGCTAAGATTCGCAGAATCTAGGCAAATCTTGATAGTACAGATACGCTTCTGCACACGGGGTCGTGCCCAGCGGACACGGGGGCATGGTCAACTAATGCAGACAAACTGCATTTAATGAAGAAAGAGAAGATGGGTGGACATGGGACGTGCCCAATGGACACGGGGCCGTGTCCGGGCTTCTGTGCAGGCTATAAATAGGGGTGCTTGGCTCACTTGCAAACAATCCCTTGGCAAACCACCTCTCTCACACTTCACCCACCCACCACCACCATCACAACCCACATTGTAACAACCCTCAGTAAAAACCAACGCCCTCATAATAATTCCGACACCCTAGTATATTTTAGAATGTCCTAATATGTCTTTAAATACACCCCGTATGTGAAAACCGAGCCCGGAATACGTTATAGTAATTAAAATAAATATAAAAATCTGAAATATAAGTTGAGGCGGGCCGCGTAGGACCCCACCCCAACCTTACGCGGGCGGTATCAGTGTTAAAACCTTAAGCGGGCCGCGTAAGATTTCGTTTAAGTTAACGCGGGTCGCGAGAGAACCACAACGCGGAGACACCCCAGGCCGACACGTGTCATCATCGTGTCGAGCCTAGTAGATGACCCGGATAAGCTATATGGTTGACCAGGGTTGACGCGGGCCGCGTAACCCTTGTCTGTTCTTTACGCGGGCCGCGTGGAGACTAGATATCAGCACTATATAAGAAGGCCTCGGGATTTCATTTCAATTCGCTCATTTCTGTTTCTCAATCTTGAATTTCTGAAGTATAAGCATTATAGTCGGGTATTATATCCCCCTAATTAGCGAGATTCTGCTCCGTTGTAAGTATTATAACCCCAGTTTTGTAACAGTTACGCTGCCCGGTTGATTTAGGGTTCCGTAACAACTGTCGTGGTTCTGCCCGACGTAGTTGTTGGAATGCCGTCTCGGGGAGGGTATCATTAATATTTTAAAAGGGTTATGATACTAACCAATGTACATTTGTATAAATTATAGATTATATCCAGGAAACCATTACGAGAAGCTTAAGATAGCAATGTGAGTTTATCCTCTTTTTGTTAACCTTTTTGGAATGTTTTACAAAACCTTAATTGTTTTACAATGTGATTAAGCGGTGATTGAGTCTTTGTAGTTCTTCAATTACTGCCAGTATTATGGGGTTTTGTATACAAAATTTATTACTACTTGCGAGTAGTAAGTCGGTACGACAGTACGTTACAATTGGACAACGAGTTAGCCAATGTGTAACTTGACCATAGCCATAAATCCGGTCGAGTGGCAAGTACTGAATGAGTAATTGTGTAGAAATAAACAATGTGATCTCTCTCAATACTGTTTTAATTAATAAAATGTTTCTTGATTAAACTGGGATTCACTCACCAGTATTTCCGAGTGACAAATGTTTTTAAAACGCGTTACAGGTAACACAATGTGACAGCCAATTAGTAAAAAGCCAGCTGGAGAGCACTGAAGGCTTGGAAAAAATGTGGCTATAAAAGTTACCTAATAAACGATGTTTTACATTCAAATAGGGTTTGTCCCTATAAATGTATTGTAATAAGAAACTTGGGTTTTGCCCATGTGATTATTAATATCAAATATGGTGGTTTTACTCTGATAAACATTTCCTAACTACGATCCTGATGTAATTTCCGCTGCGAGTTTTAAATAAGCTGATACCACCACTACTGAGTTCGCGTCCGCCCGTTCCCGGGACAGATAAGGGATCGGGGGTTGCGACAGGAGGTGGTATCAGAGCCTAGCCACTGGTCTGAGCCAAAGAAGTGTTCTGCTGACACTTAAATTCTAAATTTTGTGTTAGGAAATAACGGAAATACATGCATAACTGTATTTATTTGTTATGTGTTATTTGACTATCTGTTAGTTTACAGTATGAGTGATCAAGGACCCTCAGACATGAGTCGTCAGTTGTCTGATTCCCCTAGGAGTGAAGGTACCTCGTCACAGCCTGCCCTTTCTGGGTATACTGCTGATCAGGAAGAAGGAGTGTTTGCTTTTAAAGCACAGTCAGAAGAGCCATTCCCTCATAAGAAACGAGGATGGTTCAGTAAGGAAGCTTTTGCTCGTAGGAAGAGGATGCGAAAGTTGCAACAACAAAGAGTTCTAGCAGCTGCTAAGCGAGAGACAGATGCCCATACACAGGATATGCTTAATAGAAGCCTAGCTAATTTCCATATCCTAGCTACAACTGCTGCTGACCCGAGTCTGGAACAATTAGTAGCCCCACAACCACAAAACCTAGACCAACCCATGGAGATAGAAAATCTTGATAACCAAGTGGAGATGCATGACTTTAACCCAGAAGAAATCCCTAGGGTACCTGCACCAAACCCCCTAGACCCAAATTACGACCCCTGGTGGGACGATAATAGGGACTTTGTGCATCGTTACCCTATCCATGAAGACACACCCATAGGAGCCTATCCAGGTATGGACCCTTTAGATCCCTATTACCATGATAACTACATTAGGGAGATCTTAGAGGATCCTTACCAATTTCAGGAACTTTCACCCCCATATCAGGAACCCGCACCCCAGATTCCAAACCCAGTCCGAGAACCTGCACCCCCAATGAGTGCAGAAAATGTGCAAGAACTTAGGACTTTCGGGGAGGAAATTTTAGAGAGCAATGAGAGAATGCGTCAGGTGGGAGAGCGTCTCGTATGGAAATACGATGAGCGTAATATGGATTTTTGGATAAATCCATATCCGTGATGAGATGGCAGGAGATGGTAGTAGTAACAATATAATAGAATAAAATAAAATATGTGTGTACGGATGCATAGTACTATTAGTGTAATTTTCTTTCTATTGGTATTGTAATCTTTATTTTAGTACTAGTGTGTAATAGACGCATAGTATATGAAAATAGAGTAAAAGTAGCAATGATCTACGTTTTTTGCTAGATTGAGTGTCATGTGATTAACTATATTAAGATATTAATTGTGATATTAATATGAGGTAACTGTTTAAAATTCAGATGGCCAACGAAGGAAATCAAGGAAATCTGAATAACGATAACCAGAGTAACATTAACGTAGTTAATGAAAATCCAAGCATCAATAACAATGGAAATCAAGTGGATAATAGTGCTATCCAACACATAGTGGCACAAGGAATTATAGATGCAACGCCATTTATTCTTCAAACTATTAAGGATGCTGATAATAAAAGTAAGCATAGCAGTAAGCGACCCATTGAACCGGAACACAGTGTAAACAATGGACCTTTACTTCAAATGCCTATTCCAAAAAGGAGAAGAACCATGCCTTATGGTTGTTCTTATAAAGAATTCTGGTCTTGTAAACCAATGGAATTCTCAGGCAACGAAGGGGCCATTGCAACTCTACGCTGGATAGAGAAAACTGAGGCAGTCTTAAGGATAAGCAAGTGTGCTTAAGAAGATAAGATATTGTTTGCTTCTAATCTGTTTAAGAATTCAGCGCTAGAATGGTGGAACACTATCCTCCAATCAAGAGGAAGTGATAGAACCTACAATATGGAATGGGAAGAATTTAAGAATAAGGTAGAAAGGAAATTCTGCCCACCCAATGAGAAAGAACAGATAGCAAACAAATTCCTAAACCTTAGGATGACTGGTGTGGATAGTAAGGGATACACTAAAATATTCTTTGAATATGCCAGAATAGTGCCGACTCTTGCTTCACCAGAACCAGTGTTAATCTCCCGTTATATTTGGGGATTAATCGGGGAGATTAGACATGTAGTCAAGGCAGCTAGACCTCAAACCATAGAAGAAGCTGTAGAACTAGCCAATACCTTGACTGATGAGTTAGTCCGTACCCGAGAAGAGGATCAAAGGAGGAACCTAACCCAGAAGTTGACGCAAGAATTTCGTTCTGGAAATTCTAATCATGGGAGAAATATATGTTCTACCTCTGCACCCTACTGTAGGTATTGCAAAAGAAAGCATTCAGGAAGATGCTCCATATACTGTAACTTTTGCAAAATATTAGGACACAAGGAAGAAAATTGCAAGAAGAAGACTAACATCCGGATATGTTACAACTGCGGAGAACAAGGTCACATCAAGCTTAATTGTCCGAAATTAGCTCCAGCCACAAACAACAAGAATACTCAAAATGCTAGAGCATTTGATTTGACTGCAGATGAAGCTAAGATGATTCCAGATGTCATAGTTGGTACGTTTTTAGTTAATGATATCTTTGCTAAAGTATTATTTGACTCTGGTGCAAACCAAAGTTTTATTAATACATCATTTTGCAAATTTCTAAATCAGTCATTAACTAAACTACCACAAGAATGCTTAGTAGAAACAGCTAATGGAGAAACTGTTAGGATTTCTGAAATCTTGCAGGGAGTAAGAATACAAATTTTAGATCAGAAATTTATTGCCAATCTTTATCCCATGAATCTGGCAGGATTTGATGTTGTTTTAGGAATGGATTGGTTAATAGCCAATAAAGCCAGTATTTTATGTGATCAAAAGTCAATTCAAGTAAATTCACCAAAAGGTAACACGATCACAATTAAAGGAGATAAACCCTCTAGGTTCACTAAGTTCATATCTGTGATGAAAACTGCAAGTTATATAAGAAAAGGTTCTATAGTGTATATGATTTCCATAATCACTAACACTAAAGGAAAAGAACTAAAAGACATTCCAGTAGTATCTCAGTTTTCAGATGTCTTTCCAGAAGAATTACCAGGACTACCTCCAGACAGAGAAGTTGAATTCAGAATTCACCTGCTACCAGGAACAGCACCGATTGCCAAAGCACCTTACCGTTTGGCACCTGCAGAAATGCAAGAATTAAAGAAACAATTAGACGAATTGTTGGAGAAAGGATTTATACAACCAAGTTCGTCGCCATGGGGAGCGTCGATACTGTTTGTTAAAAAGAAGGACGAATCAATGCGTATGTGTATTGATTACCGTGAATTAAACAAAGTCACGATTAAGAATCGGTACCCATTACCGAGAATCGATGATCTGTTTGATCAACTACAAGGAGCTTGATTTTTCTCTAAAATCGATTTAAGATCAGGATATCATCAATTAAAGGTACAGGAAGAGGATATTCCTAAAACCACATTCAGAACGAGGTATGACCATTATGAGTTTACTGTCATGCCATTTGGTTTAACCAATGCCCCAGCTGTATTTATGGACATGATGAACCGAATATGTAAGCCATATTTGGATAAGTTCATAATTGTTTTCATAGATGATATTCTAATTTATTCTAAGAATAAAGAGGATCATGCAAAACATTTGCACGCACTTCTAAGTTTATTGGGAAAAGAAAAGCTTTATGCTAAGTTTTCTAAGTGCGAATTTTGGTTAGAATAGGTACAGTTTCTTGGACATTTAGTTAACCATGAAGGAATTCATGTAGATCCCACAAAGATCGAAGCAATTACTAAATGGAAAACCCCTGAGTCACCAACCGAGGTTAGAAGTTTCTTATGTTTGGCCGGTTAGTATAGAAGATTTATTCAAGATTTTTCTAGAATAGTCATTCCCTTAACTAAGCTGACCTGTAAATCTGTTAAGTTTGAATGGGGATTAAAACAAGAAGAAGCTTTTAGAATTCTTAAGCAAAGATTAACCCATACACCCATATTAGCATTACCAGAATGAGCTGAAGACTTTGTAGTCTATTGTGATGCTTCTAAATTAGGTTATGGATGTGTGTTGATGCAACGACAAAAGGTTATAGCTTACGCATCGAGACAACTTAAGAATCATGAAGAGAATTATTCAACCCATGATTTAGAGTTAGGAGCTATAATTTTTGCTCTTAAGATTTGGAGACATTATCTTTA
Organism: Helianthus tuberosus; assembly: GCA_030545235.1. Classification (NCBI taxonomy): domain Eukaryota; kingdom Viridiplantae; phylum Streptophyta; class Magnoliopsida; order Asterales; family Asteraceae; genus Helianthus; species Helianthus tuberosus. The sequence continues at coordinate 71,355,977 of CM060447.1, read as the reverse complement.
TGGTAGTAAGTTTACCATATTCACTGATCATAAGAGTTTAAGGTATATTTTCAAACAAAAGGAATTGAATATGAGACAAAGACACTGGATGGAAATGCTTAGTGATTATGATTGTGATATCCAGTATCATGAAGGAAGAGCAAATGTAGTAGCAGATGCTTTAAGTCGAAAGTATCATGAAAAGCTAAAAAGGGTACGTTCTCTTAAATTAAATCTGCAAGTAGATTTAAATGACCAAATAAGAGAAGCGCAAGAATCAGTAATCAAGGATGATACTGAAAAATTAAAATGTATGCTAAAAGAATTGGAACAAGGAATAGATGGAATTTGGAGATTCCATAAAAAGAGAATGTGGATACCTAAATTAGGAAACTTGCGTAATCGTATATTAGAAGAAGCCCATAAGTCTAAATATATGATGCATCCAGGGAGTGATAAAATGTACCAGGATTTAAGGAAAAATTTCTGGTGGATAGGAATGAAGAAGGACATAGCAGCCTATGTTTCTAAATGTCTAACTTGTTCACAAGTTAAGGCTGAACACCAGAAACCCTCAAGATTTCTACAACAATTAGAAATGCCAGTGTGGAAATGGGAATTGATAACAATGGATTTTGTTACTAAATTACCCAAAACTAAGAAAGGAAATGATACAATCTGGGTGATTGTAGATAGGCTAACCAAATCAACTCATTTCCTACCAATGAAAGAAACAATTAGTATGGAACAATTAGCTAAATTGTATGTAAATGAAATTGTTTCTTTACATGGTATTCCTTTATCAATTGTTTCTGATAGAGATAGTCGATTTACCTCTCATTTTTGGTCAAGTTTCCAAAAGGCAATGGGAACCAAGTTAAAATTGAGCACAGCTTATCATCCTCAAACGGATGGACAGAGCGAAAGGACAATCCAGACAATGGAGGACATGCTTAGAGCTTGTGTAATTGATTTTGGAGGTAATTGGGATGATCACTTACCTTTAATAGAATTTTCTTATAATAATAGTTATCACACAAGTATCAATGCTGTACCATTCGAAGCACTTTATGGACGAAAGTGTCGAACCCCAGTCTGTTGGGCAGAAATTGGGGAAAAGCAACTATCTGGACCTGAAATAGTGCAAGAAACAACTGATAAGATTATTCAAGTCAAGGAACGACTGAAAGCAGCACGTGATCGACATAAGAGTTATGCTGATAACCAACGCAAACCCTTGGAGTTTCAAGTAGGAGAAAAAGTATTATTGAAGATCTCTCATTGGAAAAGAGTAGTAAGATTCATAAAAAGGGGAAAGCTAAGTCCCAGGTATGTTGGACCTTTTGAGATTATTAGAAAAATAGGACCTGTAGCCTATCAGCTACAACTGCCAGAGGAAATGGCAGGGATACATGATGTGTTTCATGTATCTAATCTCAAAAAGTGTTTAGCTGATGAATCACTGATAGTACCTCTTAAGGATATATAGGTAAATGAACAACTCAAGTTTGTAGAAAGACCTCTACAAATTGAAGACAGGAAAGTCAAGAATCTCAAGCATAAGAGATTAGTTATGGTCAAAGTAAAGTGGGACTCCAAAAGAGGACCTGAATACACATGGGAGCTTGAATCAGAAATGCAAAAGAAATATCCGCATTTGTTTCAATAAGATCTCGAGGACGAGCTCTAAAACAAGGTGGGGAGAATGTAACAACCCTCGGTAAAAACCAACGCCCTCATAATAATTCCGACACCCTAGTATATTTTAGAATGTCCCAATTGTTGGATCGTTGTTTGACCCGATTGAGTCGATCAGAAGAGCTTTAAGTCCAGTTCAAAGGCGGAATCAGAGAACTAGACACAAACACAGCTTGATAATCTAATATCTGTCTCTTATATTGCGTTTAACATTGATTACAACCTGACAGAAATCCGGCAGCACTTCGTTACAGTTCTGAAGTCGCGATACCAAATGAACTAACAAGTTCACCTTATATAGTGAGTATGATTTCGCTTATGTGAACATGACATATGAGCGAAATCACTTGTTTCTGATTTCGCTTATATGGACATGTCCATATGAGCGAAATCACTCCCTTAACCTCTAACAATCGTTTCTCGAACCTCGTGCACTGGATATCCTATCTAATCTTATCCTATTACATGATACAAGACGAAGTTAATAGACGTAATGCACTAACAGACTCCCCCTCGGATATTGACGAAGTCTTCAGTGACTAATCTTCAATATGACACATCTTCAGTCTTGATCATTCTGCCTTTTCTTTCAAGTTGTAACAATGTAAGCATCCAACAATCTTTCTCTTTATCTATCAGCTTCAGGCTCCCCCTTTCGTCAAGCTTCCGTGCTTTGGGATCGACACCTAGCTTTCCATCTACAAGCTTCTCTTTGCTTCAAACTTGTCTTCAGACTCCCCCTTAGACTCTGCTCTCGGATCGTATTCTGGACTATCATCTGCAATTTCTCAAACATTTATAAGTACAATGTTTTCATATTATCAATCAAATTCTCTAATCCACTCCCCCTATCAACAAACTTCATTGATCTAGCAGCATTAAAGAATCCAACTCCCTCACAGTTTATCATCCAAGTTCAAGTTAATGACCTTGGAGATATCACAAACTGTTTTTGAAATTTTTGATTTTAATTCAAGTTTCAAATTAATGAACTTGTTTTATTTACAGAAACACAATCAGCTTACTTAGATTTTGAAACTCAGCATCTCAAATATCAGTTGTCGAAAATAAAGCAAAAATCAAAATCTTTTTGTATTTTCTGAAAATATAAAGCGGTAAAGAAATATGTACAAACATATTTACAGACAATATTTTTGTTTGAGTATGCGTCAGAGGATCATATCAGTTTTAGACAAATCACAAGTACCGTTGAGCTTAATAACACTTTAAGAATTAAACAATTCACTTAGATTGTCGATATACTGATCCACTTAAATTTTCACACAAATTTCAACTGATTCAGGATTTGAATTAGGTATTTTAGGAACTTAAAATCATTCATGTGTCCCACCTCTAGAATATACTCCCGTATCCAGATCCCAATATTCAGTCTTACAGGTAATTATAACACAAATGATATCTGTAAGGGTTTAATAAATTATGAAGAATCATGAGAGCTCAGGTCAGAACTACCGTTCAGCAGAGAGATCATGACTCAACTTGGGTGTGTCCCCTTTAGAGGATCTTTTTTACAACAGCATTGCTAAGCAATTTTATTGTCTTATCATATATGCTGAGGGTGAAGCTGTGTTTCAAGCATTTGCAGAAAGTATTATTCGAGGACTAGGTCAGAACTTCCATTCAGCAGAAGTCCCGGAATAATACCCCAGATATCATTGAGTATAAAAACCTAGTATATCAGATTATGAGACCTTTCAAACGAGATTTCAGGGGTTACCTATATATCCAAGTAGTGTTCCCCACGAAATAAGCAAGTGTTTGAATTTAGGTTTATATCCTGAAAAAGTTTACTAAGTGTGCAAAAACCTATCGACATATCATCAGTGAGACTGTTTAACGCTTTTTAATCATTACAATTCTTTAGCGTACTGTAACTATCTATTGATATACTATCATTTTCTCTTTTTACACAAAACTCAATTTTTCAATTTTATCATGTTTTTTACTTTTTCAAATTTTCAAATGTTTTTGTATTTTCTAACAACATTACTCCCCCTAAAATGCAAAATCATATAAAGAAAATTTGACAACCAACACTGATAGCTTTGTCTCGCTATCCATTTTCTGCTTATCGTGCTCTGATTTGCAGAAAATATACATACCCCCATGATTTACAACACATTGATTTTTACAGTTTGAAAACCATTTTTCAATCTGGTGAAAGTAATCATGTTTGTTCAGCCGTGAGGGTTTCGGCATATTCAACCAACACATATTTTTGTATTTTTGAATATTTGACAAAAAATAAAAAACAAACATATTTTTGGTTTTTCAAAATTTTCAATTTTTAGGATTTTTGAAAATATTGTTTATTTATGTACAGAAAACATATAAATTCCCTGTTCAACCAAACCAGGGTCCAGCAGCAGCCTCCTCCTCTTGTTGTGCCAGGCTGCTCCAACCTCCATTCTCACAATCTTTGAATTCCATGAGCACCTGCACAAACAAACTACTCAATTACTTGAACAATTTAGCCCAGGTCTGTTGAACCTTAGGCATTTCAACACAATAATTTTCATTCAATGCTGGAAACTCTTGGTCATCTTTCACAAAAATCTTTTCAACTTTTACTTCAACTTTTTCATCTTTTACCAAATCAACATGTTTCTTAACAAACCATGTCTGACCTTTTGGTGTACCTCGTTTGTAAAAATGTGAATCTTTTTGAACATTTTGATTTTGAACAACAACTTTTAGTTTCCAAAACTCTTGAGGTTTTGTCATATCAACTGTGGTTTTCCAACTCTGTGTTGTTCTAAATCTGGGTGTGTGAGAATTCCAGGTCTGTTTTGAATCAAACCTGTTCTGGTTTAATTTCCAATTTTGATTCGAATCAAACTTATTTGTGTTGTGTCTCCAAGTTTGTTTTGAATCAAATCTGGTTGACCTTTGTCTCACATTCTCAGATTTTTATTTCTCAACATCAATCTTCTTTTTGTCAACATCCACAGGTTTTAGATTAGGACACTTGCGTGCAAGATGTCCTTTTTGATCACATTTGAAACATGTTCTCATGGACACATCTTTGACCTGTGGTTGTTGCTTTCTCTTTTGTGCATCAAACTCGGCATTAGACTGTCGTCCAATTTTAAGTTCTTTTTCTTTTTCTAAATTGTCTCCTTGAACAAAACTCATTTTTGCCTGATAATTTGGCGTTTCATTTTTGTTTCGATTTTGTTTCTTCTTATAACCCAACCCAGCCTTCATGTTCTTCTTTTTGAAACCAGGTTTGTTATACGAACCTCCATGACTCTTACCAACAAACTTTGACATCTCAGACTTCTCAATCTCAACCATTTTGAAAACTTTGTCAATCTTTTCTGAAATCACATTCTGAATCGGGAATACAACATCTAAGAACAATTTATCCGATCCAATCATGGTATAAACCAATCCTTTTGAATCATCATTCAATTTTTTCTCGGATTTTGTGTTTTTCAGATATCCATCATGAAGATTTCCTTCATCTTCATCCTGTGATTCAGATTTACCTGTATCAACCGACTCTTCTTTCTACACACTTTCAACGACTTTACCTACCACCTCTGAATCATGAGAATCATCAGATTTGGAATAGGTTATGTCAATGTTGTCTGGCAATTGGTCTACCATGTTGAAAGCTTTTTCGACCTTTTCCTCATCATAAAATGCAAATTTTCCCGGTGGTGGAACTTGATGAAACTCTGAACCAATGCCTTTCTTATTCTGCTCAGACTCACCATCACCCGGTTTTATATTGAAAATTCTTTCAAGCACATATGACGACACGTGGTAACTTTTTAACTTGTTGTTATCCTGTTCTAAATCAGCAATCTGTCGTTTCAACTTAGCAACATCCTCAATATAAGAATTAACAACATCTTGTTTTATAGCATACATTTGTTTAAGTTCTTTGGTTGTTTCAGAAAGATAATTCATTCTTGATTGAGCATATTTCATTTCGTCTTTTACTTTATCATATGACTCTTTTGTAATGTGATGTGAGAATTTCATTGAGTCATATTCCTTTTTCATTTCTTGACAAGCAATTTCTTTTTGTTCACATTCATTTGTCATTTTCAAAACATTTTCTTTCAAAACTTCATTTTCTTTCTCTAATTTGTTACATTTTTCTAAAAGTTTTTCATCATTTTCTTTAAAAACCTTTTCTTTTTCTAACATCTCTTTGCATTTTTCTTTGAAAATGTTTTCTATTTTTGTGAATTCAAGATCTCTTGTTCTGAATTGCTCATCTTTTTCAGTACAAGCTCTGCACAGTTCCATGCATTTCTTGCACTGATCAATCAGTTTCAAGTTTTCAGAATCAGAATTTACCTCAGTGATTGGCACTTCGGTGTTTTCAGCAACCTCTGTCTGCTCAGCAACATTCTGCTTTTCTTCAACACCGATTTCATCACCAACATTATCAGCTTCCTCATTCTCATTCTTTTCTTCTTTTTCTTCTTTCTTCACCTCTTCTTCAATCTGCTGTTCTTCAGTAACAGCTTTCTCAACCTCTTCATTCACAACAACTTCTTCACTTTTGATTTCCTTCACAGCTTCAACTTCAACAGTTTCTGCTTTAACCTCTTCAGCAGCTTTCTTCAGATTGTTCACCATTTCTTCAACATTCTTCTTCATTCTCTCCTCATCCCTTTTTCTTAGACACGATAACATAGCATATCTGATCTCCTTTTCAAATCTCTTAACGTATGTGTCATCTTTGAATACATTTCTATAGTATTCAGCTCTCAACGGGACTTTGAGAAGAACATCATCGAAGATTATGTCTTTCTTGGGAACAACCGGTTCTCCTTCTCTGTTATAATAGCATTCTCTCTTTTTATCCCATCTTTTGCTACCTACAGCCATCTCATACTCCTCCTGCATGTCATCCATTCTGTTGTAGACCACGTTTCTTTCTCTGTAGGTCATCTCACTCAAGATCTCTTCTCGAGTTTTCTCTTTGATCTCAACTTTTTCTTCACGGATTTCAGCAGTGTCTTTGTCTTTGTTTTCATCTTGAATCTCAGCAACAAAAACAAACTTTCTTTCTTCCGTCATAGCTCTCCCATTAGCTGTTTTACGAACATTCTCTAAACGATCTTCTTCTGGACAAACTGTGCTCCAGTCAAATCCTTCATCGGGATAGATTACTGCATATGCTCTTGACTTTTCTTTTGGTTTATCTTCAATCAACTTTGGCTCTTCTCTGCTTCGATGGTAGATTGCCTTTCGATAATAGTCATCGTTGAATGGATGTTCATTTCCACCAACTGCAGAATTAGTGCATTCTCTCTTGAAATGACCTTTTTGCTTGCATTTGAAGCAGGTCACTTTTGATTTGTCGAATCCAAGCTTTGTTGACGCACCTCCAAGAGATTGTTTCCCGGTAATCTCCATATACCTCTGAGCTCTTCGAATACAACTAGCTAAACACCAACGAATGTCAATGAGCTCCATCTCTTCCGGATCAATCTGATCGTAGTCTTCTTTGGTCAATTCAGAGTTTCCAATTTTGCCAGCTACAAGACCTTCATATGACTCCAGAACAGATGCAAGGAAACTCATTTGTTGCTTAGCTGCATTTATGCTCATTGCAGGAGAATTCTTCAGTTTAAGAGCAATGTTGCACAGAATTTCTTCAGATTCATCAGACTTTGTCTTTGAAGATGAATGATATCCAGAATGATGACTTGTTGACGTTGTTGGTGGTTCTTTCATCTTTTCACCACTAAATGCTGTTTTTGGTGAACCAACTCCTTTATCAGAAGGCACACTGCCTTTGTAGTACAAGCCAACGTTCTGCTGATGTGAAGAATCAGTCATCTTGTTTTGCTTTTGTAGCTCCAGATCATGACTTTCAATCTTTTCAAACAAAGCATCAAGAGTAATTGTATCATACAAAGCATCATTTTTCAAAATAAAAACAAACGTTTGCCACTGATCAGCTCGTGGTAACGCTTCAATCACTTTGTCTATCAGTTCCTCTCTTGTTTTATTTATCTCTAATATCTCCAATTCAATTTTAAGATGACAGAATCTCTCAATCATTTGTCTCACTGTCTCTCCTTTAATATTATCAAACAGATCAAATTCTTTCTTAAATAAAGCGATTTTGTTCTTTTTAATCTGTTTACCCCCCCCCCCCTCAGCTTTAATTCGTAAAGCTTCCCAAACAGATTTAGATGACCCGTCATGTTTTAGTAATGCAAAAATATCATTTCTGATTGCTGACTGGATCAATGCTATCATTCTCTGTTCAGCTCCGTATTCAACTTTATCTTCTCTGGAAAACTTTTTGAATACAAGATCTTCGCCTTTCTCATCTTTTGGTTTTTCATATCCATACTCTAAGCAGAACCAGCTTTCATGAGCATACGCTTTCGCCCAGTTAATAAACCGTTCCTTCCACCAGGTATAATCTTCAATGCTTTCCAGAGTTGGTGGCTTTGAGTGAGTTCCGTAAAAGTTATCGTGCTTGATGTTCTCATTGAGCACCTTAGTGATTGTTTTCGGTGTAACATTTGCAACCTCGGACGATTCGGTTGTGAACGCGTTGAAAAACGTGTTGTAAAATTCCTCAGCCATGATGTAAACCTTGACAGATTTCAAACAAACACAATTAGTACAATCAATATCAAATAAACTGAAACTGACTGACACTCGATCGACGCGAAATGATCTCGACACGAAAAAGTTCACTTTCGAGCCAAATATGACACTCGGGCGAAATCAGATTATAACCAAGTATCCCCTTATGAGCGAAATCAAGGAATGCACTATGAGCGAAAACAATCTTTGACACTTTGAGCGAAATCAGGCTTTGGGTTGAATAACCTTTTGACTTTTTGAACCCAACAATGAACTATAATCCAATCACATAGGCCTTTGTTTTCTTCAATTAAATGGCTGACAATGACTTTCAACATAAATCTGATCACATGCGAATTTTTACTTTGATTTTAATTGAGTCGACCAACTATTTATTATGATTCGATTACTTTGATTGTGATTGGGCCGTAAATGAGAACCGATTACTATGATTGGGCCGCTGTTAATATGTGGGTGACAACAATGATCTTATGGGTGGTCACAAAAGCGAAACCTTTGATACATTGACGCTGGAGCGAAATCCCTTTGTTCAAATAAGCGAAATCTCAAATGTACTTATAAGCGAAATCACTAGTTATGTGACACAAGAACGAAATCAGCCTGACACAAAAGCGAAATCCCTTATTCTGTTGCACCTATGAGCGAAATCTGATGGTCATATGAGCGAAATCAGAGTGACAAATAAGCGAAATCACTGAATGTTCATATGAGCGAAATCAAGTCCGAAGTCCATTTGGTCCATTTTTAGTCCGAATTTCAATGTCAAACTTTCCGGGGTTTATTAATGTCCAATTATCTATGATCTGTGAAATTTTGAGAGAATTTTGACCGATAAATTTCTCTGAAATAATAAAAGAAGGTGTAGAAGTCAGAATGAGAACAAAATCAAGCTAAACTCTTCATAACCTGCTCTGATACCACTTGTTGGATCGTTGTTTGACCCGATTGAGTCGATCAGAAGAGCTTTAAGTCCAGTTCAAAGGCGGAATCAGAGAACTAGACACAAACACAACGTGATAATCTAATATCTGTCTCTTATATTGCGTTTAACATTGATTACAACCTGACAGAAATCCGGCAGCACTTCGTTACAGTTCTGAAGTCGCGATACCAAATGAACTAACAAGTGCACCTTATATAGTGAGTATGATTTCGCTTATGTGAACATGACATATGAGCGAAATCACTTGTTTCTGATTTCGCTTATGTGGACATGTCCATATGAGCGAAATCACTCCCTTAACCTCTAACAATCGTTTCTCGAACCTCGTGCACTGGATATCCTATCTAATCTTATCCTATTACATGATACAAGACGAAGTTAATAGACGTAATGCACTAACACCAATATGTCTTTAAATACACCCGTATGTGAAAACCGAGCCCGGAATACGTTATAGTAATTAGAATAAACATAAAAATCTGAAATATAAGTTGAGGCGGGCCGCGTAGGACCCCACCCCAACCTTACGCGGGCGGTATCAGGGTTGAAACCTGATATCGTTGATTTCTTTAGTTTAAGCGGGCCGCGTAAGATTTCGTTTAAGTTAACGCGGGCCGTGAGAGAACCACAACGCGGAGACACCCCAGGCCGACACGTGTCATCATCGTGTCGAGCCTAGTAGATGACCCGGATAAGCTATATGGATGACCAGGGTTGACGCGGGCCGCGTAACCCTTGTCTGTTCTTTACGCGGGCCACGTGGAGACCAGATATCAGCACTATATAAGAAGGCCTCGGGATTTCATTTCAATTCGCTCATTTTTGTTTCTCAATCTCGAATTTCTGAAGTATAAGCATTATAGTCGGGTATTATATCCCCCTAATTAGCGAGATTCTGCTCTGTTGTAAGTATTATAACCCCAGTTTCGTAACAGTTACGCTGCCTGATTGATTTAGGGTTCCGTAACAACTGTCGTGGTTCTGCCCGACGTAGTTGTTGGAATGCCGTCTCGGGGAGGGTATCATTAATATTTTCAAAGGGTTATGATACTAACCAATGTACATTTGTATAAATTATAGATTATATCCAGGAAACCATTACGAGAAGCTTAGGATAGCAATGTGAGTTTATCCTCTTTTTGTTAACCTTTTTGGAATGTTTTACAAAACCTTAATTGTTTTACAATGTGATTAAGCGGTGATTGAGACTTTGTAGTTCTTCAATTACTGCCAGTATTATGGGGTTTTGTATACAAAATTTATTACTACTTACGAGTAGTAAGTCGGTACGACAGTACGTTACAATTGGACAACAAGTTAGCTAATGTGTAACTTGACCATAGCCATAGATCTGGTCGAGTGGCAAGTACTGAATGAGTAATTGTGTAGAAATAAACAATGTGATCGCTCTCAATACTGTTTTAATTAATAAAATGTTTCTTGATTAAACTGGGATTCACTCACCAGTATTTTCGACCGACAAATGTTTTTAAAACGGGTTACAGGTAACACAATGTGAGAGCCAATTAGTAAAAAGCCAGCTGGAGAGCACTGAAGGCTTGGGAAAAATGTGGCTATAAAAGTTACATAATAAACGATGTTTTAAATTCAAATAGGGTTTGTCCCTATAAATGTATTGTAATAAGAAACTTGGGATTTGCCCATGTGATTATTAATATCAAATATGGTGGTTTTACTCTGATAAACATTTCCTAACGACGGTCCTGATGTAATTTCCGCTGCGAGTTTTAAATAAGCTGATACCACCACTACTGAGTTCGCGTCCGCCCGTTCCCGGGACAGATAAGGGATCGGGGGTTGTGACACACATCTACCACCATCATCCATTATCCATCATAGAGTGTGTGAGTAGTCTCGGGATCCAAGATTGATCGTAAGAGTTCTTAACAATCAAAGGCCATGTTTGCCTAAGTCTCTTACATCACTTGGTGAAGATAAGTGTTTAGTGTAATATTTTTTATTTTTAATCTTTTCGCACTTTTTATTTGGTTATGTATTAATGACATTAATAACTAGTTTCTTATGCTGAAGGTGAATCTTCCTTATCATTTATCCGTGGTGTCTTGGCATTATTTTACTGTCTATATAAAATAAAATATTTTCACCATTCACATCTCCACGGTCTATATGGAGATATGTTGGCTACCTGGTCGGGGGTTAAGGGAATGGTTTGGTAAGAGTCTTGCCTTGTTCAGTGTATAGATCCTGCAAGGACCTGGGTCAACTTTTGTAGGACCTCCTTCAATACCCACTGGTATTGGATGGCGGGGGTTCGAACTCCTTGACCCCCTCATATGTAAACTACTATTAAAATATTAATCCGGCTATTTAGAATTGTATCCATGCTGACTCAAACTACTTAGCCGAGGTTAACGTCACCTTCAAAAGAGGGGCCTACCACATTATGCATTAATAACTTAATTAATTATGTTTCAATAATCCAACCCTTTAGGATTGCATCCTTGATGACTCAAACTACTGGGTTGAGGGTAACGTCACCCTCAAAAGAGGGCCTACTACTATAACTAAGATAATCTCTTAAAAAGTACAAGAAATGCGAAAATAATCAAAGGTTACACTACATGCGAGTCGGATCCATGTGATTCATCTTGTCTATCTGTTTATTTTTATTTTTATTTTTCAGCATTTTTAGTTTTTATTTTCTAGTTTAAAACCTTTTTTTCTAAATTTTTTTATTTGATTAGACGTTGAGGATAAACCGGTATTAAAAGCTCTTGTGTCCTTGGACGACCTTGGTATCTTACCAACACTATACTACGCTCACGATGGGTGCACTTGCCCATATGTGTGTTTGGTGTTAGTAAAATATCGTGTTTTATAAATTTAAAACTTGACTAAAGTGTAAAAAAGGGCTAAAAAGATACATTAAAACATATACCACCACACGCACATCAAGTTTTTGGTGCCGTTGCCGGGGACACAAGGATTTTAAGAAAGCTTAAAATCGACGGCCTAATCAGTTTTTCAAAACCTTTTCGGAACGCGCACAAATTTTTCTGCATTCTAGTTAGTTTTTGCATTTACAGTAGCCTGAACACGGGGTCGTTGTGACAACTCGAGTTTCCAAGATTTCCATCTTCGCATTAATTGCACGTTAACTGTTTAAGTTGTTTGTTGACACGACTTGTTTGTTTCACAACTGTACACGTTGTAATATGTTAAATCGTATTGTGACTGATATATTATATCCGGTGTGTATTAAGTGTGTTATTAAGTGTGTTTTATTTATATTGGTGTGCGTCATAGTGTGTGTATATATGTTGATGTGTAAATAACATGCTGGTATTGATGATATGTTTGTGTAATTAAGAACAACACAAAATAATGGAGCATGACCGAAATCACCCTCTAGTCGAAAACACTCTCACCCACGAAAACAGTTCCAGATGAAAACACATATGTGTTTTCGTCCATGGTCAACGAAAACCAGATGGGCCTTGGCCCAGTAATGATCTATTATATGTTTTGAGTTCCAACTGTTATGTATAGTTTTAATCCACAAACCCTGGTTACCTCCCACCCTTCGACGGCAACCGTGAAGCCCTTGAAGCCTCTCACTTTGTCTGATTCGTTGTGCCTCCTGTTCGGGTTAGTAATCTAGTGTTGATAGTTATTTAATCTAATTCATCATGAACTATCTATTTATTATCATGATCGAACTGTTATGTGGCTTGGTTACGAATTGAATAGATGAGTAGGATAGGGATCCTTAATCTGATGTATGATCTGTTGTGTCATGCTTATTGTTCAGGTTCGATTTGATATTGATGATCTGATAGACGATTAACAGATTTGGATTATGTGTGTATCATGTGTCGAATTAATGGTAAACATAATCATTTACTGAGGTTGAATAGTAATGTATGGTTTCATGAACTGATATGAGGGAATGATTGTGTAGATGATTGATTTGTCAGGGATTGCATGTGAGATGTTCTTAATTGCATGTGATTTGTCAGGGAATAGGTGCTTGGATATATGTGTGCAATTGATTAATGTTTTGCATGTATAAATAAATTGTATAAAGCCTGCTCCATATTCTTGTAAATCGGTGATTTAATGACTACAGCTAATGACTGAGTCATGATATTTTCTGCACTATTATGTGATAACAATGTTTGGGCAATAATGGCAATGTGAGTGTAAGACTGACTGATTCAATTCATGTGTATGCGGGCTATATTTGTTGCTTTTATTGGACCGAAGTACGGTGGGCCGAATGTGACTATGTTTGATAACTTGGACTGGTTATATATAGGGCCACATGCCCTTAACGGGCTATACACCATACCGGGTCGCACAAGGGGTGTTGGGCCGGAGAACATAAGGGATCGCACAATCGTTTGGGCCCTTCGGGTTATGTTGAACAATTATATGAGATTACAATGCAATGTAACATTAAGCTAGATTTCATGTGTAGGATGTCAAATGTGATTACGTGTACTTTTGCGCATTACTTGCATATAGGTGTGAAGAATTATATGTCAAATTCCGAATGTGAAACTAATGAATAATCTTGTTTGAGTAGACTGGGAAATCTACTATGTGAAGCATGAATTATGTGAACTTGATTAACTGTTTATGTGTTACGTGATGTTAACTATCCAGTACACTTAGTGACTTCGATTGCATGTGAAACTTTACCAACATGAACTGACTGTGTATACATGCATACTCTAGGCTTTGATTGATTGTTTGCGAGCACATAGTTTATCATACCGAGTAAACCAAGGTGAGTTCACACTCTTACCAAGGCATGGGATTCCCGGGGTTGGGAATGGGGTTAAATGATTACTGGTACTTTCATCGTTACTGGAATACGTACCACTGACTTCGTTATGGGAAGGTCACTTATAGATACAGCTAGACTAGTAACACATGGGAAGTCCCCACTAATCTTCGCAAACATGCCTGGAATGGCCGCGATACGAATACTAATCTTCGCACACATGCCTGGAATGGTCGCGATACGAATACTAATCTTCACACACATGCCTGGAATGGCCGCGATACGAATACTAATCTTCGCACACATGCCTGGAATGGCCGCGATACAAATACTAAACTTCGCAAACATGCCTGGAGGGCCGCGATACAAATACAACTAGTCTAGAATACATGGGAAACCCCCACAAATCTTCGCAAACATGCATGGAAGGCCGTGATACGAATAAATATGATACATAGTTTACTAAACAAACATACGGTTTACGAAACGAATACTATAACTAAACAACCAACTGTGAACTCGCTCAACTTTGTTGTTGACCCGTTGTTACATGCCTTGTAGGTCAATAGGTACACATGGAGCTTGCACTGGGAGGCGCGGTCGTTATGGACATGGATCGTGGATGCCATGTTAAACATTTATCATACTTTTGAACTTATACTTGAGTTTTAAACATTATGTTTCCGCTTACTACTTAAACTATGTTTTGATTTGAACACCAGTTATATTGAGGTTGGGTGTTACAATTACTATTATGATATGTTCAATATGATTGGTGGCTTGATCCTGGTCAGTCACGCCTCCAAGCGGTGATACTCCGCGTGTGGATTTTGGGGGTGTGACAGATTGGTATCAGAGCCATTGGTTATAGTGAACTTGGTTTTAATAAGGGAAAAAGTTTTTGTTAAAACCAGACTATAACCTGAACAGTGCTCAACGATCCACAACGACGCTTCGCTCCACGTGCAAGACTCGATATTCTAGGTGATATAATTTATGTTTATATTGCCTACTTGCTAGATTACATAGAACTTTGCTCATGGTATGCTTAGATAACGTAGCAACTACTGCTTGAAAACTCATGTGTGCTTACTCTCTTCTGTCATCGCACTTTCGCGAACCTTTCTCACTCATGTTTCCTTTGATATAAAGATCATGAGTGGACGCGTTAACCTAACTCAAGCCCAGTTAGCGGCTTTGATCACTGAAAAAGTTACTACAGCACTCGCAGCTGCCCAGGCAGGAGGTATAGCCTGCCATCACAACTCACTCTGGGATCCTTAGATCCTACTCTCGTAACCCAGCACTTGTGCTTAATTACGTTTACTCTTACACACACGACAGGCCAACACGCTCAGCCACCTGTATGCACATTCAGGACGTTCATGGACTGCCATCCTAATACTTTCAGTGGCACTGAAGGAGTCGTAGGACTCCTCCACTGGTTCGAGAAACTCGAATCGGTCTTCGAAATGTGTGAATGCCCTGAGGCTCGTAGGGTGAAGTACGCCACCGATACTCTCGAAGGCACTGCGCTAACTTGGTGGAACGCGCAAGTTCAGATGCTGGGGCTGGTGGCTGCTAATGCCACCCCATGGAATGATTTTAAGGAACTAATCTAGCGAGAATACTGTAACCGTGATGACATCCACAAACTGGAAGTGGAGTTCTTTAACTTGAAGATGACGGGGTCAGAGATAGAGGCGTATACGAAGCGATCTAACGAACTGGCAATTTTGTGTCCAACTATGGCGGATCATCCCATCAAACGCATTGAGCTGTACCTCAAAGGCTTAGTACCAGAGATTCAAAGCCATGTAACTGCTGCTAACCTTGCTACTATTCAAGATGTTACTCGTCTTGCTCGTCGTCTCACAGACCAGGCAGTGGAACAGAACAAGCTGCCTAAACGTATTGGTGCTACTACTACTACATCTGCTACTCCCAGTGACAACAAACGAAAGTGGGATGGAACCTCCAGCAAGGGTTCGACTTTAGTTCAGTCCCAGGCACAGCAGCGAAAGATTAATGATTATCAGAGCCCTGGTCAGCAATCTTCAGGTAGTCAAGGGCAGGGTGGATATCGGGGAAATCACCCAAAGTGCAATAGATGCAACAGGCGCCACAGTGGTCAGTGCAACAGGGGTCGTTGTCAGAAGTGTCTCAAAATGGGTCATGAAGCTAAGGATTTCAAGAGCTCACACATAGTTAATGGTAAAAGCTAGAGGCCACACACATAGTTAAGGGTTGTAATCTCGTCTTAGCTGGTCAGACTTCCACTATCGATCTCATTCCTATAGTTCTGGGTAGTTTCGACATCGTCATCGGGATGGATTGGTTATCCCAACAGCAGGCAGAGATTCTTTGCAAGGAGAAGAAAGTTCGTATTCCCCGTTCTGGTAAAGAACCTCTCGTAATTCAAGGCAACAAGAGTGGTGCTGTAGTGGGCATCATCTCCTTCCTTAAGGCCCAGAAGTGTTTACGAAAGGGCCACACTGCTATTTTAGCACTAGTTACTGATGCATCAACGAAAGAGAAGAAGATCGAGGATATCCCAGTTGTACGTGACTTTCCTCAAGTGTTTCCTGAAGATTTACCTGGGCTACCGCCTTATCGCCAGGTCGAATTTCAGATCGAGCTAGCTCCTGGAGCAGCACCCATAGCTCGAGCACCTTATCGCTTAGTTCCAACCAAACTGGAAGAACTGTCCAAACAATTGCAAGAACTCTTGAATAAGGGTTTCATTGGCTCTTCGCCCTGGGGAGCTCCAGTATTATTTGTGAAGAAGAAAGACGGTACCTTCCGCATGTGCATAGATTACCGCGAACTGAACAAGGTGTCTGTGAAGAATCGCTATCCTCTTCCACGCATTGATGACTTGTTCGACCAGCTGCAAGGGTCGAGCGACTATTCAAAGATTGATCTGAGCTCAGGCTACCATCAACTGAGAGTCCGGGACGAGGACGTCTCCAAAACAGCATTCAGAACACGCTACGGCCATTACGAGTTTCTGGTCATGCCCTTCGGGTTAACAAACGCACCTGCAGTTTTCATGGATCTTATGAACAGAGTGTGCAAGCCTTACTTGGATAAGTTTGTGATTGTATTCATCGACGACATCCTGATCTATTCGAAGAGTCAGGAGGAACACGAGCACCATCTACGACTTATTCTGGAACTCCTTCGAGCAGAACAGCTGTACGCCAAGTTTTCAAAATGCGACTTTTGGCTTCGTGAAGTCCACTTTCTAGGCCACATGGTAAACAAGGATGGGATCCATCCAAGGTAGACTCGATCAAGAACTGGCCTGCGCCTCGTACACCAACAGAAATCCGCCAATTCTTGGGTTTAGCGGGCTACTATAGAAGGTTCATCAAGGACTTTTCCAAGATTGCACAACCCCTCACCTCACTAACTTAGAAAGGCGTTATCTACCGTTGGGGTAATACACAGGAATCAGCAGTTCCAGCACTTAAAGGATAGACTTTGTAGCGCACCTATTCTTTCATTGCCAGAGGGCACAGACGATTTCGTGGTTTATTGTGACGCATCGATTCAGGGTCTGGGTTGTGTATTGATGCAACGGGATAAGGTCATTGCTTACGCCTCGCGCCAACTTAAGATTCACGAGAGGAATTACACTACACATGATTTAGAGCTGGGAGCTGTTGTTTTCGCGCTCAAGATATGGAGACATTACCTGTACTGTACCAAGTGCACCATTTACACTGATCACATGAGTCTCGAGCATATCTTCAAGCAGAAAGAGTTGAACATGCATCAGCGTCGATGGGTCGAGCTTTTAAACGATTACGAATGTGCTATAAAGTACCATCCGGGCAAAGCCAATGTGGTGGCCGACGCCCTCAGTCGAAAGGATACTACACCTAGGCTTGTACGGGCGTTGCAACTCACTATTCAGTCTAGTCTTCCTTCTCAGATACGAGATGCTCAGGTAGAAGCATTGAAACCAGAAAACGTCAGGGCTAAAGCCCTACGCGGTTCAAGGCAACGGTTGGAACAAAAGGCAGACGGCGCCTACTATGTAACGGGACGCATCTGGGTCCCACTCTATGGAAACTTACGCGAGCTTGTGATGGATGAAGCGCATAAGACTCGCTACTCAGTACATCCTGGTTCAGATAAGATGTACCACGATCCCAGAACTACGTATTGGTGGCCTAGCATGAAAGCTCACATAGCAACTTACGTTAGCAAATGTTTGACTTGTGCGAGAGTCAAGACCGAATACCAGAAACCATCAGGCCTACTCCAACAACCAGAGATACCACAATGGAAATGGGAGCAAATTTCCATGGATTTTGTTACTGGCCTGCCTAGATCTTAATGTGGGAATGGCACTATTTGGGTGATCGTGGATCGACTCACAAAGTCTGCACACTTCTTGGCTATCAAGGAAATGGATAAGTTCTCCACTCTAGCAATCGTCTATCTTAAGGAAGTGGTTTCGAGGCACGGGGTGCCGACCTCTATTATCTCTGATCGTGATGCACAATTTACTTCAGAACTGTGGCAGGCAATGCACAAATCTTTTGGCTCACGATTAGACATGAGCACAGCTTACCATCCGCAAACAGACGGGCAGTCTGAACGCACCATCCAAACTCTAGAAGACGTGCTTCGTGCATGTGTAATCGATTTCGGCAATGGTTGGGAAAAACACCTCCCGTTAGTGGAATTTTCGTATAACAACAGTTACCACACCAGCATTCAAGCCGCTCCATTCGAGGCATTGTACGGGCGTAAATGTCGATCACCTCTTTGTTGGGCAGAGGTGGGTGATAGTTAGATCACAGGTCCAGAACTTGTAGTAGACGCAACAGAAAGAATTGCTCAGATACGACAACGCATGGCGGCAGCTCGCGACCGTCAGAAAGCCTACGCAAACAAGCGCCGGAAACCACTCGAGTTCCAAGTTGGGGACCGAGTGCTCCTCAAAGTTTCACCCTGGAAGGGTGTGGTTCGCTTTGGAAAAAAATGGGGAAACTCAATCCGCGATATGTCGGACCGTTCGAAATCATTGAGAAAATAGGCAGGGTGGCCTACAAACTAAATCTGCCCACAGAACTCAGTGCAGTTCACAACGTTTTTCACGTGTCAAATCTGAAGAAGTGTCTGTCAGATGAGACCCTCATAGTTCCTTAGAAGGAGCTCACTATCGACGATCAGTTGCGATTCGTCGAGGAACCCGTTGAAATCACGGACCGAGACGTTAAGGTCCTCAAGCACACCAGAATACCTCTTGTTCGAGTTCGATGGAACTCCCGTCGTGGCCCAGAGTTCACCTGGGAACGAGAAGATCAAATGAAACTCAAGTATCCCCAGTTGTTCGGAAACAATGCAACTACTACTGAGGCTGAAGCTACTACAGAATTTCGGGACGAAATTCCAAATCAACGGGGGGATGATGTGACACCCCAGGAAAACCACGAAACAACACAACACAACTAGCTTCCTCAGTAACCACGTACTAAATTTCGGGACGAAATTTCTTTCAAGTTGGGGATAATGTGACAACTCGAGTTTCCACGATTTCTATCTTCGCATTAATTGCACGTTAACTGTTTAAGTTGTTTGTTGACATGACTTGTTTGTTTCACAACTGTACACGTTGTAATATGTTAAATCGTATTGTGACTGATATATTATATCCGGTGTGTATTAAGGGTGTTATTAAGTGTGTTTTATTTATATTGGTGTGCATCATAGTGTGTGTATATATGTTGATGCGCAAATAACATGCTGGTATTGATGATATGTTTGTGTAATTAAGAACAACACAAAATAATGGAGCATGACCGAAATCACCCTCTAGTCGAAAACACTCTCACCCACGAAAACAGTTCCAGATGAAAACACATATGTGTTTTCGTCCACATATGGTCAACGATAACCAGATGGGCCTTGGCCCAGTAATGATCTATTATATGTTTTGAGTTCCAACTGTTACGTATAGTTTTAATCCACAAACCCTAGTTACCTCCCACCCTTCGACGACAACCATGAAGCCCTTGAAGCCTCTCACTTTATCTGATTCGTTGTGCCTCCTGTTCGGGTTAGTAATCTAGTGTTGATAGTTATTTAATCTAATTCATCATGAACTATCTATTTATTATCATGATCGAACTGTTATGTGGCTTGGTTACGAATTGAATAGATGAGTAGGATAGGGATCCTTAATCTGATGTATGATCTGTTGGGTCATGCTTATTGTTCAGGTTCGATTTGATATTGATGATCTGATAGACGATTAACAGATTTGGATTATATGTGTATCATGTGTCGAATTAATGGTAAACATAATCATTTACTGAGGTTGAGTAGTAATGTATGGTTTCATGAACTGATCTGAGGGAATGATTGTGTAGATGATTGATTTGTCAGGGATTGCATGTGAGATGTTCTTAATTGCATGTGATTTGTCAGGGAATAGGTGCTTGGATATATGTGTGCAATTGATTAATGTTTTGCATGTATAAATAAATTGTATAAAGCTTGCTCCATATTCTTGTAAATCGGTGATTTAATGACTACAGCTAATGATTGAGTCATGATATTTTCTGCACTATTATGTGATAACAATGTTTGGGCTATAGTGGCAATGTGAGTGTAAGACTAACTGATTCAATTCATGTGTATGCGGGCTATATTTGTTGCTTTGATTGGACCGAAGTACGGTGGGCCGAATGTGACTATGTTTGATAACTTGGACTGGTTATATATAGGGCCACATGCCCTTAACGGGCTATACACCATACCGGGTCGCACAAGGGGTGTTGGGCCGGAGAACATAAGGGATCGCACAATCGTTTGGGCCCTTCGGGTTATGTTGAACAATTATATGAGATTACAATGCAATGTAACATTAAGCTAGATTTCATGTGTAGGATGTCAAATGTGATTACGTGTACTTTTGCGCATTACTTGCATATAGGTGTGAAGAATTATATGTCAAATTCCGAATGTGAAACTAATGAATAATCTTGTTAGAGTAGACTGGGAAATCTACTATGTGAAGCATGAATTATGTGAACTTGGTTAACTGTTTACGTGTTACGTGATGTTAACTATCTAGTACACTTAGTGACTTCGATTGCATGTGAAACTTTACCAACATGAACTGACTGTGTATACATGCATACTCTAGGCTTTGATTGATTGTTTGCAAGCACATATTTTATCATACCGAGCAAACCAAGGTGAGTTCACACTCTTACCAAGGCATGGGATTCCCGGGGTTGGGAATGGGGTTAAATGATTACTGGTACTTTCATCGTTACTGGAATACGTACCACTGACTTTGTTAGGAGAAGGTCACTTATAGATACAGCTAGACTAGTAACACATGGGAAGTCCCCACTAATCTTCACAAACATGCCTGGAATGGCCGCGATACGAATACTAATCTTCGTACACATGCCTGGAATGGCCGCGATACGAATACTAATCTTCGCACACATGCCTGGAATGGCCGCGATACAAATACTAAACTTCGCAAACATGCCTGGAGGGCCGCGATACAAATACAACTAGTCTAGAATACATGGGAAACCCCCACAAATCTTCGCAAACATACCTGGAAGGCCGCGATACAAATAAATACGATACATAGTTTACTAAACAAACATACGGTTTACGAAACGAATACTATAACTAAACAACCAACTGTGAACTCGCTCAACTTTGTTGTTGACCCGTTGTTACATGCCTTGCAGGTCAATAGGTACACATGGAGCTTGCACTGGGAGGCGCGGTCGTTGTGGACATGGATCGTGGATGCCATGTTAAACATTTATCATACTTTTGAACTTATACTTGGGTTTTAAACATTATGCTTCCGCTTACTACTTAAACTATGTTTTGATTTGAACACCAGTTATATTGAGGTTGGGTGTTACAATTACTATTATGATATGTTCAATATGATTGGTGGCTTGATCCTGGTCAGTCACGCCTCCAAGCGGTGATACTCCGCGTGTGGATTTTGGGGGTGTGACAGTCGTGTTCATTGAACACGGGGCCGTGTTGCATTTTTTCATGAAACACCCAGATACAGAGTCTGAACACTGGGTCGTGCTCACTGAACACGCCCTGTGCTCAACAAAACCAGTCACTTTAATTCAAACGCCCAGATACAGAATCTAAACACGGGCCGTGCTCACTGAACACGGGGCCGTGTCCAGCCTCTGTTTCCGTTTTTATTTTTGTTTTCTGGTCTCGAGAATATGTTGTGGTATGCTGAGTGATTCTTATGGATCAATACTCAGAAGGCTACAACTACACCTATGAGGAGGATGATTATAGGGAAGACTATTGCACCATTTGTGGTGACCCGCACTCGGTTCAATATTGTGACTTATTTCAACCATCCACTTCATACACCTACTATGAGGAGCCCAGGTACGAGCCATCAACTTCATACACATCCTATGAAGACCAAAGGTATGAACCTTCTCCCTCATACTCATATTTTGATGAACCAAGGTATGAGCCTTCGCACTCATACTTTGAGGAATCAAGATATGAGCCTCCACCTTCATATGCTTATTATGAGGAACCATGGCGTGAACAACCCACCACATATGAGTATTATGAAGAACAAAATTACGACCCTTATCCATCATATACTTACAATGAAGAACAATGGTGTGAACCATCTACTTCCTATGAGTATTATAAGGAACAAAGGATCGAACATCCGGATTCGAGCTTTGAGGATCCTGATCCTTACTCTATTACCGACATAGCCGATAGGATAATAGAAAAAATTAAAACTATCGAACGATACATAACAGAATCTCGCGCAAGGGAAGAGGAGACCCACGCAAGAGAAGAATTAAAAAAAAGATAGTTGAAAATGTAAAAATGGAAGAACAAGTAAGTGAAAAACCGACACATGAGTTAAACAACAAAAAGGGTGAGATCGACAACGTTAAAATTCAAGAAGAGTCTATTTTTGAAAAAATTATTCTCTTGTCACCTTCTTTCGAAAATCATTGTTTAGTACCCACTCATGCTAAATTTTTAAAAGAGTTAAACACTAACACTAAAATTGACGAAACGGTGAGCATTATCAAACTTCGCTAATAAAAGAAGACCCATTTGAAATCAACATTACACCGGTTCCATTTTTTTTTCAAAATTCCTTTATTAGTAATATCACAATTGATAAAGATCTTTGCATTAATATAATGCCCAGCTACATTTTTGAAAAATTAAGTATTAGTGATTTTTCTCCACTTCAAATACCCATTTTTCTATCCAATCGGAAAGTAATAAAATCAATCGGTATAGTTGAGGATGTCTTGGTCCAAACAAATCAAATGGTAATCCCAACCGACTTTGTCATCCTTGATGACGCTCCTCTAGTGTTGGGACGACCTTTTGTAAAAACCCACGAAGCTTTGAAAAACCGGAAGTACAACAATCTATCTATTCAATTAGGGGCATTTAAAAGAAGCGTCGATCTTGAGCGTTCAATGAAATATCCGTTCGGCAATAATGACCCCCTAATTGAAGATGAAGATGAACCACCCGATACAAGAGAAGAAATTGACCACTTTGTTGAAGAAGAGGTCGCCATAGAACAAATTTAAGTTCTTGATCAAAATGAGCAACCAAATAAGGAGTCTCCTAAAGACCCACCTCTTGAGCTCAAAGAACTCCCAAAAGGTTTGGAATATGCTTTTCTAGACAAAGATGGTAAATCACCTGTAATTATTTCGTCAAAACTAAGTAGTTTAGAAAAAGAAAAATTAATTTCGCTTTTGAAAAAACACAAAAATGCGATCGCTTGGAAACTTGTAGATATTAAAGGCATAAGTCCTTCCATGTGCACGCACAAAATTTTAAAGAATGATGACTATAAATCGGTAATACAACCACAACGTAGAGTAAATCCAAACGTCCAAGAAGTGGTTAAAAACGAAGTCATCAAATTACTTGACGCCGGACTTATTTACCCTATCTCCGATAGTCCGTGGGTAAGTACCGTCCAAGTAGTTCCAAAGAAAGGAGGTATGACGGTAATAACTAATGAAAATAATGAATTAATACCAATGAGAACCGTCACAGGATGGAGGGTATGTATAGATTATCGTCGATTAAATGAAGAGATAAGGAAGGATCACTTTCCTTTACCTTTTATTGATCAAATGTTAGAAAGATTATCCGGTCACAAATTTTATTGTTTCTTAGATGGTTTTTCAGGTTACTTTCAAATCCCGATAGCACCCGAAGACCAAGAAAAGACAACATTCACATGTCCCTATGGAACTTTTGCTTATCGACGCATGTCGTTTGGTCTATGTAATACCCCCGCAACCTTTCAACGTTACATGGTGGCCAGCTTCCATGACATGATAGAAAAGACAATGGAAGTCTTCATGGGGGACTTTTCTATCTTTGGAGATTCATACGACCAATGCCTCGATAACCTTGAACGAATGCTATCCCGATGTGAGGAAACTAACCTCGCCCTTAACTAGGAAAAATGCCATTTCATGGTAACGGAGGGTATAGTACTCGGTCACAAAATCTCAAGCGAAGGAATGGAGGTTGATCGAGCAAAAATAGACACTATTTCTCGACTACCACCCCCATCCTCGGTTAGAGCTATCAGAAGTTTCCTAGGGCATGCCGGATTCTATAGACGATTTATCAAGGACTTCTCTAAAATCTCAAGGCCTCTAACAAAATTACTTGAAAAAGATGCCCCTTTCATCTTTGGCAAGGATTGCAATAAAACGTTTCTATCCCTAAAAGAAATGCTAGTAAATGCACCTATCATGATAGCTCCTGATTGGAAATTACCTTTCGAAATCACGTGTTATGCAAGTGACTTTGCAGTTGGAGCCGTCTTGGGACAAAGAAAAGATAAGCATTTTCACCCAATTTATTATGCTAGTAAAACACTTAACGATGCATAAGAAAATTACACAACAACAGAAAAAGAGTTACTAGCCGTGGTATTTGCTTTTGATAAATTTCGTTCTTATCTTGTTCTTTCTAAAACAATAGTCTATACAGATCATGCAGCCATTCGATATCTCTTCAAGAAACAGGATGCTAAACCACGTATGATTCGGTGGATTCTACTCCTCCAAGAGTTTGACATTGAAATCAAAGACAAAAGAGGAGCAGAAAACACCGCAGCAGATCATCTTTCGCGCTTAGAAGACCCAGCTTTGGAGGCAACCAGGGACGAGCAAATCAACGAAAAGTTCCCAACGGAGTCCCTGGAAATGATGGAATACCGAGAAGAACCATGGTACGCCGACTATGCTAACTACCTAGCTAGCGGTATAGTCGCGAAAGGATGGCCACATCATCAAAGAAAGAAATTCTTTGCCGATGTGAAGCATTATTTTTGGGAAGATCCTTATCTTTTCAAAATGTGTGCCGATTAACTCATCCGCCGATGCGTACATGGCAACGAAGCAAGAAGAATTCTCTGCCATTGTCATGAAGGTCCATACGGAGGACATCATGGTGTCGCTAGTACCGCACGAAAGGTATTTGATTCAGGATTTTATTGGCCAACCATTTACAAAGACGCCCAAAGTCTTGTTAAGACATGTGACGCTTGCCAAAGATCAGGTAATATTTCTTCCAAAAATGAAATGCCACAAAATGGCATTCTTGTTTGTGAAATTTTTGATGTGTGGGGACTCGACTTTATGGGACCCTTCCCACCGTCAAAAGGAAACAAATATATACTTGTGGCGGTAGATTACCTGTCTAAATGGGCCGAGGCCGAGACACTTCCAACAAATGATGGAAGAGTCGTAATAAGATTTCTGAAAAAAATATTCTCTCGTTTTGGAACACCTAAAGCATTAATAAGTGATAGAGGTACCCATTTTTGCAACCATCAACTTGAAATTTTTTTAACAAGATATGGGGTCTATCACCGGGTCTCAACGGCATATCACCCTCAAACAAACGGACAAGCCGAAGTGACTAATAGAGGTTTAAAAAGAATACTTGAAAAAACCGTAGGGTTAAATAAAAAAGAATGGGCCGATAAATTAGATGATGCTTTATGGGCTTTTCGAACTGCTTATAAAACAACAATAGGTACAACCCCATATAAGCTCGTCTATGGAAAAAGCTGTCATTTGCCAGTAGAAATTGCACACAAAGCCTACTGGGCAATTAAAAATGTAAACTTGGATTTAGAATTTGCAGATAAAAATCGATTTTGCCAATTAAATGAATTAGACGAATTAAGGAATTATGCATACTCTAACTCCGAAATTTATAAGGAAAGAATGAATAACTTGCATGATAAACACATTAAACCTAATGAATTTCGAGTAGGAGATCAAGTTCTATTGTTTAATTCACGACTTCGATTATTTCCTGGTAAATTAAAGTCTAGGTGGTCAGGACCTTTTTCTGTCACTCATATTTTCCCACACGGTGCAGTAGAAATTAAATCTCGGAATGAAATTCCATTCAAAGTCAATAGCCAACGGATGAAGCTCTATCAAGGATTCATTGAGGATGAGGAGGAAGAAATCTAGCATCAAACAGTCGAAGAATGAAAGCATCAACATCATACCTCGTAAGTTACGAACAAGCGGGTTGACACCTAAATAGGTAAGTCTTCTAACCAAGTTTTTGGGAAATAGGGCACTCACACGAGCACTTAAAAAAAATTAATTTTGCCCGCCCACTTGGCCGTGTCCGCGCAACTGTCGGGATAAAACCCCTTTTTCAACACAGTTTCTTCATTCCACACGCCCCGTTTCCCCGAAAACTCTCTGGTTCCAGCAATTTTTCTGCAAGATTTCGACGTCTCCTCTACTTCTAACAACATCAAGGTATGATTCTACCATCATTAGTAGTTAGATTAAGCACTTGCATGTAGTTTAAACATAAAAATTTTGGGGAAAAATCTAGGGTTCTTGAACTTCAACCGGATCGAACCTCAAATTTTTGCTTAGATCTGTTAGCATTAGTATAAATACATTTTATAGGAAGTAAATCAACTTGTATTGTTTGTAGATTTGCCCGATTTCTCACAAAAACCCCAAACCCTTGTTTTTGAACCGAAAATATAAAATTGAAGGGGTAAACGGTTTATTTTGAGAAAAACGGCACTTGGGGTTTCATTTTCGGGGAAAACCGCCCCTACAGGACCAAAAATTTTCAAGTTTTCGGGACCGAGTCGAAAAATGGGATTTTTGGAAAACAGACGCCTGGACACGGGGTCGTGATCGCTGAGCACGGGGGCGTGTCCAGCCAAATTCAGTCCAACATGGGGGGTGTCCGCTGAATACGAGGGCGTGTTCAGTCGACTGTTTTCAGTTTTCTCTGAACTTTTTTCACTGTCTCTTGCTAATATTTTGGTTTTTTTTTCAGATGGCCAAGAAATTCACTCGATTCAATGCTAACGAGTTGGTAGCTCAAGCTCGTTATGACGTGTTAAAGACTAGGCCCGAGGAGAACCCCATACAAGTTTGCACAAACACTCTTGAGGCAGTGAACCAACTGGACCGATTCAACACTATTGTCACCGGCCCATTACGAGCTGCCCTTTGCACTCGGCTTCACTCTTTGCATGAATACAACATGGAGTTCTACAGCACGCTCGTCTTCAACACAAGGGCCCAGCCGTTTGACAATGAAGGGTTAGAGTTTCGCTGTGGAGGAACCACATACCGGATCTTAATTGCTCAGTTTGGGGCTCTGGTGGGGTTGTACTCGGATGAAGATGTTGGGGATGAGGAAAACACCGGCGGTCTCCGCGAAATCAGAGAAAATCACCGCCAAGCTGCTTGGGCTCAAATTGGAGATGGCAACTACAATCCTAGCCGAACTAAGAGTACCCAGTTGAGAGACCCTCTTTACCGCTACATTCACAGGGTCCTCACCTGCTCTCTTAGCCAAAGGCACGATAGCAGCGGTGTTATAGGTTTACGGGATCTAGTAGTCCTTCATTGCATCCACAACCAGGTCAATCTTGATGTTCCATACCACCTGCTCCAAAACATGCATTGGAACCAACTTGCTACTCCCCCGACTCCTATCTTATTTGGAGGATGGATATACCGCCTCTTCAAACACTTTGTGAACATGCCAAGGTCCTTCCGCAAAGGACCATGGTCAGAACGAGTGGATATGGTCATTTGCCGCTCAATGAACCTGATTTACGTAGCGGAAGATGGGATGGTCAGCTTTCAAAGAGTTCAAGGGCATGCATGGTACCCACAGGAAGCACTCGTCGTACATGCTCCACATATCCGTCCTCCTCCTCCTCCTCCTCTCAAGGAGGCGGTTTTCCTAACTTTCAAAGCTTACATGATTTGTTGCAGGAAAACGTTATGTGCACCAGGAACACCTACAACATGGCCAACAACACATACGCCCGGGACGGAGCAATAGAGAGAAACATCTCCGACATGCAGGATGACATAGGGAACATCTGGGAGTATATGGTAGGCCACGGAGGGGATGATGATGATGAAGACGAGGATATGGATTAAGCAAGAGGAATGGAGGTAGCGGTTCATGGTCGAAGGTACCACAGGTTAACCCCCCTTTTCTCACGAACAATTTTCGGCCTGCGTGTCGCTTGTTGAACAATTTACTTTCTTTAACTCTTTTTCATTTATGCATTTTTTTTTCTTTTTAACTTGTGATGTGGATGATTAACTGTGGTAATTTAGGTTGTTTGTGATTATTGGTGTGGTATTTATAAGTTAAACAGGTACATACGAGGCTTAGAGCACTAAACATTAGTGCTACTAAAGCCGGGACAGGAAAACTAAAGCCAGAAACCTGTTTTACACCTTTGCATTTTGTCCACATGGGGTCGTGTTCAGCCAACACGCCCCCGTGCCCATTGCCCCAGACCTGCTGTTGTCTAAAATATGCAGATTTTTTCCAGACACGGGTCGTGCCTAGCCGACACGCCCCCGTGTCCACCATCTGTAAGTTCCCGTTACTGGCAATCTGACCACGGGGCCGTGTCCAGATGCCCAGTAACATACAAACTTGTTTTTAAACACACTTTTACACAATCAATCAACCTAAAAACTTATTTTTGGGACACATTGAGGACAGTGTGTAATTTAAGTGTGGGGGGGGATGCTAAAATCTTGAATTTTGCAAGTCCTAATTACAAGCCTTACACAAAACTCTATTGGAACCGCTAATCACCCCAATTTTTTTCAAAAATTTCATTTTTTTACTTATCTTGGTTTAATTTGGGAATTACAAGTTCTAAAAATGTTATATTTTTATAAATTTACAACCGATAGCGTCGTAATAAAAAGAACCAACATAAGAAAATTATGAAACGGCATGACAAATCTAGTTAAAATTTGATTATATATACTTGATCACATAAAAACCCATTCCCACAAAAAGTGAGTTTTGAGCCTTTATTGAGCATACAAATACACATCTTTAAACTAAATGCTCATTTTTCGTTTCTTGCGTTAAAAGCCGCTTGGTTCTTACGACTCTAAAACTTGCCACAATGATACATTCCCGGTCCTTACCAACTTAAACCCAAGTAAGTAAATGATGGAGGCATTAGGACTAACCCTTTTTATTTCAACACCATTATTTTTCTTTTTCTTTTTACCACCTACCCAAAATCCCCCTAGTTAACCCCTTTGAGCCTAAACCTTTTCATTTCTTAACCCAAATCAAACACCATTTTTACCCACCAAAACCCTTTTTCATTTTAAAACCTTTATTTTAGTAACAAAGCTCGGTTTTCTTGTGACTTCCTTATAAAAAAAATCTCATAGAGAAGAAAAGAAAAATGAAGTTAGCAATAAACAAACAAAGCTCATCAAAGAAGGCTTGTTTGAATAAATGCTTCATTGGAATAAAAAGTCACAAAAACAAAATGTTTTACGAAAACCGACGCTTTTTACGTCTTTCGCCCTTTTCTACTAACCACTAACCCAACCACCTACCTTTAACCCAAGCCTAACCCTTCCCCCAAAAGTCCTCTTGATATTTACAAGGGTTTATAGTTAAAAAGGAGGATGATTGATTGCTTGACAAGCTTATGGTAGGAGTAAGTTCCATGCCGCTCTCGAGTGCTTCACAAAAAATACATCTTCGGCCGAGTGTTGAGTGATCCCCCGTGAGGTATGTGAACTTGTATATAAATAGAATTTTAAAGAGGCATGTTATGCCCTAATAAGTATAATCTTATGTAATGTTCTAAATAAATCATGACGAATAGGATCGTAAATAAAATAAAAATAAAACCTAATAAAGAATCTTGAATCCCGACACTCTATGACAAGCCCAAAAACATTCTCTTCTACTCGTTCCATTTGGGAGTGTAAGCTACATTATAAAGAGTTTTGCTTGAGGACAAGCAAAGATTCAAGTGTGGGGGTATTTGATGTGCGCAAAATGCAACATATAAATTACATCAAATGTGGCATAAAACTAACCCCTTTTTAGTACTAATGTTGGAAAAAGTGTGTTTTTGTCTTCCTTTTGTATTTTCAGGGTTAAAAGAGCTTAAATGGACAAAAGAAGCAAAAATGCAGCTAAATCTAACAATAATACAAGAAAAGGAATAAACGTGACATGTCCGACCCCTCGACAGCATCTCCCCAAGCAAAAACAAGAGAACAGAAGGCTGAACACGCCCCGTGCTCAATGAGCACGGGGGTGTGCCCAAGTGTCTGCAGAAAAGACAAAGCTGTAGAAGCTTCTATCACCCACCACGGGGGCGTGCCCAGCGGACACGGGGCCGTGGTCAACGCTAAGATTCGCAGAATCTAGGCAAATCTTGATAGTACAGATACGCTTCTGCACACGGGGTCGTGCCCAGCGGACACGGGGGCATGGTCAACTAATGAAGACAAATTGCATTTAATGAAGAAAGAGAAGATGGGTGGACACGGGGCCGTGTCCGGGCTTCTGTGCAGGCTATAAATAGGGGTGCTTGGCTCACTTGCAAACCATCCCTTGGCAAACCATCTCTCTCACACTTCACCCACCCACAACCACTGTCACAGCCCACATCTACCACCATCATCCATCATCCATTATAGAGTGTGTGAGTAGTCTCGGGATCCAAGATTGATCGTAAGAGTTCTTGATAATCAAAGGCCATGTTTGTCTAAGTCTCTTACATCACTTGGTGAAGACAAGTGTTTAGTGTAATACTTTTTATTTTTAATCTTTTCGCACTTTTTATTTGGTTATGTATTAATGACTTTAATAACTAGTTTCTTATGTTGAAGGTGAATCTTCCTTATCATTTGTCCGTGGTGTCTTGGCATTATTTTACTGTCTATATAAAATAAAAGATTTTCACCATTCATATCTCCACGGTCTATATGGAGATATGTTGGCTACCTGGTTGGGGGTTAAGGGAATGGTTTGGTAAGAGTCTTGCCTTGTTCAGTGTTAGATCCGGCAAGGACCTGGGTCAACTTTAGTAGGACCTCCTTCAATACCCACTGGTATTGGATGTCGGGGGTTTGAACTCCTTGACCCTCTCATATGTAAACTACTATTAAAATATTAACCCGACTATTTAGGATTGTATCCCTGCTGACTCAAACTACTTAGCCGAGGGTAACGTCACCTTCAAAAGAGGGGCCTACCACATTATGCATTAATAACTTAATTAATTATCTTTCAATAATCCAACCCTTTAGGATTGTATCCTTGCTGACTCAAACTACTGGGTTGAGGGTAAAGTCACCTTCAAAAAGGGGCCTACTACTATAACTAAGATAATCTCTTAAAAAGTACAAAAGTGCGAAAATAATCAAAGGTTACACTAAATGCAAGTCGGATCCAAGTGATTCATCTTGTCTATCTGTTTTTATTTTTATTTTTCTCTTTCAGCATTTTTAGTTTTTATTTTCTAGTTTAAAACTTTTTTCTAAATTTTTTATTTGATTAGACGTTGAGGATAAACCGGTATTAAAAGCTCTTGTGTCCTTGGACGACCTCGGTATCTTACCAACACTATACTACGCTCACGATGGGTGCACTTGCCCATATGTGTGTTTGGTGTTAGTAAAATATCATGTTTTATAAATTTAAAACTTGACTAAAGTGTAAAAAAGGGCTAAAAATATACATAAAAACATATACCACCACACGCACATCACAAATCCAGGTACGATCTTTGATAAACTGAGTTGGATTATGTTCCTAATTGGATGTGCGGAAAGGTTATAAGTGCATGTGCTTATGGTTTGTTATCTTTCTTTAGACAAGATAGGTATTGTGGTTGTTGATCATTTATTAGTTATTAAAATTACGTCTACTTAAGTTATATTATAGGTCTTAGTGTTTTCTCTACAAGTGTTTTTTTTTTCTATCCACATTGAAAGTTCCATGCTTCTCTTACTCAAACTAGTGCTACCTCTAATACAAAGGTGGATATAACTTCTCACTTATGATTATATATCCATTATTTCATGTGCCTGTGTAGGACACGTTGTTGTTATTTGATATCTTGTGAATACATTATACTTTCCTAAAACCGTTATGATACTCTATAACTTCAAGTAGGTTTCAGCTTCTACTAGATAACCCAATGAGAAACAGGATGGTTTCCGCCAAATAAACTGATATCTAACCAGGTTTTGAGTACGAAACACAAGAGGGTGTTCACGAAAATCTAATTCAGAATCAGAAATACAATCCAACCTGTTATAAGAAAACAAGGCTACAAACAAGTCTCAAGAATTATTAAATATTCTTGACATATGAATTCAAACTAGTCCTTGAAGGTCATATCACATGCTATGGGTTTAAGACTTCAAATGGGCTCCATGATTTGCATGCTCAAAGATATGTTGTATCAAAAATTAATATTCTAAGCTCAGTGATTAGTTGTTTCATATAAATTCATATAGATTATATAATAAGTATTTACCAAGTTGAAAGCTGAAAAACATGAAGATATCAATTTGAAGTTTGATGTTGGGTAGTGGATGCGGTTTTTTCCTTAAGATTTGAATCAAATGAGACAATATTCGGATTGTTTTGACCATTCGCATCCTACAATAAAAATTCCAAACATACGTAATCAAGATCTATTTTTGGAAAGTACAATTTTTATTGCACATGATCAAGATTACCATGTTACCTTATTCTGGCGGTCTAGAGTAGCAGGGACACTATTTGAAGTTTGACCGCAATCGCTATTTTCATCAGCAAATGATAAAAGAGCATCTATATCAGCTTCAGTAAGCACCATATCATCTTCTGTTACCCCTTTTTCCATATTAGCATTCCACTTTGAACAACAAAAGGAAGTCATTTCAACAAACTCACTTTGAGTAGAATAACTAATTTTGAAAGTATTATAATTCTCCACAAAAGTGAAATTGCCTAAGTCTCCAATGTTCATCGTGTTCTCTTGATTCCAACTCATTGTTAACTCCTTGATCAAGTGCACGCCGCTTGACAAGCTCATTTCAATATTTTTATACAAATGTACTTCATTTGAACAACGATCATAATTATAGAGGAATCGATCAACACAATGAACAATACCCGAATTACAAGAGTTCACAACACCCATACTAGTTAATCTATATCTATATGTATAATAAAAGAAACCTTGGGGGACACATGTCACCCCTTGGTTAAGCCAGATAAGCTGACACTTGGCATAGCTCTAAGGCCAGGATTGGAATAGCTTCTTTTGTACGATTCATATACTCTCTCTCACATTCTCTCATCATTCATCGTTCCTCTTCTAAAACAAAACCTTAATCGCCGAATCGCCTCTCAGGAGCTCAATCGACCTTGTCCGACAACCTTGAATTGATCTTCATGACGCAGTACTCTACCATTGACGACAATGTTTGATTTCATTCATCATCTCTCTTTACTTTCATGAAATGATCAGAACCTTTTCCTTACATTCATGCGGATTTGATTTCATCTTAGGTACGATTCCTTCAACCATCTTAAATCTGATTGTTGATTATGTTAATTGCAGTTTTTCATACCATGTTTATACTTTCAGTCTGTTTTGTTATTTCGATTTAAACTACATGTTTAGATTTATATTTTCATTCTGATGTTTCCTATGGTTTAATTAGTTTATTTAGATTTTAGGGTTTCAATCTTAAAATGTTTTGAGTCTAAATCATGTTTAATAAACTTACATAAGAGCTTTTTGGATGGTAAAAAGGGTATTTCATGGATTCCCATTCTGCAGAACGTGTCATTGAGAGCGACACCTGGTAGAGTGAGTTTATTACAGGATGGTTCAGTTGTGGTTGAAGTTGGTGGTATTAAGTTAGGTCAGGGTCTCTGGACCAAGGTTAAACAAATGACTGCATACTGTGTAAGTTCGGTTCAGTGTGACAGAAATGATGGGCTCTCAGAGAAGGTTCGGATCATACAAGCGGACACTTTGAGTATGGTTCAAGGCGGGTATACCGCTAGAAGTACAACCTCTGAGGCAAGCTGGTAAGCTGTTAGACTTTGCTGCGATGTGTTGGTTGAAAGACTTGTGTCATTTAAGGAAAAAGTGAAATAACAAATGGGTTCGATTAATTGGGAGTTACTTATTATGCAGGCGGGTGTACAATCAGTGAACTTATCCGCAAGTTCATTTTTTGTACCTAAGTTTACATCTATAAGTTACATTAATTACGGTGTTGTAGTTAGGGAGGTAATTAAGTTCCGTGACCAATATAATCGTCGTTTAGTTGTTTATATGTGATGCTATTATGTTTGAAAAATAGGTGGAAGTAAATCTTTTGACCGGAGAAACCAAAATGTTGCAAACAGGCATCATATATGATTGTGGACAGATCTTGAATCCTGCTGTGGATTTGGGACAGGTTTGTGTTCATTATAATTAATTATTTATGTTGCTACAAAAGAAACCATTGGGGGACACATGTCACCCAATGGCTTAACCACATATGGTTTCTCTCTCTACTACAATTTTGACACGTGGACACCTTAGGAGAATAGAGATTGAGTACGGTAAAAATGTTTTGTGTCTAAATCATGTTTAATAACTTTACATAAGAGCTTTTTGGACGGTAAAAAGGGTATTTCATGGATTCAATCATAAAATGAATATATGCATAATTGATAATGGTAACTTTCGAAAATGAATTAAAACAAAATCACATTATGTTGAACAGGTGCATGCTGGGCATTCTTAGCCACAGGGGCAATGGAGGGGATTAATCAAATAGTAACTGGATCTCTTATCAACCTTTCTGAACAAGAGTTGGTTGATTGTGATAGAACCTTCAACAATGGCTGTGACGGTGGACTTATGGATTACGCCTATGAATTCGTGATAAAGACCAAGGGGATTGATACAGAATAGGATTACCCGTATAAAGGCAAAGCATCTACTTGCAATAAAAACAAAGTAACAAATCCGTCTCATCGTTAATTGATTTCCTCCTTTATGTGAATTCAAATTGTTTAATTATCATTTAAACTACAGCTGAAAACACACGTTGTCACCATTGATGGTTACAATGATGTTCCTGAAAATAAAGAAGATCAACTACTTCAAGTTGTTGCAACTCAACCTGTTAGTGTAGGTATATGTGGCAGTGAGAGAGTTTTTCAGTTGTATCCAATGGTTAGTGCCCTCGAACCCTATTAAGTAATAACCCTGATAGACATCACTTTTTTACAACATCTTCGTGATCTCTGTTGTGGTTACAAAGTGTACGTTTAACGCTTAAAACCTCCAAATCATTGATCAGGTAATTATTTTTTACAAAAAGTTAAGTCAAATGGTTAGTTGGTGGTTTATTTTTTCGTTTTCTTATTTTTCGTTTTCTTTATATATTATCCAGGGAAGTAACCTTAGAGGGAGAGATTTTAATGACTTTGCATTGGCATGTGAAACTCATATCACTTTTGTGGGAGGTAAATGTTATCCATTAGAATTCTAAGTCATGAGTAAATGTCTATTCTATGCAAGGGTTAAGAATATTCATAGGAGTTTAAAGTATTTTGTTTTTGTTTTAACTTTACAAGACTTAATATAAGTCAGTATATACGAGGCAAAACCAATGAGTTGGGCTAGGCTTAAGGAACAAACAAGATCTACACCATGGATATCACTGTATATACTAGGTATTTCAGGAGGTGAGTATAATCAATCAAGGGCTAGAATGAGCCGAAAGCATATGAGTCAACATGACTTGGCTGAAAACCCTCTGCCGTGCTAATATTTTAAACTCGAACTTGGTCATTTACAACTTGAGGTTTCTTATGGCTCGATGAGCCAACTCTAAATGAAGAAAAATGTGAGAAATTGAACACGAAGTCATAGATCTAGGGTGAGAAATCGATCTACGATTAAAGTGGATTGTTATTTTTATTTGAGCAAGCTAAAGAGTGCGCTTACTTTGGATTGAAAATTTTTACGAGCCATCTTGGCTTAACTTGGAAACTATACCAGCTAATGATGAGCAATTTTTTACGGTTAAAACTAGCGCTATATCGACTATGCAATGCATTTACAAAATTGTTTATACATATTAATTATATCGTTTACATTGTTTAACCTGTGTAACACACGAGTTATGTCGATTTGATATCTAAATATATTTGACTTTGCTTCACATTTACAAAAGTAACTTCATGAAAGTTTGTTTTTTTCATTTGTTAATGTACATGGTTTTTTGTTTTTGTTCTGAATTGTTGGCTGAAGTTCAAAATTTGGAGAACATTTTAAGAGTTTCAAGAACAAATTATGAGCGAAAAGAAAGGGAGACGAATCCTTCAACGAAATAGTTTCTTGCACCTACAAGACGACATTGGTTTTGTTCATGAGATTCGTTTTACTCATAATTCTGAACATACCAAAAAATGGTCTGTATAGACTTGGGCCAATTTTTGTGGATGATGGCTTGATGAAACAAGTGGTAGGACCATGTACATAAACATTTATCATGACGAAAGTATTCTAATAACAATTTCCAACAATCCAAATTGTTCTTTTTTCTTAAACATGTGAAGCTAATATGTATGACTGTATGTATTGTTATGATTGTCTAATACATGAATCCGTTAATACAACTTGTTTTATTTATTTCGGATTGTGTAGATTATGAAGAACACTCGTCCAGTGCTATGAGGCTGCAACAATTAAGTACCTACGCTACTTCCCTGCGCTGAAGCCGGATGAGGTTAGCGTTTGAACAAAAACATCTATAACAGTTTATGTGAATGTTAAATAGCTATCAAGTTTAAAAATTTATGACTATTAATTTTTTTTCTATGGTTAGCGTTTGAACAAAAACATCTATAAAAGTTTATGTGAATGTTAAATAGCTATCAAGTTTAAAAATTTATGACTATTAATTTTGTTTTCTGGTCGTATAAATCAGAGCCTTTGTATGATTATAATTATGTATTCTTCTTGGTCTATAATGTTTTTATAATCTTTTGTTAAATTGTCAGTACCTCAAACTTATTAGTCTTCATGTTGTTGAGTGCGAAGTGAGCTGCCGGCCATCGGTGTCCACCGGACCACCAACCACTACCACTTTTGCTTACCGATGATTGGCTCATCTAATAAAAGTTCTATTGAATTCACTCTCAAGCATCATCTAACAAAAGTACACTATTATTGAACCGATGTAGCTCGGGTTATTCAGGTTTTTGATGTTTAAAGGTCTAACCAATACCCGACTCTAATAATAATCGGTTTAATCAGTTTTCGGCTAACGGGTAAAATTGACGGGTTAATAAATCCAAACCATGACGACATTAATCCATACTATAGTATCGATATGAAAGGTAACTCCTATGCCTCTAAAGAAAAATTGACTGATTTATATAAATTAATTAGGAATGAGAAATGAAATTAGATTATGCTCAGATCTGGACAGGCGTTCGTTGACGAAGGTATGTGTTTTAGTGTTTTATTTTTCTCGATTGTAGTTTTTGGATTTCCGATCGACATTATATGTCATTAATGTGCGTGAAGTGTGTTATGGTTTTAATGTTTATTTTAAGCCCTTTTTACACTTTCTTTAGCCAAGTTTTAAATTTATAAAACACGATATTTACTAACACTAAACACACATATGGGCAAGTGCACCCATCGTGAGCGTAGTATAGTGTTGGTAAGATACCGAGGTCGTCCAAGGACACAAGAGCTTTTAGTACCGGGTTATCCTCAACGTCTAATCAAATCAAAAGTTTAGAAAAATGTTTTTAAACTAAGAAAATAAAAACTAACTAAAATGCTGAAAAAATAAAAGAAAAACAGATAGACAAGATGAATCACTTGGCTCCGACTCGTGTTTAGTGTAACCTTTGATTATTTCCGCACTTTTGCACTATTTAAGAGATTATCTTAGTTTAGTAGGCCCCTCTTTTGGAGGTGACGTTGCCCTCAACCCAGTAGTTTTAGTCAGCAAGGATACAATCCTAAAGGGTCGGATTATTGAAAGATAATTAATTAAGTTATTAATGCATAATGTGGTAGGCCCCTCTTTTGAAGGTGACGTTACCCTCGGCTAAGTAGTCTGAGTCAGCAGGGATACAGTCCTAAGTAGCCTGGTTAAAGTATTAATAGTAGTTTAACTTATGAGGGGATCAAAGAGTTTGGACCCCCGCCATCCAATACCGTTAAGTATTGAAGGAGGTCCTACTAAATTTGACCTAGGTCCTTTGCAGGATCTATACACTG
Source organism: Helianthus tuberosus (assembly GCA_030545235.1). Classification (NCBI taxonomy): domain Eukaryota; kingdom Viridiplantae; phylum Streptophyta; class Magnoliopsida; order Asterales; family Asteraceae; genus Helianthus; species Helianthus tuberosus. The sequence continues at coordinate 71,317,298 of CM060447.1, read as the reverse complement.
AACAATGGCAAGACTCTTACCAAACCGTTCCCTTAACCCCCGACCAGGTAGCCAACATACCTCCATATAGACCGTGGATATATGAATGGTGAAAATCTTTTATTTTATATAGACAGTAAAATAATGTCAAGACACCACGGACAAACGATAAGGAAAAATCACCTTCAACATAAGAAACTAGTTATTAAAGTCATTAATACGTAACCAATTAAAAAGTGCGAAAAGATTAAAAATAAAAAGTATTACACTAGACACTTTGTCTTCACCAAGTGATGTAAGAGACTTGGGCAAACATGGCCTTGATTGTCAAGAACTCTTACGATCAATCTTGGATCCCGAGACGACTCACACACTCTATGATGGACAATGGACAATGGATGATGGTGGTGGATGATGGTGTTATGGTGGTGGTGGGTGGTGGGTGAAGTGTGAGAGAGGTGGTGTGCCAAGGGCTGGTTTGAGCTTGAGCCAAGCACTCCTATTTATAGGCTGAACAGAAGCTCGGGCACGGCCCCGTGTCCAGTGGGCACGACCCCGTGTCCACATCCTTCTCTTTCTTCATTAATTGCTCTTGTCTTTATTAGTTGACCACGGCCACGTGTCCGCTGGGCACGACCCCGTGTGCAGAAGCATATCTGTACTATCAAGATTTGCCTGGATTCTGCGAATCTTATAGTTGACCACGACCCCGTGTCCGCTGAGCACGGCCCCGTGGTGGGCGATGGAAGCTTCTACAACTTTGTCTTTTATGCTGACACTTGGGCACGCCCCCGTGTTCACTGAGCACGGGGCGTGTTCAGCCTTCTGTTTTCTTGTTTTGCTTGGGAAGATGCCGTCGTGGGGTCGGGCATGCCACGTTTGTTCCTTTTCTTGTATTTATGTTAGATTTAGCTGTCTTTTTGCTTCTTTTGTTAATTTGAGCTTATTTAATCCTGAAAATACAAAAGGAAGACAAAAGCACATTTTTTCCAACATTAGTACTAAAAAGGGTTAGTTTTATGCCACAATTGATGTAATTTATATGTTGCATTTTGCACACATCAGTCATCGTGCAGGTGGAAGCGGTGTGATTACTGATTCCTTTGAACAGTTTACGGGGAGTAGCAACCTCAGCCACTTTGATAAGGTATGATTCTCTATCTGGCTTCATATTTATGGTTTCTCACTTTCCCTTGGCAAAAATGTTTTAAAAGTTATAAAAAATTAAAAGGCCAATGCAAGTTAGAGCCGCCCATTTTGACCCATTTATTCGGGTTGTGCTTTATCTAAAACAAAAAAAAATCAATTAGACTAAAAGGGAACGGGCCAGCTCTAAGTTGCATTGGCCTTTTAATTTGTTATAACTTTTATAACATTTATATGGTTTTAAAAGAGGTTACATAACTAATATTGTTAAAATATAACAATTTCATTTTCTAAGCATATGTGTATATCTATCAATCTCAGAAAGGGAAAATAAAAGTTTTTTGCTGACTTGTGTTTACATCTTGCTGCAGTGTTTAATCAAACAGTTTTAAGGAAGCACATCTCTTGAGGGCAGTCACCCAATTCTTGAATCATTGAAAGAGATGAGTAAAATAGAATGTCCAAAGGTATCTGAAAATACGAGGTTGACGTTGGTTTTAATGCCCCCGGTAGTTTGAATATTTTTATACTGTTTTGTCATCATCACAAAGGATGTGATAAATGAATCTGAAGGTTACATTAGGGATAATTTGAAGCGTAAAAAGGCTACAACCTTCGTGTTTTCATATTTTAATACGTTTATGTATTGTAGCTACTTGAAAATCAAGAAATTAGTAAAAAGGCTACAACCTTCGTGTTTTTCATATTTCATATTAAATTTTAGTTTGAAATTGGGGGCTGTACAAGTTGAAATTTGGATTTGAAGGTTAATCGTTTATGGCGCTTTGTTATTTGATCATATATTCATCTAACTCAATTTCGTAAATTGGGTTTTATCAAACTATTTTTTATATGTGGCGTTTTTAAGAGTTAAAAGTATGAAAGGTTAAAATTGTTACCAAAAGTACAAACATATCATTTTTCAACCCCGCGAACTTCGCGGGAATTATCAAGGGTTGGATTGTATTTGAAATACCCGGTTTTCTCACATAGTCAACTTTATGTTGCATTATCAAGAGTCAAAAGCAGAGCCGGTGTGAAGTTGCTTATACTAGATAAAGATGGGAATGTAACAAATAAAACAAATAATGTCTTCTACAAGGAAGTTTTTTCCAGGATTTGAATAATTTTGTTTTTTTCTTCCAATGTGCGTCTTTTTAAATAGTACTATATTTGAATCAAAATAATATGCTTTTGGTTGAAGCCGTGTTTAACACGGATATTAACCTAGTTATAATATATAATACATGAATTAAAGATGAAAATACCATGTGACATTAATTGGAAGGGAAATTAGAGGAAAAAATGTCATCTGGCATTAAAAGTATTCTTTTAATAGTATTAGATATACTATAAATATGATATTTTGTCAACATCAAACAACTTTAGCTACTCAACTTTAATAATAAACAACATTAGCCCATCAACTTTAATAATGACATGTTTAGCCTCTCAACTTTAACAATTACATGTTTAACCCCTTAACTACATCAAACAAATTTAGCCCCTCAACTTTAATAATGACATGTTTAGCCCCTAACTAAAAAAACTTTAGCCCCTAAACTTTAAGATTAAACAACTTTAGCCTCTCAACTTTAATAATGTGTGTTTAGCCCCTTAACTAAAACAACTTTAGCCCTTATACTTTAATATTAAACAACTTTAGCCCCTCAACTTTAATAATGACTTGTTTAGCCCCTCAATTTTAACAAGACAAAATTGCAGAAAACAACCTTTATGTATACCCCAAACTGCACTTTATACCTTTCACTATGAAATCCGCCAAAACCAACCTTTACGTTCATGTTTTGCTACAAGTTCAACCTTTAACACAAACTCTGTTAGTATTCTTGGTTAAATCACCTCACATGCTTTGCATGTGAGGGTATTATTGTCATTTCAACCTTGTTTTTTTTTGTTTATTAATAAATTATATAAATACACATGACCCCACCATAAACTCTTCTTGTTCATCTCTCCTAGCTCCCAACCAGAAAACCCAGATCATCAACAAACACCCCTCCTTCATCTGCGCCGTCTTCATCAACAATCGCTCACCACCATCATCATCTAACACCGCCGCCAACAAGTTTATGGTATGTTGATTCAAGTAGACAAACACACATACATGTTGTAGTGATATAAGCATATATGTGTTGTTGAACACACATACATGCCGTCTTCATCAACAATCGCTCACCTTAAACGTACCAGGGACGTGTTGGGTTCTGACCAGCCAGTGATCTTGCACATGCTCGATATTCCACCAGCTGCAGAGGCGTTGAATGGAGTTAAAATGGAGTTGGTGGATGCTGCATTTCCTCTCCTTAAAGGTCTTCATATAGCTGACTCATTTTGCTGTTGTTATCATTGTTAACGGTTAATTTCATCTATTAGTCTTTAGTAGCTTTTGTGGCTTGTGAACTTGTGAGTCATCTTTCTTGTATACAAAATGTACTGAAACGCCTATATCAGGTGTGAATGTAGCCGTCACGAAAAACCACACCACCACCACACCCTACAACCAACCACCTCCGGTCACCTCACAACCACCGTAAACCCCAAATATTCACCATCAAGCTTGTCCAACCAGGTTAGAACGCCGCCTTTAGTTGTGTGCTTGATTTGTTAAACCGTATGAATCTGCTGAATGTTGTTTAAACCTGCTACATCTCATGTTGAGATTTTGTTAAATGATGTAGAATGAATGTGTGCTTATTATTGTTTTAAATGAAAATATGAAGAAGTAGTACACACTCCTGTTTCGATTAATGATAAGAAAACTATGTGTACGACAGGATGTATTTTAATGATGAAAACATTAAGGATAAAACATGAACAGCAGGATTTAATGGATCTATTTGATGGTTCGATGGTTATTCCGTATAAAGCTTGTCCAACACAACGATAATATTATTGTTCATATTGCTCTGTTTATATTGATGTTGTGAACTGGGTTCTCATTTTTCTTATATAGCTTGATAATGTGCTTTCATGGTGGGTACAATCGGTAATGCTCGATGTACAACCTGGTTTTGAATGTTTGTTTGTGTGTGATAGATGATTATACCTGAGTATATGTTAAGATGTAAACACTGTGAAAAGCTGAATGATGCTTAAATATGATATATAGTTGGGTAAATAATAAAAATGATTATGTGAAGAACTGGGTTTTCTCTTTTGAATGTACAACTGTTCATGCTCTATGTACAACCTGGTCATGCATGATGCTTAATGATTGAAAAACAATCTTGATGTCATAATAAAAAGTATGATAACTGTTTGAATAGTATGTTAGTAAATTGGGTGATGATTCCCCAAAAGTTAGCGACAACAGCAACGAGGAAGATCTGGGTTTTTGAACATTATTACTATGTTTTCATGGTAGGTACAACTGTGTATGCACATAGTACAACCTGGTTATACACATTTTTGAGTGTTTAAAAAAAAAACAAAAAAAACAAGGTTGAAATGACAATAATACCCTCACATCCAAAGCATGTGAGGTGATTTAACCAAGAATATTAACAGAGTTTGTGTTAAAGGTTGAATTTGTAGCAAAACATGAATGTAAAGGTTGGTTTTGGCGGATTTCATAGTGAAAGGTATAAAGTGCAGTTTGAGGTATACATAAAGGTTGTTTTCTGCAATTTTGTCTTTTAACAATTACATGTTCAACCCCTTAACTACATCAAACAACTTTAGCCCATCAACTTTAATAATAAACAACTTTAGCCCCGCAACTTTAATAATGACATGTTTAGCCCCTTAACTAAACAACTTTAACCCCAAAATCTTATTTTCACACCCTCTATACGGGTCGTATAAGGTTATACGGCTCGTATAGAATAATCCGACATGATAAAAATTGAATCGTATTATGTTGTACAACTCATATAATGTTATACGACTCGTATAACTGTAGGGGTATAAAAATAAGATTTTAAGTATACGGAAATAATGAGAGGCTTAATAAATTGAATGAAAAATCGTTCTGCATTCTAATTCAAAATAACATATTAGGTAATCAAATTATATGTTTTAAATCTTTAATCTTTATAGAAGATGGGCCCATATTTATCCTTATGGTCGTTCTTTATTGACCAAGGATGAACGTCAAAAACAAAACCATGAATGATGAAAGGGAAAAAGTGTGTGATAAAAAAACGTATGATTTATAATGAGGTCATGTAAAATTATTTGTTTGTTATTAAATTCAGTTTATTCGAAAATATTTATTTTGACAAGAATAAATGTTTTCTTTTTTTCTATAACGATATTTATAAACTCACAATTTATTTAAAATCATTTATTGTCACAAATTCTTTTTGGGCATTTTACTCGACTCAATAAGTAGTTTGTGATGAAAACCAAATATAAAACTAAAAAAATTGGATTCTAATCTTTAAGGCAAAAGAGTATCACGATTAAGGACTATTTGTTTACCTTTTAATGTGGCTTTTAATTATTCAGATCTTCTATTGGTTCAGCATTTAATTGTTCAGATTGTTTGTTTCGCGAGCAAATGTCTGAATGGTTCACACATTTGTCTCTGAATGGTTAAGCACTATATTGAGTCTGAATGGTTAAGACCTCTCATTTGAATTAGTCAGACATTTGCCTCTGAACGGTTAAGCATTATACTGGCTCTTAATGGTTCAGACATCTTACTGGTTCAACACTTAATGGTTCAGACCTCTTACTGATTCAGCACTTAACAATTCAAATGTTGCCAAACAGCCTGCCTCTAAGTAAATAAATTTAAGAGTTAAATGCCATTTTAGTCCCTGTGGTTTTGGCCATTTTGCTAGTTTAGTCGAAACGTTTCATTTTTAACCTGTGGGTCCAAAAAGGTTTCACCGTTGCCATTTTAGTCCACTGGGTTAACTCCACCCATTTTTTCTGTTAACGAGAAGACCAATTCGGTCATTTTATATGGCTGAATTGCCCTTTTAGTTAACAGATTTACATACAAAATTACCGAATTGGCCTTCTCGTTAACAGAAAAAATGGATGAAGTTAACCCAGTGGACTAAAATAGCAACTGTGAAACCTTTTTAGACCCACAGGTTAAAAATGAAACCTTTGGACTAAACTGGTAAAATGGTCGAAACCACAGGGACTAAAATGGCATTTTACTCTAAATTTAATTCATAAACATGACATATTCTTTTTCCATTCCCAATACTTTAAAAAGTGGTGGTTTTTTAGTTCTAATTGTATTTGAATCCACAAAAGTTCTAAATTCTAAATTACGATTATAATTTAGAAGTTTATCATCCGTACATATTAAGCGAACATAACGTTGAAATTAAGTGCTAAAAAATAAAAGAATAACCCTTTGAATATAAGTTTATTAACAACCAAACAAAAATTTGCTTAAAGCTAGCTCCTAGCATTTTACTACGGGTGCTACTTTCTACACCTCCTATTTACTTTTTTCACCCTCCTCCTCTCACATACTTACAGGTGGGGTCTGCGTGGGACCGACAGTTTTCCTCTCACATTGAGGGATGTAATCAGGAAGGGAGGGGGTGTGTATAGAATGAGTCTTTACTACTTTTTTATGTTCCCTTTACCCAAGGGATAAGAAGTAAACTGTACACCTCATTTTTCAAAAAAGTAAGTTTGGAGGTTAAAGACTTGAGTATGCTTAAAAAAAAAAGAACTTCATTAAAAAACCAGGAAACCCGAAAACCGGGCCCCCAACAAAACAACAAAACGCAACTACAGCTACATAATTACAAATTTACACCAATCTGACCATAAGACATGAGAGAACTTGGATCTGTACTTGAACCAAAGAAAACCCAAAGATCTCACATCGCTAAAAATTTCCTCCGCTTTGATCAGGGACGCCGAGAACATAACCTTATTCCTAGCCTTCCAAAGACACCAACACGCCACTCTAACAATGCCTTGAATAGCCACTTTTCTGAAGCCCCAACTCTGCTAAAATTGTGAACCTCTAGAAGATCGTTGAACGAAAATGCAAAAATATTCTGGATACGACACCACCTACTAATCTTTTGCCATAGAATAGAGGCTACCCCATAAGAAATGAACAAGTGCTCCACTGATTTAGCGACGCAGCTACAAAGCGGACATAAACCATCACCAACCAGAATACCTCTTATAGAAAGAGTATCCGCAGTCGGGATTCTGTTCAACTCAGTCCTCCAAATAAAAATATCGCACTTCAAAGGAACCCATTTGCACCAATCTATCACATGATTAGTGCTATAATCGTTTGGATTATTTCTTCGATTCTGGGTGCTTGAATATGCTATGAATGGATTTTTAAACTAGTTCACCGTTATCTTTTTAGTTATGTTTTTACTTGTCGATCATAAAATACAATTTAGACTTGCATCGATGCATGAGTGATTAGAACGATCGATAGTTTTGAATGACTATAAATCGTATGTAATTAGAGGCTGTAAAGTGTTGTTATATTTGTTTCATTGTCTATGTTGATATATGTTAATTCCTTAGCATATAGATTCAATACCATGGAGTGCTCAACTTAGGAGTTTTAATTTAGTATTACAATAAGTTTTGACGCAAATGTATACAATGATGCATCTGCCTATTCTATCGGTGCATCTAACGTTTTATCTTTGATTAAGTATTGTAGTTAGTTTTAACTCACATATAACAATACGTCTATTTTATATTTCTATTGCAAAGTCGCATCTAATCAATTACAACACGTTGCATCCTATTACTTGTGTCGTGTTTAGTGTACATATTTAGGCCACCCGGGGAGGTCACCTTTTAGCCCGTGATGAACATATATAACGAGTTATAGAAAACAAAATACCGCCGCCACCATCGAGTTTAACGCGTCGATTTTATAACGCGTGAAAATTATCAAGCGTGAAGAATGGTACGTGTTGTTTGATTTGTTGGGTTGTGAGGGTTTATTGTTGGGTGTTGTGACCGATGGGCATTTCCACTAAAATCCATCACTAGTGATGGAATAATGCTTGATGACATGGCGAAACTTGATTGGAAGTTGTGAGTGAGTGATGAATGATAAGTGATGACCACCCCTACCCCCTTATAATCAGGGGCGGATGTACTATGTATTAAGGGGTGGCGTCCGCTACGGCTTGGCGTTCCGGCGGTAGTGTAAAATTAGTGTAAATTTTAGAAAAATTTGACGTTTTTCCGATTTCGTTACCGCTTATTTATAAAACGTTACCGCTTGGCGCGAATTCTAGATCCGCCACTGCTTATAATCCCTTTTATCAATCCTTATTTTTAGCTTGAATACTCTAGAAAATGAGTTTTGCATTCTAAAATTCAAACAAAATAACCAACAAATGATAAAAAGGTTATTGCTATTTTCTCATAGGGAAAACAAGCAAACATCTTAAATGCATAAAACAATATATAAATACAAAAAGGTTTTAGGCCCAAATTTTATTATGTTGGGCAACTTTTCTCCGGCCTGAACATTTTAGCCCAAAGACAACGGACCCATGGTTAACCGATTTTAACAAAAGATTAAACTCGGTTCACTCTTTTGAATAGAGGTGCACAAAATAACCGGTTAATTAACCATAACCGGTTATTAACCGAAACCGTAACCGGTTAATAACCGATTTAGGAATAACCGGTCCAGCCGGTTATTTAACCGTAGGTTAGTAACCGGTTACAAGTTTTTAGTATAATAACCGGTTATTAACCGGTTTTTTTAAACCGGTTTTTTAACCGATAGACTGGTTAACCGAAAAAATAACCGAAAAATTCAAAAAAAAGGCAAAAAAAACCGGTTTTTAACCGAAAATAACCGGTTAAATAACCGAACCGGTTAAAGTAATTAACCGGACCAGTTAAAAAAATAACCGGTTAAAGTAATAACCGGTTAAAGCATTAACCGGTTAAAGTCAAAAAGTCAAATTAACCGGTATAACCGGTTAACCGATCCGGTTATTAAAATTAACCGGTTTGTGCACCTCTACTTTTGAATGGTTTAGTTTGTACTTTGTACAATTTCATAATAGTTTTGAATATTTTAAAATTCTCTGTCAATGCTTTAATTTGATTTTAAAGCATCTAGTCACCTATTCTCAAACATTTCTTAGTCACCTATTCTACGCGTTAAATAATAAATATAACCCAAATCAACCCATTTATAACACATACAATCACGATATAAAATAAGGCATTCACTCACTCATTCATTCTTCAATATCATATTAGCATGTTTCAATCGAAGACGCAATACGCGTTAACGTTCTTACAGATCTCTATAAAAGAGAGATAAATATTCATCAAGATCTCCAATCAATTCAAGACGAAAGAAGCGACGAACCTTCCTTAAACAGAACAAACACTTTCCCACCATCTCCCCTAGAGATCCTAACTTCTTCATCCAAATAAGTTGTTAGCAACCATGACTCCACCTTACCTTCGGAGATAGAGAACTTCCACGGTGGTTGACTCGAAATGGTCTTTGCAACATGTGACGCAGTGTCCTCAACCGACGTGATCAACCCTTTAAAAGGCGAAAGGTCTACATTTTGTCCCAAAATCTCAATACTCTCGGGTATTTCAATCGAGTCTGTCAGTTGTGGTGTCCCAATGATCCCTTCATCGAACTTTATCTATATAAAAAAGTCACAATGATTAAAAAATAAAACCCGTGTTTCATAACTTAGAGGTTACCCCTTCAATGATGTCACATGGTGTACCTGTACGCGCTTAGGACTTTGTATTTCAAACGTTGCGTTTGCACTTATCGCGGTTGTGGACCCCGGTCCGGCAAAAACGACACAGTTTTGGACCGTGAAGTTTTCGGAATCGATGGTTTGGGATATCTCTTCTACCTTCACTAGAGGGATTGTTCCATGTGACAGCAAAGGGTATAAGCCAACAAAGGATGTATAGCTGCAAAACAATACTCACGTGCGATCACGTGATGCTGTTAAATACATATTAATCATTTAAGATTCATTTTTGCGTATAGGTTCCTATTTTCAAGTAAAAAGACACATCTTGTGACATTGATTATGATTTTGGTTCACTTAAAATTAAATGATATGGTGGAAGTAGCCGTGTGGCCCTTTTCTTTGTTGAAAATGGTGGTCCGACATTTAATATTGTACTACTTCAAGTACCGAACATGTACCAAAAACGTTAAAAGCGGTTTACCTAACGTTTATAGACCCATAAGTCATGCCCATAGTGGAGGTAGAACAATGATCGTTGGAACGATACATGTGCATTGTCTATGGGTAGAACTAGACAGAGGCTAAGGTCTGTTAATCCTCGGGCCAACCGATTTTTTTTATTAATAGGGTATCAAATGCCATTGCTTTCTTGCAAGTTACTATTAATAGTTTTAAGGTTTTTGGGTTAGGAGTTAGGACGAATATGGTATTAGGTGATGATTACTTGAGTACCTATATGAGATAAGTTTTAAAAAAAGTCCACTCGTTTACCCCATTAAATTAAAATTTAAAAAACCAAATACATTACTATATTATACCATCTTCAAATATAATAAACAATAGAGTAAACTTCCGTTTTGCTTCCTGTGGTTTGGTCATTTTAACGGTTTTGTTCCAAACCTTTAAAAATAGTCATTTTCCTCCAATAGTTTGCTATGGTTTTTCCATTTTGTTCCCCGCCTCTAACTCCATCCAAATTGTATGTTTTTCCATTTTGCTCCCCGCAGGGAGCAAAATGGAAAAACCATAGCAAACTATTGGAGGAAAATGGCTATTTTTAAAGGTTTGGGATAAAACCGTTAAAGTAACCAAACCACAGGGAGCAAAACGGAAGTTTACTATAAACGATATGTTGAAACTTGTGTCCTTAAGGGGATAGCTTGGTGGTAAGGTGGTGTACTCATCAACCAAATTGTTATTAGTTCAAATTCTCCAAAGGGCAGGTTTGATGTAAATTTTAGCCGCTCTAAAAATGTAGAGTAAGTTACTTTTTTAGTACTTGTGTTTTAGTGGTTTTAACAATTTGAGTCAAAAATCAAAATGTTTAACACCCTGAGTCCCTAAACGCTTTTTTTATAACCATTTGAGTCATTTTGAGTCCAATTTTTTTTTTTAATAAAATTGGACTCAACCCGTTATAAAATGAACAGAATTGGACTTAAAACGTTATAAAATAAATCGCTAGGGACTCAGGGCGCTAAACTTTTTTATTTTGGACTCAATTGGTTAAAATCACTAAAGCACAGGAACTCAAAAAGTAATTTACTGAAAAATACATGTTGAAATTTGTAGAAACTTGAAATTGAAATTCTTATAATCTATCTACTATAATAAAAGAAACCAACTTTTGGACATGTGTCATTCATTGAATGTATCCTTAAATCTATACTTATCTTATATTAACTAAATAAATAAATTATAAATTAATATTAAATCTTATCATTCTTTAATAAAATATTATCCTCAAATCTAAATTGTTAATTTAATATATTTTTAAAACAAATAGCTCTCTTTCCTACCAATCTTATATTAAATATATATAAATAATAAATTAGTATAATAAATGATATCCTAATTTATTAAAAATATAACTTTTTTATTATTTGGCATACAAAATTATATTTATTCAACTCGTGTAAAACGCGAGGTTTTTAAAAATAATTTTTTTATTATTTACTATTCAAAGTTACATTTATATAACCCGTGTAATACACAAAGTTTTTAAAGATATAACTTTTTATCATTTGCTATGTAAATTAGATTTATTCAACACGTGTAATACACCGGGTTTTTAAGGATATTTTTTTATTTGGTAGATTTTTCAACCCGACTATACACGGGTTTTTTTTAAGATACGACGTTTTTAGTATTTAATATACAAAATTACATTTATTTAATCTGTGTAATACACATGGCTTTTAAAGATATACCTCTTTTTTAGATCTATTCAACACGTGTAATATACGGGGTTTTTAAGGATGTATTTTTTTTTTATTATTTGGTAGATTTATTCAAGCTGATTATACACAGGTTTCTTAAAGATACAACGTTTTTAGTATTTAGTATACAAAATTACATTTATTTAATTTATGTAATACACATGGTTTTTAAAGATACAACTTTTTTTATTATTTGATATATAAAATTACATTTATTTAACTCGTACAATATACGGGGTTCATAAAGATATAACTTTTTATTATTTAATATATAAAATTATATTTATTCAACCCGTGTAATACACGAGGTTCTAACCTAGTTATAAAACTATTAGAAATGTGATTAAGTGCTTTATATTTGAAGTCAGTTCCTAAATTAGTTTAAGATCGAATTTCAGGTAACAAGCATCAGAGCGCGTAACGTTTAACTACATAACCCCTAAATGGGTTTACGTGTGACGTGATGGATTATGAGTAAAAAATACCTAATGTACGAGACATCGTATTGGACAAAATTTTATAATGAAATATAGAAACTCAGTTTACTATACCTGTATTTTACCCGACCCATTTCCATGTAAAAGTTTTCCAAATAAATTTAAATCCATCAACACACAATAATATTAAACTAAAGAGTAAACTGTCAAAATAGTTCATGAGATTTGATCATTTTTGCCATTTCAGTACAAAACTTAAATTTTTGAAATTGGGTTCTTATGGTTTTAATTTTGTTGTCATTTTCATATAAAAGCAAAATCTGGTTAGATTTTTCAGTTAACATCCACTTTTTTTTAATCTTTTTTCTCCCTTTTAATGAATGGCGAAAATGTCAAAATTTTTTAATTTGTTATAATAAAAAATTAAAAAACCATTTTGCCCTTTATTCAAAGTAAGGAAAATGACAAAAGAGTTGGATTTTAACTGAAAATCTGATTTTGAATGAAAATGATAACATAATTGAAACCACAAGGACCCAAATTCAAAACGTTTGAGTTTTAAACAAAAGTGACGATCAGGGACTATTTTGACAGTTTACTCTAAACTAAAAGAAATTTACTTACGCCAAAATCCATTTGCCATTGAGAAGAGGCAAAGCCTTAGTTGGTTCAGGAGTCGGGTTCATCACCTCCAGCTGGGTGATGAGCTCCACAATCTCAGCCCTGGTTTCACTTGTAGCACTCAATCCGAAATTCGTCCCGTAAAACGTCTCAACCAACTGCTTCTTCAACAACCCAATCTCCGTGATCGGCTCCTCTACAACCACAGAATAGGTTTCGTTGCCTTCGGGTTCAAAACCGTCATCACCCGCAACGCGCAAAGTGAAACTGAATTTCTTTCTGGCTCCTCCCGCGAAACTGACCTTTGAGTTTGTGGAGGCTTTTGCTGGAAATCTGACTGAATGAGCTGTTAGCATAGATGTCTTGGAGCTCGGTTTCGATACCGGGGACATTAAGGAGACTGAATTGGTCGGAAATTGACTGATCATGGAAACTCCGGTCATTTTTGCCGATATTAGTATGGGAGGAAAAGACAGACTCTGTGTACGATGTTAAATGAGTAGGGACTGATCCCAAACAAACGACTCATAAGTTATTTATACAACACGAAGTATTTTTTATACTTGTAAAATAATCGTAAACTTATATTGTATATACATTTGTATTTAAAATAAGGGAAAATTACAAAATTAGCCCGTGATCACATCCTCTTTCAAAACTAGACACCTCATGCATCTTTGGAGCGATCTTCCAAGCACGGGGAAGCGTCTGGCATCTGGGATGCGTCTTTCAAGCATAGGATACGTCTTTGAAGGTCTTTTCCATGCTTCTAGGACTTCTCACATGTGCATCTTTCAGGCCACGTGTCCATTTTTTATTAGGTTTCAGGGATGCGTCTTTGAAGGTCTTTCCCACGCATCTAGGACTTCTCCCACTCTTTCATGCCACGTGTCCATTTTTATTGGGTTTTAATGGCGTCGCTCCAAATACGCATCCCGTGCTTGAAAGGTTGCTCCAAATACATATGAGGTGGCTAATTTTGAAAAGTCGGTGTGGTCAATAGCTAGTTTTGTAATTTTTCCTTAAAATAAAGTGTTTTACCATATTTGTATTTAATATAAAGTATTTTTGGATATCTTATACTAAACTGAGTGCTGGTAGTCTGGTACTGTATAGATACGATGATAACGTACCGATATCGACCAAACAACATCATATCGATTTTCATTTTTGTGGTATTCGGTCAATGTAGATTTGTGGAACATTTGTCCATATATGATAATTTAATTTTCGATATGTCACGACTTTATTTTTTTCTTTTACAATTGTGAGACATGTTTTTTCTACCTCCATTTTCATTAGTCATAACATATTTACAAGATGGTAACATTTTTCACATAAATATTCCTAGTACGAAATAGATCTTTTATCAACAAAGCACCACATATGTGAGTTAATAGTTAACTACTTTAGAAACATTGTTATCAGTATTTCCCAATCACTATAAATTGATAGAGCTAAAATAATTCACTTTCATGGTATTTGTTACTTTTATAAATAACTAAACGGACGATGTCCATGTCTCCACGAATGCACAAAACAATTTTAGGTTTATGTGTATCATATGGAATTACATCTCGTATAAAGTTATCAAGTTCAATATCGAATTCGATTCTCCAACTTTTGAACACAATTAACACGTTTTTTTTTTTTTTTTTTTTTACAGTAATCAACAATCTAGATTTTATTCATACTTGTCAAGTTACATCAAAACAGAAGGTAGACGGGCAACAAGCTGCGCCGCCACCCCTTTCTGAATTGCAAACCCTAATCTACCAAAGACAAAACCCCGTCTCCCTGAGGCTGAGCAATTGTTGTGGATAACCCGTTGGACCCTGGTCAGGAATTGGATAGCTTCTGGGGCTAAGGAGCCAAATGTGTCAAAGGCAAAAGGGACAAAAACATGTTGGTTCTCTGCACAAGCTTTAGCGTGCTTATCAACTTTCTTCGATTCTGCCTTTGTTGCTGCTTGTCCAGCTACAAACCCGTTTTCCCTTAAACCAACCAGAGGGGAAACCCCCGTGAGGTCTACACAAGCATGTTTCCCCCTAGCCCAACCAAAGACGAGAAGATCCGCTGGTCGCAGAGTAGATCTCCCTTCCATAGGGTCTGTAAGGAAATTCACAGGAGCCTCTTTCTTAGCCGAAATCCCAGCTCTTCTCAGGATGTCCCACAAAACATCTCGCACCCAGTCATGCCTATATTTGAACCCAGGGAGCTCTTTACAATGCACTGCGTGCTCTCCGTATTTATCCATACAAGCTTTACGACATATCGGGCAGGTTTCATCTTCTGGGTACATAGGGATCATCAGCCGGTATTTAAGGATTGCTATGTATTCTACCGCTGACATACATTGTCCCAGCCCCTCAATTGGCACAACAGTCAAAAAATCCTGAGCATGGGGACCCTTCAGGCTCTCCCACACTGCCTTCTGGCGAGATGACAAATCAAAATTTTCTCCCAGGCTTTGAGCGATTTTGCTAAACAGAGCATTCGCCAAAGTTTTTTGTGGCTTCGAGGGGGCGGTGTCCTTGTTAGAGAAACCGCCGATATCAAAGTCTGGGAGAGAGACATTTAAGCGATCAAGCGCCTGCAGATAGTCCCCGTCGAGCCCGACAACCCCACTGTTTCGAAGGATATGATCCTGTAGTTCCCAAGACTGAGCTCTGGACGCCACAAAAGCATAAACCCCAACATCTCGAGCTGAGATGAGACCCAAACCACCTAGGCGCATTGGCAGAGATGCCAAACGCCATTGGAGGTCCCCAAAGAAGGGGCCACCACTCACGACTATGTCTTCTATAGCCTCCCGAAGGCCATCATCGAACCGGGATGCCGCATCCACCATCAAATGAGGTTGACAAGTCCGCAGCCCAATTAACACGTTATTTTACATTTTCAAAAATAACATTTTCAGTAATTTTTATAATCACATTCGACCAAATGAGATGGTAAAAACAACTAAATTGGCTGTAGTATATATGTACGAAAGAATAATACAAGAAGAAACAATAAGTTAAATAACCCTTTTGTGGGCCAAGAGCCTTATATAAGAACTTGGTGCCATAACACGGAGGCCCGTGGCCCATGGCACTCAACAAATTTGGGCTATGTCCCCCCCTTCAGCCAGAAAGAGATTTTGTCATTTTGTCCCATTTGTTACAACTAGTCTTAAGTCCCTCGTGTTGCAGGGCAGAGAGCGTAAAACCGTGCAACCAGCGTTGCGGGGTTGGGAGGCGTAAAATCATGCTAAGTAGCAACCGAACAACGACCAAAAAGGGGAAAAACGTAAAACAAAAACACAAATTTATAACATCAAATGACTCACGTAACGTAATAACTAGATGGAATCGAATTTATACCGACACATTAGAAAGTCTATCAAGTATAAAAACTTGAATGAGCAAATGTGACCATAAAATACCGAAGAACTGAACGACAACAATTCCAGAAAAAACAAACATAAAATAAAAACTAATAAACAATAAACCCGTTTAACTTTTATGGCAAAATTATAAAAAGTTAAAATTTTATTACAGATTTAAAAAACCATAAAGTTACTATATAAAAAAAGAAGAAAAAAGGAAAAATAAAAAAAGAGAAAACAAATAAAAGACAAAAAGAAACATTACTATTCATTGGCATGTTTGAAATTAATATAGGAAAGTTAAAATTTTATTACAGATTTAAAAAACCATAAAGTTACTATATCAAAAAAAAAGGAAAATAAAAAAAGAGAAAACCAATAAAAGACAAAAGGAAACATTACTATTCATTGGCATGTTTGAAATTAATATAGGGAGTTAATTGCCCTGATGGTCCATGTGGTTTCATGTTTTGTCTCCACCTTTTGAAAATAGCAGGTATGCTCCCTATGGTTTGTTATTTTGTTACTCGGATAGTCCTCTGAGTAGATGTCAATTAGTTTGGGAATATCAGGTATGCTCCATATTTATTTTTTTTGAAAATTAACTTTCATTCAACAAAACGCAAGCACGGACCTCAAAGCAAGGGCCGGCTGCACAACACCGATTACAACATATACAACGGGGACCGACGCCACTCCTTCCAAACTATACTATTACATTTGCTTCTATTTTTTAGCCATACAAATGACATCGACTTGATTCTAGCTATAATATCCGAAACGCTAAGTTTGTTCCCCTTAAACACCAACTCATTCCTAGCAACCCACAAACTCCAAATAGTGACTAAAATTATACCGTGCACAATTCTTTTCCGCATCTTGTCACCGTTAACCGTCTTGAAAACCTCCAGTAAATCCTTGACCTCAAAAGCGAAAATAGGAGCAATCCCAATCCAGCCGCTTATACCGTCCCAAACATTTGTAGAGATGATGCAATCCGAAAACAAATGCAGACTAGTTTCATCAAGAGTATCACAGAAAGGGCATTTGGTATCCGTTAAAGCTACATTTCTCTTTACCAATTCAACCTTGGTGGGGAGCCTATTCAGCTCCGCTCTCCAAACCATAATATGGCACTTACTCGGCACCCACGGGACCCATTTAAGAACAAAACTAGCAGCCCCAACAGCACCCTCTAGAATGCAATCTCTCACTGACTTAGTCGAAAAACCCCCGTAAGAATTTCCAGCCCAAACCCAGTCATCATTTCTGTCAGCAAGCTCCATCTGTTCGACACTAACCAGCAGCTGCAGCCACTGCTGAAAAACATCAACCGAGTTAATCTTTTCCACCCACTCAGCGATCACAACCCGTCTTTGGTTTACCATATTCACTCGATCAGCAATAGTGCAGCACTTATTTGATTCTAACTGATAAAGGAGAGGGCATCTATACTTTAAAGCCTCGTTACCTTGCCACACATCCAACCAAAAGCGCACAGCATCACCCCTTCCAACTTTGGGCCGGATATAAGAGTGCATATGATCCTCTCCTGATTTAATAGCCCCTACAACCTTAACAATGCTTTTCCAATTCCCTCCTGCATATTTGTTAACAGGTAATACTTCCCAAGCCTTCTTTTTGTTATGACAAGCATCTATGACCCGACGCCACAACGCATTCGGAAACGCCCTATACCTCCAAGCCCATTTGAACAATAGCGCCTCATTTACAGCTTGCAATCTTTTTATCCCCAACCCACCTTGTTTCTTTGGAGTAGTCACCTTATCCCAACTAACCCAATGAATTTTATTTTTTTCGTTAGACCCGGTCCATAGAAAACGCTTCATAATTTTCTCCAAGTTCTCAATTATCTTTTTCGGTGCTTTGTATAATGAAAAATAGTATATCGGAAGACTACCAAGAACGGAATTGATAAGGGTAAGACGACCCCCTATCGAAAGAAGCTTTGCTTTCTACAAAGCGAGTCTACCTTCAAAAACCTCTACCACCTTCTTCCAATTACCACACCTATTCATATTAGCACCCACTCGTATACCCAAATAATCTAGAGGAATCTCTCCACGTTTACAACCCAAGACCATCGCCATGTTATCTACTTCCTCATTACCGATCCCAATCCCAAGGAGATTTGATTTGTTTATGTTGATTTTCAACCCCGAAACCATATAGAAGCATCTTAAAATACAGGTCAAATTAAGAGCATTATGATCCGCCCAATCCCCCACAATAAGCGTATCATCGGCATACAATAGATGGGATATACTAACCTCTTCATTTGGCAATTTAATCCCTTTGAACTCTCCAATCCTGATGGCTTTTTTTATGATGCAAGAGAGCGCCTCCATCACCACCAAGAACAAAAAAAAGGGAAAGGGGTCACCTTGTCTAAGGCCTTTATGACAAGTGAACTCAAACGTAGGTGACCCATTTACTAGCACTGCCGATCTAGCCGACTTCAATATACCCAAAACCCACATACATTATCTATCCGGAAACCGCATTTGCTCTAAAATAGACACCAAGAAGTTCCAATTAACATTATCATAAGCCTTCTCGAAATCTATCTTCAGGATAAACGCCTTTTTGCTCCTTCTTCTTAACGATTCAACAACTTCATTAAGAACCAACGGACCATCCAGAATATATCTATCCTTCAAAAAAGCCGACTGAGATTCGGAAATAACCTCCCCCATCACCTCCTTAATTCTATTCGCCAAGATCTTCGATATAACTTTACTAATCATTCCTATCAAGTTAATAGGACGGTAGTCCTTCATATTAATAGGATTCTTGCATTTCGGGACCAAGGCGATAAAAGAAGAACTACACTCCGGGCTAATAAAACCCGACTCATAGAACTCGGCAAGGATCTTGACAAAATCATCTTCCAATTCTCCTTAAAAATTCTTCACAAAATTAAAATTGAACCCTATGGCTTGTCATTTTGTTACTCGGATAGTCCCCTGAGTAAATGTCAGGGGACTATCCGCATAACAAAATGACAAACCATAGGAAGCATACCTGTTATTTCCGAAAGGTGAGGACTAAACGTGAAAAAAAGTAAAACCACAGGGACCATCCGAGCAATTAACTCTTAATATACGTATAGAATATGGTTGAAAATTTATTTAGGTGTTATACTTTTAATATCATTAATGTTTTATTTTTTATGTAAAAAATTTAATTAAACTAGGTTTATTCGCGAACGCGCGTTGCACGTGGGACCGAGACTGAGACAACACCTTAATCAATCACTTAGCTAGAGGCTAACAGCGATAAAGCAACATTTCCTTCCAACACAATTGTTCATTCAAGGCTTGCACTATTCTCACACCCCTAAATCTTATTTTCACATCCCTGTTCACTCTATCTCTCTATATACATCTTTATATGCATACATAAATATAGTGTGTTAAATAAACTATTTTCGTTTCTTCCATATAATAAATGAAACTTTACAAGTCAGCTTAGGGGTGAGCAAAATGAAAAACTCGACCCTACCCGATCATTACCCGACCCGACCCGAGAACCGATCAAACATAAAATAAAGAACCGATTTACTACCCTAAATATAGGGTCGGTTCCGTTCCATAGGTCCAAGTCGGGTTTCACCATGAAAAGAACCGAGAACCGACCCGACCCGACCCGACCCTATTTTATATGAGAAATTGGAACCGATCTAAATATCTAGGTACTTGAGTTCGGGTCGGGTTGGGTATATTTTCAGTTCGGTTCTCGGTTATTTTCGGTCCGGACCTAAACTTGCTCACCCCTAAGTCAGCTTTCTAATTTGTCTTTACACTCTTCACTATATGAATTGTTGACCACTTAATGAAAAGTAGAAGATGCCCGCACAGGACCTAAAAATGCTTCCACAAATGTATGCATCCTTATCTTTAAAACCTTTCAAATCACATATCAAAACACCCCATAATAAATGTGCACATCCCAATAAACATGGTACTCAACTCATGTCTGAATTCATAATTCAAGCTCAAGATTTAACTGGACTTCACTTATAAAAAAAAAACAAAAAAACAAAAAACAATATACGTAGGCAATGCTTACAATTTTACACATGACAACTCCCCCAAAATTGAGAACCATTTTTCGTTCATGGGTTATTTTTGTTGGGCCAAGCACTTTATATTGGGCTGAATGAATTGTCTGCTTAAGAGTTACCTACGAGCAGCACGTCTTTTTTTCTTTAGCCCACAATTATGTTTTTCAAGGCAACTTTAGACTTATCCTAATTCTTGCAAAATTTTTATTTTGATAAGAGTTAACTGATTTAGGTTACAATAAAGTTAAATAATTTAAAATTGAAAAACCGTTTATAACCATTGGATCATAATAGCCATAGGTCTCTTCCACCGACTTTATTTTGATAGAAGCATGGGGTTTTTGTCTTCAAAAACTGCAGCAAAACACAGCTGCATAAACAACAAACTACACGAATCAGACACCATGAGCAAAATTAACAAAAACCCAACTCAAGATTCAAATAATTACATAAACCCATGATAAAAGTTGTAGAATTTATGATAAAACCGCATAAACTTACCACAAACCATTGAGATACAAAAACTACAGGGTTTAGTGTATTGCTTTATCTTCGTTGCTAACTCCGTCGGTTTAGTCTCTTCCTACTTCTTCATTAATTCAAAGACCCAAAAACACAACAAACCACATCGGTCATAACTGAAAAGAAAAATCAAGTTTAAATTATCATGTGAGGAGCAATTCATTTCAAATACTACACAATAGATCAAAACAATAAGATAAATAAAAATTAGCTTAACAAATAAACCTAATAAAAAAACCCAGATTCAAATGAAAAGTTTTCTGATAAAAAATGAAAAGTATATAAAGATCAAGAACCAAACCTGGTCAAATGATCGAGGTTTTTGAACACCTGGTGAGGTAAAACATGTATATATAAACACACAAATGGGTGGTTCAGTTTCAGATCCAGTAGCCCGGGGTATATAGTGAAGGAATCCGGTTGACGATGGTTCTTCCTCGCCACACAAACGGGTCGTTCTTCGTCTCCGATGGACGAAACACACACCCACATGTCATTCTTCCTCGTCGTGAGTGGTGGTTTGATTTCCAGAGAAAATTTTCAGATCTGTAGACCCTCGAACACCTCGTTTGAAGCTCTGTATAATGACCCTAAACCATTCTCAAAAACATGTAAATTATAATGGGGATTTCGACACGTATTTTAACATAGCCCTACCTTTCAAGGAGGAAGACACTTTGAGAAGCCTCTCGATGCCATATGACCTCCATAACCACCATGTAGCTCGAATTAATCACCAACAGCAGCTAAGTTAGCAGACTGAGTTGTGAGCATGCCTCAAGCATGAAGCTGAAGATGCTCACCGTCCTTGTTATCCAAAATTTCAAAAAGCATCTGTTCATCTTGTAGATCAAGAAGTATTTTTGGTCTCGAAACGGACAGACGTGGGTCCCACACTATTCTTTCCATCCATGATCCACCTAGTCAAATCTTTATTTCGATAGCTGTTTAAATTGATCATCACAACCTAAAATCGATAGTTATAACATTACAAGAACATACAAGCATTAGAAACTAATCACATTTCAAGAAAACAAAAAAGGTAGCTCTAACAATAGAAACAGCCAAAATGGTACCAAAATAACTCAACAAATCAGCAAAAAAATAAAAAAATCTCGTCCAAAATAATCCAAAACAACCAAAAAAATGCCGATAACATAAATAAAAATCCTAAAGCTACCTAACACCAACACAAAATCAAACAAAAACTACTACTAAACATAAACTTTTGAAACCCTCACTGCAACCCTAAGCATACACATTCATATCAAACACAAACCATATGATGAAACTTGCTCTAACCCAATACCTAATCAACTTAAAGATTTAAGAACCAGAAACCCTAACCTGAATCAAGACCTTGTCTTTCTTGATTTCCAAACAAAACCCACAAATGTATAGACCACCAGAAAACATCTTGACAGCATAACTCCTTGAACAAACCATGACGAAGAACAAATAATCCACGTCGCTGGCCACATCCCTACCACCACGACCGTTGTAAATACCAAACATGACCCGATCTGACTAAGAAACCGAGGGTTTCTACATCTTCCCTTCTATGGGTGGGAGGCGAGCATGCGCCGCGGGCCGGTCTCCGGAGACTCGCCGGCTCCGGATCTTCAGAATCCCTCTTTCTCGCTCTTTCTTCTCTCCGCTCTCACTCTTTCTTTCTCTTCCGTTCTCTCCATCTTCCTTTGTATCAGTCACTCTGTTTCGTTAATCTGATGCGACGAGGCTTTTTGTTTTGAGAAAGAGGTGCCACCTGGTTGAGAAGTTACTGTTCAAAACATTCAAAAGATAATAATAATAACTAGTGTTTAAACCCCGCGTTGCGGGGCATAGGTCGTAAAACCATGCTAGATAAAAAGCAAACAATGATCAAAACCGGAAGAGTTGTAAAACAAAATCGTGAATTTATACCACCACGTTACATCAAATGTAAGTAAAGACAAACACGGAATTATGCCCGAGCTGGTATAAAACGTAGACAAACTCGAATTTATAGTGATTATATTTTTAAGTTAAAGACAAAATAAAAAATTAACACTTGCATCGCCCAAAATTAAACATAGAAATAGTGAAAATGTAAACCACACTAAAAGAAAAAAAAATATCACTACAAGAAAATAACTAAAAAAGACAAAAAAGAAGTCAACCTCCACGATTCTTTGTGTGGTATTGTGTTGCAAAGAGATACATAGAGTTGGCACTTTGGTAATAAAATCTAAAATAGAGGCTTATTTTTGTACTGTAGATTAGAACTACTCAAAATGTTATATACTAGTGAAATTCTCCGCGCTACGCGGTGGAGAATTCGAACGTTATCAATTCGTTTCGTTTGTAACGGGATTAATACGGTACCATATACAAAGTTTTTACTCTATCAAAATATACAACATAAGTATAATATACAACATATAACACTTTATGTTTCAAGGTACGGTGGTTGGTCTAGTATCATAGCGGAGGCTATATCCCCTACATGTTTAAAAAATCATTTTTTACTCTATCATAGTATACAACATAAGTATCATATAAATAGAACATAAATAACTGAGATGTCACATGTTTTACTCTATCATAGTATACAACATAAGTATCATATAAACAGAGCATAAATAACTATTATCTTACTGTTATATAAACTATCACATGTAGGGTGTTATATTTGACTGGCTATATCACGACATATATAATAGTTTATACACTGGGTACAAACTATTATCTTACTGTTATATAAACTATCAGATAATGAAGGTATCTACATAATCGATATGTCGTTAAATCTACTGCGTAGCGGGTTTATCCCTCTCGTTACCCCGCTATGAATATTTTAAACCTATTTGTTTAAATTACAAATTTAATGTATTTTGTAGGCTGTTCCAGTATCATAGATAATGTCATGGTTTTAAAAAACGGTTGAGGTGTGCGCCTCGAGGCGCGCCTCAAGGCGAAACGGCCAAAAAACGATTCTGAGGCGCGCCTCAGGGGGTTTCTACTGTTTGTGCGCCTCAGAGGGGCTGAGGCGCTTGCGCCTCAGGGGTTTTAGATATTTGTTTTTGATGTTTTTGCGTTTTTGTGTCAATTTCAAGCAATTTATGTCTTTTTTATGTGCGTTTTTGATTATTTTGATGAATTTGATGGTGAATTTAGTTAGTATTACTATTTTTATAAGGTATATAATATTTATATTTATTTTTTAATTCCGCCTCGGGCTTACACCTCGGTTCGCCTCGAGGCTTACGTGATAGGAGTAAGACCCCGAATCACCGGTAAAAAATCAAACGATAAAAAGAAAAGATAGAACTACGACTCATTTGGATACAGATTCACCACCAAACGAAACCGTAGGGCTGCGATTTCCAACCGAAGATACAGATACACCACTACGGTTAGAGAATCGTGTCTAAGTTCACCACCCAACGCGCCACGGTTGAGCTAGCATAGACCATTAATTAACCCACACACATGAGATAATTAACACAAGAAATTTCATCATCAACAAAACTGTTTTTCATTACTGTCGAACCCATACTTAAAGGAAAGAAACACACAAAAAAAAACTAACCACTAACTATGTCCTATTCTTTAGGGGAAATGGGAACTAAAAGTACTAGTCACAATACAAAGAGTACAACTATGTAAAAGATGCAAATTAAACTAAAAAAAGTAGGATTAACATGAGAACGTGGTATGCATTGCCATGTCTTGAAAAGATGACAGAGTTAGGTTGAGCCATGCATGCTCCATTCGGGCCGGGTTGCGGGTCTACGGACTTGGATTTCTTTTGCACTCCAACCGGATCCGTTATGGATTGGCTATCATTCTCTTCGTCTTTGAGAAAGTTTGTCCTCAAACTTAGAAAAGAATCATCAGGCGGCGGCTCAGGAGGTATTTCCGGTGGATATCCAATGGCGTATAGTTTAAAACATGTTTGGGCCTTGTATGGGTACCATAACGTATGGTGCATAGCATGAAATAATATCTTGTGGTGTACTTCTTGCTTTGGTGGTGGTTCAGGAGGAATTTCCGGTGTATACACATGCTTGTTTACAATGGTGCATCTTGTATAGATAGTAATTTCCATTTGTAAAGTCTCTGCTGGAGCCGGCATGTTACTAAGGTTTCGTGGTACCACCAAACTTTCAGTTTCATCCAGTCCAATCGCTTCCTGTTCGTTTTCATGATCACCAAGTTTTTTGACTCTTGAATCTTCTTTATGACAGTAGTCTTCCAATAGCAGCCCTTCAATCTGTTGTCGAACTTTAGCAGGTTCTTGGTGGTTGCCCTTAAAAGCGGGTGTATTAGGAAAAACGGATTCCGAGATTAAGTTGATATTATGTTGGATATCTCGTATCGGAGGTAAGCGAAGGGGTATCTCAGGTGGAAGCAGGGGCTTAACTAGCAGGTGTTGTTCGGTTGATGACGGTTTTTCTTCTTCATCTAACCCTATCGGAATAAGCTCTTTAATTGGTGCACATTCAGGCAAGTCGGACTTCATGAGAGTACTCAAAGGAGCGGGTGGGTTACTGGCTATTTGGGTAGGGTGTATTGGGGTGAGGATTATTTTTTTGTGATCCCACTTAAAAGAGTACGTGTTTTTGCAACCGTCATGTGTTACTCTTCTATCAAATAACCAAGGCCTGCCTAACAACACATGGCACGCATCCATGGACAATACGTCGCACCAAAGTTCATCTACATAGGTTTTACCAATGCTGAAAGTTAGTAAGATTCGGTCAGATACAAGAATACCTCTTCCTTGATTAAGCCATTTGATGATATAAGGTGTCGGGTGCGGCGGTACTGTTGTGAGCTTGAGTTTAGAGACCAAAGTTTGAGATGCTATATTCGTACAACTGCCTCCGTCAATTATGAGTGAGCAGACTTTGTTTTTGATAGTGCACCTTGTTTCAAAGACAGCTTCCCTTTGTAGATTCTCTTCAATGGCTTGCCTTCCATCAAGAGTCCTTCTGATGACTAAACATCCTCCTAGGTATACCAATCCTTGTTGGTTCTCATTTGCCATTAAGATAAAATTGAAAAGGTTTTTTTTTTGGAGGATTTTTTTGTTGGTTTGCAAGAAAGTAAACCGAAATAGAGTCGACGATGAAATCGTTCGGCTCTGATACCAAATGATAGGAGTAAGACCCCGAATCACCGGTAAAAAATCAAACGATAAAAAGAAAAGATAGAACTACGACTCATTTGGATACAGATTCACCACCAAACGAAACCGTAGGGCTGCGATTTCCAACCGAAGATACAGATACACCACTACGGTTAGAGAATCGTGTCTAAGTTTACCACCCAACGCGCCACGGTTGAGCTAGCATAGACCATTAATTAACCCACACACATGAGATAATTAACACAAGAAATTTCATCATCAACAAAACTGTTTTTCATTACTGTCGAACCCATACTTAAAGGAAAGAAACACACAAAAAAAAACTAACCACTAACTATGTCCTATTCTTTAGGGGAAATGGGAACTAAAAGTACTAGTCACAATACAAAGAGTACAACTATGTAAAAGATGCAAATTAAACTAAAAAAAGTAGGATTAACATGAGAACGTGGTATGCATTGCCATGTCTTGAAAAGATGACAGAGTTAGGTTGAGCCATGCATGCTCCATTCGGGCCGGGTTGCGGGTCTACGGACTTGGATTTCTTTTGCACTCCAACCGGATCCGTTATGGATTGGCTATCATTACGCCTCGTGAGGCGAAGTGAAAACGCCTCGAAACTCGTTTTCGCTTTTTTAAACCTTGGATAATGTAAGTGCTACTTGGTCAAAATTCGAGAAATACAGATGTAAAACACACTTACACGGTGGTTTTCTTTCAAGAGGGTAAAAGAAAGCTGGTATTTCCTATGGCATATAACCTATTCCCATGGCATATAACCTATTTCTTTGAAGAGGGTAAAAGAGTCTACCACACAACACTTCTAATAAAACCACACCAAATCCAAAAAACAGGAATGAATCAACCAAAATTCAGAACACGTTCATAATAATCATCAAAAGAAAAACTGATTATTCCAAACACAGAGAAAAATTACCTGGACCAAAACAGTTTGAACACCACCGGGTCAGACGCACCTCTTCCTTAGTACCCTCGTTGCTTCGCGAATTGTGACGGATGAACCATTCATCGCTAGCGGCTACTGCTACCACCTGAAAATTCCCCAAAAACCTCAACATCGAGAATCGATCTGGACAACCTCGTGAGTTAGCTAAACAACCTTTCACTAAAAATCTATTTTTCGGTCCGGTCTGGTCTGATCCAAAACTGCAAAAACCTGCGTAAAACCTAACTGCCCAATTGCTTCCTCGATCACCAAGCACCAATCACCTTAATCGACCACCATTGTTTTGCTTAATTGATCAGCATTCCGCTTTCTTCAATTGTAACACCACATATACTTTCCATATAGTTTAGTGCCTCCAATTCCTCTCAAAATTTGGAAAGTTTAAATCAAACTGAATATAGAAAACATTACAGTGAATTATCACACCATGTATAATCAAGATGATACAATTTAGGGTTTCAGTAAACTTTAGAAAACACAAATTAGGGTTTAGATATACTTGCGAATATTCTTAAATTCAACATGAAGTTCCATGAATCCAGATATAATGTATACCTAAAGACATACATGAGCCCATCATTGACTTGCAGTTGAAATAGCATGTGGTCACCGTCGAAGATTTCCCTATCCTGTAGTCTGACGACCCGATCTAACAACCTTGAGCACTGAAAACCACCAGAACCCAACTCAGCCGCCGGAGCCACCGGATTCTCCCCGTTAACCGGCTGAACACCATGGAGAAGCTACAAACTCTAGAACTCGCCGCCGTCATCTCAGACGGCTAATTCAGTCTACGGGGGTTGGTGACGTCGGAACAATAGTTCCCGCTTCCTCGACGGCGGTTCCTCCATCACCGTCTCTCCGTTCTGTCGATCACGTCTCTCTCACTCAGTGGCGCAGGATATGAGGGGCCGGGGGGGCGCCCGACCCCCCGAACTTTTTGCGAAGTAGTGTTACGTATCTATATTTCGTATAGAAATTTTTAGGTTTATATGTATTCACCCCCCCGGTTTAAAAAAAAAAAATAGGTATATATTTTTTTGGACCCCCCGGTTTAATTTTTTTTTTTTTGTATATACGTTTTCGACCCCTCCTGTTTTATAAAAAAAAATTTATATAGCCCATTAGGCAATTGTTTTTCTGCTAACTAGTCCAAAAAATACCAAAAAAAAAACATTTTAAGTTTATAACTTAGCCCATGCCCCATTAATTAAAAGCCCAAAGAAAACCCCAAATAGCCCAAACCCCAAAGACTTTAACTTAAAGTGATATTTCTGTTGTTGTTGCTGCTGCTCGGTCACACAAAAAAAAAAGTAAACTGCATTTGCTATTGCTGCTGTTGACGAGGAGAACTGAGGAGACGAGGAGAACTGAGGTGCGGCGGGCTGTGGGCTGTCTTCTTCGTTCGACTAATCGACTTCGAGGAGACGAGGTATGTCTTTTTTTTTTATCTTTAGGTTTAAATTAGGGCTTAATTTATGTGATTTAGGTTTAAATTAGGGATGAAATTGGACCGATTTTTTGCCATAAACTTGTTGAAATTAGGGATTTAGGGGTGAAATTAGGTTGTAACCATGCTAGATATTAGAAAAAGAAAATGCCTTGTGTTGAAATTAGGGATTTAGGGGTGAAATTAGGTTGTAACTTGTTGAAATAAATTAGGGATTTAACTTGTGTTCTTGACTTGTTTCTTGTTAGATTACGCTATGGGGAAAAACAAAATCATAACTTCTTTTTTTAAAAGAAAGAATGAAGAACAAGTTGATGGAAACAATGAGATTAAACGGCAAAAAGCTTCAACAAGCGAACCGGTTAATGAAGCGAATATTGAACCGGTTAATGAAGCGAATAATGAACCGGTTAATGAAGCGAATAATGAACCGAATAATGAACACTGGATGGGATTCTTTACTTGAAAAGGTTCGGTTTTTTTGTGAAAGGCATGACATAGATATGCCTGATATGAGTTCTCCATATACTTCTACTCGGTATCGGCCTCGTAAAAAAGATCTTCATGTTACATTTGAACATTATTACCGGGTAGATTTGTTTACAGAGACATTGGACAAACAACTACATGAGCTGAATAGTAGATTCAATGAGCAAGCGACAGAGTTGTTATCTCTTAGTGCGTCTTTATGTTCAAAAAAGATTAATATTGATCAGATTGTTCTTCTTGTTGAGAAGTATTATCCTAACGATTTTACAGAGAAAGAAAGGAATCTATTACGTGGTCAATTGGATAATTTTCAAGTTGAAAGAAAAAATAATCCCAAGCTAAGTGATGTATCAACTCCTTCTGATCTTTGCAAAACTCTTGTGCAATGTTAGAAAAATAACACGTACAAATTGGTTGAAAAAGTGTGTCGGCTAATCTTGACGCTTCCAGTTTCGACTGCAACAACGGAAAGAGGATTTTCAGCGATGAAAATATTTAAGACTCGACTTCGCAATAAGATGTCAGATCAGTATCTAGCAAACAGTATGGTGATTTACATAGAAAAGGAGATTGCTGAGAGCTTTGATTCGGAGTCCATAATTGACGAATTCAAAAATCTTAAAGGAAGACGAGCAGAACTATAATTCTTCATCCAGGAGAACCGGCCACCGGGTACCCACCTTCCTCTTCTTTTTAATGTTTTCGTGTCTTTGTTCAATTGTTTGTTAAACAATGTTTACGTTTTAATGTTTGAGAACGTATTTTATTTGATATTAATATTTGACCCGATCCGACCCGAATCGAATCACCGACATCCGACCCAAACATAGAATTTTTTTTAGGTCCGGTACCTTCCACCCCCCCGAACATTTTTTTCAAGCTTCGCCACTGCTCTCACTATCTCCCTGCTGTGTCTTGATACAGCAATGGTTTGAAGCAGGTGAGGTATAGTTGAAAGAAGAAAGAAGAAAGAAAGAAGGGCAAAATTGTAATTTCGTGGCAGCAGCACTGTTCATCAAAGTTGGAAAATGTTATAGAGTTAACCAGAGGTATCTTCCTCCGCGACGGGAACTCAGTTTGGTTCGTTACTATATCAACACCTTCCGTAGCAACCGAAAAAGAAAATAATAAAAAAACAAAGTCCTTGTATGCCCGAAAACATGTTTTATATTAACTGAAAACCATATTTTACTTTAAAATTGCTATATACCGGTTATCATAATACCAACTTATGTTGTTAGGTTTGTGACGGTGCTTTACTCGTATAGCGACACAAAGAAAATACTCTTTTTTTAAATACAACCTCGTTTTCAATAAATGCATACCAAAATATCAATGGCAAAATTAAAGAGAGTTATGTATTTAACTTTTTTTTTAAACGAACACAAATTATTTGTGTGTCCATGATTGTGAAACAATTAACAATTTAACCTTTTAAGTTTAAGTCATTGCGATATGATTTTATCATTTTATAGATTTAACTTACTTTTTGATGCGCTAAATAATTACCTATACCCAAGTTAAAGTTCTATTTTTTTAATCATCATATTGAATGAATGTCAGGTTATTAATCTATCTAGAATTTTATAGTTAGCTGTGGGAAAAAATATAATAAAACTTTGATGTGTTAATACTATTTTTTATTTAGATCTTTTAACACAAACATTTGTTTATTTGTAATAATCAAACGTACTTTTAAACCACATGTTTAATATACCTGTCAAGTTCTGAACTTCCCTGTTTTATTCAGCAGAGTGTTAGAAAGCTCGCTGTTTTTAAGCACCATCTTCATAACCTCGCTGTTTTGAACAACCAAGTACATAAACTTCGTTGTTTTAAATAGCAAACTACATGAACTTCTCTGATTTTAACTACCTGGTTAAATAACTTCGCTGTTTTTAACAGCAATCTTCATGAACTTCACTGATTTTAACCACATGGTTAAATAACTTCGCTGTTTTTAATAGCAATCTTCAAGAACTTCGCTGATTTTAACCGCCAGGTTAAATAGCTTCGCTGTTTTGGACATAAAGGTTAAAAGAACTTCGCTGTGTTTTGCTATATTAATTTGGTCGTTGTGTTTTGCTATAAGAAACAGAAACTTGTATGGCTAAGTAGTGAAACACCTTCTGTGAGTATGAAGACAATCATTTTGATGTTTAAATTACCCAGCAACATGGAGGTTTTGTAAATGTAACTTGTGAGAGTATGAAGCTGATTTTGTAAATGTAAATTGAGAGAGTATGAAGCAGTTTACGTGCACCGGAAGATTATGCGGGACTTCTTTCAACATGACGTTTTTCTCAGTTTTAAATTATGTACACATAGTGAGAAGACTTTGTGGGGAGGAGAACGATACTTCTCTTCTACCACCTTCTCACGTAAGGTGTATCATTAGAATGACTCAACTGCTGCTGTGTATGCTTCTACTGCGGCTATTGAGTCTTCTTGAAGATTCAGCTGCTCAACTGGTTGGGCGGTTTATGACGTTTTTCTGAGCTTTAAAGGATACTACAGCTTCTGGTGGGGGTATGTGGCGGCGAACTGTCATTCTCTGCCCCGTTTTTAGTAAGTGATTAGGATCATAATACATATGAAGTCTGATACGTATCAGAATTGAATGGAGATGATGAAAAATAAATCTGTAACTATATTTGATTGAAGAAGATGATACGTACAAGATAATAACCACCGAAGTGGCCCAGGGCTAAGCCCTTCTCATGCACAATGCAATGAGCCTAATTACTAACTAATTCTCTTCCTATCCTTCACTAATGACTAATGCCTTATTTATAGAAATAGAAATACACTTTACCCCCTCCTATAATAGACAAGTGACAATTAACTATAAACCAGAGTATGATTCCTATCATTACTCCCCCCTTCAAAACAGTCTTGCCCTCAAGACTAGGAATAACAACTGGCTCGACACCCAAGCGGAGGTTTCCTCGAGAGTGACTCAGGTGGTCGACACTGCCCATGCACCACCCAAGAATGACTTGAAGGCACATGAATACCGCCAATGAAATTTGCCGAACAGGAACCCATAACAGGAAGAAAGGATGTAGGAAGTAGTTGCAATAGCTGTGATTGAACGGAGGAATCGGCTACGAAACCCAACAACAACGTCACTGCAGAAGATTGCTTCCCCCGATCAAATGGAGTGAAAACCCGAGCCGACGAAAGAATATCAGCCAATTTTAGAGCAGTTTCAACCTGAATTTGGAGGCCCGAACAGTCCGCAGTGTTAATCGGAGCTTGCACAGTAGTCAAACTATTAGTAAGCGGGGCCTTACAATCCACTGCAGCAGAAATCAACTTCGAAACCTCATAGAAGTCTCGATTATCACTTGAAGGTGGAGTTGGATATGGGGTCACCGTCGAAGATTTCCCTATCCCTCTACCAACCGAGCCTATACCATATCTGAACAAGGCAGTGGTTACTTGACCACGTCCACTGTTCAAGGCAGCAAAAATGACACGACTCGTCGACTGGTTATCATCATCTTGGTCAACCTTCAAACTAGGGCTGGCATATCGTGTATACCCCGTACACGATAAGACACGACACGATAAGACACGATACACGAAATCCCATACACGAACACGACACGATAACTTATCGTGTCCTTTTTTTCAAACTCGAACACGAACACGACACAATATACACGAAAATTACCTGTTAATACCTGTTAACACGAGTGTTCGACTGTTATACACGAAAATTACCTATTAATACCTGTGAACACGAACACGGCATGTTATCTGAGAGTTACAGAGGGAGTTTAGGGTTTTATTTTTTTTTGAATTGAATGAGGAATGAAAATAGAAAGGAATTAAGGAACCCACACGCACATGGCTGATGAGTTTTATTTAATTTAATTTCTTATCGTGTACTAACGGGTATTAACAGGTAAACAGGTATTTAACCTGTTTATACACGAAAATTAACAGGTAATCTCGTGTCTACCTGTTTGGTACACGATACCTGTTAAGGCCATACACGATACCTGTTAACTTCGTGTAGGTTCGTGTCGTGTATTCGTGTAAAATTGCCAGCCCTACTTCAAACCCATGGATAAAATTTTGCTTTGAGAAACCATTAAAAGATAAAGTGAACTTGGATCATCATGATTTGTTTCTTCAGTGAAACTATAAAACTATACATAGGTTGAATGCCTTGTTCTTAAGTTATTTTTGTTTTCAACAGTTTTTGTATGGTTCTTGAAAATATTATTTGATTTGCAAGGATGTATAGTGGTTCTAATGGATGTTAACGCATTTATCGTATGTCTCTTCCCAATCTTCAGCTGAGAGTTTGTTTTCACTATATGTTGGTGCGTGTGAAGCATTTGGGGAACACTCGGCCCTAAATGGGAGGGAGCAATGTTCTCGCACCAACTTGATTGTATCTTGTGGTTTAGCGCCAGAGACAATAGATCACTTGTTTGTATCTTGCTACCCGGCAAAAGAGGTATGGTTAGTTGGTTACAAATTAGTCGACGGTGTAAAGTCCCATGGATCATGGAGCCCTAGGTTCGTGAAGTTTTGGAGTTCCCATAGTGGTTACAAGTCTCATCTGCCCATAAAAAGATGCTATATTCTTGACATCCATGTGCGTATTTGAATAGCAAGGAATGGAAAAGTCTACAATACGAAGGTGATGTGCCCCTCAAAATCAATGCCAATTTAATCTTTTGGTTATACGTTTTTTTAACGCCAGTGTTGTAGAAATCGCTAGGGCCGACTAATCCGTGTCGTCGTCTGAGGCCCAAATTTTCAAAGGGCCCATAAGGTTTTATAAGTTTATATATATATATATATCTCTTAAATTATATATTTAGTATGTGTATCCATTTGTTATGCAAAAAAATGTTGGTGGTGAAGTGGAAAAACCATCATAAGATAATATAGAGGTCTCAAGTTGAAGTCTTGGCTCCACCACTAAGGTTTTATTTTTTTAATTCATTCCCCCTTAACCACAATTTTGGGCCCAACTCTTTTTGTCGCCCGATGCCCAAATTTTTTTGTGAGTTCTCAGGGACGGCTCTGTCGCTAGTAGCTAGTCGGAAGGTAGGCTGGGGACTAGCGATTAATTGTGATTAATCGACGCCTAGTGGAGATTTTTACAACCATACTTAACGCTAATTTTTAGAACATATACCATTGCGGCGCGCTTTTCATTATCAAGGTTTCAATGAATTTAACCATGTCAATGTTAATGCTGCAATGTACGGACCCCACCAACTAGTCAATTTTTTTAAAAAACAAGTAGACTTTATAAAGCTAACATTAGGAAGAGTTTTATACACACACCTATAAACTTGTCAATTATCATGTATACTCAGTTCGAGCTTAAAATATTATATTATATATACCTTTAAAAGTTAGTTAAAATATCAAATCTACCACTCATTAAAAGCAATTCAAAAAATGACCATTTACGTTTATTTTTCTAAAGCCTTATAATTTCTTATACCCATATATAAGCTTAGGGTTATGATCATATACAAAGTGCAAAATAAATGAGAAGGATCAGAAGAATTCTAGTCGATTGACTTTAGATTTGAAGGGTTAGAATTAGTTTTGAGGAAAAATTAGTGAAAAGACATAAAGGGAATATGATCTAGTTGTTTTCTCTCTCCACATATACACATGTCACATCTTTGATCATTTTAAAATGTCCATAACTTTTTTGATACGATATATATTTTTTTAAATAGAAATCACTATAATAACGATCATTTTTTATCTTTAATATAACTATGATATAGCTTTATAAGACCATGTGTAGTGGGGCGTGATTTTTAAAAAAAATTGAAAAAAAACGCCCCAAAACGCCCCTCCCCACTACACCCGGCGTTAGCCGGCGTTATTTTCATATAAAATTGAAGCTGGCGTGATTTTTAAAACGCCCAAGTGTTTGTATGTAATCAAATGGAGACCAATGGGATTGTGCCACCTAACTTTGACTAACTGACATAGTTTACTTTTTTTTTAATCCTTTTCTTTATAAAAAATAATAATTATTTATTAATTGAATGGGGTTATTGGCATAATGCCCCACTACGCCACTTTTGCTATAATGCCCCAACGCTGACTAGGATGCCACGTGTCGGATAATGCCCCATGGTGGGGGCATTATACCAACTTACCACTACACATGGTCTAAGGAAAACAAAAAATTATATATTGAGTTTTCTATACATTGTATTAAAGGTTCTGGTTATTGTGTTTTTCAACTGTGTTTTAGTCATTACTTTTTTTTACTAAGGTTTCTATACATTATGTTATTTTTTATCAGAACTTATAATACAATTTTATTTTGGGTTCTGTCAATTATGTTTTTATTATCAAAACCTATAACACAATGTTTGACATCGTGAAGATAATGTTATATCTGAGTTTTTTTAGTTGGGTGAGTTCTCTATACATTGTGTTATAAGTTATGTCATTATTGTGTTGTTCATTGAGTTTTTTTAGTTGGGTGAGTTCTCTATACCTCTGGCGCCCACAGAATGTTTAAATGCCTTACGGACCGTAAGGCTATGGCTTACAGTCCGTAAGGGACCGTCAGAGGCCAAAACTTTGGCATTTTGGCACATTTTGTCACACCCCAACCGATGGCGGAATCATCGGGGCGCGGCACTAGGCGAATCAGATTGCTCAAGAGAATCCATAACAACTATATTGCGATAATATTTAATCCATTCGTTATCCCATACTAACAAATCATACAATCACATAAGTTATCCCAGATTTCTTGTCCTCTCGAACAATACAAATCCGACAACCTAGATTTTAGTTGAGTTTCTAGACTCCCTAGCTGGATTTGATATGGTCTGCGATCTAACCTGCAACATACGTTAAAATATTTGTCAATACAAAAGTATTGGCGAGTATACAGGTTTGATAAGTATAGCGTAATAGATTAAAACGCGTAGCGAATTTCTAAATGCATAAACGCAACACACAACATATATACTCACAAAGCTGATACTACCAACTAAGTCCTCGATGCTCGAATATGCGATGGCAAACTAGACCCCGTCGGGCGCAATAGTACTATACTAGTCGTGGTGGGACGTCGCGAGTATAAGCCCTAGCACATATGCAACTAGCATCACGTATATCTATGCATAACAGTTATTCGCAAGTGATAATTCGATTGATTTAATATTCCATTCGATAAGTTCGATTTGTTAGAAACGTATGTTACACCCAAAATGCGATTAAAAAGGGGCCAAGTATACTCACAGTGCGTATTTAGCGAGGATACGACTTGATTGGATCGGTTGCAAGTGCGTCTGCGTTGAATCAGTGAAGGATATAGTAAACGATATACGGTTAAGCGAGAATAACATCGAACAGTTAGTTATCTGGTCGGATGGTGCTCATCCGTTCGGATGGGCTCATCCGATCGGACATGTGCTGACTCGTTTGAATTGT
This sequence comes from Helianthus tuberosus, assembly GCA_030545235.1. Lineage (NCBI taxonomy): Eukaryota > Viridiplantae > Streptophyta > Magnoliopsida > Asterales > Asteraceae > Helianthus > Helianthus tuberosus. The sequence goes on along the minus strand of CM060447.1, from coordinate 71,280,747 downwards.
CATCCGATCGAATATGGTTGACTCGTTCGAATTGTCATCCGATCGAACATGTGTTGACTCGTTCGAATTGTCATCCGATCGAACATGTGTTGACTCGTGCGAATTGTCATCCGATCGAACATGTGCTGACTCGTTTGAAGTGTCATCCGATCGAACAGGTGTTGACTCGTTCGAACTGTCATCCGATCGAACATGTGTTGACTCGTGCGAATTGTCATCCGATTGAACATGTGCTGACTCGTTCGAATTGTTAGAAACGTATGTTACACCCAAAATGCGATTAAAAAGGGATCAAGTATACTCACAGTGCGTATTTAGCGAGGATACGACTTGATTGGATCGGTTGCAAGTGCGTCTGCGTTGAATCGGTGAAGGATATAGTAAACGATATACGGTTAAGCGAGAATAACATCGAACAGTTAGTTATCTGGTTGGATGGTTTCAGCCGCCTATTTTATTATTATAGTTATAAACTTATTCTAAATTTTTCTAAGGTTTCATATAATATACTTTTACATTTCACGTTGTTAAGACAGTTAAAAAAATTAAGCTATGAGTTATGTGTTGTTAAAAAAGTATTTATGTTAGCTTCTGAGATAGCTATGTATTATAATTTTACATTTATGACTGTTAAAGCAGTTATAAAATTAAGCAGCGAGTTATATGTTGTTAAAAAAACTATGTTAGCTTCATTTTTTTTTTTTTTTTTTTGAGAAAAGGCATGTTAGCTTCTTAGCTAGCTAAGATAATAGGTAATGATTATACAGAGTGATATGAATGTACTTGGGTTGGGCTGAAGAGTCATCGCCTCATCATTGATTAGACATTTCATATTGTTGAATTGTAACTTGAAATAGTGAATCTCTACTTAATCTAGTTAGCCCATTATAAAATTATTAAGTGATGCAGACAACTCAAACTTTCTCTATACCTTTCATGAAAAAAGATACGATGGTATAGGTGTTGGTGTAGAGGAACCATCTGACTTGGATATATTTTTACATAATAAAGTTTCAAAATCGTATTACAACAGAATAAAGTAACAAGTTTCAAAATCATTTTTTTATTGAGTTTGAAATTAATACTTTTGTAATTTTTTTTTATTTTTTTATTTTTTATATTTGAACTATTTTGATCCTCTTACTTTTGACTTTTTTTTATTGAGTTTGAAATTAATACTTTTATAATTTTTTTTATTTTTTTATTTTTTATATTTGAACTATTTTGATCCTCTTACTTTTGACAGTAAGAAAGAGTAAAAAGGTATGCAAAAATGCTATTGCTAGTCTTAGGAGTCTAAACATGTAGAGTAGGTCTTTGCATATGGAGTGTGGAAGTGGTTCTATGGAGTGTGGAGGTGGTTCACCAAGTCAAAAGTGTTGTCATTTCTTTTGTTGGAACCATGCCCCTTCGACAAAAAAGAGGACAAGTGATAGGACTTGCAAAATGATGGTTTTAACTTGCTTGGTGTGGTTCCCAAACAATATACATCATAATACTACAATTAATGAAAAAATACGTCATGTACATGTACGGTAGGCGGCTGATACACATAACACTACTCATAGGAGTACTTGTGCTTTCAAACCAAAATGATACGATATAATGGAATACGACATCACACGTAACCGATTTGATCCGGAACTTGCAGTATAGTCCATATATATTAAAAAAATGATGTATAATGGAAAAAGCGTAAAATTTATACTATTATCGACGCGTTTGTGAATTAAAAACAATATTAAAAAATTTTAAAAAGGTCGTAAGCGTTGCGCTTTGACCTAAGAGGGGCGCTTTGCCCGAAAATTTAAAAATGTAAAAAAAAAAAAAAAAACTCAAAGCGCCACTCTTTGGCCATAGCGGGGCGCTTTGATGTAAAGCAACAGACAAGGTCTGACCGCGTCAGTCATTATCGGTTGACTTTACACCAAAGCGCCCCGCTTTGGCCATAGCGCGGCGCTTTGGGGTGTGAAAATAATTTTCTCCGTGTGTAAATAGCATGACCCGTAGAAAATACACACATAACATATAAACTCCAATTCTAATGACTTACCTTGAAAAGAGCATTATTGTATATTAGTGTATTGTATATTAGTGTAGAAAATATACACATAACATATAAACTCCAATTCTAATGAGTTACCTTGAAAAGAGCATTTGTATATTAGTGTAGAAAATACACACATAACATATAAACTCCAATTCTAATGAGTTACCTTGAAAAGAACATTATTGTATATTAGTGTAGAAAATACACACATAACATATAAACTCCAATTCTAATGACTTACCTTGAAAAGAGCATTATTGTATATTAGTGTAGAAAAGATACACATAACATATAAACTCCAATTCTAATGAGTTACCTTGAAAAGAGCATTATTGTATATTAGTGTAGAAAATACACACATAACATATAAACTCCAATTCTAATGACTTACCTTGAAAAGGGCATTATTGTATATTAGTGTAGAAAATATACACATAACATATAAACTCCAATTCTAATGAGTTAGCTTGAAAAGAGCATTATTGTATATTAGTGTAGAAAATACACACATATTGAGTTACCTTGAAAAGAGCATTATTGTATATTAGTGTAGAAAATACACACATAACATATAAACTCCAATTCTAATGACTTACCTTGAAAAGAGCATTATTGTATATTAGTGTAGAAAATATACACATAACGTATAAACTCCAATTCTAATGACTTACCTTGAAAAGAGCATTATTGTATATTAGTGTAGAAAATACACACATAACATATAAACTCCAATTCTAATGACTTACCTTGAAAAGAGCATTATTGTATATTAGTGTAGAAAATACACATAACATATAAACTCCAATTCTAATGACTTACCTTGAAAATAGCATTATTGTATATTAGTGTAGAAAATACACACATAACATATAAACTCCAATTCTAATGAGTTACCTTGAAAAGAGCATTATTGTATATTAGTGTAGAAAATATACACATAATGTAGAAAATATACACATAACATATAAACTCCAATTCTAATGAGTTACCTTAAAAAGAGCATTATTGTATATGAGTTACCTTGAAAAGAGCATTATTGTATATTAGTGTAGAAAATATACACATAACATATAAACTCCAATTCTAATGAGTTACCTTGAAAAGAGCATTATTGTATATTAGTGTAGAAAATATATACATAAGACCGTGGGGTATGGTGGGGCTTGGGTATTTGTTGACACGTGGAATGGGAGCCCCCCATCGCCTGGTTACGTGTCCGCGGGGTATGGCGGGGCGTGGGTTGGGTGCACCGCGTGGCAGAAAATTAAAAAAAAATACAAAAAATTTATAAAAAAGCACACAACATTTATAAAAAAAAAACCTACAACTTTATTAAAATTTTAAAAATTACATAATCCTAAAAATTACATAATTTCTAAAAATTACAAAATAACAAACCTAGAGCGTTAAATAAATTTCAAAAAGGTCGATCTTGTCGAACGCCTTTTTTTCCTTGCCTCGAAACTCTATGTTCGCCACCGCCACTCGGTCCTCGTGGCTTAACTCGCCACCGGGAACGGCTTCGTAGTAAGCCTTGAAACGCTAGAGCTTGGGCCGTAGCTCGCGCCATTTATGTTGGCACGCGTTGAGGTCGTGGCGGTCGTTACCGACGTTATGTCGGTAGGCTCCGAATGCTTCCAGCCAATATTTTGTTTGGCCCGGTGGTCGCCCCTTCATAGCGTCAACGACAATTGTGACGAGAGCAATTTCTTCTTCATGGGTCCAGGATGCCATAGCGGGGTTGGGTTCGTGGGATGGGGGGGGGACCAGTGGGTTAGCCGGTGGGGTTGGGTTCGTGGGATGGGGGGACCAGTGGGTTGGGGGTTACAATATATAGAGGTTGTTGGGAGACCCGGTGGCGGTTTGAATTTAAAATTCGAAATTTGAAAAGTCCGCTTGACGTGGCGGGGTGAGCAAATGAGATTCAGCCAGCTAGCATGGCCATACCACCCCACGCCCGGCTTGAAAGCCAAGCCCCAAGGGCCACGCCCCAACCCAAGCCCACCCGGGGTGGTAGCTTGGGCGTTTTCCCCCAACCCACGCCCAAACCCAAACCCAAGCCCCATACCCCATAGCCTAACATATAAACTCCAATTCTAATGACTTACCTTTATAACTTTACATGCCTAGTTAATGTCAATAAGTTTCACATCAAGCCCCGACATTTGAACAAAACAGATCTCAATATAACATGTATGGGAGAATTTTGAAGTCATATGCACAAAGTCCATTGCGAGCAAATTAAACGAGGATATAATGTTCGCTATATGGTAACCGGTAACAATGCGTTGAAGATTGTAACTTCCACAAACATAGAGTGAGGTATCTATACATAAAAAATGACTAATATGTGTAGTATGCTCAACTTGTTACTAAACATGCATATATCAAATTCTGAGAATTTAAATTTCTAAAGCTTATTAAACAATATTATGTCAACACTTTGATGTGGTTCCAACCGATAATCGATTGGCCTAAAGAAAATAGGGGGAATCCAGATTAGAAAATAGATGGAACTTTTAGATAATTTCTTCTACATGTTCATTTCATAAACGACAATCCCATATATAGGGTTACAACTTACAAGGCAATTCCCCACTACTACTAATTATGGAGATCATGGGGAATATGAAACCTACTTTCTTCCTTAATTTGAGGAACCAACTAAAAACATGTGAAACATAAAAAATAAATATAGAAACACTAATAAATGTAAATTGGAAATAGTCAAAATATGAAAGCATGATCTCTGTCGATATGAACTTGAGTAGAGCACACATCATTCCACCCCCCCTTAAATCATCCTTGTCCTCAAGGATGAAGTCGAGACATGCTTCTGCGACCACCCATGGTGGATGCCACTCGGTTCTTCCCATAACATTTGGAGCGGTTGTAACGGAACGCCACGGTGGGTGCCATTCGGGTTTTTCGGTTGCATCCTCATTGGCTTGCTTTTTGCTTACAAGAACCCAATAAATGGATGTGGCGGTGAAGTTTCTACGTATGTGTTCCACACTCATGGGTGTGGTACCTTGATTACTTGGACACCACCTTTGAATTAAGGTTAAGTGGGATTTTGGTTTGAAGATATCACTGTACGTTTGAATTGGTGGTGGTATGATGAGAGGTTTAGTTTTGGTAGGGACAGAAATGGATGTGGACGGTACAATTAAGGGTGGTCGTTTTGGTGACGACAACTCGGCTGAAAGGGATTGCTTGGGTGGTAGGGAGGCATGTGGTGTGGTGGAAGCGGGTGACGGAACAAGTGGGGCGGTGACGGAAGGTAACGGCGGCGCTAGAGCGAAAACTGATGTTTGGGGGGCTTCCCACGCGGTTCGAATTGATCGGAACTCGTTGCAAAGGGTTTGCAACTGAGACTCGAGTTTCACAAGGGATTCATTCATCCATTGATAGAACTCGGTTTCGGATAGAGTTTGAGCAGCCATGTGTCCGAGGGGATCACGACGGCTCTGATACCACTGATGTGGTTCCAACCGATAATCGATTGGCCTAAATAAAATAAGGGGAATCCAGATTAGAAAATAGATGGAGCTTTCAGATAATTTCTTCTGCATGTTCATTTCATAAACGACAATCCCATATATAAGGTTACAAGGAAATTCCCCACTACTACTAATTATGGAGATCTTGGGGAAGATGAAACCTACTTTCTTCCTTAATTTGAGGAACCAACTAAAAACATGTGAAACATAAAAAATAAATATAGAAACATTAATAAATGTAAATTAGAAATAGTCTATCGGCAGAGATCATGCTTTCATATTATCGGCAGAGATCATGCTTTCATATTTTGACTATTTCCAATTTACATTTATTAGTGTTTCTATATTTATTTTTTATGTTTCACATGTTTTTAGTTGATTCCTCAAATTAACTTAAGTTATCATGTTATGTTTATCTTGAATAACTTAAGTTATCATGTGGATTCGTTTTAAACTTTTATACTTATACATATATTGAAAACTTGTATACTCGCCTTTGCTTTTGCATTGAACTTTATTTTAAACATGTTACAGGTTGAGGATGACGATGCTATGGAATTGAAGTAGCGATGATGCCAAGATACACATATAGACGTCTTAGGTTTTAATATGTTGTATCAATTTTGTTCTTGTTGTTATGTTATTGCCTTGTATTTGTTGTTATTTGAATTTCCATTTAATGTTTGACAATTTGAAGTTATGAAATGAAAAAATGGTATTGATTTAAATATTGTCACCAATAGTGTTATGAAGTCTCTTGCAATCTCATTTTCGTCCCACTCCGATGATTCCGCCATTGGTTGGGGTGTGACTTACAACATGACAAACTGAATGTTCACCTCCTCAAAAAGGGAGGAAGATGTCACTGTTAAAACGGTTATGCCTTTATCTGGGCCCATAACCACATGATAGTGACAACAAAACCGGAAATCATCTAATATAAATACTCCAGAGGAGATAATACACTTCATTCACTCACAAGTACTCTCACTCATACTTTCGTCAATATTAGCTCCCAAACAATCAATCATAATGCACCCCTGTTGAAGAGACTAGTAATTTCAATCTACAAGTTGATCATAATGCAACCCTGTTGCAGCAATCAAGCATCCGACTGGTATATTCTTTTTCCCCCAACTCCTGTGGTCAAACCTAAAAGTTTAGAAAACCTCTTGGTTTTGTAAAGTACAATAGGTTTATTCCCCCGCGCTATGCGGGGGAAGTTTGGTCAGTTCCCCCGTGCTACGTAGCATGATTTTGATTGTTATAGGCTTGACTCATCAGAAACCATAAAACTGAATATCGATTTCGGTTTCGATAATACCAATACCCTAAATATCCTAACCATAAAAGTGAATATTGATAAGGGTTCCGACAATACCAATACCAATACACTAAACCTTAATAAAAAAAAGTAAACTTACTTAATTTTTGTGGCAATATTAAAAAAACTAAAGTTTTGTTGCAAAACTAAAAAACCCTAAAGTTTAGTACGCCTTAAAAAACTCAACTAGAAAAGGAATTTTTTTTACTACAAATTGCCTTATATATATATATATATATATATATAATAGGTTTTATTATATAAGTAAAAGTTACAAAAGCAGGAATGAAAATGATACTAGGTAACGATACCGAACATGTCGAACCGAACCACTTTTTGTACCAATTCGGCACCCACTATTTGCTTTTTGCAGGATTGGTACTTTCGATCCGGTACGGTACTGTACTGAACACTTTCGGTACTGATACCCTGTTTCGGTATCGATAATGATTTTGATAGAACCGAAACCGGTATCGACATTGGCCAGTTAAGATGGCAATACTAACGATTTTGTAATAATAAAAAAAGTTATTAATATTAAAAAATATCATTAATAACATATAAATACATTTAGTTTAAATTAGATAAGAAAAAAACTTTAAGAAAATAGATGGACGGAGTGGCTAAATAAATTAGTAGTCAATTTAACCAAGTAGTTTCTTAGCCCAATGGGTTGAAGGCTTATTGATATAGTTAATGGACGTGTGTTCGATTTGTAATATTTCCATATTATAAACTAGGTTATAACACCGTGTATTACACGGGTTGAATAAATAAATTTTATATACTAAATAATAAAACAACATATCTTTAAAAACCTTCTTTATTGCACGAGTTGAATAAATATAATTTTATATATTAAATAATAAAAAGTTATATTTATAAGAACAATATTGTACATGTTGAATAAATGTAATTGTATATGCCAAATAAAAAAGTTATATTTTTAAAACCACGTGTATTACACAAGTTGAATAAATATAATATTGTTTACCAAATAATAAAATAATACATCTTTAAAAAACCTCATTTATTACACGGGTTGAATAAATGTAATTTTATATACTAAATAATAAAAAAAATTACAACTTTAAAAATAGCGTATTACACGGTTTGAATAAATGTAATTTTCTGTACTAAATAATATATATCCTTAAAAAACCTCGTGTAGTGTATGAATTGAATTTTATACATCAAATAATAAATTTGATTTTGGCCCCCGTGGTTATATCAATTTTACACTTTTAGCCCAAAAAAAGATTTTTTTTTAATATTTAAACCCCCAACGTCTTTTTTCTAACCTTTTTGGCCCCTAACGTCTTTTTTTAACCCTTTTGGCCCCTAACATTTAATGGATGAGGTTAGTGTTAGGGGCCAAAAGGGTTAGAAAAGAAGACGTTGAGGGATTAGATGTTAAAAAAATCATTTTTGAGCTAAAAGTGTTAGGGGCCAAAAGGGTTAGAAGAGAAGACGTTGAGGGCTTAGATGTTAAGAAATCATTTTTGGGCTAAAAAGGGTAAAAGTGATAAAAATACGTCTTTTTTAACCCTTTTGGCCCCTAACATTTAATGGATGGGGTTAGTGTTAGGGGTCAAAAGAATTAGAAAAAAAGGTTGGAGGCTCAGATGTTAAAAAAAAAAAATTGGGCTAAAAGGGTAAAAATGATATAACCACAGGGGCCAAAATCGTATTTTTCTCTAAATAATATTATAAAGGAGAAGAAGATTAAACTAAATAATAATTATCCATAAGATATTAATTTAAATAATATTTAATAAAATGGTTATCTATAATTAATTAGAAAATATTAAATTAAAATAATAATTATCTATAAGAGATGCTATAATATGATGACAAGTGTCCCTAAAGTGGTTTCTTTTATTATATAGTATAGATTAGCAATAATTTGTTGCTTAATGGTGTTACCTCATGCATGGGGAGTTTTTTCAAAAATAAATTTTGTTTTTTCACTTTTAACCCAAAGGTTTTACCTTTTGCATTTTAACCCTTTTGTTTTTTTTTACTTTTAACCTAAAGCTTTTCATCTTTTACAATTTAACGCCAATACTTTTTTATTTTCAACTTTGGTCCCCCACAGTTTTCATCTTTTGCAAGTTTTTCATTATACATTTCGTTCTAAATTATGCGAGTTAACACGCCATAACGTGCGTGTGAGGTTCAACGTATTTTCGTCAATTTTTTTCCTTTTTACAGGCGCATCGCAACGCGTCTATTTCCCCGTTTGACGGATTCGTTGCAACGCGCATGTCCTAGATCGACTTATTTATTTTTTTCTACGTTTTACGTTTCATTCTAATTTCTTCGCATTAAACACCACAACGGACGTGTGTGGTTCAACGATTTTATGTCTGCTTTTCGTCCAGTATTATTTTTTCCTTTTTTTATTTTTTTAGTTTTACGAGTTTTCCGATGTTGGTGGTCGCTAGCAGTGATGTGACATTGGTGCTACTTGACACGGTTACATGCATATTTTTACGTACGTGTTTCGATTGCTCTATTTTTGAAGTAAATGTTTTCTAGAAACGAGTCAGATCAAATATTTACGTGCATATTTTTATGTGCGTTTTGCTATAAATTCGAGTTGGTCTACGTTTCAACGTAAATTATTTGGTAAAACGACTCAGGTCAAATACAATTTGTTTTCGTGCTTTTATATGTATGTTTCGTAAATTTTGTTTCGAATCGAGTGGAGCCATATTTTACTTTTCCCTTCTTTTCAAAAGGTCTAATTAATCCCTTTTGACTATATGTGTCGTGTTTTCCTTTATACCTGCTAATATTTTCCATATATGAGCCGGGTCACATATAATACATTATGATCGTACGGTATAAACTCGATTTACTTTACGTTTTGATCCAATCGCAATGTTTATATAGGTCACACTGAGCAGAATCAGATACGACGAAACGTGCGTTTTCATATGATTAACGCATAACATAATATTTAGACTAATACATTCTATATTTGCGGTGTGCCTGTGTTCGTAACGCGCGCGGGTGTTATTTCTAGTATTAAAAATAATTTACAAATACACGTCGTTCCAAATGTTTCTTCTTTCTTTGAAATGATCCCACATTTTACAAACTAAATTTTAAGTACAGAGAGTTATTGTTCGAAATTTCTAACCATGTGTTATATTTTAATGGTCTATGTGGTTTACCTAAATTACTATTATGAAGCCGCCGTAATATATGAGTCTTCAATACTAGTTAGAAGCATTTTTTATTTTTCCAACTAAAAAAATTAAGCAATAATGAAAATAAGAGCTTGTATTTGCAAAATTTGTGAAAAATGTTCGACTAATCCATAGAAAATAAAAGTTACCTTGTAAGTGGTTACATAAAATAGTAGTCAATTTAACCAAGTAGTTTCTTAGCCCAACGGGTTGAAGGCTTATTGATATAGTTGATGGACGTGTGTTCGATTTGTAATATTAGAAGCATTTTTAATATTTCCAATTAAAAAAAATTAAGCCAATAAAAATTGTGGAGTTTAAGATTTGAACATAGCTCCTGAAGTTTATAAGAAAGATCCTTATCCACTAGAACAACAAACTTAGTTGTTAAATTAACCTCTTGTAAACATATATACATACATACGGGAAAATAAAGCTATTATAAGACAAAAACAACTATTCATCATCCTTCACCATTAATATGTATAACTAGAAGATAACCCGCCGCGGTGCGGCGGTGCATTCGTTTCCATTAACTTGTTGATAATAAACCAAAAGGTTAGTTTGCAAAAAGTTTGAAGTTGTGGGTGGTGTATGCTAACATTGTATATAGTAGACGCGTCTTGTGCGCGATGTTTAGGCCTTGTAGCGAGTGTGCGTTGTGAGTTGGTTCTTATCTGCTTCACCTGTTTTAGGAAAGTTGTTACTACTTGTTTGTAATGTAGTAATACGTTGTTCTTATGTGTTATACCTGGTATAGTGCTTGCTTGGATGATGTCTAAATCTGTTGCATTGTTCGTGGTGAACTTTATGTTGTTGGGTCTCTAATTTTGTAGCAATTTAATAGTCTGTTTTGTGACTCGACAACTTTTGGTCAGCTTCTAGTAGTGTTCATGTTGCTTTCCTTTAATACTATATATAAGGTTAATATCTTTGTCAAGGTATCTTAGATTGATAACGTTGCGTGTTTTAGAGACAAAACATAACATGAATCAACCTATTTGCTACCAAGTATATACCTGGGAATGGACGGTAGCAGCTTGTGTTTGAGAATTAGCAATGGCAGCAATGCATAAGGTTCCTCTGAAGCTTTGCTTGATTCCTGCGATAGTATATACAAGCAATTTGATAAAAAGTAGAAATACTAAAAAATAAAAGATCGCTACATATCGAGCACTCACTCTGCACATTAGGTAGACACTTGTTCCATTGTTTTATGAACCAATAATGCATCAATTATGATTTGCAAAACAATACGAAATGAAATAACCTACAATTTTATTTTAAACCATTGGACTATTTAAGAGACTGCATGGAGTAAACATAGATTAAGTCAAAACTGCCACCTCCAGAATCAACTTAAATAAATCCTTCCCCAAACCCTCTTAACCACCTATGTCAATGTCATTGTGAGGGTTTATGGGTGCCGACTAAAGGCACTTTGGAGATGAAGCAGTGATGAAGCTAAAGCATTTATGGAGTATGTAACACATGTGTTCATTTTTCGGCCATATATCACCCGATTATAATGTAGTCATGATGTATAAATTGTTTAATCTATGAACAAACAACACAAAGCAATTAGAATTAACAACGATTAGACATAAATGATCACCTCCTAAAGAAAAATAGCGTAGAATCGTTTCATACAGGTCGTTAAGAATCCGTAAAGTTACAATTTCGTGTCGCAGACTACAAACAAATTTGAAGAACTACAAATTTCCTGTTATATTCATAAACCATATTTATCATTTTAAAAATTCTAATACAAACTAATTATTTTGAAAAGAAAAAATGGGCTTGCACTGTCATCCTGCAAAAATCAGCCAGTTTAGTTTGTCGTTTCTCAAACCTGTGGTATTTCGGCCCGAAACTTTTGTCAAAAGTGGCTGAGCGTACTGCAAACACCCAAGATAGATTCCACCAGAGACGTAAAATTCATGGTAATGTGTTACAAGAAACGTTCAATTTCAACACACCGCATAAATTTCCTATTAAACTTCAATAATATACATGATAGTCAAAGCAAAGCGATTTATAATGAACACAAGAAAACCAGCTGCAAGGATGATGCATTTCGATTTTAGGGGTTAAAATAGAAGGAAATTTGGTAAATATTTGAACCCTTTTTAAAAAATAAAATGCAAAACAAACAACGATTCTTAATCCAAACATCAAATTCAATTCGACTAATTGTTTTTCTTATCGACCTCTTTCAGATTCCACACACAATTACTCAAGAGAAAATAACGGTAAACCTAATCTAAAACAATAATCAAAGCATATAGATAGACAAATGAAAAGAAAGGAATTAAAGAAAGAGACCTTGTTGTCCTGGTGAGAAGCGATCGAAATTGCCGACGGTTGTTCGATTGGGTCTTCGATTGAAAGTCGTTCCGATGCCCTAGTGTTCGATTAGGGGGTTTTGTAGGTGACGAAGTCGGTGCCGGAAGCGAGCGGTGGTAACCGGTGGTATAAGTGGTGCGGAACTAAAGATGGCTGGTGGATGACCTGTGTGTACCGCCGGTGACGGTGGCTCTCTAGCCTACAAACCATTAAACCGTCAGCGACGATGGGTTTCTTCTCTCCCCTGCGTCTCTCAATATGACCAAGAACATAAGATCACCGGCAGCCGTAGGTGAGGAAAACTGGGAAACGGGAACTCTGTGTGTGTGAGGGAGAGAGATAGAGGGGATTCAATTGTTGTGATTCTGTTTGAGAGTAACAAATTCTGTTTGTTGTTTGATGAAATTTGATTTGGTATTTTGGTCATGTGTTTTTGTATGATTGGTGATTCGTTTGCAACAGGATTTTGTTTATAAGTAAACAAATTGTGTTTAGATGGGTATTTAGATGTGGGTTTAAGTTGGAAATGTGTTAAATTTTCATACAATTTGAATGCAACATGACTGTGAATAAAATTAGAAGCATGGAAGATTAATAAAGGGGTATCTATCTATAAAGTAATAAAATATTTTCCTCTAAATTTCCAACAATACCATCACAGCTGGGGGTTTTCGGCAGTGGCGGAGGTATGGCGATGAGGAAACACCAAAAATTGATAGGCTGATTGATGGAGATTTGGGCAAAAACACGATAAATGGAATCCATTGACGTGGTCATTAGATCTGTGGCTTTGATTACGAGGAAGGGGTTTGAATGCTAGGGAACAAAATTCTTATTTGGATTTGTGAGGTATAGATAGTTATCATCTTCCCCTGAGGCAATTTCTTATTTCCTCGATTCGTTATCTATGCGTATGTATCTTTGATTCATTCGTATTGTAAGTTTGTGGTTTCATTTTTTTCCTGAAATTGTAATCCCGAGGTCAATTTTTGACAGGTTCTTGAATCGGATAGGAACACTACAAAGGATTTTAAGAAAACTAGAATTGTGCCTAGACGCATCGAAATAGAGGTGAGGAACTTAGCAAATTTACTCCTCTAAAGGCACAGAAAGAGGCTGAGCCGTTTGTCTCTATGAAATTCTGGACTATAAACTGGCTTCACTGTTCGCTCGCCTCCCTTCCGGTCGCCTTTGAGGTTTGTATAAATGAGGGGAAGGGTTATTTTGTGTAGACATTAACCTGTCTTGAATCTGCTTTCTTAGTTTTATTTGACTACCCCAATTTGTATACCTCTAAACAGATTGTCCATAAGTGTTTTGGCATAATGTTTTAATACTTTCTAGCCTGTATTTAAAGTTGTATTGATTATCTCTGCTTTATTGGCTAACTCCATTGATAATCTTTGCTTCTTTGCTCATTTTACATGGTTTACACCTAATTGTCATGCATTGCTCAACTATGTTTCGGGTCAACTATCGCTCTGTGGTTATCAATTTATCATACACTTTTTATTTGTATCAAGTGTTGTACACAGTTTCATAGTTTCATTGCTGACACATTGGTACAACATTTGAACTGTATTTAGAAGCTCTATAGATATGTGTTGTTAGAGAGACTATACTTTGACCCACTAGCAACGCGCTGAGAAGGCAATGTTTAAAATAAAAATAGCTACGATACCTTAACCGCGACCCACCAGCAAGACCCACCGGCCAAGTTTTTAAAATCTTTACATAAATTAGACCCGCGCAAGGCGCGGGTGGATCAACCTAGTTCAGTAACAAATTTCATTATTTGATAACTGTGATAACCATTTCTCGAAATTATAAACTATAACTTTAAAATAAAAACTAATTAGAAAATTGTATACGTTAAAACAGATTAACTCAAGCCATTGGATCTGTTCAACATATAATATATTGGCTTTGACCCAAGTTGACCCATTCACATAAATTGGTCGAAGTTACCAACTTGTTAGTAGTGACAATTTTTAACACTACAGGAAACAATGACACGAAAATAACCGGTTTTTGGTTGCATTTTAATTTCTTGAGTTGTTAACCTGGTTTGCATCCATTTAACCCCCTTTTTCACTGCATGCCAACCCAATTAACATGTTTACAATTTGATTATCCGCCAACCCAATAACTTAATTACTACCCGTCAGCCCGTTGGAACGGTATAGATAACCCACCTTCGCTGCGAATGGTTATTTTATTACCAACATTTTGTTTACATGTCTCTCATGAATGGTTATTTACCAAAATACCCTGCACATGCCTCTCATGTGACAAGGATTTAACTATAAGTTAGATGGAGTTAGTGTGATAGACCAAAACCGCAATAAAATAAAAACATTGGTATTAAAATTGCAAGACATTTGGATTTATAAATAATAGTAATAACCACTAAACAACATGGAACGAAACCACAATTTACTCATTGCTAAAATTTTAACTTTTTTTTTTCCAGTTGGTGAAAGAAAGTGAGAATGTAAGGATGAGAAAACTAGAGGAACTGAACAAGAACATAGATCCTTCATACTGATTAGTGACTCTTATATAATCTTCACAAGTATTGGTGACTTCTTATTTCAATATTCTTTGACTTGGTGTGTGGGTATGTTGTTTGTTTGTTTTGTTTTGGAGCCGAGGGTCTCTCTTTGGAACCAGCCTCTCTATTCCCAGGGATAGAGGCAATGTCTGTCTACATCTCACCCTCCCAGACCCTATAAGTAGTTATGCTATTTGTGGGATTTACTGGGTAAGGTTATTGTTGTTGTTGTATATAATCTTCACAAGTGATCTGGATATTTTGCTCATTTGTATTGTTTAATTAGTGAAATATGTAAAACATTCAGTGGTTTGTGTTTCTTGTTTTTCTCATAAATGATTCAATTATAGTTTGCAATTTATTTTCTTTATAAATTTCTTACGACATACCTAGTGCAGAAGATTATGATTTGCAAGATTCTTCTCTAAATATCCTTAATCCAATGAAGTTGTTTGTACTCGGTCAACAGGCTGGGAATACATGAAGAACAAGTTCAAAACCCATATTATAAATAGTAATTACAAAAACAAATTATAAAAAGTTAATTCCAACCCACAAAAGTAATATAATTATTTTTCACAAATAATATAGAGATCAAGCCTGGCAGCTGAATCATTTTGGGGCGTAAATCAAATACTAAAATCACTTGGGAAGTCTTTCAAACTCATTTGAAAGATTATGTCATTGCTAGAAATTTGGTTAACCCAACAAAATAGTTTAACCTAATAGGTTATGTTACTACTAGAAATTTGGTTTTTTCTCAGGCACTTTTTTCATGACAAATGCATAGCAAATTTCTAACAAAACCTTGATGTTTGGAAAAGCCCGGTTTGGGGGCCTAAATCAAATACTAAAATCACTTGGGAAGTCTTTCAAACTCATTTGAAAGATTATGTCAGTGCTAGAAATTTGGTTAACACAACAAAATAGTTTAACCTAATAGGTTATGTCACTACTAGAAATTTGGTTTTTTCTCACCACTTTTTTCATTACAAATGCATAGCAAATTTCCAACAAAACCTTGATGTTTGGAAAAGCCCTGTTGGAAACTGCTTACTACACATTTACTATGCAATTTTTAACGTACTTCCTACGAAAATACGGTGTCAGAAATTTGCAACGCTTTTCCTACACCATTTACTGAGTTCAAAAAATATTATTTTGGGCGGTTAGGCACTAAAACCGCCCAAAATCATTACAATTCATTTCACAGGCTCGAAAATAGCTTTTTTATAACAAGCTAGCTAAAAAAATAGCTTTCTTAACAAGCTAGCTCAAAAAAAAAAAATGAAAAGAAACTATCCGATAATATTCAAATTTTCTTCTCTACCTCTTTTCTCTCTATAAACCCTAGCCTTGTTTCAGTGAATTCATTCTTCATTTTATTCAAAGATTACCAGTGACAGGTATATATCGTATTTATTCTTCCTCTATTTATCATATATTAATTAAATATTTATTGTTATTTGTTTGTAGATAAAAAATGATTATTCTAGCTTTTATCCTTCGTTATATCAAATCAAGAGGTTAAAGGTATGAACTTTTGTTTTTTTATTATTTTTGATGTATTTTATTTTTTATGCATAATATGTGTATATATGATATTTGTACATATGTCATGTATACAGATAATATGCATGTATGTATATATATATACATATATATTTTCCCATAAAATATACGTATGTATGATATGCGTGTGTTAGAGTGTGTCCATATATATATATATATATATATATATGAATACATATGCATTGATAATAACCTTTTAGAGCATACCCGTTTAAAATTTATCTAATAGAGATAAAATTTAGATTGTCCCCGTTTGGGACTTCTTTTTAAATATTCTATCTCATTAGGACGTGTATATATTTTAACGTGTTAATTAACTATTAAGAAAAATTCAACAGTGTTTCCCCTACTCCTTCGGGTCTGTTGTTTATCCACTTACTTTGAGAGTTAATGGGAAATGCTGTCGTTTTTTCCTTAAATAGTTAACACGTTAAAATATATGCATATGAGATAGAATATTTAAAAAGTGGGTTAGGATCCACCACCCTAGAGTACCTATATATTAACAACGCGTACATGTTTAATTGTATTTACTTTTTTGATTATTTTAATTCTCAGATGAAAGATATAGAATATTGGATGTATCATAGTCCGCGTACTTCTGAAATTTATGCGAAAGGCGTTTCTACTTTTCTTAAGGTTGCTGAAGTAAATCAGAAGAATGTGGCTCTAAGGATATTTGGTGTCCTTGTATGATTTGTAAAACCTTTCAAAAACATGAAAATATTAGAGATATATAGTATCATTTGATTGCGAATGGTTTTATGCCTAGTTATACTTGTTGGACAAAGCATGGCGAATCACGGATTGACAGTGTCATGACATCGGTTTAATTTAGAGAATGTGGATTATGATAATTTCTTATATGGGGACAATTTAGACGAGGACAATTTAAGTTATGACAATTTAAATAAGGACAATTTCAATGATAATAATTTAGATGACATGTTTAATGATTTAGAGAATGATGATATTGATGATGATGATGATAGAGTAAAATTACAACATCTAAAAAATCACAAAAAACCATTATATAATGATTGTGAGATTTCAAAACTTAAAGCTGTTTTGATGTTGTTTAACTTGAAAGCAAAAAACAGATGGGGTGATATAAGTTTCACAGATTTATTAGTAGTTTTGCATGTGTAACACCTCATAAATCACGTCCAATGATGTGTTGACACGTGTACTAAACCCTAATAAAGTCAAACATTGACTATGAGGGACTAATTTTGCGAAAAATCAAAAAATTTGAATGTGGAAGGACTGAAAGTGTTAACATGCTTAAACTAAGCCTCTGAATAACAACACACGGTATTCATAATTATATTTGAGCCACTTGTTGATTGAAAGGAACCGTTTATGTAATTAATTAAAAGTTTGTGCGACGAAGGGTTAAAAGCGTCAACATGTTTAATTACACCTCTGAGTGACCCTTTAACAAACCTGGAGTGTTATAATATCTGATTGTATTCTGGGGAATACATAATATTGGCCATATAAGGCTATAATGCCGATAAATGACATTATATGGTCTTATTATAACAATTATAATCGCGCGACCATGCCGCTACGTACCATATCTGAACAAGGCAGTGGTTACTTGACCTTAGTGAATTTGTGAATAGCTTTCATAATCAAACCGAATTTCTTGTACTTTAGTGGTCCCATATGCCTGCATCGTATAAATCAGTTAAAATTCATCCCCACACGATGAATAAATCACACATGCATGGTAACTCTGATTTGGTGCTAATTAAGCACCATTAGGTGGATTAATTATCATTGAAGATTTCAAGGGTATTCTAGACATTTCACTGATAAGAAAAGACTACGTTCTCCAACATTGCAATTTTCAGATATAGGGACTTTGTAAAAAAAAAAGTAGGCTTACACCATCTCTGTGTAACGAATTCGCCAGGCTGGAAAACCAAGGTGGCACCTCACTGGCCCATAGATTAATAAAAGATCAGGATCTGGTTCTACGGCACCTAATATTAAACCACGGAGAAAGATTCATTATCGATTTTTACCATATGCACAACAAAGATATTAAGGGAAGAAACAACAAACCGAGGGTCTTTAGTGCCTCAGTATTACCACCGCTATGTAATAGCACACACATGTCACCCACCCGCTTTTACCACCGATAACCACCGTCTTGCCCCAAATACACGTCAGGCGACAAACATTTCCACTGTATATCTACTCGGACAAACATGGAAATCAACAACAGAGAGATATAGAGAGAAAGAGAGACGACGGTGGTTGTTGTTTCCGCCGCCACCTCCTACCGGCAACGAAATCAGCTGATGGCGGCGAGTTTATGTTTTCCGTTGGCCCTTTCTGATTATGGTTGAAGGAGTGAACCTTCGCTGGGTATTCTTCTACTCCGCTCGCAGAAAGCAGCCAGCAGGTATGACTTTATGATTTCCCCGTCGTTTGTGAGATAAGGAATCAGATTGCGCTTTGACCTTGGATTTTCATATAAAAGACATTCTATGCATTTTGATGTTGCTTTTGGGTGCTTTGATGGCAATGAGTTTTTATTTACAATGTTGCACACCAAATGTTCGATGAAATGTCTCAACAAGAATTAGAAGCTTATGTACATGTGTGAGAATATAAAACCACAAATCCAACAAACCCTCATATTAATATAGAACTTAAAATTCACAACAACAACGACGACAACAAAAATAAAAGAATCTATGTTAAATGTAAGTAAGCACCTATTGTAGATTTGTAGCAGCAGGTTCATAAGGGAAACTAGGTTATGATATTCAATTTGCATAGCATGAAATTCTTAGGAAGGCTTGTATAGATTTGTGGTTGTTACCTGTTGTTATCTACATTTGTGTAGCATCAAATTGTTATGTAAAATTGTATACATTTGTTGTTACGAAAAATAGTTACTTAGAAATACATTCGAGGTTACGGACCTCTATAAATATATTTGTAGGAATTGGTTTAGATTGCCATAGTTCAGCATGAATATGATTAGAAAAATATCTATACAAACTTAGAAATGATAAATAAAAAACACACTTGCAACAATTGGGTTTCCGTTTCATGATATCTTCTGAATCGCATTCGTCCTATATTATTCTCCAAGGTATGAGTTTTTTTCAATCGGTTCTCATTTTTGAGTATTAATGTCTAATGTTTTTGCTTACAGTTTTGTTTACATTCTTTTGAGTGGCTTTCTTTCAAGAAATAGGAATTAAGATGTAGACTATGATTAACAAAAGAATCCAAAACAGAATCTTTGAACACCAAACAAAAACCTAAGACGGTTACCCAAGCTTGTTTGTCGACAAAGTAGAACAACCCGAACATAAAAGAGCCCTATAATTACCCTCATGAAGAATTGCAGAAACGCTGCAAAATCTAAGCCTTAGAAGCGGTCTTTTCTTTCGCCTTTTGGATCTTCAACACCTTTTTCACAATCTTTTGTTCTTCAACTGATTACAAATGTAGACGCCTTCAATGAATGACACATGTCACTTATTGGTTTCTTTTATTATATACTATAGATATAGATATAGATTTGCTACATGTGCATTTCGAGTGGAACAATAATTTCGGATTGTTTTAACCATAATCACATTAGCAATTCAGTATCATTTCTTATAAGTTTAAAATTTCACTACTCTTGTTCACTAAATCAATTGAGAACACCCCCAATTTTCCGCAACGAAAAGGTTTTTTTTTTCCTACAATTGAACAAATCAAAATAAAAGAAAAATACATAGTGGATATGGAACATGGAACATGTATTGCTTTAGACCCATAAATCATCTGATTGAAGAATCACGGTGAAGATGTAGCTTTACTCTTACTATGCCAATATGGGGGTAGGCCTAAAGTGGCTGCTTTTCTCTTAAGGTCGGTCCTGTTATGACTGATTTTGTTGTGGCGATTGTCTAATCTAAGGACTTAATTTTTTTTTCTGGTGATTACCTTGATTAGTTGTAACTAGATGTGATTGAAAAATGAGCATTGTATTAGTTGTAACTAAATGTGTATCTATCAATAGGATGCACTTTCATGTAAGTATAGACAGGTGCATGTTAGAGATTGGAAAACATATATAAATCTATAATTGTTTACTGGAAAGTTTGAACAACTAAAATTAGTGTCTAGTGGTTGAGTTATACCAAATGAACTTGAGTTTGACTCTTACGCTATGTTCCCGAGTTAACTTAACGAAGGATAAGAATAGAAAGTAAAAAAGAGAAGAAAGGACGAGAAAGAAAAAAAAAGATGTCTTTCTCACCGTTTCCTCCCAAATCGGAAGGAAAGAAAAATTAAAGAATTTAGCCTAGTATTCCTTTCATTTCCTTCCTTAAATGAAACTCGGGAACACGACATGTTTTATTTTCCTTTCTTTTCCTTCCTTAAATGAAACTCTGAAACACAAAATATTTTTACTTTCTTTTTGTTTCCTTCCGTTAGTAAACTCTGGAACACACTGTTAGCAACCCTTTTGTTTCTTTCCTTCCATTTCTCCTTACTTTTTTTTTTTCTATCTTATCTATCTCTAAAAAAGTTAATAAGATAAAAACACTATCCACATAACTTGCTAATTGTAATTTGCATTAAAGCGTAGACCAATTGAAAACATACATAAAAATAAGCATGAAAACGAATTATATTTGACACATATTTTCGAAAAAAATTTACATCGAATCATAAACCAACTTAAATTTATACCGACACGTGCATAAAAAAAAGCACGTAAGAAAATAGCTACGGCGTGTTGTGGCGTGTCGAAACGTAAAGTGGCTCGAATTTAGAGCTTTTAATGAAAACATATTATATTTTACTCGACGTGTTTCCGAACAAAAAAATTTACGTCAAAACGTAGACCATTTGAATACGTACATAAAAATAAACATGAAAACATATTATATTTTAACCGGCTCATTTATAGACAAAAATTACATCAAAACGTAAACCAACAGAAAACATACATAATAATAAGCATAAGGAATATATTATATTTGACTCAACTTATTAACGGGAAAAATTTATGTCCAAACGTAAATCAATTTAAATTTATAGAAACATGTACATAAAAATAAACATGTAAAGCTTGATTACAAAAATTTTAAAAGGTTAAGAGGTTGAAATTGTTAAAGGGGTAAAAGTTAAAAAAAATAAATCAAAAAGCAAAAAAAATAAAAGCAAACTACCTACAGAGAGAGAAAGATGAAAGACTTATGGTTCTCAGGGGAGATCCACGGCAGCCGTCCGGCGACGGCAATACCCTCACCAAGCTCCGTTGATAGCGGTTACAATCGTCTTCATCACGATCGGCGACAACAGTGGTGACTAACAGGCACCAGCCACCTCCATTGACAACGACGGCGGCGGGATGTCCCGGTGGCCAGGGTGAGACATCGCCGAGCTCAGCTGCTATGTTCACCAAAATCAAAAGCGGCGGCTATGGTGTGAGGTATTTACTGAGTTTTCCGGTGACCGGCATCTCCACCAAGCATCCTTCATCCTCCGCCGCACTTCTATCTCGCTCCACTTTCCTCCTCGTATCGCATCACCAATTGCCTCCGCTTCTAAAAAATGTCATCGTCTTCACATCTCAAACGTCCTGTAGGACTCCAACCCACCTTCAACTTCAGTCCTCCATGTCTAGGCTTTGTAACCCAAAGCAGAGAATCATCTTGCTAATAATTGAATGTCATGTGGTAATGACCGGCAGATGTAGGTCATGATAACTTGAAAACTGAAACTGTAGCTAAGAACGTACGCAAAATGTTATATAGGATAATAATAAGGATAATTATTACGATCGGCGGTCTCATAATTTTGTTTCAGCCGGTAAAATGGACTTTTCTTTAATTTTATTCGTGAAGTTTCTGATTTTGATTGACTTGTACTAAGTTTAATTTAAGTAGCTTTATCATTGTCGCCGCGTTACACCAAACTTTTTTTGTCATTTAGCTTGTGTTTACATGTGTTTTGAAATCACTAGGAGCATGTTACGCACGGAACCGCTGACAAAAATAAAAAGAAAATGTAGAAAAAAACAATAAAAGATAACTAAAAGAAAAGCAACAAAAAAAGTTGTATGGAAATGATGTTCGTGTGAAATCCGTGGTTAGCAATGAGCAAATAGTACTAGGTACCGGTACCCAATTTCTCAAACCGAAAGATCTTAAGTACCAATTCGATACCGACTTTTGGCATTCATGGTACCGGTTTTTAGCTTCATATACCGGTACCGTAACCGGTATTTTTGGTACCGGTTCCGATTCGGTAACGGTTAGCATCGAGCTCATCCCTACCCCTGAAACTAAAAAAAGAAATAATTAAAAGTTGAAGAAAATCAACAAAAAAAAAATTGTATGGTACCATTGTTCATACAGTATCCGTGATCAGTGATGAGCAAATGGTACCGGGTGGCAGTACCGAATTTCCCAAGCTAAAGATTTTCAATATCAATTCGGTATCGACTTTTGGCGTTTTCTGTACTAGGTTGGTGCCGGTTTTTACATTCATGTACCGATACCGAACAGGACCGTACCGGTATTTTCAATACTTGTATCGGTTGACACCAAACTTATCCCAACCCATGATAGAAAAAATCATTAAAGTTAAGAAAAATAATAAAGAAAATAATTATTACTATAATATTAAAATAATAAAAGTATTAAAAAAACTATATATATTATTAAAATACTATTCATTATGTTTGTTTAATAATAATAATAAAATAATAATAATAATAATAATAATAACCAAGCTTATCTCAACTTGTAATAAAAAAATCATTAAAGTAAAAAAATAATAAATAAAATAATTTTATTATAATATTAAAATAATAAAAGTATTAAGAAAACTTTATTTATTATTAAAATACTAAAAAGTAGTGTTTATTAGGTTTGTTTATTAATTATAGTGTAATGTAATGTAATGTAATATAACGTAATATTATGTAATTTAAGAGTTAACTGCCATTTTCGTCCCTGTGGTTTGGTCACTTTGGCCATTTCAGTCCATTTTTCAAAAATGCGTCATTTTCCTCCCCGACGTTCTGGAAAGGTGCCATTTCAGTCCAAAAATCATAACCCAGTTAAGTCGGTTAGTAAATAAGGACTAATTGTGTAAATTTGTAACATAAAGGACCATTTAAGTAAAATATATAAATATTAATATAATTATAAAATATAATATATATATATACCTGCATACTCACCACCGCCGCCGCCGCCGCCACCGGAGCTCCGGTGGTCACCACCGCCGCCGCCGGAACCACCACCATCAACGTCATCATCGTCGTTATCGTCATCATCGACCTTCATCATCACAACCTGCAACTGTCTTCATCATCATCACCGTCCACCGTACCCACCTCCATAATCACCACCCTCTTCTTCATACAACATCACAACCTGCAACTGTCTTCGTCACTTCGTTTCTTCATCATTCTCCATCACACTACATCTTCACCACCACCTTCGTACGGACCTCCATAAACAGTGATGACGACGATGATGAACAGTGGCGGATGTTGCAGGTTGGTCGGAGATGATGACCGGAGACTTGCAAGTGATAACGATGAAGGTCGCGGGTGTTTATGGACTTCACCACCACCTTCCTACGGACCTCCACCACCTTCGGAGATGATGACCGGAGACTTGACGATGATGAACAGTGGCGGATGTTGCAGGTTGGTCGGAGATGATGACCGGAGACTTGCAAGTGATAACGATGAAGGTCGCGGGTGTTTATGGACTTCACCACCACCTTCGTACGGACCTCCACCACCTTCGGAGATGATGACCGGAGACTTGTATGAAGAAGAGGGTGGTGATTATGGAGGTGGGTACGGTGGACGGAAATGATGATGAAGGTCGATGATGATCGATGATGATGACGATGATGACGTTGATGGTGGTGGTTCCGGCGGCGACGGTGGTGACCACCGGAGCTCCGGTTCCGGCGGCGGTGGTGTGTATACATTATATATATGTATATATATTATATTTTATAATTATATTAATATTTATACATTTTACTTAAATGGTCCTTTATGTTACAAATTTACACAATCAGTCCTTATTTACTAACCGACTTAACTGGGTTATGATTTTTGGACTGAAATGGCACATTTCCAGAACGTCGGGGAGAAAAATGGCGCATTTTTAAAAATGGGCTGAAATGGCCAAAGTGACCAAACCACAGGGACGAAAATGACAGTTAACTCGTAATTTAATTAAGGTGTAATGTAATGTAGAAGTATATTAATCGATGTGTCATTTTCTACATAGAAAACATGTTACGTCCTTTTTTAAATAATCAAGTATATTAATTGATGTGTCATTTTCTACATAAATAATATTATAAGTTACATAATTATAAGAACTAGTTTTTTTACGTTGTGCGTTGCGGTGAAACCAAACAAATGATAATGTAAAACAAACGTAATTTGACAATAAAACATGTTACCAAAATATTAGAACAGTTTAGTTTATCATCGTACCGTTTTATAATACCAAATAAATACTTTATTTTGAGTGCAACTTCGTTTTTAACATAACTTACAATGGAATGTCAGGGAAAAATTAAGCACAGCTACGTGCTTAAGTTTTCAGAAAAATGTTATAAATGTAAATTGTTAAAG
Source organism: Helianthus tuberosus (assembly GCA_030545235.1). Classification (NCBI taxonomy): domain Eukaryota; kingdom Viridiplantae; phylum Streptophyta; class Magnoliopsida; order Asterales; family Asteraceae; genus Helianthus; species Helianthus tuberosus. The sequence goes on along the minus strand of CM060447.1, from coordinate 71,255,554 downwards.
AAGTATCAAATTAATTGATAAATTAATATATTTTCTAATAAAAAAAAATTAAAAATGGTAAAGGAAATATTCTATGGTTTCAAGAAAGAAAAAAAAGTAAAAAATATGTTATTAAAAGTAAATATTATAAAAAATATATAATTATAACAGAATGTTAGGGAAAATCAAGCACAACTACGTGCTTGTTATAAAACTTAAGAGATTGAGATCAAAACTTCCTTTATATATCTTTCTCTATTCTTCTCTTCTATCACAATCATATTACATCTAATATTTCTCTTGATTAAAACTAAAAAATGAACTTTAAAGATATGAAACAAAGCTATTGTTGTGTAGAGGTTAGAGCATTGAATGAAGAAGATGTGTGTCCCATTTATAGTGTAGCAATTTGTTTTGTCATCCACATTATTTGACTTGTCATCCACATTATTTAAAAAATAATGATTCACAACATTTTTTTTCATCCAATATTATAACACTCCCCCTTGAATGACACTTTGCAAACTTTGGGGTAATTAAGTACTGCCTCATTAAAAACCTTGCTAGGAAAACCCAGTGGGACAAAACCATAGCTAAGGGAAAAAGAGTGCAGCTTGCATTATACACAGTGGATCAGATATGTTGCCTCATTAAAAACCTTACTAAGAAAACCCAATGGGATAAAACTTAGTTAAGGGAAAAAGAGTGCAACTTGTATAGTACTCCCCCTCATTTTAATATGTATGACTTGTCTATCTTTCTTGAAAGTTGATCAAAGCTTTATAGACAACAATCCTTAGGTAGGCAATCTTTTTCCGATCAGTGTTATATGATCTTTATATGAGACTTCTGGTTCCATTTTGGAAACAAATATCATAAGATCCACAACTGTGTTTTGTTACATTACCTGCATTTACAAAAACTAACCAAACTTGTTTCGATGGGTTAGTAAAAATATAAATTATACCTTACATACCTCAAGTGTATCAAAAATTTCGTTTCACCTTAGGAGAATATGAAAAAGGAAAATATAATTCATCTTGTAACGTGTTAATGAAAAATTTCTAAATTTGTATGGTAAAAATGGTGAAACTGGTCGTCCCCTGGATCGAACCCAGGTCTAGGCCACACCCTTTCGCGCACCTAGCCAACCGAGCTAGGTGCCTAGTTTGTGAGATTTCCTTTTTGGTTAAATATAAGCATATGTACAATAACTTCCTATTTTTCAAAATCCCTGGCCTTTGCGAAAAACCTTGAGCTACAAGTCTCGCTTTATACCTTGTAATCTCATTTTTCTCATTTCGTTTTCGTACGAAAACCCATTTATACCCTACAGGCTTTATTGCCTTAGGAGTGATAACAATAGGCCCAAAACCTTTCGTTTGTTTAATGAATTTATTCAGCTTGCATATCATCTTTCCACTTTCCCCAGTCATGTCTATTTTTACACTCATTTACAGACTTTGGTTCAGGAGTATCATCTCCACTCATAATCTCACTGGCAACCGAATATGAAAATATTTCATCCATATTTTCCATTTCATCTCGGTTCCATATTATATGTGTATGACCATAGTTGATTGATATCTCTTTGTTAGTATCATCAACATCTTCCTCATGAGAGGTTTCGGTATTTACCGCTCGATCAAGATTTTTATCTTTATGGTCAATTTCATTTATAAGCGCTTTTCTTTTTTCGAGGATATTTTATCCTTTGAACCGACTGGCCTCCCATGTTTCAAACGGGATTCAATAGCCATATTATTATTATCCCTTTGCTTGTCTGTAATATCAACTCGAGCTAAAGCATTAGTATCTGATATATAAGATTTTCAATATGTCTTTGTCCTTCTTGGACATTAATTTTAACTGGAGCAATTAAAGACTTTTTGGATGAATTTCATTCTTAAAATATCTTTTAGATATTTTACTCGAGGATACAGATAATATAATGATAACTTCAAAATTTATTTCACTTTTAGTTGTTTTCTATCTCCCCCTCATGTTGGGATTTATAATCAGCAAATGAAGCCCATAAGAAATCTCTCATTTATGGCTATATATTATTTATTCCCAACATGTCATTAAATCTCATCTTTGTGCGTTGTGTTGTAATAATTTCAGTAACCATTTAGACGATGCATCGATTTAAATACTAAATGGTATCATGCTAGGATATGTGTATCCTTTAATCCTTTTTAGGATTATCATATGATATGTGAATCCTTTTCATCATAGTATATCCTTGATGGCTTAATCTGACATGCCATCATATCCTTGATGATATATATATATATTCTTGAAACTCAATAAGTTCCTTATTGATTTTTGGGAAAAATAGAGCGTCCTCTATTTAAAAACTTTGTATTATCAGGTAATTAGCTTTTCCCATTCTTTCTATTAATTTTGAATGTCCCAGGCAAAACCGTTATTTGCATTATTCGTCTAATTTATGAATAATTTATATATACATATGTTTGTCATTGTATTTCCACAAAACATTTGTATGTGTGTATGTATGTACAACCCAAACTTGTATGTTTATCATGCTTCGTCTTTACCATTTAATATATTTTATAAATATAAACTTGTTTTATGAATCAAATAAACCTGACAGTTTTCTAACTTCCCAAAAATAACATTTCCTTAATACATCATTTATTATACATATATATATATATATAGGGGACCGCTAGAATGAGAACCACCACGAGTTATGAGAACCGCGAGAACCAAGTGCCACGGAGGGGCGTTGACCACGATTTTTTTTACAACTAGATCCGTATATTTTAACAACATTCGTAAAAAAAAATTCAAACGGCGCGCCCGAGGGGGTAGTTTTTTACACCCAAAGTTTGGTGTTTTTATTATTTTTTTGTTTTTTCTTTTTTTTTTTACAAACTTTGGGTGTAAAAAACTACCCCCTCGGGCGCGCCGTTTGAAATTTTTTTTACGAATGTTGTTAAAATATACGGATCTAGTTGTAAAAAAAATCGTGGTCAACGCCCCTCTCCGTGGCACTTGGTTCTCGCGGTTCTCATAACTCGTGGTGGTTCTCATTCTAGCGGCTCCCTATATATATATATATAACTGTTGTATATATATAACCATTGTACAACGGCTATAAAACGGTAATATAACCGTTACAAAACGGTTATAATTTACCACTATAAATAACCAATTATCAATCTCATTTTTTTTTTCACATCAAACCCTCTTCTTCTCAAAGTTATTCAAGGAAAAAAATTTCGAAGATGATTCACCCGGTTTTAATATTGACCGGCATAATGTTAATATTATTGCCGATATTAATGTATGAGCTTCCGCCTCATCTATTTAGTACTTATGTATTCATTTATTTGTTCATAGCTGTTCCTTTGTATGTTATCTCATTTTTAATGAGTATTTAGATTTTAATATTTATCTTATTTATGTTTTGTAACAAAATTGGCAACCTATAACTGAAGTAATTATTAATATGGTGGTAGGTTCCATCTAATTGTTATGGGAGTTGCTGTTGAGATGACAATGCCCGCGTGTCATCTTCCATATCAATGTTGTATGTAAACATGTTTCAATTCATATGGCTACTTATCCAGATACTTAAATAATTGAATCGTAGCAAAATGATTCTAGTATATAGTTATGTTTGCGGACCTCTGTCTGTGTATACAACTGAAATTAATCAGAATCAGAATCATGAGGTGATGGTGGTGGCGGAGTAAATTGTTTTGAGATAATACTAGCTACTTGTCTTAGCATTTCTTCCTGCCACTCATTCTTTTTCGTCAACCACTCTATTTGTCTTGACATTTTCCGGTTCTTTTTTATTAGTTTATCAACCTTTATTGGATCTAAAAATGGATTTATTAGAGGCACCGTACTTGGTCCGGCTTCAACAATTGACTGTTGTTGTTGCTCCGGATGTAGTGAAGACTGTTGCTGTAATAGTGGTGATATGGGTTGTTCTGGTGCAAACAACTCTTGGAATGTCATGTTATCATTAAATATGGATTGTTGCATCATTTCTCCTTGCCCAAAAGATAAAGGTGAAAGTGCCTGGTAGATGCCTGGTGTTTGTGGTTGAGTATGCTGTGTTTGAGATGTGTTAGTTGAAATATGTTCAAACATGGGTGGTATTGGCTGCTGTTGAGACAACAAATCAAACTGATAAAAAGATGGTGGAGGAAACTGCGACAGTTGATGTTGTATATTTTGTGATGTATTTTCTGGGATAACCGGTGCTGCCTCATATTGAAACGATCGTGTTTGTGTAGGAATATCAATAGGTATTATATCAATATTGGTAAAACTTACCACTCCAGGTAATCGTGGTGGGGATAATTCTTGAATAATCTAATCGTTTATGACACCTAGAGATTTAGCTATTTTTGTTATGTATGATCCTCCCATAAGGTTTTTCGGGAGACGTGTTTGGTATTGCTCAAAGTACATAGCAAGAGAGTAAGCAATATTACAATGGACTGACTCGAATATACTGATAAGTGGAAGAGATCGGTACCACTAACCCTGTGTAGATTAGACGTGCGCCCCCTGATCGTGTTGGCTAGAACACGGTGCATATATTGATAAAGAGGATCTCTAAATGTTCTTGAATTATTATTTCTACTCCATACTGCTGGTGTAAGTGTAGACCAATAATCTTGTATGCGATCAGGATATTCGGTTAATGCGTTTATAAATATAGGTGATCTAACCTCTTCTTCTGTATAAATACCTAAATGTACTGCGAACTCAGATAATGACAAATTAAAAGTTTTTCAACCGAGTCTAAAATCGATAGAGGGCTCAGATAGGTTTTTATTTCGTGTGAAATGAAAAGTAGACCAGAACTCATATACCAATTCATCGTATGAGGGTTCTAAGATATCAAAAAAACGACGCCATGGTGAACCGATTGGTAGTAACCTCGTCAGTCGATCATCTTTGTCTAGAATCCCCGTTATGTTCCAGTCGATACTATTAATAGTATTAACTTTAAGCCTCCTGAGGGTTAGACATTTCGTATGGGTGCGTGCATCCCTAAACTGAAGAAATTTATGGACTTCGATCTGGGCACGAATTTCTGCTGCGTTTGAAGATTCAGCGTGTGCACGAGTAGAAAACTGAAGACTCATGATAGTAATATTGGGCTTTGTTTGAGATCTTAAAAAATAGAATTTGAGTATGAGTTGTTTTGGGTATGTGTCGAACTATATCAGAAGTTCAGTTGGTTTGAGGATTTACATGAGTGGTGGGTTACTTATATAGATAAAAATTAAGCTTACACAATACGCTTGGTTAAGGCTTCAATGATACACCTTGAAAATAGTTTTACTGTATTAGGTTTGAAAATTTCGATAACAAACAAAATGTTTAAACTAATATTAGATTCGGTAGGTATCGTGGGTAACGTGCTGAGTATCACTTCTAAATGGTTCCGATAACAACAGCGATGATATTAATAATTGGTAATTTTATAATAAAATATCCATAGCCATTTTTACGGATATATATATATATATATATATATATATATAATTCGTATGCACAATAATAAATAAATTATTATGAATGTGGATGATAACGACGCGCACAGTAGCGCACAGTAAATGAAATAATTCGAACGAATTATTATGATATAGGCCCCACCAGTTTTATTTTATTTCTTTTTCCTTAAAGAAACTGCAATAAAGGAGCTCAAAAAGGAGCCTAAGTCTCCATCACACAAAATGCTTTTAGGCCAGTTTTTATAACATAAATAAACGTGAGTAGGGTTCCTGCGGAAAGTGTGTTTTTCCTAGAAAGTCTAGGAAGCGATCTGAAGGCGACATGTGGCATTGAAGGATTTTAACTAAAAGGGCAATTGTGTAATTTGAATATTATTTTAATTATGGATTATTTTATTAGGATAACTAACTAACCAGAAAATTATGGAAACTAAATATTCCATTTAAATCAAATTGACAGTTTCGATTTAAATCATACAAGATGCTGTGTTTTAACAGCAATCAGATTTCTTGACGATGTGTTTTAACAGCAAGCAGATTTCTTGACGATGTGTTTTAACATCAAGCAGATTTCTTGACGCTGTGTTTTAACAGCAAGCAGATTGCTGGAGGATTCTTGACGCTGTGTTTTAACAGCAAGCAGATTGCTAGAGGATTCTTGACGATGTGTTTTAACAGCAAGCAGATTTCTTGACATTGTGTTTTAACAGCAAGCAGATTTCCTTGACACTGTGTTTTAACAGCAAGCAGATTGCTGGAGGATTCTTGACGCTGTGTTTTAACAGCAAGCAGATTGCTGGAGGATTCTTGACGCTGTGTTTTAACAGCAAGCAGATTGCTGGAGGATTCTTGACGCTGTGTTTTAACAGCAAGCAGATTTCTTGACATTGTGTTTTAACAGCAAGCAAATTTCCTTGACACTGTGTTTTAACAGCAAGCAGATTGCTGGATGATTCTTGACGCTGTGTTTTAACAGCAAGCAGATTGCTGGAGGATTCTTGACGCTGTGTTTTAACAGCAAGCAGATTTCTTGACATTGTGTTTTAACAGCAAGCAGATTTCCTTGACACTGTGTTTTAACAGCAAGCAGATTGCTGGAGGATTCTTGACACTGTGTTTTAACAACAAACATGTTAAAAAATTAAAAGTTCAAATTCAAAGTAATTCTTGATAAAATCTGCGAAAAACCTTGAAGAACAGTTGCTGGTGCGCGCTGAAAATAGGGTTCATTCGCTGAAACTGATCTTGTTCATCCGCCGATATTATACATTCGCAGATTCATTTTTTTGCGAATCAACAACTCCATCCGCAATATGTCCAATCGGAGAAGCAATATTTGCAGGAAAATATGGCTGGTTCTTCTTTGGTTGCGGTTAGGGAGAGAGAGAGAGAGAGAAAGAGGGGAAATCCCATGATTTTAGGGATTGGTTTATTGATATGGCAGTTTTTGACTGATTTAAAACACTTTCAATTACCAAAATACCCTCACTATATTAAAAGTCTCTAATTATATAACTAAAATATTACGAAAATGCCATCCATTTGATCTAAGCCATTAAAAACACCAAACGGATGACTCAGATCGCTTCCTAGACTTTCTAGGAAAAACACACTTTCCGCAGAACTCCTACTCAATAAACGTTATTAAACATTAGAAAATAAATGTTGGATAACATAAATATAAATATTAGGTGCATAAATAAATGTTAGATAACATAAATGTAAATGTTAGGTGCATAAATGAAATTTTGATTGTTAGTAGTCCCAAGTTATTATGTATGAGGTTCTCTGCACTAATTTAGATTGTTAGTAGTCCCATAGTTATTATATTCCCATAGCAATAGGTATCTCGTACTCATTTTATTATTAAGTATGGGATTTAGATGTTTTTATGATAGGAGTGTCTGGATAACTGAGTCTCCTAAAAGAAAACAATCCCACGGTATAAAAGAAATATTACGTTTATCATAACAATTATAGTTTATATAAATTAATCAAACACTTACTTTGATTATAATTGCTTGAACGTTTCCTTGGCTAGAACCTCGTGCTTGTCTAGAGCTTCGTGCTGATAACGTGTTATAAAACTTAAGAGATTGAGATCAAAACTTCCTTTATATATCTTACTCTATTCTTCTCTTCTATCACAATCATATTACATCTAATATTTCTCTTGATTAAAACTCAAAAATGAACTTTAAAGATATGAAACAAAGCTATTGTTGTGTAGAGGTTAGAGCATTGAATGAAGAAGATGTGTGTCTCATTTATAGTGAAGCAATTTGTTTTGTCATCCACATTATTTGACTTGTCATCCACATGATTTGAAAATAATGATTCACAACATTTTTTTTCATCAAATATTATAACAGTGCTTAATTTAAAAAAAATTATATACATAAATTGTTAAAGAAGTATCAAATTAATTGATAAATTAACATTTTTTTAATAAAGAAAAAAATATTAAAAAACGATTAAGGAAATAATCTATGGTTTTGAAAAGGGAAAAAATATAAAAAATATATTATTAAAAGTAAATATAACAATAAAGTATTATAATATATTAAATATAAATTATAATAAAAAGCTACATATTATTATAAAAATAAAGTTACTATACATCGTCACTCGTAAACAATATATATATATATATATATATAATAAACGTATATCACTAGATAAGTTAAATAATTATAACAATAAACGTATACCACTAGACATGAAGTATTACGTCGTAAACTATTTTGAGCAAGTGACAACTACCTTTAAGAAATTTGTTAGGAGATATTTTAAACCTTTTTCCTGTTCAATAATAAAAACTATATATATATATATATATATATATATATATATATATATATATATATATATATATAGGTAAAGAGTATGGTACAAATATGGTTATCCTACATTATGTACGCTATATTGTGAGCCGTACACGTGTCCCGATTCAGTTGGGTTTAAGAAGGTTAAATCAGACAATTAACATAACCATTAGAGGGCAAATTCGTCTCTTCGTTCATTCAGCGAGAAGTTCGTTACACTGATATCCCGATAATTATTATTCAAATCAGTTTCAAATTTTCCATAATTCACAATTTGCAGTTTTCGGTCGTACGTGTTAGGGTTTAATTCAATTTGTCTATTTTCGATGGATCCACAGAGTAGCACTGGACGAACAGAAGATGATTTTGAAGAAAATCGACCGATCGGTGATCATGCTCAATTATCTGCTTATCAGAGAGTTTCGATTGAGGATGTTTTAAATCCGCGACCTGCAAATCCAATTCCAATTCCAATTCCAGGTTCAAGTTCAAGTGCTGCAAACGAGATTTCTATTGGTAATTATGTTAATTCAGATATCTAAATTGTTTGTATAATTGTTTTTGTTTAATCGTAGCATTGCTGTAGATGTTTTTGTAGTTTGAATGTTTGATTTCACCTTTTGTATTTTTTTTTAGAACAACATGTTAACTTCGCATGTTATTACTATCTACAATTCGCATTTGGTTTGTTTTTTTATAATTTCGCATTTGATTATGTAATAAATCGCACATGTAATTCAATTATTCAATATCATCATTTCGCATGTATTGATCAGATAATTCGCATGTGGTTTATATGACTTTTTTATGTTTTTTATTTTGATTCATGTAGATGAAAGGGTTTACACTCCGGAGGTTCAGGCATCAGCTACACCTGTTGTTGGAATGCAATTTACCTCCATTGAACAAGCATATGCGTTTTATCAATCATATGCTAAGTTAGCTGGTTTTTCTATTCGGAAAGGTGGCGAAGTATACAACGGTGGTATAATCAAAACTAAGTATTTGGTTTGTTCTAAAGAGGGACATAAGCCTGTGTGTATTGATGATAATTCCAAGTCAAAAAAGCAATTCAAAACAAGGAAAAGGGGGACTATTAGGACCGGATGCAAAGCTCAACTTATGATTTGCACTGTAGACGGTAGATTATATACAGTCAAGAGATTTGTTGATGGTCATAACCATAAGTTTGTTTGTGAAAATGACATTCACATGCTCCCAGCTTATAGACAATTGTCAGATGTCCAGGAGGAGATGGTATGGGAACTAGGCACTTTAAACCTTGGTCCTGTCAAAGCTTTCCATATAATGAGGAAACGTTATGGTGGTTTCGAGAACGTTGGTGCCACAGTTGATGATTGCAAAAATTTTAGGAAGCGAATAAACAGCTATATAGGAGAGTATGACGCTGACATGGTTATAAATAGGATGACTGACAAAAAAGAATATTTAGCTGATTATTCGTTTGAATACTCTGTTGATGATGGCAAACGTTTAACTGGGTTGTTCTGGGCTGATGGTTTATGCAAGCTTAACTATATGGAATTTGGCGATGTGATATCGTTCGATGCAACCTTCAAGACAAACAGGTAAGTGTTTCAAAAGACAAACATGTTTTGTCTGCTAATGAGGGTTCAATATCGCATGTGTAGAAAACAGAGTTGTATTGAATATATCGCATGCCCTTTTTCTCCTGGTTTCGCATTTGATTTTCATTATTTCGCATATAATAAATGTGATTTCGCATTTGTTGTTCAGGTACAAGATGGTGTTTGTTCCGTTCACAGGCATTGACAACCACTGTCGGAATGTAACACTCTCAGCTGGGTTGTTGGCATCAGAGAGTATTGAATCATATAAATGGCTTCTAAATTCATTTTTAAAGTCATTTGGTCGGCAGCCTAATGTTGTAGTGACGGATCAAGACCCTGCTATGAAACAGGCTATTGAGGAGGTTTTCCCTAGTAGCAGACACAGATTGTGTATGTGGCACATAATGAAAAAAGTGGCAGATAAGGTAGAGCATGCAACATTTTTTGTGTTTTTGTTGGTGTTATTTTTTATTATTATAGTTTTTTTGTTATAGACTGATATAAAATGCATTTATTGTTAAAGGTTGGGCACGAGTTGTGCAATAATGACGAGTTTAAAAGGAGAATGTGCGACATTGTTTGGACCGATTCGATTGAGCCCGAAGAATTCGAGAGACGGTAGATTATATACAGTCAAGAGATTTGTTAATGGTCATAACCATAAGTTTGTTTGTCAAAATGACATTCACATGCTCCCAGCTTACAGACAATTGTCAGATGTCCAGGAGGAGATGGTATGGGAACTAGGCACTTTAAACCTTGGTCCTGTCAAAGCTTTCCATATAATGAGGAAACGTTATGGTGGTTTCGAGAACGTTGGTGCCACGGTTGATGATTGCAAAAATTTTAGGAAGCGAATAAACAGCTATATAGGAGAGTATGACGCTGACATGGTTATAAATAGGATGACTGACAAAAAAGAATATTTAGCTGATTATTCGTTTGAGTACTCTGTTGATGATGGCAAACGTTTAACTGGGTTGTTCTGGGCTGATGGTTTATGCAAGCTTAACTATATGGAATTTGGCGATGTGATATCGTTCGATTCAACCTTCAAGACAAACAGGTAACTGTTTCAAAGACAAACATGGTTTGTTACTGATTTTTCGCATGTTTTGTCTGCTAATGAGGGTTCAATATCGCAAGTGTAGACAACAGAGTGGTGTTGAATATATCGCATGCCTTTTCCCCCTGGTTTCGCATTTGATTTTTATTAATTCGCATATAATAAATGTGATTTCGCATTTGTTGTTCAGGTACAAGATGGTGTTTGTTCCGTTCACAGGCATTGACAACCACTGTCGGAATGTAACACTCTCAGCTGGGTTGTTGGCATCAGAGAGTATTGAATCATATAAATGGCTTCTAAATTCAGTTTTAAAGTCATTTGGTCGGCAGCCTAATGTTGTAGTGACGGATCAAGACCCTGCTATGAAACAGGCTATTGAGGAGGTTTTCCCTATTAGCAGACACAGATTGTGTATGTGGCACATAATGAAAAAAGTGGCAGATAAGGTAGAGCATGCAACATTTTTGTGTTTTTGCTGGTGTTATTTTTTATTATTATAGTTTTTTGTAATAGACTGATATAAAATGCATTTATTGTTAAAGGTTGGGCACGAGTTGTGCAATAATGATGAGTTTAAAAGGAGGATGTGCGACATTGTTTGGACCGATTCGATTGAGCCCGAAGAATTCGAGAGATAGTGGAAGTCGGTGATGATTGAGTTTGGTCTTACTGAAAACAAATGGATTGATGATATGTTTGGGATGAGATCCATGTGGATTCCGGCTTTTTACCGGCATGAGCCAATGTCAGGTCTTATGAGAACAACTTCAAGATCAGAGAGTGAGAACCATTTTTTTTGTCAGGTTGCTAATTCACAACTCACACTCGTAGAGTTTATGAATCATTTTGATGGGGCAATGGATGTTCAAAGGTTCAATCATAGAAAAAAATGATCATATTTCAAGATATACTGAGCCAGCTGATTGGAGTCGAACTACATTGGAAAAAGATGCTGCTAAGATCTACACCAGGTCTATATTTTTTGATCAGCAATCAGAGATTCATGGAACAATTTCCGAATGTTTGCCGATGGACACCAAAGTTGAAGGTCCACGTATCAGAATATTATTGAAGGACTTTACAGCACATGGTGATGGTTTATTGGAGGTATTTTTCATTTTTTTAGATATGCGAATTCTTTACATTACATATGCGATTTTAGTTTATTTACTTTACATTAACTTTTTAGAATTGCGAAATTGTTATGTTCCACATGCGATATTATTTTTACTTAATTACATGATTATTTAAACATGCGAAATTGTTATCTTTATACATGCGATTTTAAATCTTATTTTTTTTTGGTTATTTTTTGCTAGGTGTGGTTCAAGAATCTTGAAAATGATGTAACTGCACAGTGTAGATGTTTGCGTTTTGAGCAGTATGGGCTGCTATGCAAACACATCTATTTTCTTTTCAAGATGTTTGGTGTTAAAGAAATACCAAACAAATATGTTATGAAGAGATGGACGAAGGATGTGGTGCCGAATGAGTTGAATGTGAAGTACAATTTAAATGTGGGTGGCAAGGATGTGCAACACAAGGCTAAACGGATTGCTCGTGAAATCATTCATACAGGGGAGTATTTGGTTAGTAATTTGATTTCTGACCTTGATCAACTTGTTTTAGTGAGGGATCAAATGATGCAGCTTAAAGAGAGAGTTGATCAGAGTCGCATAACCAAGCAACTTGATCCAAAATTTGACCGATTTTCAAAGTTGATTGGTTATCAACAACTAGTAACTAATGCCCCCTACTATTCGTGTGCCGGCTGGTATAAGAAACAAAGGCCGCGGCTCGCATAGAAGGATTTTATCTAAGAAGGAACAAATGATCAGCCGCAAAGGGAAAAGGTCAAGGACATGTAGTGTATGCAATGTAAAAGGTCATGACATTCGGACTTGCGAGGAGCTGAAAGGCAAACAACAAGGTAAACAGCAAAAAAAGAAGAAGAAGGGTGTCCAGATTGAAGATGGTTTGAGAGACAAAGACAATGAGGGTGAAGACGACGAAGAGGAAGATGACTTTGAAGATTACATTAGTGATGATGGATCCGATGAAGATCAGTGGGAAGAGGTGTCTGGAGATGAAGATGACGAGGATGAGTAATGGTTTTTTAAATGCAAATGCGAATTTACACGGAACACATGCGATTTTATATTCATTTATGTATATCATTTTTCACATGCGATTATAGTAGTATAAACATGCGATTTTATATGCATCACTTTATATTTATTTATATTATTTTTCACATGCGATTTCTCCTCTAATACATGCGATTTTGAGTTATCTTGTATTTTTTATGTTATTGTGGCAAAGATCCCTAATTCATTCATGCGATTTTAAATTATATTAAAGCATAAGATTTGTTCAAAACATATATCCAAAATAATAGTTATTGTCTAACACATCCACAAACACAAAAGGATTAAAAATATAAATTAGTTACTTGAAGAGAATGATTTTGTCACGTGCAGAAGAGCTGAACTTCATCTTCTCCTTCACAGTGTTCAGAGCATCTGTTAGGAAAGAGAAGGCCAAGTCATCAGATCGAGATTGCTCCTTTAGGTGATCCGAAGCTCTGTCTCTGAATGTTGATGGCGGTTGTTGAAGTAGCTTTTCCCATACTTCTTGATTGTTCTTGATTTGTTCAAGGATTTTGCCCTGCACATCAAGAATCAGATGAGAAGAAGTGACATCAGTGCTTGAAAATAACTCTTTGATTGCAATGGTTTTGATTTTTTCTATATCTTCAGATGCCATTTTTGTTGTCTGTGTTTTTGTGTGTGTTTTATTTGCTCTTCTATGTCTTAATATGGAAGGTAGTTATCAAGGTTTTTTATATTAATATAGTAAATTTATTATATAGGTAGGGTGGCAAGTTCAGTAGTATTCATTGTAAAACTCATCATTACATTTCAAATTATAGTCACATCGTTAATAAATTAAGTTTTTTGTATATAAAATAATATCATTTTTAGTTTTTAAGATAGGTAGTTTTTTTTGTATTTTTTATTACAAAGTATTTTTTTTTAGTTTTTTTTATCACTGTTCCTTATTCGAAATCGCATTTGATTCGAAAGTAATTCGCAAACCGTAAGAAACATACATTTAAATATTATTTTCTATGATATCGCATGTGTAATTTATCTAAAATCGCAAACTATATGAAGAGATTTTTTAAGTGTTTGAAAACGCATGTGCATTACCCTGAAATTCGCAAACTATATGAAATCTCAAAGAATTCTTAACTTTTTACTGATATCGCATATGCATCAAATAAAATTCGCAAACTATATGAAATGTCAAAGAATTCATTTTTATACCGAATTCGCATTTGTATTGTCGACGTTTTCGCACATGATTTGACAACCTGCATCATCTTCTTCGATAGTCAGTGCATACAGAATCTCTAAATTCATCATAAGTTCATTTTATCAGAAGAATTTGAAGAATAGGAATCGATCGATTTGGTGAATAAGAATCGATCGATTTTTTGTTAATTGTTATAATTTCGTCTTTGGTTTTGATTTAGGATCTTTCGTTATGATTTTTGAGGTTTTGTTTGCCGTTATCAGGTGTTTTGATTTTAAATTTGACGTTTTTAACCTTGGCGGTTTCTTTTTTATGAATCCTAGGTTGATAAATTTAATAGAAAAAGGCGCTGTTTAAGGAAGATGATCCGACGGTTGTAGACGACGCGTACATAATGTACGATTAGAGGATTTGTATGATAACCGGCCTCTATATAAATATAGGGTAAGGTTCATGCGAGAACCACCTTTATTGCGAGAACCGCGAGAACCAATGTGAACACAACCTTAAATAGCTAAAAAAACCTTAAAAAAAACCTAACCCCCCCACCCCCCAAGCTAAATGCTAAAAACTAAAACCTCAAAAAAACCTAAAAAAATAAAAAAAAATGTTCAAAAAAAATTTCGAGTAACAGTTATCTATACACATGTGCATATGTATCATTTCTTTGACAAATTCCGTAATTCATTACAAATATTAGTCAATTGCACTTTCATTTACACTACCACGTGTAATACACTACTTTTTACGTTAACAATATTAGAAATGCACATGTGCATCTATATGTATTAACATGAAATAAGGTGTTGTGTACACTACTTTGAATACACTTTCTCTTTCATCTATCATTCCATCCATAATACACAAACATGCACATGTGCATATGTATCATTTCTTTGACAAATTCCGTAACTCATTACAAATATTAGACAATTGCACTTTCATTTACACTACCATATGTAATACACTACTTTTTACATTACCAATATTAGAAATGCACATTTGCATCTATTTGTATCAACATGAAATAAGGTGTTTTGGTACACTACTTTGAATACACTTTCCCTTTTATCTATCATACCATTCATAATACACTACCATTACCTCCTACCATCCATAATACAATATCATTACCTCCTACCATCCATAATACAATATCATTACTGATACGTGGTCGAAAACCGGTGTTCGTTTATGTCTAAGTTTATGTTTTTAATTAACTTTTAATCCCGAATAGCCTACTTGTAAAAGGATTTGTGTTTTGCAGGTCTTGTGAAGTTTAAGGAGCTAATTGGGAGCTAAACGGACCACCGGAACGAAAAACGAGCAACCAGGATGCGAAACGGGTAAACCGGGAACAAGGAACGCGAAAAACAGAAAAGACAATTTCTGAGCACCGTTGCCGACGCCCACATGGGCCGTCGCCGACGGTCATTGTATATGTGCGTCGCCATATTTGACCGTAGACAGCCAGATTAGCCATCGGAGAAGTTTCAACATCTACCAACCGTCGCCGACGAGGCATCAAGCCGTCGGCGACGGCTCCTCTATTCTCAAAACGCGCAGAATGAATTTTTTGGGGGTTGGAAACGAATCAAAGGGGGTTGGTCATGAAGGATTCGGGGGTTACACTTTGTTTTCGAGTTTGAAAACATATCTTGGAGCCATTATCAATGATCTTTGACCTACCATCCACCTACCATCATTGCTACAACCCGAATTATCATCCGAATCAAAACCCTAGCTCATCTCGATTACAATCATCCATCAATCCTCCATCCATTCAATCTTGTCACCACAAACCCTAACCACCATTCCATCATTCTCCAAGTTCCAAGATGATCCAATTCACGCTTCCAACATCCGGTGATCAAGTTTCGTCGATCATGATCGGCTAATTCCTTGGAGGTTTCACCCCGATGTAGGTTTTTGTAAGTCTAGGGTTTTAACATTGTTCTTGGATTGATTTTGTGACAAATTGCTATTTGATTTGAAGCTTATGACAATTGTCTTGCATTTGTATTGAATTCATAAACTGTCGAGTGAAGATTAAATTTGACTTTATGAAATGTTTATGTGCAATTATGCCTTGTCTAGGTTAGAGTTTACATGTTCTTGGTAACGAAGTGCATTGTGGTCCGTTCTTTATAACGTTGATAGCTCTTGGCACCTAAGCCGTGTATCACTAAATTCGTTAATCACTTATGCAATTGAATCAATTCTAAAATGTGTAGAAACCCTAGGAATGCAACTACCGAACCGGGTGTGAACCTTGTTTTCTCTATCTTGTCTAAATCGTTATTTACATTTTGCGATTGTTAATTTTTAGTATTCATCAACCAAATCATTTTTAGTAATCTTAATTCACATTTTTCAATCAAACAAAAATTCAAAAATATATCATAGCAAGCTTCATAAGTGTGACATGTTTTCATAATTCAATCGAATCCATTCGCAAACCACACACAGCTATTTGTTAAGGGTAAATAGGGCTTATAAATTTTATCTTTGACCAGAGCGCGACACTCCGATCAAATTTTGGCGCCGTTGCCGGGGAGTGCGTGCGCTTTGTGTTTGGATATTGTTTGAATTTGTGTGATTATCTGTTTAATTTGTTTAGCTTTCTTTTTGTACTTGTCTTTTTCCTTGTTACGCGGGTGTGTTACTTGTGCAAGTTACAGGTAGTGCATGCATACGCGGAACTCCGGGAGGACTTCACCTTTAGTCTACGAACCGGAAATCGAACGAGTTGCAAGAAGAAACCTAGCAAGCCGGTTAGAAGCAACACTTGCTTCTAATCAAACCACCCAAACACCACAACATACACCATCCATTGAAACTGATTCAATGGCAAACCAAAACTCCAATCACCCAAACCTCAACCAAAACCAATTCCAATCCCGAGGAACCTTTTACCCCGCTCAAAATGTTCAACCCATGCCTCAAGAGCAACCGGGTGGTAACAACAACAATGGACCACCTACACCACCTTTCCAAAACCAAAATCCCAACAACAATCAAAGAACACCTCAACAACAAAACCTTCATAGACACAATTCCCTACCCATCAACCTAGATGACCGGAATGTCAATTCCGACCGTCGGGGAAATCATGATCGCGGCAATCCCGCAAATGAAGACCCATTCTTCAATATCGATGACTTAAGGAATGCAATCCCCGATGATGAACCGTATAGTGTTCCTGGTTATCAATCGCCGGAACATGTGAGTGTTCACACGGAAAATTCGGACGATGGGGGATACTATGATGATAGAGCTAACGATGATGAAGATTGGGGTTACATGAATAGGGGAAATGTCTACAACGCTAGAAGGTATGATGATGAGGAATTTGGCTACCAACATGCCAATTACATTGGGGATGATGAATACGGTTACGAAGGTGGAAGAAATGATGGTTATGGGAACAACCGTCAACCACGAAACAATGATCAACGGAACCGGAATGATGGGTTTTATAATAACAACAACAATGCAAACCCTAACCGGATTCCTCGTTTCGTGGGAGGTGGTAACCCAAGGGATAATAGAAGAGAGGATCGAAGAGATGATCGAAGAGGTGAAAGACGGGATAATAGAAGACCGGGTGATCAAGAAGTTAACGGTCCACATCGTCGTCAACGACCTCCACGGGGAGTGAATGATCGTTTCAGGCCGGTTGTCACCGAGAATGACTCACCGATCGTTTGTGAGAGGAGGATGTTTGATTGTAAACCACATTACATCAACATACTTCCTCATTTTAATGGAAGATCTAATGACAAACCGTACACACATTTGACAGAGTTTTCTTCCATTTGCGGCACTATCGGGGGGCATAACTTTGCATTAGATGAGGTTAAACTTCGTTTGTTCCAATTCTCATTGAAAGACAAAGCGACGCAATGGTTCCTTACCCTCCCGGCCAATAGCATCCGCACATGGGGAGAAATGCAACAAGCTTTTCTAGATGAATACAATTCTATGGCAAAGACCGATGATGCTCGTGATGAAATTAGGTCTTTTCGCCAATTATCGGGCGAGCCGTTGCATGAAGCTTTTACAAGGTTTAAAGAAATGATGCGAAGATGCCCACATCATCAAATAGAAAAGTGGGAGTTGGTCAAGTGCTTTGTAAGAGGTTTAGAAGACAATACATGGAACCGACTTGAATCAACGAGCAATGGGACCCTTCTAAGCAACCATGAAGACGATGATTGGGAGTTTTTGGAACGAATGAGCAAGCGTTCGAAAGAGAAAGAATCGGCCGACCGAGCCAAGAAGCATCCTGTTTCCCAGTCACTTCCCGATCTTGATTCTAAAGATCGGATTTCTACTTTAGAGCGGGAAATGGCTCGAATGAAGAAGAAAGAAGTGAACGCGGTTCAATTTCAAGTGTGTGAAGAGTGTGGTGATATTGGGCATAGAGCGGAACAATGTCCAACGGGGTCGGGTGATTACACCTAGGAAGTCAATCAAGTGTATGGGGACCGAAAGCAATATGACATGAACTCCAACACTTACCATCCGGGCTTGAGAAATCATCCTAATTTCTGGTATGGTAATGCTTCAAACCAAATGAACCCGAATTTTCAATCGGGTAACCAAGGAGGTCAAGGTGGGTCTTCGTACAACAATCGTCAAGGTGGTAACCAAGGGGGTTACCAAAGGAATTACAATCAAGGGGGTAACCAAGGGTATCAAAACCGTGAAGGTAATTATCAAAGAGGTTACAACCAAGGCGGAAATGGGAGTAACGCTTCAAACTCTCAAGGTGATGACTCGATCAATTCGAAATTTGATGCTATTATGAATGCTATCAATCATTCAAATCAAGAGATGAAGAAAGAGTTTGAGGTACGAGATAAATCCCATAAGGCGTTGGAGAAGCAAGTGGGGCAACTTGCTCAAGAGATGGCTCAAATTCGCGGAAGTGGAGGAGGACTTCCAAGCGATACCACGGTGAACCCTAAGCATCATGGGTCGAGCTCGAAAAACACACGTGAGGTACCCATAAATAAAATTTCTTTACGTAGTGGTCGAGTCATAGATAATGGTGTTGAGCCACCACCACCCGAGTTTGTTGAAGGGGTGGTGGAAGATGCGAGTGATGATGAAGGTAAAAATGGTTAAACGGGTCCAAAGAAAAATGATGTTAAAATTAATAATACTACACCCGTTGTGACCATTCCTGTCCCAAAAGCTAAGTAAAAGGGTGTGGAGGTTAATACCGCCCCTTATCCCGAAGCCTTGTTGGGACCATCTAAGAAAGTGGTAAACAAACGAGGCCCACAACAAGAAGAGATGTGGGAAATTTTTAAACAAGTCAAAATCAACTTACCACTCTTAGATGCAATTAAGCAAGTACCTTCATATGCTAAATACTTGAAAGATTTATGAACACAAAAGCGAACTCACAAGTTTCCTAAGAAACTTGATTTAACCGAAAATGTGAGTTCGATTCTTTCGGGTGCACTTCCACCAAAACTTCAAGATCCGGGGGCGCCCATTATTTCAATACAAGTTGGGGAATTCAAAATGACACGGGCACTTTTGGATCTTGGGGCAAGTGTGAGTATCCTGCCGGGTAGTTTATATGACCAATATGATTTTGGTCCACTTCAAGTGTCGAACACCACCGTGGTGTTAGCCGATTTAACCCCTAAACTACCCCGTGGGATAGTCACGGATGTAATAGTCAAGGTCGAGGACTTTTACTATCCGGTGGACTTCCTTGTATTAGATTATGTCTCTTTGGACCGAACCAAGCAACCAACGGTGATCCTCGGTCGACCATTTTTGGCAACATCGAATGCCCAAATTAATTGCAAATCGGGCACGGTCGACATGACTTTTGGTAACCGTCGGTTGCGGTTAAATGTATTTTCGGGATTAACGGATCCTCTAGTTAACGATGAATGCTACATGGCGGACATTGTTGACGAGTGTATACCTCTATGTGAAACTAGTGTCGAAGAGGAAAACACAATAGAGGAATGTTTCATGTTTGACAGGTTGCAAGGAGAAACAAATCGGAGCATGGATGAAGAGATGAAAGAATTGGAGGTTATGGCGGCAAAAGAAGGAAGGCCCACTTGGACGCATCAAGTGGAAAGTCTTCCAATTTAACCGGGGAGCAAGAAGAGAAGTTGATGAAAATTTTGGTCACTCATAGAGCCGCTATCGGGTGGACCATTGCAGATTTGAAGGGAATTAGTCCCTCGGTAGTGATGCACAAGATCATCACTGAAGATGGCATGAATCCTTCTCGTGACACGCAACGGAGATTAAATCCAAACATGCGAGAAGTTGTCAAGAAGGAGGTATTGAAGTGGCTAGATGCGGGTATTATATATCCTATCTCGGATAGCCAATGGGTGAGCCCGACACAAACAGTTCCGAAGAAGGCGGGTATTCAAGTCGTCACAAATGACGCAGGTGAAGAGGTCGCCACTCGGCCGGTAACCGGGTGGCGTATTTGTATTGACTATAGGAAGTTAAATGCTGCAACTTCCAAAGATCATTTCCCTTTACCATTTATTGACCAAATTGTTGAGAAATTAGCCGGACAAAAATTTTATTGTTTTCTGGATGGTTATTCCGGATACAATCAAATTGCTATACATCCGGAAGACCAAGCAAAGACTACTTTTACTTGTCCATATGGTACCTTCACATTTAGGCGAATGCCCTTTGGACTTTGTACTGCCCCTGCCACCTTTCAAAGGTGTATGACGAGTATCTTTTCAGATATGGTGGGGGAGTCTTTGGAAATCTTCATGGATGATTTATCAATATTTGGACCGTCATTTGATACATGCCTTGACCAACTCGAAAAAGTTTTGCAAAGATGTGTTGAGAAAAATCTGGTTTTGAGTTGGGAAAAGAGCCATTTTATGGTTCAAGAAGGGATTGTGTTGGGGCATGTCGTCTCGAATCGTGGGATTGAGGTGGATAGAGCAAAGGTGCAAGTCATATCCACTTTGCCTTATCCTACAAGTGTTAAGGGTGTTCGGTCGTTCTTGGGACACGCGGGGTTTTATAGGAGGTTCATAAAAGGCTTTAGTGATATAACAAAACCCCTATGCAATTTGTTGTTAAAAGATAAAACATTTGATTTTGATAAAAATTGCCAAAACGCCTTTAACATTTTGAAGAAGAAGTTGGTTGAGGCTCCAATCTTGCAATCACCGAATTGGTCCTTACCATTCGAAATTATGTGTGATGCAAGTGATTATGCAGTGGGGCCGTACTGGGTCAAAGGGTAGATAAGAAACCGGTTGCCATTTACTACGCAAGTAAGACTCTTTCGGATGCACAATTAAACTATACAACTACTGAGAAAGAGCTAGTTGCGGTGGTATATGCGTTGGATAAATTTCGTGCTTATATATGGGGTACTAAGGTCATTGTTTATTCTGACCATTCTGCAGTTAGGTATCTCATGGACAAGAATGATGCAAAGCCGAGACTAATCCGATGGGTTCTTTTGCTACAAGAGTTTGACTTGGAAATTAGAGACAAGAAAGGGAGTGAGAATGTGGTTGTGGACCACTTGTCTCGATTGGTTGTAGAGGAGGATTCTTCACGTGAAGAGATTAATGAGAATTTCCCAGATGAGCAAATTTTAAAAATTGGAATATTACCATGGTATGCTAATATAGTTAATTATTTGGTTACAGGTGATTTGCCGGCTCATTGGGATAGAAGGAAGAGGTTGCACTTCCTATCTCAAATCAAATACTACACGTTGGAAGAACCGGACTTATTCAAGTTTTGTCCGGATCAAGTCGTTCGAAGATGCATACCCGACGAGGAGATTCCTAGCGTCTTGATGCACTTGCATTCATTTGCTTGTGGGGGCCATTTCAGTGGTCACAAAACCGGGCACAAAGTGCTCAATAGCGGTCTTTATTGGCTGACTATTTTTAAGGATGCTTTTAACTTTGCTAAAAATTGTGTTGAATGTCAAAAGTTAGGGGGTATTTCAAAAAGGGATGAAATGCCCATGCAACCGATCCTCATTGTAGATATTTTTTATGTGTGGGGTATCGATTTCATGGGCCCATTCCCTAATTCGCATGGCAACTTATACATCTTGGTGGCGGTTGATTATGTATCCAAGTGGGTCGAAGCGATTGCCACCAAGACGAATGACCATACCGTTGTTTGCAATTTTGTACAAACAAACATAATTTCGAGATTTGGGATTCCCCGAGTGATCATTAGTGATGAGGGATCTCACTTTAAGAATTTTAACTTTGGCAAACTCTTGAAACGGTATGGTGTTGACCATCGAATCGCTACCCCCTATCACCCACAAACAAGTGGTCAAGTGGAAGTCTCCAATAGGCAAATAAAAGAAATTTTGCAAAAGACCTTTCGACCTGACCGAAAGGATTGGTCGACGAAGTTGAATGATGCTTTATGGGCTTATAGAACGGCTCATAAAACACCTATTGGAACTACACCTTATCGCTTAGTCTATGGGCGAAATTGTCATTTACCGGTTGAACTTGTGCATCGTGCTTGGTGGGCTATAAAAGAGGTTAACATGAAATATGACGATGCAGGAAAAGAGCGAAAGTTAAAGCTTTGCGAGTTGGAGGAGCTTAGGGAAGAAGCGTATGAGTGCGCCTCGAAGTACAAGGATGATATGAAAAGGGCACACGACACAAAGTTGAAGCCGAAGGAGTTTGAAGTGGGTCAAAAGGTTTGGCTATATAATTCAAGGCTTAAGTACTTCCCCGGAAAGCTCAAGATCAAAAGGATGGGCCCGTACATGATTACACAGGTCGGAAATCTTGGAGATGTTACAATCAAGGATCCGAAGGATGGGTCGAAGCAAACGGTTAATGGGCATCGCCTTAAACCGTTTCTTGATGGTAACAATGAGAAAAAGGATGAGAATGTGGAGTTGGTGAACTTCGTGGTAAGTGTGCCAACTTATGAGGTCAACTGAAAGGACCGGTAATGAATTTTGTAAAGTTATGTATAATCTTTTTAATTGTTTGAGTATTCTTGTGTTTAATCGTTCTCGTTCGTGCTAATCCTCTTGACTGTGTGAAGTCCGGACATCATAAACGGATCTTGAAGACAAAAGGTATGTTCTTAGATTTATTTGTGTGTATTGGGGACAATACACGACTTTTCGGGGGGTGGTAGGACCGTTAACGGTTTTCGTGTTTTAAAAATTTAACTTATAAAAATTTACAAAAAGATTTTTTAGAATTTTTAGGATTTTTAAATGTATATAGGCCCTTTATTAAAAATTCATAAAATTCTCTCTATTTTTCAAAAAAAAAAATTAATTAATAAATAAAAAAATGGGTTTTCTATGTGCCGTCGCCTACGGTGCCTTCTCTCGTCGCCTACGGCCCTTCAAAAGGTTCGTCGCCTCCAATTCACCGTAGACAGCCACATAGGCCATCGCCTATATTGATCACACGCACACACCGTCGCCGACGGTCATAACACCCGTCGCCGACGGTACCTGGAATTTCAGCCGACGTGAATTGTTGTTATGTAACGAGTTCGAACCCATAGTCTTTAACAACCATTAAACATTAACTCAAATCCTTTTGTAGCCACACATAGAGCCCGAAACCCTTATCACATTCACCAAACATCTGAAAACTTCATTAAAATCAGATCCATCTTCACAAGCCTTTCTCATCCATCTTCATCCTCCCCAAATCTTCTACAAGAACCCTAATCTTCTTCTTTTCATAACTTCCTCAAATCTCCACCAAATCAGTTGATTCTTGAGCCTAAATTGTGTAGTTTTTCGAGAGGAACAAAACCCCCATAACGGTTTCCATCAATTCTTGCTCATTTGCAAGATTTCTGGGCGTGAGTTTTTAGGGTTTTGAAGAGTGTTCATCCAAGTTTCTTGCTTTACACTTTTTCTTAGTTCTTCTTGTTTATCTACACTCAAGGTATGAAATTTCAGTAAATTTATGCATGATTATTATATACATTGTTGATTTCTTTCGAAATTTTAAGCCTAGTGTTTAAGAGTAGATTGTTTATCATAATGTATGATGTTTTAGCATAAACTTAAGAATGTTTGCTTGATTTGGGTGGGATTTGAGCATGCTTTAGTCTTGGTGATGTGATTACACTAAATTTGTGCATGA
Source organism: Helianthus tuberosus (assembly GCA_030545235.1). Lineage (NCBI taxonomy): Eukaryota > Viridiplantae > Streptophyta > Magnoliopsida > Asterales > Asteraceae > Helianthus > Helianthus tuberosus. The sequence continues at coordinate 71,231,122 of CM060447.1, read as the reverse complement.
TTGAACATAGTTGTGATGTTGAATACTGTTGAAAACATGAATTTTTGAGAAAATTTTGTGAATGAACATGTTTAATTGATATAGATGATAAGATGTGCAACTTTGGAAGTTTAAAAAGGCGATTTTACATCTAATTATTGATTGAAATTCAACATTACATATTATGTTCAAAGTTTGAGATTGTTTGAAGATTTGGGGTACACTAAATGTTGTCTTGTCTTTTGATTGTAGCTATGTTTGGAAGAAGCAAGAAAGCAAAGACTTCCGGGCAAGGCTCGTCTTCGGGAGCCGGTTCAGGCTCGGGGCAATATCAAAGGCGATGGGAACAATTAAGTAATGTTCAAGAGGGTGATGGGCAACTTATTCGACAGGATTGGGATTGGGAAGAAGAAAAAAATAGTAGATCGGCTTCGGCATGGAAGGAAGAGAAAACAAAAGCTCTTTCTCGTTACAACAATAAGAGGTTAGAAGCCAAGATGTGGAAGATGAAAATGGTTACGGGTGTTTCAAAATCCGTACCCGACAGGGCAGTTTGTGAACGTACGGTAGATGTTGAAGAGTTTAGGAAGATTGGTATAGTGCAAAGGTTTGAGAAACTTGGCTGGGAACGGGTGATTGACTGGTGTGATGATATCACTACTCGGGTATACTTGGGGGCAGTTTGTGAGTGGTTATCCACCCTTCGTTTTGAACACTCTGATAGACCGGCTCATAGGTGGAAGTTGATTGGTAACATTGGAAAAAGTCAAATGGTCATGTCTTTCGAACATATGAATGCTATAGCGAGGTTTGACTCGCTTGGGGTCGACGCGTACGAATATTATGGGTATGATCAGTTTTTGGACAACAAGAAAAACGATGCTGACCCAGTGAGGCTTTTAGAGGACACCCTACTAGGTTCTGGGGGTGCAGGTGATTCAAGGGCCTATTTGTCTTTGATGGGAAAGATACTTCAAGGTATCTCGTTAGAGAATATTATGGTACGGTTCGGAGACCGTGGAACGGTGAAGGCACCCGACTGTCGGGTTTTGCAAGCATTGTTATATGGGACGCCCAAGCTCTCGTGGCGTCAAATTGTTATGATCAACACATGGGATACGCGGGAATCGTTTAAACGAAAGATGATTCCTTATGCAAGGTTGATTAGCGCCATGATTCTCCAACAAAATGCATTACCTCAAGACTCACTGTGGGTGTCTAAGCCCATTGATCAATTCAACTTCGCCTCTATGAGGCGACATTGGAGAATAACTGTGAAAGCTTTTGGGCATTTGCATACGGTTGAAGATGAACAAGGGGATAGTTATCGGTTTAATGACAAAGAGGGTGATGAAGAAGGTGATGAAGAAGAGGGCGATGAGGAGATGTCCGATGTTGAGGAGGAAATTGATCCTTCCGGTCCACGGGGACCGAGGCGTAGGTACAGGAAGAAGCATAGGGAAATCTCTGCTAATGTGGCAGATTTTGTGAATCAAAGGCAAATACCGTCGTATCGGTTGTGGAACCGTGGAGATCAAGCGATCTACGACAATGTGTCGGCGGGTATTGGTGAAGCAAGAGAACACCATGCTAGTAGGAACGAATGGGAAGAGGCGCAAGGGGCGTATTCGCAGCAACAATGGGGTTTTCAAGCATCTTTCCGCGAGAGGGTGGAAAAGCAGTTGGAGGAACAACAGCTGCAACATGCGTTACAACAATCACAAATGGAACGCATGATACAGTTGCAAGAGGAAGAAAGGGCCCATAGACAGGCATGGGAAGAAGAGGCGGCTAGGAACCAAACTGCACAAAGAGAGTTGGACCAACGCCGATGGGGAGCGTTGGCTTTCTCTAACCAAATGGCGATTAATAACTTCAAGGTGCTCCATGATCAAGAACGCCATCAAAGAGATTATCAAGCCGGTCTCCCATATTTTGAACATTCGGGTTGGACCGATTACCCCAACCTTCCTCATCTGCAAGGGCCATCCGATCCAACCCCTCATTGGCCCGAGGCAGTCGGCTCGAGTTTTGTTCCGATACCGTACCAACCGCCACCACAAGGAGAGTCGAGCCCATTAGATAACTATAGGGATATGCTTGAGGCCCTCACTGGTTATCCGTACCAGCCGAACCCGCCAGTGAACCCTAATGAGAGATATCAGCGGTAGAGGCAAGGTACGTTTTTGTTGTTGTTGTTGTATATTATTTTTATTTTCGTTATTTTCATTTTGTTATTTAAATTCTCGCCTAGTTAAATGAACGTTGTGGGTGTGTTCCCTATATAACCCTCACGAGACCTCTCGTCCTCCCAAGCTATTGGGGGGTTTAAAAGGGCTTGTTGCATAAGCTAAATGCAACCGTGATTCCTACGAAAGTGAGTTAGGTATGTTGTTGTTGTAAATTATTTTCCACATAAATCAAAGTGAAATAACGTATAACTTGGTAATGTTTTCATAAAAGTGGTAAACCTAGGTAACTAACAAATTTTGATGGTTGTGAGAAGCATGCTTCTACACAAGGGTTAAGATTTGTAGGTGCACTGGGTTCGTGGGACGACCGCTTTCTTGAAGAGAAGAAGAGCACACGAGGAATGAGCTCCAAAAATCAGGTGCATACATTTCTTTTTACTTTTGATTTTTAGTTAGCAACTAAGTGGTTTGTAATTGTATTTTACTTTCCGGGGTGAAATTTTTGGGAAATTAGCCGTGTCACATCCCTTGTGCGTTTAATACTCTAGTTCTTACACATTGAGGACAATATGTACCTCAAGTGTGGGGATGGGGGAGTAGTAAAAATTTTAGATTTTGACCCGTTCATTTAAATACTACACATTGAGGACAATGTTCACCTCAAGTGTGGGGATGAGGGAAAATTTCAAAATTTTTTCAAAAATATCTTGTTTCAAAAGCGATCTTAAAAGCACAAGTAACTAAGTCAACGAGGGATGTCACAAACCATTTGGTCTATTGTCATGGTCAAGTTCAAATTAATAGCATGACGGATATTTAGCGGGTGGTTATTTGGGAATAATCCGCCTAAGAAACTAGTCTTTTATGCATGTCACATACCATACCCTTTTAGATATGTGAGGTTTTGAGCCACTTTTATATCATAGATTACATACCTATGTTTCTTTGTTTGAGTAGACCATTAGTCATATATTGTAGAACTTGCAACTTTTGATACGTTTGAGACTATAGACCGAATACAAGCACGAGAATGATCAAGGCATTAGGTAAACCTTTTCTCTTAAAACCATTTATTTATCCTTACCCAAATAATCCCTTAGTCGCCCATTTTGAGCCTAAACCTTTCGTTTGACCACCTTATTGCCCATAACCGTTAACCTTTTTCTTTTAAAACCCGTGTGATGGAAATTCGATTATAGGAATCGTATTTGTATAGTTATTCTTGTTTGTTTGCACAAAAAAAAAATCAGAAAATATTATGAAAAAGAATTGAAAATCGTTGAAGAAAAACACAAAAAGAAGTGTTAGTAGTTGTTGAATAAAAGGCGAATGTTGTTGCCTCATATTCGGTGTTTATAGTTAGTTTTGTTAGAATAATCTTTTGTAATAAAAAAAAATCGAATTTTCATCACCTTAGCCACTTTAAAATATCCTAATTCCTACCCTTAGCCTAGCCCCGTTACAACCCTTACAAGACCTTATGACTTGTGCTTAGTGTTCGTGATCAATAGTGGAGAAGGATTGAGTTGCAAGCTTATGCGGGTATGTGTTCTAATCGGTTTTGAGTGAATAGTCTTTGAAGTGCTAATACATTATAAATATTAGCCAATTTACAAGCCGAGTGGAGAGAACATTGTGAGGGACGTGCATGAATTGTTGGTTTCACGGGAGGGTTAACCTTGGGTAACCATTTGTGTACTTGAAATCACATTACTGTTAAATATATCGAAAATTGTAAAGAATTTGAACTTTAGCATGACATTGGACCTTAACCTTCGTCTCGGGAATGGGGTGTGTATTCGTTGTTCGACCCACGTGAAAGTGAACAACAGATTTGCTTGAGGGCAAGCAAAAGACAAGTGTGGGGATGTGATACGTGGTCGAAAACCGGTGTTCGTTTATGTTTTTAATTAACTTTTAATCCCGAATAGCCTACTTGTAAAAGGATTTGTGTTTTGTAGGTCTTGTGAAGTTTAAGGAGCTAATTGGGAGCTAAACGGACCACCGGAACGAAAAACGAGCAACCAGGCTGCGAAATGGGTAAACCGGGAACAAGGAACGCGAAAAACAGAAAAGACAATTTCTGAGCACCGTCGCCGACGGTCATTGTATATGTGCGTCGCCATATTTGACCGTAGACAGCCAGATTACGTCGGAGAAGTTTCAACATCTACCAACCGTCACCGACGGGGCATCAAGCCGTCGGCGACGGCTCCTCTATTCTCAAAACGCGCAGAATTAATTTTTTGGGGGTTGGAAATGAATCAAAGGGGGTTGGTCATGAAGGATTCGGGGGTTACACTTTGTTTTCGAGTTTGAAAACATATCTTGGAGCCATTATCAATGATCTTTGACCTACCATCCACCTACCATCATTGCTACAACCCGAATTATCATCCGAATCAAAACCCTAGCTCATCTCGATTACAATCATCCATCAATCCTCCATCCATTCAATCTTGTCACCACAAACCCTAACCACCATTCCATCATTCTCCAAGTTCCAAGATGATCCAATTCACGCTTCCAACATCCGGTGATCAAGTTTCGTCGATCATGATCGGCTAATTCCTTGGAGGTTTCACCCCGATGTAGGTTTTTGTAAGTCTAGGGTTTTAACATTGTTCTTGGATTGATTTTGTGACAAATTGCTATTTGATTTGAAGCTTATGACAATTGTCTTGCATTTGTATTGAATTCATAAACTGTCGAGTGAAGATTAAATTTGACTTTATGAAATGTTTATGTGCAATTATGCCTTGTCTAGGTTAGAGTTTACATGTTCTTGGTAACGAAGTGCATTGTGGTCCGTTCTTTATAACATTGATAGCTCTTGGCACCTAAGCCGTGTATCACTAAATTCGTTAATCACTTATGCAATTGAATCAATTCTAAAACGTGTAGAAACCCTAGGAATGAAACTACCGAACCGGGTGTGAACCTTGTTTTCTCTATCTTGTCTAAATCGTTATTTACATTTTGCGATTGTTAATTTTTAGTATTCATCAACCAAATCATTTTTAGTAATCTTAATTCACATTTTTCAATCAAACAAAAATTCAAAAATATATCATAGCAAGCTTCATAAGTGTGACATCTTTTCATAATTCAATCGAATCCATTCGCAAACCACACACTCTTCGTGGTTCGACCCCTTGCTACCACTAGCTATTTGTTAAGGGTAAATAGGGCTTATAAATTTTATCTTTGACCGGAGCGCGACACTCCGATCAATTACCAATATTTTCACTTTATCAACACCATTTATACCATCCAATCATCATATTACATCATAAAGTAACAACTATAGTCAAACCATCAACCATTAGATATAACTAACCAAAAAACATGTATATAGGCCTACTTCTCCATTCAAAATCACAAACTTTTTGTACCAAAACAAGTTATATCATGGTTATACCTAATAATTCACATGTGCATTTTTAATATTGGTAATGTAAAAAGTAGTGTATTATAGATGGTATTGTAAATTAAAGTGCAGTTGTCTATTACTGATAACGTATTACGAAATTTGTCGAAGTAATTATACATATGCAAATGTGCATGGATAACTGTTACTCGAAAAAAAAAGTTTTTTTTTTGTAACTAGATACAGCGATTTTTTTTTAAATATCAAAAAAAAAAATTTGAGTACTTTTTTGATTTTATATTGTGTTCACATTGGTTCTCGCGGTTCTCGCAATAAGGGTGGTTCTCAAATGAACCTTACCCTATATATATATACTGCGGAGATTTTTACCAAAAAATGAGACATTCCATGACCTCGGAGAGTGCTTTGCCGCACTAAGGCCTACCTCTACAGTGTGGTTTTTAATTAATTTGTTTTTTAATTATTTTTAATCTGGGATTTATTTCCTGGTTGTACTGTTCTACTAAGGTTTTACGTAACAGTGATGCCAAAGTCAAAGAAAGAATTTAACTCATGAAATCGAAATTGAAAATAATAAATAATTAATTAATAAATTAATTAATTAAAAAAAGAATTCTGAAGAAGATGAAAGAAAATAAAAAAATAATCAGCTTGAGAAGATAAGTGGACAGATGAGTTGAATAATACAGAGACTGATAAGCTAAGCGAGGTTCCCCTTTGAGATCTCCCAACCTAAAGGCTTTATTCAGAACCTTCCATTCACTAAGGCTTGAGCCGACAACTAAGAGTTAATGCAACAGTACTGCCAGCTGTTGCCAGCTGGCATCAGGGACCAAATTGCAATTAACGATGTCATTAAGCATTTGTTTAGCGAAACGATTAGGTTTTTAAGTATATGTTTAATCACGTTCTTGTAGTTTAACGGTTTCATTAGGGTTTTAAGTAAGTCATTAGTCATGTTTTTAAGGACAGAAAACGAGAAGACGATGAAGATCAAACCCAGAAATCTACAATCAACAGCCTATGCTAAGGAAATTGATGAAATTTGGACAAAAAACATGTTTTTTGTAATTTGCAAATGTATTTTGGATCAAAATGTGTAGTGCTGTTCTCTGGGCCGTCCACACTCTTATAATATTACTGGACGGCCCCGGGTCCGCTAGGACGGCTTTTGTGTGGCTGAGATTGTGCCACGTCAGCATTTTCACTGTTCCGGGCAGCATTAAGCTTTACTAAGCTTTCTCAGAAATACTTTCTCTCTCTACTTTCTCTCTCTAGAAAAACGCTTTGAGGCGATTCCATGGCGATTTCCGATTGCCGGGCCCTGCGCGTGGGGCTCGCAGAGCGGAAATGTGTGGCCGAGATTGTGCCACGTCAGCATTTACTATTGCTTTACGGCTTATTTTGGTCTTTTAAGGATTAGTTGCTTTACGGATTAGTGATGACTATATATATATAGGGTAAGGTTCATTTGAGAACCACCCTATTGCGAGAACCAATGTGAACACAACCTAAAATAGCTAAAAAAAAACCCACCCCCCAGCTAAATGCTAAAAACTAAACCCCCCAAAAAACCTAAAAAAAACCTAACCACCCCCAACCCCCCCCCCCCCACCCCCACCCCCAAGCTAAAATTCTAAAAACTAAACCCAAAAAAACCTAAAAAAATCAAAAAAACACACAACATTTTTTTAATATTTTTTACATTAAAATCGCTACTTTTAGTAGCAATTTTTTTTTAATTTAAAAAAAATAAATTTTTTTTGGATACTAAAAGTAGCGATTTCTTTATAAAAAATGTTAAATTTTTTTTTTTTTTGTGTGTGTTTTAGGTATTTTTGGTTGTGTTCACATTGGTTCTCGCGGTTCTCGCAATAAAGGGTGGTTTCTAACGGATCCTTCTCCTATATATATATATATATAGAGGGGTTAACATACAAAACGCCTTATCGTACTTCACGTACGCGACAGGCATAACCATCAGATCAGGGCTTAATAACGCATGGACCAGTTGGTTGTGTGATAATCACGCATGGGGGTACAAAATCACGCATGGGATACAAATCACGCACGTTAAAGTTGATGAAAAAGAAATCACGCAAGTTATATATGTTGTCGCGTACGTTAATGTACGTTAAGGCGTTTTGTACATTATACTTTCTCTCTCTCTCTCTCTCTCTATATATATATATATATATATATATATATATATATATAGAATCACGCTAAAATGAGAACCACCTCGAGTTGTAAGAACCGTGAGAACTATACCGTACGGTTTCTTCTTATGTTTATTTAAGGAGATTATTAGAGAGGGTTTTAGGTTACACAATAATCATAACATCACACATATTCGACCTCCTCTCTCTCCATTACTAAAAATTCTCTACCCTTAAGAATTTGGTACTACTATCAAGAACATACACTCTAAATGGAAACCAGATCACGTTAATTAGCATGTCAAACTCCATGGCTGCATCTGTATCTGGAATGTCTGTTGGTCTGCCTGTTGTAACATGTATTGTTTTGTTTATATGTTTTCCATTATGTTTAAACAGAACCAATCAAGAATAATAACCACTTCATCTTCTTCCTTTATTTTCTTCACCTCTTCCTCTTCATTCCCATCGTTGTATGATTCACATAGATCTAGGTTTAAAGCCATAATTGGTTTCGATAACATTAAATCACTTAATTTGCATAGATCTAGATTGTTTCTTTGTAGGCTTGATTTAAATTGATTTATTACTTCATAATGGTCTATGTTATCATTGTGGTTGATTTGTAACTTCATAGTAATTTGTGTGATTATATTGCCTTTGTTAGTATTCAAGATTTTGTATAATAAACTGGTATCACTTTGTTTCAAATTTCACAATTGTCAGTCCTTCCACGCTGACTAGTAGTCTTGTGTGACAACTGGCACAAACCGGTAATTTCCGTACACTATAATTATTGCTTAATGACTGCAATTATGAGTTTAAGTGTCAGCAATGTCTGAACACGTGATTAAACAAGTGAATTCATGCATGTTGTATACTACAAAATATTGCTTTATGCATAAACAAGAGCGTTGCGTCAGAATAATAGTAAACTCACCGGTAAGACACACTGTGTCAACAGAACTGCAGAAAGCAGTCAGACAATAAAATAGAGGCCTAGGTGTAGGTCCGACGACAAAAGTACATTAAAACCCAAGAGTACATACAAGGGTTTAATTTATATACATTGCGAAAGCAAAAATAAGCACTAAAAAGCACCCGAAACGCACTTTAAGTGCAAAATTTATAAAAATTCAGCAATAATTCAGCATTTAAGCATATAAATATTATGCAGAAATTTCGTTTTATTATCCAGAATATTTCCCTAAGTGTTGGGAATTGAAAGAGTACAAGGAAGGTACTTAAACGACACTTATTAGACACTAAAAGGTGTAATTTAGCACTTTAACGAATCGGTATGTAACCGAACAACCGGACTTTACCCGGAACATGAAAATATTAGTATTTTCACTAATTATATTTTTCTGAGCCAGTTAGGGTCCCTGATTACCCTAACACCCGTAGTAACGCACCACACACAAGTAACTAAGTTAATTACTTAACTTAACTAAATACTCCCTAACCCCCTAGTTGATTTCGAACCAAGGGACCCCCCCCCCCCTAACCAAAACCGTCCCCTAGGGGACATACTTGTACCTTGCAAGATTGGTTAAATCTTGGATGTTAAATATCAAGGGGACATTGTGCCCATTGGTTAAAACCCTTGCCTTTTGCCTATAAGTTCTAGAGATTACTTAACATGATCATTATCACAACACTCACCAACAACACCAAACCCCTCTCTTTCTCTCTAAGAGGCTATGGCCAAACATCCTTTGAACACACAACCATTGTCAAGCTTTGATCTTGCCATTTCAAGTCTATACAAGTGTTAAGGGTCGCGTATTAGGAAGCTTGGTGCCAACGGAACGCGAAGGACCTCTCTACTTTGCTTTTATCCACGCCATTTTCGTATAGATTCTTCCCTAGCCTTGAGCTAGAGGTATAACACTTAAGACTTGTTTTTAAGCTTATCTAAGGTGGTTAAAAGGAATATTGTCGGTTAAATATCGTTAACTTACATTTTGAAGCTTTAAAGTCTAGTAAAAATACTAAAATGGTGGTTAATAACACATGTGTTGTGTAAAAGTTGTAGTATTTGGACTATGAGATTTTTGAGACCCGATCTATGATGTGGTAGCTCGGATCATCGTTTAACCCGACTTTGTAAGATCATGGATCTTCACATAAGCTCGTTTTTGGTTACTACAAGGGTTAAAAGGCGAAACTCTACCACACTAGAGACATGAACTTGTGTAAAATATTTTACTTGTGTAAAAGTAATTTAACCTGTACATTGGTGTTTAAAACTAGCGGATCTACGTATCTGCAAGTGGTATTTTTGAAGAACCACACTTTAAAGAAATCACATGTTCTAAACCGGGTCTTACACAAACAAAAGTGGTTTTTGTGAACAAACAAGTGTATGGATACTTGTGTAACAAGGGTTTTAACAAAGAAATAATTTTCGTAAAAACCGACTAGAAGTTGTAAAACTTCATACTCTTTAAAAATAAAGTTTTTAAGAAATTAAACTTATTTTTAAAGATAACAAGACTTACTAAATGTGCTAGTAAGTTACTACACAATCTTGGTAAATATCCAAGTTCATGAAGTGGGGAAAAGTAGTGATTATTGTTGATAATTGTTGTGCTGATTATTGATGATTGATTTAAAAGAAAATAAACACACGTTTTGAAAACGTGGGAAACCTCCATTTTTAGGGGAAACTCTGTCAAAATTTTTATAAATTTTAACACTTAGAAAAATATAAGTTTTTTTTTTTTTGAGAAACTTATTCCCTAAAAATGTGTTTAAGAGTATTACTAAGGTTTCCCTGATTTTTGATGATAAGAAATGAGAATTTCTTCAAGAGTAAAAATGGATAATAAGTATATATTTTTGAGAGAAAAATATATATTATTTGATCACCAACTTTTGTGCTAAGTGTATATAGTATGTGTTATACGTACTAGTGTATTAAGACTTAAAAATACACTAAATACTCATGAGGAGTATAAATATAAAAATACACATACAACATACAAGATACATAATTCGGGTGCAAAGTGCAAAACACAAAAGACTTATATTTATTTTTGGAGAAAATAATATAAGTAAGATACGTAGTTAAAAATATAAGAATATTTTTAACACAAGAAAATATACAAGAGAGTGACTGAACTTGTGCGACGCAAGTCTAGTGACTAACGTTAAGAAAACGCGTATAGGTTACGACGTTAATTAAGCAAATCCGGTGGAGTTTACGACGCTAGGAACGCAAAGTTGTGAGTTCATGCTCCCCCTTTTCTCTTTAACTGTTTTCAGTTTTTATAACTTCGGGGGTGAAATACATGTACAAAAGTACAATATTTATAAATGGTATGATATAAATACAAGAAGTACACTTGGTGAGAACGAGAACCAAGCGTGACGAAATATATGAATATGAGAAGCGCATTTGGTGAGACGAGAACCAAGTATAAGGCGCTATGAGAAATGATAACAAGAAACGCGCTTGGTGAGAACGAGAACCAAGTAGGAGGCGTTATGAGAAATAGTGTCACGAATAGGGTACAGAAGCACCATTAATCAACAATATACCTAGACCGCAGAACAAAAGGTTAGATCTAACAGGTGCCTGGCAGCCTCACACTCGGTCGGGGCGAGAATCGAGGGGTGCTTTTGTGTCTCAGAATATACCAATTAAATGCCTTAGGTTTGGTGGCTTCCTATGACGTGTCACATGTTAATGGCTTTGCAACCCATTAACGATCTGATAATTACAGAAATACTGTATTTACATAAAATTCATACCATACAAGAATTGATAAATAACTTGAAGTACGTGGGGGTACTCAAGAGAATTGATATATAACTTGAAGTACGTGGGGTACTCAAGAAGATTGAGTTATACTTGAAGTACGTGGGGTACTCAAGAAGAAATTGAATTATACAGATGTACGTGATGTACACATGAAACTGGATTTATATATGAAAACTTGATTTACTTACAAACTATGTTTTCATACAAAGTATACAAACATGAAATACAAAACTGCATGAATTCACACCAACTTTATGTTGACGTTTTTCCAAAAACTCACATGTATTTCAGGTAACTAGGATGGATGTGCGCGTGGTCTTGCTTATGCTCGTGGATGTCGCTTGTGTTTACCTTTGAATAAAGTTGTAAACTTTTAAGACAATGTCTTATGCGACTTAGCGATGTAAACGCTAACGTATGTTTTCAAATTATGGTATTTGAATGTTATTTTACGAGCATGTAGCATGTTTACTCTTCGTATGCAATGAGAACCTTTCATGATCACACCTCGTGCTTCCGCCGTAGAAAGGGGTGTGACAGATTGGTATCAGAGCTGCGATTGTAGTGAACCAGGACTCCTTCTCGAGTCTAGTCTACAATCTCTAGGATCCATTCACGAAAACAATTTTTTTCAAAGAGTTTTCATTGCATAAAACGTCCCGCGACATCCACTACCTGAAACTGTCTACATGAGTCTAGAAAAGACACTACAAGACTTAGAGTGCACTTGAGTAGCACTTGTCGTTGACTAGCAATTACTTGCAATTATTTGTGATAATTAGCATATACTAGAGGTAGAATGTCACAAGTACCCGTGACTTTACCTGAAAGCGATGGCCTATCTGAAGGAAGAAATACGAGGATGAAACGAACTGTGCGGACTGTGCAAGGGGTTACGTAATTATGGATGCATACATAATTATGGAATTCAGTGCACAGAAACCACAGCAAGTCTTGTCACGTGTGGATTCCCTCAGTGCAAGCCTACTAAGTACTCTGCTAGAGTAATAATTGTTTGATGTCACTTGTGTGGTATATATACCTGTGAATATATATGATACTACAGTCTAGTGTGACGATATCAAACAAATGTCTAACCCTGCTGTGTTATGTTCTGTCAGAACATGGCACCCAGGAAAACTGTGAATGCTCGCAATGATGATCAACCTCCTCCTCCCCCACTGCCAAGAACTGCTGAAGAGCTGAACGCTTTGCTAGAGGAAAGGATCTCCGCTGCTATCGCCCAGTACGAGGCGAACCGAACCCAAGACAGTGGAGGACCAAGCAACGCTAGGCGTAATGGGAATGGAGATTCGTCTGGAGGCAATGCAGCTCAAGGTAACCTTGAGACACTGTACTAAGCATGAGGAAATTTATGAACGGTCTTTGTTTCATTATTTCTTCGATTGCTCACATGTGAATTGGTTGAATCAATTCCAGGCTGCACTTTCAAGCAGTTCCTCGACTGCAAGCCGATGAACTATGACGGCACAGGAGGAGCAGTAGCATTTGTGCGCTGGACGGAGAAGACTGAAGCTACTTTCCGCATGAGCAAGTGTACCGCGGATCAACAGGTCACTTTTGCTACTGGGTTATTTGTCGATGAAGCTCTGACTTGGTGGAACCTGCAAGCCCAAACCTTGGGTGACGATGCTGCCTATGGCCTAACTTGGGAAGAACTGAAGGAAAGGATGAGAGAGAAGTACTGCTCTCGTGCTGAACTCCAAAGGCTGGAGACGGAGTTCTGGCACCTGACCATGGAAGGTGCTGACATAAATGGTTACACTCGAAGGTTCCACGATCTGTCTAGAGTGCTTCCCTACATGGTGACTCTTGAATTTAAGCGTGTGGAACGCTACATTTGGGGACTGGCCTCAGAGTTTCGTGGCATGGTAACGTCGGCCAAACCACAAACAATCACCGAGGCTGTAACTCTGGCTATCAGCCTGACTGAAGATTGTGTTCGTATGAAGAAGCTCTCACTGAACCCAACAGAAAATGCCGAGACGCATGCTGAGTCGTCTGGCAACAAGAAAAGGAAACATGCAAACTTGAATCAAGCAACTCGTAACAACAAGGGTTTCAGCAAGAAGCGCGACACTAATTCGCCTCAGGAGATGAAAACCCATGCAACCAAAGCATACCAAGGCTCCATGCCTAGATGCCAAAAATGTAAGTATCATCATGATGGAGCTTGTCGCATTCCAAGGTGCGACAAATGTGGTAAATTGGGTCATCAAACAGAAGACTGTTGGAGAAAAGGAAAGAACCGAAATGGGAACGGTGCTGGTAACAAGAATGGCAACGGGAAAGGGCAAGGATGCTTCAAGTGTGGAAGCAATGATCACTTCATGAAGAACTGCCCAGAGAGAAACAACGCTCCGGCTCGAGCATTTGTGATTGGAGCAAGAGACGCACGCGAGGACCCTAACGTGGTCACCGGTACGTTTCTCATTAACAATCACTTTGCATCCATATTATTCGACACTGGCGCCGATTATAGCTTCATGTCTGTGGAATTTAAACGCATACTCGGAATAGAATCTAGTAGATTAGAAATTCCTTATTCCATAGAACTAGCCAATGGTAAACTTGTTGAATCGGGCGAAGTTGTCAGAGGCTGCACACTAGAACTTGGCGAACGGAATTTTAGCATCGATCTCTTACCTATTCAATTGGGTAGCTTCGATGTAGTAGTCGGAATGGACTGGTTGTCCAAGAACAGAGCTGAAGTTATCTGTCATGAGAAAATCATTCGCATCCCTCTAGCGAATGATGAAACTCTCATTGTACATGGGGAAAAACGAGACGCGCCTCTTCGAATCATCAGTTGCATGAAGGCACAGAAGTGCTTAAGGAAAGGATGTGTCGCTTTCCTAGCACACGTTATAGACAAGAAGGCTGTGGAGCCAAAACTCGAAGACATTCCTGTGGTGAAGGAATTTCCTGATGTGTTCCCTGAAGATCTGCCAGGACTACCTCCGCAACGACAAGTCGAATTCCGTATAGACTTGGTTCCAGGAGCTGCTCCTGTAGCCAAGGCACCCTATCGACTTGCACCATCCGAAATGCAAGAATTATCTACACAGCTCCAGGAGTTGTTGGATAAAGGATTCATAAGGCCAAGCTTCTCACCCTGGGGAGCTCCAGTATTGTTCGTGAAGAAAAAGGATGGAACACTGCGGATGTGTATCGATTACAGGGAACTGAACAAGCTCACAATCAAGAATCGGTATCCACTACCGAGGATTGATGACTTATTTGATCAATTGCAAGGATCAAGCTACTATTCCAAGATCGACCTTCGATCTGGATACCATCAGCTGAGAATCCAAGATGAAAGCGTGCCAAAGACTGCATTCAGAACGCGATATGGGCACTACGAATTTCTGGTGATGCCGTTTGGGCTGACGAATGCACCAGCGGTCTTTATGGACCTAATGAACCGCGTATGCAAACCATATCTCGATAAATTCGTGATTGTATTTATCGATGATATCCTGATTTACTCGCGAACGAAAGAAGAACATGAGCAACATCTCAGAACCATCTTGGAGCTACTGAAGAAAGAGAAACTTTATGCAAAGTTCTCGAAATGCGAATTCTGGATTCGCGAAGTACAATTTCTTGGTCACGTGGTGAATGAGAAGGGCATTCATGTAGACCCGTCCAAGATAGAAGCAATAAAGAATTGGGAAGCTCCCAAGACCCCAACTGAAGTTCGTCAATTTTTGGGCTTAGCGGGCTACTATCGTCGATTCATTGAGAATTTCTCGAAGATAGCCCAACCGCTAACGACCCTTACACAGAAAGACAAGAAATACGACTGGGGTCACAAACAAGAAGAAGCCTTCCAGTTACTGAAGAGCAAGCTATGCGATACACCGATACTATCGTTACCCGAAGGCACTGAAGACTTCGTGGTATACTGCGACGCCTCACGACAAGGCTTGGGTTGCATGCTCATGCAACGCCAAAAAGTCATCGCTTACGCTTCAAGACAACTGAAGGTTCATGAAAGAAATTATACCACTCACGACCTAGAGTTGGGCGCAGTGGTATTCGCCTTAAAGATTTGGCGACATTATTTATATGGTACTCAATGTACAATCTTCACAGATCACAAAAGCTTACAACACATATTTGATCAGAAGGAATTGAATATGCGCCAGCGACGTTGGGTCGAGCTGCTGAATGATTATGACTGTGAGATTAAGTACCATCCTGGAAAGGCAAACGTTGTAGCAGACGCGTTGAGCCGAAAGGAAAGGGTTAAGACCCTAAGGGTTCGAGCATTGGAAATGACGATTCGAACGAACCTCACTGCACGCATTCGGGATGCACAACAAGAAGCTCTTAAAGAAGAGAACCGTAAAGCTGAATACCTCCGGGGTGCATTGAAATACATGGTGCCAAATGAAGAGGGAGCCTTATACTTCAAGAAGCGTATCTGGGTTCCACTCTGTGGTGGCATACGTGAGGTCATCCTTAATGAAGCCCACAAATCGAGATATTCGATCCATCCAGGATCGGACAAGATGTACCAAGACTTGAAAGAATACTATTGGTGGCCGAGACTCAAAAGCGACGTTGCTGTCTATGTTGGAAAATGCCTAACCTGTGCGAAGGTTAAGGCCGAATATCAGAAACCGTCCGGCCTACTACAACAACCAGAGATTCCCGTGTGGAAGTGGGAACAAATCTCGATGGACTTCATAACAAAATTACCCAGGACCCCGAGAGGGCACGATATGATATGGGTAATAGTTGATCGATTGACGAAGTCTGCACATTTCCTACCAATCCGAGAGAAAGACAGCACTGGAAAGCTTGCTGAAATATACTTAAGGGAAATTGTGGCACGACATGGAGTGCCAATCTCAATCATTTCAGACAGAGATGGACGCTTTGTCTCAAGAATCTGGCAATCATTTCAGGAAGCCTTTGGATCTCAGTTAGATCTGAGCACGGCATTCCATCCACAAACAGACGGCCAGAGCGAACGGACTATACAAACGTTAGAAGATATGCTTCGCGCATGTGTCATGGACCTAGGCGGCAGCTGGGATACCCATCTACCTTTAGTTGAGTTTTCCTACAATAACAGCTATCATACAAGCATAAAAGCCGCGCCGTTCGAAGCTCTGTATGGCCGCAAATGCCGATCGCCCTTATGTTGGGCAGACGCTGGAGATAAGCGTATGGTTGGTCCTGAACTTGTACAAGAGACGACCGACAAGATTGCGCAGATCCGAGAGCGCATTAAGGCGGCTCGAGAGCGACAAAAGAGCTACGCGGATCCAAATAGAAAATCGGTAGATTTCAAGGTGGGAGACAAAGTGTTGTTAAAAGTCTCACCATGGAAGGGCGTAGTCAGATTTGGAAAGCGTGGAAAGTTGAATCCACGATACATCGGACCATTCAGAATATTGAGAAGAATTGGTACCGTGGCATACAAGTTGGAGTTACCGGCAGAACTTAATGGAGTACATGATACGTTTCATGTATCCAACCTGAAGAAGAGTCCAACGCAAGAAAACGTGACCATCCCGTTGGATGAAGTGCATATTGATGAAGCCCTCCGATTTACAGAAAAAACCCGTTGAGGTTACTGACTGGAAAGTCAACAAGACCAGGAGGAGCAGTGTGAAACTTGTTAAAGTACGTTAGAGCTCTAAGCACGGACCCGAGTACACATGGGAACGTGAAGACCAGTTCAAGAAAAAGTATCCCCACCTATTCAAGAAGACTCCGGCGAGAGTAAGTTCAGCCTGAATTTCGGGACGAAATTCTTTTAACGGGGGGAGACTGTGACAACTGGCACAAACCGGTAATTTCCGTACACTATAATTATTGCTTAATGACTGCAATTATGAGTTTAAGTGTCAGCAATGTCTGAACACGTGATTAAACAAGTGAATTCATGCATGTTGTATACTACAAAATATTGCTTTATGCATAAACAAGAGCGTTGCGTCAGAATAATAGTAAACTCACCGGTAAGACACACTGTGTCAACAGAACTGCAGAAAGCAGTCAGACAATAAAATAGAGGCCTAGGTGTAGGTCCGACGACAAAAGTACATTAAAACCCAAGAGTACATACAAGGGTTTAATTTATATACATTGCGAAAGCAAAAATAAGCACTAAAAAGCACCCGAAACGCACTTTAAGTGCAGAATTTATAAAAATTCAGCAATAATTCAGCATTTAAGCATATAAATATTATGCAGAAATTTCGTTTTATTATCCAGAATATTTCCCTAAGTGTTGGGAATTGAAAGAGTACAAGGAAGGTACTTAAACGACACTTATTAGACACTAAAAGGTGTAATTTAGCACTTTAACGAATCGGTATGTAACCGAACAACCGGACTTTACCCGGAACATGAAAATATTAGTATTTTCACTAATTATATTTTTCTGAGCCAGTTAGGGTCCCTGATTACCCTAACACCCGTAGTAACGCACCACACACAAGTAACTAAGTTAATTACTTAACTTAACTAAATACTCCCTAACCCCCTAGTTGATTTCGAACCAAGGGACCCCCCCCCCCCTAACCAAAACCGTCCCCTAGGGGACATACTTGTACCTTGCAAGATTGGTTAAATCTTGGATGTTAAATATCAAGGGGACATTATGCCCATTGGTTAAAACCCTTGCCTTTTGCCTATAAGTTCTAGAGATTACTTAACATGATCATTATCACAACACTCACCAACAACACCAAACCCCTCTCTTTCTCTCTAAGAGGCTACGGCCAAACATCCTTTGAACACACAACCATTGTCAAGCTTTGATCTTGCCATTTCAAGTCTATACAAGTGTTAAGGGTCGCGTATTAGGAAGCTTGGTGCCAACGGAACGCGAAGGACCTCTCTACTTTGCTTTTATCCACGCCATTTTCGTATAGATTCTTCCCTAGCCTTGAGCTAGAGGTATAACACTTAAGACTTGTTTTTAAGCTTATCTAAGGTGGTTAAAAGGAATATTGTCGGTTAAATATCGTTAACTTACATTTTGAAGCTTTAAAGTCTAGTAAAAATACTAAAATGGTGGTTAATAACACATGTGTTGTGTAAAAGTTGTAGTATTTGGACTATGAGATTTTTGAGACCCGATCTATGATGTGGTAGCTCGGATCATCGTTTAACCCGACTTTGTAAGATCATGGATCTTCACATAAGCTCGTTTTTGGTTACTACAAGGGTTAAAAGGCGAAACTCTACCACACTAGAGACATGAACTTGTGTAAAATATTTTACTTGTGTAAAAGTAATTTAACCTGTACATTGGTGTTTAAAACTAGCGGATCTACGTATCTGCAAGTGGTATTTTTGAAGAACCACACTTTAAAGAAATCACATGTTCTAAACCGGGTCTTACACAAACAAAAGTGGTTTTTGTGAACAAACAAGTGTATGGATACTTGTGTAACAAGGGTTTTAACAAAGAAATAATTTTCGTAAAAACCGACTAGAAGTTGTAAAACTTCATACTCTTTAAAAATAAAGTTTTTAAGAAATTAAACTTATTTTTAAAGATAACAAGACTTACTAAATGTGCTAGTAAGTTACTACACAATCTTGGTAAATATCCAAGTTCATGAAGTGGGGAAAAGTAGTGATTATTGTTGATAATTGTTGTGCTGATTATTGATGATTGATTTAAAAGAAAATAAACACACGTTTTGAAAACGTGGGAAACCTCCATTTTTAGGGGAAACTCTGTCAAAATTTTTATAAATTTTAACACTTAGAAAAATATAAGTTTTTTTTTTTTTGAGAAACTTATTCCCTAAAAATGTGTTTAAGAGTATTACTAAGGTTTCCCTGATTTTTGATGATAAGAAATGAGAATTTCTTCAAGAGTAAAAATGGATAATAAGTATATATTTTTGAGAGAAAAATATATATTATTTGATCACCAACTTTTGTGCTAAGTGTATATAGTATGTGTTATACGTACTAGTGTATTAAGACTTAAAAATACACTAAATACTCATGAGGAGTATAAATATAAAAATACACATACAACATACAAGATACATAATTCGGGTGCAAAGTGCAAAACACAAAAGACTTATATTTATTTTTGGAGAAAATAATATAAGTAAGATACGTAGTTAAAAATATAAGAATATTTTTAACACAAGAAAATATACAAGAGAGTGACTGAACTTGTGCGACGCAAGTCTAGTGACTAACGTTAAGAAAACGCGTATAGGTTACGACGTTAATTAAGCAAATCCGGTGGAGTTTACGACGCTAGGAACGCAAAGTTGTGAGTTCATGCTCCCCCTTTTCTCTTTAACTGTTTTCAGTTTTTATAACTTCGGGGGTGAAATACATGTACAAAAGTACAATATTTATAAATGGTATGATATAAATACAAGAAGTACACTTGGTGAGAACGAGAACCAAGTGTGACGAAATATATGAATATGAGAAGCGCATTTGGTGAGACTAGAACCAAGTATAAGGCGCTATGAGAAATGATAACAAGAAACGCGCTTGGTGAGAACGAGAACCAAGTAGGAGGCGTTATGAGAAATAGTGTCACGAATAGGGTACAGAAGCACCATTAATCAACAATATACCTAGACCGCAGAACAAAAGGTTAGATCTAACAGGTGCCTGGCAGCCTCACACTCGGTCGGGGCGAGAATCGAGGGGTGCTTTTGTGTCTCAGAATATACCAATTAAATGCCTTAGGTTTGGTGGCTTCCTATGACGTGTCACATGTTAATGGCTTTGCAACCCATTAACGATCTGATAATTACAGAAATACTGTATTTACATAAAATTCATACCATACAAGAATTGATAAATAACTTGAAGTACGTGGGGGTACTCAAGAGAATTGATATATAACTTGAAGTACGTGGGGTACTCAAGAAGATTGAGTTATACTTGAAGTACGTGGGGTACTCAAGAAGAAATTGAATTATACAGATGTACGTGATGTACACATGAAACTGGATTTATATATGAAAACTTGATTTACTTACAAACTATGTTTTCATACAAAGTATACAAACATGAAATACAAAACTGCATGAATTCACACCAACTTTATGTTGACGTTTTTCCAAAAACTCACATGTATTTCAGGTAACTAGGATGGATGTGCGCGTGGTCTTGCTTATGCTCGTGGATGTCGCTTGTGTTTACCTTTGAATAAAGTTGTAAACTTTTAAGACAATGTCTTATGCGACTTAGCGATGTAAACGCTAACGTATGTTTTCAAATTATGGTATTTGAATGTTATTTTACGAGCATGTAGCATGTCTACTCTTCGTATGCAATGAGAACCTTTCATGATCACACCTCGTGCTTCCGCCGTAGAAAGGGATGTGACATCTTGGACTTGGGAGTTGACTCATAGTCTCACACAAACTTTTAGATTTTGTGCTTCAATATCTTTTTGTTTAGGATGTTAGGGTGAACGGGGCACATGCATCAAAGAGAGCGGTGAACCCCTTCATCGCGCGGGGAACACCGCCGCGGCCACTCTTTGTCGCACGGGGTGATTGAAATATGAGAAGAAGTCACCGATGAAGAATGAGGAGAGAGAGGGAGTGTGTATGTGTGTAACACCACGAAAACGGGTTTGGTAATCAAACCACGTTTATACTAAAAGACGGGTAATTTACCTTTAGTGGTAAAAGGTAACCCGGTGAATATTAGGATTCTTAAATAAACAAGAATTTACTAACTAGGAATTTTAACCTAGTTAGCTAATAGTCTAGAAATAACTTATAATAAGGTTAAAAACAGCCAAACTATAAGTTATACAAAAGAGGAGGGGTTAATCTTGTAAAAGTGAAACTAGAATTAATTAAAACAAAAACCAAACACACCATTTGGTGTCTGGTTCGATCAGAAGCAGGGAAGGGCGACCCCCATCCTCCAAAAACCCTAACATTCACAAAAGCCACAAATTGAAGGCTTAAATCATGTCCAAATCGATTTTCAAGCATAAATTAATGATCACCTAGTTGAAGGGATCATAAGGTATGTAAAATCTTGAAGTTTTGATTCATCTCAAGTTCTAGGTTAATTATGAAAAATCAAAATTTAGCTTGATTGTGTCATGCATGAATGTAATTAGAAGAGATATGGTGTCTAGGGATGAACCCTAGGTGAAATCTTGTTAAAAGATTTCATGATAATTATAGAGTTTATAACCACCATTGTAGGTGATTAATAAACTTGAAGAAAACTTGATAAGCCTTAGAATTGTGATCTTGTTCTAACACAAATCTGAAATTTAGAATAAATTTCAGAAATATTGATGTTAAGATATAAGTAGGATTGACTAAGTAAAGTTAGTTTAGATGATAATTACAAGTCATGAACTTGGTTTTGTTTATATAAAAAATCTGACCCGCTAGGTGTTTGATAGAACGCCTAAGTGAGGGTTAAAATGTTAAAAGTTGGGTAAAAACGCAGATTTGGTTATTGTAGCAAATTATGCGTTAAAGCTTGTGAAAGAGTTCTAAACTTATTGTGAATTAAACTCTTTAGGCAAGGAATCCGGAACGTCAAGCGGACAAGTCGGAGGTGATACACGCTTGAAAGGTGTGCTTTAAAGGTACGTAACTACGGTTTCGTTACAATATGCTTGATTTCGTATTTTCGTTAGTAGACTTTAAATTAGCATAAAACATGAAATTGGCATTTAGTGGAAGTGACGAAGATCACTAGGTAAATAAACGGGTCAAAAGGTGAAATTATCACCCTTTGACAATATCAACTAATGGTTTGTCGAGTTACATGTTTATAGGAATAAATATCAAATGGATACGCACATCGCTATTGCTTAGCGGCTACTAAGTCAAGGTATTGAAACGAGTCAATATATTGATCTGAGCCAGGTATGTATAATGCTTCAATTCATCATGTAGAACTTGAGGTTTTCTAAGAGTTAAACAAGGTCAAATTGGATATTTGGTTATCTTAAAGATAAACCGAATAATTCAAGTTATAATTGTAGTGTTTTAGAAACATAATGGCTTCTAAATAAGGTTATAGTTAAAAGATCGATTTTTGGGTCAAACAAGTATCTGAAAGTCCTTTGTCGTAAAAGAAGGACCAAAATTGACCAAAATACCCTTGTAGGTTAAATTGAACAAACAACCCTTAAAGGTTGTTTGGAAACAAGTTTCATGATTAAATAAATACTTAGAATAAGTGTAGAAGTTGAAAGATGTAATACGTTAGTCAAATAGCTCTATTTGAGTCTTGCCGTAAAATAACAATCCGAAGGGTAAAACTCGGAACATATAGATATACACATTGAAATCCAACACGCAAAGAGTTGTAGTTGAAGATTACTTGATAAGAAATGTAGGAATAGGATGCTAGAACTGAATGAAAGCGATTTCAAGCTTTAAAGTGCTTAAATACCCTTAACGGGTCAAAATAAGCATACGAGCGAAAACGGGTTTAAATTGTGTAATAAACCTGTGATTAGGACCTAATATAGTAGGTAACATTAATTTGAAGAAGTGTATGAGATATAGGAATCAAATAAATACGTTTGTTTGATAAAATGCATAAACGGGTTAAAATTCGGTAAAAAGGTAACGAGTCGAAGGCTTAGAAGTCTCAAAATTTCTTATGTTGGATGTAGGATTTTAACTCCATAAGATGGAGGATTAAATTACGACGCGTAGGAAAAAGAATCGGGTAAAATAGATCAATAACGAAGAAGTTATGGCCGTTTCCGCGAAATCAGGTCGTGCTGAGTATGTACAGCATCAGCTGAAGGCAACAGGCTGTGAAAAACAGGGCTAGGCGTGACGCCTAGGCCCTTGGCGTCACGCGAAGCCCCCTAACTCCGAAAATTTTTAAAATTTTGTCATTTTAACCCCTGTACTTGTTTGAACTTAATATTTGACTATCAAAACTAACTTTTAAGTTGGTTTTGATCATAGGTGAATGCCAAGAGTGCACGGATGAAGATCAAGCGACGAGCAAGAACCGAACACGGTCACGAAATAAGCTTCCGCACTATGTATCGTTATTATGTTAAACGACGAACGTACACATGATATGTTGTATACTTTTAAATTGTAAAAAGTTTTAATAAACCCGTAATTTCCAATGCATATGTAATCTTAATTACATGATTGTTTTTCGTAAATGATACGTTAAACCTTAATTTATAAGAACGGGTGTTACAAGTTGGTATCAGAGCCTTGGTTTAAGAGATTCAAGTATGGTGGGAAAACTATGCTTGGACTTAAACCTTATGCTCTTAATAAAGATTGGTGTTCGGTTCGATGCTTGATTGTAAATCCGGTAAGTACATGTATATCAAAGGTTTAATATGATTAAAAGTGTTGAGAACAATACATATGGTTATCGTGTAATACACGTTACACCAATAAAAACGATATAGAATAGATATATTCAACGAAATTACACGCGTTGATGCGTATAGTAGAAAAGCCTTGTATTATAATACGGGCATCCTCTAATGTTGAAATTACTAACTGTTGTATATGTTTTAGTTGAAGGACACTCACATATGAGGATAGCGTGAGTTGAACAAATCACGGATATGATAGAGGAACGGTCCGAAGTATGACAAGAGGAGCATGCTCACCAAGGACTAAATCGCGTAACGACCGCGAACAAGGTTAATGGCAAGGAACGCCCGTCGGGGCAAACATTACCAGGTGCACGCTTTTGAATGTAAACGCACAAATAGCAATATGCAACAAACATGTAGAGAATGATTGTTGCATATGTAAATTAGAAACTTGGAAAACCGAATAGAAATTGTATTCGGGATATTGTTTCCAAGAGAAACAAATAGAGGCATTACTTACATAGGGCGTGATGTGAAAACTATAAAAAGGTCATGCGTGTCATGTGTTAATCGCTTACTCTGGCCAAGTAAGTAGTGGCATGTGATACCATGAACTTCTTATAGCGGACACATTTACATCCGATGTAGTAAGGGCGGGGTGAATGGGACAAAATTAAAAAGTACCCAAATGAAACAAATGAACAAAATAGTTGATAATAATGTAAACGCACAGCCGAGTGACGGAAGCGTATTACATTAGGATAATGAGCCCGAGAGAAGGGACAAGGATTAATGTAAATGATGATATAAAAATGAATGATCAAAAGAAAATTCACGAAAATAAGTCATCTTGGACGAAATGGCCATGGTGAACAAAATGGGCAAGTAAAACCAAAGTATAGATGATCCGATGGGTCATAAAAACAAAGGTGTTGCCCACAAGAAAAAGATAATCAAGGTTGTTAACTTTAGTCGTAGTAAAGTAAGGATAACGATGATAATCGTCACTCATAATTAATAAGGCCGCCAATGGAGGTCACGTAAAGAATAAAAGACATGGTCGAATAAAAGCGACGGATTTCGTTAAGATGACCAAGTAAATCGAAATGAAGTCTTAATGCATACCGGAAAAGGGTGCAATGATAACGATTTCGGTTAAACACCCGGTTGATGGGTAAGAATTAAACACATGCGTGAACCGAGAAACGGGAACTCGGATGGAAAGTTAAAGGACTCGGGTTTTGAGTCATAACTAAAAGACGACAAAATAATGTAAATAGAAATTTTGAATAAACTATGTTCGGCTATTTCAAAGCTGAACGGGTCAAACAAAGACTGAAGTTTGGCGTTCATAAGTGATGAATGTTCACACGAACAAGTCAAACAAATTTAATAAAGGATGACACTTGCTAAAGTAAGTAAGTGTGAATCGGATAAATAAAAGTGCGAAATATTAATAAACCTATGTAAAGGAGTTATAGGCGTTAAAAACATTGAAATAAAAGAACCCGGGTAATGGGACGTAAAGAAGTACAGGTAAGAACCGGGTAACGGTAAGTGTATGGAAAAACCGACGTGTAATTGACGTGGGAAGTTGAGAAGTCGGAAAGATGATTCGAAAGAAAACAATGTAGCCTTAGACTACGGTCACGGTCAAATGAAATCCAAAAAGTAAAGGTGAATAATTATAAACATAAAAAGGGGTGTCTTAACGCCATATGCGTATATAAACGTATACACATTTGAATAAAGACTAGAATAAAAGATGATCTACGGGATCATCATAACCTACGGGATATTAATTAGTGTAAAGGTCAACGGGGCCAAAATGACCCACGGGACGATTGAAGCAAAGGGATCATAAAGGCCTCGCCTTAAAAAGGTGAAAAATCTAAAGAAATAAGTCTACGAGGCTAAGTGAAAGAACCTACGGGTCAATAACGTGAAGCGAGGAAAATGGTTAAACTCCCCGCGTAAAATAATAACGGAAGGTAAAGGTAGTATAAAAGTGAGGGATTTCACTAAAACATCTAAACGGACAAAAATATTACCGAAAGGACAACGGAAAGGAATAAATTTTCAGACGTAAAAGTCCTAGAAATGAGTAAAAGATGTAAGACAAGGAGAAAAAGGAAACGTTAAACTAAAATTTAGTTTTAGTAAGAAACAATGTTTTAACAAATATGGATATTACGAGGGAGATTAGAAAATGGTTAATATCAAAGAGTATGGGTCTTAACATCGATAGGTGCGAGACAATACATTCGAAAAGAAGAAGTATGATAAAGAAATGTTGATATAAATTAAACATAACGTGACACGATCACGGTCAAGAAATACAATGTGAAGTGGAATCACTTTATAACCAAGCGAGCGGTAAAGAGTAACTGGACTAATAAGTCTAGTTAGTGGGACCGGTTAAGGTCATTTAAATAAATTTGGTTGCTTATAATCGGTGGATTCGGTATAACTGAACCGAATAAATGAATTTGAAAACAAAATAAATTGTTGCTAAAAGTGGAAGATTTCACTAAAGACCTTTAAACGGATTCATAAAGAGTTCAATAATATATAAAAGCGATAGATATCGCTAAATTAACCAAACTAGTAAAAATAACGAAATTACGTTATTACAAGTTGCATTATGTCGTATGAGGACGTAGATGTTTTGTAACCAAAAAGATATTTCCATATATTTTTCTGGTAATACTAGCAATTGGGTAAAGTATGAGTAATGCTTAAAAGATTACTCAGGTCAAATTCATTGAGTTTAAAACTCCATGAACTATGTAAGAAAGGTTTCGAGGACGAAACCTCTTTAAGGGGGGTAGACTTGTAACACCCCGAAAACGGGTTTGGTAATCAAACCACGTTTATACTAAAAGACGGGTAATTTACCTTTAGTGGTAAAAGGTAACCCGGTGAATATTAGGATTCTTAAATAAACAAGAATTTACTAACTAGGAATTTTAACCTAGTTAGCTAATAGTCTAGAAATAACTTATAATAAGGTTAAAAACAGCCAAACTATAAGTTATACAAAAGAGGAGGGGTTAATCTTGTAAAAAGTGAAACTATAATTTGTTTTGGTCAAAAATTACCGAAGCAATTTAGTGATCAAATTAGTTAAGTGAGGTAGTGTGCCAAAAAGTGTGTTGAAAATATGCTGGTTAAGTTGTTTGGAAAAACAGTATTCAGGATACGGCTCAGGATATTGAGCTGTATCTATGATCAAACAATGAGCAAAAAGTAAAGAGGGTGACACGAGATATACGAGGAAAGCCCTTGATCAATTTAGATCGCCGGCATAAAACCTCGGGAGCTGACAATCGCAGCTGCCTTGTTCTTCTTATTGCTTTAAACTTCAGGATACAGTGCAGGATATTGACCAGATCGCTAAGTGTTACAATGCTTTTGTGCGAGAGTGAAAATTGCTAGAGAACAAGTGTAAGAGTGTAGTGAGTGTTGATGTGATGTCCTATTCGATCTGATATACCCACCTATTTATAGTAACAAGTTACAAACAAAAATTCCTATAAATATGGGATGCTCCGAATATTCCATTGTAAACGTTGTAGACCGAGTAATGCGGCTTCAACGTCTTTATTTGAACGACTTGGACCGAGTCTTCCGCGGATTGAGTCCTTGTGAACGTTGCTAGCTTCTAACCCGCGTACCTGCACATAACCCGTTAGTGATCCTGAGGATACCATTCAGGATGTTACCAATATCCTGAATCAGCATCCCGGATGTGAACAAACATCATATAACCAAGATATAACTGACAGGTGGTCCGTAGGACAACCCTTAAAAGGTCTAAATATATGCACATTCCATGTTTTATTCGGTTAATTGCTTGAACTTGGTAACCACTCTATGTTTGATGATGCAGGTGTTAAAGTACTTAAGATGAGGGATTTAGAAAGATTAGAAGGATGGCGGAAGTTGGCGAAATCGAGAAGTGAGGAAATGGCAAATTGATGAAGAAACAAGGAGAAGAAAGCCACTCAGCACCGTAACCTACGGCTCCCAGCCGTAGGTTACGGCTCCCACCATTTGCCAAAAGGACCAGCCGTAAGACAGGAGCTCCTGGCCGTAAGACTTGATTGATCGCCGTAACCTACGGCAGGCAGCCGTAGGTTACGGCTCCGTACTGATTTGTTGACCCAGTGACAGCCGTAACCTACGGCTAGGAGCCGTAGGTCACGCCTCCGACTGATCTCAAAATGTAACCTACTCATTTATTAGCCATTTGAAGAGGATTTATGGAGACTTATCATTGTCATTCGGTTACACCTGCTTGGGACTCGAAATTGGAGCAACTTTTGGGGGGAAGAACATCATCTTTGTCATTATCTTATCATCTATCTTTCATCTAGTTTTGGGGTGAACTTGTTGAACAACATTACCTTCTATTTTTGCATTATGATGTCACTTCAAGCCATGTGTGGCTAAATCATACGTGGCTTCCTCCAGACAGATGGTTCAGTTAGGTTTTATTTCTTTCCAGTTTTATTTATGTTTGAAATTACTTTTGGATTGACAAACCTTTATAAGTAATTTGATGTGTTGATTTTGTTTGAACTATTTGCTTGTGTTTTTGAGTCCTTACTTTACAATTTGTTCAGTTGATGACAAAACCTTGTAGCGGATTGGGTGACATAGAGTAGGTTGATTCACGCTAGTGAATAGGGTTAATTGACTTATAAGAGATCTGATGACAAAGACCCATTTTCAGTAACCAATCAAACTAATCAACTTTCTCACACTATGTCTATGTAGTGTCAATTATTGAATTAAACTGAGATTTTGTAAACCTAGAACTTGAAGTTTGGAGGAGGTTACCTTTACCACTATTGTTTTCTAAATCACATTAGTTTAGACTTTATTTTCTAAAAAACAACCAAACCAATCAATTAATTATTTTATTTAGTTAACTAGTTTAAGAACCCGCGAGGTTCGCAGGTGGACTAAAACACAAATGAATAAGTTTAATTTATTGAACTAATCGTTTGAATTAAATAACCGTTCAAGTAATAATAAATTAGTAAACTACAATGAGACAAATAATTTAATATCTCGAGATACATGATGATGCAAATTTGTGTAATATTGTGTTTATGGAAGATAATGGATAGCGAATTTCAATTCAACGTACTGTTTATTTATGTAGAATTTTAGGTTAATATTTAAGTGTGTGTATGAGTATACATGTTTTGTATTACGTTAACAAAATTCATTAAAAAACAACAAAAAATAAACATTAAATGACTTCAAAAAAATGTTATGGATCATTTTAGAGAACAGTTACAATGAAATTAAATATTACATTATAAAGTAAGTGGATTGCAATTATAAGCACAAATTTGGGTCATGTGTTCATTCTTCCTCTAATTTGGGTCCCTACTTAATTCTTCACCTTCTCAATTCTTCTTCTACAAAACAACAGATATCATCAAAAGTATGCATATTGTAATAAAATCTTTAAGATGTTAACAAATAACAAACTTGACACTAAAAGATGATTACGTTACCTCTAGAATTGTATTCTTGAATTCACTACACACCGCAATGCCATTATATATAGAAATAGAACCACCATTTCGAAACTCGAATCCAGCCATTGCAAGGAGCATAATCGATCTCTGGCTTCTTTGTGATAGCAAAGATTTTAAGAAAAGAATGACAGTTAAACTATTAGCACAAAATTATTATAAGAAAACAATTAGCATTAATAAAAGACCTATTGACATAAAACATGAACTACTGAAACGTAATAAGATAGAAATTTCCTTTTTACAAAAGTTATTCAAGATATTGGAAACATTTTTTTTTTTTGTAAAAATAGTGGTACCTCATGTAGCAGCCACCACTTCTTTCTTTTGTAAGACCAAAGCAAACAAACATAGCTTGCAAATAGGCTTTAAACTAAAAAAACAATGTACTTTGAAAAATAAAAACATGGAAATCGAATAATGACTTCTACACCATTAAATTATGAAAAAATAGCTACTTACCTTTGCATGACCTATATGCATATACCCATTAGGTTCTGGTGTAACATTGTCAAAACTTTTCCACCTTTTTTCTTCAGATGTTGTTCCAATATTTCTTTTATATTGCAAGCTCTAAGCACAGGTCCATCATGTAAACTTGTAAGATGGGAAACGTATGTGTGTCAAAATTATATCTTGCATTTTTACTACACGAAAACAATATTGACGATAAATATTAACACAGAAACCTAATTTTGCTGACATATAAAAATGGAGGAAAACATATGACACAAATTTACTAAGAAAAATAGTTGATTAATAAGATGAATTGACGCAATAATGAGAACTTAACATGATTCACCAGACAATTACATTCAGATTGCTTAGCATCTTTTACAGTTGAAGGATTAAAATAGAGCTGCAAAAATGTTGTTATGTTAGATAACATGCTCCAAGTATATGAGGTGATTGTCAGCAAAACACACAACCAGCAATCAGCAATGTGATTTCACTTGATCAGTTAAGTTTCAAGTATAATTTGTGCTCCACGTTTAAGTTACAAAAAGTGTAAATATGTCAACATTAAGTTTATCAAAACATTTGGTTTACTTGAATTTACTATTCCAGGATAGTCATGCAATTAGAAGCTCAAATATCAACTACGCAGAGTAATTTTACAGGTTCCTCACAGTGCTAAAAGAAGTGAATATATATATTAGATAGAACTTAAAGATTTTGAGTTGATCATGGTTTTTATCATATTTCAAAATCAAATCCGATTCAAACTAAAAAACCTAAATTAATCATGTAATAAGTTACGGTGGTTACCTTCATGAAACAGTCTGGTGTTGAGAAAGCCTAATCATTTCTTTGATGCGACAATCTGGTGAAACAGTTGTGATGTGCCGGCAGTGGTGAAGATAGGAGACGCCAACACAGTGATGAAGAACGCCTAGCCAGTGAAGCGCGAAAAGTTGTTCGTAAACATTTCAAGACCTTCTCTATATCCATCTCTGCTTGCATAGATACAATAAGTATATTATTAAAATCGATAACTATAGATATGTAGAAAAATAAGAAACTTCTGTCATTTGATACTCGATATCGATATATAGTTATGCATCCTTATTCAATGGTACCTTAATAATATTTCACACACATTTATGAGCCTCTAAAGCTACTGTGTAATATGTACACAAATTATGTAATTCAATAGAACTTATCAACATCAACATAATTTATCATCATTCTATCTTTACTGTACAAACAAAGTGGAGGATTGCATGAGAATTAAAGTAACAGACAATTAGTTACAATTGGTGTGCAACAAAAACAAACCACTATTAGATGCTGGTTTGAATTTTAGGACCCATTTGCATGTATGGATACTTATAACAGAGAGATGGCAAGTATACAGATCAAATATATTGCTCTATGATTTGATAATAATAACCACATGTTACATCGTACTTGAAGAATATGACGATATAAAAAATGGAAAACAAAAAATACGATGCTAGAATCATGAAACTATAACTTGTTACCATCTACGATTACAACAAAAGGAGAAGATACGATAATGTGTCACTATTTATTGCTTCAACAAAGAGTTCATCAAAATTGGTTAATTAGCCCAAACAACTTCAACAAACAGTTCAATTCAAGCATAGCATGTAAGTGAAACATGAAATTCACGAACCTGATTTCTTCAAACGATAGCAAAGCTTCTTTCAATAACCAACACCCTGTACATACACTTCACAAATTCAGTTCATAAACGACAGAATATCAAAATCTCTCTATAAACTATAATAAATCCACTTACCAGAAAATACAACCATATCAACGATGGAGAGTGAAAGGGATATTGTATGCCTTTATAGACTTCACCCTAGTCTCAATGTGTAGAAGAGGATGCCAAATTCAAAGAGCAACCTGTCTAGATGATTATGTGAGCAGAAGAGTACCAGTGGTGGCTTCTGTATTAGCAGCAACTCCCAAGTCCCAAGTCCCAACTTGATCCAGACCACTCACAGATCTCTATTGAGTATTCCTAAAAATAATATGATATGTGAGGTGTTCTCATAAAGCCTAAACGACCAATTCCTCCCGTTCTTTTTTTATAATTTCAACCCAACTGGACCCGTCATATATCTCTATATCTCTATGGTTATGTTATTAACCTTGTTTCAGATTTTATAAAATTCATTTCTAATTTAACTATGCTTTTATTCACCAGAATACCCAGATCTTCTTGGAATCTAGAGTAAAATAAATTAACATGCTTACACCAAAATACCACTTGTAGTATCCAAGCTATTATCAATAAAACCGGCTAGACTTGTGCAAAGCTCATGAAGTTTGTCTGCAACTTCTACCTTTGTGACACGCACGTCTTTGTTTATTTCCTCCTCCAGCCAAGACAAAAATTCAGCAAGAGCAGCTGCATCCCTAATACAAAAAAAAAAATTTAAAAATTATAGCATTTTGACTTACTTAGTTACTTATATCATGGAAACAATGTGCTTAAAAAAATTAGTAAATAACTAAATACTTGATACACACTTTTTGCTCTAGATCTGTTAAATGTGCTTGTGTTTTCCTTCTTGAGCGCTTCGCAGATTCTTGAATTGAAACCATCATGAAATCATAGTCAATCATATTGAAGTAGCTTTTACTAACCTTTCATTTAATTTAAGAATCTCTTGACAAAAATCTTACCTATTAATCCTTTTAATAAGAAAACCACAGTACCCGTCGATTAGACCTTAAATTTGACACAAATTAGCATACATTCTACCCCGCGCTTGAATCCGTCAATTGTTTGCTGTAGAAATCTATGAATAAGAGTTCAATGAACAACAAACACGAAGTTAGAAATCAGATACTATATGTGATTTAAAACAAACTGAACCGACCCTATAGCTCAACTTCATATGAACTCATAAAGAAATAAAATACAATCCAGGTTTGAAAGATAAGACAAATAAATTATTGTAATCTATAACATCATATAAAGAAATCTCATCTCAAACTAAACAAACAATGGATTTATTATTATCCCCAAATACGGCAAAGTTCGTAAAGAACAATTTAGTGAAAACCAAACAGGAATTTCAAAATTATATATTATCCTATAATTCAAATAAGAAATCGATAATACAATATTCCTTAACGCCTCAAAATACATGTTTCAACTTCAACATTAAGAAAAAAAAATCAAACCTGCACTTCACTTTCGGATGAAATTAATACAATTAGGGTGTATAATATACAAAATCAAATCAAACAACACAGATGTTTTCAAAAAAACAACAAAACTGGGTTTATAATCTACACAATAAACAATTGATTTTTATTACCGAACTTAAAATCCCCAAATTATAATTAACGATTTAAACAAACAACCTCATATCGGAGATTTTTATTAACAAACAAACATCAAACATTGGGTTATTAGGTTAACAGATCTGATCGAAAACCCTAAACGCTACAAATCGATTCAAGATCCACAATAAATCTATATATACAATCTACAATAATCTACAATCTAAAATACAATGGATTGTTAAAAGAAAATTACCTCTTCAAAAGTCATTCCAGAAACCAAAAGCATCCAGAGATCGTCCATGTTTATGCGACAGGGGATTGAAGAAGAAGATCTAGCGATGAGGATGAATTCAAAGAAGATGTAGAGATTGAGCGGCGTGAAGGAGAAGAATGAGACATTTAGGTTTTGAGAACAATTATATATGACCCAAAATCCGACCCGAAGAATTATGGATCCCGCGTCCCATCACGTATTGCCGCTCAAATGAAAAAAAAAGAAACCATCAGATGCCACGTGGCAATTAGTGGATTAAAATTATGCCAAGTGGCACCAAAATGTATTGTTTTAATATAGATAATAGATTTAGATAGAAAACCAATTCTGACCACATACTTCTCGTGGACCGACACCCTACTTACCCTAACTAGTTAAGGTATTTAGGAACTTTTTATAAATATTTTTTGACCGATCAAACGACATCGATCAAACTGGCGCCGTTGCCGGGGAGTTAGTGCGCTTAGTTTTGGTTTTTAGTTTAGTTTCTTTCAAAATTAAAAAAAAAACCTAAAATATATATATATATATTCTTTTTTTTTCTTGTTCAGTATTACACGAGGTTGTGTTACTTGTGCAGGCTATCATGGACGTGAATTATGATGATGGCCAGTATTATTATGAGCCGTGTTCGTGTTGTGGTGAATTTGGTCACTGGGCTCAAGATTGCCAAAATAAGTACAAGATGAATCAAAACATCCAGTGCAATAATCAACGAGGGGGTTATTCAAACGACTGCCAGAATCAAATCGGTCGACAAGTGGATCAGTCTGAATTGAATGACATCCGGGTAGCTATCAAGGAGCTAACAAGCATAGTCAAAGAGGTCATGTATCGACAAGAGATCCTAGAGGTTAGGCATCAATTGTTGTTGGAACAAACTGAACAGATAGTTACACATGTACGTGGGGTAATTGTAGTAATCGCAGATTCAGGTACGTCATCTAATCATAATCAAGTCGACCCAACACATCAGTTTTCCAGTTCCCAAAACACAGACAGTGCACACATTAATACGGTAAGTTTTCAACCATCATCTGAGCTTTATGTGAATGAACAGATTCCATCACCAAGGGTTGAGAAAGTGGTGGAGCGTAGTGAGTATGGCATTGATCAGGATTTGATTTCACAAACTAAATTAGAAACTAAAAATGTGGAAAAATCCTTTAACGTTCCATTTCCTTCGGCGTTAATAGCCCCGGTGTCAACTAAACCAAATGTGGATCCAACACATGATGAAAAATGGGAAAAATTCGAAAAGCGAAATATTAATTTACCCTTTTTGAAAATAATTAAAGAAAATCCCGATAATGTTGAGTGTTTAAAAGAATTAAGTTCCAGAAAACGACGTCACAAAATTCCAAAAGAATTAGATTTAACTAATAATGTGAATGCCGTTTTGTTGAGTACTCTTCCCACGAAACTCCAAGATCCGGGAGCGCCTCTTATTTCTATACAAGTGGGTAATTTTAAAGTAGACCGGGCTTTATTGGATCTTGGAGCGAGTGTTAGTATTTTACCGGGGAGTTTATTTGATCAGTATGATTTTGGTTCATTAGAAAAAGCTGACACAACTGTGGTTTTAGCTGATCAAACTCCTACGAGTCCTAGGGGGATTGTGCGAGATGTGATAATTAAAGTTGGTGATTTTTATTATCCGGTAGATTTTCTTGTTCTTGATTGTGTTAAAAATTATCAACCAACAGTTATTTTGGGAAGACCGTTCTTAGCCACCGCTCATGCTAATATTAATTGTGTTGAAGGAACGGTCAAGTTTAGGTTTGGGTCTCAAAAGATGACAATTAAAATATTTTCCAGTTTGACTAAACCTAAAGCTAATGACAAAAGTGGACCTTCTGAAGAGAAGAGTCAGAAAAAGTGTTTTATGGTTAACGGGTTAGACGAAAATAAAAGGAAGAGACAGAGAAAAAGAACAAAGAAGAGGAAAAGGAAAGGATCATACCCGTCGAATGAGGAGGAGGCATACATGTTATTCCTTGACAAATATTGGGGAATGGGTGCTGATGATAGTGATGATACGATGAAGAAGGCGTGCAAGCATCCCACTCAACCACCATGAGTGCCAGGTTAGGTCTGGCTGAAGACGTTAAACTTAGCGCTTCTCGGGAGGCAGCCCGAGGATGTAGAGTATTGTATTTGTGTTTTGTTTTGTTTGGTTTTATTTTGGTGTTGTGTTTGTGTTTTGGCAGGTTATTACATTCAACCCTTGCGGATGCAATGATTCAAGTGTGGGGATGTTTGGCAACATCCCTGTTGAGATATCGGAGAATCTAAGAGATGTTTTTGAACCGGTCTGATTACCGCAGCTGCATCACTACCAACACTGCTGATTTACTAATCAGGTCGTGTCTTGTTCTCATCTTGCGCACCTTTGTATATATTCATGGTTAAGTTTTTGGTTGGGCGGTTGGGTGGTGTTTTGATGTGTTTGTTTGTTTGGTGGGTTGTGCTAGTGGTGGTGTGTTTTTAATTTTCATAAAAAAAATAAATAAAAAAAATACAAAAAGAAACTTGGGATTTGAGAATTTTAGCAAAGGCTAATGTTGTTGGTTAAAAGCGATCCTTCCCTCAAAACCATACATTGGGACAATGTATCCCAAGTGTGGGGATGGGGGAAATTTTTGAGAGTTTTAAAAATTTTGTAAACCCAAGCGAAAATTGTTAAAATTTGAAAACTTGATATTGTGCCATTTGACACACCGACACCCATTTTTAGTCTTTTCTTGGTGAGGATTTGAGCCACACTTGATTGTTATTGATAGTTCATTGTTTGAGTGGCGGTGTGTGTTGTGTGTTAATAGAACTTGTGTGTGAATACTTGTTAAATCCTAGAATTAGCATGCTTTTGGAAATGATAGGGGACTTTTAGGTAGCCTCGTCTAGATGTGTGAGAGTGCGGGATTGGTGGGTTGGACCTCATACTTTACATATATGAGCTTGGTATTGTGAGGGGTGGGGGTTTGGTCCTTAGAAAGCCACGTTTGAGCCTTAAACCATTCAGTTGTGACCCAAGCCTACTTCCTATATAAATTTTACCGATTGAGATGACCCGGTTTAGGAATTTAGTATGTAGTGTTGATGTTCTTGTATATATTCTTGAAGTTTATTGTTAAAAAAAACATATGAGAAAAATACAAAAAGAAGTATTTAGTTGCAATAGTAGTTGAGAAGTTGAAGATATCTTGTATATAGTTGATGTTGCTTTGTTTAGTAGGAAAATAAAATCGGGTCAAATCAATTAGCTCTTTCATATGTATTCCACTATTTTCCTACCTTTGCACCTAGCCTTGTTACAACCCGTAAGTCCCTTTGATTCTAAAGTATGCTAGATATTTGTTAGGAGGAAACTTGATTCTTATACAAGCTTATTGTCGCGCACACACACACATGCATTGAGTGGTTTAGCAGTATGCTAATAATTCTTGTTACCGAGAGATTTCTGTGAGGGGTGTGTTTTGTGGTAAGATTGAAAGTTAGTAAAAGGGCGACACATTTTAGCTTAGTTTGCATAATTGATCGCTATGGTTGTGAATAGTTTTGAATGGGTTACTTGGGACAAGCAACGGGTAAGTGTGGGGATGTGACGGGTGGTCCGTAGGACAACCCTTAAAAGGTCTAAATATATGCACATTCCATGTTTTATTCGGTTAATTGCTTGAACTTGGTAACCACTCTATGTTTGATGATGCAGGTGTTAAAGTACTTAAGATGAGGGATTTAGAAAGATTAGAAGCATGGCGGAAGTTGGCGAAATCGAGAAGTGAGGAAATGGCAAATTGATGAAGAAACAAGGAGAAGAAAGCCACTCAGCACCGTAACCTACGGCTCCCAGCCGTAGGTTACGGCTCCCACCATTTGCCAAAAGGACCAGCCGTAAGACAGGAGCTCCTGGCCGTAAGACTTGATTGATCGCCGTAACCTACGGCAGGCAGCCGTAGGTTACGGCTCCGTGCTGATTTGTTGACCCAGTGACAGCCGTAACCTACGGCTAGGAGCCGTAGGTTACGCCTCCGACTGATCTCAAAATGTAACCTACTCATTTATTAGCCATTTGAAGAGGATTTATGGAGACTTATCATTGTCATTCGGTTACACCTGCTTGGGACTCGAAATTGGAGCAACTTTTGGGGGGAAGAACATCATCTTTGTCATTATCTTATCATCTATCTTTCATCTAGTTTTGGGGTGAACTTGTTGAACAACATTACCTTCTATTTTTGCATTATGATGTCACTTCAAGCCATGTGTGGCTAAATCATACGTGGCTTCCTCCAGACAGATGGTTTAGTTAGGTTTTATTTCTTTCCAGTTTTATTCATGTTTGGAATTACTTTTGGATTGACAAACCTTTATAAGTAATTTGATGTGTTGATTTTGTTTGAACTATTTGCTTGTGTTTTTGAGTCCTTACTTTACAATTTGTTCGGTTGATGACAAAACCTTGTAGCGGATTGGGTGACATAGAGTAGGTTGATTCACGCTAGTGAATAGGGTTAATTGACTTATAAGAGATCTGGTGACAAAGACCTGATTTCAGTAACCAATCAAACTAATCAACTTTCTCACACTATGTCTATGTGGTGTCAATTATTGAATTAAACTGAGATTTTGTAAACCTAGAACTTGAAGTTTGGAGTAGGTTACCTTTACCACTATTTTTTTCTAAATCACATTAGTTTAGACTTTATTTTCTAAAAAACAACCAAACCAATCAATTAATTATTTTATTTAGTTAATTTAGATAGAAAACCAATTCTGACCACATACTTCTCGTGGACCGACACCCTACTTACCCTAACTAGTTAAGGTATTTAGGAACTTTTTATAAATATTTTTTGACCGATCAAACGACATCGATCAATAACCCAAGATATTTCTCAGGATATGGGCTCAGAATTTCACCCACAACAATTGTCCCCAAAAATGTTACCGTTTA
Source organism: Helianthus tuberosus (assembly GCA_030545235.1). Classification (NCBI taxonomy): domain Eukaryota; kingdom Viridiplantae; phylum Streptophyta; class Magnoliopsida; order Asterales; family Asteraceae; genus Helianthus; species Helianthus tuberosus. The sequence goes on along the minus strand of CM060447.1, from coordinate 71,192,750 downwards.
GTATCCTGGACTAACGGTTATATTTTTCACAGAGATCGAGGCAATTAAGAGATAAGACCCATGATGTGACCGTTTGCAACTACTCAGCCTATATTTACTCATTGCACCCTATATCTTCTCATCCCCATCTCTTTTTTAATCACTATCGATAAGGAAAAAGGTAACATTCTCTCTCTAATCTCCATCTTTATCTTCATTCTCCTTCTTTGGTAAAAAAATTCAAGCGATCAAATGCCGAGACAGACGAGATCTAGTTCCGGTGATTCAACTCCCACATTTATCCAGCATAATCTTCTCCAAGAACCGGAGAAAGAGATATGCGCTTTTGATAGTGCCCACTTGGCAGCTCTCAAATCCTCCGGTATCTTTCCGGAAGGAACGGTATTCCGGCCGTTCGACCGGGAAATCCGGTCGGATATGGTCTCCAATGAGTGGTTGTGCTTTAGTGCCTTTCCCTTCACTTTAGGGTTACAGTTCCCCTTTCCAGACTTCATCACGGAATTCTTCAACATTACCAAAATCTCCTTTAGTCAAACAATGCCAATGCTTTGGCGTGTTCTGTCCGTTCTTGACCAGATCAAGAAAAACCACATCCCTGATCTTTCTGTTCATGATCTCCCCCCTAGCTTACAAGCTTAGATGCCACGGATCATGTAGATTTTTGTTTTATTCCACTTCCGGCGACCCGCTGATACTTCGTGCCACCAGGAACGAGGATAATTGGCAATCTAAATTCTTCTTTGTAAAAAGAGACTCAATCCCTGGTGGAACGGAATATCCGGTGCAATGGTTGAAAAAGGGTAGGATTTAGGGTTTAAGGATGATCCTGCCTCTTATCCTGTTCCATATCCTGAACTGATCAACTTTATTTTTTCTGTTGTGTACACAGCTGACTTTAGGAAGATTGCTCCTCCTCTTGCCGATTCAAAGAAAAGGATTGATGCCATTAGACTCCTTCCAGAGGCTAAAAGAAGTTTCAACCCGTCTCCGCCATCTCCAAGTCCTCTTTCTAGTGCAAACATGTCTGGTAAGGATCCTGCAAAATATTCTAGACATACATGTCTTTATTTGATATACTTAGGAGAAATTTTACTCCCTGTATGCAGACTCCAACAAGGTTCCAATCTACCTAGACCTTGGCGAACTTGACAGCTACCCTACTCCAGTCATGGTCAAGAAAGAGACCCTTGCTGCTACCAGCTCCAAGCCGCTCCCAGCTCCCAAGGCTAACCCGAGGACTCGTGCTTCCACAACAAAAAAGAGGAAAGGTCCTGAAGTCAGTGCTCCAGGTCCAGAAGGGTTCCCCTACGATGAACTCAGCTTTTCTGACTCCTTAGAGCCAATGACATCCTTCCTCAACAAGGTAATATCCTGCTACATATCCTGCACATATATCCTGATAGGATATCCTGACAGGATATCCTGGTTAATATATTCTGACTCGTACCTGAATTTGATGTGCAGGGCCTCCAGCATTTGCTCCACCTGTACAATGATGCCTGTGGTACTGTTGTACTCCACGAAGCCAGGATTAAACAACTCGAAAGCACCGTTGCTGACCAAGGTGCCATCGCTGAAGCAAAGTCCCGGCACTACGAGGGCATGTTGAAGAAGGTCACCCAAGATGCTGAGCTCAAACTTGCCACCGTCCAAATGGATCACGAGCAGGCCATGGTTTCGTTTCGGGAAGGAATCAAAGCCTCTGCTATAGTCTCCCTGCTGCAAGCTCGCATCAAAATGGCCTACGAGGCCAAGGAAACTGGCCTTGTATGCCCATCCTGGCCGGTTGAATCCTGGGTGGCCAAGCTGAAGGAGCTTGGAGGCAAAGCTGTGCCACTTCCTGCTGAAGCTGGTGAATCCTCAAAGTCGGCAGAGGCGGTAGACAAGGCTGGAGACAAGAAGGATTCTGGAGCGGATGCTGGGATGGATGCTGGTGAGGATGCTGCTCAGGATGCTGAAGCTGAGAAGGTAGAGAAGGTTGGAGAAGATGCCGCTGTGTGAGGGCATTCAGGTGGGCAATGATGGATATACGTGCCAAGGCTGGAGCCCACCTTTTTAAATTTGAATATTGGTCTGTAATCCCCTAAACAATTTACTTTTTCCGCACTTTACTTTTCTGCACCTGAACAATTTACATTCCTGCATGCTTTTTGAACTACACAACAGTTGGAGGCGGATGGGTCTCGGTTTGAGATGAAACCTTCAACTGTTGGGTAAATATGTTTAAAGACTAATTGTGCTTTTGGCGGATGGATCTCGGTTTGAGATGAAACCAAAAGCACAAACTTTTGCTATGCTAATAATATAACTTTTCTTTTGGCCTTACTATTGTTGTTATTAGGGCACCAATTTTACTTATGAAAACTGTTTTGTTTGATCATTCTTAGGAATATTATGGGAACACATTCTGAGAATATCCTGACAAGTATCCCAAGAGATATCCTGGTCAGGATATCGTCATATAACTTAGAAAACTTAAGTCTTTTGAATAAAGGAGAGATCATACCAAAGACTCTTAGAGAGTCAACTCCAATCTTCCACCTTAGGAATGTCCCCAGTGCACACTTACAAACTTGGATCCAACCTTTGAATAGTATAATGTATGTCCCCTGTGTATGACACAGAAATGCAAGTGTATTCATATTTTGGCTTGAATAAATTCCAAACATCTCGAGGCAAAACCCTTGATATTCTGAAATGAATCCTTAGCATACTGGGGATAAACCCTTAATATCCTGGGGATAAACCCTGATATCCTGGGGATAAACCCTGAGTTTCATGCGCTACAGGCGAGAGTGTATAAACTCCAAATCTTAGAAAGGTGAAAACCTTTAAACCTTAGAGAGTATGAAAATACCCTTCCGTGAGAGACGGTGAGCAATCCTCATATACCTTCAGGATCCAGGATATAGCCAATAGTAACGAAATTGTCAGCCACTTTTACATGAACTGGTCCCGCTACCTTGAACTATACGTAGATAACTCGCGCTCCAGGCGAGGTGTTTAAACCCAATTCGAAAGAAAGGTGAATACCTTTAAACCTTTGAAGAGATCAGGATCCCTTAGACATGAGAGAGGGGGCCAATCCTCTAGTCTTTCGATTTATCCTGAGTGCATATCCTGGAGCTATATCCTGAAACATATGCTGCAAAACAACTGTAAACTAAGGTGGGTGTTAGCTTGGCTAACACCCCTCCGATGCTTAAGTCAGTATTGGGCTCAAGATAATACACAAATATATTTAAAAGAGATAGAATACATACCATTCTGAGATAGAAATTAAATTCTATTCTTACTTGAAATAGAGCTTTAAGTGTATTGCATTCCAGGATCTCGGTAGCATACCCCCTTCCATATTCTTGAGTCTATATGCTCCTTTCCCTGCTTCTGACTCAACTTCATATGGTCCTTCCCATTTTGGAGCTAGCTTGCCATCGACAGGATTAGTGGTATTTTGAAAAGCCTTTCTTAGCACCCAATCACCAACTCGAAATCTCCTAGTCCTTATATTCTTGTTATATGCTCTGGATATTCTTTGTTGATATGCTGCCATCCTTAGCCTTGCTGCATCCCTTTTTTCATCTATAGTATCCAAATCTTGACATAAGGCTTCAGGATTCTGTTCAGGATCCTGTAGGATAGATCTTGCAGTAGGGATCGCCATTTCCGTTGGAATCATTGCTTCTGCTCCAAATACCAGGGAAAATGGGGTTTGGCATGTTTCATTCTTTACCGTTGTCCTATCAGCCCACAAAACAAAGGGTAATTCTTCTGCCCATCTTCCTTTTTTGGCTCCAAGTCTCTTCTTTAAGTTATTGACAATTATCTTGTTTGAGGATTCTGCTTGTCCATTCGCTTGAGGATGCACCGGAGTAGACGTGATCATTTTGATTCCCCAACTCTTGCAAAAGTCAGTAGTCCTCTTGCTTATAAACTGGGACCCATTATCACAAATGATTTCAGCTGGTACCCCAAACCTGGTCAGGATATTCCTCTTTATGAAGGATACTACTTCTTGGTCTCTAACTTGGACAAATGCTTCAGCTTCAACCCACTTAGAGAAATAATCCGTCAATGCTAGCATAAAGACTTTTCCTCCCGGAGCTTTTGGTAACCTCCCTACTATATCCATCCCCCATTTCATGAATGGCCAAGGGGACGCTACAGGATATAGTGGTTCAGCTGGTTGATGTAGTATGTTACTATGCCTTTGACATGCATCACACCTTCGAGCATATTCTGCAACATCTTTCCTCATCGTTGGCCAATAATATCCTATCCTTAATACTTTGGAGAACAATGACCTGCCCCCAGTGTGGTTACCACAATCCCCTTCATGTATATCCTGAAGTACTTCTTTGCCTTCAGGACCCTCCAAGCACCTCAAATACGGTCCTGCAAGAGATTTCTTGTATAAAACATTATTTATAATAGTGAATCGTGGTACCTTGATCCTAAATGCCTTAGGATTTTCATCTCCGGGGATATGTCCTTCCTTGAGATATCTTATGATTGGAGTCATCCAGGATTTAGGATCCTTTTCAGGATACCCTGCTCCAAGATCCTGAATACCCGCTACTTCTTTATCCTGAGGATTCGTTGCAGGATACAAGATATGTAATATTGGTATTTGGGTCCCTTCTGGTATCCTGATCGATGATCCCAGATTTGCTAAGGCATCTGCTTCAGCATTATCCTCCCTTGGTACCTGTTCAAGTGTAAAACATCGAAATATCCTGCTAATTTTTTGAGAATATCGAGGTATTCGATTAATTTCTCACCCTTAACTGCATAGGATCCATTAAAATGATTAGTAATTAACAAGGAGTCAACATATACTTGCAAATTCTTGATACTCATATTCTTAGCCAACTCTAATCCTGCAATTAAAGCCTCGTATTCTGCTTCATTATTAGTAGCAGGGAACTCACACCTAATAGCCTGGGGTAATATGTCCCCCTATGGCGATTTTAGTAGTATTCCCAATCCTACTCCTCTTACATTAGATGCACCATCAGTATACAACGTCCAGGATCCTGAGGATTCTCCTAACTGTTGAACTTCTAGGTCTACCTCATCCTGAATGTCACTACTGAAATCAGCCACAAAGTCAGCTAAAGCCTGAGACTTTATAGCATTTCTAGGTTCATATACTAAATCATAAGCACTTAACTTTACTGACCACTTGGCCATCCTGCCTGACATCTCTGGTTTCCTAAGCACATTTTTGACAGGATAATTTGTTTTAATATGAATCCTATGTGTCTCAAAGTAATGTCTAAGCTTCGTTGATGCCATAACTAATGCTAGTATCAATTTTTCTAAATGAGAATACCTAGTTTCAGCATTTAACAAACTTTTACTAACATAATAAACAGGATATTGCTGACCTTCATGATCCTTTACAAGGACGGCACTTACAGCATTCCCTGATACTGCGAGGTATAGGGATAGTGGTTCACCATTCTCAGGCTTCGTCAGTAGAGGTGCAGTTGAAAGATATTGCTTCAAATCTTGCAGGGCTGCTTCATGCTTCTCACCCCATTCAAATTTCTTGTTCTTCTTCAGGATATCATAAAACTCTTTGCATTTCTCTGAGGATCTTGAAATAAATCTGTTTAATGTTGCCACTCTCCCTGTTAATCGTTGAACATCTTTCATATTTGAGGGTGATTTAATATCCAAGTTGGCTTTTATTTGCTCCGGGCTCGCCTCTATTCCCCTTTTGGTCACCATATATCCTAGAAATTTTCCTGCCCCCACTCCGAAATGACACTTAGCAGGATTTAGCTTCATGTTATATTGGTCCAGGATATCAAATGCTCCTATAATATCCTGGAGGTGATCCTGGGATTTCTTTGATTTTACCACCATATCATCAATGTATACTTCCATGGTGTCCCCCAGCTTGTCTTTAAACATCATATTTACCAATCTCTGGTATGTTGCACCTGCATTTTTCAAACCGAGAGGCATAGCTGTATAACAATAAATACCTGTTGGTGTCATGAAGGCAATATCCTCCTAGTCAGAAGGTTCCATTTGAATCTGCTGAAATCCTGAGGACGCATCCATGAAGGTCAACATTTCATGCCTGGCAGTAGCATCCACCATTGCATCAATGTGAGGAAGAGAAAATGGGTCTTTAGGACAAGTCTTGTTCAAGTATGTGTAGTCTACACAGACCCTCCATTTCCCATTTTTCTTCTGTACCACGACTACGTTTGCTAGCCATCTTGGAAATTTAACTTCTCTGATCATCCTGGACTTCAACAGTCTTTCAACTTCCTCTTGGATAATCGTATTCCGCTCAGGAGCAAATTTCCTTCTTTTTTGCTGAACAGGCTTGAATGATCTGTCAATTCCAAGCTTGTGAGTGATAATGTCTTTGGATATACCTGTCATGTCCTCATGCTTCCATGCAAATGTTGACATCCTGCATTTCAAAAAGTTAATTAACTGTTCTTCAATATCCTGGGGGATATTGGTTCCTACGAGCACCGAGATATCAGGATTATCCTGATCCAGGATAATTTTCTTCACATCCTGCTCGGAATCCTCCATGATATCCTGAGCCCGCATCTTTAATTGCTATGCTGCACTAGGTTTGGTCGAGGATTTCATCGAAGATGAGTAGCATTCTTTCGCCTCCTGTTGATCGCTATCAACCTTGACAACCCCCCAAGGGGTTGGGATCTTGATGCATTGGTGATATGTTGATGGCACAACCTTCATATCGTGAATCCATGGTCTTCCCAGTATGATGTTATAGCAGGATAGAGAATGCATCACACAGAAACGTTGTATCGAGTTGACTCCTTCAACATATACTGGTAACTTTATCTCTCCCACTGTGTTCCTAGCCTCTCCACTGAACCCAACAAGCACGGTGGATTTTGAAGTGATATCCATCGGAGATACATTCATTCTCTTCAGAGTCTCTAGTTGGATTATATTGACGGAGCTGCCATTATCAACCAATATCCTGCGTACAAAATGCTTAGCCACATATAATGTTATCACCAGAGCATCATGATGAGGATCCTGGACAGTATCCCTGTCATCAGCATCAAATGTGATCACTTTGTCAGTTGTGAGGGTAGTCATCCTGATAGGTTTGTCTCCCCTTTCGGCCTTAGCTTCTTTTGCATGTCTCTTCGCCGCCGAATACGAAGTCCCACAAATGTCGGATCCTCCCGAAATGAAGTTGATTATCTTGGCATCCGCGGGAGGTGAGGCTGCTCGCTCAGGATCCTTCTCAGTATCCTGACCATTATTCTTCTTTCTTCCTAAGAGATCTTTCAGATACCCCTTGCTCAGAAGATAGCTTATTTCTTTCCTTAGAGCAATGCAATCCTCAGTTACATGTCCGAAATCTTCATGGAAGGCACACCATTTTGACTTATCTTTCCAATCGGCTTTTTGTTGATTCTTTCGAGGCCATGTAGCCTTGTCTCCTAAACCCTGCATGGCATACATCAATTCAGGAATGTTAACAGAAAAGCAATATTCAGATAATTCAGGATATTCTTCAGGATCCTCGTCTTCGATAGCATTCACTTTCTTTTTTTCATTTCTACCATATGGCTTAGGGCGATATGGCTTAAATGAGGATTCTGACTTCCTGTTAGTTGTCTCATAGGTGTTGGATGAGTTCATCCTCTCTTGCATCTTTTTGTCATCCTCCAATCGAATATATCTTAAGGCCCTGTTTCGAGCTTCATCCAAGTTCCTGCATGGGTTCATTACAAGGTCTTGGTAAAATTGAGAATCTTTTTGCAGCCCCATCTTGAAAGCTTGCACAGCTGTTGCAACATCAAGATGCGGAATGTCTAAAGATTCCCGGCTGAACTTGTTCACATAATCCCTTAAGGATTCTTGAGGCCCATGTGTTATCCTGTAGAGGTCACTTGTTAGTTTTTCAAAGCTTCTACTACAAAAAAACTGACTATTAAATAAATTCACTAGGTGAGCAAATGATGTAATCGAATGAGGAGGAACATTTAGGAGCCATTTCAAGGCTGATCCTGTTAAGGTAGAACCAAAACCCTTGCACAAGCAAGCTTCCTTGAGCTCCGGAGGGATAGGGTTAATCTCCATTCTCTCCCTATACTGGGCAATATGCTCTTCAGGATCCGTAGTTCCATCATAAAGCTTCATGTTGGGGGTTTGAAATCTCTTTGGAATCTCAGCATCACAGATAGGATATGCAAAGCGAGATATCCTGTGGCTGTCTTGGGACACTTCCGGGATTGGCTGGACCACTCCAGGCACGCTGGATATCATGTCCTTCAACTTCTGAAGCTCCCTAGTAAATGCTGATGTTACACCTGTATCCTGCAAAGATCCACTATTGTTAGCAGTATGAGTATTATTATTATTTGACACGTTACCCGTCTGAGGATTCTGCCCATATCCTGAAGCATATCCTGAGCTCCTCATGGTTGACATCCTGACCGAGGAGGGTATTTCAGGAGTATGATTCCGAGGAAGGCTGGGCACAATATTCCCCCTATTATCCTCAATGTACACAGCCGAACTGAAGTTCAAAGTTCTGGGTTGTAGTGGAGTGACGATATCCTCAGCGGATCTGCTCGAGCCGGACTTTAGGAGTTGTATTTCCCTCAACAACATTTGGTTTGTTTCCTGTTGCTGCCTCATTTGTTCCTGCACACTTCCAAATAAGGTTAGAATTTCATCATTAGAAGCTAAAATCGGAGCAGATCCCTGAATACTCCGAGTAGGGATAATATCCTGAGGTTGTGAAGAAGATTGCATACTTGGAGGAGGTAGTGGAAGCACCGGACCAGTAGTAGCAGAAGTTGTAGCAGACACAGTGGAGGAGCTCATGTTTGATCTTGAGGCCATTGTAAACAATGTGGCAAAAAGTTTTGAAAACAGAAAACCGATTAGCGATTTCACCAAAATTTTTAGTAAAGAGAGCACCACTTGCCCCACGGTGGGCGCCAAATTGTTTTGGTCAAAAATTACCGAAGCAATTTAGTGATCAAATTAGTTAAGTAAGGTAGTGTGCCAAAAAGTGTGTTGAAAATATGCTGGTTAAGTTGTTTGGAAAAACAGTATTCAGGATACGGCTCAGGATATTGAGCTGTATCTATGATCAAACAATGAGCAAAAAGTAAAGAGGGTGACACGAGATATACGAGGAAAGCCCTTGATCAATTTAGATCGCCGGCATAAAACCTCGGGAGCTGACAATCGCAGCTGCCTTGTTCTTCTTATTGCTTTAAACTTCAGGATACAGTGCAGGATATTGACTAGATCGCTAAGTGTTACAATGCTTTTGTGCGAGAGTGAAAATTGCTAGAGAACAAGTGTAAGAGTGTAGTGAGTGTTGATGTGATGTCCTATTCGATCTGATATACCCACCTATTTATAGTAACAAGTTACAAACAAAAATTCCTATAAATATGGGATGCTCCGAATATTCCATTGTAAACGTTGTAGAATGAGTAATGCGGCTTCAACGTCTTTATTTGAACGACTTGGACCGAGTCTTCCGCCGAATGAGTCCTTGTGAACGTTGCTAGCTTCTAACCCGCGTACCTGCACATAACCCGTTAGTGATCCTGAGGATACCATTCAGGATGTTACCAATATCCTGAATCAACATCCCGGATGTGAACAAAAATTTCTATAAATATGAGAAGAAGTCACCGATGAAGAATGAGGAGAGAGAGGGAGTGTGTATGTGTGTAACACCCCGAAAACGGGTTTGGTAATCAAACCACGTTTATACTAAAAGACGGGTAATTTACCTTTAGTGGTAAAAGGTAACCCGGTGAATATTAGGATTCTTAAATAAACAAGAATTTACTAATTAGGAATTTTAACCTAGTTAGCTAATAGTCTAGAAATAACTTATAATAAGGTTAAAAACAGCCAAACTATAAGTTATACAAAAGAGGAGGGGTTAATCTTGTAAAAAGTGAAACTAGAATTAATTAAAACAAAAACCAAACACACCATTTGGTGTCTGGTTCGATCAGAAGCAGGGAAGGGCGACCCCCATCCTCCAAAAACCCTAACATTCACAAAAGCCACAAATTGAAGGCTTAAATCATGTCCAAATCGATTTTCAAGCATAAATTAATGATCACCTAGTTGAAGGGATCATAAGGTATGTAAAATCTTGAAGTTTTGATTCATCTCAAGTTCTAGGTTAATTATGAAAAATCGAAATTTAGCTTGATTGTGTCATGCATGAATGTAATTAGAAGAGATATGGTGTCTAGAGATGAACCCTATGTGAAATCTTGTTAAAAGATTTCATGATAATTATAGAGTTTATAACCACCATTGTAGGTGATTAATAAACTTGAAGAAAACTTGATAAGCCTTAGAATTGTGATCTTGTTCTAACACAAATCTGAAATTTAGAATAAATTTCAGAAATATTGATGTTAAGATATAAGTATGATTGACTAAGTAAAGTTAGTTTAGATGATAATTACAAGTCATGAACTTGGTTTTGTTTATATAAAAAATCTGACCCGCTAGGTGTTTGATAGAACGCCTAAGTGAGGGTTAAAATGTTAAAAGTTGGGTAAAAACGCAGATTTGGTTATTGTAGCAAATTATGCGTTAAAGCTTGTGAAAGAGTTCTAAACTTATTGTGAATTGAACTCTTTAGGCAAGGAATCCGGAACGTCATGCGGACAAGCCGGAGGTGATACACGCTTGAAAGGTGTGCTTTAAAGGTACGTAACTACGGTTCCGTTACATTATGCTTGATTTCGTATTTTCGTTAGTAGACTTTAAATTAGCATAATACATGAAATTGGCATTTAGTGGAAGTGACGAAGATCACTAGGTAAATAAACGGGTCAAAAGGTGAAATTATCACCCTTTGACAATATCGACTAATGGTTTGTCGAGTTACATGTTTATAGGAATAAATATCAAATGGATACGCACATCGCTATTGCTTAGCGGCTACTAAGTCAAGGTATTGAAATGAGTCAATATATTGATCCGAGCCAGGTATGTATAATGCTTCAATTCATCATGTAGAACTTGAGGTTTTCTAAGAGTTAAACAAGGTCAAATTGGATATTTGGTTATCTTAAAGATAAACCGAATAATTCAAGTTATAATTGTAGTGTTTTAGAAACATAATGGCTTCTAAATAAGGTTATAGTTAAAAGATTGATTTTTGGGTCAAACAAGTATCTGAAAGTCCTTTGTCGTAAAAGAAGGACCAAAATTGACCAAAATACCCTTGTAGGTTAAATTGAACAAACAACCCTTAAAGGTTGTTTGGAAACAAGTTTCATGATTAAATAAACACTTAGAATAAGTGTAGAAGTTGAAAGATGTAATACGTTAGTCAAATAGCTCTATTTGAGTCTTGCCGTAAAATAACAATCCGAAGGGTAAAACTCGGAACATATAGATATACACATTGAAATCCAACATGCAAAGAGTTGTAGTTGAAGATTACTTGATAAGAAATGTAGGAATAGGATGCTAGAAATGAATGAAAGCGATTTCAAGCTTTAAAGTGCTTAAATACCCTTAACGGGTCAAAATAAGCATACGAGCGAAAACGGGTTTAAATTGTGTAATAAACCTATGATTAGAACCTAATATAGTAGGTAACATTAATTTGAAGAAGTGTATGAGATATAGGAATCAAATAAATACGTTTGTTTGATAAAATGCATAAACGGGTTAAAATTCGGTAAAAAGGTAACGAGTCGAAGGCTTAGAAGTCTCAAAATTTCTTATGTTGGATGTAGGATTTTAACTCCATAAGATGGAGGATTAAATTACAGACGCGTAGGAAAAAAGAATCGGGTAAAACGGATCAATAACGAAGAAGTTATGGCCGTTTCCGCGAAATCAGGTCGTGCTGGGTATGTACAGCATCAGCTGAAGGCAACAGGCTGTGAAAAACAGGGCTAGGCGTGATGCTTAGGCCCTTGGCATCACGCGAAGCCCCCTAACTCCGAAAATTTTTAAAATTTTGTCATTTTAACCCCTGTACTTGTTTGAACTTAATATTTGACTATCAAAACTAACTTTTAAGTTGGTTTTGATCATAGGTGAATGCCAAGAGTGCACGGATGAAGATCAAGCGACGAGCAAGAACCGAACACGATCACGAAATAAGCTTCCGCACTATGTATCGTTATTATGTTAAACGACGAACGTACACATGATATGTTGTATACTTTTAAATTGTAAAAAGTTTTAATAAACCCGTAATTTCCAATGCATATGTAATCTTAATTACATGATTGTTTTTCGTAAATGATACGTTAAACCTTAATTTATAAGAACGGGTGTTACAATGTGGGGGCCCATTCATTCTCACCGATGTATGATCGTTGAATCGATCTAATGAGTCGATTAGAAGAGTTCTCGATCAATACGAAAGGCGGAATCGGACGTATTGATGTTGTAGCAGCTGGATTTACACATAGAAGTAGATTAACTATCGATTAGATTGATTTCACAACGTGTTACAGCCTTGGTGACACTTCGGCAGAGCTTCGCTACCGGATTTCAAAGTTCTACAAATGAAATCACAAGACACACATATATAGGTGAACCAGTCCGCACGAACCAGCTCTGGTCCAGTTCGCACGAACCGGTCAGTTCGTACGAACTGGCCACTTCGTGTGAATTGGCTGGTTCTACACTCTTTCCCGTTTTTCTCGTTCTACGTGTCCTGATCTATCAAATCTATTACAAGACTCGATACAAGACGAAGTCGACAGACATATGCACCAACAAACTCCCCCTTGGATGTTGACGAGTCTTCGGTACGAGTCTTCAGTATGACGAATCTTCAGTCTTGATCAGTCTTCTCGCTCTCTTCAAAGTATCTAACACTGTAAGCATCCTCATCAATCTCTATCTTCTTATATATCTCTCTTACTCTTCCAGAATCATAATCTAACTCTTCAAATTCTCTTGATCAGATCTATTGATTCTTTAAGATCATCAGTATCAGCAGCTTCTAACTCGAGCAATGTTCCAGAATCTGACACTGGCTCTTTTAAACATCAAATTCCCCTTTTGCTAACAGACTCCCCCTTAAGATGTACTGGGATCGTACCCTGGCTCAAACTCTTCTCAGGCTTAGACACGGGGATCTGCACAAATCTCTACCCAACAATAAATTTCACAATTTTTAAGATTTAACAATTTTAGAAACCACCTGTAGATATCATGAAACATTCTCAAATAAACAACTTGTATTCAAAACACTCAAATTTTGACATTTCAAAGTCATTTCTCAATTCAAACAAACTCTCCCAAACCACTGTTGTTCATCATGTTCAGCACTTGGAATTTTGAAAATCAGCTTTCCAACATCAGTTGTCGAAAATAAGATGAAATAAAATATTTTTGATTTTTCAAAATTTTATGCTAAAACACAATCTTTTTGGATTTTTGTCTTTAATGAAAAGCAGTAAAGAAATATTTACAGACAATATTTTTGAGAGTTTGTGTAAGAGGATCATATCAGTTTTTGACAAATTACTAGCACCGTTGAGCTTTAAACACTTTAAGTTCTAAACGATTCACTTAGATTGTCAGTATACTGATCCACTTAAATTTTCACACAAAGTTCAATTGTTCCGAGATACGAATTTAGTGTTTTAAGCACTTAACTTATTCGCGTGTCCCACCTCAGAATATACTCCCGTATCCAGACTCCTATATTCAGTCTTACAGGTGAATGTACACTAATGATATCTGTAAATGGGTAAATGCGAGGCCATGAGAGCTCAGGCTATTGCTTCCGCAAAATCAGAGAGATGATGGCTCGTCTTTCGGTGGGTTCCCTTTAGATAATCTTTTCTTCAACAGCACATGATTAGCATTTTTCAATGTTTCATCATTTTTTATGCTGAGGGTGGGCTTTATGATAAAAGCTGTGCAAAGTATTATACGAGGACTAGGCTATTGCTCCCGCAAAATCAGAAGTCCTGGTATAATACCACAGATATCATCACGCACAAAGACCTAGTATGTCAGAAATAGAAAGCCCTTCAAACAAGATTTCAGGGGTTACCTATATATCCGAGAGATGTTCCCCCACGAGATAAGTAAGTATTTAATATTTAGGTTTATATCTCGAAAACAATCTACTGAATGTATGAAAAACCTACTGGCATATCCTCAGTGAGATCGTTTATTACATTTGACTTTCCAATTCTTTAGCGTGCTGTGATAGTCCACTGATGTACTATCATTTCCTCTTTTTCACAAAAAAACTCATTTTGATTTTTCGATGTTTTTGACTTTTGAAATTTTATCATGTTTTTGGATTTTTTAAATTTTCAAAATTTCTAAATTTTTATACTCCCCCTAAAATCAAAAATATCTTTCAATTTTCGATTTTTAAGGAAAATTTGAAAATGAAAGCAATAAACTGTACAAATAAAATGACAAACTGATGTGAATTGCTTCAATTCGCCTTCCACTTGGCATAAACAATCAGAACTCCCCCTGACAACAAACTATTTTCCCATTAAGATTTCAAAACACTTAAGTTTGTTTTAATCAAAATGGTTTTTTCGAAAAATTAGTTTTGTTGATACCACTTGTAAGATCGGGGATTAATTCATCATTTTGTTCTTTCATTCACTTGTAAGAACACTTTTTCCTTTCTTTAACCAACTTTAATGAAAGTTAAATCAAGTTCAACTTAATGACCTTGATTAATCACTTGAAGGTTCTTGTCAACCAATACCACTTGTAAATTGAAATATAACAATTTTGAATTTCTCAAGAAAGATGCCGATTCATGCTCCACGATTACCAACTTGGGAGCTCCGGCAAGTCACGTTTTTCAGTTAAAGAGATTCACCCAAGCCTGACGGTCCTTGGATGATTCCGAGTCATCATTACTCGGTTTCTTTCCTTTCTTACTCTTTTCATAAAATTCCTTTACCCCTTTGACCTTCCCGTCAACCATTTTTCCAAAAATATTTAGAACTTTAGGGTTAAAGGCTTTTTCAACATCAAATTCCTTCTTTTCAGAAAAAAATTGATTTGAAATCTCAACTTTGCCAATTTTTTTCTATAAGTTTCCATTTGACAAATGGTGGAAAATTTGCATCATCCATTGTTGGAACGGAAGTATCACTTTTTAGCTCAACTTGTGGCTCCTCTGACTTTGACAAGTCAGATTCATCGCCAGATTCTACATCTGATTTCTTAACAACCCACTTTTGGTTGTTAAGATTTACTCTTCTTTTGTAAAAACTTTTTGAACTCTCACCAACTTCAAATGTAGAATTTTTAAACACTTTAAATTGTTCGGTTGGTGGTTCATGAACAACCATCTTTTCTTTCAATTTTTCAGAGACTCCCTGTTTTGTTTGGTTTCCTTTGGACAGTTCCATGCAATGTGACCAACTTCATTACATTGGTAACAAGTTCTTGTCTCCTTCTTTTGAGCAGCTTTATTCTTTATTCCTTCTTGCTTCTTAGCAAGGAATTCTTTGTTCGTCTGTTTCCAGAATGAGCTCTTTTCTTCTGATGATGATGTTGCTCCTAAAACAAAAACAACTTTCTATCTTTAACATATTTTTCATTTTTATGATTTTCGGGTGGAATAAAACCCAATCCCTTCTTTTTGAAATTACTGTTATGGTTTGGTTTCTTTTGATAACCAGAACCAGAACTGTAACCTTTTTTCTTGTTTAAGCTTTGTTGAACTCTTGAGGTGTACTTTTTAGGTTTTTCAGTAAGATTTACATCTTTTATTTCAGAAATATTAATTTTTGTTAATTTAAAAACCTTTTTAATCATTTCCGTTTTAACACCTCTTATTGGAAATTCTTCATCAGAATATAATTTGTCGGAATCATTCAAAGTATATGCCACTTTGAATGTTTCGTCATTCAAATTGTTTTGTGACATCAGAAAATCTTTATTGTAAACCCTTTTGCCCTTTTCGACTGTTGGACTTGAAGTTTCAGACTTTGACTTTGAACTCTTAGATTCAGACTTTGACTCTGACTCCTCATCCTTATCCAACACCTGATCAACCACCTTCTTTATTAACTCTGACTCATGATCAGTGTCGGACGATGTGAATGTGATGTCAATGTTGTCTAGCAATACATCTGAAGGTTTAGATTCCCACTTTAAATTGGTTGCCTTTTTGACTCTTTCTGAATTAGGATTTCGTGGAGAATACCCTTCTTCAAGTGGTGGTGGACACTTGGTATAATTGGTACTATGTTTCTTACCAGTATCCTTCACTTCAGATATATTTTCTTCAAATGCTTTCATGCCTTCTACTGTAGGATAAATCCTGTCAATCACATAAGAAGCACATGAGTAACTTTTCAATAACCTGTTTACCCTTTCAGTTTCAATCCTCTGAGTTTCCAATTTTTGTTCAAGTTCAGCACATTTTTCAATGTACTGATTGATGATTTTCTGCTTCGTCATGAACGCTCCATTGAGAGTCTTCATAGCTATCGCTTGTTCATTGCTTGACTTGTTATATTGATTCATGGCTTTGTTTAAAACATCATAAGACTCTTTCAGTTTGTTCATGTTATGAATCAATTTGTTGTTATGCCTTTTCATAGTATCACAGTTTTCACATTTTTCAGGCATCTTTTAAGTATCAGCTTCCTTCTCAATCTTGATAGTTGGACTTTCTTTAACCTGCTTCTTTATCACTCGAACATTTTCATCATCACTGTCATCTTTTTCTCTAACAGTTGCTGCCTTATGGTTCTTCTTTTTCGCAGCTTGTCCTTCTTTGATCTCTTCCAGTTTACCTGCAAAATACAAATTATTTCTATCAGATGAAAATTCTCTTTGATAATATTCAAGTTTTCGAATTTCTTCACTATCATCATCACTCTCTTCATCTGATGAATGATCAAAGATAGGTGCTCCTTCTGAAGCCTTTTTTGTTGAAACTGGTTCTTCTTCCTTCTTTTTAGGACTGTATTGCTGAGATTCGTAATAAACATACGCCATTTCTTCTTCAGCAGTTGAGTCTTCAAAAATTTGAGCAACAAATGCTTTCATATTTGAAGGTCTGTTAGGATCATAATTATCCCAATTAAAACCTTCTGGAATTCTCTCATCATCTTGATCTATCCAACCATAACAAGCTCTCTTTGATGGTTCTTTGATCTCTTTCCTAGCATGTGAAGTTTGTGGCGATTGTTGTTGATGCGGAGCAACTTGATGATAAATCGCTTTTCGATGATAATCATTGTTGCCGAATGGATTTTGAGCTCCATTTGCTTCGCGCTTTGTGCATTCTCTATTAAAGTGTCCTTTTTCCCTGCAACGAAAACAAGTAACTTTAGATTTATCAAAACCTAAAGGTGAAGTTCCAGCATCACGGAAATCATCTCTTCCAGTGATCTGTTTGAACTTTTCAGCTCTTCTCAACACACTAGCCATACACCACTTTATATCCATGAGTTCTGTAACAATCCTCACATAACCCGACACCCTCATAATATTTCCGACACCTTAGTATATTTTAAAATGTCCCAATATGTCTTTAAATATACCCCGTATGTGAAAACCGAGCCCGAAATACAGTGTAGTATTAAAAATAAATTAAAAACAAGAATATTAAGTTGAGGCGGGCCGCGTGGACCCACCCCAACCCTTACGCGGGTGGTATCAGGGTTGAAACCTGATATCGTTGATTTCTTAAGTTAAGGCGGGCCGCGTGAACCACATCTCAATCTTACGCGGGCCTTGTGAGATCATCAAACGCGGAGACACCAGAGGCCGACACGTGTCGACATCGTGGCGGACCTACATGCTGACCCAGCTAAGCTACTCGTTGACCAGATGTTGACGCGGGCTGCGTAAGGCCTTGCCTACTCTTACGCGGACCGCGAGAGGACCAGATTCAGCAACTATATAAGGAGGCCTCGGGATTTCATTTCCGTCGCTCACATCTTTTCTTTCTAAACGAATTTTGAAGTAGTAAAAGTAATACGCGGGTATTATATCCCCCTAATTAGCGAGGTTCTGCTCCGTTGTAAGTATTATAACCCCAGTTTCGTAGTAGATACGATGCCCGATTGATTTAGGGTTCCGTAACAACTGTCGTGGTTCTGCCCGACGTAGTTGTTGGAATGCCGTCTCGGGGAGGGTATCATTAATATTTTCAAAGGGTTATGATACTAACCAATGTACATTTGTATAAATTATAGATTATATCAAGGAAACCCTTACGCAAAGTCTAAGATAGCAATGTGAGTTTATCCTCTTTTTGTTAACCTTTTTAGAATGTTTTACAAAACCTTAATTGTTTTACAATTTGATTAAGCAGTGATTGAGTCTTTGTAGTTCTTCAATTACTGCCGGTATGTTGGGGCTTTGTATACAAAATTTATTACTGCGAGTAGTAAGTCGGGGATGACAGTACGTTACCATTGGACAATGAGTTAGCCAATGTGTAATATGACCCCCAAGTCAGGATTGACAGTACTGAATGAGTAATTGTGTAGACATAAACAATGTGATCGCTCTCAATACTGTTTTAATTGATAAAATGTTCTTGATTAAACTGGGATTCACTCACCAGTATTTTCGACTGACAAATGTTTTTAAAACGCGTTTCAGGTAACACAATGTGACAGCTAATTAGTAAAAAGCTAGCTGGAGAGCACTGAAGGCTTGGAAAAAATGTGGCTATAAAAGTTACCTAATAAACGATGTTTTAAATTCAATAAAATAGGGTTTGTCCCTATAAATGTATTGTAATAAGAAACTTGGGTTTTGCCCATGTGATTATTAATATCAAATATGGTGGTTTTACTCTGATAAACATTTCCTAACTACGGTCCTGATGTAAATTCCGCTGCCAAATTAACCGACCTGATACCACCGAAACTCTGAGTTCGCGTCCGCCCGTTCCCGAGACAGATAAGGGATCGGGGGTTGCGACAAGTTCCATATCCTCAGCATCAATTTGATCGTAATCCTCTTTTGTCAACATAGGATTTCCGATCTTTCCGGCTACCAAACTCTCATAAGATTCTAATACAGTCACCAACAAAGACATATGACCTTTGGCAACCTCTTCCGAGAAATTTTGACCATTCTCAAGATTTAATGCAATGTTGCATTGTAATACTTTGCCATTATTGGTTGCTGAAAAATTTGGATCGAATGATGGATATGAAGAGAATCCAATCTTGTTGCTTGATCATTGAGATGATCCTCCAGAAGAATTTTTTTCGTTAAAAGCAGTTTCGATCTTTGGTGCAATGTTGGTTTTATCAATCGTACTTCCTTTGTAGTATAAACCAATGTCTTGTTCACCATTAAAGTCCTTCATTTTCGCCATCTTCCGTTGTTCCATCTCTTGAACTTCGAGTTTTTCAATAAACTTGCTCAACGATAGATTTGCAAAATCATCATTATTCTTCAACATCATAAGATATGTGCCCCAAACATCTTGTGGTAAAGCATCGGCCAATTTTTCAACCCATTCTTCTCTATCTTTCTTGATATCCAATCGTTTCATGTTAACCACCAAATTGCAATATCTTTCTATAATCTGCTTGGTGTTTTCGGTTTTTAATCCACGAAATAGATCAAATTCTTTCTTCAAAAGCGATTTTTTTTTCTTGATCATGTCTTGGCTTCCAACAAACTTCGTTTTTAGTGCTTTCCACATTGAGTGTGCACTTCCGTTGTGTTGCAATAAAATCAAGATGTCTTCCTTAATAGCTTATTGCAAAATACTGATCATCATCTTTTCACTTTTGTATTTCTTTTTCTCATCATCATCTAAATCTTTAATAGCAACAACCTCACCGTATTCATCAATTGGTCTAACATATCGTTGTTCAACACATTCCCATGCATCTAAATGATTCGCTTGAACCCAATTTTCAAAACGTTCCTCCCATCCATTATACTCCTCGATATTCATGAGCTTAGGCGGTTTTTGCATGGTGCCCATTTCATTCTCTAAGTTCACGTTCTGAGTCATAGTGATCGGAGTAGCAAATGCGTTGTAAAATTCAGTATCCATGATTCGGTTTTGAAAGATTCACAAAGACTGATTGTTCAAACGAGCTGAGTTTCAAACGAACTGATTTGGTGCGATCTGGGTCACTTCGTACGACCTGGATCAAATACAAATAACCTGAACCCTTCAAACAACCTCATGCGAACTGAGATGGTGCGAACTGACTAAACTCCAAACCGTGCGAACTGAGTCAATTCCAAACCGTGCAAACTGAGTCAATTCCAAACCGTGCGATCTGTGTCAATTCCAAATGACCTGGTTCAGACTTTTAGGCAAATTGAACCACTTCGTGCGAATAGAAGGAGTTCAAACAATCTGAGTTCAAACTTCAAACGAACTGATACTTTCACACGACCTGGGGTTCAATCCGTACGACCTGAGAAAGGTTTCAAATGAACTGATCCTTTCACACGACCTGTGGTTCAATCCGTACGACCTGGGGTCAAATCTAATCAATCCGTGCGAACTGGAACCCTAATTCACACGAACTGAGACATCTCCGAACGATCTGAAGATATTTTTTCAAAATTTATCAAATTTTAGGTTGAATTAGGTCCTGATTTTTTCAAGGATTGATTAAAACTGTGTTTCGCGTGTTATATCGAGAAATCAGATCATTTTAACCTTAAAAACTCCGTTAATTTTGAGAAAAACGTGGAGAAAATGAGTAGAAATCAGAATTTTTGATGAAATCAAGATGAAATTGTAAGAACTCTTCCTCCTGTGCTCTGATACCACTTGTAGGATCGTTGAATCGATCTAATGAGTCGATCAGAAGAGTTCTCGATCAATACAAAAGGCGGAATCAGACATATTGATGTTGTAGCAGCTTGATTTACACATAGAAGTAGATTAACTGTCGATTAGATTGATTTCACAACGTGTTACAGCCTTGGCGACACTTCGGCAGAGCTTCGCTACCGGAATTCAAAGTTCTACAAATGAAATCACAAGACACATATATATAGGTGAACCAGTCCGCACGAATCAGCTCTTGTCCAATTCGCACGAACTGGTCGAACTGACCACTTCGTGTGAATTGGCTGGTTCTGCACTGTTTCCTGTTTTTCTCGTTCTACGTGTCCTGATCTATCAAAACTATTACAAAACTCGATACAAGACGAAGTCGACAGACATATGCACCAACAACCGATCACGCATTTCTTTCTTTTTTTTAAAGAAAAGTTGTTTACCACTCACCTAGAGGAGAGCATCCCTTCTGATTAAGTGCTTGAGGGGAGTTGATATGGACGAATTTTGATTGGCTCCGGTGAGAATTTACCACTCAACTAGAGTGGAGCACCCCTCTCACCCTTAGCTTAGAATGGTCAAACTTATGATATGTTGATGTTATTAACATCTGAGATGACTATGGAAACTATGTTCTCGGCTAAATGGGTAAAGTGGCTAAGGTGGTCATAATTGACCGGGTTTTATAGATACTTACAATTTATTAAGGGAAAATTTTCCAAAATAATCAAGTTTGACGAGGACCCTTTCAAAATAGAAAACAAGCCGGCTAAGCCAACAATTTGGAGGCTAAGCTAGCAGATTTGTGGATAAATTTGGAGCTACGCCTGAAAATTTGGAAGCTTAGTCGGCTAATTATCTATTTTAATAATTTGACCGGTAAAATTATCATTTTGGCAAATTTCCTTACTTAAGTTGCTAGTTGACTACCTCTCTAAATTGACGAGTGAAACCGCTTACTTTGACAAACTCATATAAAGATCTACTCACCTTTTATCTTCACTTAGTGTCACATTGATCGATCTCAAAACAAACTTAGAAAAATTGTCTAAGTGTAAGAACATATATGATTTGATTTATACTATGGGCATATGAAGACTTATGACTAGCTTGTTATAGTGTACAATAAGTTCTATGTATAAATTACAAATATAATCTTAAAGTATATACATAATTAAATTACAAATATAATCTTAAAGTGTATACATAGCATATGTGCACCTAACAATCTCCTTATGATTTGTAAGGACAACTTTTTACTCAAATATGTACTTACAAAGGAGTTGTGTTCTCTTTAATGTTGCTCTTCGTGAGCCGATTATCTGAGCCGTTTATGAGATTATGGATTCCCGACTAGTAAAAATGGCTCTTAAAATAGCAACTTGTATTTTGTTTTCTACCAGGTAGTTGTTTAGGAGAACCTAAATTCATATATGAGATGAATTGCAGACGATTTTATAGAATTTGCCTTATCCGAATTGTAATGAACCATGATTTCGTTAATCACAGATCATCTGAAGCCATGATTGACAGAAATGAGATATTGAGAGTTGATCGATATTGGGTATTGCGTATTCGTCCCATGTATCAGGTTCTTGAAATTTAGTAATTAGAATTGTTGTCGCTGTTAAGATTTAATCTTTAGTAAGGTTTAATAATTTTAGTGGTTAATTGGGTTTAGATAGTTAGATGGACTAATTTGTTTATAAAGGTTATAGGGTTTAGTAACGGACTAATTAATATGTTTGAAAGGTTACTAAGTATTAAACTTTAAAGATAAATGTTTTTAAATAATTTTATATATACTATATGTTTAAAAAAGTTTATGCAATTTCACGTGCGATCAAATGGCTCAAGAAACAATTGATAATCAATGACGATAAAAACGAACCGAATGGTTCCAAGAACAATGTTCTTTCAATTCAAAATCAATCAAAAACTCCATAACAATGAACCCTAGATATCCTATTTATATGATAGGAATTATAATTCAAAAGGAAACTAAATAACAAAATATTAGGAAATTAAATTCAAATAAATACAAAATAATATCCATAGATATCTCTGCATCATACTCCTCCTCTTCAAAGAAAACTCGTCATCGAGTTTTGTCTTCGAACCAAAGCCACCCGGATCAAAAGGAACAACAACTTGATTCCTTATTATCACGACCCACCTAAACAATTCAACTTCATAGATCATCTCGCCCGACTCTATAATTGTGCCACCTGGGTCGAATGGAGCACTGGACCATCTCATGTTCACTTTCACTTCATGTTCATGAACGTTCATTTGACTGGACCCAAATTGGATTTGTGGATCCAAGTTTATTATTCGATACGCTACGTCCAAAATTATTTTTCTTGTGTTGTATAAAGGCCCATGTGATCGATAACTTATTTTTTCACCGCCACGTTAGAAAAATTCGATGGATCCAGAAGAGGTCTACTAACCACAGTTAATCTGGTGACTATTTGCGAACCAAAGTGAAAACATTTTTGTGGCTCCAAATCATCTTGAATTCCATTCATGGATTCCACGTAATCCATGTCTTTAGGCATATCCACCATCAAAATTATTATAACTAGAATTACGACCCGCCGCAATGTGGCGGGGATTCTTTAGTTATAACTAAGTCGATTTAGGACGCATACGTTATGTTGAACCTGTCAAACAGGGAAGACGATGTAAAAATGTTCACACACACGCATGTTGCGTCGTGTTAACTCGCAAAATTTAGAACGAAACGTAAAAAACGCTAAACCAAAGACGCACGTTGCGATGTGTTAAGTCACAAAATTTAGAACGAAGCATAAAGCGAAAAATTTGCGGAAAATGAAAACTATAAAGGAGCAAAGTTGAAAGTAAATAAGTTGTGAGGATAGATTGCAAAAGATAAAAAGTTTTGTGTCAAAAGTAAAAAAAAAACAAATAGTTGTGGATTAAAAGTAATTTATGAAATACTTTTGAGTGAAAAGTTAAAAAAAAATCATTTTTTTAAACCCCCAAAGCCAAGGTTACAACAACCATATGCATAACCATTTTTTCTTTAAAAAACCCCCAAATCCAAGATTACAACACATAAGTAAAAAAAATCAAAGTAGTTAAATCGCAAAAGATGGAAACTTTTGAATTAGAAGTAAAAAAATCAAATTAATCAAAGAGGTTAAATTACCAAAGATTAAAACTTTAAACTTAAATTGTCAAAGATTAAAACTTTAGGGTTAAGAAGGAAACAAAGATTAGAAGTTTAAACTTAAATTGCCAAACATTAAAACTTTAGGGTTAAAAAGAAAAATTTCTATTTTTTTTTTGAAAGACTCCCAAAGCTAAAGGTACAATCTTCTATGCACATATAACTTGCTTACCACCCACCGCAATGCGGCAGGTATTCATTAGTTATATATCAAATTAGATAAAAGTCAAATATCTCTTACATGACCGTGAACCTGTGTGTAAAACATAAAAAGAATAACTAAGTTGATATCTGACCCGCGTGTTGAGACAAACTTATCAAACGGGGGAAATAGATGCGTTGCAAAAGGCCTGTCAAACGGAAAAAATAGATGAAAAAACGTTGAAACCGCACACGCATGTTGCGGCGTGTTAACTCGGAAAATTTAGAACGAAACGTTAAACGGAAAACTTGCGAAAGATGAAAAGTATAAGGGACCAATGTTGAATGTTAAAAAATGTCAGGGTTAAATTGCAAAAGATATAAACTTTTAATTATAAGTGAAAAATCAAGCTAATTAAAGGGTTTCAAATTACCAAAGAATGAAACTTTAAACTTATTTTGCGAAATATTTAAACTTTAGGGTTAGAAAAGAAAAATCTAATTTTTTTTTTTGAAAAACTCCCACAACATATAGTACAAGTTGCATATGCATATATGTTGCTTTTTTATATAGTTCATAATATTCATTGTTTTCTTATTGTACCTCCTTATTTGACCTTTTGAAATCAATATTTTCTTTTTAATTGGAATATCGCTTACCTTTTGAACTTCCGCTAAATCAAGATATTTGACCAAATTACCTTCCTTTTGGAAACCCTTTATTTCCGGCACGAAAGAAGTGTTTACCTTTAATTGTGATTGAGACCCACCACTAGCCATCGAACGGCCTATCACCACCATAGACCCACCAGAGGCAGAAGCTATCACATCACCCATAGCCAGCCCAACGTCACCAATAAGCACCGCATCCCCTTGCTTTTCACCAGATAAAAACTCATTAAAATTAATAGCAGTCTTCAAATCATCATCCACTGCGTCTTCTTCGACATCAACAAGCTTTCCACCCAGTAAGTTTTGCCCACTACCGGCAACCCAGGAATACCAATCCTCATCCCTGTATACATCATACACGGGAGGTGACGGATAGATAAACTCATAAACTTTCCTGAATTTGACATCGCTTTTCTGACGGACTTCCAAGGTTTCGATTGCACACCCAGTCATCCAAGAATACCATTCCCCGTCCTTGTATTCATCATAACAAGGAGGTGATGGATAGATAACGCTACAATTTCCAGGATACTCCTCCTTCCCACAGTTCTCATCCCGGATGAAAGCCTCTGAGTCGGTTTCCTGAAACTTGTAACCATCGCAGTCTTCAGGATGCTCCTCTTTCCCAATGATCTCATCCCAGATGACATCATTTGAGTCAGTTTCCTGGATCTTACGATCTTGTGAATCGAACACGAGTTTATCATTGCCTCGGTCGGCGATTCGATAAGTAAAATCGTAGTTCGCTTCACGTTGAGCCATTTGAAAACCAAAGCTCTGATACCAACTGATGCAATTTCACGTGCGATCAAATGGCTCAAGAAACAATTGATAATCAATGACGATAAAAACGAACCGAATGGTTCAAAGAACAATATTCTTTCAATTCAAAATCAATCAAAAACTCCATAACAATGAACCCTAGATATCCTATTTATATGATAGGAATTATAATTCAAAAGGAAACTAAATAACAAAATATTAGGAAACTAAATTCAAATAAATACAAAATAATATCCATAGATATCTCTGCATCAACTGATGCAGTTTCGCGTGCAATCAAATGGCTCAAGAAACAATTGATAATCAGTAACGATAAAAACGAACCGAATGGTTCCAAGAACAATGTTCTTTCAATTCAAAATCAATCAAAAACTCCATAACAATGAACCCTAGATATCCTATTTATATGATAGGAATTATAATTCAAAAGGAAACTAAATAACAAAATATTAGGAAACTAAATTCAAATAAATACAAAATAATATCCATAGATATCTCTGCATCAGTTTAGGCCTCTATGACAATAGGCCATGTATGGTCACCCTTGATACACCCACACAAGGTCGGCCTTGCTGATTACGTCTCTCCCTTGGCTGAGGGTTCCATTGTATAAGGGTGGTTGGGGTGGTATTGTGATAACCACCCGTGATGAGTGATAGCAGCTATCACGCGTGATGGGCTTGCAACTCGTGATACTCATCGGGTGTGTATAGAGGCTGTGATGCTGGAATGTAGCCGTTGGGGGCATGTTTTTTTTATAAAAAAAAATCTCCTACCCTATAAATACCTCTACAATTTAACCTATTTTATACATTTTTTACATCTTCAAAATACACACTTAAAACACCCAATTTTCAACCTACAAAAATTATGGAAGGCTCAAGTAAAAAAGTGCCCACTACGAAGAAAAAAATATAGGCCACATGTTCGTGCTAATCTAGGCGAACTGGGTAGGCTTCGTTCACAAGACGAACCGATACCCACCCAACCATATCCACAACATTTCTCCCACCCAGACATGCCAACCCAAGTCGCTAGCGGTCATTTAACTTTATCACCCAACCCTTTGGATGACAGTTTCGCATATCGCGAGCCTACCTCACACCACCAAAACAATTCGTATCATAACTCGGTTCGTGATCTCGATTCAAACGAAGACTACGAAGAAGAAGAACCACTAACCGATGAAGATGAAGAACTACAGGGTGAAGAAGTTCAAGTTGAGGCTAGTCGTGGAGGACGAGGCAAAGGGAAAGAAACCACCAAGCGGCAACCTTGGACGAAAGACGAAGAATGTGCCTTGGTGAAGGCGTATATATATATATATTTCCGAGGAAAAAAATGTCGGAACTCAACAAAATAAAGACCGTTTTTGAAAACGAATTATCGCACATTTTGGAAGACTACATGGTACTACTACTCGGACCATGAATCAAATGACGGGCAAGTAGACAGATATAAATAGAAAATGGTCGATTCAATGCATGCTACGCAGAAAAGGTATATTTTTTGTTACTTATTTATTTTTATAAAATATATATCTTTACTTATTATTAATTGTATTTTTAATATATATTAGCTTCACACTCAACCAAGTGGGAAGAACGACGTGAACATTATCGAACCCACCCTAAGCGAGTACCAAAGACTTTACTCGTAGAAAACCGGATTTATTCATTTGAAGGCTTGGGAAATTACAAGGACTCATGACAAATGAGTACCCATTCCATTGGTTGATCTTGATGGACCAACAGGTACTCGAAGAGGACGTTCTCAAAAAAGATAAAATGACGTCTGTGTCGGGAAATTACACAACCTCGACGGATGGGTTAACAACGAACATTCCCTGCATCAACTTAAATGACAACCCAACCGACGACACAACACCAACAAGGCCGCAACGCAAGAAAAGTTTCGAGTTATAAAGCAAAGGGAAAGAATGTAAGTTGGATTCTATGAACGAGTTAAAGTCGGCAAAAATGTTAGACATGGAGGAGAACGACGCAAGTTGTTGGCGGATGCAAAGTTAAAAAGAGAAGAACAATACACGAAACACTGGGTTGAGATCGAGAAGAATAAAGATTTGAAAGTGTGTTGGGCCAACCGCACGAACATGCCGAAGAACTGTATCCCTCGGTTCTTATAGAACGCAAACGAGAAATTTATGCGAAGTCAAATTAGCCATGTAACTTGTAGGTTGTTTTTGTAAAATTTGGTAGTTTGATTTTTTTTTGCAGAGTTTCTTTTTATTTTGGCAGATTTTTTTAATTGTAATTTTTTTACTTTAATGCAATTTTTAAGTATATGTCTTAATTATAATTTAATTAAAAAAATTCAAAAAAAAGTGAGTGATGACCACCCCTTGTGTGATAGAGTGAATTGTGATGGACTATGATGGAGGGAGGTGTTAATTGGTGATTGGGTGTGGTGTGTGATATTATGATGACTCATGACCACCCCTTCCTCCCTAAGACTGCTTGTTATGGTCCTGTTACCGGGTGGCGCTAGCCACGCGGCTGCCAACCTGATTCGCGAACACCACAACGGTGTCAAGTGATATGGGACCGGGTGGCGCTAGCCACGCGGCTGCCAACCTGATTCGCGAACACCACAACGGTGTCAAGTGATATGGGACGCGAGTGAGTGGGCGTGAGTGGGCTAGCAGGAGAATTTGAATGTTAGGGATACGTGGGTATTGCTGCCTATCATTAGAATTAATAAAAAAATTACAAAAACTGTATAAATAACCACTTTCTACCCAAATTTCATCATATTCTTAAAAAAAACCTCTCTTACTACTTACTCACAAAAAATGGAATGGAATGCATTTTATTCATCCGATTCTTCCGAAGAAGACGATTTGATTATTGAAGCGGGTAGGATAACGTTTAACTATTTGATTGAGCGGTCTCAAAGGCGATGAGGCTTAACGAGATAACCACCACTTGATCGTGACCGAGAGGGAGCTAACGAAGCATTGATACGTCACTATTTTAGCCCCGGTGAAGAATATTTTAGGTGACGTTTTCGAATGAGAAGACAATTATTTAGGTGTTTAGCGAATAATTTGTCAGCGCGATATCCTTTTTTCAAAAAGGGAAGATGCGAGAGGTAGACTCGGGTTCTCTTCTATACAAAAATCTACTGCCTCTCTACGGCAACTATCGAATGGGATTACGTCAGACGCAACTGACGAATATCTAGAAATGTCCAAAAAAATTGTGTGCGAATCACTTCATTTTATATATTCAAGGTATATATATCTTTACTTAAATTATATTTATTAAAAATTTTAAGTTTAAATTTGACAACGCATGTTTAAATTATATATCTTTACGTAGGGATCGTATCCATTTACTTATGAAGATATTCGCGTAAATTAACATTGTTTGATATCCAATGCATATACGAGGTTCACGGTGAAAAACATGGTTTTCCCGAAATGTTCAGTAGCCTTGACTGTACGCATGTTGGATGGACTATGTGTCCTATGACTTGACAAGGTCAGTTCCACCGAGGTGATCACTCCGGCCCGCAATTGTACTTGAAGCAGTGGCCTCGCATGATCTTTGGTTTTGGCATGCATTTTTTTGGAGTTGTTGGGTCAAATAACGACCTAAATGTTATCGATTATCCCCAATATTCGAGAACATTATCCACGGGATTAAGCCCGCACAATCGTTTTATGCAAACGAGAAACATTTCAAGTACGACTACTACCTGGTTGATGGTATTTACAATGAGTGGTCGACACTTGTTCAAGCTTTTTCGTCTACAACTGATGACAAACGAAAGTACTTTACAAAGAAGCAAGAATCAACAAGAAAAGATATTGAAAGAGCGTTAAGAGTTCTAAAGATTAGATTTCATTTGATTGTCAACTCAATACGGTTTATGACACGAGAGAAAATAACGGATGTCGTCTACACCTGTCTAATTCTAGATAACATGATTCTCGAGGACCAAGGTATGACTACTTATCAAAACTACCAAGGTGATGTCCCACGGGGTGAATCAACAATCAGTGATGAACAAAACTCCAAAAACATATAGATAATCAAGAACCGGGAGACACATGGAATTACGGAAATATTCGCCATGAGTTGGTCGAGCATTTGTGGGCTAGACGACCCTGAGATCTTGTATTAGACTAGTATTATTTGTTAGTTGTAGTCCTTTTATTTTAATGTGATATTTTATAAAAATTAGTTTTCTAGTAATATTAGTTTACAAATTTAGAAAGAATAAACATAAAATAAAAAATAATTGAAATTTTGCCGAAGCCCCTGCTCACCTGGACCACAACAGGGCCAGGTGGCTTCAGCGGGAGCTTTATCCAGTGTTAAGTCAACGCCAGATGAAGGAATATTACGGAATTAATCCGAGTGTTAGTTTAAGCTACAACGGGTAGCCTAGGTGTAGAATATTATACAAATTTATTGTATATTATATATAATAACAACTAACGTTGTTCCTTAGTTTTGATGATTGCTCATTATATATAATAACAATTGACGTCGTTCGTTAGTCTTAATTATATAGTTTTGTTAATGTATATGTTGATTACTCATTAATATTATCAAAAAAATTATAAATTGATCTAACACCCTTGTTTAGGATCCTGTAAAAAAGATAAAATTTGTGAGAAGGATAAGAAAAAACATGATGAGAACACATATCATTATTTAATTTATTAGGATAATGGGCAATTAAGTAATTAAATAAAAAAACTCAATTAAAGATTAAATTCAAAAACTCACATATAATGCACATGCAAGTTCCCCTGTCTTTTTTTAAACGTTAATAACTTTTTATACGTAAATTTAAAAAAAAAATTACACCACAATAACAAGTGTTTTTTATCTTTAATACGAGTACCATATTGCTATACTTATATAAAGAAAAAAATTACGTTTGGATCGAATGTTTTATTCCATGGTGTTTTGTCTATGTTATTTTAATTGTACAGTAATTCAAAGCGTTGTGTTTTACAGTAAAACACTACGACCGTATATAATACATCATAACATTGCAAATACCATTTACGTTCAATTTTAAACATGTTTTCTATGGTGTTTTATTTTAGGAATTCAAAATAGATTATGGTGTCTTGTAAAAGGAAAAAGTTAGCTCATTGAATTTAATGATATTTTTTTATTGCTAATGGAATGGTGTCTTTGTATACTAGTATGATGTCTTGTTTTCTATGGTTTTTTTTTATTTTAGTTTTATGGTGTTTCTGTATAAGAAAATGGTAGTTTGCTGAATTCAATTGTATTTGCAATGTTATGATGTCTTATATACGTTCATGGTATTTTACTGTAAAACACAACACCTTGAATCACTATACAATTAAGACAACATAGACAAAACACCATGAACTAAAATATCCGATCAGTGACGGAGCCAGAAACTTTTTCTTATGGTATCATTTCTTATGGATACCCCGGTTTATAGTAACCCATAGTCGAACTTTTTGGATCGGTTCGGATTTAGTCGGGTCGAATCATATAATAAAAGCAAATATCACAGTAAAAGTACAATGTCAATGAATAAAAACACATAATAAAATTACAAAGTCATTTGAAATATATTAAAATTTTCATTTAATAGTTGCTCTGTATGCATTTTCATGTTTTGAAAACGATTCATTATGTTTTCAACTAGTATTTGAGCATACACTTTGCGGCGGGTCGTAGGAGGTTGATGGTGAAGATTGGAGCCCACGCTTCGCGGCGAGGTCGTAGAGGTTGATGGCGAGGATGTATATATTTCATGACGGTAAAATTAAGCAATCAACACAGTTAAGTAAACAATTTAGAGTTAAAAGTTCCATTCAACAATAATAAGGTAAATAAAAAAATGATAATATTTGTTATCTTGTATATTTTATATTGAAGGGTTAAAAAGCAACATGATTAAATAACCATATCTAGAGTTAAAAGTTAGCTTTAATTATAATAAGTAAATAAAAAAAAGAACTAAACCTATAAAAAGGATAAAAGAACAGATATTTGTTAAAAAAAGAAAAAAATAAGTTTATTAACTTTATTAAACTTTAAGGAGCGTAAGATAACTCTATTAAAGTTTGGGGGTTGAAACATAAATCGCTTATAAAAAAAATTAATTATTATTAAACTTACCTATGGTAAATCTATTAAAGTTCAAGGGTTTATGTAAATCGTTTATCAAAAAATTATTATAGTTTAGAGATTGTGTGATAACAAACAAGTGCAAGCATCATTCAGATGATCATCAAACATCTAGTTCTGATTAGGTTAAACACCTAAAACAAAACCAATTAGACATGAGCCTATAATGCTTACTAGATTAGAAAAAAAATTAAACATGGACCTCTAATGATTTAAAGTATACTAATTAAATTCAAGTATCTGGGCTTAATTTTTGAACTATAAATTTGTTTATTATCTAATTCTTTTAGAAGAAAACAAAACAATGGTGTTGTTTGTAAAAAGACAATGGTGTCGCTCGTAAAAAAACAATGGTGTCGCTCGAATTTTTCCTATTATACGTTGTATTTGCTACACAAAATTCAACGGTGTCGGGCGACATCGTTGTTCAAAGTGTGGCTCCGTCACTGTATCCGATCGAAACGTAATTTTTTTCTCTATATAAGTATAACAATTTGGTACTCATATTAAAGATAAAAACACTCATTATGGTGTAATTTAAAAAAAAAGTTACGTATAAAACGTTATTAACGTTTAAAAAAGACGAGGGAACATGCATGTGCATTGCATGTGGGTTTTTGAATTTAGAAAATGTTAAATTTACCTTTACACCCTTAATATAAAAAAAAAATAACTATTTTAATGGTAAAAACTATTTACAATTTTGCCTTTAAAATCTCAACCATCATATTATAGATCAAATGAGGTAAATTCTGACACACCCTGGCTTTGCGGAAGCGTGGTTATTTTGGTGTGACTTCTTAATACCATAGCTTAATCATAACAAGCTATATGAATTAAAAACCATGCAAGATCATCCATTAAAATAAGTTTTAAAACCAAAGTAACATAACATTGTCTTGGAACTACACCAACATAAAGCATTGTTTTGAAGGACATAAACAACGACATGAATAAAATGCAGTTTAAGATTTGTGACTCGTCCAGGAAAAAGTCACATTTCCTAAACCGGGATGACCTCGGAACCCATATGCAGCGGGAAAACATAACATACCGCGCCAGATCTTTAATTCCCTGAAATACATGTAAGTTGAAAAAAATCAACAATAATGTTGAGCGAGTTCATGTGTAAGTGAGTAAATAAACCTGTGTATGTATAAAAATCCTGGTATGTAGCAAATAAGGAAAAAGAGATCACCAATGGTTTGCAAGGCCATTGATATGTGTGAAGTGCAAGTAGGAAGACTCAAACCTAGCAGATTTATGCGTTGGGTACAAAGTCACCCCGAGGTCCGTTCTGTGTTGGGCCTGGGGTTGGGCTCGCTACACCCAAATAGATCTACCGCTCCTGCCCCTCGTTCCTACCTTGAGGATTAATGGCCTCAAGTTTCTGCCTACCCACTCACATGATCTGAATAATAATGACCCTCCTTACGCTAACCATACCATGTAAGAATTATTCGTAATCATAGTAACATGTATTTCACCCCCGCAGTTTAAAAACTGAAAACAGTTAAGAGAAAAGGGGGACATGAACTCACAGTGGTGCGTCTCTACCAAGTATATCTCCTGATCAAGCAGCTGTGCGACGACCTACACGTACTAAGTCTATTAGACGGACGGCCGTGCCTTAGCTTAAGGTTTAAGTCTTTGGGAAATAGTTAGACAACTATTTCGTGTTTATATTTTTGTAAATACTTGGTAATTATTCTCCTTCCCAAGGATGGGGGATTTAATACATGTGCGTTCGTATTATTCTGGGATCGTTATCATTTGGTAATATTATTTTTACCCTAAAAATAATATTTGTATAGTTCGCAAAATAATCATAAAAATTCACAAGTGTTGTTACTAAATATACACTAAATATATATCTTAGCAAGTTTTCATTTTGTGAAAATCCCACCTCCGATAATTAGAAATCTTGTAATAAAGTCATGGCGAAATCTATAATTCGAAAACACGTTAAAAATGTATTTCTAACACTTGTAGTGAAAATATTTCTAAGTGTTAGGTTTTTGGAAAAATTTCGCCAGAGTTTCCTCTGTAACTGGAGGTGGCCACGCTTTCAAGCGTATCATTTTCTTTTACAAATCAAACCAACAATTTTCTCATTCAATCAATAAACATTATTCAAACCATCAAACTAGTCAAAATAGATGTAAATCGCAAAAATACATGAACTTGTGGTTTTTCCAAAATATGTAGTATCTTTCCATTATTTTTAGTGGATCTTTTGTATAAATCAACCCGGTTTCGTAAAAGTCTCGTTTTTAAAGAAAATAAATTTCCACAACTTCTTGTCAACATTTACAAAAATAGTTCTTTCGTCAAAACTTTGTGTTACACAAGTGTCTACGCACTTGTGTGTTTACAAAGGCACTTTTGGTTATGTAAGATCCGTCTTTAAAAGTATGTTTTCTCTTGACACGTGGTTCTTTGAAAATACCGCTTGTAGATCCGTAGATCTACTAGTTTTAAACACTATTTCGTAAGTAAAATCGTTTTTACACAAGTTCAAGTTTCTCGTGTGGTAGAGTTTCATCATTTAACCCTTGTTACACTTAAACAAGCTCTATGTCATGATCCATGATCATGACCAATCCGGGTTAAACAATGATCCGAGCTACCACAACATAGATCGGCACTAAATAATCACACAAAACAAATCCTACATGATTTACACAACAATCAAGCTTTTAACCAACATTTTTAACATTTTAGTAGACTTTTTCATATCATTTTGTATGTTCTTAACTTTTAACCGTCATATACCGTTTTAACCACTTTAAAATAGATCGAGAGTGTGTTTCAAGCAACTTACAACTAGCTCGAGGCTAGGGAAGATTCTAGTCGAAAAATGAGTGGATAAAAGCAATGAGAAGAGGTCCTTCGCGTTCCGAATGCACCAAGCCTCCTCGTATGTGATCCTCAACACTTGTATGCTCTTGGAATGAGATGATCAAGATCGAAAGATGGGTGGATGATATAGGGGGTGTTCGGCCAAGAGTTTATAGAGATGGAGAGAGTTGTGCTCAAGTGTTGTGAGTTGTGGTGAAGTGTTAGTGTGTTATGTCATGAACTTATAGGCAAAAGATAGGATCATTATCCAAAGGATTATGTGTCTAATAGATATTAGACACTAGTGATTATTATAATCAAAATAGGACATGGGTGTCCCCCAAGGGGACCGAATTCGTTGGAGGGGGGGTTCTTAGTTAGTTTCCAACGATTAGTTAGCTATTAGTTAGATAAATTTAGTTAGTTTAGGGATTAACCCGGTTACTAGTGTGTCATGCATTATGACGGGTGTTAGGGTATTCAGGGACCCTAACTGGCTTAGAAAAGAAAAGCAGTGTTGATGGCAATATTTTTTTTTATGTTCCGGGTATAGTCCGGTTGTTCGGTTTGATAGTGATCCGTTAAAGTGCTTAACAAAGCTTTAAATTGTCGTTATTATTACTTTTAGTGACACAACTTATTCCCGACACTTTGGAAAGTGTCTAGTAATATTTTCCTCATGTTTTGGCACTTTATTAGTTAGCTAGATGCTGAATTATTATTTAAAGTGCTGAATTTTGTACCTAGAGTACGTTTTAGGCACATCCGGTCACTGTAATCTCATTCCTAGTGACGCAGTTCTACAACCCTTATATCCCTACACTCACCACTAGTGTAGCAACTATCTCAGGCTCTTACAGGCCTTAGAGGCAGTACCTGCCTGGTGCTAGTTATGACAGCACGTTTAATAGGTTATCCGTTCATTGTGCTACTGTGCTTTTGGTGCATCAAGGTTGTCACAAAGGTGCTGTAAGCAAAACATGGAGTGACAGCAAGTAAAGTATGATGCAAGTAAGTACATGTATCAGTATTCAAGTAGCAGTTTATCCACAAATTCAAGTAAGCACAGTAATTAAGCAGTAATTAATTATTAATTAAGTCGTACGGATACCTGGTTTAGTAAGGGTTGTCACATTCTCCCCCCGTTAGAAAAATTTCGTCCCGAAATTTTAAGTTCTGCTTGTAGATGCAGGGCTCTTAGGAAATAAGTGGGGGTATTTCTCTTTCATCCGGTCCTCACGCTCCCAGGTGTATTCAGGACCATGTCTGGCATTCCAACGAACTTTGACGAGCTTG
This sequence comes from Helianthus tuberosus, assembly GCA_030545235.1. Classification (NCBI taxonomy): domain Eukaryota; kingdom Viridiplantae; phylum Streptophyta; class Magnoliopsida; order Asterales; family Asteraceae; genus Helianthus; species Helianthus tuberosus. The sequence continues at coordinate 71,156,899 of CM060447.1, read as the reverse complement.
ACACTGCTCCGGCGGGTCTTGTTTACTTTCCAATCCGTAACCTCAACAGGTTCTTCAACGAAGTGGAGCGTGTCGTCAACATGAATCTCGTCGGTGGGAATGGCAATGGTATCTTGAGTTGGACTTTTCTTCAGGTTGGATACATGAAATGTATCGTGAACTCCATTCAGCTCGGCAGGTAAGTCCAGCTTGTATGCTACTAGTCCTATTCTTTCCAAAATTCTGAAAGGGTCAATGTAGCGCGGATTTAACTTCCCACGCTTTCCGAAGCGTGCCACACCCTTCCAGGGTGAAACTTTCAATAAAACCATATCTCCAACTTGGAATTCCAAGTGTTTCCAGTTTGGATCTGCATAGGCTTTCTGTCTTTCGCGAGCTGCTTCGATGCGTTTTCGAATCTGCGCAATCTTGTCTGTCGTCTCTTGGACGATTTCGGGACCAACAAGCTGCCTATCACCTGCGTCAGCCCAGCATAGGGGTGATCGACACTTGCGTCCGTAAAGAGCTTCAAATGGCGCGGCTCCAATACTGGTGTGGTAGCTGTTGTTGTATGAAAATTCGACCAGTGGCAAATGCTTATCCCAGCTACCGCCCAAATCCATAACACATGCTCTCAGCATATCTTCCAAGGTCTGAATGGTCCGCTCGCTTTGACCGTCGGTCTGAGGGTGAAATGCAGTGCTCAGATTTAATTGTGAGCCAAAAGCCTCTTGGAAGGATTGCCAAATCCTTGATATGAAATGTCCATCTCTATCAGAGATGATCGAGAGAGGTACTCCATGGCGCGTGACGATTTCTCGCATGTAAATTTCTGCCAGTTTGCTGGTGTTATCCTTCTCTTTGATTGGCAGAAAGTGTGCGGACTTTGTTAGGCGGTCAACTATTACCCAAATAGTGTCATGACCTCTTGGCGTTCTTGGCAACTTTGTAATAAAATCCATGGAGATTTGTTCCCATTTCCACTTGGGAATCTCAGGTTGTTGCAGAAGTCCTGAAGGCTTCTGGTACTCCACTTTTACCTTAGCGCACGTTAGACACTTGCTCACATAAACAACAACATCACCCTTCATCCTAGGCCACCAATAGTAATCCTTGAGATCTTGGTACATCTTATCTGCTCCTGGATGGATAGAGTACCGCGATTTGTGAGCTTCATCAAAAATAACTTTTCTCAAACCACCAAACAGAGGAACCCAAATCCTTTTCTCAAAACATAACGTTCCTTCCTCGTTTGGCACCAATAGCTTCTCCATCCCACGGAGATATTCTTCTTCAAGATTTCTTTCCTTAAGAGCTTCTCTCTGCGCGGCACGAATGCGCAAGGAAAGATCGGTTTGGATAATCATTTCTAAAGCCCTAACCCTTATGGGCTTGATCCTCTCTTTTCGACTTAGGGCGTCGGCAACCACATTCGCCTTCCCTGGATGATACTTTATCTCGCAATCGTAATCATTTAACAACTCAACCCATCGTCTTTGTCTCATATTCAACTCCTTCTGGTTGAATATGTGTTGTAGGCTCTTATGATCTGTAAAAATTGTACATTTCGTACCATATAGGTAGTGTCTCCAGATCTTTAAAGCAAATATCACTGCGCCTAGCTCCAAATCGTGCGTGGTGTAGTTCTTCTCATGTACCTTCAACTGACGTGAAGCGTAAGCAATAACCTTCTGGCGTTGCATCAACACGCAACCCAATCCTTGACGCGAGGCGTCACAGTATACCACGAAATCGTCAGTACCTTCCGGTAGTGCTAGGATTGGCGCATTGCAGAGCTTATCCTTCAACAGCTGAAACGCTTCTTCCTGTTTGATTCCCCAATCAAACTTCTTATCTTTCTGGGTGAGGAGCGTCAATGGTTGAGCGATCTTCGAAAAATCCTCAATGAACCTTCGATAGTAGCCAGCCAAACCCAAGAATTGTCGAATCTCGGTTGGCGTCTTTGGCGTTTCCCAATTCTTGATCGCTTCGATCTTGGTTGGATCCACATGGATTCCATCTCCATTTACCACATGTCCAAGAAATTGGACTTCACGTAGCCAAAATTCGCACTTAGAGAATTTGGCATACAGCTGTTCTTTCTTCAGCAGCTCCAAAATAGCTCTTAGATGCTGTTCGTGCTCAGCCTTTGTCCTTGAATAAATCAAGATGTCGTCGATAAACACAATCACGAACTTGTCCAAGTACGGCTTGCAAACTCTATTCATCAAATCCATAAAGACTGCAGGTGCGTTTGTCAACCCAAACGGCATAACAAGGAACTCGTAGTGTCCATAACGAGTTCTGAAGGCTGTCTTCGGGATACTCTCCTCTTGTATCCTTAACTGATGGTATCCAGATCGCAAATCGATCTTTGAGTAAAAGCTTGAACCTTGCAGTTGATCAAACAGATCATCAATTCTTGGCAGAGGATATCTATTCTTGATCGTCAGCTTGTTCAGCTCCCGGTAGTCTATGCACATTCGAAAACTACCGTCCTTCTTTTTGACAAACAGGACCGGAGCTCCCCAAGGCGAGAAGCTTGGTCGGATAAATCCCTTGTCTAACAACTCTTGAAGTTGTGTCGACAATTCTTGCATCTCAGACGGGGCAAGTCTATAAGGTGCCTTAGCCACAGGCGCGGCGCCTGGGACTAAATCGATGTGAAACTCCACTTGCCTCTGAGGTGGCAGTCCAGGCAAGTCCTCCGGGAAGACTTCCGGATACTCCCTCACGACAGGGATGTCTTCGATCTTCGGTTCTGCAGCTTTCCTGCCTACAATGTGTGCCAGGAAGGCAGCACATCCCTTCTGTAGACACTTTCGCGCTTTGAGGCAGCTGATAATTCTTAACGGCGTATCACGCTTTTCGCCATGAACCACAATTGTTTCACCATCTTCGGTCGGGATACGAACGACCTTTTCGTGACAAACGATTTCTGCCTTGTTGCTTGATAACCAATCCATTCCTACTACCACGTCAAAGCTCCCCAGCTGGACTGGTAGTAGATCCAAAGTAAACTCACGTTCTCCCAACTCGATTGCACAACCTCTGATCACTTCATTGGCTTCTACTAACTTCCCATTAGCCAATTCGATTGAATAGGGAATATCTAACTTACTAGCGGCTAACCCAAGCATATTCTTAAATTCTAATGATACGAAGCTATAGTCGACACCAGTATCAAATAAAACGGATGCATAGCGTTGGTTTACAGGGAACGTACCAGTAACGACATTGGGATCCTGGCGCGCTTCCCTCGCTTCGATGTGGAACACTCTTCCACAGGCTTGGTTCAACTCTGGGCAGTTCCTCTTAAAGTGCCCGATATCACCACAGTTAAAGCATCCAAGTCTTTGCCCGTTTCCACCTCCATTTCCAGCTTGGTTATTCCTTTGGTTATGATTCACAGCGCCCGCTTGATTCACATTGTTGCCTCGATTCCCATTACCTCCATTGTTTCCTTGTGGGCGATTTCCAATTCCACCCCGGTTATTGTTTCTATTTCCAAATCCTCCTTGGCCTCCCTGACCAACAGTGGCCCAACAAGAATCCTTCAAGTGGCCAGGTTTCCCACACGCTTCACATACCTTCAAACCACATCAGCCAGAATGGTGACGCTGGCAGGTGTTGCACTTGGGCTGGGTGCCCATATATCCCTTTCCTTTCTTTCCACCACCAGCTGTAACCTGAGCTGGCACGTTTGGCTCTCCTTTCTTAACAACACCACTAGTGCCTTGTTTGAAGTTCGAGAACTTTCGTTTGTTACCTCCGGATGACTCGATGTGAGTCTCTTTCTTCTTTGTCTCGATCTCACCAAACTTGTTCAGGCGGATAGCTTCCTCAGTGAGAGCTACGCTCAAATCGATTGCCTCAGTAATTATTGCAGGCTTGGAGGAGGTCACCATGCTTATGATTTGAGGAGCTAATCCCCAAATGAAGCGTTCAATCCGCTTGAATTCTGGAGTGACCATATAGGGTACCACATGCGATAGGTCGTGAAACCTCTGAACATATTCCGCGATCTTCGGACCTTCCATCTTCAAATGCCAGAACTCAGTTTCCAATCTTTGGATTTCAGCGCGAGAACAATACTTTTTGCGCATTAGTTCCTTCAGTTCGGTCCATGTTAGTGCGTAGGCAGCAGCTTCACCAAGTGTCTGTACTTGCAAATTCCACCAAGATAGGGCTCCATCCAGAAATAGCCCAGAAATGTAGGTGACTTGCTGGTTCGGTGCACATTTGCTCATGCGGAGAACAGATTCAGTCTTCTCGGCCCAACGAACAAAAGCGACAGCACCTCCGGTGCCATCAAAGTTGACAGGCTTGCAGTCTAGAAACTGCTTGTAGGTGCACCCTGCACATACGTGACAACATATGAATGGCATTAGCATCCTTGCTAGAGATATCCAATTAGATCATGGTATGTCTTAATGACTTAGTATTACCATGAGGTGGATTGTTGTTGCCATTGTTGTTTGAGCTGCTTCCGCTGGGTCCTCCTCGCGAGGCGGCGTATTGCGTGATGGCAGCAGCGATGACTTGTTGGAGTTCTGCCTCATTGGTAGGCATCGGCGTTTGACGTCTCGGCGGCATCTTCTAAAAGATGGGTTCACGTCGGTCAGGCCATAATAAAGCGTACGTATATAATGATAGTAATAGTACATATCATCTCATGTTATAATCATATCAATCACACAACATCCCATGTTATAAAACATAAATAATCAATCAAAACATCACATATGATGAGAATACTGCGATTGTATTGCCAAACTCGAGACCACATGGTAGCGTGTACAGTACATAATAGTGTCATACATCATCATCGACTAAGGGCTACATCACCCCAGTCCAAAAGAATATCAAATCAGTGTCAATACATCCCATATACATGATCAACAAAAGTCAGAATCAGAATGCAATCTCCAAAAATGCTGTGTGGTCAGAGCAATCGCCGTTTTCTCACCAACGTCTACCCATGCTGTACTAAAGATGCCCTAAACTGATGGTGGTGAAGGAGGGGGAAAATGGGTGTAGAACAAACGTCGCAAATGGAACCAGTCCTCCTCCATGGCTCTCTGGGTACGCAACAAAGAAGCAACCTGCTGCTCAAGTGCCAAAAGGCGTGCAGCATAGTCAGGTAACAATGGTCGAGGGTGTTGCGAAGAAGCAGGGTGGGTCTGACCCTGACACTGGCACGGCGGTGGCTGAGCTCTCTCAAGCTCCTGAATGCGCTGTGTGAGTGTCGTCCTCAATAGTATACCCCATATGGAAAGGATGGTAGGGGTCGGTCGATGGCATAACAGAAGGTGACGTCCAGAGAAACGGCTCGCTGGCTGGATCAAAAGGTGTCACAAAGAATGGTGGTACAGGGGGAATAGCAGATGAAGACTGTGGCATAACTGGAATATATGTCGGCACATGTCCAAAGGGACGGGCTGAGGAACCCTCTCCAGGTCGAGCTGGAGGTGTGTACTGTGCAAATGAAAAAGAGAAATCAACGTGATGTGCATCGGTGGTATGAGGAGGAATAGGTGGTAGCTCATTATCCGCAGGAATCCACCCACACTGGGCGTGCTCATCTCGTGGGTCAATCTGTGCCTCAAAAAGTGCTCGATCAAACTGTACAAGCATAGGGTCAAGGTGAGGTGCAACAAGAGGGTCAGCAGGTATATCAGCGATAAGTGGGGGATCAACAAGATCAGCAGCAATAACATGGTCACCCTCCAGTAGTGGAGCATCAGCAGGGTGATCATCAATGGGTGGGTCAGCAATCACAGGATCAATAGGTATGCCAGCATGAGCAGGGTCATGCTCAAGCACTGGGTCAGGAGCAGCTACTGGCTCAAGGGCCATGGCAGGCTCGGGATCAACGAACTCTATATCAAAATCTGCATGATCAGCGAATGCAGGGTCTACTGGGTCTACTGGGTCAACCATAGGCTGATCCAAGTGGATGAACTCTATCTCCTGGTCCGGGTCGAATCCAGGGGGGAAAAACAGGGTCTGAATCCTCATCGAGGTCGTGATCGAAAGCAAATCTAGAAGCAGAGGCAGCAGATGATGCCCTGTCAGGATCTGAACCGTGTGAATAGTGTTGTGCGCTCCGAGTGTGTGACGGTGCGGAGGCCACAGACTCGAAGGAGTCTGGAGCAGGTGAGTGTGCAGGTGACTCCTCAGCTGGAGCATCTGCGAGTAATAAAAGACCACCGTTAGCTAGAAGGGCCTCGCCCTAAACATCGTCCTCCAGGGGCTCATCATCAAATAGATCGACGTCGTCATCAACGTCGGCGTCGAGGAGCATATCGTAAGCAGGATAAACGGCCAAAGGTATGGGAGCAGGGACCTCTACGAGTGGTAGGTACCCAGCAAAAGGACCATCAGCGGGCTCATCGACAGCGTCGGGCAGCGCAAAGGGCTGAAAGTCGTCCTCGTCTGTGCTGGTAACATCTGATGTGTGGACCTCGTGCTCTGAAGACTCTAAGTCGTCTGATACTATGGGTCTAGGGCCTGTGGTGTCCGAATCACCTGTGCCGGGCGAGTCCATGGTGTCTGTAACACAAACACAAATATGTACAAATAATTAATCATACAATCAGATAAGCACATTAGTCACCAAGTAAGCAATCAAATAATTCTCCTAGTCCCACTAGCCTCCCAGCCTCTCAGACTGCTCTTCCTAGTCCAAATTCTCCCAGCCTCTCAGACTGCTCTTCCTAGTCCCACTAGCCTATTCTCCCAGCCTCTCAGACTGCTCTTCCTAGTCCCACTAGCCAACTTCTCCCAGCCTCTCAGACTGCTCTTCCTAGTCCCACTAGCCTATTCTCCCATCCTCTCAGACTGCTCTCCCTAGTCCTACTAGGCAACTACCTCGGTCTCCGAAACCGAGCCTCGGTCCTCCAGACCGAGCCTCAGCCTCCCAGACTGAGCCTATAAATAATAAATAAATGTGCTCAACATTTGTTTGTAAAAATTTTTGGATCTGGACTTGAGTGGTATGCAGTAAAAATGTTTTCATGAGAGCCCTAGTGATCATAGTCTAGACTCGAGAAGGAATCCTAGTTCGCTATGATCAGAGCTCTGATACCAAGCTGTCACACCCTGGCTTTGCGGAAGCGTGGTTATTTTGGTGTGACTTCTTAATACCATAGCTTAATCATAACAAGGTATATGAATTAAAAACCATGCAAGATCATCCATTAAAATAAGTTTTAAAACCAAAGTAACATAACATTGTCTTGGAACTACACCAACATAACATAAAGCATTGTTTTGAAGGACATAAACAACGACATGAATAAAATGCAGTTTAAGATTTGTGACTCGTCCAGGAAAAAGTCACATTTCCTAAACCGGGATGACCTCGGAACCCATATGCAGCGGGAAAACATAACATACCGCGCCAGATCTTTAATTCCCTGAAATACATGTAAGTTGAAAAAAATCAACAATAATGTTGAGCGAGTTCATGTGTAAGTGAGTAAATAAACCCGTGTATGTATAAAAATCCTGGTATGTAGCAAATAAGGAAAAAGAGATCACCAATGGTTTGCAAGGCCATTGATATGTGTGAAGTGCAAGTAGGAAGACTTAAACCTAGCAGATTTATGCGTTGGGTACAAAGTCACCCCGAGGTCCGTTCTGTGTTGGGCCTGGGGTTGGGCTCGCTACACCCAAATAGATCTACCGCTCCTGCCCCTCGGTCCTACCTTGAGGATTAATGGCCTCAAGTTTCTGCCTACCCACTCACATGATCTGAATAATAATGACCCTCCTTACGCTAACCATACCATGTAAGAATTATTCGTAATCATAGTAACATGTATTTCACCCCCGCAGTTTAAAAACTGAAAACAGTTAAGAGAAAAGGGGGACATGAACTCACAGTGGTGCGTCTCTACCAAGTATATCTCCTGATCAAGCAGCTGTGCGACGACCTACACGTACTAAGTCTATTAGACGGACGGCCGTGCCTTAGCTTAAGGTTTAAGTCTTTAGGAAATAGTTAGACAACTATTTCGTGTTTATATTTTTGTAAATACTTGGTAATTATTCTCTTTCCCAAGGATGAGGGATTTAATACATGTGCGTTCGTATTATTCTGGGATCGTTATCATTTGGTAATATTATTTTTACCCTAAAAATAATATTTGTATAGTTCGCAAAATAATCATAAAAATTCACAAGTGTTGTTACTAAATATATATCTTAGCAAGTTTTCATTTTGTGAAAATCCCACCTCCGATAATTAGAAATCTTGTAATAAAGTCATGGTGAAATCTATAATTCGAAAACACGTTAAAAATGTATTTCTAACACTTGTAGTGAAAATATTTCTAAGTGTTAGGTTTTTGGAAAAATTTCGCCAGAGTTTCCTCTGTAACTGGAGGTGGCCACGCTTTCAAGTGTATCATTTTCTTTTACAAATCAAACCAACAATTTTCTCATTCAATCAATAAACATTATTCAAACCATCAAACTAGTCAAAATAGATGTAAATCGCAAAAATACATGAACTTGTGGTTTTTCCAAAATATGTAGTATCTTTCCATTATTTTTAGTGGATCTTTTGTATAAATCAACCCGGTTTCGTAAAAGTCTCGTTTTTAAAGAAAATAAATTTCCACAACTTCTTGTCAACATTTACAAAAATAGTTCTTTCGTCAAAACTTTGTGTTACACAAGTGTCTACGCACTTGTGTGTTTACAAAGGCACTTTTGGTTATGTAAGATCCGTCTTTAAAAGTATGTTTTCTCTTGACACGTGGTCCTTTGAAAATACCGCTTGTAGATCCGTAGATCTACTAGTTTTAAACACTATTTCGTAAGTAAAATCGTTTTTCCACAAGTTCAAGTTTCTCGTGTGGTAGAGTTTCATCATTTAACCCTTGTTACACTTAAACAAGCTCTATGTCATGATCCATGATCATGACCAATCCGGGTTAAACAATGATCCTAGCTACCACAACATAGATCGGCACTAAATAATTACACAAAACAAATCCTACACGATTTACACAACAATCAAGCTTTTAACCAACATTTTTAACATTTTAGTAGACCTTTTCATATCATTTTGTATGTTCTTAACTTTTAACCGTCATATACCGTTTTAACCACTTTAAAATAGATCGAGAGTGTGTTTCAAGCAACTTACTACTAGCTCGAGGCTAGGGAAGATTCTAGTCGAAAAATGAGTGGATAAAAGCAATGAGAAGAGGTCCTTCGCGTTCCGAATGCACCAAGACTCCTCGTATGTGATCCTCAACACTTGTATGCTCTTGGAATGAGATGATCAAGATCGAAAGATGGGTGGATGATATAGGGGGTGTTCGGCCGAGAGTTTATAGAGAGGGAGAGAGTTGTGCTCAAGTGTTGTGAGTTGTGGTGAAGTGTTAGTGTGTTATGTCATGAACTTATAGGCAAAAGATAGGATCATTATCCAAAGGATTATGTGTCTAATAGATATTAGACACTAGTGATTATTATAATCAAAATAGGACATGGGTGTCCCCCAAGGGGACCGAATTCGTTGGAGGGGGGGTTCTTAGTTAGTTTCCAACGATTAGTTAGCTCTTAGTTAGATAAATTTAGTTAGTTTAGGGATTAACCCGGTTACTAGTGTGTCATGCATTATGACGGGTGTTAGGGTATTCAGGGACCCTAACTGGCTCAGAAAAGAAAAGCAGTGTTGATGGCAATATTTTTTTTTATGTTCCGGGTATAGTCCGGTTGTTCGGTTGGATAGTGATCCGTTAAAGTGCTTAACAAAGCTTTAAAGTGTCGTTATTATTACTTTTAGTGACACAACTTATTCCCGACACTTTGGAAAGTGTCTAGTAATATTTTCCTCATGTTTTGGCACTTTATTAGTTAGCTAGATGCTGAATTATTATTTAAAGTGCTGAATTTTGTACCTAGAGTACGTTTTAGGCACATCCGGTCACTGTAATCTCATTCCTAGTGACGCAGTTCTACAACCCTTATATCCCTACACTCACCACTAGTGTAGCAACTATCTCAGGCTCTTACAGGCCTTAGAGGCAGTACCTGCCTGGTGCTAGTTATGACAGCACGTTTAATAGGTTATCCGTTCATTGTGCTACTGTGCTTTTGGTGCATCAAGGTTGTCACAAAGGTGCTGTAAGCAAAACATGGAGTGACAGCAAGTAAAGTATGATGCAAGTAAGTATATGTATCAGTATTCAAGTAGCAGTTTATCCACAAATTCAAGTAAGCACGGTAATTAAGCAGTAATTAATTATTAATTAAGTCGTACGGATACCTGGTTTAGTGAGGGTTGTCACAAATTCATTCCTACACCTCTCACAAAACACACATTTTTTACAATAACCCTACCCCTAACACCCTAAATATTAAAATATCTTTTGGAATATAATACTTAAAAATGGAACACTTATCACCAACTAAAATGAAAATATTTCAAACAAAAGTAAGATCCCGTGACAAAATATAACCTAAGGAACTAGAATTTGTAAACAAATTCCCAAATGAATTAAGAATAAACATATAAAAAAGTTCTAAGTGTTATAATACCACAAATTTAACATTAGATTTTGTGTTATATCTTCAAGAAACAAAAATGAAATTTTATAAATATTGTCTGTAATCTCTATTCTATGCAATCTCAAGTAACATTTATTTATAGTGGGAATTGCCATCTATTTTTGACAATTATGACACATCCAGAATATATAAAATCTGTCATCCTTCTTTTGACTTTTTGTCATCCATTTTCATAACACTCCCCCTTGGATGACACTTTGTAAACTCCTGGGTCTTTAAGTACTGACTCGTTAAAAACCTTGCTAGGAAAACTCAGTGGGACAAAACCACAGCTAAGGGAAAAAGAGTGCAGCTTGCATTATACACAGTGGATCAGATATGTTGCCTCATTAAAAACCTTGCTAGGAAAACCTAGTGGGACAAAACCATAACTAAGGAAAAAAGAGTGCAACGTGTATAATGCTCCCCCTCAAGTTGCAATTTGTAAGGCATCACATTCTCTGTACGTGACGCATGTCAATGTCATGAACGTGTTTCCTGAAAGTTGCTGTAGGTAGTGCTTTTGTGAAAAGATCGGCTGAATTGTTGCTGGATTGGACATATCTCATCTCGACTTGATTGTCTTTAATAAGGTCCCGAGTATATGCAAAGAATCTTGGTGGTATATGTTTTGTTCTGTCACTTTTGATATACCCTTCTTTCATCTGAGAGACACAGGCGGCATTATCTTCATGGATAGGAGTTGGATTTCGATCTTTCTCTAGCCCACAAGAAGTCACTATGTGTTGTGACATAGATCTTAGCCATACACATTCTCTTGAAGTTTCATGTAGTGCAATGACTTCAGCATGATTTGAGGATGTTGCGACAAGTGTTTGTTTCTGAGAACGCCATGAAATCGCAGTTCCTCCGTTCATAAATACATATCCAGTTTGAGATTTTGCTTTATGAGGATCAGATAAATAACCTGCATCTGCATAACCAACTAACCCTTCTTTTGAATCGTTAGGATAAAACAAGCCTAAATCAACGGTACCTCGAAGATATCGAAAAATGTGTTTAATTCCATTCCAGTGTCTTCTAGTGGGAGCTGAACTAAATCTTGCTAACAAGTTCACTGCAAAAGAAATGTCAGGTCTCGTACAATTCGTAAGATACATAAGTGCTCCAATTGCGCTGAGGTATGGTACTTCTGGACCAAGAACTTCTTCGTTGTCCTCACAAGGACGAAATGGATCATTTTCGACATTAAGTGACCTAACGACCATTGGAGTGCTTAAAGGATTTGACTTATCCATATTGAAACGTTTCAACAGCTTTTCAGTATAATTCGTTTGATGCACAAGTATTCCATTGCACATATGTTCAATTTGTAAACCAAGACAATATTTGGTTTTACCAAGGTCTTTCATTTCAAATTCTTTCTTTAAAAGAATCATTGCTTCAAGAATTTCTTTTTTCGTCCCAATTATATTTAGGTCATCAACATATACAGCTATGATCACATATCCTGATGTTGTCTTCTTAATAAAGACACATGGACAAATAAGATTATTTATATAACCTTTACTTGTCAAATAGTCACTCAAACGATTGTACCACATCCTTCCAGATTGTTTCAACCCATATAAAGATCTTTGTACTTTGATCGAATACATTTCTTTGGGTTTTGAACTTAACGCTTCTGGAAGTTTAAATCCTTCAGGAACTTTCATATAGATGTCACTATCAAGTGATCCATACAAGTAAGCTGTAACGACATCCATAAGACGCATTTCTAACTTTTTAGAAACTGCTAAGCTGATTAAGTATCTAAAGGTTATTGCATCCATAACGGGAGAATATGTTTCTTCATAGTCAATCCCTGGCCTTTGTGAAAAACCTTGAGCTACAAGTCTCGCTTTATCTCTTGTAACCTCATTTTTCTCATTTCGTTTTCGTACAAAAACCCATTTATATCCTACAGGCTTTACAGCCTTAGGTGTAACAACAATAGACCCAAAAACCTTTCGTTTGTTGAGTGAATCTAATTCAGCTTGCATAGCGCCTTTCCATTTATCCCAATCATGTCTATTTTGACAATCATTGACAGATTTTGGTTCAGGATCATCATCTCCACCCATGATGTCACTTGCTATAGAATAAGAAAATATCTCATCAATATTTTCCATTTCATATCGGTTCCATATGATATGTGTATGACCATAGTTGATTGATATCTCTTTGTTAGTATCGTCAACATCTTCCTCATGAGAGGTTTCGGTATTTACCGCTTGATCAAGATTTTTATCCTTTTGGTCAATTTCATTTATAAGCGCTTTTCTTTTTCGAGGATTTTTATCCTTCGAACCAATTGGCCTTCCACGTTTTAAACGTTTCTGAGATTCATGAGTCATATTATTATCTATTGCCTTATTAGGGATCTCAACTCGAGCTGGAGCATTAGTAGCTGGTATATGAGATTTAGTAACCCTATTTATATCAGCAAATGCATCAGGCAATTGACTTGCAATTTCTTGCAAATGTATTATCTTTTGAACCTCTGTCTCACATTGTTTAGTTCTTGGATCCAGATATAACAATGAAGGTTCACACCATGTGACATCCTTTTCCTTATTTTTATCTTTATTCTCTATCCCTAATACAGGGAAAGTTGTTTCATTAAATTTACAATCAGCCAACCGTGCTGTAAAGACATCACCTGTTAAAGGTTCAAGATATCTTATTATAGAAGGTGAATCATATCCAACATATATTCCCAACCTTCTTTGAGGTCCCATTTTTGTGCGTTGTGGTGGTGCAATTGGGACATAAACTGCACATCCAAAAATTCTAATATGGGAAATATTTGGCTCCTGGCCAGATGCAATTTGTTGGGGAGAGAATTCATGATTTGCACTTGGTCTTATGCGAATTAATGATTCAGCATGTAATATTGCATGACCCCAAATGGATACAGGAAGTTTTGTCCTCATTATTAATGGTCGAGCTATTAGTTGTAGACGTTTAATTAATGATTCAGCTAAACCATTTTGTGTATGCACATGAGCAACAGGGTGTTCAACAATAATTCCTCCAGACATGCAATAATCATTAATACTATGATCTGGGAAATGTGTTCGCAATTTAATAATTTGTGCAAGAAATTTTGCAAAAGCCATATTGCGAGTTGATAACAAAGACACATGAGACCATCTACTTGATGCATCTATTAGAACCATGAAGTATCTAAATGGTCCACATGGTGGATGGATTGGTCCACATATATCTCCTTGAATTCTTTCAAGGAACATTGGAATTTCCTTTTCAACTTTTATAAATGAAGGTCTTGTAATTAATTTTCCCAAAGAACAAGATACACATAAAGGAATTTTATCAGATTTTGGGATCTTTTTATACTTCAATGGATGTCCATGAGTATTTTCAATTACTCTTTTCATCATTGTTGAACCTGGATGGCCTAATCTGTCATGCCATAAATTAAATGTTTCAGGATCACAAAAATTTTCTTTTACTGCCATATGTGCTTGAGGCACATCAATATATGTATAATGCAAACCAGATTGAAACATTGGCAGTTTTTCCAATATCTGACCTTTGCTCATGATATACAAATATTTTTCATTATCAACGGTCTTTGACTGAGTATCATATCCATTATGATATATGCTTTTGAAACTTAACAAGTTTCTTGATGACCTTGGGGAAAATAAAGCATTCTCTATTAAAAGCTTTGTACCATTTGGTAATATTAAATTTGCTTTTCCCACTCCTTCTATTAATTTTGTAGGACCTGATATTGTATCAACGGTTCCTTTTGTTGGTTTCAACTCATAAAAATATTTCTCGGATTTAAGTATAGTATGTGTAGCTCCACTGTCAGCTATACATATATCAGCATCATTCATTCGATCTTGAGCTTCAATGATATCCATTTTAATCTTACAATTATAAAAAAAATAATAAGAGTATGATTAATATATTATAATTATTGATAATAACTTTATAAAAAAAACTTTATATGAAGGAAAGACATAATAAAAATACATATTTAATTGTTACATAAAATCATTGAGATCAAGCAACATTTTGTTTAAATGTCTTCATTAAAATCCGTGACATTTAGCTGAACACTGAATTTATCCAAATAGTTTACTTCCTTGTCCTTTCCTTTAAGCGAGGCTTTGTAAAGCTCACATAGATGTGGAGCTGTTCTACAAGTTTTTGCCCAGTGATCTATACTTCCACATCTATAACAAGAATTATCAATTTTTCCGGACACACCGGCTTCATTCCTTTGATTATGAAAATTGGAAGTATTATTTTGTGGAGCATGATAATTTGTAGTTCTTTGATTTCGGCCACGGCCACGACCGCGCCCACTACCTCGGTAATATTTATTATTTTTGAAAGTATGATTGTGACCATTATAATGACCTTTACCAAAATACCCACGACCGCGGCCACGGCCTCGTCCTTGGCCTTGCCCATGGCCTTGTCCTTGGCCTTGCCCACGGCCTTGTTCCCTTTTATTTTGATAATTATTAACAACATTCGCTTCAGGTATAGTTAATGATCCTGTGGGACGGGCTTCATGATTTTTCATCAGAAGTAGGTTATGTTGTTCTGCTACGAGGAGATGTGCATTCAAATCAGAGTATCTGTAAAATCTCAACAATCGATATTGTTGTGCTAAACTTCATGAAATGTGGAGTAAGTTTTCTCCAATTTTTCTTCCTCAGTAACAGGGTGCCCACAAAACTCTAATTTTGAACATATTTTAAATAGAGCAGATGTGTAATCATTTACTTTTGTAAAATCTTGGAACCTCAGACTGTTCCATTCATTTTTAGCTGTGGGAAGTAAAACTTCCTTTTGATTATCAAATCTGTTCTTTAAATCCGTCCATAATTCATATGGATCATCAGAATTGAAATATTCATGTTGTAGTAAATTATCAATGTGTTTATGAATAAACACATCAGCTTTTGCCTTTTCCTGATTCGAACAATTATTCTCTTCAATTATGACTTCTATCACACCCATTGCTTTTAGGTGTCTTTTGACATTTGCTGTCCAAGTCATATAATTTTCTCCGGAGATATTCAATGCTGGAAATTCCAGTTTCGCGATATTTGCCATTTTGTTAATTGAGTATGATAATAACTCCTTTGCCTTTGTTGATATGCTTGGTAGAGAACCCTCGTGCTGATAACGTGTTGATGTGTGCAAAATGCAACATATAAATTACATCAAATGAGGCATAAAACTAACCCTTTTTAAGTACTAATATTGGAAAAAGAGTGTTTTTGTCTTCCTTTTGTATTTTCAGGATTAAATGAGCTCAAAAACGCAAAAGAAGCAAAAAGACAGCTAAATCCAACATAAATACAAGAAAAGGAATATTAGTGGACTGCCCGACCCCTCAACGGCACCTTCCAAAGCAAAATAGAGAAATCAGAAGACTGAACACGCCCCGTGCTCAGCCAGCACGGGGCCGTGCCCAAGAAGCAGCAGAAAAGACAAACCTATAGAAGCTTCTATTGCCCACCACGGGCCGTGCTCAGCGGACACGGGGGCGTGTCGAAAGTACAGCAGGCGCATTTATTGTAATTGCGAATTACAATTAATGAGGAGAGAGATTGTCAGACAGACACGGGGCCGTGCCCAGCGGACACGGGGCCGTGTCCAGCTCTCTGTTCAGCCTATAAATAGGAGTGCTTGGATTCATTTCATCTCATCCCTTGGCACACCACCTCTCTCACACTTCATCCACCACCCACCACCATCACAACACCATCATCCACCACCATCATCCATTGTCCATCGTAGAGTGTGTGAGTCGTCTCGGGATCCAAGATTGATCGTAAGAGTTCTTGACAATCAAGGCCATGTTTGCCTAAGTCTCTTACATCACTTGGTGAAGACAAAGTGTCTAGTATAATACTTTTTATTTCTAATCTTTTGCACTTTTTATTTGGTTTTGTATTAATGACTTTAATAACTAGTTACGTATGTTGAAGGTGATCTTTCCTTATCGTTTGTCCGTGGTGTCTTGGCATTATTTTACTGTCTATATAAAATAAAGGATTTTCACCATTCATATCTCCACGGTCTATATGGAGACATGTTGGCTACCTGGTCGGGGGTTAAGGGAACGGTTTGGTAAAGGTCTTGCCATTGTTCAGCGTTTAGAGGTCCTGCAATGGACCTGGGTCAAATTAAGTAGGACCTCCTTCAATACTTCACGGTATTGGATGGCGGGGGTCCAAACTCTTTGATCCCCTCATAAGTTAACTACTGTTAATACTATAACCCGGCTATTTAGGACTGTATCCCTGCTGACTCAGACTACTTAGCCGAGGGTAACGTCACCGCCAAAAGCGGGGCCTACCACAATACTGCATTAATAACTTAATTCATTATCTTCCAATAATCCACCCTTTTAGGATTGTATCCCTGCTGACTCAAACTACTGGGGTGAGGGTAACGTCACCTTCAAAAGAGGGGCCTACTACAATAACTAAGATAATCTCTTAATTATGTGCAAAAGTGCGGAAATAATCAAAGGTTATACTAGATACGAGTCGGAACCAAGTGATTCATCTTGTCTATCTGTTTTTTCTTTTATTTTTATTTTCAGCATTTTAGTTAGTTTTTAATTTTCTTAGTTTAAAACATTTTTCTAAACTTTTATTTTGGTTAGACGTTGAGGATAAACCGGTACTAAAAGCTCTTGTGTCCTTGGACGACCTCGGTATCTTACCAACGCTATACTACACTCAACGATGGGTGCACTTGCCCATATGTGTGTTTAGTGTTAGTGAAATATCGTGTTTTATAAATTTAAAACTTGGCTAAAATAAGTGTTAAAAAGGGCTTAAAATATACACCTAAAATAAGTAACACTTCGCACGCATCAAGTTTTTGGCGCCGTTGCCGGGGACACAAGGATTTTAAGAAAGTTAGGAATCAACGGCTTAATCATTTTTTATTTTTCTTTTTAATTTTTTAGGATTTTTCTTAGTTTTTCAGCTTCTGCAGAGCTCAGCACTGGCCGTGCCCGCTGAACACGCCCCCGTGCTCAATCATTGGAACTGGCAATCATGTTTTACATCAGACAGTAAGCTGAACACGGGGCCGTGCCCACTCAACACGCCCCCGTGCCCAAGTTTCAGTTACTGAAAACAGAACCGTTAGATCCCGGCGGTTGGTAATTTCTGACATAAACATGAGTGATAGTAATAATTTTTACTTTCGGCACTCTTATGGTAAGTGGTGTCAATTATGTGGTGGCAAACATGAAGAAGTAAAATGCTACTTTCTAAATTATAGGCCCCACTACATGGACCCACCGACTTCTTACAACCTTAAGAGGGGCGAAAGTAAAAATAAGCACTATTTCTCTCTCGAATGCGCCCTGCCAGATATTCTAGGAGAAATGCTCCTTGATGAGTTGTTTCAACTAGAAAAGCTAGTTCAGAATTGGTTAGAAGAGCTTAGGAAGGATTTTATTGATCCACCCCAAGACGATAACCATGAAGAAAAGTTGGAACCGCATTCCGACAACCTCGTTGCTCCCGAAAATGCCTTAGTACCTAGCAAAGACTTGGACGATAGTCGTCCCTGTGCCGATTGTGCCGTGAAGGACTCTCCATCGACTTCGTTCGGTGCATACATAGACCTGAGCGATTCGGCATACACCTTCTTTAACGAGAGCCCGGGAAAGGGTTAGACTTGTCCACCTAGAATGAAAATAGGAATTACCCTCACCGACAACCTCTTGCGTTCTCGCTTTAGTCTAGGACAATTAAGGTATCTTAGGCACTTTGGGGTTGTTCCAACCAGTAAGGAACCACCCGATTTCGACGAAATCCTTAGAAGAAGCAAAACTCCATAAAACAGCCTCCAGACACGGGGCCGTGTCCAGGTCAACACGCCCCCGTGCTCATCAAAGAGATTCTCTGCTGATTTGGTCAGAATACGGACAAAATGTGTCAGGAATTCCTCTGCACACGGGGCCGTGTCCAGTGCACTGTCGTTTTCTTTAAATGCAGCCTGAATCCTGCTCATTTTTTACCACTTCAAAAGACAGAGATTCCTGGGATTTTCACTCATACCATCCTAGGTAAGTGCTAAAAGAAGGTTCCCAAAGACCCCCTTGTCCCTTCCACTTTTACTCATTTCCTCCTCTTTAAAAATTTTTCAAAATTTCCTCCATGGAAGCTTGGAAATCTCTTGATTCCAACCCTCTATGTGAAGTTTGTAAGATTATTTGCTAAGGATTCTTGTTTAAAGTTAGTTGTATAACTTTATTTTAAATTATCTAAGCCTAAAAACTAGCTAAAAATCATGAGAATAATTTAAAACTCCAAGACTCCCTAGCATAAAATCCTGCAGACAAATGAATACGGGGCCGTGCTCAGTGAGCACGGGGCCGTGTCCGAGGATCTGTTTTGTAAAAATTTAGCTTTCTTCGGTTTCCTTCACAGAAAATGGCAAGCAGAACAAGCGGATCATCTTCAAGAAATAACCGACAAGGGAGGAGATCTTCAACAGCAGAAGACTCTCTTGTAAACTATGTTTACGCTCTAAGGGAGGCTATTGATGAAATGACGGGAGTGGAAGAAGCATTGGTCGACCGTATCAACCATCTTACAGTGGGGCTGGAGGGCTGTCTCCATGAAGTAAACCTCTTGCACCAGAGGTTGAACCTTCTCGCCTCCCCGCCTTTGGTACCTATAATAACCCAAAGGGCGTGGAACATGGTACCCGAAGTTGTCATTCCAGCCGAATGGTACTCCATGCACCAAGAACCTCCGCGAAGAGTGGTGCAAGGATTCCCGATGAATGTTCCCCCTCAACCACCAGTTGCGGAGGAAAATGAAGCCGCATTCTTCCTTCCTAGGGAAATCGAAGAATGGCTTTAAATAACATTTAGGGAAGAAATCATTCGGCTAAAAGTCCTACTATATCGGGAAACTATTCTCGAAATTTTCTTAAAATAAGTAGAACTTATTATGATAACCTCGTGCACCTGCTGACCTATTTAGTTAAGTTTTAATTTTATTTTAATTTAGGACTATGTAAGTTCTCTCTATGATGAAATGAAATGATGGTTTTAAGGTTTAGATGGTTTGTAATGAATAAAACACACTCATGGTGGTAAAGGATGAAAAGGGGAACGAGAGAAATGAACCCATGCACAAGAACAAGACAACCCGACAATTCTCTCCATTTCAGAAGGTTCAACACGGGCCGTGCCCAACCAACACGGCCCCGTGCTGAGCACCCTGCAGAAAACGCCCAGTTCAGGTAACTGGACACGAGCCGTGTTCACCCAACACGCCCCCGTGTCCAGGCTTCTGTTTCTCTTGTTTTAATTCTGTTACTGGCACTTGAACACGGGGCCGTGCCCGGACAACACGGGGCCGTGTTCAGTGCCCAGTAACACAAATTTTTGTTTTTTAAACACTATTTTACACATTTAATCAACCTAAAAATTTATTTTTGGGACACATTGAGGACAATGTGTAATTTAAGTGTGGGGGGATGCTAAAACCTTGAATTTTGCAAGTCCTAAATACAAGCCTTACACAAAACTCTATTGGAACCGCTAATCACCCCAAAAAAAATTTCAAAAATTTCATTTTTTTTTACTTGTCTAGGTTTAACTCGGAAAATTCAAGTTCTCAAAAAGGTTATATTTTTAAATTTACAACCGATAGCGTAGTGATAAAAAGAACCAACATAAGAAAATTATGAAAAGGCATAGCAAACTTATTTAAAATTTGATTATATATACTTGATCACATAAAAACCCATTCCCACAAAAGTGAGTCTTGAGCCTTTATTGAGCACACAATTACATATCATTTGACTAAATGCTCATTTTTCGTTTCTTGTGTGAATAGCCGCTTGGTTCTTACGACTCTAAAACTTGCCATGACAATACATTCCCGGTCCTTATCAACTTAAACCCGAGTAAGTAAATGATGGAGGCATTAGGACTAACCCTTTTTATTTCTACACCATTATTTTTCTTTTTCTTTTACCACCTACCCAAAAAAATCCCCCTAGTTAGCCCCTTTGAGCCTAAACATTTTCATTTCATCACCCAAACAAAAACCCTTTTACCCACCAAAACTTTTTTCATTTTTAACCCTTTATTTTAGTAACAAGTTCGGTTCTTCGTAAAAAAAAATGTGATAATGATGAAGCAAAAAGAAAATAAACAAACAAGTTAATCAAAAATAACTTTGTTTGAATAAATGCTTCATCAAAATAAAAATAGAAAGTCTTACGAAAACCGACACTTGTTACGCTTTTAGCCCTTTTTCTACTAACCACTAACCCAACCACCTACCTTTAACCCTAGCCTAACCCTTAACCCACAAAGTCCTCTTGATATCTACAAAGGTATAAAAGTTAAAAAGGAGGAGGATTGATTTCTTGGCAAGCCTATGGTAGGAATAAGTTCCATACCGCTCTCGAGTGATTCACTAAAAATACACCTTCGGCCGAGTGTGAGTGATTTCCCCGTGAGGTATATGAACTTGTATATAAATAGAATTTTAAAAAGGCATGTTATGCCCAAATAAGTAATTTCTTTTATGAAAAGTTCTAAATAAATCATTACGAATAGGAGTGTAAATAAATAAAAATAAAACCCAAAAAGATCTTGGAAATCCCGACACTCTACGACAAGCCTAAAACCTTCTCTTCTACCTATTCCATTTGGGAGTGTAAGCCACATATTAAAGAGTTTTGCTTGAGGACAAACAAAAGTTCAAGTGTGGGGGTATTTGATGTGTGTAAAATGCAACATATAAATTACATCAAATGAGGCATAAAACTAACCCTTTTTAAGTACTAATATTGGAAAAAGAGTGTTTTTGTCTTCCTTTTGTATTTTCAGGATTAAATGAGCTCAAAAACGCAAAAGAAGCAAAAAGACAGCTAAATCCAACATAAATACAAGAAAATGAATATTAGTGGACTGCCCGACCCCTCAACGGCACATTCCAAAGCAAAATAGAGAAATCAGAAGACTGAACACGCCTCGTGCTCAGCCAGCACGGGGCCGTGCCCAAGAAGCAACAGAAAAGACAAACCTATAGAAGCTTCTATTGCCCACCACGGGCCGTGCTCAGCGGACACGGGGGCGTGTCGAAAGTACAGCAGGCGCATTTATTGTAATTGCGAATTACAATTAATGAGGAGAGAGATTGTCAGACAGACACGGGGCCGTGCCCAGCGGACACGGGGCCGTGTCCAGCTCTCTGTTCAGCCTATAAATAGGAGTGCTTGGATTCATTTCATCTCATCCCTTGGCACACCACCTCTCTCACACTTCATCCACCACCCACCACCATCACAACACCATCATCCACCACCATCATCCATTGTCCATCGTAGAGTGTGTGAGTCGTCTCGGGATCCAAGATTGATCGTAAGAGTTCTTGACAATCAAGGTCATGTTTGCCTAAGTCTCTTACATCACTTGGTGAAGAAAAAGTGTCTAGTATAATACTTTTTATTTATAATCTTTTGCACTTTTTATTTGGTTTTGTATTAATGACTTTAATAACTAGTTACTTATGTTGAAGGTGATCTTTCCTTATCGTTTGTCCGTAGTGTCTTGGCATTATTTTACTGTCTATATAAAATAAAGGATTTTCACCATTCATATCTCCACGGTCTATATGGAGATATGTTGGCTACCTGGTCGGGGGTTAAGGGAACGGTTTGGTAAAGGTCTTGCCATTGTTCAGCGTTTAGAGGTCCTGCAATGGACCTGGGTCAAATTTAGTAGGACCTCCTTCAATACTTCACGGTATTGGATGGCGGGGGTCCAAACTCTTTGATCCCCTCATAAGTTAACTACCATTAATACTATAACCCGGCTATTTAGGACTGTATCCCTGCTGACTCAGACTACTTAGCTGAGGGTAACGTCACCGCCAAAAGCGGGGCCTACCACAATACTGCATTAATAACTTAATTCATTATCTTCCAATAATCCACCCTTTTAGGATTGTATCCCTGGTGACTCAAACTACTGGGGTGAGGGTAACGTCACCTTCAAAAGAGGGGCCTACTACAATAACTAAGATAATCTCTTAATTATGTGCAAAAGTGCGGAA
Source organism: Helianthus tuberosus (assembly GCA_030545235.1). NCBI lineage: Eukaryota > Viridiplantae > Streptophyta > Magnoliopsida > Asterales > Asteraceae > Helianthus > Helianthus tuberosus. The sequence continues at coordinate 71,134,244 of CM060447.1, read as the reverse complement.
ATAATCAAAGGTTATACTAGATACGAGTCGGAACCAAGTGATTCATCTTGTCTATCTGTTTTTTCTTTTATTTTTATTTTCAGCATTTTAGTTAGTTTTTAATTTTCTTAGTTTAAAACATTTTTCTAAACTTTTATTTTGGTTAGACGTTGAGGATAAACCGGTACTAAAAGCTCTTGTGTCCTTGGACGACCTCGGTATCTTACCAACGCTATACTACACTCAACGATGGGTGCACTTGCCCATATGTGTGTTTAGTGTTAGTGAAATATCGTGTTTTATAAATTTAAAACTTGGCTAAAATAAGTGTTAAAAAGGGCTTAAAATATACACCTAAAATAAGTAACACTTCGCACGCATCACGTGTTATAATACCACAAATTTAACACTAGATTTTGTGTTATATCTTCAAGAAACAAAAATGAAGTTTTATAAATCTTGTCTTAATCTCTATTCTATGCAATCTCAAGTAACATTTATTTATAGTGGGAATTGCCATCTATTTTTGAAAATTATGACACTATCCAGAATATATAAAATCTATCATCCTTCTTTTGACTTTTTGTCATCCATTTTCATAACACTAAGAGTTTAATTACATACATGACCTTTTTTTGAAAGATCTTAGGAATAAATAATTAGAATCCAATACCTTGGACTCAAGATGAAAGATCTTAGGAATAAATAATTAGAATCCAAAACCTTGGATTCAAGAACAAACATATAATATAGAAAAAGTATAAACTAAAAAGTTGCATGTTTATCATGTTTTAATATTCTAAGTTCGTCGTAGTAACACACGCAAGAGATACAAGATTTGCACGAATTTTAAAACAATATCTAGAAGAAAAACTAATATGCATCGATACTAAGGAGGGGTAGTCCGGGCTACCCCAACTCCGTCTTCGTAGTATAAAAATATCATTCAACTCCGTCTACGTAGTGTAAAATTTTTATCTTTTTATACAAAGGATACCTCTAATCCAAAAAAAAAAAAATTTGAGATACCCCTGAACTTTTAGGCTAGCTCCGCCACTGCATCGATATCAATACTATTTATACATGAAACACTTTTTACTAAGAACAAACTAATTATTAGCAAACTATAGTTTAATTTCAAAAGAAATATTTTCTAGACGGATAGCCCCAATGCACCATTGACTAAATCAATTTTGAAATCTAAATTATTAAAATATTCTGAAAAATCAATATGATATCTAATAGGAAAATTGGTTTTTAATAAATCAACCTTTGTCCCGTTAGTAAATAATAATCTTACCTACGTAATTGGTATACAATAATCCTACCTATCAACATGTTGGTACTCAATTAACTTTCGTTAATTTTTTTTAACTGAAGTTGGTTTTTAAGTTTTATTTATTACACAAACAGTCACTGTAGTTGTAATTTACTAGTTTTAACTATTTTATAAATCTCAAATCGAGGAAAAGGAGGATTTTCGAGTGTTTTTTTTTTTTGTTTTATAAAATAGTTAAAACTAGTAAATTACAACTATAGGGACTGTTTGCGTAATAAATAAAACTTAAAAACTAACTTCAGTTAAAAAAATTAACGGAAGTTCATTGAGTACCAACATGTTGATAGGTAGGATTATTGTATACCAATTACGTAGGTAAGATTATTATTTACCAACGGGACAAAGGTTGGTTTATTAAAAATCAATTTTCCTATCTAATATAGTTAGGAAAAAACAAAAGTAAAGTACAAAAGAGAGCATATTTAGAATAATAAAAAACCATTACCAAAAGGAAGGAAACCATATTAGCAAAGGTATATTTAACTTGAAAGAAAACCATAATTCACAAGTTTAGGCACCAAGGAAACCTCAAAATCCAACCAAATGCTCTATATTTAAACATCATCTTAGTTACAGTATTTGCAATTCAAACACCAGCAAATTTAAAACAATATAACCGAACACAAACATGAACCCACAAGGAGGACTGAGCGAATTTGAACCCTCAATTGAGTGGGTGAACGAGGATGATTGCGACACTCTTCTTCTTTATTTGCCCGGTAATAAATTTTTCTCTTGCTTGTTTTAATTCACCAATGAAAATAGAGAGGGCTTCGATGCAAGGCTGCTTAACGAGCGAGCAGATCGGACCCGAGCCATCTTCGACTTGGACCAATACTCGAAGTTAAATGAGTCAGCTCGATTCACTTATATCTAATGAGCTGAAATTTGAGCTAGAGCCCAGCTCATAAAAAGCTCGATCCAGCTCGTTTAGATTAAAATAAATATTTAATATTTCAATAACTAATGATATTAGATTGAGTAAACTGTCAAAATGGTCCCTGAGGTTTGATCACTTTTGCACTTTAGTCCAAAACTCAAACCTTTTGAATTTGAGTCTCTGTGGTTTCAGTTTTGTTGCTATTTTCTTTCAAAATCAAAATCTGGTTAAATTTTTTAGTTAACATCTAGGTTTTTTGTATTTTTCTTCCCTTTTAATGAAGGGCAAAATGGTCTTTTAACGTTTTATTATAACAAATTAAAAAAATCTTACAATTTTGTCCATCATTAAAATGGGAGGAAAAAGATAAAAAAGTTGGATTTAACTGAAAAATCTGACCAGATTTTGCTTTTGGATGAAATTGGCAACAAAATTGAAACCACATGAACCCATATTCAAAAGGTTTGAGTTTTGGACTAAAGTGACAAAATTGAACAAACCTCAGGGACCATTTTGGGAGTTTACTCTATTAATATTTTGGTTGTCTCTAGTGAGCTAATATTAATTCAATTAAGTCATAACTTATTTATTTTTTTTAATGGCTAAACTTGCATGTCATGGGGATTGAACTCATGACCTCCACTTATTCTACACCTTACCTAACTCGTCAACACCATTGGACTATTTCCAATGGATATTAAGTCATAACTTATAAACATTAAAATTTAGGCCCAACTTAAAAAAGCTAAACATCTAGGCTGGAGCTCAAGATCGGTTACAAAATAAGATTAGTTTTCAAGTGAGCCACAAGGTTGTTGAACCCTAATTCAGGGTTTGCTAACTCTCTAACTAGCTAACTAGTGTATTAATAAGATTATCCAACGTTGAGCTTGCAATTTTTAATTCAAAAGAAGGTAAAAGAATGTTTAAGTCCATGTAAAAAAGTTACAAATAAGTCTATCTTTAAATACACTTTTAAACTGATAACTTTATTAAGATCATTGTATAGTAACTGTGTGTAAACTCTTTATCAAGATCATTGTCTAGTAATTGTGTGTAAACTCGACAGGTTTCGCTAAGGAACAACTCAAAGTTCAGTTAAGATCAAGGACATTGATCCTTAGTGGTCAACACAAAGTCAACGATAACACATGGACCCGATTTCGAAAAGAATTTCCACTTGCCGAGAATTGTGATATTAGCAAAATCAGTGCCAAATTCGAAGGCAACATACTCAACATTAGAATGCCAAAAACGAGAACTCCAGTGGCGAAACCAGAAGAAAAAACTCCCACGAACGCTCCTACCATGACACCTGACAATGTCAACCCCACGGACGAACCAAAAATGCATCAGGAACAAGCCAAGGTAAAAGCCGATCCTAAAGCCGAAGGTTCCAAGGATGACGTGGAGGAAAAAGATGGAAATCATGAAGGGAGGGTTAGTGAATTTAAGGACTCGAAAGGTGTTTGTGAAAATGTGTCGAAGAAGAGGACGATGAAGGCGAACCTGTCTAGGAACGATGTGATGAAAGTTGTGGCTCTTGTATTTGGGTTTGTGGTGGTGGGTCTTTATTTCTCTAAGTTGATTCAGTCTTGGATTGCTTAAGAACACTTGAATGAGTTGGGCTGAAATTTGAATATTATACCTCTAACTTGTAACTTGTAAGACGTGTGATTTGATTTGAGTACAATGAATAAAGATTTCTTTAATTTTATTATTGTTTATATAAATATAAAATATATCTCCTACATGTTAAATTAACTTTATTTATTTTATTTAAGTAAGATTTTATTTAGATCTACTTATTTCTGTTTATATGTTTTTGTTTATTTGTTAACTAAGTTATAACCCCGTGTATTATACGGGTTGAATAAATAAATTTTATATATTAAATAATAAAACAATATATCTTTAAAAACCTCATTTATTGCACGGGTTGAATAAATATCATTTTTAAATATTAAGGGTGGAGATACAATAGGAAGTTTATTTGGCTAGGAAGGCTAGGAAGTGATCTTGACCATCCATTTAGTTAATCAAGGGCTAAGATTAAATGACGGAAATTGAAGGGAAAAAAAGAGGCGCGTGAGTTTGTTTAAGGGCATTCTAGTCAATCCAAGCCAATAGTTTCTCTCTCCTCCAATTCCCCCCCCCCCCCCCCCATTTTTAAACGTTAATAACTCTTTCATACGACTTTATTTTTTTATAAAAATTGCACCAAAAAACGAGCGTTTTTTTATCTTTAAAACGAGTATACTATTGCTATATTTTCAAAACAAAATTTTAAAAACTCAGTTGCGTAAAACGCAATAGAAAAATCCCCAGTTACGTAAAACGCAATGAAAAAAAAAACCTAAAAAATGACATTTTTCTAAAACGCAATGCACAAAAAACACAAAGAAATGTATTATTTGTAAAACACAATGGCCAAAAAACACAAAGAAATGTCTTATTTCTAAAACGCAATGAAAAAAAACATAAAAAATGACTTTTTTTCTAAAACGCAATGCACAAAAAACACAAAGAAATGTCTTATTTGTAAAACGCAATAGCCATAAAACACAAAGAAATGTCTTATTTCTAAAACGCAATAGCCTAAAAACTCAAATCAAAAACCCAGATCGTAAAACGCAATGACTAAATCAAAAACCCAGATCGTAAAAATGAAATTAAAGAATTTCTTACATGGATCGAAGTGAATTCTTCAACAATTGACGAATTTTGAATGATTGAAACACTTATCAGTGCTCGAATTGAACGGATCGAGTGATTATCTTCAAAATCACACGAAAAAACGAGATTTTGTATGAAATTAAACTGAGTTTTCTTCAAAAAAGCTGAAGAACACGTTGATCGGGTGTTTGAATAATTGAATGGTGATGAAAATCGCACTATAATGTAGTGATTATTGAGATAGAAAGTGAAGAAATGATTGAAGATGGCGGGTCTTGAGAATAGTGGGTTTTGAAGTTACTGGGTTTTGAAAAGGAAGAAGAAATGGTTGGATTGACCAAAATACCCTTTTTCTTTATTTTAAATGTTGCCACATGTCCTAATCATATTGCTTCATACACTTCCTAGCCAAAATAAACTTGCTATTTGATCTTTTCCCTATTAAGTAATAAAAAGTTATATCTATAAGAACCATATTGTACGGATTGAATAAATGTAATTTTATATACCAAATAATAAAAAAAGTTATAACTTTAAAACCATGTGTATTACACTGTCTGAATAAATGTAATATTGTTTATCAAATAATAAAAAAAATTATATCTTTAAAATCCCTCCTATATTACACGACTTGAATAAATATGATTTTATATACCAAATAAAGAAAATTATATTTAAAAAAACTAATGGATATACTCGGTACGCGATATATATGGTGATTGAGGAGATGATTATAGAAAAGAAGATACTCAAACATATTATTCAAGAAATAAATAAGCAACTATTTGAGTGATAAAATACAAATTATATTTAAAAACCCGTAATAAATCTAATTATATATATAAAGTAATATTGAGAGTTACATACAATTTGTTAAAAATTATTTAATAAAATCGATATAATAATTTTTTTAATAATGAAAATAAAAATAAATAATATACTAATACAAAGTTTGGTTTTGGTGATAAATAATTTGGTTATTTAAAAATATCTTAAATTAATAATATTTAGTATGAGAGTTCTCTATAATTAATTAGAAGAAATTAAACTAAATAATAATTATCCATAACATATTAAACTAAATAATATTTAGTATGATGGTTATCTATAATTAATTAGATGAGATTAAACTAAAACAATAATTATCCATAAGACATGGCCTAATATGATGACAAGTGTCTATCATGTGCTTTCTTTTAGAGTAAATTACAAAAATCGTCCTTTATGTATGTTACTTATTGCAAACCGTGTCCTTTGTCTTTAATAAGTACAAAAACCGTACTCTATGTTTGCAAACTCTTGCACATTATGTCCTTTAGCCATAACCCAGTTAGTTTCTATGGTTAAATATGACCAAATAGACCCCACATGAGGATATTTTGGTCATCTTAGCTAAATACCAAAATAAATAATCAAAAAAATTATATATATAGATATATTTATAAATACCTATACATACACTCACAGAAACACACACCTCTCCCTCTCTCACAACACACACCAGCTCTCACTCTCTAATTGTCGGACCACCACCACCACCAGACCGACTACCACCGCCATACACCTCACCGAACCACTGCCACCACCTACACACCCCACTGGACCACCACTTCCCCCACACCCCCACCGTTGAATCGGCCGACACCTAAAAGTCGGTCTCCATCAAAATTAGCAAACCGTTGATTGTGGAGGCGGTAGATCAAGAACTATAAACCGAAAAGACATCTTAGCAATCTCCGTTATAGCAGCTTCTCTCACTTCAACTACATACCTAGTCAAATCCTCATAAGAAGCCACAAACGCATCCCGCAGAATTGTTGCAAATTGATCCGACGGCTATTAACATACACATCCCACATATGCTCAACAACCTTCACCCTCTCCTCAATCTCTTACTCAAAACCATCAATTAACTCAATCAATCAACAAAATTAACACCAAAATCACTCACATAAACAGTAAAAGAACTCACAAGTATGTCGAAAACAGGTGATCCGCCGGAGAAAGGATTGAGATTGTCGACGAAGAAGCGGAGAGTGACGGTTCCAGTGAGCATTGACCATAATGCGAGGAGGATGATGGCTGTTAACGCCCAAAATTTGTAACAGCCTTTACCGAATATTGTTGAATGTGTGGATTTTGGAAGTTGATCATTGTTATTACTCATTTTGATTGAATGTTTAGAGATGAAATGGTATTTGAATTTGAGTTAAGAGTTTCTGTTCCCGAGACTCATTTAACAGGGGGAGGGGAGGGAAAAGAGATGAAAATATTAAAAATCATGTTCCCGAGTTTCATTTAATAGGGGGAGGGGAGGGAAAAGGGAAGAAAATATGATCAAATATGACCATATATTTATCCTCCCAAATTGGAGAGATTAGGAGAGAAAATTTTCCTTCCCCTCCCCTCCCCTCACCTCCCACTGTTAAATGACTCGGGAACATAGTGTTAACAGGGTCTGGATAGTGGGAGTGTGAGGAAAATGTTATATGATTGAAGTAGAAGACGTGGGTGAGAGAGAGGAGTTTATTTTATTAGATTTTAAGGTAAAATGACTAAAGTACCTCTATGTGGGGTTCAATTGGTCAGACTTAACTATGAAAAATAACTTAGTTAGGGTTCAAGGACATAATTTACAAGGGTTTGCAAACATTGAGTACGATTTTTGTACTTATTAAAAATAAAGGACACGATTTGCAATATGCAGCATACATAAAGGACAATTTTTGTAATTTACTCTTTCTTTTATTATATAGTAAGATAAGATAAGATGAAAAGGTAAAATGCACATCACTTATAAAAACTATACTTGGACACAACGCAATTTTCTTTTAAAAGATTCGTCTCTTATGCATAATTTGTATGATTATAAACATATATTGCTATAAAAGAAGTTTAGAAAGGTAGTGATATCTAGATTAAGTGGTGAAAGGCTTGCACTTTTTTTAGAAGATGCAGGTTCAACTCTCACTTGGTGCAGAGTGAGTCATTAGTGGGCAATGATAGGAGACCAGAGAAACCTGGGTTCGATCCTTGAGCCAAACGGGTTTTATGTGTAATTTCACCCTCGTGCCTATAGGCGAGTGGATTACCGAGTTTTCTCCGGAATTGGTGGTAGACTCGGGTTACTCTAGGAGTACTCTGTTTGGTCCAGCGCGTGCCCCGAGAATGCTCGGGATTTTGATTATGTTGACCGTTAAAAAAATCAAGAATAATATTAAAATGAATAAAATGTTATAATACCAACAACTGGGAGTTTTTTTTTTAAAGAATTTTACAAGAATACCTTAGTGGAACTTAAAATCTCAAATATAGATCGTGACCTCTAACTCAAGATCTTTATAAACCAAATTGTGCAAACAGGTCAAATTCTTGTGTTAAATAAAAAACAAGCCAAACATAGTTCATATATGAACCAAACATACCATTCACATTGTTTACTTAATGAGATTAACACACACAAATGAATCCGGTCATATTGACCTCACGACCTTGACCGAAAAAGAACACGTGCTAAGACGTTGTCTCGATTAAAATCGATTCGAATAATATGGAATGCATAAAGCAAATCCAAGAAAGGCTAACCTTTTCTATAAAGAAATGCTAATCACAAACCCTAATCACAAGAACATATTCAAATTACTCACCAATAAAATAATAAAATAACTAAATGCTAACGTTGTCACTCTGTAATTACTCACTAATAAAATAATAAAAATACTATATACTAACATAGTCGTAATATCATTGTACGTAAGATAAGGGTTATAATATAAACTGAAATAACAATTTAATTATAATACACTTATCCTTAATTTCTGTGATGGCTCTATAAAGACTGAGTGTAGTGGGGCAACCTGTTGAGTGGGCGTCTTGCGACACGTGGCGCCACGTCACATAAGAGGATTCTGACCAAAAAAGGGGTAGTGGGGCAACCTTGCTGGGTGGGGCGTCTTGCGACACGTGGCACCCATTTATTTTGTCTTTTTTTATGTAAAAGATATAAAAAAAATCCTATTTTTTATAAAAGTCTTTTTTTACTTCAACAAAAATAAAAAAATACATCAACTAAAAAAAATACTTCAACCAAAATAAAAAAATACATCAACTAAAAAAAAATACTTCAACCAAAATAAAAAAATACATCAACTAAAAAAACATACATCAATACACATCTACTACTCATCGTCACTAACGTACTCGTTTAGGTCGAGGTCGACTACATTGTTATTATCTTCATCCTCGTTATCTCCTTCATCCTCGTTAACGAGTTCCGCCTCGTATCCTGGTTGTTTGTTGTCCCATAGGTGATCGATCAAGTCATACATAAGCATGGTGTGTTTCTGTCTATTCTTTATATCCATTATGTTCTCGAGTCGTGTCTCCGATGATACTTCTTGCGTCCAATACTCCGGGAACAATGAAGGGTCATTCTCATTGTAATCTTGGCAAATGGCTTTGCCTTCGTCTTCCAATATCATGTTATGCAAAATAATGCATGTGTAAATGACGTCATGCATTTTTTCCTTTGTCCAGTATCTTGCTGGATAATTGATGACGTGCCATCGCTTTCGAAGAACTCCAAACGCTCGCTCGATATCTTTTCTTGCTGATTCTTGTTTTCTCGTGAAATATTTTCTTTTAAGATCAATAGGCTCGGTGAACGTCTTTACGAACATTGCGTACTCCGGATAGATACAGTCAGTTAAATAATATCCGCGTTTGTAGTAATTATCGCTCGCATAAAACGCTGAAGTTGGTGCCAATCCGTTTATAATCTCTTCGAGAACCGGCGAAGACTCAAACACGTTGATGTCGTTGTGAGAACCTTGTTGACCAAAGTATGCATTCCATATCCAAAGATCATAAGATGCAACCGCCTGCAATATTAACGACGGTTTGCGAATGTCGCCTCTAGTATGTGTACCACGCCAAGCGGTAGGGCATTGTTCCCACTTCCAGTGCATGCAGTCCATGCTACCGATCATACCGGGGAAACCGTGAACGTGCTCATGCACTTCGTACATCCTTTGGAGATCACTCCAAGTCGGACGTCGTAAATAAGCCGGCCCATACAACTCAATCACACCTATATAAATTTAATTTAAATATGCATACGAACATTGACAGTAACATATAAAAAAATTGACGCTAAAGTTAAATATATAAAAAATTTGAAAACAAAATTTACTAAATATACCTTGACAAAAGTGTATGAGTGTGTCTCGCGCAGTCTTGGAAGCCATTCTCAGGTACTCGTCAAATGAATCAACGCTTGTGCCATATGCAAGTTGTCGGATGGCCGCAGTACACTTTTGTAACGAAGTAAAGCCAAGATACCCACGAGCGTCATACTTTTGTTTGAAATAATCATAATCTTCCTCCATGTCGTTTGTAATACGGGTAAATAGACGTTTACTCATGCGAAAGCGACGTCTAAATATCTTCGCGTCATATACCGGCTCCTCCCCGAAATAGTCTTGCATCAGCCGTTGTTGTCCTGCGGCACGATCCCGCATAATATAATTTCTTCTTCTAATCAGTGGGTCATCCGTTTCATTGTCCTCGCTAGCAACGTGAACCATTAAATTGATCGTTGTCATTACCGCCTCGTTGATGGCTTCTTCAAATTCATAAGAACTAGATGAAGTTGTATCGTCGTCGGACGAGGATGACGAAGGGACGTTGAACTCCATTTGTGGTTCCAAAAAAACAAAATGGTTTATGTTGAAAGAATGTAGTTTTAGAGTGGGTTGTGTTGTATAATAGATGTATATATATATATAGTAATTTGGTTTAAAAAAAAAAAAATTTACTCAATATATCCGTTGGATAACGGCTATATGTTTGGATGTGTGTGTTGAATGGGCGACGAGAATGAGACGGGCAAGAGGGGGTCGCCCCCCAAGTCGCCCCCGGGGGCGGTGTTTCAGGCGACTTGGGGCGACTTGGGGTGGGGAGTCGCCCCACTACACTCAGTCTAACTTGGTTTCTGTGTGATCTCCAAGATGGGGACTGCCATTTTAATTCTTCAAGCCTCTGCTTTGACTTTCTTCTGGGCCTAAACCCGCAAACCACTTAAACTCATGGCCCAACATGTTTTCTTTTAATTGTAGCCCAGTCACTTTGACCCATATCTCAAATATACCAACCCATTTAAGAAGCCAAGCCCATGATTAAGTAGTTTTTTTTTAACAACAAATTTGGATTAGTGACGGACCACTGGAGTATCATTGTGTCACAAACGGGACCACACGATCATATCCATCTTCACTAGACATAATGTCTATATACAAATTCAGAAGGAAACCATTTATGGGAAAACCCTCATTGTGGGAATCAAACTCAGGATCTATTTGGGTCCGTTTGGTATGTGGTAATGGAATAGACGAAGGAATGGAATAGACGAGGTAATAGAATGCACGAGGGAATGCAATGGATCATTACCATTCCATGTCTTGTTTGGTTACCACCATGTGTGAATGGAATGAATTATTACTGTGTATGATTTGGTGGTAAGAAAAACGAATGAATAAAATTAGCGGTGAAGTAGTGGTGGTGGTGGTCGGTGGTAGTGATTGTGGGTGGTTATATAGGTGGCGGTGGTGGGTGGCAGCGACGGCGATGGGTGGTGGTTGTGGCAGCGAGTGGCGATGCGGCGGGGATGACAAGTGACGGCGGCGGCCGTGGGTGGTGGGTGACGGCGGAGGTGGCGGTGGGTGGTGGCGGCGGCAGTGGTTGGTGGTGGCGGTGGCGGTGGTGGCATCGACGATGGTGGTGGGTGGCGGCGGTGCGTGGCGTTGGCGGTTGGTGGTGGCGGTGGGTGGTAACGGTGGCGGGTGGGTGGGCGGCGGCAACGGTGGCGGGGCGGCGGCTGTCGGGATGGCGGGTGGCGGGTGGCGGCGATGGCGTCGATGATGGGTGGTGGTGGGTTGTGGTGAAGGTGGTGGGTTGTGGTGTTGTTGATGAATGGTGCAAGAGGGGATGGAATGAAAAAAAACATGGGGGGTGGAAGGAATGATTTTGAGGGAATGGAATGCCTTTTGGAATGGGTGATTCCATTCCATTGACCAACCAAACACTATTTTTTTCATTCCCTCGTAATCATCCATTCCATTCCGCCTCTCATTCCTGCATACCAAACACTACATTAATCCTAAAGTCTTATCCTACCTAAGATGCCACTAGATAGGGCTGTAAACGAACCGAACGAACACGAACGAGGCCTTGTTCGTGTTCGTTCGTTAAGGAAATAAATGTGTTCACGAACGGTTCATGAACACTTACCGAACGAGATTTTATGTTCGTGTCCGTTCATTAAGGAAATGAGCGTGTTCACGAACGGTTTCACGAACACAAGCGAACACAAATAAATTTGGCGAACGCTATGAAGGATAAAGGTGGATGGCCCAGAGAGTAACACTAGAACTTGAATCCCTTATTGTGGAAAAGACAGGGAAATGGTGCATAAACAAGGTGAAAAGGGGTTTCCTAGTTTAATTGTTAGGGTAATGATATAAATAAAAGTTTAATAGTATAAAAAGTATAGATAAAATATATGAAAGTATAAAATCTTTAATTAAAACACGAATATACGAACATAAACGAACGCAAATGAACGAATGTTCACGAACACCTTACCGAACGTTCACGAACACAATTGAACGAACGAGACATTTGTTCATGTTCGTTCATTTAACTAATCGAACGGAATTTCATGTTTATGTTCGTTCGTTTATTAAACGAAAGAACATAAACGAACTTCCCGCCGAACGGTTCACGAACCGTTCGCTGAACGTTCGGTTCATTTACAGCCCTACCACTAGACTATAAAGTCATATGCCATAATTAACTAGTTAGCCCATTGAAATCTCAATTGGTTTCCTGTGATGTTACCAAACGAAAATTTAATCTTTTATTATTATAATATTCTTTTGATGTGCTACAAATAATAGTATATAAAAAGCAGATTTAAGTCAAATTAATTAATGCATTATTTCCCCATTTTTTAATATATATAAACAATTATAAGCAACACATTTTATAGTAAAGTAAATACAAAATTAATAACTAATATGAAATATAACAAGGGTGAGTATCAAATAGGAAGTTTATTTTGGCTAGAAAATATAGAAAACAATAGTGTTGGTGCATACGTCTGTCGACTTCGTCTTGTATCGAATCTTGTACTAGTGTGTATTGATCAGGGCACGGAAAACGAGGAATTGTGTATTTTTAGGTAATTCCGTTTGAAATGACACATGGTCATTTCAAACGAAATTAGCTGGTCATTTCACACGGAATCATAATGTTAATTCCGTTTGAGTTGATTTCGCTTGAAATGTGATTCCGCTTGAGCATGTTCAAGCGGAATCAGATGCCTATAAATACCATCAGTGCGAAATCAGTTGTAAGACTCTTGGTTCCGACGCCGAAGTGCTGTCGAAGTGTCTTCGTGCTGTAAATTGTTATCAGATCAATAAACAAGCCAGTTAATAGTGATTCTAGTGTTATACAAGCTAAACGAAGACCGAATCAATGAATTCTGCCTCTGATTCTGTCTAAGAACTCTTCTGATCGACTCGTTTGGTCGGTAAAACGATCCTTCAAATGGGATTAGGACACGTGGCAAAATTTAAAATAAAGAGGAAGGGTATTTTAGTCAATCTTATCATTTTCTTCTTCCCAGTAACATCAAAACCCACCATTTTCAACACCCACCATCTTCAACCTTTTCTTCACTTTCTATCTCAATAATCATTACATTATAGTGCGATTTTTGTCAACAATCAATGATTCAAACACCCGATCAACGTGTTCTTTAGCTTTTTTGAAGAAAACCCGGTTTAATTTCATACAAAATCTCGTTTTTTCTCATGATTTTGAAGATAATCACTCGATCCGTTCGATTCGATCTCTGATAAGTGTTTAATCATTCAAATTTCGTCAATCGTTGAAGAAACCGACTTCAATCCATGTAAGAAATTCTTTAATTTCATTTTTACGATCTGGGTTTTTGATTTAGTTATTGCGTTTTACGATCTTGGCGGAGGTCCAGGGGCAGCGCCCCTGGTAGCAGGGTCCCAGGGGCAGCAGCCCCTGGCTGGGGTTGAGAGAACACTTTTTTGATTAAATTGCTTTAATAAAAATGCATCAGAAAATTTAATTTTCTGTAAATTGCCTCTGGAAAACTGGAAAAAATGCATTAGACAATTCACAGACAAAACTATTCTTGGTTCATCAGACAATGCATAAAAAAAATGCATCAGACAATTTCTGGTTCAATGCGTTTTATAGAGAACACTTTCTTTGGTGTTTTTAGGCCATTGCGTTTTAGAACTAAGACATTTTTATGTGTTTTCTGGCCATTGCGTTTTAGAAAAACACATTTTTGAAGTGTTTTTAGTCATTGCGTTTTAGGTGTTTTCAGTCCATTGCGTTTTAGAGAGAACACTTTCTTTTGTTTTTTTAGGCCATTGCGTTTTTGAAAGGAGACATTTTTAAGTGTTTTCTGGCCATTGCGTTTTATAAATAAGACATTTCATTGTGTTTTTTGTGCATTGCGTTTTAGGTAAAACACATTTTATGTGTTTTCAGTCCATTGCATTTTAGAAAACAGACATTTTAAGTGTTTTATGGCCATTGCGTTTTAGAAATAAGACATTTATTTGTGTTTTTTATGCATTGCGTTTTAGGTAAAACACATTTTTATGTGTTTTCAGTCCATTGCCTTTTAGAAAGTACACTTTCTTTTGTGTTTTTAGGCTACTGCGTTTTAGAATAAGACATTTTTTTTGTGTTTTCTGGCCATTGCGTTTTACAAATAAGACATTTCTTTGTGTTTTTGATGCATTGCGTTTTAGAAAAATGTCATTTTTAGGTTTTTTTTTCATTGCGTTTTACGCAACTGAGGTTTTTCAATTACGTTTTACGCAAGTGGGTTTTAAATTTTTTTTTCGAAAATATAGCAATAGTATACTCGTTTTAAAGATAAAAAAACATTCGTTTTTTTGTGCAATTTTTATAAAAAAAATAATGTCGTATGAAAGAGTTATTAACGTTTAAAAAATGGGGGGGGGAATTGGAAGAGAGAGAAACTATTGTCTTGGATTGACTAGAATGCCCCTAAACAAACCCACACGCCTCTTTTCTTCCCTTCAATTTCCCTCATTTAATCTTAGCCCTTGATTAACTAAATGGATGGTCAAGATTACTTCCTAACCTTCTTAGCCAAATAAACTTCCTATTATATCCTAACCCAATATAATAATGCATTTAAAATAAACCGATTAGTATAGTCTCTCATCATATGTCTTTCTAAGACCATGTGTAGTGGTACACATGAATAAAGCCCCTACCTATTGGCATTTTACGACACGTGTCATCCCAGTCAGCAAAGGGGCATTATGGGCGTTTTTCTAAAATGGGTGTAGTGGGAATGTGGGCATTATGCTAAAAGGGTGTAGAGAATTAAATAAAAAAACAACAAAAAAAGCTATTGGCCAAGAAAAAGGAAGATTAAATGTGAATGGTGGTTGAAATTTGGAGAAGGCGTTGTTTAAAAAACGCCGGCCCATTTTTTTTGTCCAATAACGCCATCAAACGCCCAAGGGGGCGAAACCGGGGCTTGATCCGGCGTGTTTGGTAATTTTTTTTTGAAAAATAACGCCCGACTACGGGCGTTCTAATGAAAAACCAACTACATGTTACACTGAAAACCTTTTTTATGTTTAACAATCTATTTTAAATGTAATCTTGGAAGCACCAAAAGATTTAATGTATTGTATGTTTTATAAAAACAAAAAAAAGCACAAAATCTAAAAAATCAAACTAAGCACCTTTAGTAAGTATTTATACCAAATCATTTTGAAAAGTATAAACTCTTGTAAAAGTGATTATTTTTAGGTTTTTCCCAACCCCCCCCCCCCCCCCTCTCTCAAGAAAACATGTATTCCAAACAAACATTGTTAACATCCATCACTGTATTATTAAAGGTGAGAATAACATGAAGACGTTTCTAATGTAGCGAAAGAGGAGAACTTGTGAAAACCAACAACATGTTTGATGTAGGGGTGTGCAAAAAACCGAATTAACCGACAAAACCGAACCGAAAAACCGAAACAAATTAAAAACCGGTGGGTCGGTTAATGGTTTTTTTTGAAAACCGAATGTAGCGGGTCGAACATGGTTATCAATTTTTCCATACCCACCATAACCGAACCGAACCGACATGTAATAAATCTTTATATGATTTAGGACTTTTCACCGTATTTGTAATATTTGATGTTTTTGATTGAAGATTTTTAGTATTTATGAGTTTTTCATCGTTTTGTGGTTTTGGTTGAATGTTTATTTAAATTTATGGAATATATCATATCACTTTATTTGAATATTCGATAATAATATTATAGATTATATGTACTTTTTATACTATGTAATATACTAATATATACAAATATGCAATAACAATTTATTTTATGTTAAAAAATTAAGCTATTTTTAGCTAGGCTAAATACATGGTTAACCACCCACAACCGACCAGCTATAACCATCAAAACCGATTAACCATAACCGATCGGTTATGGTTATGGTTATCTACTAACCGACATCGCGGTTATGGTTATAGTTTTAGGCCAAAACCGACCAAAACCGACCCATGCACACCCCTAGTTTGATGTAATGTTGACATGGTATAAGTTGATAGAAACGATGTTGGCTAGATTGTAGTGTTGCTTTCATCACTAATAACGTGCAATATGAGAAGAACGTTTGGCATTAGTCCCATCATTTACTCTCTTTGTGTTATGTAGTTGTTAAGTAGTAAGTTGAAGTTAAATCGAAATACGCTTACTAAATTGGGCTTAGTCCCCACAGCTTTCTAAGTGTCATTATTACCTGTAGCAATTGCGTCGTTGCGGTTAAACATGTTACATAGCACAACTCACATGGGTATTTGTCCGTACATTACGAACCAAACACAGGGAAAATTGATGTTATGATTCCATGAATTCGATATGTTTGGACCCTTGTCCTCGTTAACAGACTTCCTTTACATTATGGGAAATTTCGATTTTAATAACCCCAACTTTGCAGTTACGTGACGCATTATATACGAATCTTAAATGTTTTGACGAGAGGAATCTAAATATGGGGTTTTTGGGCCATAGTTCTAAAGGTACGAGCCGTACTTTCTAATATGGGATTTGCAACTGCCCGTAATCTACTAAAAGGGTACGAGTCATACTAGACCCAAATGGGCCAAACACGTGGAAACCCTAGATTTCAGTATTTAAGACCCTATGACGACACTAAACTAGAGAGAACGCGATTTCGAGGCTGAGAAAACTGTTTAAGAGCATAACTGAAAATCTGGAGGTCTAGGAGCTTGAAGAATTGAAGATCTATCCATTTGATTTGCTTATATCAATTCGGTTTGCTTTCATTTTTAGTTTCTATCACATTCATGACTTCTTTTAGATCTAGTTTTGGTTTGTTTTGCATTACTATGCTAGACTAAACTTCTGTAAGCTATTTAGACTAAGATGATTCTTGTTCAGGTTTGATTTATACATTGGTTTTACGTATGTTTGGGTGATTTTAGGTGTAACGCTTCACATTTTTGTACTTTCCTTATTTAGAAAGTTGTAATGGTATTCTATCCTTGGAAACTTGTAATCGTTTTGTATTCTTTATTCACTTCCAAACTTGTAATTCGAGACTTCGATCTTAATGAAATTCATCTTTTATACTTACACTTGTTATACTTATACTTATACACGATCGATCTTTGGATACATGTTCTATGCAAACTGAGACTTATTATACGCTTGATTCTCATTTATACGCAAACCGTACATGCATCAAACTCGTACAGTACCTTGTTACACCTTAAAAACCTAAAAATGGGCTAAAATACAAGGAAATTGCATAAAATGATAAATATTAAAAGTTTGGGGGCTAATTTGTAATAAAACAAACTTCGTCATAAAAAGGGGCTTCTTGCGGCCTGCGAGTCTTTTTTCCTCACGGGTGGCAAGAAGACTGAATCCGCAGAACATTGTTGGCAGCTCATGGATTGGCCATTTTTACTCACCTCTTCTTTACCCAATCACCTTACAACCTCATTATTACACAAACCCTAATCCTCCATTATAAAACCAAACCTTCTACACCTCCATTTCACTTTTCCAACTCTCCAAACACTCTCTAATAAAAAAATCACAAGTTTGAGGCAGAATTCTCTAAGTGCAAAAGTGAGCCTTCACCTTACTTTCTTCCAAATTTCTTCATCTCTTCTTCTTCTTGAAAGCTTGGAACACCTCTGGTAGTGTTTCCACAAGTTTACCATGGTAAACTAAGGTGGAACATCACCATTTTGATGTCCAACTTTCTGTTTTGGAAGAAACTTTACTAAATGATGCGTGTGTGGTGTGTATATAAATTTAAGTATATTTTAAAGCCCTTTTTACACGTTAGTCAAGTTTTAAATTTATACAACACGATATTTTAATAACACCAAACACACATATAGGCAAGTGCACCCATCGTGAGCATAGTATAGTGTTGGCAAGATACCGAGGTCGTCCAAGGACACAAGAGCTTTTAGTACCGGTTTATCCTCAACGTCTAATCAAATCAAAAAGTTAGAAAAATGTTTTAAACTAGAAAAATAAAAACTAACTAAAATGCTGAAAAATAAAATAAAAGAAAAACAGATAGACAAGATGAATCACTTGGCTCCGACTCGTGTTTAGTGTAACCTTTGATTATTTCCGCACTTTTGCACTTTTTAATAGATTATCTTAGTTATTGTAGTAGGCACCTCTTTTGAAGGTGACGTTACCCTCAACACAGTAGTTTGAGTCAGCAAGGATACAATCCTAAAGGGTCGGATTATTAAAAGATAATGAATTAAGTTATTAATGCATATTATGGTAGGCCCCTCTTTTGAAGGTGACGTTACCCTCTGCTAAGTAGTCTGAGTCAGCAGGGATACAGTCCTAAGTAGCCGGGTTAAAGTATTAATAGTAGTTTACATATGAGGGGATCAAAGAGTTTGGACCCCCGCCATCCAATACCGATGGGTATTGAAGGAGGTCCTACTAAATTTGACCCAGGTCCTTGCAGGATCTATACACTGAACAAGGCAAGACTCTTACCAAACCGTTCCCTTAACCCCCGACCAGGTAGCCAACATATCTCCATGTAGACCGTGGAGATATGAATGGTGAAATTTTTTTATTTTATATAGACAGTAAAATAATGCCAAGACACCACGGACAAACGATAAGGAAGAATCACCTTCAACATAAGAAACTAGTTATTAAAGTCATTAATACATAACCAAGTAAAAAGTGCGAAAAGATTAAAAATAAAAAGTATTACACTAGACACTTGTCTTCACCAAGTGATGTAAGAGACTTAAGCAAACATGGCCTTTGATTGTCAAGAACTCTTACGATCAATCTTGGATCCCGAGACGACTCACACACTCTATGATGGACAATGGATGATGGTGGTGGATGATGGCGTTGTGATGGTGGTGGGTGGTGGGTGAAGTGTGAGAGATGTGGTGTGCCAAGGGATGGTTTGCAAATGAGCCAAGCACCCCTATTTATAGCCTGAACAACAGCTCGGGCACGGCCCCGTGTCCGTTGGGCACGGCCTCGTGTCCATCCTCTTCTCTTCCTTCATTAATTGCAGTTTGTCTGCATTAGTTAACCACGCCCTCGTGTCCGCTTGGCACGCCCCCATGTGCAGAAGCATATCTGTACTATCAAGATTTCCCCAGATTCTGCGAATCTTAGAGTTGACCACGGCCACGTGTCCGTTGGGCATGCCCCCGTGGTGGGTGATAGAAGCTTCTATAGCTTTGTCTTTTATGCTGGCACTTGGGCACGCCCCCGTGTTCACTGAGCACGGGGCGTGTTCAGCCTTCCGTCTTCTTGATTTTGCTTGGGAAGATGCTGTAGGGGGGTCAGGCATGCCACGCTTGTTCCTTTTCTTGTATTTATGTTAGATTTAGCTGCCGTTTTGCTTCTTTTGTTAATTTGAGTTCATTTAATCCTGAAAATACAAAAGGAAGACAAAAAACACACTTTTTCCAACATTAGTACTAAAAAAGGGTTAGTTTTATGCCACAATTGATGTAATTTATATGTTGCATTTTGCGCACATCACTAAACTTTTACAAACTTTGTGAAATCTTGTAATTACCTTGCTCTTAACCAAGTCTATGGTTAGAGAGCTTGAGTATGGTTGATTTCTACAAGTTTAGAGGTGCAAACATCCTCTAAACTTTCTGTTTTGATAAGGTTTTAGACAACCTACAAGTGTTGGAACCATCCAAGCTCACCATCTTCAATATGGTGAGACTTGCCTTTTGGTAAAAGTGTGAACTATGGAAGCTTGGGCTATCCAAACTTGTTCCACTAGCTCAGTTGTATGTTTTCGTACAAAACAACTTCCATAAAGTGATAACGCTACATCACGTCCTTGAACACTTTCCATGCTCGAGATGCACGCATCTAGTTTGCACACTTGGTTGTTTTAGTTTGTTAGTTAAATTTAATCCTATATTCATGACCAACCGAACTCGTCATCTAAGTCGATGAGTTTGTGCTTTGGTGAATTATACAATGAGTATTAATGGATGAAAATCAACCTACCTCCATGCTTGACTTACATGTTAAGACATGATGGACAAAATTAGAACATATACTATATACTATATATATATATATATATATATATATATAATATACCTATTAACCAAACTCTTGATACTAACCAGATTATGGTCAGATGCCAAGAACGTAGGTTAAATTATCTTAGTTTCTAGACTCCTCATTTGTGATTCTAATGGGCAACTTAGGACCCGTGAAAACACATGAAAACATAGTGTCCAAACGAGCATATTAATTTCGAATCCAAACTCTCTACAAACTCCATATACTCATACGCCCATGTTTCCCTAATGTAGGGTAATTTTGGTGCTCCACCCTCAACAACTCGTCAACTCACGTTTACTTGGAAGCTTTGCAAACCGTGAGTGTACATGACCCCCTTTTTTTTTATTTTTCGACACTTTTGGATGCAATACTTATGACTTATTAAACTCACACAATCACATACAAACATGTTTGACACAAACAAACAATCCATTATACATGTTTAATACATGATGCTTAGAAATTCATACATGCTAGAATCCTTACTTGCACTATACTTTGTCATTAACTTCGTACAAACCTCCCTTAACATGTATAGCGCTGTAGAAGTAGCACACCGCCTGTATTCTTGAGGACATGTTAAGTTGTACAAAAACGGCCTTGTCATCGTGACGACAAGATTCCGTTGGTGGGAATCTTTGGGATGACAATTATGAGATGCATGCTAGTGTTGTAATGATATGACTTAGTTTACGATTATGCCATGTGGATTCGTTTAACCCGTTTCATACTTATGCTAGTAATTCAAACTTGTATGCTCGTCAATACTTTATGTGTTGGCATGTACTTTAAAATTTATTGCAGGAACTTGATGATGATACGTTGAAAGAAATCTAGTAGGATGACTAGAAACGCACTTTAAATTTTGTTTATGTGTTTTACTTTGTTTCCTTGTTACATGATGTTGTACTTTGCTTCCAAACATTGTATTTCCGGTTTAGAAATGAGATGAAATTTTGCTTATTAAATACTTGTCACAAATAGTCGTTATGAAGTCTCTTACAATCTCGTTTTCGTCTCACTCCGATGTTTCCACCATCAGTTGGGGTGTGACATTAGTAAAGTTGGTTATTTGATCTTATAATGTGTATGATTGCATGTTAGTATTGATTTTGTTATTGAATTGTGTGGCTTAATCGATCTTTCAATGAGGTATGCTAGTTGGATTCGATTTCTTTTATCCTTAGATTATTTAGCGCTCGTTAATCTAGGGCTTGAAACCTTAATCGGTAATAGAAAACTTGGTAATTTAATTGAGAAAACGTGTGAGCTGCCTACGGGAAGGGTCTGAATAAAAGGGTCTGGAAACTAGTTAGAGTTTTCTAGATGGTTGATCTTGATTAGTTCGTAAGTCATAATGTTCGTTGTTTAGTCTAGAACCCAACCTAGAAACCCTAAGTCATAAAGGATGATAACTAAAATTTTCTTCAAAGGATTAGGTTTTAGTGTGTGTCTATAACATTAATTCCACAATTTTGTGGTATTAACCCTAGCAGGCTCTAATCCGTTTTAGCACTCACACGCTATTTTAACTAATTAGTAAAATAGTTTTTATAACTAATTAAAACCCATTGTCATTCTAGTCAAGATGAGTCAAAGTCTAAATGGTTAATTCTATAATCTGATTTCTCTAAATTCACAATTCCTGTTTACGTGCAATCATTAGTTTCTTGACAAATCACCTTACATTGGTTAGATATTGACAAATGATAGTTTATTAGGAGCTACTATGTCTTTAAGATCGATACTTGGTTCTTACCACTACTGTACTACGATTAGTTTCTTGACAAATCACCTTACATTGGTTAGATATTGACAAATGATAGTTTATTAGGAGCTACTATGTCTTTAAGATCGATACTTGGTTCTTACCACTACTGTACTACGTACACGATTGGTACATTTGCTAATTATGTGTGTAGTTTGGTTTTAGGTGATTTTAATTTTTATAAATTAAAAAATTATGTAATTGACATATTTTATATGTACCATTTGCATGCATCAGAAAATACATTCAAAGTGGGGATGGTCTATGAACATTTCCTGGGTTGGGAGTAATTCTAACCAATAGGTCAAAGTTAGAATTATTAAAATCCAATTTCTTTACATTATGACCTTTCTATATGTGTTTAGATGAGTATGTTTTACTGATACTTAGTGTCAAAAGTTTTAAGACTTTAAAAGAAAAACAAGGTAATATGTTGCTACATATGTGTCCAATACGTGAAGAAAATAGATGTTACGTGAGTCAAGTATATATTAGATTTTGTAAGCTTGGTAGTATTTGTAACACCCCGTGTTTCGAAGGTCAAGTCAAAGTCAAGATTGAAGTCAAAGGGAGACAAGATTGCTAATTGCGACCTGTCACTCCTTGCTCAAATCCTGTTTTGACTACTTTGACTTATAGATAGTCTTTTATGCTTTACGTTAGTTGTATTATGTGGAGTACTTATTAATAATCGAGGTTTATTCGATATTTATCGCACGTTTTATCGCTTTATCGCTTATCGCAATCGCACTCGCAACTCGAATTACGCATCTGGATATTGTTTTATGTGTGTGTGCCATTTATGTGTTACTTGTGCATGTTTATTTATGTTGTTGTGGTGATTAATCAAAACGCAATCGCAATCAAATCGCAAACGCTAAACGAACATTAAGTAAGGATGCTTGTATGTTGATATAGTAGTTGGGATTAAAAGTAATTTGAAAAGGAAACTCTATCGCATCTCAACGCTCGATACCCGAATCGAAATCGCAAAATTCATCACGCTGAGCACTCGACCCAAGTGGCCAGTCGACCGAGTTGCCACCCGGTCGGACTGTCATCCGATCAGAGTGCCACTCGACCGAGCTGCCACCCACCCAGGTGCCACCCGGTCGGAGTACCACTCGACCGAACTGTCACCCGGACGGGGTGCCACTCGACCGAATAGCCGCTTTCCTCCTTTCCATTTATGGAAACCCTATAAATACCCCTCATTTGTCACATCCTTGATGTTGACAGCTCTCTCTCCCTCTCCACTCATTCCAGCCCTCATATCCTCAGATTTCTCGCGATTCTTGTAAGTTTTCCATCTAAATCTTGTACTTTCTTGATCTACACGTACTCCTACACCTTTCTATCTTTTGAATCTTAACTTTTAACAGTGAAATCACTAGATTTGAGGTGTTCTAGGATGATGTCATCATGGTGTTCTTCTGAACTTCATGTTTTGGCTTCAATCCAACAAGAACAACTTAGATCAGTCAACTTGGTCAGCCGGTTCAGTCTCGGCTCAGCTCCGGTAAGGGTTTTGAGCATTGTTCGTTTAAACTTCAGTTTTATTCCCAAAATCAGTTTCGGGTTTGTTTTCAGGTTCGTTTCAACCCGGTTTCGGTTTGATGTTCAGGTCAAATCTGGTCAAAAAATGGTCAAAGCCAGCCAACCGGTCAAACCCAGTCAACTGTCGAGTCATCGGGTTCAACCCAAGACTCGAATAAATGTGGCAAAAAATATAAATTGTATGGTTTTATACTAATTAATATTTTTATAACGTAACCGTGTTAAATGTAAATTGTTTATAAAAAAATACATAGAAGTACATATAGATACTCTTTGTTGTACTATTGTTGAATTTTGACAAAAACATTGACGACTTGTATCGTCGGGATCGTCCAAAAATAGAGGAAACTCTGTCCGAATTTCGTTAAAATATATATATATATATATATATATTACTTTCTGACGAACCACTAATGGAAACGTATCGAATTCAAATAACTTTTATAACTATAAATATAAATGTGTATTTATTTTGACGACACTCCTATAATATTTTTGATAAACTTAATTTAGAATTTTTGTATAAACTATATAAAATATAAATATATACATATATATATATATATATATCAACAAGTTGTACTGTAAATTCCAATTCAAATCCTTCGTCATAAATCCGATCACTCATACACCTTCGTTTGCCCATATAGGGTGACCTCGGTGTTCCATCCTCCTAATCTCGTACACTCGTCAACGCTTGGATAATCAGAAGACTTAGCAAATTGTGAGTATACTTGACCTATTTTTACCGTTTTCACACTTTTGGGTGTAACATGTTTTTATATGCAAAACACACTTAATATACGTATTCTTATGCAAATGTAGAAACAAACAATCCAATACATGCTTATTATTTGTTATGCTTGATTCGTGTTTTCTGGACCATACTTATGTGATGAACTTGTCATTAGCTTCGTAGGAGCCTCCATTTAACATGTATAGCGCTATAGGAGTAACGCATCACCCGTAGACTAGTGGTCATGTTAAATTTCATTCATACTTGCGTAAACAGAGGGTTGACTTGTAAATCGCATGCCAGTTTATACGTTAATCTTGATAACTAGGTTTGCCATGTGGATTGTTCCTTATTATTTTTATACTTATACTACGCACCAAACTTATATGTTCGCCAATACTTTTTGTATTGAACTACACTTTTAAAACGTGTTGCAGGTTTAGCGATGATGTTGGTGATGCATGGAATCTAGTAGGATGCCTAGATACACACTGTAAATATTGTATTCTTAATGTATTGTATTTCCTTATTCATGTTGTATTTGTTTCAAATCCTTGTAATTGAATCTTTAGAAATGAAATGAAAACTTATTATTTAAATACTTGTCACAAATAGTGCTATGAAGTCTCTTGCAATCTATTTTGTCTCACTCCGATGTTTCCACCATCGGTTGGGGTGTGACACCACGGACAAATGATAAGGAAGTTTCACCTTCAACATAAGAAAATAGTTATTAAAGTCATTAATACAAAACCAAATAAAAAGTGCGAAAAGATTAAAAAACAAAAGTATTACACTAAATGCTTGTCTTCACCAAGTGATGTAAGAGACTTAGGCAAACATGGTCTTTGATTGTCAAGAACTCTTACTATCAATCTTGGATCCCGAGACTACTACACACACTCTATGATGGATGATGGTGGTGGATGTGGGTGTTGTGATGGTGGTGGAGTGTGGGTGAAGTGGGAGAGAGGTGGTTTGTCAAGGGATGCCTTTGAAGTGAACCAAACACCCCTATTTATAGCCTGAACAGAAGCCCGGACACGGCCCCGTGTCAGGTGGGCACGACCCCGTGTCCATCAACTTTCTCTTTCTTCATTAATTGCAGTTTGTCTGTATTAGCTCCACACGCCCCCGTGTCCGCTGGGCACGGCCCCGTGTGTAGAAGCGTATCTATACTATCAAGATTTGCTTGGATTCTGCGAATCTTAGCGTTGACCACGGCTGTGTTGAGCTGGGCACGCCCCCGTGTTGGGAAATAGAAGCTTCTACAACTTTGTATTTTCTGCAGACACCTGAGCACGCCCCCGTGTTTGCTGGGCACGAGGCGTGTTCAGCCTTCTGATCTCTTGTTTTTGCTTGGGAAGATGCTGTCGAGGGGTCGGCCCTGCCACGTCTATTCCTTTTCTTGTAATTATGTTAGATTTCGCTGCATATTTGCTTCTTTTGTTCATTTACGCTCATTTAATCCTGAAAATACAAAAGGAAGACAAAAGCACACTTTTTCCAACATTCGTACTAAAAAAGGGTTAGTTTTATGCCTCATTTGATGTAATTTATATGTTGCATTTTGCACACATCATGAGCCTATGACTGATTTGTCTTTTGGCTTAGGCACCTGGTCCCATACCTTACTCTTTTCAAACTGATCAAGCTCTTCTTGCATGACTTGAATCCAGTCTGAGTCATTGAGAGCTTCTTTGACAGTTTTGGGTTCTATCTTGCTTAAAAACCTAGCAAATGCACATTCATGTGTTGTTGCAGATCTTGTTTTTACACCATCTTCTGGATTTCCAATGATGTCAGAATGAACATGTCCTTTTATCTACCTCAACTTGTTGTGAAAGATTGTTGGTTCTGATGGATTTGAAGTTTCCCCCTGAACATTTACCTCAGTTCTATTGTTTGTATCAGAATTTTGATTGTCAGAAATATTTTCATTGTTCTGATTCAAGATTTCTGATGTATTTTCCATTTGTTCTGAAGGGTTAGCACATGAGTTATCTAAAGATTAGTTTGTTAGAGATTTATCATGTTCTAAGAAGTCTTCAGTTATCATTTCAAAGAGATGTTCATATTTTTCTTGTTTATCAGAGAAGTTTATTTCCTTCATATACTCATCAGAAAGTTCTGTTTCTGATGAATCATCAAAAGATACATATAGACTTTCTCTGATTGTCCTTGTGTTTAGAATAAAAATTCTATAAGCTTTTGAGGACAAAGAATAACCAAGAAAAATGCCCTTTTCTGCTTTTCTGTCAAATTTCTCAAGGCTTCAAAATCATTGAAAACAAAACATCTACAAACAAATGTGTGCAAAAATTTTACACTTGGAATTCTTCCATTTATAATGTTGTAGGGAGTTTTATTGTGCCTTTTGTTGATTATGGACCTGTTTTGGGTAAAACAAGCATTTGCTATTGCCTCTGCCCAAAAGTGAGTGGGAAGTTTTGCATAAGCAAGCATTGTTCTGGCTGATTCCACTAAGGTTCTATTTCACCTTTCTACCACCCCATTCTGTTGGGGTGTTCTGGGAGCAAAAAAGTCATGAGAGATTCCTTTGCTTACAAGAAAGCTCTCAAGTTTTGAATTTTTAAATTCTGTTCCATTGTCTGATCTGATCCTTCTGACTGTTAATTTTAACAAATTTTCAATTTTTCTGATGAAATTAATGATCAGATCAGAAGTTTCACTTTTCTTTCTCAAAAACTCCACCCATGTGTATCTGGAAAAATCATCTACAATTACAAGTATGTATTTCTTTCCATAAAAGCTTTCTGTACTTATGGGTCCACAAAGATCCATATGTAAAAGTTCCAAATTTTGTGTTATTGAAGATTCAGAAATTGCTTTGTGTGAGCTTCTTTTGGATTTACCCATTTCACAAGCTTCACATATTTTATCCTTATTTGAGGATATGAGAGGTAGTCCTTTTACCAGGCCTTTGCTTGCTAATTTGCTTAGATTTTTAAAGTTTAAGTGGGCTAACCTTTTATGCAATAACCAACTACTACCTTTTTTTAATTTTTGTAAATAAACATAATTTTGGATGTTCATTTTCTTCTTTGAAATCAAAGTAGTAGATTGATTGTCTTATCCTTTTTCCACTTAAATAAATTTTATTATCATCCATACCTATTAACAAGCATTTTTCTGGTAAAAAGGTTACCTGAAAACCTTTATCACAGAATTGACCACAACTCAGCAGATTGTACTTTAAGCCTTCTACATAGGCTACTTTTTCTATGGTCAAACATCCATACCTTATGCATCCATATCCCATAATCCTCCCTTTTACTCCATTTCCAAAATTTACCATTTTACCCAGTTTTGAAACAAAGTTACTGAGTAAGCTCCTGTCCCCAGTCATGTGCTTGGAGCTTCCAGAATCGCAGTACCAGATCTGCTGCACATGATGGTCCTAAAATGGAAAAATTAGAGGGTTTTTGGTACCCGGACTTGCTTGGGTACTCTTTCTGATGAGATTTTAATCATATTATTTTCTCTTGATGGCCTTTCATCAGAATATCTGTTGTATACTGAGCCATAAAGAGATTTTTCACTTTTCTTTTGGAGATGGTGTTGAACAAGCTTCAGTATGTCAACACACATACAAGATTCTTTATCAGATTTTTCTGATATTTTTTCTTGTGATGGAATGAGTGGATAATTTTGAATCAATGAGTGAACTGCTTCCGAAATTTTTAATGATGTTTGTTTGCATTCACTCCTTTTTGCTTTAAAGTTGGGTTTTTCAAAAGAGTATTCAGAACAGATTGATTTGCATGATTTAGAATCAGATTCTGATGAGAATTTATCAGAAATCTGATGTGTTGGTTTTACAAAGACAGTGGGTTTACTTTCTCTTGTTTTCACATATCCTAAACCCTATCCTTTGTTCTTTGGTGTGGACTCAATAAAATTTATGAATTATTTAGCTTGTTGAAAACCTTTTACATTAATTTCCTCATCATTAATATATTTGTAAAGATCTTTTCTTTCATTTTCATATAATTCAATTTTAGCTCTGTGGTCTAAACTTTCTTCTATTAGTAATTGGTTTTCAAGTATGATTTTATTCATGGTCCTTTGCAACTCATCAGATTTTTTACTATCTGATTGCTATTTATCTTGCAGATTTAGAAAATCTGACATGAGCTTGTTTAGCTTGTGTTCAAGATCAAGATTGTCTAAATTTACCTTCTGTCCTGAAGTTTCTGGTAGTTCATCAGAAAGTGCCATAAGGCAGAAATTAGCCATCTCTTCTTCTTCTTCATCAGAAGAATCATCAGATAGCCATGTATCTGTCCCTACAATCAAGCTCACTTGTTGTTGCTTCTTTGCTTCTTCCAGCTTCTTCTCATAATAAGCAACATCTTTCAGTTTCTTGGTTTCGCATTCTAATGCATAGTGACCTCTCTTTTTGCACTTGTAACACACAACTTCAGCCTTTCCCTTATCCTTAGATCTACCTTCTTCCCTAGATCTTCCATCCATCCTCCCTCTGTCACTTTTCTGGTATCTTTGGCCTCCTCCCCTCAACCTCTGCTCAAAGGTTTTAGTGAGCAGTGCAATAGCTTCAGCAAAAGCTGAAAAATCTGATGATGTATTAGAAATTTCAAGATTTTGACTGTTTGAAGGTTGTGGATCATTGGTAGGTGTTCTTTGTGAGTTTGAGATTAGAGCTAAAGATCCCCCTCTTTGAATGGATTCTTCAAATATTTCTTCTTCTCTGGGGACCAGAATGTTGTATATGTCATGAAGACTCATATTACCTAGTTCTAAGGTTGAGGACAAAGTCATGGTTAGACTTCTCCATTCTCTAGGTAAGGCATCCAGAAATTTTATGTTTCTTTCATCATTTGATTTTGTTATTCCAAATTTCTTTAGCTCATTCAAAAGTTTTGTAAATCTTTGATATGTTTCATTTAATCTTTCAGTTGGTAAACTTTTGAATCTCTCATATGAGGAAACATTGTTTGTTCTTTTGTTTCTTTTCATCCTTTCTCATCCTTCACAAAGATTTTCCAACTGATCCCATATTTCCTTAGCTGATACACATGAATCAACTTGTGAAAATATGTCATTAGGGATAGCCATTATTAAAAGTGACTTTGCCCTTTCATCTGCAGCCACCTTTTCCTTGTCTTCTGGGCTCCAAAGTATTTCACTTTTGGGAACTCGGGAGGCAAGGATTACTGGTGATTGATCAGTTGCTGAAATAGCTGGTATTTCAGTCATTGGTATATGTGGACCCCTTTCAATGGATTGAAACAGAGTTCGGTCATGACCATTAAGGAAATTGACCATCCTGATTCTCCATTGGGGGTATTCCTCTCTGACCAGAGTCGGAGGTTTAGACATTGAACCAATGTTACAAGCATTATTCCATGTTTGAAAGCTGGCCATATTTAGAGAAAAGAAGATGAAAGATTGATCGTTTGAAAATGATTTATTCAATCTGCTCTGATACCAATTGTTGGTCCCAGTTTGGACTTAAAAATTTCTTCTCATGTAATATGGCAAGTGATTTCAATAGATGTGAAAATAGTGTGCGGAAATAGAAATCAGACTTTCAAGAAACAAGACCTACAGAATTATCAAGTTTATATCACTTTGAAACAAAATGGTTTACAAGGTGATTGTAAGATTATTATCTATTACAAATGAATACTTGAATTCTAAGGATGAAAGGACAATGGAGTTTGTAGTATGTATTGAATGCTAAGCTTAACTCATTGCCCTCTGCTTGATGGGCCTTCTATTTATAGACGGTTGAATACATGAATAAACATTTGTTTATTCATGTATATTCCTGCAAAAAGTAGCGCCTTGACATATTCATTGAATCCAACAATCAATTTGCCTTTGTCATCATGAGATCCAATAATGTCAACTTGCTTCGGTTAGTGTGGCAAGATAAAGCTGATTTTTAGACAAGTGGGGTATTTATCAGAATTTTTAATAAACCACTTCATCAGAAACTGATGATATTTCATCAGAAATATCATCAGATCCATCAAAATGACCGATAATCTTCTTCAACTCTTGACCAACTTATGATACTTTGAAGTAGATGTTGCTGCTTTCAGTTGTCTTGTCCGATCTTCTTCTTCTTCTTCTTCTTGTGATCTTCAGGACTGTCATCTTCTTCATAGATCAAGTTGAATCTGATTTTCTTCAATACTTACAAATAAAGTTTCCTAACAAATCGGGTCCAAAATATTAGATGGGTCAAATAGGAGAAATTATTAAAACATAAGGCATTGGGTGGAGTAGGGATCGGGGGGATAAGGGATTTTAATGACGCTATGCTTGTAAAATGGTGGTGGCATTTTAAAGCCGACTCCAATCAACTTTGGGCTAGAGTGGTTTATTATAGTCATAGTTCACATGTTGATAGAATTTTGGTACCGGTTAAACAATTGATTCATGACATTTGGAAGGATATTGTTAAAATGGATGACATTATGAAGGCTGATGGGGTTAGCATTGAAGACAATCTTCGGGTAGAGGTGAAAGATGGAAATGGAACTCGTTTTTCGAAAGATGTGCGGGTAGGGACGATTGCTCTTAGAGATGCTTTTCCAGATCTTTATCGTATTGCTAAAAATAAAAATGGGCTCGTGGTGGATCACATTTTATCGAGGGGTGTGGGTATCGTTTGGGGATGGGGATGGGGATGGGGATGGGAATGGATTAAGAATCCATCTTCTGATGTTGAATGGTCAATACTTGGGAACATGATGCAATTACTTAACCATGTGAGTCTAAATCAGGGGAATGACAAGTGGACCTAGACGGGGTCGATTTTTCTGTTAAGCACATTAGAAAGGAGCGGGTTAAAGTCGGATTTTGAGCAGAAGAGGGTCTCAGTTTCAACTGGAATGGATGGCTACGCTTAAGGCAAATTTTCTTGCATGGGGGGGCGATCCAAAATAGGGTGGCATCGAAACAAGGCCTCGTGGCAAGAGGCATTAACCTGCCGAATACGCGCTGCAATCGATGTGATCTAGATGAAGAAAATTCAGCCCATATTTTCGCTAAATGCCTCTTCGCCAAAACTATTTGGTGGCAAATTTTTAAATGGATGAGAATCCCTATGGATCCTAATCTGAACTCGCTAGATGACATCTTTAAGGCTCTTCAAAACAGGCCCGGCTCTCAACGCTGGAAAAAGGATCGTGCACACCATTGCTCTTGCTATAGTATGGAGTATATGGATTGCTCGGAATAAAAAGGTGTTCGAGGGCAACTTCATTCTAGTGTAGAAAACGGTGGATGCGATAAAAGAGGATGCTTTCGTTTGGATATGCCATAGAGCGAAGATCCCCTCTCCTTCGTGGGACAAATGGATGGATTTGATGTTTAAGATCAGTTGTAATTCCGTTTTATTTTCACTCTTTTTTTAACTGTATGTTTCCTGTTTCTTACTGGGCTCTATATATATATATAGAAGTTTTGCTGTTAAAAAAAACCACTCTGTCTTTTCACTAACTTCAAACTAAGACCACCCGCAAAGGGCATCTTCTCCGGCGTGATCTCCCCCAAACACGCCCAAAAACGCCACCGCCCCACCCCCGCCGGCGTGATCCAGCAAAAAAACCCCACAGGCGTGTTTTAAATCACGCTTCGAACAAGTTCTTTTGGCAAATCAAATTTTATCTTCCTTTTTTATTTATTTAATCTTCCAATAGCTTTTTTTTGGTTTTTTTATTTTTATTTAACTCTTTACACCCTTTTATCATAATGCCCACATCTCCACTACACCCATTAGGCCATTTTAGAAAAAAAAAAAAAAAAAAAAAAAAAACGACCGATAATGCCATTTGCTGATTGTACTGCCACATGGCGGAAAACGCCCAAAGGTGGGGGCATTATTCGCCCTTACCACTACGCATGGTCTAATAAAGGAGATATGTCTTTTATTGTTATTATTAATTTTAGTAGCAATCACCACTTTTATCTTTTCACTAACTTCAAGGGTGAGGATCAAATAGAAAGTTTATTTTGGCTAGGAAGGATAGAAAGCAATAGGATTATGACATGTGACAAAATTTAAAATAAAGAGTAAGGATATTTTAGTCAATCGTATCCTTTCTTCTTCCTTTTTCTCCCTAGTAACTTCAAAACCCACCATTTTCAAAATCCACAATCTTCACTCTTTTCTTCACTTTCTATCTCAATAATCACTATATTATAGTGCGATTTTCGTCACCAATCAATGATTTAAACACCCCATCAATGTGTTCTTCAACTTTTTTGAAAAACCCCGAGTTTAACTTCATACAATATCTCTTTTTTTCCGTGATTTTGAAGCGAATCACTCGATCCGTTCGATTCGATCGATGATAGGTGTTTCTATCATTCAAATTTAGTCATTGCGTTTTAGGTAAAACACATTTTTATGTGTTTTCAGTCCATTGCGTTTTAGAGATAACACTTTCTTTTCTGTTTTTAGGCTATTGAGTTTTAGAAATAAGACAGTTTTATGTGTTTTCTGGCCATTGTGTTTTAGTAAAACACATTTTTGAAGTGTTTTTAGTCAATTTCGTTTTAGGTAAAACAATTTTTTTTGTGTTTCCAGTCCATTGCGTTTTAGAAAGAAAAAAAAAACATTTTTAAGTGTTTTCTGGCCATTGTGTTTTAGAAATAAGACATTTTTTGTGTTTTTGGTGCATCGCGTTTTAGGTAAAAACACATTTTTATGTGTTTCCAGTCCATTGCATTTTAGAAAAAAAAAAAAGACATTTTTAAGTGTTTTCTAGCAATGCGTTTTAAAAATAAGACATTTCTTTGTGTTTTTTGGTGCATTGCGTTTTAGGTAAAAACACATTTTTATGTGTTTTCAGTCCATTGCATTTTAGAAAATACACTTTCTTTTGTGTTTTTAGGCTATTGCATTTTAGAAATAAGACATTTCTTTGTGTTTTCTAGCCATTCTGTTTTACAAATAAGACATTTCTTTGTGTTTTTTGTGCATTGCGTTAAAAAAAAGTCATTTTTTATGTTTTTCTTTTTCATTGCGTTTTACGCAACTGGGCTTTTTCCATTGCGTTTTACTCAACTGGGTTTTCGAAAATATAGCAATACTATACTCGTTTTAAAGATAAAAAACACTCGTTTTAAAGATAAAAAACGCTCGTTTTTTGGTGTAATTTTTATAAAAAAAAATATTGTCGTATGAAAAAAGTTATTAACGTTTAAAAAATGGGGGGGGGGGGATTGGAGGAGAGAGAAACTATTGTTCTGGATTGACTAGAATACCCTTACACAAACTCACGCACCTCTTTTCTTCTCTTTAATTTCACTCATTTAATCTTAACCCTTAATTAAATCAATTGATGATCAAGATTACTTACTAGCAAAAAAAAACTTGCTATTATATCCTAATCCCTAACTTCAAACTAATAAAGGACTAAAAGGAGTGATAATCTCTTTTCTCTTTTTACTAATTTTGGCAGTAATCACCATTCTATCTTTCCTTCCACTAACAATTACAGTGATCACCTTTTACAAATCGTATACATGTAGATATTATTTTGGCTAATATTATGATCAGTGACGGAACTAAATATTTTTTATGGGGCGGAACTTTTTTAAAGGTCGTTTGTTTATCGTTATATAAATAATTTTCTTGTTCGGTCCGGTCAAATTGGACCGGGTCGGATCGTATTAAAAAGAAGATAACTCATAACCATTCGATGCTCTAGTCCATATTTTTAACGACAAATTTCTGTTAATCTCTGTCATTTGTAAGAGTTGACTCAAGACCTCCCACATCCAAACCCAAGTTTTTAAAGCTTTGCCTTTGTCAATAGACCACCACCGAGTGGTAATGTTCTAATCCACATTAACTACTAATACAATACAAACAATATTTTAAATTCAAGCATTTTAATATTCAAACTTTTAAATATTTAATCATAAGTTCATAAATTATAACTTGTAATCTTTCAAATTTTAGTTCCTATTAATCAAATAAATTTAAAATACCTGAGTCCTAACCAAATTCGTCGGTCGGAATTTTGGGCTTTTGGCAATGGGATGGAAGCAATCTATATTCTGCTTCTGACCTTCTTTGTTTCAGTGTTTGCCGATGGCTGATTCTTTTTTTTTTTTTAAATAACGTTTAGAAACATTTACACAGGCTTATATAATCATTTGAACATTGGGCTAAGTTAAGTCCTTAAAAGTTTAAAAATTGAACATGAGCTTAACCCTTAACTATGTTAGAGATAAAACTGGACTTAATTATTTTTTGCAATTTTTTTTCGCTTCTAAAATATCATTCCACACGAAAAAAGGGCAATTACAAAGCAATGGTAGGTAGTCGGGCAACAAGTTGCGCCGCCACCCCCTTTTGAATAGAAAAACCAATTCTACTAAATACAAAGTTTGAAACCTTTAGCGACGAAGAATTACTATTAACGACTTTTTGAACCCGATTCAAAAGTCGCACAGCGTCAGGAGCGAGACCACCAAAGGTATCAAACGCAAACGGGACAAACACATGTTGATTCTCCAGGCAGGCTTTCTCATGTTTTGCCACTTTGCTCGCCTCTGCCTTGAGCACTGCTTGCCCCACGACAAAGCCCTTGTCCTTTAGCCCGACAAGGGGGAGACTCCAGTTAGATCTACACAAGCGTGTTTCCCTCCTTCCCATCCAAACACAAGGATGTCCGCCGGGCGTAAAGTGGACCTCCCCTCTAAGGGGTCGGTCAGGAAATTTACTGGAGCCTCCTTTTTGGCAGAGATCCCAGGCCGCTTAAGAACATCACATAATACATCTCTCACCCAATCATGCCGATATTTAAACCCTGGTAGCTCTTTACAGTGGATAGCGTGCTCGCCGAAAGAATCCAAACACGCTTTGCGGCATACCGGACATGGCTCGTCAACTGGGAACAAAGGAATCATCAGTCGCTATCTAAGGATAGCACGGTATTCCACAGCCGATATGCGTTGCCCCAAGCCTTCAATAGGTGCGACAAACAGAAAATCCTGAGCATGTGGGGCACGTAGACATTCAAACACAGCTCTTTGCCGAGGGGATAAAACAAACTTCTCTTCAAACCTCTTGAAAATTTCGCCATATAAGGCATTCGCTAGAATTTTCTAGGATTTAGGAGGGGCGGTTTCTTTAATGTATAAACCGCCAATATCAAGGTCGGGAAGAGAACTATGCAAAAGGTCCAACGCACTCCTGTAATCGGAGTCTAAAACATCCCCACCACATTCTCGGAGTATGTGGTCTTGTAAACCCCAAGATTGGCCCCTTGAAGCCACGAAAGCATATGAAGAGGCATCCTCGGCCATACAAATCCCTAAGCCACCGAATCGGGTCGGGAGAGAAGCCAACCTCCACTGGAGATCTCCAAAAAAGGCACCCCCACAAACAACAATATCCTCTAAAGCTCCCCGGAGGCCTTAATAAAAAACAGAGACAGCTCCCCCGACCAAAGAAGGTTGACACGTTCGAAGACCAAACAGTAATTTAGCAACACTCATACAAGAACGAAGCAAGAGGAGCTCACTCTAAGGGTCTCGTAGGCGTTTAAGGCACCTCATCAGCTCGACTGCACAGTTCGCTCTTTTAAGAGCCATACCACTAATAAACTCTGCATCACGACTAACGGCACCCCCAGGAGTTTCACACCCAGCACCGGCCTCCCAATCCCCCGAGGGAATAAGCCCTCCTGAACCTTTACACCATTGCAGGTTGGCCAGAAAACTTCAGTTTTCTTTATATTAAGTTGAAGCCCTAAGGAAGGACCCTCAGCTCTGATGATATCTAAAGCATTAGCCACTTGGGTGGCATCTCCAATAAGCGTTCCGTCATCTAGGTACCAGGCGTGAAAAAGAAGTTTGCAGTGATCCCTTATTCGGTGAACAAGGGGGTGTAGAACAAGGGCAAAAAAATGAGGGGCCCCAATTATATAATTTACATTAGTGATTAACTAAGAATTATTGTTTATATTAAATGTATATTTGAAAAATTAAAAATTTCTTGTTTGGATTTTCTTAGCGGTCGATTTTAAAAGTCATGACGGGAGATTGCAAAATTTTATGAGGGCGAACAAGATTTTAACCTATGACACTAGTAATTAGTTTCATGGTAGGGCTGACAAATCGTGTCTTAACAGGTATCTGATAATGCGAACAACAAAAATTTTAAACATGAATACAACTCGTTGAGCTAGTTTATATCCAATGTCTATAAGATAGATGTATATTTTATGCACTTAGAAGGAGAAATAATGGATCCTAACTTTCAAATTTGATTATTTTTAAAAACGTAAAAAATCACATGGTGTACTTTTATGTTATCGTGTATTAGCAGGTTACCTATTGCCAACCCTATTTCAAGGTGCACAATTGCCCACTTGGTTATCAATTAGGTCCGCCTCTAACTACAACTTTATTTTGTTTGGTTTTCTTTTTCGTTTGTCATAGCATATACAGATATCATATCGGTATCATAAGAGGGATGGAGGTGTTTCACTTTCCATCACTCATCACACCCAATCATGTTCTGTCACATCATCAAACAGGGTCGACCGGCCCGTAGGGGGTGCAGGGTGGGTGATGTCACAAGGCCCAAACTCTCCAAGTGCCCAAATATTTTTAATTTTGTGTAGAATTTATGCTGTATAAGATATATACACTATGAGCTCTTGTACAGTTGTACTAGTGGTTACTACCCTGCTTAAATATCAAGGAGATGCGGGTTCCAATCCCGGCATCTCCAAATTCTTTATTTTAGCTTATTTTTTTGTTTCTTTTTTATAGTAGCATTTAGTGCTTAATTTTTTCAACTGCATATTTCCCTTTAATTAATAAATTACTCCTAAACTTAGCTAAAAATAACTATTTAAATTACATCCACGTAAATTTTAGTGATTGATTAGTTTATATTAAATGGAGATTTTCGAATAGGCCCCAAAATTTTTTATCTCGTACAGGGCCAATTTTTTTTTTTTTGTGATTTTCGGAGACGGCCCTGTCATCGAACTTGGTTCCAACACTAGTGATGGATTTTAGTGGGAGTGTGCGCATCACTCACCACATGTGAAAGAGAAGGAAGCAAGGAGTGAAGGAGAAGGATGCAGGGATTGTATGGGAAGAAATCTTCAACGCGTTATCACCACCACACGTTATCACCAGCACGCATGATAAACTTTAGTGGCAGCGGTGTTCCACGCATGAAACTTCAACCACCATGAGCCACCACACTACGCCCCGTCTTCCCTAACAATATCGTATAGCTATCATAAGAAATTTATCTGACACCAACTGAAGTTCCACTACCACTAGTTTATATCATCAATAAATAAAGAAATCATAACTAGTATACTTTTTTCAAGCGGTAAGGCTGGAGGGTGTGGGGGCGCCACCCAACCCAGCTGGCACACCATAGCGCCCCACCCCCGCCATACTCCACACCCCCGGCGCTATGTCGGGGCGCTATACAACCTTCGCCACCGCTATGGCGAGCGGCAACGCACAGGGACCGAGAAGCATTTAATTTTTTGGACCGTTGAAACGGTCAAAAATTTAAAAAAAAAATTACTTTTTATTTTATTTATGTTATGAATGCATCCATTATTAGTGACTATACACATTTGTAACTCCTATGTCACATTATGTCTGTATTAATGTTATAGCCTATATATAGTGGCTCATGTATTTTGTATGATATATATCAATAAGAAATTCATCTCCCATTCTCTCATTCTCTTCTATACATTGCTAATAGGTTCTAGTTATTACACAACACGTTATCAGCACGAAAGTGCTCGAATCATCATTGGTTTTAATCGTTGATTAAAGTCTCGGTTGACCAATGTTGTTGATGATGTTTTGTTGATAAAAGTTTTGGTAGCCCGAGGTGTTTCCAACGAAGATTGGATTTCGTAGACATGGCGATTGAAAAGTGATGGATGCTATTTCCTTTAGTTATTTCAAGTAAAGTTTTTTTTCCACCATACATGTTTATCTACATAAGGTACTACTCTTATACCTATATTGTTTCTTGTTGAATATGCCTTATCTTTTCAACTTGATTTTACCATGATAAGAATAATCGTTAACCAGGATGAGATTTTTGAAAGTCGGTTGAACAGGGGATGTTCAAATCCTACTCATAATTTTCATTTTCATTTTCAATGACCTTTTCTAGAATAAATGATCATCACGGTATTGAAAAAAATAGGAAATATAAGTTTAATATATACATGGACACTTGTTACAGAAACCCGATGAGAAAATACTTGTTATTAATTTATTAAGTCTAATCTTATCTATTTGCTAGTTATATTGCAAGCTTATTCCTTGGTTTAGAAATTGATATATAGTTTGATAAATTCTTTTTATGCATGTTTAATAGATAAACCTTGAAAAGAAAAGTTGTATTATGATATCCATGATCTTGCATTTACATGTTGATTATATTATTTATATATATTTTAAAGTTATATATATTATTTAGTTTTAATTAATATAGCATAAATTCAATTAAAGTTCTAATATATAACTTATGAGTGTGGATTGAATATTATTAATTATAAAATTAATTCCGATTTCCTCATCATTAATTCATGTTGATGTATATTTACCTTTTTTTTCAATTTACGAAATGAGTAAATAGTAATTAAATAGCCTTTTATTGTTATTCTAATAAATTATTTTTATTACATTTTATGGTTAGTAAATAGTAATTAAATAGTCTTTTATTGTTGTTCTAAATTTTATACAACAAATTACGTTTCAAAGAGACAATACAAATTCTAAATCATTATGTGCTTTTATTATTATGGTTATGAGTTTTGATATCATTATGTGCTTTTATTATTATGGTTATGAGTTTTGATATCATTATGTGCTTTTATTATTATGGTTATGAGTTTTAATTGGTCCATTAATTAGTTTTTGTTATTAGTATTTATACAATTTATGATGACTACCAAAATACAATTTGTATTAAAAGGTGATGTCTAATAGTTATATTTGAAGATAATCATTAGTGCAATTCTGTTAATGAATTTACAATAATGCACATGTTTATATGATAATATGTTATAATATGACAACTACTTAGTTAATTTTGTTGTATATCATTGTTATTGCAATTGTATAAGCCTTTTAGTTGCTATTTGATATTTAAATATGTGATTTGATTCTATGAAATATTTGTGTGGTAAAAGATATTATTTGCAAATTAACATGACACTAAAATTCTCAAGATGCCTGTTATATTTTCTTGAGCAACAAAATTTATTAGTATAAGAAAGCTCATTTACGAGTGATAAAGATTCATATGTTATTATATGATCGAGAAAGTTGATAGTGACATTTGTTTATGTTTTAAACTATAGTGACAAATATGTGTATATATGATATACTTGTGATCTTTAATATTTTTTTTTCTTTTCTAGACATGACAAGCAAATTAATATGAGTTTAATCTCTTTAACACTAACACACACATATATGTATACGTATAATGTCCCAGGATTGTGTGTGATTTATATATGTAATTGATATGCATATAAATTGTGAATAATTAACATGCATATAACTTGCTTATGGGTAGATATTACGGATTTCATTTGTTTAGCAATACTTCTGTTGGTCTCATTGTTTTAGATAGCATATATGTTATATGTATTGCCTTTTGACAAGTTAAATGTGCTAAATAAATTAATACAAATTTCATTGGTAGCTGGTTACCAAAACAACTACGCTGAGATAAACATTGTTATGCTTTAGTGATTTGATATTTCAGCTTGTTACAATGCTATGCATAGTCAACATAATTAATTGTATGGTTATTCTTCTAATTGCTTGTTGTTGCTAAACAAATATTAATAGACATTGATATAGTCATTAGAAATGTGCCCTCACATGAAAATGATGAAAAATAGCTATGAAAATAATTAGTGGACTTTAGCTTAAGTAAACTACTCTGATGTTAGTTACTTAAATTGATAGATAATAATTCATTTGAGTTAGTGTTGATGCTCACATGAATCCTAAATCAATGATGAGAACCCAAAGTTCTCCCAAATGTATACAAAGTCCCGTTTGTTTTTAATAATGATTTTTCAAATTCAACCCAAACTTTAGTTCATCGCACTTGGCGTTTTTGGCTAACATATAGCCTAGTGATGGAAAACATTATGAATAGTACATGTTTTCCCTCTAAACAAAGGCTAAAACTATAATATTTCACGTGGTAGAGACGCTATTGATACTATTTCACGTGTTAATAGCATATTAAATGCTCCAGAAGAGCATCGATAGTTTATAGTTTACCCGCTGAAATCGAATTTTGTAATTCATAATGCATCATATTCTAATGTATACCAAATAAATTTATTAAGTTTCCACTATGTTTGAATGAAAAGTCATCACCTTGGAATGGTGTAAAAGAAATATCTAAAATATATCATATAGCAAATATGGCCAGAAGACTATATTAGAAGTTACTAGAAATGATACTAATTTTCCACAATATTCCATTAAATCAAATATGGTGAGTAACCAGAAGTTACTAGAATATTTATACGTTCACCACATGGCATGACCAAATAGGTCATCAAAATAGCATCATGATATGCTAAACAATCAAACATGCTAACCGGTACCTTAGCACCTCTAAGTAATCTAAAAACATTGCTCCCAAAATGCCTTATCATATGTCTAGTTAGTTTTTTTTTTATGGCAAATAAATTTTTATGCCCTTCCAAACAATAGACTCCTACAAACAATCCCTCTTATATGGGATCATTGAAATGTACAGTTGTGTGAATTGTGGCATTCATACATGGTTACATGTGAGTTTTTAGCTACCCATATGTAGCATATGCCCAACACTATGGAACGTTGTTTTTTGACATGGTTTAACAATGTTCTTTGACAACCCAATTGTAGGGACCATTGTTGGGCACAATGTGAAATATAGTGAGAGGCATACGTAGTCGAGAAGGAATTCATCGATTGATTATATCAATTCAAAAGCAACTGCTTATCACAAATACTCCCCATTGCAACTGGTCTCCTGAAGAGAACCAAGTTTCCATTTTTTTTATATATTTTGTTGTGCAGCCTATGTACCAATAGCACCACCATAACATATAAAATGGGATATGTACATCGTATTCCCAGTCTTAGGGGGAGACAAGAAAATGAAAGACTGGTAACATAAAAAAAATGCATCATATTATATATCGACCCCTGAAGTGGTCAATGCAAATCTGAAGTCCAAAAGAAAGAGCGTGTATTTGCAAATAATAACAAATGAAATACAAGATGCATTCACTAACACAAATAAGGTGACAAAGTCACATATACCAGCTTAAACTTATATGCTCGAATGGAAGTACTCACAAAATGATTATCATATTAATAAATTGTGAGAGATAAATCGGTTCCAAAAAGATAAAACCCACAAACACAAAAGGAGCAGAGTAACGCAGTTGGTGTAACCCCAAAAGAGGTGGCACACAAAACACCATAAGTGGTTGCATACAAAACCCCAGAAGTGGTTGCATACTAAACCTTAAAGAAGGTTGTTGTCAAAACCCCAAAAGAGGCTAATGGAGTTCTAAAAGAAACTCTAGTACCAAACAAATATGAGATCGCGATAAATTATGTACAAAATAAGTACAATATGGAACCGTAATGAAACACGTGTAAAATGATATATTTGATTATGCTATAGCAATAGATGTAATCGATGAAAAAAAAAGAAGATTACATATATAGAAAGTGTGCAAGAGTGTATGCACACAAATAGCCAAAATGGCTACATGACTTAAGGTTGAACTAAATTTGCTCGACAAACTAAACGTTTTCGAACCAGCAGTTCGAACACCCATAGACGTCAAACCAGTAGGTTATAAATGGGTGTCTTTAAATAAAAGGAAACGTAAATAATGAGTTTTTGCGATGTAAGGCACGCATTTTAACATAAAGATTTTTCCCAAATCCCAGCAGTTGATTACGAGGAAACGTATACCCCTGTAGTGGATGCGATAATCTTTAGATGTTTAAGCGGCCTCGCAATCTCAGAATGACTTCAGATAAAATAACTTATGGATGTCATCACTGTATACATGTACGAGACAATTGCAAATGACATCTGTATGAAAACCCTGAAGGATTAAAAAAAA
The DNA here is from genome assembly GCA_030545235.1 of Helianthus tuberosus. Taxonomy (NCBI): domain Eukaryota; kingdom Viridiplantae; phylum Streptophyta; class Magnoliopsida; order Asterales; family Asteraceae; genus Helianthus; species Helianthus tuberosus. Next base: position 71,091,402 of record CM060447.1, on the reverse strand, counting down.
ATGCTCAAAGCATTACGAAACAATAACCCCATATGTGTTATATATATGAATCTTAAAGGAAACTACTCGTATGTGGTACAGTTGACTATACTCTGAAAAGAGAGGTATAATTTTGATAAAATGAGCTACATCTATTTAACAAGATTTCACTCTTACAGTGATAATATAAACATCATCGAGAGGGAACTCTCAAACTAAAGAGGAAAATTTTGAATGACCTTTACAAAGTGTAGTTATCCTCGACCTATAGTTTCGAGTATATATGTACTATTTTTGCTCATCAATCTGACTACATCTAGAAGATGTTATATAGAAAAAGCTCATTCGTTGAGTACATGAACGATTTTCTGATCGCTTGACATAGAAAAAATATTCTTATCAACCCCAAGAAAAGGATGTTGAACTACTTAGTCAAGAAGTACCATACTTAATTGCGATCAGAGCATTGAGGTATCTTGCAAACAAGACGACATCTGATATATTACTTTGTATTGGTAAGATTACAGTTCTAATCTCAAATGTTGCACTCTTTTTCCCTTCACTAAGTTTTTCCCATTGGGTTTTTCTTGGTAAGGTTTTTAACGAGACAACATAACTGATCCAGTAGTATCAGTTTATCTTATAGGTCCTAAAGTACTAATTTAACATCATCATAAATCATGTTGTTAATTATGTATAATGCGTAGTGCACTATTTTCCCTTAGCTACGGTTTTGTCCCATTGGGTTTTCCTGGCATGGTTTTTAACGAGGCAGAATTATAAAGCGCATTAAATAATTATTTGACATATTTACAAACTCGAGACACGGGATAGTTCCACAAGAACAATATGGCGTCCTGGGTTATGATTGATATATATTAGACTCGCATAGAGTTCGATCTCAATCCAGATACAAGTTATGAAGGTCGAAGATTTCAGCATAATTAAGAAGTATGTAAATTAGAGTTTATCAAGAGAAGCTCAAGCTATACTGTATGAAGACAATGTAGACAACAACACCCAAATCAAAGAAGACTACGCCAAATATCAAGTCAAGCAATTGTCACAGAAGATTGGATTCAACATCATCAAGATATACAAGTAAAATTGAGGGGGAGTAACGTACCCATAATATACACAGTGTACGTACTCTTTTTCTTTAATGAGACAACATACCTGATCCAGAAGTATTAGGGGGAGACAATACGCTCTGCACTCTTTTTCCCTTAGCTGAGGTTTTGTCCCACTGGGTTTTCCTAGCAAGGTTTTTAACGAGGCAGCATCACCAAGCGTATTAAAGAATAGTATATCATCATGTGAATAGTCAAGGGGGAGTGTTATGAATGCATCCATTATTAGTGACTATACACATTTGTAACTCCTATGTCACATTATGTCTGTATTAATGTTATAGCCTATATATAGTGGCTCATGTATTTTGTATGATATATATCAATAAGAAATTAATCTCCCATTCTCTCATTCTCTTCTATACATTGCTAATAGGTTCTAGTTATTACACAACAATTTATAAATTCATACTATAAATACCCACCTTCTACCTCTTTTTAAATCATTCCTCTCACTCTCTACCTCAATTTTTATATTTAAACTTCCAACAATGTTTCCTAACAACCCAAACAACCCATGGGATCCGACCAATCCGTTTTGGCAAAATTTTCAAAACAACGAGCAAGAGGACCGCTATCGCCGAGACCCGCGTACGGGGGAGGTTGGATATTATCCAATGCCACCAACTTCTCCTCATCCCACCACTCAACCGATGTCTCCATATTTCGGGTATTATTCTCAACCCCCTTTTTTCCGCCAAACATACCACCACTAAACATACCCGCCCAAGACACAAGCGAAACTGAATTTGTTCCCGAAACCCAAGTCGAATCCTCTTCTATGAAAAAAGCTTGGCTCGATGTGCGACTAAGAAGGTAGAATTTTGGTCGCCTAAGGAAGAGTTCGAGTTGGCAAAAGCTTGGCTCGACGTGTCAGAGGACGAGATTGTTGGTAAATAATTTTTTTGTATGCTTTTGTAAATAATATTTTTTTTATGCTTGTGTAAATAATATTTTTTATGTTTGTCTAAATACTATTTTTTATGCTTTTGTAAATAATATTTTTTTAGGAGACGACCAAGACATAAAGGTATTTTGGGGTCGTATACGCGATAAGTTTTTCGCCGCAATGGGTCGTGGCGTGTATCGAACCCCCGACTCTTTTTCAGGAAAGTGGGGGGCTTTGAGGACGAATGTTAGCAACTTCAACAGCATATACAATAACCTCGTCAATAACACTCGAAGGAGAAGTGGTGCGAGCGACATCAATATCTTGACTGAAGCCCACACCGAGTATAGAATGCACCATGGGCATATGTTTACGCTGGTAACCACATGGGAGCTTCTTCGCAAATCTCCAAAGTGGCACCTTGTGCCACCGTTCGACCCAACCCACCCTAGATCCAAACGGTCCAAATCGACATCCACCACCGAACCTTCTGGGTCCGATGCTCGTACAGTAATTAATCTAAACGAGGATGCTGACGAGTTTGAAGAACCAAAAGAGCTGCCTCGTCCAACTGGTAGGGATAAAAGTAAAGCCAAGGCACGTGGAAAGTCTACTAAATCAGATGGCTCGTCAAAGATTAGCGAGTTCCAGGCAGATCTCAAGCAAATAATCTCCATTAGGGAAAAAGACCAAGAAATGAGAATGGAGAAACAAATTGCGAGAGACATGGACTTTCTCGCAAGGGATCTGTCACATCTACCAGTGGAGGACCGAGTTATTTTGGAAGCTCGTAAGGCACAAATTCGGGCCAAATATATGTAGTTTTTTTTAAGTATGTTGTCTTTTTTTTTCTAGTATGTTATGTTTTTTTATGACTTTGTTGTCTTTTTTTATTTCTAGTATGTTATTTTTTTTTCTAGTATGTTATGTTTTTTTTATGACTTTGTAGTGCTTTTTTTTAATGAAATTATGTTTTTATTTTTAATTTTTTAGTTACTAAAATTGCCATTTAATTTAAAAAAATAAATATTTAAATAAATAATTACTTAATCATTACACGGGGCTCCATCCACACCCTCCAAATTAAAGGGGGGAATGATAAAGCTCCCTTGCTGACATGGTGATGACATGGATCCTACTTGGCATGATAATGCCCAAGGGGGCTCCATCCACACCTCATAGCCTAATTACCATGGTTTTGGAGACCGGATCGGACCGGCCGGTCCAACCGGTTCAGCCGGGAATCGTCCATTGTAGCGGTCCGGTTCATGTTTGATGTTAGCATTTGAAAAAATCGGCCGGTTCGAAACGATTTGCCGGTTCGGCGGTTTGGCCGGTTCGGCGGTCAGATCGGTATGCCTGCAAAATCTTGGTTTAATTTTAGCCGACAATAAAAGTTCTGCAGTTGAAGAGTGAACTTGCCGGAGCTTTTTTCACCAGAGACGAAGGTTCTGCACGTTAAGGGAAAACGAAGAAGTACTGCTTCATATTCTTTTTTCTTTCTCGAAAATTGATGCTATAACCTATCCTCCTAGCCAATAGCCATCACTTACTTTTTATTATTTTTTATTTTGTTTGTTGTTTACTGATGACCTTGCAAGATTATTTTTGTACTCTACATATTATTTATGTACTTCATATAGTTTAATAATGTTTGGTCGTATTACTTTATGTAATTTGTATAAGTTTTTTAATTAAAAAATAAATGTATTTTCTAATTTCTAATAATGAAAATGACAACAAAACTTTTATAATTAACTTGTTCTTTTTAATAATGAAAATGAGAACATAACTTTTGTAATTAACTTGTTCTTTTTTTTAATGTTAAATGAATTTCTTTGTTTTGAAATTTGAAATTTACCTATATATTAAAAAACGAAGTGAATGAACAATAGTAAATAAATAAATATTAAAAAGAGAAATTAATTATTAATTAATAGTAATAAAAATAGAAATGAATGAATAGTATTGGGTACCGGTACCGGAATTAAATTTACCAAACTGAGTGTATTTTCGGTATGTGTTCGGCACCGGTATTCATCGGGTTTTACCCTCAAATATCGGTGCCGTACCAGTACCGACCGTATCAAGCCGTACTGTATCAGGTATATTCGGTACTGGTACCCACTTTTGGGGATTTCGGTAACGGTATTTTCGGTACCGGATGGTACCGAGCTCATCAAATCCTGTAGCAACGTAGCAATGCAAGTAATTGTACAGTTTAGATTACTTTTCATACACACAGTAAGTAAACTGTATTTCGTTTGAATGGGGTTTTATATACACAACAACTTATTTTGCTTTATGTTTTTGTCTTTTTACGTAATGAATGAATTGTAGCATGTAAAATTAACTTGGATATTTAGATTATTGATGAGCAAATCGTATCAACTCCTGTAATCAAACTGGTATCGTATCGGTACCAAATTTACTATACCAAATCATTTTTGGTACCAATTGGTACCCACCTTTTGGCATTTTCAGAATCGGTACTTTCGACTCGACACTGGTCTAGCACCATACCTATATTTATTGATTTTTACCTTCAAATACCATACCGTATTGTACCGAGCTTTTTCGGTGCCGGTACCTAATTTCGATGATTTTCCGTATCGGTACGTTCGGTGCCGTTACCGGTACCGAGGTCATCCATATTTTAATGTCTTAGCACCGTAATAACTGAACTGAAAACAACCGAATTTCCAACGTGTAGGACGTGTGGGTCCTATTATTATATATTAGGTTATTTAAAATCGCTTCTTTTAGGACGGATTGACTATCCTTTTCACGACATTTTTATTTATGTTTTGATATTTGGTATCTGCTTGCCATTACTGACACGCGTTTTGCGGTCATTGGGTCCTCGCCACAACACGCGGGTGGAATTTAACTAGTTCTATGAATAATTGAAATTTTGTTATACTTATTATAAAATATATAATTTATCATTTATTACCTCATCTGGTTCAACCGGTCCGACCGGTCCAACCAATGAACCAGTAAGACGTCCGGTTCATTGTCCAATCCGGTTCTGAAAACATTGCTAATTACAACTAGAGTAAATTACGTTTTTGGCCCCTGTGGTTATGTCAGTTTTACTATATTGGCCCAAAATAAGATTTTTTAACGTTTCTGCCCCCATGGTCCCTATATCTAACCATTTTGGCCCCTGAGACTAACTCCATCCATTATCCTGGTTAATTATTAATGCACATGATGGGTAAATTGGTAATTTCCCCTCTCCTTTTAATTATTTTATAAAAAAAAACCCTAGTCATATGTGCAGTCCTACTTTTAGCTTTATCATCTTCAACCATCATCATCCCCACATAAATCATCATCTTCAACCATCATCATCTGTGCAGTCCTTCGATCACCCCCATTTCTCCTCCACTCTCATCTTTCTCTCTGCTCTCTCTCCTACCACCACCACCACCACCCCCACCACCGCAAAACACAACCTGCAACAATACACCTCCGACTAACACCACTCCAGCCACACCTCTGCCACACCTCAGCCACCACCACACTTCAGCCACCGACCACACCACATCAGTCCCCCGTCGGTGACCACATCCACCTCCACAACTGCCACACCAATAATGTTTGATCAAAACCCAATAACCATATCAAATCCAAATTAACGAAAGAATCAAATCAAATCCAAACAAACCCACAAACAAAATCAAACATACACAGGCCTATTTGTGTTATACCTGGATAAATGTTCTGAAACAAAATCAAACCCAATAACCATATCCTTTCCACTGTGAGAACCTCCCACCGCCACCTGACCACCGCCGCTGCCACCGTTCCCCCTTTTCCCGCCGCTCTCTCTCTCCTCGTGGCTCCGATTATAAATCGGTTTCGAACGATAATGAGATTGGGGGTTCATGTGTGTAGAGTTTATGAGGGAGAGACAGGTTGTAGTGTTTGGCAGGGGGTCGGTGGCGGAGGTATGGAGTTGACGGTGGTGAGAGAGAGGGGTGTTTATGAGAAAGAGAAGAGGGAGACAGAGAGAAGGGGGATAGTTTATGAGAGAGAGAGACTGTATGTGGTGGTAGGTACGGTGGTGGTGGTGATGATACGGTGGAGGAGGTGGTGGTAGGTACGGTGGTGGTGATGATACGGTGGTGGTGGTGGTAGGTACGGTGGGGGTGGGGGTAGTAGATGAAGAAGGAGAGGGAGAGGGAGAATGTAGAGAGAGAAGTTGCAGGAAGATGAATGAGGAGGAGGGGGTTTTAGAAGAAATGAGGAAGAAGATGAAATCAGATGTGCAGGAAGTGACAAAAAAAATATCTAGGGTTTTATTTATAAAGGGGAAGGGGAAATTACAATTTTACCCATCATGTGCAACCCATGTGCCAATTAATTAACCAGGATAATGGATGGAGTTAGTCTCAGGGGCCAAAATGGTTAGATATAGGGACCATGGGGGCAAAAATGTTAAAAAATCTTATTTTGGGCCAATATAGTAAAACTGACATAATCACAGGGGCCAAAAACGTAATTTACTCTTACAACTATTTATCATATCCCTATTTCAAACACACCCCTAACAAGATATTACCTATATATTTATATATTAATTTGTAAAAAAAACTCTGACAAAAACACTATTCAATTTTGTTTTACTTTTTGAAATCATAACTAGTATACTTTTTTCAAGCGGTAATTACAACTATTTATCATATCCCTATTTCAAACACACCCCTAACAAGATATTAACTATATATTTATATATTAATTAGGTTAGAACCTCGTGTATTACATGGGTTGATTAAATGTAATTTTATATATTAAATAATAAAAAAAGTTATATCTTTAAAAACCATGTATATTACACATATTAAATAAATGTAATTTTGTATACTGAATACTAAAAACATCGTATCTTTAAAAAACTGTGTATAATCAGGTTGAATAAATCTACCAAATAATAAAAAATTACATCCTTAAAAACCCCGTATATTACACGTGTTGAATAAATTTAAAAAAGAGTTATATCTTTAAAAATCATGTGTATTACACAGATTAAATAAATGTAATTTTGTATATTAAATACTAAAAATGTCATATCTTTAAAAAACTCGTGTGTAATCGGGTTGAAAAATCTACCAAATAATAAAAAAATATAGCCTTAAATCTAATTTTACATAGCAAATAATAAAAAAGTTATGTCTTTAAAAACTTCTTGTGTTACACGGGTTAACTTTGTATAGTAAATAATAAAAAATATATTTTAAAAAACCCCGCGTTTTACAGGAGTTGAATAAATATAATTTTGTATACCAAATAATAAAAAAATTATATTATTATTTATATATATAATATAGTAGGAAGGAGAGGTATTTGTTTAAAAATCTATTAAATTAACAATTTAGATTTAAAGATAATATTTTATTAAAGTATGATAAGATTTAATATTGATTTATTATTTATTTAATTAATTAATATAAGATAAATATAGATTTAAGGATACCTTCAATGAATGATACGTGTCCAAAAGATGGTTTCTTTTATTATAATAGATAGATTAGTAATAATAATTTTAAGAATATATTAAAATATTTACATCAATATTAAATAAAAATTAATTTTTATTGTCGTATAAATATAGTTTTAAGATATGTTAAATTAAATTAAGAGTATTATAATTGGTTTTTGAAAGAACAATAATATATTAAACAGTTACATTACCGTGTATATAAAGTTTTCGTTATACTCAGTTATATGAATATGATTATATATTCAATTCATATGTTTGGATAAACTATTAGAAATCTGATGATGATTTCAAAATACTGTATTGTCTTTTGTATGAATTGTTTAAATTTATATTAAATTCAATTATATAATTATTTTTTAATTAAAAAAACAGAGGACTCCAATACTTTTTGAAATCATAACTAGTATACTTTTTTCAAGTGGTATATTACAACTATTTATCATATCCCTATTTCAAACACACCCCTAACAAGATATTAACTATATATTTATATATTAATTTGTAAAAAAACTCTGACAAAAACACTATTCAATTTCGTTTTACTTTTTGAAATCATAACTAGTATAATTTTTTCAAGCGGTAATTACAACTATTTACCATATCCCTATTTCAAACACACCCCTAACAAGATACTCCACTACCTATATATTTATATTTATATATTAATTAATTTGTAAAAAAAAACCTCTGACAAAAACACTATTCAATTCTGTTTTACTTTTTGACTTTTTCCACTCTTCAGTTTTATTTACCTTAACCCTTTTATTTTTTTTTTCTTTTATATTTTTAACCCAAATACTTTTAATATTTTACATAACCCTTATAGTTTCATCATTTACATACGTATCACAAACCTTTTCTATTTTTAACTCTAACACATTTTCACTCTCAAATTTGGTCCCTGCAGTTTACATCATTTTACAAATATATCGTTTTACGATTCGTTCTAAATTTTGCGAGTCAACATGCTGCAACATGTGGGTGTAGTTCAACATTTCTACGTCTATTTTTACGGTCCAGCGCCTCCGTCAAAACTCGCAAGGTCCTAAATTAACTCAGTTATTTTTTTCTATGTTTTAATTTCTATTTGGGTCCCGTCGCGAAACAAGAGTCCTTGATAATGGCTAAGAGAAATAAATAAATAATTTAATAATCCGGGTATAAATATTTTATTTTATTTGAATGGAATAGAAAAGAATCGGAGGAGACGACGCCTGCATAACTAACGTGGTCATTTTCCACCCATACACAACACAACACCCTTTGCGAACAACACAACACTCACCACCGTGATCCATAACCATCTTCACACACAATCTCAAACAAACAAACCCACCCCTTTTTCTGTACCAACACAATCCATCCTTGTATAATTAATTCTCTGTATGTCTATGGGAGGGGGTTTAGTAGGCGGAGTAATTGTCCCCTCTGTGAAGTCCGAGCCGCCCGAACAGTCAACCGAGCGGCTCGGATCTTCCCCTCCACCACCGCCGGAGCCTCAGCTCCCGGATTCCGGTACGGCGGTGGTGGAGGTGGAGAAAAAAGGAAATGAATTGGATGATACAGTGTCACTTGATAAAGATGTTTTGTGTCCGATTTGCATGCAGATCATTAAGGATGCGTTTCTAACATCCTGTGGTCATAACTTTTGTTACATGTGCATTGCTACACATCTTCAGAATAAGAATGATTGTCCCTGGTGTGCTCAGTATCTTACTACCAATCAGATTTTTCCTAATTTCTTGCTTAATAAGGTAAAGTTTTGCCCATATCATTGGAATTTGTTGTTGATCATTGCTTTGAATTGATTACCCTGGCACAAGTTTTTGATTATGGTTAGTTGTTGTTACATTAATTTACAAGATTTATGTGGAAAATTTGTTATATGTGGTTGTTTAATTTGTAAGTTTGTAGCCATCGATCTGAGTGTTAATGTAAATCATGTAGAATATAGTGATTTGGTTTGTGGGTATGATCATTTTTGTGATGTGGGATGGTTTCAATTTCGTTGTTTGTATGGTGTAATCGTTTCTTGAATTGGGCAAAAAAATTATACACTGTTTATGATTTTGGATACTTATTGCAAAAGGGTTTTTTTTTTCAGATGTTAATGAAGGCTACGGCTTGTCAAATAGCGAAAGGCGCTTCTCCTGTTGAGCAGGTTCGGCTAGCATTTCAGCAGGTCAGTTATTGTTTTGATAGTTAATTGATGTTATGATCTTAATGGTATGACTGTTAGATTAAGATACTTGCTGTTCTGCAGTCTGCACTGATATATTTACTTGCAGATAGTTTGTTTATGCATATTTTCATTGAAATCTTGTTTAATCTTAGAATTAATGTCGACTTGGTATTCAGCTGTGCAAATAGTTTGTTTATGCATATTTTCATTGAAATCTTGTTTAATCTTAGAATTAATGTCGACTTGGTAGATACTATGCGATGAATGTTTTCTTAATGAATGTTGCCTTGCGGGTCATGATGTTTTGTTTATTTATTTTTTACATTTAATAAAGTGACTGGTGACTCTTTGTCTTAGACAGGGATGCGATGTGTCGGTAAAGGAACTCGATAGCTTGTTAAATCTTCTTAAAGACAAGAAAAAAAAGATGGAGCAAGAAGAAGCCGAGTCGAATCTTCAGATCATGCATGAGTTTTTGCATTGCTTAAGAAGGCAAAAGCTTGAAGAACTAAATGAGGTGTTTCCCGTTTATTAACCGTTGTATAATATTCGAATGATTGTCTCATTATGTGATGCTTATAAATTCGAATGATTGCAGATACAAAACGATTTGCAGTACATTAAGGAAGATATAAACGCAGTAGAACGACACAGAATAGAATTGCATAGAGCTAGGGAAAGATGTTCCGTAAAACTACGGATGATCGGTGATGATTATAATGTAAAAACATCATTAATGGATAAACGCGGTATGCTGAACATTCCCGAAGTACATGAAAGAAAAGATGCATGCAGCGGCGGGTCAGATTCGCAAGTAGGGATCTCTGTAGCGAAAAAAAGGCGGGTCCACTCACAGGTTAGCACACTTTCAAAATTTGGTTTCCACGTAGCATCTGAAAGGGTTTTAATATAGACCTTTTAATATTATTGTTCTATGATTGCAATAGTTCAACGACTTGCAAGAATGTTACCTGCAAAAGAGGAGACATTGGGCAAAACAAGTACAAAAACAGGAAGAAAGAGACGGTAGTGCGGTAAAACGAGAAGGTTATCATGCAGGACTAAAGGATTTTCAGTCTCTACTTTCTTCATTTACACGATACAGGTTTAGTGTGATCTAAACGTATACTTTGTTATATTTTTTTTTCAATCGGGAGTGTTTATTTGTGTTTTTTTATATAGTCGATTGCGAGCAATTGCTGGACTTAGAAATGGGGATATTTTTCACTCGGCTGATATTATCTCAAGGTTAGTTAAATTGGTTAAGTATAGGTTGAAGAATCGTGTTATATGATCTTTTTAAAGTAGTTGAAAATACATATTTAACGATGTAAATATTGCAGCATAGAGTTTGATAGAGATGATGAGCTTTTTGCTACTGCTGGAGTTTCGAGGCGCATTAAAGTTTTTGAATTTGCCTCTGTAAGTATTACATTCTATGTGTTCTAATGAATTTTTATCTTCGCTCAACAGTTTTTATTTATTTTATTTATCTTACATTTCCAGGTGGTGAATGAACAAGCAGATGTTCAGTGTCCTGTGGTCGAAATGTCAACACGGTCAAAACTTAGTTGTTTGAGCTGGAACAAATACACGAAAAGTCATATTGCCAGTAGTGATTACGAGGGCATTGTCACTGTTTGGGATGTAACCACTCGCCAGGTAGGATATTACCATCAGTTCTTTTTTTGGTTTCTTATTTATAATGCGAGCATTAATTACAACTCTTGATATCAGAGCGTAATGGAGTATGAGGAGCACGAGAAACGAGCATGGAGTCTTGATTTTTCTCGTACTGATCCTACAATGTTGGTTTCTGGAAGTGACGACTGCAAGGTATTTGACCCATTTACTTATTCATTAGTGTATTTGGGTCATGTTTGTTTTATCTATAACGGGTAAAATAAAATTAAAGGTAATAAAGAAATTGGCTTAAAAGGAAGTAAGGATCTTAGGTCAAACAGGCCGAAACTCACCAATGTGCATCTTTAATGCATAATATTTTGTTAATCGTTTTTTTTTTCTCAAATAACTTTTACTATTATAGAAGTAATATATTTTTTTTTGATATCATATTTAACAGTTATTATGTATCCAACAGGTGAAAATATGGTGTACAAGACAAGAGGCAAGTGTCCTTAACATTGACATGAAAGCAAATATTTGCTCAGTGAAATATAATCCCGGATCTAGCTTTCATGTGGCGGTAAGTTAGTGTTAAATTTCAAATTTTCTAATCATTAATTATACTTTCTTAATAAATTTATGCATTATTGCAGGTCGGTTCTGCTGATCATCACATTCATTATTATGATTTAAGAAATATAAGCCAACCGTTACATATTTTCAGTGGGCATCGAAAAGCTGTTTCCTATGTAAAATTCTTGTCCAATCATGAGCTTGCTTCTGCATCTACTGATAGCACTTTGCGCTTGTGGGATGTTAAGCAAAATATCCCGGTCAGTCTTATGACAAACTAATTTATTATCATATTTGAAGCATTGGCTACTTATAAATGATTATTTTAATAAATGGATAACAAATTAGTATGTTATTATCCTAATCTTGCAGCTGCGTACTTTTAGAGGACATGTGAACGAGAAGAACTTCGTGGGTCTAACTGTAAATAGCGAATATATCGCGTGTGGCAGTGAGACTAATGAAGTCTTCGTGTACCATAAGGTTCTTTTGCAACTTTACCCAAATTTCACAATCTACTTTAATTTATTGGGTTCACTGCAGTATAAATCATCATCTTTAAATGTACACAACCTTTAAATTTTACCATTTTATATGTTGGCTGACTTGATCAAAGGGTAACTAATTTGTATATTGTTTGCTTTTAATTTGTTTTAAAAGATAGAAATTATATTTTTAAAATTAAATCGATAATTGGATGTTTGAACATTTTTTCCTTTTAAATTACTAAAATTTGAATACACACCATTACGGTTTTTTGTCAAGTTCGACACATTTTTTATTCAAGTTGCTATGCCAAATCATCTCGTTATAGGTCTACAATTACATAAAACCATAAGAAGTTGTAATTAAGAACATTTAAAGAAGATGATTTTACCAGGCCACATTGCAAAATTTATCAAGTTTTTTGGTCCAAATTTACTTTTAATATTAGTAAAAGTAATATGTTTCTTTTTGTGTTTCACTTGTAGGCTATTTCAAGGCCTGCAGCATGCCATGGATTTAATTCCGATGCAAATGAAGGTGAGGAGCCGGGGTCATATTTCACGAGCGCTGTTTGTTGGAAAAACGACAGCCCGACAATGATAACCGCAAACAGTCGAGGAACAATTAAAGTTCTGGTTCTTGCGGAGTAGTAAGTGTATAATATATGTAAACTTTATGCTGCCAAAGTGATTCTTTTAAACAATTGTTCTTATGAGATGTTGTCATATTGTTTTGGTTAAGTAAATTAGAAGCTATTGTTGAATTGTAAAGATAATTATGTTTAGTTGCATAAAGTATATGCAACAGGTAGTTCACAAAAATCCAAATTAGTGACCGGTGACATATTCCAAAACAGGTTTAGATGATGAGAAAGCTCATGAAGAACAACTAAGTGCTTCGATCTTCTTCGTCTTCCATATGCATGAAAAGGACAAAGTTGATTCTTGATAACAAACCTCACTATGAACTGATTCAATATCGATTGAAAAGACGAATTGCTTCGATTGAGTGATCGGTTTTGATTGCACGCTACAACCTTGGTTGATCGAATTTCTTCCCACAATCTTGCGTTTTCGTCTTCATTCTCTTGTTACTTTTTATCTTCCTATACTCAAGCTTCTAAGAACCTATCTTCCTCCATTTCCTTCACTCATTGTTCAACCCATATATCATCAAACATTGTACCTCTATCTACACCATTGGTTGCCACACCGTCTTCTCTTCTTCACGACCTCCCCGTTACTCTTTCACAAGATCATGCTCTTAACCCACCAATATTAGGCTCATCTTCCCAATGTTTTTAGGACCGAACTGGACGTTGAATGGGTCTTCAGACCGGCCTGCTGTTTGGACCGGATGTAAGAACCGAATAACGTCAATATAATAAAAATAAATAGGGTAAAATGAGAAAAAAAATAATCAAATTCCGATTCGACCTCCAAATTTTCGGTTAAACCCCTGGTTCCTTGTCCGACCGTCCGACCACACTCAAAACACTTCTGATCCCATGAACCGACCCACCCAACCCCCGTCACCCGGTCTGACAGACCGGTCCGGATTTTAAAACATTATCTCATCTTCTTCATAATTATTGACCAACTCTTCAATAGATAATTTTGGTTTCATGAATAACAGAAACTTGTTCTTGCTTGTAGAAACTTGTTTGCAAGAATAGTTGTTGCCGATGAGGATTGAGCGGGTGTTGTTGAAGATGCTTTTTTAATTGGTGTTGAAGCTAAAGGAGTCTTTTTCTTTGTTGATGTCGATTTTGATTTGGACTTTGACTTTTAGCTTATTTTTCTCTTAAGTTGCTTTGTCTTTCTTGTGATCTTTGGCTTTTTCTTGAGTTCTGCATAACTCTACCACTTCTTGAAAACATCATTATAAGTATAAATATGTGAACAAGAATGAGGCATACATGTGATGGACCGAAGATATTGTCTTCTCCATATTTCCTTTGTTGGAGCTCAAGAAAATTGGAGGTTGTGGTAACTTTTAGTAGCTCAAGGGCATTGACATTGTAATAGGGCTCAACATTTCTTAGGCATTGACACAAATGATGACCAAATGAAAGACATTTGGAAGGGACATGTTTCTTGTTTTTATATCAACCCTTTTGATTAGAAGCTTCCGAGAGGTATTTTGTCACCTTTATCAGATGCATGCATCGGGCATGGCGACAAGTGATATAGGAACATGCGAACTGTTTTTTTTGTAATCCCACGGATAACACAGTTCGTCATTTCTAAAATGAGACTCATGTAACCTTTTCGCATGGTAAAGTTGTTGCGAGAGCTCTGGGGTTTTCTAAATGACCAATTGTCAAAATAAGAGGAAGAAAGGGTAGACGGAGATGTCATTAATGATCGCATGTGTATAATTATCTGAACTACTCTAATAAAATTGTTTGTCTCTAGGTAGATTATGTGTGAAGGATGAGGTGAGTACATTAGAATCTAGTTATCTTTAGTGGCTTCATGTGGCATCCTCTATTGCGCGGGGATAAGCCAATACACCCCTTTCTAGATAAGGGTCACTAATTTTGTCATGCCTTGGGCTCATCAGAAGAGCGGCAAAAACTTTTGACTAGTGGTGCATTCGTCGGATAGACACGGCTAGGCACGTACACCTTCTTAATCCGTTAGACCATCCCTGCTAAAGTCCCAAACTCGCCAGTGAACCCAAGCGTTCAAGTACAAACACTAGCAGAGTGATCTTCGAACATTTGTTCAATGGCATTCTCCTACCACCGTTTCATGCACATCTTCGTGCATACTCACAATCCCACACTTGCTTGCAGTCTTGAACAATGCATCATCGCCCTATAAGATTGAGTATAATTCATTTTGGTAAGAAGGACATCCCGTAGTTCAGCAACATAGTTCTTCATCCGGATCAATTCAGTAAGTTGCATCATATTACTTTAGGTGGCGCCGATTTTAACCAATAGTTTGAGTATGGGGACCTGAAGGTTGTAGCAGTCTTCAGTCTAGTTACGCCATTGCTTGACCGAAGGTGCTAAAATCGATCATGACGGGCTTCAATGTAACTAGACTAAGGCAGAACTTACGAATCGATACTCGTGGCTTACAAAGCCATCGCCGGAGCATTCACCTTTTGTTATTCTCTCACCACCATTGCGTAACCATACAAATCTGGCTTAAGCACATTTGGTTAAGTGTTAACGTTTCAACGTATCTGAGAACTGACCTGTAGTGATACCATTTTGTCATCAAGATATCTTTCGAGGCTTCGTGTGGTGTCCCTGGTTGCCTAGGGACAAGCCAATCCACCCTGATCTTGATAAGGGTCGCCGATTTCATCTTGCCTTTGACTCCTCATGAGAGTGGCAATAACTCTCGATCAATGGTGCATTCTTCGGATAGACACGACTAGGCATGTACACCTTCTTAATCCGCTGAGGTCGTCCCTGATAAAGTCTCGGACTAGCCAATGAACCCAAGTGTTCAAGTACCAACTCTAGTAAAGCGATCTTCAAACATTTGGCCCATGACAACACACTCTTATATATTTTAGTGATTAATTTTTTATGGACGAATTTATAAGATCTACAACTTGATGATGAAAAAGACCAAGGCAAACCTAGGGGCTGTTTGGCTGAGCTTTTGCTTTCTGAAAAGCAAATAAGCAAATAAGTTATTTTGAAAAGCTCCATTTTAAAGCTTTTCAAAACAGCTTATTGACTTATTTGCTTTTCAGAAAAGCAAATAAGCAAATAAACTGTTTTGAAAAGCTTAGCCAAACAAGCCCCTAGTCTAAACAACTTCACTAAAATGACAAAGGAATGTTCTCACAAAATCACACACACATAAAAAAACATTGAAGGTAAAGTATTTCATTACCTTAATTGGAAGATAATACAAATTATATATTAATCAGTCTATTCTAATATAAAAGAATTTAAGCTAATTATTAGGTGTCATTAAGACATATCTTGGGTCTTTGAGGGAAAAGATTCTAGATAATTAGACCTAGTAAATGTTGTTTAAAAATTGTCTTTGTAAACTGTAATTATGTACTAGATTCATTGGTTTATTTGTTATTTTGTGATATAAATTTTATTTGCATTTTAAATTTATAAATAAACATTTATACTTGTACGTTTATTTAGTGATTATTCAAAAGATCTAAATTTTAAAAGTTTTGACACTGGTAAATTGCAATACTTTAAGACTTCATTTGTAACTTTAAATATTATTCATATCACTTATTAGTTTACAAATTTAAATAATTATATAATGTGGTTTTTATAACCTATTAAACTATTAAGTATGTATAAGTCTTTTAACGATATACAAATTTTAAATTCGCTTCTAATATTTATTGAATTTTCTTTATAAAAAACATGTGTACTATGATTTTAATATATCCATACTACAAAATATATATAAAAAATATATATCCAACCCGTATAATACACGAACTTCTAACCTAGTGTGTGTCTCCTAAGAGAACCTACTGTAAAATGAGAAGCATGAGGTTTTTTTATTTGTACATACGTACATTGTCACACCCCAACCGATGGCGGAAACATCGGGGCGCGGCACTGAGCGAAACAGATTGTCCATGAGTATCCATAACAACTATTAATTACCAGATATTTAAAACATCATGTCCCATACCATAACGTATCTAAATAAAACAATTATTACAAATAATTGTCTCATAAACAAATACTGATCCGACAACTCAGATTTCAAATAAGATAGTTTGTTTGTTTGTTTCTAGACTCTTTCCTAGCCTCGATTTCATCACACAACAAACAAGGCATCCTAGCATCTTAAGCACCTGCCACATACGTTAAAGTAAAAGTCAATACACATAGTGTAAAGGTGAACATACAAGTTTGATAATAGCATAATAGAGTTCGAAATCGTTTACGCGTAACCAGCACGTACAACGTGTGATATGAAGCACGTAAGTTATCAACATGATCCTATCAATACCAATGACTGCGGGTTGACTGCGCAAGGCAGTTCGTAACACATATTCACCACTGCGAATCATGTGATTAATAGTCCTTAACAACCCCTGAGTGAACATGTGCTGAGTCCAAACTATAGTACTATCGTTGCTAAGGCAGGTAGACAACAATCTATGTGTAAAAATAACAAACAAGCATTCATCGAGTCATGTATAACATGCAGTAGCGGTTAGCGTTAAAGTATTGCGTAGTGTGTTCGATGTGATTTAGAATAAGTAACGTATATAACACCCAAAAGTGCATAAAGCAAAAAGGGTTCGAGTATACTCACAACGATTAAAGTTAATGGATTGAAGGGAGCGCTAAAGCGGAAATAGCCTGAACAGTTAACGATAGCATAAGCGAAAGTCGGCACGTAAAACGGTGCAGGTGTACCAAGGATCGGATGGTAATCCGATCGGATGGCCAGTCGATCGGGCGGCAATCCGTTCGGATGGTCATCCGATCGGATGGCCATTCGATTGGATTGACACCTCGTTTGGTGAGGATGTGTTTGTGTATGATGGTTTGCCTTTTGAATTTTTCGTTGTAGCATTTTATAAATAGAGAAGTATCTCTACCTTTCAGGTCGGTCGATCGAACGGTCGTTCGATCGGACAGCAACCCGATTGGCGAGACTTCTCAGTTTGAGAACAAGTTCACAACAGGACGGTCACTCGATCGGATGGCTATCCGATCGGGTGGCAATCCGTACGTACTGAACATGTTGAAATTTGTTTAAGTATCCAAGTCCCAAACGTCACATGGTCGGACGGTCACTCGATCGAATGGCAATCCGATCGGGTGGTAATCCGTTTCAACGTTCAGATCCTTTGAATAGTTTGAAAAATAGTTTAAGTATGGAACCAAGTGCAACCCGATCGGATGGCCGGTCGATCAGATGGCAATCCGATCGGACGACAATCCGTCCCGACGGTCAGATCGTCTTTAACACTTGATTTCTTTTGAAGTTTTGTAGCTTTGACCGAGATGTTTTGATATCTTGCTTGAACAACATAATCCTTACCTCGGCCCAAGTGACCCGACCGAACAGGAATCACCCTCGTCCAACCGGTTCATGGTTCGAGTCGGTAGTTCATGTTCAAACCGAAATCAATATCTCTCCCGGATAGAATTCAGATCTGGAACTAATGCATCACTAAGAATGAGTAGAAGATCAGAACAAGCTCCGATTCCATCAGGTTTGAGTGCATTGAGTGTAAAAGAGTTGAAAGAAAGTTGGAAAACCTTCTCTCAATCCTTTTATTCATGAATTCATGTAGGTATAAGTGAAATCATTGATAAATGTTGTGAAAATCCTTCAGATCTGAGTTGTTCTTGGTGGAATGAAGCCAAACATTGAAGTTCATAAGAACTCCATGATGACATCACCCTAGAACACCTCAAATCCGGTGATTTCACGGTTAAAAGTTAAGATTCAAAAGATAGAAAGGTGTATGAGTGCGTGTAGATCAAGAAAGTACAAGATTTAGGTTGAAAACTTACAAAAATAGAGAGAAATCAAGAGAAATGAGGCTGAAGTCCGGCTGGGTCGAGTAGAGAGTTGTCACATCAAGTGATGTGACATGTGAGGGTATTTATAGGGTTTCCTAAAAAGGAAAGTGAGGAAAAAGGCTGGTCGATCGGGTGGCAATCCGATCGGGTGGCAGTCCGATCGGGTGGCAACCCGATCGGGTGGCAGTCCGATCAGATGGACACTCGGTCGGTTGGCCACTTGATCCATGAGTCCGGCGCGATGAGTTTTGTCGTTTCGATTCGAGTGTAGAGCTTTGCGATGCGATTCGAGCGAGCGATACGATAGAATTACCCATTAAATTACTTTTAATCCTAACTACTATATCTAACATACAATCACTATAATTGACTTGCGTTTAGCGTTCTCGATTCGATTGCGATGTGATAGAATTGCGATTACGATTAACACCTCAACACATATTTCGAGTTGCGATAGCGATAAGCGATAAATCGATTAAACATGCAATTAATATGCGATTAAACCTCGATTATTAACAAGTACTCCACATAATACAACTAACGTGACAACATAAATAGATTATCTACAAGTCAAAGAAGTCAAAATAGGAGTTGAGCAAGGAGTGACAGATCGCAATTAGCAATCTTTTCTTCCTTTGACTTCAATCTTGACTTTGACTTTCGAAACACGGGGTGTTACAGCCTCCCCTTCTTAAGGGAATTTCGTCCCGAAATTAGGCCGGAGCCGTAACAAACAACTGCGGGTAGTTTGCCTTCATGTCGCTTTCGAGTTCCCAAGTGAACTATGCCCCTCGTTTGCCTTCCCAACGAACTTTCACAATGGGAATGCGCGAGCGTTGGAGCTGCTTGGTTTGGCAGTCCATGATTTCGACAGGCTTTTCTACGAAGTGTAGTGTTTCATTTATTTGAAGATCCTTGAGGGGTACATGTAAATCATGCTCAGCCATGCACTTTCTGAGGTTCGAAACGTGGAAAGTCGGGTGGACGTTGTTAAGTTCCTTCGGTAGTTCGAGTCTGTAAGCCACTTTTCCGATCCTTTCCAGAATCTTAAAGGGTCCAACATATCGAGACGCGAGCTTGCCTTTCTTGCCGAATCTGACCACACCCTTCCAAGGTGATACCTTTAGGAGTACATGGTTGCCAACGTCAAATTCAAGGGGCTTGCGTCGTCTATCGGCGTAACTTTTCTGACGACTCCGAGCCTTCAGTAGATTGTCTCGAATCTGGAGGATTTTATCAGTCGTTTCTTGTAATAGCTCAGGACCGGTTAATTGCGAGTGCCCAATCTCGTGCCATATAATAGGCGAGCGACATCTTCTTCCATACAATGCCTCAAATGGTGTCATTTGAATGCTGGAATGATAACTGTTATTGTATGAGAATTCGACTAAAGGTAAGTATGCGTCCCAATTACCACCGAAATCTATGACACACGAACAGAGCATGTCTTCAAGGGTACGAATCGTTCTTTCAGTCTGACCGTCAGTTTGGGGATGGAATGCGGTACTTAGATTAAGCACAGTACCGAGAGCATATTGAAATGTTTCCCAACAACGCGAGGTAAACAGAGCATCGCGGTCAGAAATGATGTCGCGAGGCGTCCCATGTCGACAAATGATCTCTCTGGTGTAGATTCGGGCTAATTTTCTACCTTGTAGTCTTCCCGTATTGGCAGAAAGTGAGCAGATTTAGTCAAACGGTCAACGACAACCCAGATGCTGTCGTGACCTGAGGGCGTGCGCGGAAGCTTCGTTATGAAGTCCATAGCTATACTCTCTGATGTGTGCAAAATGCAACATATAAATTACATCAATTGTGGCATTAAACTAACCCTTTTTTTAGTACTAATGTTGGAAAAAGTGTGCTTTTGTCTTCCTTTTGTATTTTCAGGATTAAATGAGCTCAAATTAACAAAAGAAGCAAAAAGACAGCAAAATCTAACATAAATACAAGAAAGGGAGCAAACGTGACATGCCCGACCCCACGACAGCATCTTCCCAAGCAAAACTAGAAGACAGGAGGCTGAAAACGCCCCGTGCTCAGTGAGCACGGGGGCGTGCCCAAGTGTCAGCATAAAAGACAAAGTTGTAGAAGCTTCCATTGCCCACCACGGGGCCGTGCTCAGCGGACACGGGGTCGTGGTCAACTATAAGATTCGCAGAATCCAGGCAAATCTTGATAGTACAGATATGCTTCTGCACACGGGGTCGTGCCCAGCGGACACGGGGCCGTGGTCAACTAATAAAGACAAGAGCAATTAATGAAGAAAGAGAAGGATGTAGACACGGGGCCGTGCCCACTGGACACGGGGCCGTGCCCGAGCTTTTGTTCAGCCTATAAATAGGAGTGCTTGGCTCAAGCTCAAACCATCCCTTGGCACACCACCTCTCTCACACTTCACCCACCACCACCATAACACCATCATCCACCATCATCCATTGTCCATCATAGAGTGTGTGAGTCGTCTCGGGATCCAAGATTGATCGTAAGAGTTCTTGACAATCAAGGCCATGTTTGCCTAAGTCTCTTACATCACTTGGTGAAGACAAAGTGTCTAGTGTAATACTTTTTATTTTTAATCTTTTCGCACTTTTTAATTGGTTATGTATTAATGACTTTAATAACTAGTTTCTTATGTTGAAGGTGATTCTTCCTTATCGTTTGTCCGTGGTGTCTTGGCATTATTTTACTGTCTATATAAAATAAAAGATTTTCACAATTCATATCTCCACGGTCTATATGGAGGTATGTTGGCTACCTGGTCGGGGGTTAAGGGAACGGTTTGGTAAGAGTCTTGCCATTGTTCAGTGTATAGATCCTGCAAAGGACCTGGGTCAAATTTAGTAGGACCTCCTTCAATACTTAACGGTATTGGATGGCGGGGGTCCAAACTCTTTGACCTCCTCATAAGTTAAACTACTATTAAAACTTTAACCCGGCTACTTAGGACTGTATCCCTGCTGACTCAGACTACTTAGCCGAGGGTAACATCACCTTCAAAAGAGGGGCCTGCCACATTATGCATTAATAACTTAATTAATTATCTTTCAATAATCCGACCCTTTAGGATTGTATCCTTGCTGACTCAAACTACTGGGTTGAGGGTAACGTCACCTCCAAAAGAGGGGCCTACTACAATAACTAAGATAGTCTCTTAAATAGTGCAAAAGTGCGGAAATAATCAAAGGTTACACTAAACACGAGTCGGAACCAAGTGATTCATCTTGTCTATCTGTTTTACTTTTATTTTTATTTTCAGCATTTTAGTTAGTTTTTATTTTTCTTAGTTTAAAACATTTTTCTAAACTTTTGATTTGATTAGACGTTGAGGATAAACCGGTACTAAAAGCTCTTGTGTCCTTGGACGACCTCGGTATCTTACCAACACTATACTACGCTCACGATGGGTGCACTTGCCCATATGTGTGTTTAGTGTTAGTAAATATCGTGTTTTATAAATTTAAAACCTGGCTAAAGAAAGTGTAAAAGGGCTTAAAATATACTTAAACCTATATATACACCTAACGCACATCAAGTTTTTGGCGCCGTTGCCGGGGACACAAGGATTTTAAGAAAGTTATGAATCAACGGCCTAATCGTTTTTCTTATTTTTCTATTTTTTTAGGATTCTTCTTAATTTTTCAACTTCTGCAGAACTCAGCACGGGCCGTGCCCGCTGAACACTCCCCGTGCCCAATCATTGGAACTGGCAATCCTGTTTTAAGTCAGACAGTAAGCTGAACACGGGGCCGTGCCCACTCAACACGCCCCGTGCCCAAGATTCAGTTACTGAGAACAGAACCGTAATATCCCAATGGTTGGTAATTTCTGACACAAACATGAGTGATACTGATACTTTTTACTTTTGGCACTCTTATGGTACGTGGTGTCAATTATGTGGTGGTACCCATGAGGAATTAGAATGTTATTTTCTAAATTATAAGCCCCACTATATAGACCCATCGTTTCCTTGTATCCTTAAGAGGGGCGAAAGTAAAAATAATCCCTATCTCTCCCTTGAATGCTCCTAACCAGATTTTCTAGGAGAAATGCTTCTTGACGAACTATTTCAATTAGAAGATCTAATTCTTAATTGGTTAAAAGAATTTAAGATAGATTTCAATAATTTAT
Source organism: Helianthus tuberosus (assembly GCA_030545235.1). Lineage (NCBI taxonomy): Eukaryota > Viridiplantae > Streptophyta > Magnoliopsida > Asterales > Asteraceae > Helianthus > Helianthus tuberosus. The sequence continues at coordinate 71,068,398 of CM060447.1, read as the reverse complement.
CTCAAGATGATAACCAAGAAGAAGTGATGGAATCGCATTCAAACAACTTCGTTGTCCCCGACGATACTTTTAACTCTAGTAAGGACTTGAGCGATAGTCGCCCCTGTGCCGATTGTGCCGTGAAGGACTCCACATCGACTTCGTTCGATGCATACATAGACCTGAGCGATTCGACATATACCTTCTTTAACGAGAGCCCGGGAAAGGGTTGGACTTGTCCACCTACATATAGCATAGGAATCACCCTCACCGACAACCTCTTGCGTTCTCATTTTAATCTAGAACAATTAAGGTATCTTAGGCACTTTGGGGTTGTTCCATCTAGTAAGGAACCACCCGATCCAGAAAAGTCCCTTGAAAGTAGACGAATTCCATAAGACATCTTCTAGACACGGGGCCGTGTCCAGGTCAGCACGCCCCCGTGTCCACCAAAAGATTCCCTTCTGCTTTCATCAGAATACAGACAAAATTGTGTCAGGATTCTGTCTGCACACGGGGTCGTGTCCAGCCGACACGGGGCCGTGTGCAACGTACTGTCGTTTTCTATAAATGCAGCCAAGAATCCTGCACATTTGAACCATTCCAGGGACAGAGATTTGGGGAATATTCTCACATACCAATCCTAGGTATTTTCTAAAAGAAGTTTCTCAATTACCTTCTTGTCCTTTCCTCTTTTATCCACTATTATCTTCTTCAAATTTTCTTTCCTTGTACTTCCATTAAAGCTTGAAACTTGCGTAATTTCAAGCTTTGTGGAGATGTTTGTTAGATTTTCATACATGGAATCTTGTTTATAATGATATCTATAACAATGTTTTAAGTTGTTTCTGTTCAAAAATGCTTTAAAAATCATGAAAACAATTTAAAACCCCAAGATTCCTTGTTCCTAAATCCTGCAGATATCTGAACACGGGGCCGTGTTCGTTGAACACGGGGCCGTGTCCGAGGTACTGGTCCCATAAAATTGAACCCTTTTCGGTATGTTTTCTCATAATGGCAAGCAGAACAAGCGGAAACTCTTCGTCGCATTCCAGAAACAACCGGCAGGGGAGAAGATCATCAATGGTTGAAGATTCTCTTGTAAACTATGTTTACGCCTTAAGAGAGGCCCTTGATGAAATGACAAGTGTGGAAGAGGCATTAGTTGACCATATTAATCATTTGACGGTGGGACTAGAGGGATGTCTTCGAGAGGTCAACCTTTTGCACCAAAGGTTGAACATTCTCGCTTCTCCTCCTTTGGTACCAATCATTACCCAAAGGGCATGGAATGTGGTTCCTGAAGTCATCATACCGGCCGAGTGGTACGCCATGCATCCGGAGCCCCCTCGAGACATACTACAAGGGGTTCCGATTGGTGTCACTCCCCCTCCACAAGATGTTGTGGAACATGAAGCCGCCTCCCTTCTCCCAAGGGAGATAGAAGAATGGCTTTAGCAATATCTAAGGGACACCGCTCGGCTTGGAGTTCTACAAGGCTTTTAGACCGGAAATCTATTTCCGGAATTTTGGTTCTTATTGTAGAAGTAGAGCTCCTTAGGAAGATTTTACGGATCACTTGACCTATCTTATATTTTAACTTTTATTTTCTGCTTTATTTTTCATTTTTAGGACTATTATGTAATTCTCTCTATGACTTAATGAATGATGGTTTTAGTTAATTTGGTGTTTGGATGGTGTTGAAATGAACAAAACACACTAGAGATGACAAAGGATGCAAGGGAAATTTGAACCAGCACCCCATGCAGGAAAACAGGATCATCTGACGATTTTCTTCATTAACAGTAAGCTCAGCACGGGCCGTGTCCGCCCAACACGGCCCCGTGCTGCACAGTCTGCAGAAAGGACCCAGTTCAGGTAAACTGGACACGAGACGTGTTCACCCAACACGCCCCCTTGTCCAGGCCTTTGTTTCTTTTGTTTAATTTTTGTTACTGGCACTTGAACACGGGGCCGTGCCCGGACAACACGGGGCCGTGTCCAGCGCCCAGTAACACTAATTTTTGCTTTTTCACACCTTTTTACACATTCAATCAACCTAAAAAAATTTATTTTTGGGACACATTGAGGACAATGTGTAATTTAAGTGTGGGGGGGGGGGGGGATGCTAAAACCTTGAATCATGCAAGTCCTAATAACAAGCCTCACACAAAACTCTAGGTTTAATTTGGGAATTTCAAAATTCTAAAAATGTTATATTTTTACAAATTTACAACCGATAGCGTCGTGATAAAAAGAACCAACATAAGAGAATTATGAAAAAGGCATGACAAGCTTAGTTAAAATTTAATTATATATACTTGATCACATAAAAACCCATTCCCACAAAAGTGAGTTTTGAGCCTTTATTGAGCATACAAAAACATATTTTTAAATTAAATGCTCATTTTTTGTTTCTTGTGTGAATAGCCGCTTGGTTCTTACAACTCTAGAACTTGCCACGACGATACATTCCCGGTCCTTACCAACTTAAACCCGAGTAAGTAAATGATGGAGGCATTATGACTAACCCTTTTTATTTCTACACCATTATTTTTTCTTTTTTTTTTACCACCTACCCAAAATCCCCCTAGTTAACCCCTTTGAGCCTAAACCTTTTCATTTCTTAACCCAAACCAAACACCTTTTCACCCACCAAAACCTTTTTTTATTTTTAACCCTTTGTTTTAGTAACAAGCTCGGTTTTTCGTTTGACTTTGAAAAAGAAATATATATGTGTGTGTTGATGATGAAGCAAAAGAAATAAACAAACAAGTTCATCAAAAATAACTTTGTTTGAATAAAAACTTCATCAAAATAAAAATATTGCAAAAATAAAAAGTCTTTCGAAAACCGACACTTGTTACGCTTTTTCGCCCTTTTCTACTAACCACTAACCACTAACCCAACCACCTACCTTTAACCCAAGCCTAACCCTTCACCCAAAAGTCCACTTGATATTTACAAAGGTATATAGTTAAAAAGGAGGAGGATTGATTGCTTGGCAAGCATATGGTAGGAGTAAGTTCCATGCCGCTCTCGAGTGATTCACTAAAATACATCTTCGGCCGAGTGTTGAGTGATCCCCCGTGAGGTATGTGAACTTGTATATAAATAGAATTTTAAAGAAACATGTTATGCCCGAATAAGTAATTTATCTTATGAAAAGTTTTAAATAAATCATGACGAATAGAATTGTAAATAAATAAAAATAAAACTAAATAAAGAATCTTGAAAATCCCGACACTCTATGACAAGCCCAAAAACCTTCTTTTCTACCCATTCCATTTGGGAGTGTAAAGCCATATTATAAAGAGTTTTGCTTGAGGACAAGCAAAGATTCAAGTGTGGGGGTATTTGATGTGTGCAAAATGTAACATATAAATTACATCAATTGTGGCATCAAACTAACCCCTTTTTAGTACTAATGTTGGAAAAAAGTGTGCTTTTGTCTTCCTTTTGTATTTTCAGGATTAAATGAGCTCAAATTAACAAAAGAAGCAAAAAGACAGCAAAATCTAAGATAAATACAAGAAAGGGAACAAACGTGACATGCCCGACCCCACGACAGCATCTTCCCAAGCAAAACAAGAAGACAGGAGGCTGAACACGCCCCGTGCTCAGTGAGCACGGGGGCGTGCCCAAGTGTCAGCATAAAAGACAAAGTTGTAGAAGCTTCCATCGCCCACCACGGGGCCGTGCTCAGCGGACACGGGGTCGTGGTCAACTATAAGATTCGCAGAATCCAGGAAAATCTTGATAGTACAGATATGCTTCTGCACACGGGGTCATGCCTAGCGACACGGGGCCGTGGTCAACTAATAAAGACAAGAGCAATTAATGAAGAAAGAGAAGGATGTAGACACGGGGCCGTGCTGTAACACCCTAGTTACTAATTAACAGTTTTACATGTAAATACCAAAGATTAGATGTATAGTTAAGACTACACATGCTATAAAAACACGGGTTTATTAAAACTTTTACAAATCATAAGTTATTTAACATAACCTGATCGGATTCGTCGTTTAAGTTTACGACGAAGCAAGGTGCGGAAGCATAAATCTTTATCGTGTTCGGTTCTTCGTTGAGCTTGATCGTCTTTCGGCGTTCAAAATGTACCTACATTTCATAAACATGAAATGCTTTAGTCATACGGGAATTAAATCGTATCTAAACAAGTCCGGTAACGATAATGGAAAGAAAAAAAATCCCAACGTGAATCTCTTGATCTCAAGAGACTAATTTTTGAGCTGGCCTCCACCGTAACTTACGGTGGCACCGTAAGTTACGGTGGCCCCTGAATGTCAAATCCCCCACCGTAAATCAGTGGGCAACCACCGTATCAATATCATCCCCACCGTAACTTACGGTGGCACCGTAAGTTACGGTGGTCCCTGCATTCAGCCTTTCCATTTTGCCGTTTATTGGCACGAAAACTTTCGTATCTTTCAATCCGCTCGTCCGTTTGACCTACCGTTTCCTCCTATGTGTTTGTAATTTGATTCCCCATCATATGGAGTTAAAATCCAACATCCGGATTAACAAAATTTAAGACTTTTAAGTCTTCGGCGTATTACCCTTTTTACCAAATTTTGACCCGTTCGTGATTTCATCTAACAAACTTGTTTGTAGCCCTTGTTTCTTTTGTAAATATATTATTATGATTATTTTCTATTGCCCAAGGTTCAAATCACGGGTTATTACACATTCTTAACCCGTTTCGCTAATACTTCTATTTTGACCCGTTAAGGGTATTTAAGCACTTTCGAGCCTAAAATCGCATTCGATTGCTTCTAGCATTCCATCACCACGTTTCTTCTCCTATAATCTCCCACCACAACTGTATTTATGGTGGGTTTAATGTGGTGATCTATAAAAACCAAATTTTACCTCTCGAATCTTTATTTTACGGCAAAAACTCAAATAGTGCCATATGACTAATAAAATACCTCTTTCAGCTTCTATACTTATTCTAAGTAATTATCTAATCATAAAACTCATTTCCAAACAACCTTTGAAGGTTGTTTGTTCGAATTAGCTAACAAGGGTGTTTTGGTCCTTTTTAGTCTTTCAATTACGATAAGGTCTTTTGAGAGCATGTTTGACTCATATTTCTTCTTTTGTGTTATGATCTTGTTCGAAAAGTCATTATGCTTTTCAAAACGCCACGACCCTCTTTTAAAACATTCGGTTTACCCATTTAAGTAACCCATTGTCTATCTAAGACTTCATTTAATACTCATTGAACCATACGTTCTAAATGTATAATTACTCTATTACACATACCTGGCTCGGGTCAATGTATTGACCTGTTTTAATGCCTTGCTATAATATTCGCTAAATAATAGCGATGCAATTATCATTTCTACATTTATTCCTGAAATCATATAACTCGACTATCTTGTTCCGTACGTTTACACGCCGGAACATCATATCTCAATTATGTATTTATCTTATTCGTAACTAATACGATAAGAGAATATTATAAAATATAAGACTAGTGGAAGCTATACTTACCTTGCATCCGAAATATGCTTTTTCCTTCATTCTTGATTCGTTTGACCCGCTTCCTTCCCCAAGCTTTCACCTAGCTCGTTAAGCGTCAACTATTATCAACATTTACAAGGTGGTTAGATTAGTCATTAACAATCACGACTATTCCACCTTACTTATTTACTTTGTCGAAACTACTATTCGACTTCATCACTAGTTAGTTTGACTTTCTAAAGTCAACTACCTTTAATCATATAATATGCATAATTAAGGCAAATCAACATTATGATTAGAACCCGTTTTATCCCATGTCTCATGTAATTAGTCAAGCTTGCCAATTACGCGTTTCACTTGAATTCCCACACTTTACTTCTCATTTAGACATTTTAACAAACACCTAATGAGCATAATTTTACACATTTGCTAACTAGTTCATAACTAGTCATTTTTACCAAGATTAACATCAAAATTTAACCATCATCACTTATGATCAAATACTCATACTAGCAATTTGTTTAAGTATTTCTTGATTACTTAACATGCATGATGATTCTAAGCATAGTTATATCATCAAATCATAGCATGTTATGTATGATTTTCACTTAGGGTTTCGTTCCTAAGCAAGTATACATCACTAATCTAGCCATAGCTTCTCTAATCCATGCCTAATTCACGATTAGGATGATTATCCAATTTTTACAACTTCAAGAATGTTAGAAATTCGACATACCTTACGATCCCCTTGACTTGGTGACCGTTTCTATGTGTTCAAATCCGAATTTAACCCTTGTTTGATCCTCTAATTTGAGGGTTTTGTTGAATTTTAGGGTTTGAGCACTTGGGAGCACCCTCCTGGTCGATCTCCAGACACGCACACACACACCTTAGGTGTGTGTTATGTTATTTTTTTTTTGTTTATAAAACCCTTTTTCAAGTTATCCAACTTCGGTCCCTCACGTTTTGGTTTGTTATTAAGTAGGCTACAGCCCACTTATTTCTAGTAAAAGTCCCTCTTATTAACTAGGTTAATTATCCCTAGTTAACTTAATGGGTTCGGGAAGTCATAACCCGTTTTATTTTAAGTCCCGTTAACTCGGGCTTCTTATAACATTGTTTTCTCAAGCATTTATTAAATTTTATAACTAATATTAGGATTGTTTGTCTAAGTCCTAATATTCACCGGGTAAATTTTACCACTAACGTTATTTTACTCGTTCATTATTATTAACGTGGTTTAATTACCAAACCCGTTTTCGGGGTATTACACGTGCCCACTGGACACGGGGCCGTGCCTGAGCTTCTATTCAGCCTATAAATAGGAGTGCTTGGCTCAAGCTCAAACCATCCCTTGGCACACCACCTCTCTCACACTTCACCCACCACCCACCACCACCATAACACCATCATCCACCACCATCATCCATTGTCCATCATAGAGTGTGTGAGTCGTCTCGGGATCCAAGATTGATCGTAAGAGTTCTTGACAATCAAGGCCATGTTTGCCTAAGTCTCTTACATCACTTGGTGAAGACAAAGTGTCTAGTGTAATACTTTTTATTTTTAATCTTTTCGCACTTTTTAATTGGTTATGTATTAATGACTTTAATAACTAGTTTCTTATGTTGAAGGTGATTCTTCCTTATCGTTTGTCCGTGGTGTCTTGGCATTATTTTACTGTCTATATAAAATAAAAGATTTTCACCATTCATATCTCCACGGTCTATATGAAGGTATGTTGGCTACCTGGTCGGGGGTTAAGAGAACGGTTTGGTAAGAGTCTTGCCATTGTTTAGTGTATAGATCCTGCAAAGGACCTGGGTCAAATTTAGTAGGACCTCCTTCAATACTTAACGGTATTGGATGGCGGGGGTCCAAACTCTTTGACCTCCTCATAAGTTAAACTACTATTAAAACTTTAACCCGGCTACTTAGGACTGTATCCCTGTTGATTCAGACTACTTAGCCGAGGGTAACGTCACCTTCAAAAGAGGGGCCTGCCACATTATGCATTAATAACTTAATTAATTATCTTTCAATAATCCGACCCTTTAGGATTGTATCCTTGCTGACTCAAACTACTGGGTTGAGGGTAACGTCACCTCCAAAAGAGGGGCCTACTACAATAACTAAGATAATTTCTTAAATAGTGCAAAAGTGCGGAAATAATCAAAGGTTACACTAAACACGAGTCGGAACCAAGTGATTCATCTTGTCTATCTGTTTTACTTTTATTTTTAGCATTTTAGTTAGTTTTTATTTTTCTTAGTTTAAAACATTTTTCTAAACTTTTGATTTGATTAGACGTTGAGGATAAACCGGTACTAAAAGCTCTTGTGTCCTTGGACGACCTCAGTATCTTACCAACACTATACTACGCTCACGATGGGTGCACTTACCCATATGTGTGTTTAGTGTTAGTAAATATCGTGTTTTATAAATTCAAAACTTGGCTAAAGAAAGTGTAAAAGGGCTTAAAATATACTTAAACCTATATATACACCTAACGCACATCACTCTCCCACTTCCACACAGGGATCTCGGGTTGAACGAGTAAGCCAGAGGGTCTTTGGTGCTCAGCCTTGACTTTCGAGCAGGTTAGGCACTTCGAAACATAGAGGGCGATATCCCTCTTAATGCCTGGCCACCAGTACTTGTAGCGCAAGTCCTGGTACATCTTGTCGGCACCGGGATGAATAGAATATCGGGATTTGTGGGCTTCGTCCATCAAAATCTGTCGTAAATTGGTTCGCTTAGGGATCCAAATTCGGTCCAAATAATGGAATATCCCATTCGAATTATTTACTAGCTAGGGTCCAACGTTGAGAATCCTTTCCTTCTTCAAAGTGCGCTCATTAAAGCAGGCATGTTGGGCTTCGCGTATGAGGGTTTCAAGATCATATTGGGCTTGAATATTTTGGGCGCTGTGCAAATAGCTCCGTCTGATGAGAGCGTCGGCAACGACATTTGCTTTGCTAGGATGATAACGAATCTCACAGTCATAATCGTTGAGAAGTTCCACCCACCGGCTTTGACGCATATTTAGTTCTTTCTGATCAAAGATATTTTGTAGGCTCCTACGATCGTTGAAGATCGTACACTTGGTACCATAAAGGTAGTGTCGCCAGATCTTTAACGCAAAAACAACCGCGCCTAGCTCGAGATCGTGGGTTGTATAGTTCTTCTCGTGGATCTTGAGCTGACGAGATGCGTAAGCAATAACCTTGTCTCGCTGCATGAGAACGCATCCAAGGCCAAGGTTTGAGGCATCACAATAGACAATAAAGTCGTCGTTTCCATCGGGTAAAGTGAGAACATGAGCATTGCAAAGCATGTACTTGAGGGTTTGAAAGGCAGTCTCTTGTCCAGTTCCCCAAACAAAAGGCTTGTCTTTTTGCGTGAGAGAGGTGAGCGGCACAGCGATTTTAGAGAACCCTTCGATAAATCGGCGATAATAGCCCGCTAGTCCGAGAAAAGAACGGACTTCAGACGGGTTCTTGGGTGTGACCCAACTCTTGACAACTTCGATCTTCGCGGGGTCGACGTGAATTCCTTGACTATTAACAATGTGACCGAGGAATTGAACCTCCTCTAGCCAGAATTTACACTTAGAGAACTTGGCATAGAGTCGATTCCCCCAGAGTAGCTCGAGAACCAAACGTAGGTGTTGCGCATGTTTGGCTTTCGACTTGGAATAGATCAGGATGTCATCGATGAACACGATGACGAAGCGGTCGAGAAAAGGGTTACACACGCGATTCATCAGATCCATAAAAACCGTGGGTGCGTTGGTTAAACCAAAAGTCATAACAACAAACTCGTAGTGGCCGTATCGAGAGCGAAAAGCGGTTTTGGGAATATCCTCCTCTTGTATGCGTAACTGGTGTTAGCCTGAGCGTAGATCGATCTTGGAGAAACACGTAGCACCTTGTAACTGGTCAAACAAATCATCGATGCGAGGCAGAGGATAACGATTCTTGATCGTCAGCCTATTCAATTCCCGATAGTCGATGCACATCCGGAACGACCCATCCTTCTTTTTGACGAAAAGGACCGGTGCGCCCCAAGGAGAGGTGCTAGGGCGAATAAAGCCTTTGTCAAGCAATTCCTGGAGCTGACTCGAGTGTTCGCGCATTTCGGACGGAGCGAGTTGGTAAGGAGCTCTTGCAACAGGATTTGCTCCAGGAATGAGGTCGATGCGAAAGTCGATATCACGACTTAGCGGTAAGCCTGGGAGATCTTCCGGAAAAACGTTAGGGAATTCACAAACAACAGGAACGTCTTTCACCTCCGTCTTTCTTTTCTTTTCCTTCTCCGCTACTACAATGTTAGCCAAGAAAGCTCTGTATTCCTTGCGGAGATACTTGCTAGCTTGGATACATGACATGAGTTTGAGGTCTTTCGAGAGAGTTTCACCATACACACACAATTAATCACCATTAGCGAGCGAGAATCGAATCATCTTATCGAAGAAAACAACTTCGGCATGGTTTTCGCGAAGTAAGTCCATTCCTACTATGACATCAAAACTACCTAGCTGCATCAGAATAAGGTCGATAGGAAATATGTGATTGTTGAGTTCAAGAGTACAATCACGAAGAACAGAGTTGACAGCAACGATTCTTCCGGTGGCAACTTCAACGTCGAACGTCGAGGGTAGATGGGCACGCTTACGATTAAGAAGCTTTTCGAACTCAAATGATACAAAACAGTTATCGGCTCCAGTATCAAACAAGCACAAAGCATAAATACCATTCACAAGGAACGTACCATTGACCACGTTGTTGTCAGCCTGAGCCTGGCGCATATTAATGTTGAAATTAGAGCAAGAGTGGTTTGTTGCTGTTGTTGCTGAGGCTGCTGCTGCTGTTGCTGGGGCTGCTGCTGTTGTTGCTCTTGCTTTACAACCCGATTAGGGCACATATTTGCAAAGTGGTTACAATCACCACACGCAAAGCAGACTCTAGCATAGACCGCGGGTGCATGAGCTGCTTGTTGCCCTTGAGGAGCAGGAACTAGAGCTTGATGAGCAGTATCTGGAGCTGGTGCTTGTCGAGGACCTGTACGGCAGTTGGCGGTGAAATGGACGTACATGTTGCAGTGTACACAAAATCTGCAGGCGATTCCCACTGGGTGGTGATAGGTGCAAGTCGGGCAGGCAGGGTGAGGACCAGTATAAGCATGCTTTGCCGGCGGTGCTTGGGTTACCGGTGCTACGACCTAGCGGTGTTGAGTTTGCTGCTAAGTTGGTACAGCTTGAAGTGGGGCAGCAGTGGTTACAGCACAGTTGCTGGAGTTGTTGTTGTTCTTCCTCTTGCGACGAGATGTAGATTCTTGGCGGCTTTATCCCAGAAGCTAGACTTGACTCGCTTGTCGTTTATTTCAGCGGCAAGCATGTAAGTTTCTTTGATTGTTGCTGGCTTTGAAGCTTGCACAAAATCTGCGACACAATCTCGCAGAGCTCGGATATACTTCTTGATTGCCATGTCGGAGGTCTTAACTTGATCAGGACAGATTATGCTAAGCTGTTTGAAGCGAGCAGTTAAAGCAGCATTGTTACCCTCCTTCTGCTTGATATGCCAGAACTCGTCCTCCAACTTTTGGCGCTCGTGGGAGGCCAGAACTCTTCCAACATGACGTCCTTCAACTCATCCCACGTCAAACCACAATCTGCATCGTTTCCGCGTTTGTTTCTCTCGGCCGTCCACCAATCTAGCCCTCAGGATTGGAAGACGTCGGTAGTATTCTGAGTTTGGAGATCGTCAGGACAGCCACTCTGGTTCAGGGTGACCTCGATCGAATCAAACCATTGGAATAAGGCTGTAGGACCATCTTCGCCAGTAAATTCTTTCGGTCCGCAAGCTTTAAACTGCTTGAAGCTAAAAGCAGCCTTAGGGGTTTTAGTCCTGGACTCTTCAGAAGATTTGCTCACATTTTCGTACAGTTCACTGATGATCTGAGGAACAACCTTCACCATTTGCTTAGCAACCATAGCGGCGAATCGTTTATCTGCTTGCTTTCGGCGAGCAGCTTGAGTAGCGCGAGATCCAGATGACGACATTGTCTGCAACAGACATCGCCACAGGACTCAACACAAATTTTGATTAGTCCTAATATAGTCTAGCGATTACCATAAAGCTCAGGAACACGTATCCACATAACCATAGAATCACACAGGCCCATAAATACGTAAGCACATAATCACGTAGAGCACAGAAACACATACGCACGTAAGGCACAGAAGCACATGAAGCGGTCAGAATACAGAAACCTAACTATATGTTGCGTATTCCCTATCCTTTACAACGCGTGTAACGATTAACTTTTAGCGATTGCGAGTTTCGAGCAGCGATTGCGAACGATGACCAGCGATTTGTTGATGATTGTGTAGTGTGTTGTGTGATAAGTGGAGCAAAAGCGTTAAATCGAAACCATCAGTATCTCAATACGCCAACAAATAAACAAAATCACATAAATCACATAAAATCCCCATAAAATCGACAAATATCAGAGTCAGCAGTTGCGGGCTCAGAATCGAAACACATAGAAATCGAGAATAGATTGTCTGCGGCTGTGATAGACGCCGACTATCCAAAGTGATTCGACTATTCACAAGGACTTTAAGTGCACACTTGGCCTTCGGGACTGTGCTCTCGCTTCGATTTGAGCGAATGGCAGACATCCTTCCAGTTCGGTGTGACTTCAAGTCGTTGAATTCCGTCGAGACTTTGGTGAGAGTTTTGAAAAAAAAAACCCCATTAGGGAGTGGAACGAGTCACCAAGGTTTGGGTTTCACCCCTAACTTTGTGACTACAGTCCTGTTTTGTGTGGTAAACCACGAGATAGATAAGGAGATTTGCGTCGAAGTGTGGATTTCACTCCTAATTCAAAGCAAATTCTCTTGTTTTATAGTAAGAATAGCAATTCGAACGAGTACTCTGGCCGAGAGTTTGCGGTTTTCACACCTAATCTTAACCAGATCATTCTTCTGTGTGTGTAATCAACCCCGATATTTCCACGTATTACCGGTGGGGAGTATCGTGACGTAGTTGATAGCATTATAGTCAAACAACACAATATATAAATGCACAGCGGAAGCAAAAGATACATTTATTAACCGAATAAGTTGTAATATTAAGTATCACAAAATATTCAACATAGATCCACAGGCGGATCAAATAAAAAGAAACATAGTTCAACAGACTGATGCATCCGAGCTTGCGAGACTTTTATTGATGCTAAGGAGAAAGCCAGCCTATTTCGAGTAGTACCTGCACTTAATCTTTTTGGGAAAATACGTCAGTTTACACTGTTAAATACAATTAACTGACTCATTTTAAAAATGATTAAAAATTGATTTGAATGCACGTGGCACAAACATTTTATAACTTGGGATAATTATTTATGTATAAACTCCTAAAAGAATTACATATTTGTTATGCGTTCAGTAGCCCGGATTGACACCGGGTTAGAGCTTAATAGACACACCACATGATATAGTCCCACGGCGGGTTAATCCCGTAACCGGCGGTTATACCTTATTGTTTATATATGCACTAGCGGGTATACGCCTACACGCGCGTGCTAAGGTCGTGGCCATTTCGTAAAATGATGCCAAGGATATCCGGGACATTGTCATCAACCCCCCAAAGGCTTTAAGCAAACAAAACAATTTAAACGGGTCATTTCAATAAATTAACCACCATACGATTAAAGATTTAATGCTCGACCAAGCGGTATTTTATATACCGTACCCCAAGCCCGTATAGGGAAAATAAGTTAAAAGTATTTACCTTTGCAAGTAATAATCACAACAAGCAAGTGCACGTAGCTTTTACCGGGTCTCCTATTCTGGAACGAAGGTTTATAATAACCTATTAGAATCCTAACGGGTCTTTAAATAAGCCTAAACTTAGACCGGTTAGTTTTAACGGAAGATACGGTTCGAACGCATGATTAAGCGAAGACCGGAATAGAATGTGATGTAGACCCGACAAGTTTGAAGACTTGTATAATATGGGTAAACTAAACACATTCTGGATTTTGAGATAAATATGATAAGGTTCGACCCGTTTCGGCTAATTTATGCAAACTAGTTACATAAACCGAACCGAACACGCAAAAGGCGTAACGGGTAACCATGAGAGTCATAAATAGGTTTCCTAAGTTAATATGCCTTAAATATGTTGTGATATCAGTAGGATACCTTCCATTATGCCCGAAACGAGTTTAATCTCAAGTTAAGCCCCGTAGGGGTATTTTGGTCATTTTAAAGATTATAAAAGAGATTAATTATAATTCTGAGACTCGGGTCTGAGATATCAGTAGAACAACTTATTTTAACAGGTTATATCAGTTGGTGATAAGTCTTGTATGACAAAATGGTTTTAAACCCATACTAGGTGTTTAATACGCGTAAAAAGTCGTTTTAAGCGATTTCCGGGTTATACAGGAAATCTGAGTTTTCTGATCAGGTTATAAAGTTCAAAATACTTCATTTATTATATAAAATCAGTAGCAATTGGATTGGTGTCCAAATATTATGTAAAACTCATTTTACAAGCAAAAAGGGTATAATCGGTAATTACCGAATTAAGGCAATAACCTTAGGTTATGATCAGTTTAAAAAAAATAATTAAAAATCTTCAAAAATCTCAAAATATTATATTACATCGGTGTGTAAAAGGTTTGGTGTCAAAAATTGGGTTTAGATAGGCTTTACGCTAATTACGCCGTTTAATTAGTAAAAAGCTTTCTAATTACGCTATTGAGCATAACTCCTAATCTAGACCTCCAACTGATGTGAAATTTTAGGAACATGTTTATAAACCAGTAACAAAGATTATTGTCCTCTCACATTTCCAAAATTCTCGTTTTATGGTCAAATGGGCATTATGGTCAACATTAAGCAATTAACGGAAACGTGTAAATGAATCGGACAATCAACGAACCAATCATAGAGGGTTATTCTATCATATAACCCGGTCCTAATGAAGCTCTAAGGCATTTCTAAACCCATCTAAATCGGGTCAGAACTGAAGTCAAAGCAAAAGTCAAAGTTTTGCGACTTTCGGTTCCGAACCGAGCCTAAACAGAAAATTGTCGGATCGAACAAGCTTAGACCAGTTCTTATACTAATTACCAAGTTATATGAGTGATAAAATAAGTTGCACACCTTCTACATTGTTAATTATGCGTTAAATCGAAAATTATGTTTCTGTTGACTTTTTATAACAAACTTTGACCCGACAAATGATCTAGTTAGAGTGGGAATCAGAGGGTGCCCTTTTAAGGGTTTAATGCCCACATAATTACCAACTTATAACAACTTTCAATTTGGCTAAACATCAGACCATTAGTGAATTATTAGGCTTTGATCATGCAACCTTTATATTACGAATTTGGGCCATGAATTATCAGTATGGGACCTTTAGATCGTGTTTGAACAGTTATGACCACCTTACCATGTTGTATAGTTGTCTTGGACTTTATCGAAAGGGTCACGAATGAAGGTTTGTCGTATACAATCTCATAGGATCCTATCTTTGCACTTTGAATCAATTATTACTCGTATTTACCGGATTTGAATTTATATCAGATGTTTATAATGTAGATTTGGGTCTTGGGATTCATAATTAGGTCGCTCAGAGGTATTTAATTAACATGTCGACACTTTAAAATCCTACCATACATCTTTAACTAGATCCGGGTTTATAACACTTTTGTCTTACATGACACGTGTCGTTATTTTATTGGACACAAATTTTCGAGGTGTTACATCCTCACCCCCTTAAAAGAAATCTCGACCTCAAGATTTACTGAAATAAATGAGGGTACTTTTCTTTCATTGTGGACTCTACCTCCCACGTGTACTCGGGACCTCTTCGGGCCTCCCATTTAACCTTTACGATTGGCACATGCTTCCTTCGAAGCTTCTTAACCTGTCGATCCTCGATCGACACAGGTTTTTCAACAAACTTCAAGCTCTCTTCTATGTGCACATCTGTATGTGGTATGACTAGTGATTCGTCAGCTAGACATTTCTTCAGATTGCAAATGTGGAATACATTGTGGATTCCACTGAGCTCTTCAGGCAGGTTTAACTTGTAAGCCACTGATCTGACACATTCGATAACCTCGAATGGTCCTATGTACCTTGGGCTTAACTTGCCTTTCTTACCAAACCGCATTACCCCTTTCCAGGGTGATACTTTAAGTAGAACTTTGTCACCTACCTCGAATTTCAGAGGTTTACGCTTTAAATCTGCGTAGCTTTTCTGCCTATCTCTGGCAGCTTTCAGGCGGTCACGAATCTGGACAATCTTGTCCGTCGTTTCAAAGACTATTTCAGGTCCTGTTAGTTGGACATCTCCAACTTCCGCCCAACAAACGGGTGTTCTGCACTTTCTACCGTACAAGGCCTCGAAAGGCGCAACCTTAATGCTGGTATGATAGCTATTGTTATACGAAAACTCGATTAATGGCAGGTGGTTATCCCAACTACCACCTAAGTCAATCACACATGCACGAAGCATGTCTTCCAATGTTTGGATTGTACGCTCACTCTGTCCGTCCGTCCGTCCGTCTGAGGATGGTAAGCCGTACTGAAATTTAAGCGCGTGCCTAAAGATTGTTGGAAACTTTTCCAAAAATGTGACATGTATCTAGTATCTCTGTCAGAGATAATAGACACAGGTACGCCATGTAGAGATACAATCTTATCTACGTACAATTGGGCTAACATGTCGGAGCTATAGGTCTCCTTAATGGGTAGGAAATGTGCTGACTTAGTCAGTCTATCCACTATCACCCATATAGTATCATGTCCTTTCTTTGTCTTTGCCAACTTGGTGATGAAATCCATTGTCACCATTTCCCACTTCCACGTGGGAAGTTCAGGCTGTTGTAGCAAACCTGACGGCTTTTGATGTTCAGCTTTGACTTGCGCACACGTCAAACATTTAGCTACATAGGTAGCCATAGACTTCTTCAAGCCTATCCACCAAAAGTTTGCTTTCAGATCCTGGTACATCTTGTCAGCTCCATGATGAAAGGAGTATTTAGAACTGTGGGCTTCCTGGAGGATAACATCCCGAAGTCCTCCATAAACAGGAACCCATATTCGTCCATTTAATCTCAGGATTCCGTCCTTACCATGGGATAACTGTTCTTCAGTTACTCCCACCTTTTCATTGGGATAGTTGGCTTCCAGCATAGCTTCCTTCTGTGCAGCTAACAACCTTTCATTCAAACTATTCTTTATCTCAATGCTCTTGGCATTGATTCTTATAGGCTTCACTCTTTCCTTTCTGCTCAAGGCATCAACGACTACATTCGCCTTTCCTGGATGGTATCGGATTTCACAATCATAATCATTCAACGTCTCCATCCATCGGCGCTGCCTCATGTTTAAATCCTTTTGGTTAAAGAGGTGCTGGAGGCTCTTGTGATCAGAATAGATCACACACTTGATTCCATACAAATAATGCCTCCATAGTTTTAGTGCAAATACAACGGCACCCAACTCCAAGTCATGGGTGGTGTAATTCTTTTCGTGCATCTTTAGCTGTCGAGAAGCATAGGCAATAACCTTGCCTTTCTGCATAAGCACACATCCCATACCAGTGTGCGATGCATCACAATATACTACAAATTCTTCTATTCCATCAGGCAATGTCAACACAGGTGCATTGCTTAGCTTCTGTTTAAGGATATCAAAGGATTTTTGTTGCTTCAGTCCCCAGTTGAACTTAATGTTCTTCCTAGTCAAAGAAGTTAGGGGTGCAGCAATCCTTGAAAAATTTTCAATGAAACGCCTGTAATATCCTGCCAATCCTAAGAAACTGCGAATTTCTGTGGGCGTCTTCGGCTCTTGCCAATTCATGACAGCTTCAACCTTAGCGGGATCTACCTGGATTCCGCGTTCACTCACCACATGTCCAAGAAATTGGACTTCACGAAGCCAAAATTCACACTTAGAGAATTTGGCGTAGAGCTTTTCTCGATGAAGCAGTTTCAGAATGCAATGGAGGTGCTTCTCATGGTCGGCTTAACTCTTCGAGTAAATAAGAAATATCATCGATGAAGACGATGACAAATTTATCCATGTAGGGCTTGCAGACACGGTTCATGAGATCCATGAATGCGGCTGGTGCATTAGTGAGTCCAAAAGGCATCACTAAGAACTCGTAATGACCATAACGAGTCCTAAATGCAGTCTTGTGTACATCTTCATCTTTAACCTTCAGTTAATGGTAGCCCGACCTTAAGTCAATCTTGGAAAAGTAACTTGCTCCCTGAAGCTGATCGAAAAAGTCATCGATCCTGGGTAATGGGTACCGATTCTTGATGGTAACTTTGTTAAGCTCACGATAATCGATGCACAGACGCATCGAGCCATTCTTTTTCTTCACAAACAGGATTGGTGCTCCCTAAGGAGATGAGCTAGGTCTAATAAATCCTTTGCTTAACAAATCATCCAGTTGAGTTCTCAACTCTTTCATCTTCGTTGGTGTCAATCTGTAAGGTGCTCTTGCAACAGGTGCTGCTCCAGGAATAATGTCAATCCTGAACTCCACTTGCCTATCTGGGGGTAAACCAGGTAGTTATTCAGGAAATACTTCTGGATATTCAGAGATAATAGGTATGTCTTCGATCTTCGGCTTTGGTTCATCAATGGTTACTTGTGCCATGTAGATAACACAACCCTTCGTCAAACACCTTGATGCTTTGAGCATGGACACTTGCTCAGGCATTCCGTACTTAGTATCTCCTTGGATTGTCAAAGGCTCGCCATGAGGAGTTCTGACAACCACTTGCTACTTAGCACAAACGATCTGGGCTTGGTTGCGAGACAACCAATCCATGCCTATTACTATATCGAAACCGGCTAATTTCAAAGGAAGTAAAGACAACGGAAAAGAATGGTTCCTAATGGATATAACACATCCATCTAACACGGTTGATGCTATTTCTAAGGTACCATCAGCTAATTCCACCTCATATTTCACACTTAAGGTTTTAACAGGTAAATTCAGCAATTTACAAAACTTATTATCTACGAATGACTTATCAGCTCCTGAATCGAATAGCACTCTTGCATAAACATCATTTATGAGGAAGGTACCTGTGATCACATTGTCGTCCTGAATAGCTTCCTTTGCATCCATCCGGAAGACCCTTGCATTGGTCTTTTTCCCATCCTCAGTCTTCTTTGCAAGTTTTGGGCAGTTGGACTTGATATGCCCCTTTTCATTACAGTTGTAGCAGGTCGCATCCTTCAACTTTTTGCAATCCAAGGTCTTGTGTTCCTTGGACTTGCGTATCCCACATGCAAAAGTCTTGACTGGGTCTGTGAGTTCGATTCATATCTGCACTTCCCGAAGTGCTGTTTCTTGCAGATCTTACATTTGGGTTTATCACCCGACTGCTGACCATCTTTCTTAGATCCAGAACCCTTCTTGTGGTCATTGTTTCCCCTATATCTCTTATCCGAACGTCGTGAGTTGTCATCCTCACGCTTTCTTTTCTCGGCATCCGTGTTCCTCAGCGATCTCTGCCTGACCGCGTTCAGTGTGAGGGACAAAGATATATCAGCTACAGATCCGAAAGTAGCTGGCCAAGAGGCCTTCACGCTTGCCTTAATTCTCTGGGGCTAAACCCCCAATGAAACAAGCTATTCTTTTGGGTTCCGGGGTCACCAGATACGGAACCAATCTTGACATTGTGTTGAAGCTTGTATGGTAAGCTTGGCAGTCAAGGTTCTTCATAACCAACGATAGGAAATCAGACTTAATCTTTTCAACCTCATGCTGAGGGCAGTAGCTTTCCTTGATGAGGGCAACAAATTGCTCCCATGTCATATTGTACAATGGAATCTTATCGGTAGCTTGAATCAACGATCTCCACTAGGCTAGGGCCTCACCCTTGAATGACTGAGACACGAATTTCACCACATCCTTATTAGCGCAACCACTGATATCCACCACTGTGTCCATCTCATCCAACCATGTCATGCAGTCTATAGCTCCTTTTTCCCCAGTGAAAATGTGAAATCCCTAGGTTTGCATGATACAAAATACTTATATGAGCAACCCTTATTACGGGGTTCTTGATTCGGTACGATCCTCTGGGATGGAACACTTTGCTGATTTCTTTCTTTGGATCTTCCTTCTTGGAGGGTGGCTTGTTGTGAGCCTCAGAATGAGTCTTAGGCTTGGAATGCGGTGCGGATAGGGTCCTACTTCGAGTCCCACTATATTCATTATACTGCCGCTCTATTGCTTTTGTAACAGCATTGTCTTTTAATGCTTGCAGTTCTGCACCCGCTATGTTAATTCGGGTATTATCATGATCCTCCCTTGGGTGACTGTTGATCTCATCCGAGTCAGCCATGTAGTTTGAACTGTTACATAAGATATGGACAATAATTTATTTGGGAGTTTATTATGGAATTGTCATTTATGGAAATTCATTAACCATGGTAAACACAAACCATATTTGGTTAATTTATTAGTCATATTTATTTAGGATTTTTATTATAATTTATCCTAATGATAAAACAATAACAGTATTATTAGTAGCACAAAAGGCCTAGTCACAGGGACATTTTTAAATCATAAGTCATGATTTCAGAGAATCAAGACATGAAAGTTTGAACATAGTTCTTTACCTTTTTCTGACAGGGAGTCGTAGACTACCACTGTCTTTTGTCTTATATGACAATGAGTATGGCACGTAGGCACTTCAATACCTATGGATGGTCAACATATGATCATCTTAATTGATGATTTAAACCCATGATTTATAGATTATTAAGTTGGGTTAGGAGTCTTTTGAAGAATCCTATTATAAGAATGACGTGTGTGATTTTAACGAATCACGTCTGCCAGGAGTGTTAACATGTTTCCAGGTGTTAACAGGGATTTGAATCTTTTTAGCAGGTCTTACCATCTTGGCCAAGTCTTATAATGACATGCAGGCTAGGTTATACCTTTAAGATTCTTAGTTAATATTAAAATAGGTAGATTATTTTTAAAAGGAATGATTTTGATTTATTTATTATATGTATGCATATAATGACAAAAATGAAATTCATAAACTTAACATTCCATTAAATATTAAAAGGATTTCACATTGCCCTAAATGGGACTTTTAACAGAAACAATCTTGCCCACGCAGGGGCTAAACCGTTAAAACAAGTCCTCGCAGGGACTGATTACTAAGCTAGATGTCCTCGCAGGGACTAAAAGACAAGTCCTCGAAGGGACTAAGGAAGGACAAGTCCACGCAGGGACTAAGTACATAGATAAATGTCCACGCAGGGACTTGATTGAAATAAGTGAATACAACAATACACATAGGGATTTAATGATCCCTCTTCTTCTTCTTCTTCCCCTTTAACAAGCTTTCTAGGCCCTTGAGAAATCCTCTATTGTTCCTATGTTCTTCTTGAAATTCATGTTCCACCCGACTTAGTCTTTGGAGGATTTCCTCCTGTTCCGGAGGGGAAAATCGTGGTGGCTGCGACTGCTGCCGAATCGGAGGTCGAGCAGGTATTTGATACCCATGAGCTGGATATCCCATTCCCCAAGGGGCTCCATATGGTCCTTCGGGATGAAGGGCGTTGTAGTTTGCCGCTACAAGGTACGGGTCGACTTCAGCATAGTTATAATGAGTGTGAGCCGGCTGCTCAAACGGATTGTACGCCGTTGAACCGGCGTATGTAGGAATCGGTTTATCAAAACCCAATGGTGGTGGCGGTGGTGCAACTGGTGCAGAATTCACCTCTGGAATTGGGTTTGAGGGCCCACCCATTTGTGGGTCTTCATGCAGTGGCGGGTAGTGACTGCCACTAGAGTGTTGAGGGGTGCTAAAGTGAAAATCCCCTCCTCGCGCGTATATTCGTGCGCCTATTCTCCTACGCCTTGGTGGTTCTGGAGGTGCTTGATAAACTGGCGGCGGTGGTGGCGGTGGCGTGACTGCCACGAAACGCGAATCCTCGGAGGGATCCTGCTGCTGTTGTTGTTGTGGCTTATGAGAGGGTGTAAAATACCACTCATACTGGTTGAACCTCGCTTGATAACTGTCTGGACCATGGTAGGGTGATCCGTGGAAGGATGAACCATCTGAAATCTCGATGGGATGGTTGGGTGTCCCGGTTGCAGGCTCGACGGGATCCGTGTCCTCGTCCATGTCCATTGCATGATCACCGGAAAAATGATCCTCTGGTCCCAATGGGTTAAAACCCACTGGTTCTTGAATATAGTTTGCCGGGTTAAACCGGCCCTGGAAGACAGGAGTGGGGTCGCCAAAGGAACGGTGCGAAATGGACCGCTACAACGGCAAGAAGGAGTGGCGAGAGTTATCGGGCTCGTTTTCAGATTGCGGCCTAAAGGAATGGCGATAGGGAGGCATTGAGCTATGTGAGACAGATCGTCTAGCGGGCTCCAAATTGGTCCTCCAGTTTCCTTGAGGATCGGCACTCATGGTAGCCGAAGGTGTTCGCCGGTGAGAAGGCCCGACTTCGTGATCGTTGGGGGTGCTGATTGGCCCCTTACCTCTTCCTCCTCTTCAGAATCTCGGTGACATATTTCCTGTCAAAACAAAAAGGAGATACAACCAAAAATGTAAAGGACAAGGTTAGAATTAAAAACAATTTGGATTATTCCTAAGTTCTTTGTCTAGACTCGAAAATTTAGGAAGGTGCAATTGTGTAACTGAGATTAAACACAAAATGCTAGTGTTTAATTCACTCAGTGTTGGCTCTGATACCAACTTGTCACACCCCGATATTTCCACGTATTACCGGTGGGCCCGGTGGGGAGTATCGTGACGTAGTTGATATCATTATAGTCAAACAACACAATATATAAATGCACAGCGGAAGCAAAAGATAGATTTATTAACCGAATAAGTTGTAATATTAAGTATCACAAAATATTCAACACAGATCCACAGGCGGATCAAATAAAAAGAAACATAGTTCAACAGACTGATGCATCCGAGCTTGCGAGACTCTTATTGATGCTAAGGAGAAAGCCAGCCTATTTCGAGTAGTACCTGCACTTAATCTTTTTGGGAAAATACGTCAGTTTACACTGGTAAATACAATTAACTGACTCATTTTAAAAATGATTAAAAATTGATTTGAATGCACGTGGCACAAACATTTTATAACTTGGGATAATTATTTATGTATAAACTCGAAAAAGAATTACATATTTGTTATGTGTTCAGTAGCCCGGATTGACACCGGGTTAGAGCTTAATAGACACACCACATGATATAGTCCCGCGGCGGGTTAATCCCGTAACCGGTGGTTATACCTTATTGTTTATATATGCACTAGCGGGTATACGCCTACACGCGCGTGCTAAGGTCGTGGCCATTTCATAAAATGATGCCAAGGATATCCGGGACTTGGTCATTAACCCCCCAAAGGCTTTAAGCAAACAAAACAATTTAAACGGGTCATTTCAATAAATTAACCACCATACGATTAAAGATTTAATGCCCGACCAAGAGGTATTTTATATACCGTACCCCAAGCCTGTATAGGGAAAATAAGTTAAAAGTATTTACCTTTGCAAGTAATAATCACAACAAGCAAGTGCACGTAGCTTTTACCGGGTCTCCTATTCTGGAACGAAGGTTTATAATAACCTATTAGAATCCTAACGGGTCTTTAAATAAGCCTAAACTTAGACCGGTTAGTTTTAACGGAAGATACGGTTCGAACACATGATTAAGCGAAGACCGGAATAGAATGTGATTTAGACCCGAAAAGTTTGAAGACTTGTATAATATGGGTAAACTAAACACATTCTGGATTTTGAGATAAATATGATAAGGTTCGACCCGTTTCGGCTAATTTATGCAAACTAGTTACATAAACCGAACCGAACGCGCAAAAGGTGTAACGGGTAACCATGAGAGTCATAAACAGGTTTCCTAAGTTAATATGCCTTAAATATGTTGTGATATCAGTAGGATACCTTCCATTATGCCCGAAACGAGTTTAATCTCAAGTTAAGCCCCGTAGGGGTATTTTGGTCATTTTAAAGATTATAAAAGAGATTAATTATAATTCTGAGACTCGGGTCTGAGATATCAGTAGAACAACTTATTTTAACAGGTTATATCAGTTGGTGATAAGTCTTGTATGACAAAATGGTTTTAAACCCATACTAGGTGTTTAATACGCATAAAAAGCCGTTTTAAGCGATTTCCGGGCTATACAGGAAATCTGAGTTTTCTGATCAGGTTATAAAGTTCAAAATACTTCATTTATTATATAAAATCAGTAGCAATTGGATTGGTGTCCAAATATTATGTAAAACTCATTTTACAAGCAAAAAGGGTATAATCGGTAATTACCGAATTAAGGCAATAACCTTAGGTTATGATCAGTTAAAAAAAATAATTAAAAATCTTCAAAAATCTCAAAATATTATATTACATCAGTGTGTAAAAGGTTGGTGTCAAAAATTGGGTTTAGATAGGCTTTACGCTAATTACGCCGTTTAATTAGTAAAAAGCTTTCTAATTACGCTATTGAGCATAACTCCTAATCTAGACCTCCAACTGATGTGAAATTTTAGGGACATGTTTATAAATCAGTAACAAAGATTATTGTCCTCTCACATTTCCAAAATTCTCGTTTTATGGTCAAATGGGCATTATGGTCAACATTAAGCAATTAACGGAAACGTGTAAATGAATCGGACAATCAACGAACCAATCACAGAGGGTTTTTCTATCATATAACCTGGTCCTAATGAAGCTCTAAGGCATTTCTAAACCCATCTAAATCGGGTCAGAACTGAAGTCAAAGCAAAAGTCAAAGTTTTGCGACTTTCGGTTCCGAACCGAGCCTAAACAGAAAATTGTCGGATCGAACAAGCTTAGACCAGTTCTTATACTAATTACCAAGTTATACGAGTGATAAAATAAGTTGCACGCCTTCTACATTGTTAATTATGCGTTAAATCGAAAATTATGTTTCTGTTGACTTTTTATAACAAACTTTGACCCGACAAATGATCTAGTTAGAGTGGGAATCAGAGGGTGCCCTTTTAAGGGTTTAATGCCCACATAATTACCAACTTATAACAACTTTCAATTTGGCTAAACATCAGACCATTAGTGATTAATCGATGAGTCAAACCTTAATTACGACGGTTTGACTTTAAGCTAATTAACTAAGTAAAACACGATTAAGGAAGGTTAAGGAAGCTTACCAAGGTTTAATGCACGACTAATGATGCTTGGGGAGTGGCCTTGAGCTCCAGAAATAATCAGAAGTTGAGTGTGAATGAGTGATAAAAAATGGGAGCAATGTGGGTCTTTATATAGTGATCTTGATTGGTCAAGATCATGCCAAACAACTCTAGGATTGGTCCCTGATCAATAACAAGTGTTCCTAGTGCCTAAGAACTAGTTGTGTTGCACATGATAGTGAAAAATATCCATTTAAGTCGGTTAACTTGTTCATAACAGGCACCTGTCAACTTTCTGTCGCTGGGGATGCCTTACGGACCGTAAGGCAGGACCTTTACGGTCCGTAACCGATGTCCAAGAGACAAATTTTTTTGAATTATTAGGCTTTGATCATGCAACCTTTATATTACGAATTTGGGCCATGAATTATCAGTATGGGACCTTTAGATCGTCCTTCAACAGTTACGACCACCTTACCATGTTGTATAGTTGTCTTGGACTTTATCGAAAGGGTCACGAATGAAGGTTTGTCGTATACAATCTCATAGGATCCTATCTTTGCACTTTGAATCAATTATTACTGGTATTTACCGGATTTGAATGTATATCAGATGTTTATAATATAGATTTGGGTCTTGGGATTCATAATTAGGTCACTCAGAGGTATTTAATTAACATGTCGACACTTTAAAATCCTACCATACATCTTTAACTAGATCCGGGTTTATAACACGTTTGTCTTACATGACACGTGTCGTTATTTTATTGGACACAAATTTTCGAGGTGTTACACTAGGCCCAAGTGACCCGACCGAATAGGAATCACCCTCGTCCGACCGGTTCACGGTTCGAGTCGGTAGTTCATGTTCAAACCGAAATCAATATCTCTCCCAAATAGAATTCAGATCTGGAACTAATGCTTCACTAAGAATGAGTAGAAGATCAGAACAAGCTCCGACTCCATCGGGTTTGAGTGCATTGAGTGTAAAAGAGTTGAAAGAAAGTTGGAAAACCTTCTCTCAATCCTTTTATCCATGAATTCGTGTAGGTCTAAGTGAAATCATTGATAAATGTTGTGGAAAACCTTCAGATCTGAGTTGTTCTTGGTGGAATGAAGCCAAACATTGAAGTTCATAAGAACTCCATGATGACATCACCCTAGAACACCTCAAATCCGGTGATTTCACGGTTAAAAGTTAAGATTCAAAAGATAGAAAGGTGTAGGAGTGCATGTAGATCAAGAAAGTACAATATTTAGGTTGAAGACTTACAAGAATCGAGAGAAATCGAGAGAAATGAGACTGAAGTGCGGCTGGGTCGAGTAGAGAGCTGTCACATCAAGTGATGTGACATGTGAGGGTATTTATAGGGTTTCCTAAAAAGGAAAGAGAGGAAAAAGGCTGGTCGATCGGGTGGCAGTCCAATCGGGTGGCAAAATCATTCAAGTCAAGGAACGACTAAAATCAACACGTGACCAACAAAAGAGTTATGCTGATAACCGACGAAAGCCACTGGATTCTCAGGTAGGAGACAAAGTGTTATTGAAAGTCTCTCCTTGGAAAGGAGTGGTAAGATTCATCAAAATGGAAAAAGCTAAGCCCCAGGTATGTTGGACCTTTTGAGATTATTAGGAGAATAGGACATGTAGCCTATCCGCTACAACTGCCAGAGGAAATGATAGGAATACATGATGTATTTCATGTATCTAATCTCAAGAAATGTTTAGCTGATGAATCACTGGTAGTACCTCTTAAGGACATAGAGGTAAATGAACAATTAAAATTTGTGGAAAGACCTCTACAAATCGAAGACATGAAAGTCAAGAACCTCAAGCACAAGAGATTAGTTCTAGTCAAAGTAAAATGGGACTCCAAAAGAGGACCATAATACACATGGGAGCTTGAATCAGAAATGCAAAGGAAATATCCACACCTGTTCCAGTAGACCTCGAGGACGAGTTCTAAAACAAGGTGGGGAGGATATAACAACCCTCCTAAAACAATCCGACACCCTAAAAATATTTAGAGTGCCCCAATATGTCCTAAGATACACCCCGTATACGCAAACGGGCCCCGAATACCTTTATTTTATTAAATTAGATTAAAAATCAAAATTTTAATGGCTGTGGCGGGCCGCGAAGACCTTGCCTTGGTCTTACGCGGGCCGCGAGCGAAGGGACATGAGGCGCAGCCCGGTGCTGCCACGTGTCAGACGTGTGTCGAAGCTAGATCGATGACTGGGCCAGGCTAGGGCCTACCCAGCCTACGTCGCGGGCCGCGTAGCCCTTGGCTACCATCTTCGCGGGGCGCGACGAAGTCCAAATACAGCCCTATAAATTGAGGGCATCGGCTTCAGTCCCAACTCGCACCAAATCTCTTTCTCTCTCGAATTTCTGAACAGTAAACATAATTTTCGGGCATAATACCCCCTAAATAACGAAGTTCTGCCTCGTTGTAAGTATCATAACCACGGTTACGTATTAGATACGCTGCCCGATTAATCCAGGGTTCCGTAACGGCTGTCGTGGTTCTGCCTGACGTAGTCATTGGAATGCCGTCTCGGGGAGGGTATTACTAATGTAAATATTGGGTTATTATACTAACGCGTGTGCATTTGTGTATTCAATAGATAATCACCAGAAAACCCTAAAGGAAAACCTAAGACAACAATGTGAGTAATCTCCTTTTTATGAACCTTTTTGCAAACTGTTTTTACAAAACCTCATATGATTAACATTATATTAAACAGTGATTGAGTATTTGTATTCTACAATTATCGTCGGTATGTTGGGGTTTTGTATACAAAATTTGTTACTACATTGTGAGTAATAACATGACCACAAGTCGGGTTGATAGTACCGTGGGTGGTAATTAAAGTAGATGGAAACAAATGTAATTGCGCGACCGCCCTCAATACTGTACAATGGTTTTACTTAACTTGATTAAACTGGGATTCACTCACCAGTATTTCCCACTGACAAAATGTTTTTAAACGCGTTTCAGGTAACAAAATGTGAAAGCCAAATAGAAGCCAGCTGGACAACACTGAAGGCTTGGAAAAGTGGCTATAAAGTTACCTAAAATAAAGAGATGTTTTCATTTAAATAAAATAGGGTTTATCCCTATGAAAAATGTGTGTACTTGAAACTTGGGATTTTCCCATGTGTTTAATATATTAAAAGCGTGGTATTTTACTCTGATAAAATATTTCCTAACTACGGTCCTGATGAAATTTCCGCTGCCAAAATGATAAACACCGATACCACCGAAAATGGTTGCGGCCGCCCGTTCCCGGGTAGTTAGGGGACGGGGGTTGCGACATGATTCAACGGTTGGGGACTTAAGAACCAATAACAGCGACATATGTTAGGGCATTAGCAGTGACGTCTTGTCTCCGCTAAAGATCCGTGGTCCCTCAGCAAACCCCAGACACTGAAATCTTATCACGATCCAACGACTGGGGGGAGATTAGACCAATAGCGGTGACAGGTTGTCGCCGATAATTCCCTTACGACATAAACTCTGCACAACGGGCTTTTTTCCCTCTTTCCTCACTTTTCCCCCTTTTCTTCTTCTCTCAAGCGACGGAAGTAGGCGATTTTGCCCCAAATCGGTTAGTTTAAGTTTGTGTTTTGTTAAATTTCTTTTCTATTTTGTTATATACAGGTTATAGTCTATAATTTTTGTGTGTTTTTGTGTTTATGCTAGAGAAATCGGCTCACCACCATCACCTCTCCGGTCACCACCATCACTTCTCCGGTCACCACCTCGTCTCCGCGGTCTACATCTACTTGAAATTACGGTTAGTTTTATATGTATTTTTTTCAAAGTTTAGAAATTGTATAATTTTTTGTTTAGGTATGTAAATGTATATGTAAGGATGTATGTTTGTATGTAAATGTTTGTGAAAATGTATAATGTAGATGTATTTGGTGAAAATGAGTATATGGAAATCTATGTATTTGTGTATGTATGTATGTGTATATAAGCATGTATGTGGGTATGTAAGTCTATGAATGAATGTATGTATGTAGGTGTATGTCGCCGCTATTGCTAGTAACCTTTACCGACCATGGTTAACACCGACGACCCTTTAGCGGCCACACGTCGTCGCTAAAAGTCGAAGATCAATAACGGCGACGATGACCTTTAGCGGTGACAACCAGGCCAATAGCGACACATCAATATCGGCGACCCTTTAGCGGCGACATGTCGCCGTTAAAAGGTAGCTAAAAGTGCCAGTTTCTTGTAGTGGGGGTTAGAGTTTTTTTTTTTTTTTTTTTTTGGGGGGGGGGGGGGGGATGGGGGGTTAGGTTTTTTTAGGTTTTTGGTGGTGTAGTGGGTTTATTTTGTTGTCTTCACATTGGTTCTCGCAATAAAGGTGGTTCTCGCATGAACCCTACCATATATATATATATATATATAGAGTAGGGTTCCTGCGGAAAGTGTGTTTTTCCTAGAAAGTCTAGGAAGCAATAGGAACGCGACATGTGGCATTGAAGGATTTTAACTAAAAGGGCAATTGTGTAATTTGAATATTATTTTAATTATGGATTATTTTATTAGGATAACTAACTAACCAGAAAATTATGGAAACTAAATATTCCATTTAAATCAAATTGACAGTTTCAATTTAAATCATACAAGACGCTGTGTTTCTTGACAATGTGTTTTAACAGCAAGCAGATTTCTTGACGCTGTGTTTTAACAGCAAGCAGATTGCTGGAGGATTTCTTGACGCTGTGTTTTAACAGCAAGCAGATTGCTGGAGGATTCTTGACACTGTGTTTTAACAGCAAGCAGATTTCTTGACATTGTGTTTTAACAGCAAGCAGATTTCCTTGACACTGTGTTTTAACAGCCAGCAGATTTCTTGACGCTGTGTTTTAACAGCAAGCAGATTGCTGGAGGATTCTTGACACTGTGTTTTAACAGCCGGATCATATAACTGTGTCTTGACACTGTGTTTTAACAGCAATCATCATCCCCATCACTCCATCCTTCACAGCCGGATCATATAACTGTGTATGCAAATATTATTGTCAAGTATCCATACAAGATATAAAATATATAATTAGTTTCTTATACAAGATACAATATAAATGTCACCTTCATTGTATATACTAAATAACATTTCATTCAATGATTGGACTTCCACCTCCACCTGTCCGTCTTGATATTTGCATACGACATACGTAAACGAGACGGTGTCTCCTTTTTGGACACTCTTCACATGCGTATCCTCATATGTAACTACTAGGATAGACCGAATCTATATCCTAATAAATAGTTACGTGTTATATTTCTATGAGTTCTTTGGTTGCGGTTAGGGAGGGAAAGAGAGAGAGAGAGAGAAAGAGGGGAAATCCCATGATTTTAGGGATTGGTTATTGATATGGCAGTTTCTTGACTAATTTAAAACACTTTCAATTACCAAAATACCCTCACTATATTAAAAGTCTCTAATTATATAACTCAGATATTACAAAAATGCCATCCATTTGATCTAAGCCATTAAAAACACCAATCGGAGGGCCCAGATCGCTTCCTAGACTTTCTAGGAAAAACACACTTTCCGCAGAACTCCTACTATATATATATATATATATATATATATATAGAGAGAGAGAGAGTATAAAATACATTATGGCTTAACGTACATCACGTACGACAACATGCGTGATTAATGGTTTTCAACATGCGTGATAAATGTTTTTAACATGTGTGATTTGGGTTTTTGAGTTTATAACGTGCGTGATTTTCAAAATAACGTGCGTAATTTGGTCGTATACTGGTCGTACGTTAAGCCGTAATGTACGTTAACTGGCATATATATATGTATGTATGTGTATATATATATATAGGGTTAGGTTAACGTACAATGGCACTTATCGTACAATATGTACGCGATTATCTCAGCCGTCCGATCTGGTGCGAATTCACTTTTGAACATGCGATTTGTGCTGAAAAACCAACATGCGAAATTGCTTTATATACCAACATGCGAAATTGCTACAAAATACCAACATGCGATTTCATCAAAAATACCAACATGCGATTTCGAACATGTTTTTTTATAACGTGCGATTTCACAATATCGTACGTTAAGGGATATTGTATTTTACACTTTCACTATATATATACATATATATATATATAGGGAGGGGCTCATGCGAGAACTCCATTTATTGTGAGAACCAATGTGAACACAACCTAAAATAGCTAAAAAACCTAAAAAAAACCTTAAAAAACCTAAAAAAACCTAACCCCCCAAGCTAAATGCTAAAAACTAAAACCCCCAAAACACCTAAAAAAAACCTAACCCCCCCCCCCTAAAAAAAAAAACCTAAACCCCCCTCCCCCACCCCCCAAAAACCTAACCCCCCCCCCCCAAAGCTAAAATGCTAAAAACTAAACCCCCAAAAAACCTAAAAAAAAATCTAAAACTTTTTTTTTGATTTTTTTAATATTTTTTATGTTGAAATCGCTACTTTTCGAATCCAATTTTTTTTAAAGTAGCGATTTTAACATAAAAAAATATTAAAAAAATAAAAAAAAAATTTGTGTGATTTTTAGCTATTTTTAGGCATTTTTGGTTGTGTTCACATTGCTTCTCGCGGTTCTCGCAATAAGAGGTGGTTCTCGCATGATCTTCTCCCTATATATATATATATATATATATATCTGTATGTATGTATGGGGTAGGGATCCTAAGAGAAGTCCACCATATTTGAGAAACTTGAGAAGCAATCTGAACCACACATTTTCCCTAAGCAAAAAATGCAAAAAAAAAGGTGAAAAAAATGCAAATTTTTTTTTCTTTTTTGAAAAATCGCTGCTTTTTCTTTAAGGATTAAAAAAAAAATTAAAATTTTTTTTTTTTGGATTTATACACATGTGTATATTGTTAATATTTTAACTATACATATATGTATATTGTCAATTATACATATATGTATATACATGTTTAAAATTGAAAAAATGTGTATATTGTTAATCTTAAACCATAAACACTAATGCTAAACCCTAAACTCTAAACCCTAAAGCTAAACCCTAAAACTAAACCCTAATGCTAAACCCTAATGCTAAACCCAAAAGCTAAAACTAAACACTAAAGCTAAACCCTTAATGCTAAACCCTAATACAAACCCTAAAGATAAAGCTAAACCCAAAAGTTAAAGCTAAACCCTAATGCTAAACCCTAAATACTATTGCTAAACCCTAATACTAAACCCTAATGTTAAACCCTAAAGCTAAACCCTAAACCATAAAGCTAAACCTTAAACCCTAATGCTAAACCCTAAATACTAATGCTAAACCCTAAATAACACTTATTTTTCAATTTTAAACATGTATATACATATATGTATAATTGACAATATACATATATGTATAGTTAAAAGATTAACAATATACACATGTGTATAAATAAAAAAAAAATTTAATTTTTTTTTTTAATTCTTAAAGAAAAAGCTGCGATTTTTCCAAATTTTTTTTTTTTTTGCATTTTTTCACCTTTTTTTTGTATTTTTTTGCTTAGGGAAAATGTGTGGTCCAGAATGCTTCTCAAGTTTCTCATTTAGCCTACTACTTCTCACATGATCCTTATCCTGTATGTATGTATGTATGTATGTATCTAAAGAGAGTAAAAATTTCTTTACTTTCAATGGTTGGTGTGCAAGAGTACTATATCAGCTTGGGGCTTTAATGAGTATTAGGTGTTGTCAACAGCATATAACACATTAGTCTTGTAAATGGCCCGAAGTACATCATATACCAGTATTCTATTGACAAACATCACCTTAAGGCTTAGACTGTACTTGTTTGTCTCCTACATATTACAAAAGGTGTGAACCTTCAACTAAAAACTACACAAGTCAAGTTGAAGTTCTTTGTGTGCATTAAATGCTTTGATCTTCAACATATACACTTTTAAGTTTTAAGCAATGGTTTAACAACATACGAAATAATCTGAACCCCCAAGAATCATTTTTCTAAACTTGGATGACAATTCCTTCAAATCATAGTTAAACTTGAACAAGTCTTGCTTATTCGGGATTGGGGTAGAAAAAATGAAGTCGAAAATACGGCTAGTATACTAAAGTGTAGAGTGGGTGAAAGGCCTTTTACGTTCCTTGGCCTTCCAATCGGTGCAAACATGAAAAAAATAAAGTATTGGAAACCGATTCTCGACAAATTTAATGCAAAACTATCGACATGGAAAGCAAAAACTTTATCGTTTGCCGGAAGAGTAGTTCTAGCAAAGGCCGTAATGGGTGCCCTACCAAATTACTATTTCTCATTGTTTCGAGCCCCAAAAAAGTTATATTGATGTTTATTCGATAAGAAGGGATTTTGTGTGGGGTAGAAAAGATGGAAAAAATAAAATAAGATGGATTTCGTGGAAGAAAGTAGTAGTACCCAACAGTGATATGGAGTGGGCTCAATGGATAGATCTATTCTGGGAACTAAACAAAGTCAAACTAAAGGAAGAACAAGATACATGGAAATGGAAAATAGATAAAAAAAAGAGGAATTTTCGGTGGGACTAGTAAGGAATCAAATTATGAAAACAACAAATGTTGAACAACACACATGGGTTCAATGGAATAATTGGGTGGCACCATAAATGAACTACTTTGTTTGGAGAGCAAGTCTGGGGAGAATTCCGGTAAAAACTGAATTGCGAAAGCGTGGAATTAGCTTGCCTGATCAGCGATGTCCAAGGTGCAAAGTTTATGATGAGACGGCAAATCATGTTTTAACAGAATGCACAAAGGCGAAAGAAGTTTGGTGAAATGTACTAATATGGTTAAAACTTCCAACGACAACAAACATCAATACATGTCAAGATGCAATAAAGGCTATCGAGACAATGGCAAGGTCAAAGAATGGAAAAAAGCGGTGAGCATGATATTTATAATAACCATGTGGCACCTATGGATGGCGAGAAATAATAAAGTATTTAATAACTATAATAGCTCGGGAGACAAGACAATGGAGCGCATCGACTCATATCTTTGCATTGAAAGAAGGACCAAACATAGAGGAATACCATGGAATAGGTGGGAGAATTTTAATGTAAGAGAAAAAATATTATAATCAAAGAAGTGAGGGTGTATATAGTTAGTTTCTATTTTAATTTCGCATGTAACTTTGTTGGGTTTTTACAGCATTTGGCCCATTCTATAATCATAATATCCAACAGTTAAAAAAAATGTACTAAGGAACCAGTTAAATGCAAATTAAAATCTTGACATACAAATTAACATAGTGGACTAAGCTATTTTCTTTAACTAGAACACTGATAAACACACAATCGACGCTAATCTACCTAATAGTATCGATAACGCACCATCAACTCTATCGTCTTAAACTAAATTCCCATTTCCAAAAGTTTAATACCAGATCAAATCTTGGAAATCAAAATCAAACCCGCTTATATTTGGGGATAAATAGAAGACATATTAAAGTCTTGACATACAAATTAACATAACGGGCTAAGCTAATTTCTTTAACTAAGGGGCTGTTTGACAACATCTGAATCAATAAGTGCTGAATGAATAAGAGGTCTGAATGGGTAAGAGGCTCTGAACCAATAAGTGCTGAACCAGTAAAGTGCTGTTTGGTTGCACATCTGAATGACGGTGTAAAATGACAATTTTACCCATTTTAATTAAAAAAACCATTTTATTATTAAATATATATAAATGTTACTTTCTCCATCCTCACCTCATTCCACCTCCACCGTTCAAACAAAAAAAATCTCATTCCACCAAACTTTCCTTTTTTTTTCTTTATATGTATCTTACACACACAGACAACAACAATCGATCGAAGAAATCTCTGGTAGCCACACCCACCACTCCGGTTGTGAATCCCGCTGAATCACCTACGCCCCCCCCCCCGGTTACAGAAATCTCTGGTAGCCACACCCACCACATCGATCGAAGAAAGAGAAAGATCGACAGAGGAGAGAGAGCTCCGGTGGTGACGGCGCCACCGCTACGGCGGTGGTGGTGATGGTTTTCGATGGTGTTGACGGCTACAGCAGCCATGGTCGAGTCTCAGCTCGCCACCGGTTTGATTTTGGTTCGGCTCCGGTTTGATTTTGGTTCGGCAGAGTGGTGGAGGAGAGGAGAGGAGAGGGGAGGGGAGGGGAGGAGATGATGGTGTCGCGAATCATTCAGAGGCAAGGGGCATGAGTGGCAAATATTTCATTCAGCATACAAAAGTTGCTGAATCATTCAGAGCTGAATGGTTCAGTTAAGAGATGAATGTTTTGTGAACCAAACAACTACACCTCTGACCGAATCAGAGGTGCACCTCTGAATGAGTTTATTCAGAGCCAACCAAACAGGCCCTAAAACAGCGATAAACACACAATCAACGCTAATCTACCTAATAGTACTAATAACGCACCATCAACTCTATCGTCCTAAAGAAAATTCCCATTTCCAAAAGTCTAAAACAAGATCAAAGCTTAGAAACCAAAATAATCCGATCATATTTTGTTTTTTTTTGTTTTTGTTTTTGTTTTTTTTTTGAAAAGTGTATTTCATTAAAACACACAACCGACTCAAAATGACATATTTTGTGATAAACAGAAGAAATCTTATTAAAAATAAAAATAAAAAACGAAGGAAGATTAATAAATGTCGAGAATCTCAAGGATAGATCGGTTACAAAGGGGACAACTACCTCGGTTCAACCATAACTCCCTACAACACACCCTACAAAACGTGTGTCCGCATGGAATCAACGCTGCACCCTTCTTCCTTCCCATGCACACGCAGCACATCTGATCCTTCCCCAAACCCTCATCCCCATCATCCTGACCGTCCGTTTCCCTTTCTGTTTCTTCCAACAACCTCATCAATGATATCCTCAACGGTGTCCCTACATCCGTTGACATCATAAACTCATCATTGTTGTCAGTTCCGGAAACCGTTGACCGGAACTGACGTTCGGCGGCCAATGCAGCCGCCAGATTCATCCTGGGAGATGGGTGGGTGCACTCGGGTTCTGGATTGGTGTCCAGCCGGGTGAGGTTGACGTCCATCACATTTATTTGTTGATGGACTGATTCAACGATGCGGTTCTCATTGTAATTGTAATCTTCGTCGTTGTCGCTGTCGTTGTCGTCGTTTTGTACGCTCATGGCGGACGCACCAAAGCCCCATGTGGACCCGCAACAGACGATGCTCTTTAATCCTAGCCGTTGATGGAGGCTCTTCCGTCTTCTTAACCTTCCACCGCGGTCCATTGCTCTCTCTGTTTCTTCGCCTTCCTGCATAAACAAAGCGAGTAGTTCATGAAATCAATCAATCTTGTCATGAATCACAAATAATTAAAAAAGTAGTGTTATTTTACGCAAAAATCCCTATCGTTTGCCCTTAAAAATTTGGTTAAACCCTGATCGTCCCCATAAAAAAATCCTAAATCCGTCATTGATTCTAGGAGGACTATAATGAGAGGGATGACAGATCTACAAGGAAAGTAGCTTGATATTGGTTCGAATCCAATTCGTGAGATAGCCATTTTGGTCACCATTCTTTTCTTTTCTCATTTTCGAATGCCATGAATCCTAAAAAAAGGTGATAGGATTCATAAAATGAAAAAAATACACCCACAACCTTATGTTTGTATATATGAATAAAAATGTAACTTTCCTGTAAAAACAGAGCGAGTAGTTCACCAAATCGACTCATTGTATTATATTATCTCCACAATATAAATCAATCTTCAAATATTTGGTGGTAATGAAGTATGAATCATGAATAGTGAATCCCTATGGGATTCATGAAAATTATCAAAGTAATGCACACCCGCAAACTTATGTTTGTATAAATAAGTAAAAGGGCGTGGAGATCGAGAAAGAGGGTATACGTTTGTGTGTGAATGAATTCACGTGAGTTTCATCAAAAATTGAGAATGAAATTGATGATGGCGCGCAACCCACCTCCAACACCACCTTTGTGATTCAAAAACTGCAGAGAAAGTGATAAATGCAGAGAGAGAGATTTTAAAGAGAAAGAATGAAGTCAAAAGGGAGATGGGGGTACGAGCTTTTTTATAGTTTCATCCTTTTTGTTTTCAAAGTTGTCAAGAACTACCCCTATACTATATGTTACTTTGTGATATAAAAATGAAAGTGAGAAAACAAGAAAAGAAGCCAGAGTCAAAAGATGACAACAAACTAGCATGAAGATAAAGGATCTAAAGGCAGATACAAACAGATCTCAAGAGAGGGTAAATTATGTATATTTGTATCTATATACTGATGTAAAATAACAATACTCATATTTTTGCATGTTGAAAGATATACGTTATAACTTATTATATTTAAAGAAGTCGACTTGAAAATGAACATGACCCGTTTAATTTAATTTGTTTATCTAAACGAGTAGATAGGTGGCGTGTTGTAAGCAAATGGATTAAAGTTGTAAACAAGTTAATTAAAGGTGTCATAAACCGCCAATGATTTCTAGATCAAGTGGTGAAGGACTTGCATTTCTCTTGAGAGATGTAGGTTCGACTCCCACTTGGTGAAGAGTGAGACACTGGTGGACAATGATAGGAGACCTAGAGAAACCTGGGTTGGATCCTTGAGCCAAACGGGTTTTACCGGTAATTTCACTGTCGTGCCTACGGGCGGGTGGGTTACCGGGTTTTCCCCGGAATTGGTGGTGGACTCGGGTTACTTTCGGATTACTTCGTTTGTCCAGTGGGTGCTCCGAGAATGCTCGGGATTGAGTTTGTTAGCCGTTAAAAAAAAGTGTCATAAACCCCGGTTGAGAGGTTATAAAGATGTTGTGATAAAGTTGTAAATTAGTTAAATGGGTTATGTTATTAACTCAATACACAACATATTTGTTAATTAGGTAATAGCTAAATTAGCCAATCTAACCAAGAAAATTAAGATAATAGCCTTGACTTTTTGGAATTATCAAAATAGCCATGACTTTCTTCTCCTGCGACATTAACTTTCTATCTCTTGCGCCAAATCCTAAGTTTAATGCGCCATTAGTTATGTCTCCTGCGACATATGTCGCATCACATGATATTCTCCTGCGCCATCTCTTAGTTTTAAGCCCGATAGTCTCCTCCTGCGTCACCATTTTTCGATGCGTCAATTCTTTGCCTCCTGCGCCAATTGACACGTGCCGTACCCTAGTAAAGTGGTAATTTAACAAACTCCATGGCTATTTTGTTAATCTTCTTTGTCGATGTTGCTAATTTGGTGATTTTCCCTTTATACGGCTCCTAAATTGATAAAGTATATTAAAGAATTGTTAGCTTTCGTCTATCCTATATTGTGATATATCACATGTTCATGTGCAAAATCTAAGACGTATGGGATATTATGCAAGCGTATCTTAAATGTCGTGTCGAAGAAGTGGCATGTGGAAACCATTCTTGATATGTTTACCTAAGTGAGCACCTGATGTTAGGTAGAACTTATTGAAGATACACATAGGGAGAATGGAGTTACAGCATTAACGTTATGGTGTTTTCAATATATTTAATGTTAGAAAAGCAACCGAACGACTCGTCTAAGATAAAGAAATTACATATCAACTTCATGAGAGTTTTAGAAGAACAACGTTTTCGAGCAGAGTTCAGATAGTTTGAGATTGCATCACAAGATTGTCAAGAGGGAAGTTGACAGTAAATAGTAAAAATGATGCTTCAAAAATTTATGGAAAAATTACAAGTTTTGTCTTTTATCTTTATACCACTTTTCAGGCAGTGTGCTTTTTAACGAATGTTGACAGGTGGTGTCCTTTACTAGGTATTTTGTTGCAAGTTTAGTCCTTTACACCAAACCCAGTTAAAAAACCCTGTTAATTGTTGGGTGTAAAGGACTAAACTTGCAACAAAATACCTAGGTAAAGGACTAAATTTGCAACAAAATACCTAGGTAAAGGACTAAATTTGCAACAAAATACCTAGTAAAGGACACCGTCTGTCAACAATTAACATTGTTTTTTAACTGGGTTAGGTGTAAAGGACTAAACTTGCAACAAAATACCTAGTAAAGGACACCACCTATCAACATTTGTTAAAAATGACACCTGAAAAGTGGTATAAAGATAAAAGGACAAAACTTGTAATTTTTCCAAAATTTATTATAAATACTAAACATTCTTATTATGAACACTTTAATAAATCTGGGAGACGTACAAGGAAACAAAGATTTTGACAGAAGTACTTGATTTGTCTCACCTTTTAACCCTTTTTTAATCTTAATTTGATGCCTTGGCTTTCATTTTTATTTAAAGATGATGAAGTTGACGAGGAAAAAGATAATGTATTTTTTTTTTCTTCTTTTCTTTAGTATGGTCGTGTTAGGTGATTAACCTAACACATTTTTTAAAAGAAAGAAAAGAACGACAAGCTACATCGTCTTATGATTAAAACAATATTCGAGAGCTATCTGTGAGTTTTTATTTGAGATTATAGGAGATTGCATATTTTATTATTTTACTCTTTAAAATGTTTAGGAATAAGCAATTTAGTAATGACAATCAAGGAAGAGCTCACTTATAGTTTAGGAATATAAAGTATTCTGAGTGATTTTAAAATAAAATTACATAGTACTTGTAGTTTCCTAAAAGTAATACATGTTGTATTAAGTTTTTTATTAACAACTTACGAAAGAGTGTCATTTTTAGTTATTTTACATCAATAAGCTAAGCTAAACACCTTTTAGAAAACAATTTATTGATTTATTGGCTTTTCCCATCCCATAAGCTAATCCAAACACTTTTTTTAAAACTCATTTTCAAAAAGTCATAATCAATAAGTTCTTTTCACAAAAAGTCATTTTTATCTTAAATAAGCTTAGCCAAACATGCCTTTTGTTTTATAATATCTTTAAGTATTAAGGGTAACCGCCATTAAATCTTTTGTTAAGTTTAGGTAAAATAACCAAAATACCCTTCTAGTAAAAGAAAAGTACATGGAATATTCATGTTAAAATACTGAAAACTAAAATATCAGGTTCATTTGTGTAAATTTCTTAAATTAAACAAAATAATAAAAAGAGTTAAGTGTTATTTAGGTCCATTTGGTTTGTTCATGTTTGTCATTTCAGGTCAAATTTTAAAATTGTACCATTTTCCTTCCTGACATTTTGGAAATGTGTCATTTCAGCCCAAGAAAATAACCACAGTTAAAAAATTCAGTTAGCTTAGGGGTAACCACATTCAAAATTGCAGCTGGCCGGGATCGAACACGTGACCAACTGCTTAGAAACAAACGAATTTGACCCCCTAAGCTAACTGAATTTTTTAACTGTGGATGTTTTTGGACTGAAATGACACGTTTCCAAAACGTCAGGGAGGAAAACGGTGCAATTTTGAAATTTGGCCTGAAATGACAAACGTGAACAAACCAGATGGACATAAACGACAGTTAACTCTAATAAAATGATAAAGAATAGAACTCTCCCCCCTCATAAGTCAGTCCACGTTAACTACTCCGGCAACCACTCCGACGACCATGCAAAATCAACTCCAAACTAAGGCCATGTTTGGCTTAGCTTTTCAAAACAACTTATAACTTTTTGGAAAAGTTAATAAATCACAATGGAGCGACTTATTGACCTTTTCCCTCACGAAATAGTTTCACCCAAACACTTTTTAACTTTTCAAAAAGTCAATAAGCTAATAAGTTACTAAAATAAGCAATCCCAAACACCCCCTAAGCCACATCCACCCCATAACTTCAACTAGGGCTCCCGGAAATTCGATTACGGGTCCAAGAACTGGTCCTTCTTGCGATCAAACCAACCTCACACATATCGATATTCTTCTCCACTAAATACCAAAATCGATGGTGTTTAACAACCAAAAATATATCATCTTGGCCTAGCTTATTCTCAAACAACATTGGTACAATGAATAACCAGCATACCAGAATCAATTCTTGTAAAAATAGATCAGGTCAATCACTCAATTCACGAACGTTCAACCTATGATTCTCATTTAAAACCCATAAATAGGTCCTCGTTAACTACTACACATGAATCGATTGCCATGAAGAAGATGATAAACTATCCTAAAAGTCATGAATCGATGTTTTGGTTCGATCTGATTTGCGAGTTACAGGTTTCAGTGATGAATTTAATTAGGGGGACGAAGAGGATGGGTGGGTCGCCGACATTCTTGAGGGGATAAGCACGTTCGATCTGATTTGCGAGTTAGTATGTTTTGGTGGTGATTTGATTTGAGTAATGGTGGTGGTGGTCATCGAAGAGAGTAAGGTGTTGTTTCTTTTTTCCAAGAAGAGCTTCCTTGCCTCTTATGTATGCGTCGCGCAGACCACGCGCAGACCTTTGGGTCTGAAGACTGTTTGTTTTCTCGGAGACCTTTCATTAAAAAAGGTATGCGCGTCCTCTTTTTGGTGCAGATGTGGGTCAAGCTCTTCTTACCTCTTCTTGTCTTTTTTTTACCAGTATCACAAACACACAAACCCTAGAGCTCCTTCTCCATCTCCTCCACCCCAACCGCCGCCTCCCTCCCCACCGCCACCGGCTCTTCCTCCCTCCTCCTCACCACCGCCGCCGCTTCCTCCTCACCGCCGCCGTCTCCTCCTCCCTTGGCTAAATAAAAAGCTACATAGAAGAAATTACTTGGAAATAACCATGTAATAAATATCCCATCCACTGGGTATAATAATAAAACCACAGGTTAACTTTTCCCTCGCTGGTACCAAATTCACCAAGAACAACAATTCACACATGGAGAAGAATAAAGGCATGAAGAACATCTTCAAGAAGCTTCACAGGCACCAATCACGATCTAAATCGATCATCAAACGATTCACTACCACCACAATCATCAACAACCTTGTCATCATCATCTTACGCCACCGCGGACCACTGTACACCGTCAACTGCCATCGGTCAACCCTACGTTCAGTCGCAGTCTGCTGCCGCAAGTCCTCCGCTGGCGTCTCTTACCGTCAGTGTTAGGACTCGTCAACCGCAGGATTATTATTCGTCCGAAGAGAAGTATCAGGTCCAGCTAGCCCTAGCTTTGAGTGTGTCGAATTCGGAATCCAGAGGTGATTATTCGGATTGTGATCAGATCCGTGTGGTGAAGTTGTTGAGTTTAGGGCAGCATAATAGTGGTGGTCATGTGGTTGATAGAAGTGATGGTGCTGCTGATAAGTTATCTCGGCAGTATTAGATGAGTTGAGTGTTGTTAATTGATGCAATCGTTGTTCGATAGTCGATTAACTCATTTGCTACTTCCAAACAACCGTTTGATGCTAAATCGTTTAGAACAGTGATTTTTGCAGTGGATGGTATGGAGAAAGTACTTTGGTTGGAGAAGTTAAAAACCAAACAGTCTTCTTTTTGCAGACTGTAGAGGTTTGGTCCACCTCTTCTGCTACAGATGTCTGCAGATGTGGTCTACATACTGCAGATGTTTTACCTCTTAAAAAAATAGCACCTAAGGGTCACTGACAATTTGATTTCAAAGGGGCTTGGAGTTAATTACTAAAATGGTCCCTCTGTTTAAATATATAGTCAATTACAAAAATAGGCTTTCTGCTTATTAAAAAAAAAGGCATTTTTGGTTATTTTAAATGAGTTACAAAATTGAAATCATAGAATGTGTATCTAATACTCGAAACCTTAGGGGGCGAGGCACCATGTAGCAAACCCATTCAGTATTTGAAGCCATGCAGCAAAACTGTCACCACCCCCAAGGGTTCGACTTAGGGTACTTTACATGGCAAACCTTTATCGTGATTGTTTGGAGAAAGAGTGGTTTGAAGGCATGTGTGATTGGTGGGTAGAGTAAAAGGGTGGGGTCTATGGTTCTAGGGTACTTGTGGGTACGTGACGCCAGTGTTTTTGGTGGTTCTAGGGTACTCTGGTGTAGAATTGACAGGGCAGTGCAGGATTGGACGGGGCTAAAGTAATACCATTGGGTGCCCCTTCCACCCTTAGTACTCAAAGGTGTTATGTTCGGTAAACCAATAATTACAAGTGTTCTCGATTCGGTTTAAATATGTGGTATCATCATTTAACAATCGTTTTTGTTATTTTATCTTCCTTTGGATTTTCCAAAATTCCATATTGTAGTGAAGAGACTAGTTTGCAGTGTATAGCAAAAAATTGATATATAGAACCGAACCATTAGATTTGATCTATATATTATTTTCTTTTTAGATATTTCATATTAAGTAATGGTTTTGTTATTAAATTTATGGATATCCAATAATTGTTCGGGTGCTACTAAATGCACCCCTCTCTCCTACTAGTTGTACCCCCTCTTCTCACATGCTTACGGATGATGCCAACACTTTTTCTTTCACATAGAGTGTCACACCCCAACCGATGGCGAAAACATCGGGGCGTGGCACTGAGCGAAACATATTGTCCAGAAGTTTCCATAACAACTATAATTACCAATTATTTAAAGCATCACGTCCCATACCATGACATAAAAAGTAATTTAATTATTACAGGCAAAATCTAGTCAAATTGTTCTGTTCCGACAACTCAGATTTCAAATACTGACAATTCGTTTATTTGTTTCTAGACCTTTCCTAGCCTCGATTTCACAGCAAGCCAAGCATTTAAACATCTTAAGCACCTGACACATACGTTAAAGTAAAAGTCAATACACATAGTGTAAAGGTGAGCATACAAGTTTAATAGATATAATAGAGTTCGAAATCGTTTATGCATAACCAGCACGTACACAGTGTGAAATAAAGCACGTTAGTTATCGACATGAACCTATCGATACCAATGACTGCTGGTTGACTGCCCAAAGCAGTTCGTAATACACACTCACCATTGTGAGCCATGTAACAAATTGTCCTTAACAACCCCTGAGTGAACAGGTGCTGAGTCCAAACTATAGTATTATCGTTGCTAAGGCAGGTAGACAACATTCCATGTGTAAACATAACAAACAAGCATTCATTAAGTCACGTATAACATGCGGTAATGGTTAGCGTTAAAGTATTGCGTAGTGTGTTCGATGTGATTTAGAAGAAGTAACGTATGTAATACCCAAAAGTGCGTAAAGCAAAAAGGGTTCGAGTATACTCACATCGATGAATGGATTGAAGGGAGCGCTAGAGAGTAAGGTTAGCCTGATCAGAACGATAGCATAAACGATAAGCGGCACGTAAAATGAAGCAAAGTGACAAAGGATCGAACAGTAATTCGATCAGGTGGCAATCCGATCGGGTGGCCGGTCGATCGGATGACAATCCGTTCGGGTGGTCGCCCGATCGGGTGGCCACTCGATTGGATTGTCATCTTGTTTGGGATGGATGTGTTTGTCTATGATGGCTTGTCTTTTGAAGTTTTCGTTGTAGCATTTTGAAAACAGAGAAGTATCTTTACCTTCCAGGTCGGCCAATCGAACGACTGTTTGATCGGACAGCAATCCGATTGGCGAGGCTTCTCAGGTTGAGAACAAGTTTACCGCAGGACGGTCACTCGATCGGATGGCTATCCGATCGGGTGGCAATCCGTTCGGATTGAACATGTTGAAAAATTGTTTAAGTGTTTGAAGTCAAACATCACATGGTCGGGTGGTAATCCGATCGGGTGGCAATCCGATCGGACGGCAATCTGTTCAATGTTCAAAACCTCAAATGTTGAAATAAAAGTTAAGTGTGGGACCCAAGGTGCAATCCGATCGGGTAGCAGTCCGGTCGGGTGGAAATCCGATCAGACGGCAATCCAATCGGACGACAATCCGTCCCAGTTGACCTGATCATCTTCTTCCTTG
This sequence comes from Helianthus tuberosus, assembly GCA_030545235.1. NCBI lineage: Eukaryota > Viridiplantae > Streptophyta > Magnoliopsida > Asterales > Asteraceae > Helianthus > Helianthus tuberosus. The sequence continues at coordinate 71,023,937 of CM060447.1, read as the reverse complement.
GTTGTTTTGACAGTTTGAAGTTTTCTCGAGACTGTTTGATAACGTGCTAAACAATAGAAACCTCGTCAAGACTTAGTGACCCAATTAATCATGACAGATAATACTGAGCTGCTTGAAGCGAGCAGTTAAAGCAGCGTTGTTGTAACAACCCTCGGTAAAACCATCGCCCTCATAAATATTTTCGACGCCTTAGTATGTTATAAAATGTCCTAATATGTCTTATCTTAAAACCCGTATGTGAAAACCGAGCCCGAAATATGTTATAGTTTATAAAATAAATCAAAAATAAGAAATAGTATGCTGAGGTGGGCCGCGTAGGACCTCACCTCAAGCTTACGCGGGCCGTATCAGTGTTTAAAACCTGATACCATTGATTCCTTTAGTTCATACGGGTCGCGTAAGACCCTTCATTAGTTCACGCGGGTCGCGAGTGTTCCAAATGGTGGCGCATCCCTGAGCCGACACGTGTCGACATCGTGTCGAGTCTACTTGGTGATCAGGCTAAGCTATAGGTTGACCGTGTGTTGACGCGGGCCGCGTAAGGCTTAGCCTTACCTTACGCGGGCCGCCTAAAAGTCCTATATCACAACTATAAATAGAAAGCATCAGTTTTCGATTTCCGTCGCTCATTCACAATTCTCAATCTCGAATTCTGAAGTATTAGGCATAATATTTGGGTATTATACCCCTAATTAGCGAGGTTCTGCTCCGTTGTAAGTATTATAACCCCAGTTTCGTAATAGTTACACTGCCCGATTGATTTCGGGTTCCGTAACAACTGTCGTGGTTCTGCCCGACGTAGTTGTTGGAATGTCGTCTCGGGGAGGGTATTATTAATAATTTCAAAGGGTTATGATACTAACCAATGTACATTTGTATAAATTATAGATTATATCCAGGAAACCCTTACGCGAAGTCTAAGATAGCAAAGTGAGTTTATCCTCTTTTTGTTAATCTTTTTGGTAATGTTTTACCAAATATTAAATGTTTTACTATGAAAATTAGCAGTGATTGAGTCTTTGTAGCTTTTCAATTACTGCCGGTATGTTGGGGTTTTGTATACAAAATTTGTACTACTTGTGAGTAGTAAGTCTGGATGACAATACGTTACCATTGGACAATGAGATAGCCAATGGGTAATATGACCCACAAGTCAGGATTGATAGTACCAAATGGAGTAATTGTGTAGACATAAACAATGTGATCGCTCTCAATACTGTTCACTGTGACTTTTTATTTAAACTTGATTAAATTGGGATTCACTCACCAGTATTTCCCACTGACAAATGTTTTTAAAACGCGTTTCAGGTAACCCAATGTGAAAGCCAATTAGTAAAAAGCCAGCTGGAGAGCACTGAAGGCTTGGGGATAATGTGGCTATAAAAGTTACCTAATAAACGATGTTTTAAATTCAATAAAATAGGGTTTGTCCCTATAAATGTATTGTAATAAGAAACTTGGGTTTTACCCATGTGATTATTAATATTAAATGAGGTGGTTTTTACTCTGATAAATATTTCCTAACTACGGTCCTGATGTAAATTCCGCTGCAAGATTTAAATAACAAGCTGATACCACCGAAACTCTGTGATCGCGTCCGCCCGTTCCCAGGGATCAGGGATCGGGGGTTGCGATAGAAGGTGGTATCAATTTCAGGCACTTTTACCTCTATATCAGGAAACCGCACCCCAGATTCCAAACCCAGTTCTAGAACCTGCACCCCCAATGAGTGTAGAAAACATCCAAGAACTTAGGACTTTTGGGGAGGAAATTTTAGAAAGCAGTGAGAGGATGCGTCAGGTAGGAGAGTGTCTCGTATGGAAATACGATGAGCGCAATATGGATTTTTGGATAAATCCATATCCGTGAATGTGAGAATGGAGGAAGGGTAATAGTAATAATAATAAAATAAAATAAAAATAAAATATGTGTGTACGGATGCATATTATTATTAGTGTAATTTTCTTCCTGTTGGTATTGTAATCTTTATTTCTGTACTAGTGTGTAATAGACGCATAGTATATGAAAATAGAGTACAAGTCGCAATGATCGACGATTTTGGTTAAATTGTGTGTCATGTGATTAACTATATTACCTATTATTTATGATATTAATATGGGGTAAATGTTTAAAATTCAGATGGCCGACGAAGGAAATCAAGGAAATCTGAATAATGATAACCAGAGTAACATTAACGTGGTTAATGAGAATCCAAGCATCAATAACAATAACAATCAAGTGGACAATAGTGCTATCCAACATATAGTAGCACAAAGAATTATAGATGCAATGCCATTTATTCTTCAAAATGTTAAGGATGCTGATAATAAAAGTAAGCATAGCAGTAAGCGACCAAATGAACCAGAAAACAGCGTGAACAATGAAGGGGCCATTGCAACCTTACGCTGGATAGAGAAGACTGAGGCAGTCTTAAGGATAAGCAAATGTGCTGAAGAAGATAGAATACTGTTTGCTTCTAATCTGTTTAAGAATGCAGCACTAGAATGGTGGAACACTATCCTCCAAACAAAAGGAAGTGATAGAACCTATAATATGGAATGGGAAGAGTTTAAGGACAAGGTAGAAAGGAAATTATGCCCTCCAAATGAAAAAGAACAGATAGCAAACAAATTCCTAAACCTTAGGATGACTGGTGTGGATAGCAAAGGGTACACAAAGTTATTCTTCGAATATACTAGGATAGTGCCAACTCTTGCTTCACCAGAACCAGTATTAATCTCCCGTTATATTTGGGGATTAATTGGGGAGATAAGACACGTAGTCAAGGCAGCTAGACCTCAAACAATAGAAGAAGCTGTAGAACTAGCCAATACCTTGACTGATGAGTTAGTCCGTACCAGAGAAGAGGATCAAAGGAGGAACCTAACACAGAAGTTGACCCAAGAATTTCGTTCTGGAAATTCTAATCGTGGGAAAAATATAGGTTCTACCTCTGCACCCTACTGTAGGTATTGCAAAAGAAAGCATTCCGGAAGATGCTCTATATATTGTAACTTTTGCAAACTATCGGGACACAAAGAAGAAAACTGCAGGAAGAAAGCTAACAGCAGGATATGTTACAATTGCGGAGAACAAGGTCATATCAAGTTAAATTGTCCAAAATTAGTTCCAGCTCCAGATAACAAGAATACTAAAAATGCTAGAGCATTTGTTCTGACTGCAGAAGAAGCCAAGATGATTCCAGATGTCATAGCTGGTACGTTTTTAGTTAATGATGTTTTTGCTAAAGTATTATTTAACTCTGGTGCAAACCAAAGTTTTATTAATACATCATTTTGCAAATTTCTAAATCAGACATTAACTAAACTATCACAAGAATGCGTAGTAGAGACAGCTAATGGAGAAACCGTTAGAATTTCTGAAATCTTGCAGGGAGCAAGCATAGAAATTTTAAATTAGAAATTTATTGCAAACCTATATCCCATGAATCTAGTAGGATTTGATGTTGTTTTAGGAATGGATTGGTTAATAGCCAATAAAGCTAGTATTTTATGTGATCAAAAGTTAATTCGAATAAATTCACCAAAAGGTAAAATGATCACAATTAAAGGAGATAAAACTTCTAGGTCTACTAAATTTATCTCTGTGATGAAAACTGCAAGTTGTATAAGAAAAGGTTCTATAGTGTATTTGATTTCGATAATCACTAACACTAAAGGAAAGGATTTAAAAGATATTCCAGTAGTATCTCAGTTTTCAGATGACTTTCCAGAAGAATTACCAGGACTACCTCCTGATAGAGAAGTTGAATTCAGAATCCATTTAATACCAGGAACAACACCGATTGCCAAAACACCTTACCGATTGGCACCCGCTGAAATGCAAGAATTGAAGAAACAATTAGATGAATTGTTGGAAAAAGGATTTATACAACCGAGTTCATCGCCATGGGGAGCGCCGATATTGTTCGTTAAAAAGAAGGACGGATCAATGCGTATGTGCATTGATTACCGTGAATTAAACAAAGTTACGATTAAGAATCGGTATCCATTACCGAGAATCGATGATCTGTTTGATCAACTACAAGGAGCTCGATTTTTCTCTAAAATCGATTTAAGGTCAGGATATCATCAATTAAAAGTACAGGAAGAGGACATTCCTAAAACCGCATTTAGAACAAGGTATGGCCATTATGAATTTACTGTCATGCCATTTGGTTTAACCAATGCCCCAGCTGCATTTATGGACATGATGAACCGAATATGTAAGCCATATTTGGATAAATTCATAATTGTAATCATAGATGATATTCTAATTTACTCGAAGAGTAAAGAGGATCATGCAAAGCATTTGCACGCACTTTTAAGTTTATTAAGGAAGGAAAAGCTTTATGCTAAGTTTTCAAAGTGTGAATTTTGGTTAGAACAGGTACAATAATTCCTTGGACATCTAGTTAATCATGAAGGAATTCATGTAGATCCAACAAAAATCGAGGCAATTACTAAATGGAAAATCCCTGAATCACCAACTGAGGTTAGAAATTTCTTAGGATTGGCCGGTTATTATAGAAAATTTATTCGAGATTTCTCTAGAATAGCCATTCCCTTAACTAAGCTGACCTGTAAATCTGTTAAGTTTGAATGGGGAATAAAAGAAGAAGAAGCCTTTAGAATTCTTAAGCAAAGATTAACCCATACACCTATACTAGCATTACAAGAAGGAACTGAAGACTTTATAGTCTATTGTGATGCTTCTAAATTAGGTTATGGATGTGTATTGATGCAACGTCAAAAGGTTATAGCTTACGCATCTAAACAACTTAAGAATCATGAAGAAAATTATTCAACCCATGATCTAGAATTAGGAGCTATGATTTTTGCTCTTAAGATTTGGAGACATGACCTTTATGGTAGTAAGTTTACCATATTTACTGATCACAAAAGTTTAAGGTATGTTTTCGGGCAGAAAGAGGTGAATATGAGACAAAGACGTTGGATGGAATTTCTTAGTGATTATGATTGTGATATCCAGTATCATGAAGGAAAAGCAAATATAGTGGCAGATGCTTTAAGTCGAAAGTATCATGAAAAGCCAACAAGGGTACGTTCTCTTAAATTAAATCTGCAAGTAGATTTAAATGATCAAATAAGAGAAGCACAAGAATAAGTAATTAAGGATGATTCTGAAAAATTAAAAGGTATGCTAAAAGAATTAGAACAAGGAACAGATGGAATATGGAGATTCCATGAAAAGAGAATGTGGATCCCTAAATTAGGAAATCTACGTCATCGTATATTAGAAGAAGCCCATAAGTCTAAGTATACGATGCATCCAGGAAGTGATAAAATGTACCAGGATTTAAGGAAAAATTTCTGGTGGATAGGAATGAAAAAGGACATAGCAGTTTATGTTTCTAAATGTTTGACCTGTTTACAAGTTAAAGCTGAACATCAGAAACCCTCGGGTTTGTTACAACAATTAGAAATGCCCGTTTGGAAATGAGAATTGATAACAATGGATTTTGTTACTAAATTACCCAAAACTAGAAAAGGAAATGATACAATCTGGGTGATTGTAGATAGACTAACTAAGTCAGCTCATTTTCTACCAATGAAGGAAACAATTAGTATGGAACAATTATCTAAATTGTATGTAAATGAAATTGTTTCTTCACATGGCATTCCTTTATCAATTGTTTCTGATAGGGATAGCCGCTTTACATCTCATTTTTGGTCAAGTTTCCAAAAAGCAATGGGAACCAAATTAAAGTTGAGTACGGCTTATCATCCACAAACGGATGGACAAAGTGAAAGGACAATTCAGACAATGGAGGACATGCTTAGAGCTTGTGTAATTGATTTTGGAGGTAATTGGGACGATCACTTACCTTTAATAGAATTTTCTTATAATAATAGTTATCACACAAGTATCAATGCTGCACCATTCGAAGCACTTTATGGACGAAAGTGTCGAACCCCAGCCTGTTGGGCAGAAATTGGAGAAAAGCAACTATCTGGACCTGAGATAGTACAAGAAACAACTGCCAAGATTATTCAAGTCAAGGAACGACTGAAAGCAGCACGTGACCGACAAAAGAGTTATGCTAATAACCGACGCAAGCCATTGGAATTTCAAGTAGGAGATAAAGTATTGTTAAAAGTCTCTCCTTGGAAAGGAGTAGTAAGATTCATCAAACGGGGAAAACTAAGTCCCAGGTATGTTGGACCTTTTAAAATTATTAGAAGAATAGGACCTGTAGCCTATCAGCTACAACTGCCAGAGGAAATGGCAGGAATACATGATGTGTTTCATGAATCAACTCTCAAAAAGTGTTTAGCTGATGAATCATTGATAGTACCTCTTAAAGATATAGAGGTAAATGAACAACTCAAGTTAGTAGAAAGACCTCTACAGATTGAAGACAGGAAAGTCAAGAATCTCAAACACAAGAGACTAATTCTAGTTAAAGTAAAGTGGGACTCCAAAAGAGGACCAGAGTACACATGGGAACTCGAAACAGAAATGCAAAGGAAATATCCGCAATTGTTTCAGTAGATCTCGAGGACGAGTTCTAAAATAAGGTGGGGAGAATGTAACAACCCTCGGTAAAACCATCGCCCTCATAAATATTTTCGACGCCTTAGTATGTTATAAAATGTCCAAATATGTCTTATATTACAACCCGTATGTGAAAACCGAGCCCGAAATATGTTATAGTTTATAAAATAAATCAAAAATAAGAAATAGTAAGCTGAGGCGAGCCGCGTAGGACCTCACCTCAAGCTTACGCGGGCCGTATCAGTGTTTAAAACCTGATACCGTTGATTCCTTTAGTTCATACGGGCCGCGTAAGACCCTTCATTAGTTCACGCGGGCTGCGAGTGTTCCAAATGGTGGCGCATCCCTGAGCCGACACGTGTCGACATCGTGTCGAGTCTACTTGGTGATCAGGCTAAGCTATAGGTTGACCGTGTGTTGACGCGGGCCGCGTAAGGCTTAGCCTTACCTTACGCGGGTCGCCTAAAAGTCCTATATCACAACTATAAATAGAAAGCATCAGTTTTCGATTTCCGTCGCTCATTCACAATTCTCAATCTCGAATTATGAAGTATTAGGCATAATATTTAGGTATTATACCCCTAATTAGCGAGGTTCTGCTCCGTTGTAAGTATTATAACCCCAGTTTCGTAATAGTTACACTGCCCGATTGATTTCGGGTTCCGTAACAACTGTCGTGGTTCTGCCCGACGTAGTTGTTGGAATGTCGTCTCGGGGAGGGTATTATTAATAATTTCAAAGGGTTATGATACTAACCAATGTACATTTGTATAAATTACAGAAACCTATCATTCAAAGTCCACGAGCGTTCGAGAATAGCGATTCGATTAGTGAATATACATCGAGCAACATGGCGTACGGTGGTTCCATAAATAGTAGCGATTTGTCAGTGTTTTGTGGTAGATGTGCAGTGCGAGTCGTGTGTGTCGATCAAAGCGAAAAGCGAATAAATCACCAAAAATCGTAACACATAAACAGATAAAATCACATAAAGCACATAAAATCCACATAAAACGACAAATATCAGAGTCGGCAGTAGCGAGCTCAGAATCGAAGACATAAAAATCGAGAATAGATTGTCTGCAGCTATTTAGACTTCGACTAACCAAAGTGGTTCGACTATTCACAAGGACTTTTGGTACACACTTTGGCCTTCGGGACTGTGCTCTCGCCTCAAATCTGGGCGAATGGCACGCATCCTTCCAGTTTGAGCGTGACTTCAAGTCATTGGAGTCCGTCGAGGCTTTGGTGAGAGTTTTGTAAAACAAAATAGAGATCGGAACAAGTCGTCGAGGTTTGGGTTTCACCCCTGACTTAACGACTTCGTTTCTGTTTTTGATAAAATAAAGAAGAAATTATACGTCAAGGTATGGATTTCACTCCTGATTCGGCGCAAATTCTCCTGTTTGTAGATAAAATGCTGGCCGAACAAGCAATTTAGTCGAGAGTTTGCGGTTTTCACACCTAATCTCGACCTAATTGCTCGTTCATTTTTTTGAAAACAAGAGTGCAGTGATGGTGTAGCGTAGGCGAGAATAGCGAGAAATAGCAAGTAAGCTCGTACATAACCCCTACAGCGAGAAATAGCAAGTAAGCTCGTACCTAACTATAGACTAGGTCGTTTCTAAGACATCGACCCGGACTAGGTCGAGTCTAGCCTAATTCCCTATAGTTATGGCTCTGATACCAATCTGTCACACCCCAACCGATGGCAGAAACATCGGGGCGTGACACTGAGCGAAACATATTGTCCCGAAGTTTCCATAACAACTATAATTACCAATTATTTAAAGCATCACGTCCCATACCATGACATAAAAAGTTATTTAATTATTACAGGCAAAATCTAATCAAATTGTTCTGTTCTGACAACTCGGATTTCAAATACAGATAACTCGTTTATTTGTTTCTAGACCTTTCCTAGCCTCGATTTCACAGCAAGCCAAGCATTTAAACATCTTAAGCACCTTCCACATACGTTAAAGTAAAAGTCAATACACATAGTGCAAAGGTGAGCATACAAGTTTAATAGATATTGTTAGGAAACTTTATTGTATTTGTTGTTAAAAATAGTTTAAGTTACTTAGAAATAATTCCGTCAACACGAACCGACCGACGAACCGTCCCAGAAGCACTAAATATTGAAGCTTCTAATTCTTTGATGAAAGATCACGACAAGGGTTCAAGACTTCAAAATGTCAGTGGGACATTATGAAGTATACAAGATATATAGTCAAAGAATTGTGTTAATAAGATAATATATCTTATTAACGCATTAAATATTTTTTATGAAAAAGGCTTCAAATAGATTCATATGTGAAAAAGCAAGAAAGAAACATTCTGGTAAAAATGAATCTTTTCCTTTTGTAGAGAAAATGAATCTTTTCCTTTAGAAAAGAAATCACCAGAAAAGGAAAAGGAATCTTTTCCTTTTTGATAAAGCATTTCATCAGAAAATATATATATTCTCAAATGGAGATCTCATCATAAAAGAAGCAAGTTGGTGAAGAACGAAGATAAGTCACATTAAAATAATGGATGGGCACACAAATCAACTTCTCATTAACCAATCACATTTGAGATAGGCTTATGAATTTCTCTATATATACATAATTCCTTCGTAGGAATTATGTGTGTCTTGTATTGTAATATTTCATATAGAGTTTTTCATGAGAGTTTACCCCCTGGTTTGGCCCAGGGGGTGACATTTAGATTCGAGTTTATTCTCGGATCGACCCCTTCTTCTTTAATTAATAAGAATTAATTATTGAAGATATATCGCTCTCAACGTCTATATTTTTTTTCTTTATATGTTTATACACTTCACAAACACCCGTCTCAACGAGAGAAGAAAATCACATCGTTCTAACAGGGGCGCCAAAGGGGACCAACAGATATAATAGAGTTTGAAACCGTTTACGCATAACCAGCATGTACACAGTGTGAAATGAAGCACGTTAGTTATCGACATGAACATATCGATACCAATGACTGCGGGTTGACTGCCCAAAGGAGTTCGTAATACACACTCACCACTGTGAGCCATGTAACAAATTGTCCTTAACAACCCCTGAGTGAACAGGTGCTGAGTCCAAACTATAGTACTATCGTTGCTAAGGCAGGTAGACAACATTCCATGTATAAACATAACAAACAAGCATTCATTAAGTCACGTATATCATGCGGTAACGGTTAGCGTTAAAGTATTGCGTAGTGTGTTCAATGTGATTTAGAATAAGTAACGTATGTAACACCCAAAAGTGCGTAAAGCAAAAAGGGTTTGAGTATACTCACAGCGATGAATGGATTGAAGGGAGCGCTAGAGAGTAAGGTTAGCCTGATCAGAACGATAGCATAAACGATAAGCGGCGCGTAAAATGAAGCAAAGTGACAAATGATCGAACAGTAATCCGATCGGGTGGAAATCCGATCGGGTGGCCGGTCGATCGGATGACAATCCGTTCGGGTGGTCGCCCGATCGGGTGGCCACTCGATTGGATTGTCATCTCGTTTATGATGGATGTGTTTATGTATGATGGCTTGTCTTTTGAAGCTTTCATTGTAGCATTTTGAAAACAGAGAAGTATCTTTACCTTTCAGGTCGGTCGAACGGCTGTTCGATCGGACAACAATCTGATTGGCGAGGCTTCTTAGGTTGAGAACAAGTTCACCGCAGGACGGTCACTCGATCGGATGGCTATCTGATCGGGTGGCAATCAGTTTGGATTGAACATGTTGAAAAATTGTTTAAGTGTTTGAAGTCAAACATCACATGGTCGGGTGGTAATCCGATTGGGTGGCAATCCGATCGGACGGCAATCCGTTCAATGTTCAAAACCTCAGATGTTGAAATAAAAGTTAAGTGTGGGACCCAAGGTGCAATCCGATCGGGTGGTAGTCCGGTCGGGTGGCAGTCCGGTCGGGTGGCAATCTGTCCCAGTTGACCTGATCGTCTTCTTCCTTGGTTGTTTTGACAGTTTGAAGTTTTCTCGAGATTGTTTGATAATGTGCTAAACAACAGAAACCTCGTCAAGACTTAGTGACCCGATCGGACAGGAACCACCCTAGTCCGACCAGTTAAGTGTTCGAGACGGTGTTTCATGTTTAACCTGAAATCAGTAACCTCGTGGATAGAATCGAGATCTTGAACCAACACATCCACAAGAAAGAGTAGAAGATTAGAACAAGCTCCGATTCCATCGGTTTTGAGTGCATTGAGTGTAAAAGAGTTGAAAGAAGGTTGGAAAACCATCTTTCAATCCTTTTCATCATGAATATGTTCAGATCTATGAAAGATCTTTGCTTATTTGTGTGGAAATCATTCAGATCTAAGTTGTTCTTGGTGGATTGAAGCCAAAACACGAAGTTCATAAGAACACCATGATGACATCATCCTAGAACACCTCAAATCTAGTGATTTCATGGTTAAAAGTTAAGATTCAAAAGATAGAAAGGTGTAGGAGTGCGTGTAGATTAAGAAAGTACAAGGTTTAGGTGGAAACATTACAAGAATCACGAGAAATCTGAAGAAATAGCGGCTGGAGCGAGTGGAAAGGGAGAGAGCTATCAACATCAAGTGATGTTGACATATGAGTGTATTTATAGGGTTTCCATAAAAGGAAAGGGGAGTAAGTGGCTGGTCGATCGAGTCGTAGCCCGATCGGGTGGCAGCTTGATCGAGTGGCAACTCGATCGGGTGGCAGCCCGATCGGGTGACAGCTTGGTCGGTTGGCCACTCGATTCGAGTGCTCGGTGCAATGAGTTTTGCAGTTTTGATTTGAGTGTTGAGTGTTGCGATGCGATGGAGTTTCTCATTCAAATTACTTTTAATCCCAACTACTATATCAACATACAATCAACCTATTTAACTTGCGTTTAGCGTTTGCGATTCAATTGCGATTGAGTTGCGATTGCATTTCGATTAATCACCACATCATAAAACATAAATAACATGCAAAAGTACACAAAAAGGGCATACACACATAAGAACCATAACCAGACGCGTAATTCGAGTTGCGAGTGCGATTGCGATAAACGATGAGCAAGGAGTGAGAGATCGCAGTTATCGATCTTGTCTCCCTTTGACATCAATCTTGACTTTGACTTTCGGAACACGGGGTGTTACATAGAGAGGTAGAAGTAGTCAGGGAGTAGGTGCATTTAGATCAAGCCTAATTCTTCCCGTCTGTTCCCAATTTGAACTAAATTCAACTCATTTTTTACTTTGTTCCCATTTTAAACTATATTTTTTTTAAATATTCAGATATCTAATTATTCTAGATTTTATTTTTGCTAGTTTGTTTTATGCATCTTTGAAGCAACCTAATCGTTAGTAATGATAAGGTTTAAATTTCAACTATTTAGGTTCGGTTTTGAATACAAAAATTGTTACTAACGATTTAGCTCATAGTTTAAGTTAAAACTCATGAAACTGAATGGTGCACACACATACCTATAATCACAAGATATGTGACTCAACTTATATATTTACTTTTACTCGTATATAAGACTTTTCCTTTACTGCATGCAAAAATGCATGCAATATGTGTGTATCATGAGCAAACATAGCTTCAATACTGTCACACCCCAACCGATGGCGGAAACATCAAGGCGTGGCACTGAGCGAAACAGATTGTCCAGAAGTTTCCATAAAAACTATAATTACAAATTATTTAAAGCATCACATCCCATACCATGACATAAAAAGTAATTTAATTATTACAGGCAAAATCTAGTCAAATTGTTCTGTTCTGACAACTCAGATTTCAAATACAGACAATTCGTTTATTTGTTTCTAGACCTTTCCTAGCCTCGATTTCACAGCAAGCCAAGCATTTAAACATCTTAAGCATCTGACACATACGTTAAAGTAAAAGTCAATACACATAGTGTAAAGGTGAGCATACAAGTTTAATAGATATAATAGAGTTCGAAATCGTTTACGCATAACCAGCATGTGCACAGTGTAAAATGAGGCATGTTAGTTATCGACATGAACCTATCGATACCAATGACTGCGGGTTGACTGCCCAAGGAAGTTCGTAATACACACTCACCACTGTGAGCCATGTAACAAATTGTCCTTAACAACCCCTGAATGAGCAGGTGCTGAGTCCAAACAAATAGTACTATCGTTGCTAAGGCAGGTAGACAGCATTCCATGTGTAAACATAACAAACAAGCATTCATTAAGTCACGTATAACATGCGGTAACGGTTAGCGTTTAAAGTATTGCGTAGTGTGATTGATGTGATTTAGAATAAGTAACGTATGTAACACCCAAAAGTGCGTAAAGAAAAAAGGGATCGAGTATACTCACAGCGGTTGAATTAATGGATTGAAGGGAGCGCTTAGAGCGGATAATAGCCTGAATAGTTATTGATAACATAAGCGAAAGTCGGTGCGCAAAATGGTGTGAAGTGTCAGTGGGTCGAACAGCAATCCAGTCGGGTGGCAATCCGATCGGGTGGCTGTCCGCTCGGGTGACAATCCGTTCGAACGGTCATCCGATCGGGTGACCATTCGAGTGGATTGTTACCTCGTTTGGGATGGATGTGTTTGTGTTTGATGGCTTGTCTTTTGAAGTTTTCGTTGTAGCATTTTAAAAATAGAGAAGTATCTCTACCTTGCAGGTCGGTCGATCGAATAGCCTTTCGATCGAGACTTCCCTTGTTTGAGAACAAGTTCACAGCAGGATAACCATTCAGTCAGATGGCTATCCGATCGGGTGGCAATCCGCTCGGATTGAACATGTTGAAAAATTGTCAAGTGGTTGAAGTCAAACATCACGTGGTCGTATGGCAATCCGATCGGATGGCAATCCGATCGGACGGCAATCCATTCGATGTTCAAACTTCCTTAATTGAAATGAAGGTTAAGTGTGGGACCCAAGGTGCAATCCGACCGGGTGGCTGTCCGGTCGGGTGGCAATCCGATCGGACGGCAATCCGATCGGACGGTAATCCGTCCCGGATGACCCGGTCGTCTTATTCCTTGGTTGTTTTAGTAGTTTTGTCATTTTCTCGAGACTGTTTGATATCGTGCTAAACAACAGAACCCTCGTCAAGACTTAGTGACCTGATCGGACAGGAACCACCCTAGTCCGACCAGCTAACTATTCGAGACGGTGTTTCATGTTTAACCCGAAATTGGTGTTCTCATGGATAGAATCCAGATCTTGAAGCAACATATCAATATGAAAGAGTAGAAGGTTAGAACAAGCTCTGATTCTATCGGTTTTGAGTGCATTGAGTGTAAAAGCGTTGAAAGAAAGTTGGAAAACCACCTTTCAATCCTTTTCACCATGAATATGATCAGATCTATGAAAGATCTTTGTTTATTTGTGTGGAAATCGTTCAGATCTAAGTTGTTCTTGGTGGATTGAAGCCAAAACATGAAGTTCTTAAGAACACCATGATGACATCACCCTAGAACACCTCAAATCTAGTGATTTCACTGTTAAAAGTTAAGATTCAAAAGATAGAAAGGTGTAGGAGTGCGTGTAGATCAAGAAAGTACAAGATTTAGATGGAAAACTTACAAGAATCGCGAGAAATCTGAGGAAATGAGGGCTGGAACGAGTGGAGAGGGAGAGAGAGCTGTCAACATCAAGGATGTAACAAATGAGGGGTATTTATAGGGTTTCCATAAATGGAAAGGAGGAAAGTGGCTGTTAGGTCGAGTGGCACCCCGTCCGGGTGACAGTTCGGTCGAGTGGCACCTGGGTGGGTGGCAGCTCGGTCGAGTGGCACTCCGACCGGATGATAGTCCGACCGGGTGGCAACTCGGTCGATTGGCCACTTGGGTCGAGTGCTCAGCGTGATGAATTTTGTTATTTTGATTCGGGTATCGAGCATTGAGATGCGATAGAGTTTCCTTTTCAAATTACTTTTAATCCCAACTACTATATCAACATACAAGCATCCTTACTTAATGTTCGTTTAGCGTTTGCGATTTGATTGCGATTACATTTTGATTAATCACCACAACAACCTAAATAAACATGCACAAGTAACACATAAATGGCACACACACGTAAAACAATATCCAGACGCGTAGGTCGAGTTGCGAGTGCGATTGCGATAAGCGATAAAACAATAAAACATGCGATAAATGTTGAATAAACCTTGATTATTAATAAGTACTCCACATAATACAACTAACGTAAAGCATAAAAGACTATCTACAAGTCAAAGTAGTCAAAACAGGATTTGAGCAAGGAGTGACAGGTCGCAATTAGCAATCTTGTCTCCCTTTGACTTCAATCTTGACTTTGACTTGACTTTCGAAACACGGGGTGTTACAGCCTCCCCTAGTTGAGGGAATTTCGTCCCGAAATTAGGCCGAATCCGTAACAAACAACTGTGGGTGCTTCGCCTTCATGTCGCTTTCGATTTCCCAAGTGAACTCTGTGCCTCGTTTGCCTTCCCATCAGACTTTCACAATAGGAATGCGCGAGCGTCTGAGCTGCTTGGTTTGGCGATCCATGATTTCGACAGGCTTCTCCACGAAGTGTAGTGTTTCGTTTACTTGGAGGTCTTCTAGAATCATGCTCAGCCAGGCATTTTCTGAGGTTCGAAACATGGAAAATCGGGTGGACGTTACTAAGTTCCTCTGGTAGTTCGAGTCTGTAGGCGACTTTTCCGGTCCTTTCCAGAATCTTAAAAGCTCCAACATATCGAGGCGCTAGCTTCCCTTTCTTGCCGAATCTGACCACACCCTTCCAAGGTGATACCTTTAGGAGTACGTAGTCGCCAACGTCAAATTCAAGGGGCTTGCGTCGTCTATTGGCGTAACTTTTCTAACGACTCCGAGCTTTCAGCAGATTGTCTCGAATTTGGAGGACTTTGTTAGTTTCTTGAAATAGCTCAGGACCGGTTATTGCGAGTGCCCGATCTCGTGCCATACAATAGGCGATCGACATTTTCTTCTGTATAAGGCCTCAAATGGTGCCATTTGAATGCTGGAATGATAACTGTTATTATACGAGAATTCGACTAAAGGCAGGTAAGCGTCCCAATTACCACCGAAATCTATGACACACGAACGGAGCATGTCTTCAAGAGTACGAATCGTTCCCTAAGTCTGACCGTCAGTTTGAGGGTGGAATGCGGTACTTAGGTTAAGCGTAGTACCGAGAGCTGTTTGAAACGTTTCCCACAGGCGCGAGGTAAACCGAGCATCACGGTCAGAGATGATGTCGCGAGGCGTCCCATGTCGACAAATGATCTCATCGGTGTAGATTCGGCCTAATCGTTCTACCTTGTAGTCTTCTCGTATTGGCAGAAAATGAGCAGATTTGGTCAAATGGTCAACGACAACCCAGATGCTATCGTGACCTGATGGCGTACGCGGAAGCTTTGTTATGAAGTCCGTAGCTATACTCCCACTTCCACATAGGGATCGGGGGCTGTTTGAGTAAGCCAGAGGGTCTTTGATGTTCAGCCTTGACTTTCGAGCAAGTCAGGCAATTCCCAACGTAGAGAGCAATGTCCCTCTTCATGCCCGGCCACCAGTACTTGTAGCGAAGGTCCTGGTACATTTTATCGGCACCGGGATGAATAGAATACCTGGATTTGTGGGCTTCGTCCATCAAAATCTGTCGTAAATTGGTCCGCTTAGGGATCCAAATTCGGTCCAGAAAGTGGAATATCCCATTCAACTTATTCACAAGCTGAGCTCCATCGTGGTAGATTCTTTCCTTCTTTAAGGTGCGCTCATTAAAACAAGTATGTTGGGCTTCACGGATGAGGGTTTCGAGATCGTATTGGGCTTGGATATTACGAATGCTGAGCAGATAGCTCCGTCTGCTGAGGGCATCGGCAATGACATTTGCTTTGCCTGGGTGATAACGAATCTCACAGTCGTAATCGTTGAGAAGCTCCACCCATTGGCGTTGACGCATATTAAGTTCCTTCTGGTTAAAGATATGTTGTAGGCTCCTATGATCGGTAAAGTTCGTACACTTTGTACCTTACAGGTAGTGTCGCCAAATCTTTAACGCAAAAACAACGACACCTAGCTCGAGGTCATGGGTTGTATAGTTCTTCTCGTGGATCTTGAGCTGACGAGACGCGTAAGCGATAACCTTGTCTCGTTGCATGAGAACATAACCAAGACCAAGGTTCGAGGCATCACAATAGAAGATAAAGTCGTCGTTTCCGTCGGGCAAAGTGAGGACGGGAGCATTGCAAAGCATATTCTTGAGTGTTTGGAAAGCAGACTCTTGTTCGGTTCCCCAAAAAAAGGCCTGTCTTTATGCATGAGGGCGGTAAGCGGCACAGCGATTTAGAGAACCCGTCGATAAATCGGCGATAATAGCCCGCTAGTCCGAGGAAAGAACGTACTTCAGACGGGTTCTTCGGTGTAATCCAACTCTTAACTACTTCAATCTTCGTGGGATCGACATGAATACTTTGACTATTGCCAATGTGACCGAGGAATTGAACCTCCTCCAGCCAAAATTCGTACTTGGAGAACTTGGCATAGAGCCGATTCCCTTGGAGTAACTCGAGAACCAAACGTAGATGTTGCGCGTGTTCGACTTTCGACTTGGAATAGATCAAGATATCATCGATGACGAAGCGGTCAAGAAATGGTTTACACACCCGATTCATCAGATCCATGAAAACCGCAGGTGCATTGCTTAGACCAAAAGGCATAACAACGAACTCATAATGGTCATATCGAGTGCGAAAAGCGGTTTTGGGTATATCCTCCTCTTGAATGTGTAATTGGTGATAGCCTGAGCGTAGATCGATCTTTGAGAAACACGTCGCACCTTGTAGCTGGTCAAACAGATCATCAATTCGAGGTAGGGGATAGCGATTCTTGATTGTCAACTTATTCAACTCCCGATAGTCGATGCACATCCTGAACGACCCATCCTTCTTTTTGACGAAAAGGACTGGTGCGCCCCATGGAGAGGTGCTCGGGCGAATGAAGCCTTTATCAATTAGTTCCTGGAGCTGACTCGAGAGTTCACGCATTTCAGACTGAGCGAGTCGATAAGGAGCTCTAGCGATGGGGTTTGCTCCAGGAATGAGGTCGATACGAAAGTCGATATCACGACTTGGCGGGAGTCCGGGGAGATCATTAGGAAAGACGTTGGGGAATTTGCAAACAACAGGTACTTGGCTTACCGCCATTTCTTTCTTTTCCTTCTCCGCTACTACGATGTTAGCCAAGAAAGATCTGTACTCCTTGTGGAGATACTTGCTAGTTTGGATACATGACATGAGCTTGAGACATTTCGAAGCATTTTCACCATAAACATATAATACATCACCATTCGCGAGCGAGAATCGAATTATCTTATCGAAGCACACAACTTCAGCATGGTTTTCACGAAGAAAGTCCATGCTTACTATGACATCAAAACTTCCGAGTTGCATTGGAATAAGGTCGATTAGGAAGATGTGATTGTTGAGCTCAAGTGTACAATCACGAAGAACAGAATTGACAGCGACAGTTCTTCCGGTGGCGACATCGACATCAAACGTCGAGGGGAGATGGGAGCGCTTACGATTAAGGAGCTTCTCGAATTGGAACAACACAAAACAGTTATCGTCTCCAGTATCAAACAAACACGAAGCATAAATACCATTCACGAGGAACGTACCATTGACCACGTTGTTTTCGGCCTGGGCTTGGCGCGTATTGATGTTGAAAGTTCGGGCGAGGGCGGCTTGATGCTGTTGCTGCTGCTGTTGCTGAGGCTGCTGCTGCTGGGGCTCTTGTTTCACAACCCTGTTCGGGCACATGTTTGCGAAGTGGTTGGGATCATCACACGCGAAGCAGACTCTGGCATTGACCGCGGGTGCCTGAGCCGTTTATTGGCCTTGAGGAGCTGGAAGTAGAGCTTGATGAGCAGTAGCATGAGCTGGCACTTGTCGAGGACCAGTACGACAATTAGCAGGGAAGTGGCCGTATATATTGCAGTGTACACAGAATCGGCAGGCGATACCCACCGGGTGATGATAAGTACACGTCGGGCAGGCAGGGTGAGGGCCTCTGTATGCACGCTTTGCTGGTGGTGCATAGGTGATTGGAGCTGGAGCTGGTCGGTGCTGGGTTGGCTGCTGAGCCGGTACGGCCTGAAGTGGGGCAGCAGTGGTAGTAATAGCATAGTTCTTGTTGCTGGAGCTGCTGTTGTTGTTCTTCCTCTTGCGACGAGAGGACTTTGATGATTGAGGAGCGGCGGTGGCGTTGGTAGTTGGAGCAGCGGTAGCTTGGTGCAGCTTCTTTGAAGCTTTATCCCAAAAACCAGCTTTGACTCGCTTGTCGTTGATCTCAGCGGCAAGCAGGTAGGTTTCTTCGATTGTGGCTGGCTTTGAAGCATGCACAAAATCCGCAACACAATCCGGCAGAGCGCGGATGTACTTCTTGATTGTCATGTCAGCAATCTTGACTTGGTCGGGGCAGATAATATTGAGCTGCTTGAAGCGAGCAGTCAGGGCAGCGTTGTCACCATCTTTCTGCTTGATGTGCCAGAATTCGTCCTCCAACTTCTGGCGCTCATGGGGAGGGCAGAAATCTTCGAGCATAACATTCTTCAACTCATCCCATGACAGACCATAAGTTGCGTTATTTCCGCGTTTGTTTCTTTCGGCCGTCCACCAGTCTAGAGCGCGGGACTGGATGACATCGGTAGCATTCAAAGTGCGAAGATTGTCAGGACATCCACTCTGACGCAGGGTGACCTCGATCGAGTCGAACCATTGAAACAAAGCCGTAGGGCCATCTTCGCCAGTGAACTCTTGTAACAATCCTAAATAAACCGACACCCTCGAATATTTTCCGACACCCTAATATATTTTAAAATATTCCAAAATGTCCAAAAATACACTCCATACGTGAAAACGGACCCCGAATACCTTAAATATTATTAAAATTAATTAAAAATAATGATTTTGGGTTTTAGGCGGGCCGCGTAAGGCACCTATAGCCCTTACGCGGGCCACGTGAGGCCAAAAAGGTGGCACAGCCCGGTGCGGCCACGTGGCCCAACACCCAGCAGACCTATATCATGACCCAGACAAGCTACCCTGTTAACCAGGGTTGACGCGGGCCGCGTAGGCCCTTGCCTACATTTACGCGGGCTGTGTAAAAGCTGAAGTGAAGCACCATCGGATCTTCATTCGAATTCATTCAAAAACGTTTTCTTTCTCTTAAATCTGAATTGTAGGCATAATCTACAGGTATTATACCCCCCTAATTAGCGAAGTTCTGCTCCGTTGTAAGTATTATAACCCCTGGATACGTATTAGATACGCTGCCCGATTGATCTAGGGTTCCGTAACGGCTGTCGTGGTTCTGCCCGACGTAGTCGTTGGAATGCCGTCTCGGGGAGGGTATTACTAATGTTAAAATGGGTTATTATACTAACGCATGTGCATTTGTGTAAATTATAGATTGTCACCAGGAAACCCTTACGGAAAATCTAAGACAGCAATGTGAGTTGATCCGCTTTTTGTTTACCTTTTTGTGAACTATTTTACAAAACCTCACATGATTAATTAATTATTAAGCAGTTATTGAGTATTTGTAAGAATACAATTATCATGAGTATGTTGGGGTTTTGTATACAAAATTTGTTACCACCTGGTCAAGGAGTAACATTTCCACAAGTCGGGTCTGACAGTACCATGGATGTTAATTGTTATAACTTGGAAACAAATGTAATTGCGAGATCGCCCTCAATACTGTACAATGGGATTTTTATTCAAACTTGATTAAACTGGGATTCACTCACCAGTATTTCCCACTGAAAAATGTTTTTAAAACGCGTTTCAAGTAACAAAATGTGAAAGCCAAATAGAAGCCAGCTGGACAGCACCGACGGCTTGGAAAAGTGGCAATAAAGTTACCTAAAATAAAATAGATTTTTTATTAAATAAAATAGGATTTATTCCTATGAAAACGTGTGTACTATGAACTTGGGTTTATCCCATATGTTTAATATTATGAAAAAGTGGTATTTTACTCTGATCCAATATTTCCTAACTACGGTACTGATGAAAAATTCCGCTGCCAAATTAGACAATATCAGATACCACCGAAACTGGCTCGCGGCCGCCCGTTCCCGGGGACTAGGGATCGGGGGTTGCGACAGAAGGTGGTATCAGAGCTAAGACACTGATTCAGCCACAGAAGCGTTCTGTTGACATCAAAATTCAAATTGTTAGGAAATAAATTACGGAAATACGTGCATAATTGTATTTAATTGTTATGTGTTATCTGACTCTTTGTTAGCTTACAGTATGAGCGACCAAGGACCATCTGACGTGTACCGTCAATTGTCTGGTTCGCCTAGAAGTGAAGGCACCTCCTCTTCTTAGCCTGCCTTCTCAGGGTACTCTGCTGATACGGATGAAGGAATCTTTGTGTTTAAGGCTCAGTCAGAAGAGCCATTTTCTCAGAAAAATAGGGGATGGTTCAGTAGAGGGGCACACAAGCGTAGAAAACGTATGAAAAAGTTACAAGACCAGAAGGCACTAGCAGCAGCCAAGAGAGAAACAGATGCATATGCCCAGGATATGATTAATAGGGGTATAGCCAATATCCACATCCTAGCAACCACTGCAGCTGACCCTAATCTGGAACAAATAATAGCACTCCATCCACAACCACCAATTCTTGACCAACCCATGGAGATAGAAAACCCCGAAAAACAAGTAGATATGCATGATTTCAACCCGGAGGAAATACTTAGGGTACCAGCACCAAATCCCCTAGACCCAAATTGTGACTCCTGGTGGGATGACAATAGGGACTATGTGCAATGTTACCCGATACATGAAGACATGCCCATGCCAACCATAGGAGCCTATCCAGGTTTGGATCCTTTAGATCCCTATTACCAAGATGAATACATTAGGGATATTTTAGAAGACCCTTACCGATTCCAGGCACCTACACCTCCATACCAGGAACCCGCACCCCAGATTCCGAACCCAGACCTAGAACCTGCACCCCCAATGAGTGCAGAAAATGTACAAGAACTTAGGACATTTGGTGAGGAAATTTTAGAGAGTAGTGAACGAATGAGACAGGTGGGAGAGCGACTCGTCTGGAAGTATGATGAGCGCAATATGGATTTCTGGATGAATCCATACCCGTGAATTTGAGAATGGAAACGGTAATAGTAATAATAATAATAATAATAAAATAAAATATGTGTGTACGGATGCCTACTATTATTAGTGTAATTTTATTTCAGTTGGTATTGTAATTTTTATTTCACTACTGGTGTGTAATAGATGCATACTATCGGAATAGAGTAAAGTCGCAATGATCGACACTTTTGGCTAAATTGCGTGTCATGTGATTGACTATATTGAATATTATTCTATGATATTAATACGGGGTAAATGTTTAAAATTCAGATGGCCGACGAAGGAAATCAAGGAAATCTGAATAACGATAACCAGAGTAACATTAATTTGGTTAATGAAAATCCGAGCATCAATAACAATGGAAATCAAGTGGATAATAGTGCTATCCAATACATAGTGGCACAAGGAATTATAGATTCAATGCCTTTATTCTTCAAACTGTTAAGGATGCTGATAATAAAAGTAAACATAGCAGTAAGCGACCAACTGAACCAGAACACAGCGTGAACAACGGCCCTGTACTTCAAGTGCCCATTCCCAAAAGAAGAAGAACCGTGTCTTACGGTTGTTCTAACAAAGAATTCTGGCCCTGCAAACCAATAGAATTCTTAGGCAATGAAGAACCTATTGCAGCTCTACGCTGGATAGAAAAGACTGAGGCTGATTTGAAAATAAGTAAATGTGCGGAAGAGGACAAGATAATGTTTACTTCCAATCTATTTAAGAATTCAGCTTTAGAATGGCGGAACACTGTCCTCCAGTCAAGAGGAAGTGATAGGGTATACAACATGGAATGGGAGGAATTTAAGAGTATGGTAGAAAGGAAATTCTGCCCTCCCAATGAAAAGGAACAGATAGCAAATAAGTTTTTGAACTTAAGAATGACCGGGGTAGATAATAAAGGATACACAAAGTTATTCTTTGAATATGCTAGAATTGTACCAACCCTTGCATCACCTGAACCAGTATTAATCTCCCGTTATATCTGGGGACTAATTGGGGAGGTTCGATAGAACTAGCAAACACCTTGACAGATGAATTAATCCGTACTAGAGAAGTAGCACAGAGGAGAAACCTAACCCAAAGGCTTACCCAAGAATTCCGTTCTGGGAATTACAACCGTAGGAATATGGGTTCTACCTCTGCACCATTCTGCAAAGTCTGCAAGAAAAAAACATTTAGGAAAATGCTCCACTCTTTGCAATTTCTGCAAGATGCCAGGACACAAGGAAGAAGATTGCAGGAGAAAATCCAGTAATGGACTGTGCTTCAACTGTGGAGAAAAAGGTCACATCAAGCCGAATTGTCCGAAATTGGCTCCAGCTGTGAACAACAGGAACACTAAAAATGCTAGAGCATTTGTTCTGACTGCAGATGAAGCCAAGATGATTCCAGACGTGATAGCCGGTACGTTTTTAGTTAATGATGTTTTTGCTAAAGTATTATTTGACTCTGGTGCAAACCAAAGTTTTATCAATACTTTGTTTTGCAAATTTCTAAATCAGTCATTAACTAAACTACCACAAGAATGTCTCGTAGAGACAACTAATGGAGAAACTGTTAGGATTTCTGAAATCTTGCAGGGAGCAAGAATAGAAATCTTAAATCAGAAGTTTATTGCAAACCTTTATCCCATGAATCTGGTAGGATTTGATATCGTCTTAGGAATGGATTGGTTAATAGCCAATAAAGCCAATATTTTATGTGATCAAAAGTCAATCCAAGTAAATTCACCAAAAGATGAAAAGATCACAATTAAAGGAGATAAACCATCTAGATCCACAAAATTCATCTCTGTGATGAAAATTGCAAGTTATATAAGAAAAGGATCTATAGTGTATTTGATTTCTATAATCACTAACACTAAAGGAAAAGAACTAAAGGACATTCCAGTAGTATCTCAGTTTTCAGATATATTTCCAGAAGAATTACCAGGACTACCGCCAGATAGAGAAGTTGAATTCAGAATTCACTTGCTACCAGGAACAGCATCAATTGCCAAAGCACCGTACCGTTTGGCACCCGCCGAAATGCAGGAACTGAAGAAATAGTTAGATGAATTATTTGAGAAGGGGTTCATACAGCCAAGTTCGTCGCCATGGGGAGCGCCAATTTTATTCGTTAAAAAGAACGACGGATCAATGCGTATGTGCATTGATTACCGTGAATTGAACAAGGTCACAATTAAGAAGTTGTACCCATTACCGAGAATCGATGATCAGTTCGATCAACTACAAGGAGCTCGATTTTTCTCTAATATCGATTTAAGGTCAGGATATCATCAATTAAATGTACAGGAAGAGGACATTCCTAAGACCGCATTTAGGACGAGGTATGGTCATTATGAATTTACTGTCATGCCATTTGGTTTAACCAATGCTCCAGCCACATTTATGGACATGATGAACCGAATATGTAAGCCATATTTGGATAAATTCATAATTGTTTTTATAGATGATATTCTAATTTACTCTAAGAATAAAGAGGATCATGAAAAGCATTTGCACGCACTTTTAAGTCTATTAAGAAAGGAAAAGCTTTATGCTAAATTTTCAAAGTGCGAGTTTTGGTTAAAACAGGTACAGTTTCTTGGACATTTAGTGAATCATGAAGGAATTCATGTGGACCCAACAAAGATCGAGGCGATTGCCAAATGGAAAACCCCTGAGTCACCAACCGAGGTTAGAAGTTTCTTAGGATTGGCCGGTTATTATAGAAGGTTTATTTGAGACTTTTCTAGAATAGCCATTCCTTTAACTAAGTTAACCGGTAAATCCATAAAGTTTGAATGGGGACCAAAACAAGAAGAAGCATTTAGAATTCTTAAACAAAGATTAACCCATACTAGCATTACCCGAAGGAACTGAAGACTTTGTAGTCTATTGTGACGCTTCCAAACTAGGTTATGGATGTGCATTAATGCAACGCCAAAATGTTATAGCATATGCGTCTCGACAACTTAAGAATCATGAAGAGAATTACTCAACCCATGATCTAGAACTAGGAGCAATAATTTTTGCTTTAAAAATTTGGAAACATTACCTTTATGGCAGTAAGTTTACCATATTCACCTACCATAAGAGTTTAAGGTATGTTTTTGGGCAAAAAGAATTGAATATGAGACAAAGACGCTGGATGGAATTGCTTAGTGATTATGATTGTGATATCCAGTATCATGCAGGAAAGGCAAATGTAGTGGCAGATGCGTTAAGCCGAAAGTATCACGAAAAGCCAAAAAGGGTACGTTCTCTTAAATTAAATCTACAAATAGATTTAAATGATCAAATTAGAAAAGCACAAGAATCAGTAATCAAGGATGATACTGAAAAACTAAAGGGTATGATTAAGGAATTAGAACAAGGAACAGATGGAATTTGGAGATTCCATAAAAAGAGAATGTGGATACCTAAATTAGGAAACCTACGTCATTGTATATTAGAAGAAGCCGATAAGTCTAATTATACAATGCATCCAGGAAATGATAAAATGTATCAGTATTTAAGAAAGAACTTTTGGTGGATAGGAATGAAAAAGGACATAGCAGCTTATGTTTCTAAATGTTTAACTTGTTCATGAGTTAAAGCTGAACACCAGAAACCCTCAGGTTTGTTACAACAGCTAGAAATGCCAATATGGAAATGGGAATTAATAACAATGGATTTTGTTACCAAATTACCCAAAACAAGGAAAGGTAATGATACAATCTGGGTGATTGTAGATAGACTAACCAAGTCAGCTCATTTCCTACCAATGAAAGAAACTTTCAGCATGGAACAGTTAGCTAAATTATATGTAAATGAAATAGTTTCATTACATGGAATACCTTTATCAATTTTTTTTTATAGAGATAGCCGCTTTACCTCTCATTTTTGGTCAAGTTTCCAAAAAGCAATGGGAACCAAGTTAAATCTAAGCACAGCTTATCATCCTCAAATGGACGGACAAAGCGAAAGGACAATTCAGACAATGGAAGACATGCTTAGAGCTTGTGTAATTAATTTCGGAGGTAATTGGGACGATCACTTACCTTTAATAGAATTTTCTTATAATAATAGTTATCACACAAGTATAAATGATGCACCATTCGAAGCACTTTATGGACGAAAGTGCCGAACCCCAGTTTGTTGGGTAGAAATTGGGGAAAAGCAAATATCTGGACCTGAGATAGTGCATGAAACAACCGACAAGATCATTCAAGTCAAGGAACGACTGAAAGCAGCACGTGATCGACAAAAGAGCTATGCTGATAACCGACGCAAACCATTGGAATTTCAAGTAGGAGATAAAGTTTTGTTAAAAGTCTCTCCTTGGAAAGGAGTAATAAGATTTATCAAAAGAGGAAAGCTAAGTCCCAGGTATGTTGGACCTTTTGAGATTATTAGAACAGTAGGAGTTGTAGCCTATCAGCTACAGCTGCCAGAGGAAATGGCAGGGATACATGATGTATTTCATGTATCAAACCTCAAGAAATGCTTAGCTGATGAATCACTGATGGTACCTCTTAAGGATATAGAGGTAAATGAACAACTCAAGTTTGTAGAAAGGCCTCTAGAGATTGAAGATAGGAAAGTTAAGAATCTCAAGCACAAGAGATTAGTTCTGGTCAAAGTAAAGTGGGACTCCAAAAGAGGACCTGAGTACACATGGGAGCTTGAATCTGAAATGCAAATGAAATATCCGCACTTGTTCCAATAGATCTTGAGGACGAGCTCTAAAACAAGGTGGGGAGGATGTAACAATCCTAAATAAACCGACACCCTAATATATTTTAAAATATTCCAATATGTCCAAAAATACACCTCATACGTGAAAACGGGCCCCGAATATCTTAAATATTATTAAAATTAATTAAAAATAATGATTCTGGGTTTTAGGCGGGCCGCGTAAGGCACCCTTAGCCCTTACGCGGGCCGCGTGAGGCCAAAAAGGTGGCGCAGCCCGGTGCGGCCACATGGCCCAACACCCGGCAGACCTATATCATGACCTGGACAAGCTACCCTGTTGACCAGGGTTGACGCGGGCCGCGTAGGCCCTTGCCTACATTTACGCGGGCCGCGTAAAAGCTGAAGTGAAGCACTATATAAGCAGGCCATCGGATCTTCATTCGAATTCGTTCAAAAACGTTTTCTTTCTCTTAAATCTGAATTGTAGGCATAATCTACGGGTATTATACCCCCCTAATTAGCGAAGTTCTGCTCCGTTGTAAGTATTATAACCCCTGGATACGTATTAGATACGCTGCCCGATTGATCTAAGGTTTCGTAAAGGCTGTCGTGGTTCTGCCCGACGTAGTCGTTGGAATGCCGTCTTGGGGAGGGTATTACTAATGTTAAAATGAGTTATTATACTAACGCGTGTGCATTTTTGTAAATTATAAATTGTCA
The DNA here is from genome assembly GCA_030545235.1 of Helianthus tuberosus. NCBI lineage: Eukaryota > Viridiplantae > Streptophyta > Magnoliopsida > Asterales > Asteraceae > Helianthus > Helianthus tuberosus. The sequence continues at coordinate 70,996,918 of CM060447.1, read as the reverse complement.
CCAGGAAACCCTTACGGAAAATCTAAGACAGCAATGTGAGTTGATCCGCTTTTTGTTAACCTTTTTGTGAACTATTTTACAAAACCTCACATGATTAATTTATTATTAAGCAGTTATTGAGTATTTGTAAGAATACAATTATCATGAGTATGTTGGGGTTTTGTATACAAAATTTGTTACCACCTGGTCAAGGAGTAACATTTCCACAAGTCGGGTCTGACAGTACCATGGATGTTAATTGTTATAACTTGGAAACAAATGTAATTGCGAGATCACCCTCAATACTGTACAATGGAATTTTTATTCAAACTTGATTAAACTGGGATTCACTCACCAGTATTTCCCACTGACAAATGTTTTTAAAACGCGTTTCAGGTTACAAAATGTGAAAGCCAAATAGAAGTCAACTGGACAGCACTGAAGGCTTGGAAAAGTGGCAATAAAGTTACCTAAAATAAAATAGATGTTTTTATTAAATAAAATAGGATTTATTCCTATGAAAACGTGTGTACTATGAACTTGGGTTTATCCCATATGTTTAATATTATTAAAAAGTGGTATTTTACTCTGATCCAATATTTCCTAACTACGGTCCTGATGAAAAATTCCGCTGCCAAATTAGACAATATCAGATACCACCAAAACTGGCTCGCGGCCGCCCGTTCCCAGGGACTAGGGATCGGGGGTTGCGACAACTCTTTCGGTCCGCATGCCTTGAACTGTTTGAAGCTGAAAGCAGGTTTAGGAGTCTCGGTCCTGGATTCTCCGGACGATTTGCTCATTTTCTCGTATAGTTCACTCGCGATCTGAGGAACAGACTTTGCCATTTGCTTGGCGACGAGTGCAGCAAGGCATTTGTCTTTCTGGTTTTGGCGAGCAGTGCGTGTGTGATGGGATCCAGATGACGACATTGTCTGCAACAGACATCGTTATAGGACTCAGATACAACATAGTTGAATCTCACCTCACACGTCTAATACTACTAAAAGCTCAAAAACACGTATAATTACGTAAACACATAGGCACATAATCACAGATTCACATAAGCACAGAAGCACGTAAGCACGTAAGGCACAGAATCACAAAAGCACATAAAAATGTAATCACAAGAGGCAGTCAGAATACAGAAACCTATCCTTCACAGTCCACGAGCGTTCAAAAATAACGATCGCGAAATACGTAGCGAGTAGTATAGTATAGCGAGTAGTATAGTATAGGCGTATAATCATAGCATGCGATCATCCACAAATAGCGATTTGTTAGCGTTTTGAGATAGAGGTGCAGCACAAGTCGTGTGTGTCGATCAAATCAATAGCGAAAAGAAAGTAAATCACCAAAAATCGTAACACATAAACAGATAAATTACACAAAACACATAAAATCCATATAAAATCGACGAATATCAGAGTCGACAGTAGCAGGCTCAGAATCGAAACACATAAAAATCGAGAAATAGATTGTCTCAGGCTTGATAGACATCAACTAACCAAAGTGATTCGACTATTCACAAAGACTCTTGGTATGCACTTTGACCTTCGGGACTGTGCTCTCGCCTCGAATCTGGGCGATCGGCATGCATCCTTCCAATCATATCGTGACTTCAAGTCGTTGGAGTCCGTCGAGACTTTTGTAAAACCCAAAGTGAGATCGGAGCAAGTCGCTAAGGTTCGGGTTTCACCCCTGACTTAGCAACTTCGTTCCTGTTTTGATAAAAATAAAGAAGATTTATGCGCCAAAGTATGGATTTCACTCCTAATTTGGCACAATTTCTCCTGTTTTTAGATACAAAATACGGGTTGAACAAGCAATTTAGTCCAGAGTTTGCGGTTTTCACACCTAATCTCGGCCTAATCGCTCGTTCATGTTCGAAAATTAAAGTGCAGCAATAGTGTAGCGTAGGCGAGAATAGCGAGAAATAGCAGTAAGCTCGTACATAATCCCTACAGGACATGCACAAGTCGGTCTGTTGGTACCTAACTATAGACTAGGTCGTTTCTAAGACATCGACACGGACTAGGTCGAGTCATGCCTAATTCCATATAGTTATGGCTCTGATACCAATCTGTCACACCCCAACCGATGGCGGAAACATCGGGGCGTGGCACTGAGCGAAACAGATTGTCCAGGAGTTTCCATAACAACTATAATTACCAATTATTTAAAGCAACATGTCCCATACCATGTCATAAAAGATTACATAGTTATTACAGACAGGATCTTGTCAAATTGTTCTGTTCTGACAACTCAGATTTCAAATACAGACAATTGTTTATTTGTTTCTAGACCTTTCCTAGCCTCGATTTCACAGCAAGCCAAGCATATAAACATCCTAAGCACCTGTCACATACGTTAAAGTAAAAGTCAATACACATAGTGTAAAGGTGAGCATACAAGTTTAGTAGATATAATAGAGTTCGAAATCGTTACGCATAACCAGCACGTACACAGTGTAAAATGAGGCATGTTAGTTATCGACATGAACCTATCGATACCAATGATTGCGGGTTGACTGCCCAAGGCAGTTCGTAATACACACTCACCACTGTGAGCCATGTAACAAATTGTCCTTAACAACCCCTGAATGAACAGGTGCTGAGTCCAAACAAATAGTACTATCATTGCTAAGGCAGGTAGACAACATTCCATGTGTAAACATAACAAACAAGCATTCATTAAGTCACGTATAACATGCGGTAACGGTTAGCGTTTAAAGTATTGCGTAGTGTGATTGATGTGATTTAGAATAAGTAACGTATATAAGACCCAAAAGTGCGTAAAGCAAAAAGGGATCGAGTATACTCACAGCGGTTGAATTAATGCATTGAAGGGAGCTCTTAGAGCGGATAATAGCCTGAACAGTTATTGATAAGATAAGCGAAAGTTGGTGTGCAAAATGATGTGAAGTGTCAGTGGGTCAAACAGCAATCCGGTCGGGTGGCAATTCGATCGGGTGGCCGTCCGCTCGGGTGACAATCCGTTCAGACGGTCATCCGATCAGGTGACCATTCGAGTGGATCGTTACCTCGTTTGGGATGGATGTGTTTGTGTATGATGGCTTGTCTTTTGAAGTTTTCGTTGTAACATTTTAAAAATAGAGAAGTATCTCTACCTTGCAGGTCGGTCGATCGAACGGCCGTTTGATCGGACATCAATCCTATTGGTCGAGACTTCTCTTGTTTGAGAACAAGTTCACAGCAGGATAACCACTCGGTCAAATGGCTATCCGATCGGGTGGCAATCCGCTCGGATTGAACATGTTGAAAAATTGTCAAGTGGTTGAAGTCAAACATCACGTGGTCGTATGGCAATCCAATAGGATGGCAATCCGATTGGACAGCAATCCGTTCGATGTTCAAACTTCCTTAATGGAAATGAAGGTTAAGTGTGGGACCCGAGGTGCAATCCGACCGGGTGTCTGTCCGGTCTGGTGGCAATCCGATCAGACGGCAATCCGATCAGACGGCCATCCGTCCCAGACTACCTGGTCGTCTTCTTCCTTGGTTGTTTTGGTAGTTTTGTCGTTTTCTCGAGACTGTTTGATATCGTGCTAAACAACAGAACCCTCGTCAAGACTTAGTGACCCGATCGGACAGGAACCACCATAGTCCGACCAGCTAACTGTTCGAGACGGTGTTTCATGTTTAACCCAAAATCAGTGTTGTCGTGGATAGAATCCAGATCTTGAACCAACACATCAATACGAAAGAGTAGAAGGTTAGAACAAGCTCCGATTCTATCGGTTTTGAGTGCATTGAGTGTTAAAGAGTTGAAAGAAAGTTGGAAAACCACCTTTCAATCCTTTTCACCATGAATATGATCAGATCTATGAAAGATCTTTATTTATTTGTGTGGAAATCGTTCGTTGACCCGACACGTGAGGCGGCACCCGAACTCGACCAAGACTCGAGTTGGACCCGTCTGCAAACCCGAGTCGAACCATGACTGAACCGAGTCTCGAGCCAGACAACCCGATTCGAACTGAACCGGATCTTGAATCGGAACCAGCACCATTGTTGCCGTTGACCGATACGACCGCCGCCGTGAGCAGCGCTGCTGCCGCCGCCGTTTCTCTCTCTTCATTCCTGCGTTTTTCACCGCCGTGTGCCACAGCCCGTTACCACCGTTCCCTGGCCGCAACCACCATTGACATGCCACCCACCACAGCGCCGCCACAGTGGTGGTCTGCCGTCGTCATTGAGCGCTGCCACCGATGATGGTGGCCGACTGTTCGTTCACCAGTGCGAGAGAGGAGAGAGGGAGGTGTGTAGTTGGCTTTGAGTGAAGTGTGTGGCCGGAGGAGACGAGGAGGTGTGGTGGTGTCACGTCGGAGAAGAAGAGGGGAGAGGGTTAGGCGAGTGTTTGTGAAAGGGGGAAGAGGATGTCGTGGTGCGTCGCCGGAGTCGGCTCCGGTCGCCAGATTTTTGAGAGAGAGGCAGGGTTTTCTTTTTGGTGAAAGGGGGCTAGAGTTTGTGTGAAGATGGGGTTTTATATTTATAGTTAGGGTTTGATTAGTGGGTTTGACTTGAACGAGGGTTCAAATGAATTAGGAGCCGGGTTATGTTCGATGTCAAGACAACAGTGGAGTGGGTTGTGTGCGTGTTTGTGGGGATGGTGACCCGGGTTCGAGTCCCGCGATCATCATTTTTGTGATATTATTTTCTTTTTTGTGGTTTTCATTTTTAAAAGAAACTTATACTTTCAACAATTTACACCAATCACCGCTGAATTTTAACTAACTAACTAAGTTGTTGTTTTAACGAAGAAACTAACTTTATACTTTAAACTAACTAGGTTAGTTACTAACTTTAAAAATCTAAAGAGACTACCTAGATTATTATAAAAATAAACTTTTAAATGGTAAAATTAATTTATTTAAATAATTAAAATAATGAATGAATAACCATAATTACAACGAATTAAATTAAAGATAAAAGATTTTCGACGATATAACGGATTATAATTTTTGAAAGAGGCAAGCTTCTAAAAATAGATTTTTAAGTCTCGATTTCTAAATTAGGAAAGTATGGAAACGCGGAGCGTTACAGTCTCCCCTCCTTTAGGAAATTTCGTCTCGAAATTTATTCAAGAGAAAGACTCGAAAGGGTTTTTGGGAAGCCGAAGGGGGTTGTTTAAAATTGAGGCTTTGGAGTTTGAGACAACGGAGAATAATTGAGGTATAAGAGTGGACGTTTGATCTAATAAACTATTATGAGTATAAGAATAGCATAAGTAACGGGTAAACGAAGGTAGCGTGCTAAGAATGAAGTCTCGTGGTGGATAATCGGATATAATGCGTTTGTGAGTTGTTTAAAGTTGTATTAGGTCCCAAAAGGTCTACAAAACACTGAATTTCTCATGACACGTTTTACGAAAGTTTGGTAACAAAGGCCATGTTTGCCTAAGTCTCTTACATCACTTGGTGAAGACAAGCATTTAGTGTAATACTTTTGTTTTTTAATCTTTTCGCACTTTTTATTTGGTTTTGTATTAATGACTTTAATAACTAGTTTCTTATGTTGAAGGTGAAACTTCCTTATCATTTGTCCGTGGTGTCTTGGCATTATTTTACTATCTATATAAAATAAAAGATTTACACCATCCATATCTCTACGGTCCATATATAAAGATATGTTGGCTACCTGGTCGGGGGTTAAGGGAATGGTTTGGTAAGGTTCTTGCCTTGTTCAGTGTATAGATCCTACAAGGACCTGGGTCAAGATTACTAGGACCTCCTTCAATACCCACTGGTATTGGATGGCGGGGGGTGCGAATGGCTTGATCCCCTCATATGTAAACTACTATTAATACATTAACCCGACTACTTGGGATTCTATCCCTGCTGACTCAAACCACTTAGCCGAGGGTAACGTCCTTCAAAAGAGGGGCCTACCACATTACGTATTAATAACTTAATTAATTATATTTCAATATTCCAACCCTTTAGGATTGTATCCTTGCTGACTCAAACTACTGGGTTGAGGGTAACGTCACCTTCAAAAGATGGGCCTACTACTATAACTAAGATAATCTCTTAAAAATTGCAAAAGTGCGGAAAACATCAAAGGTTACACTAAAGGCGAGTTGGATCTAAGTGATTCATCTTGTCTATCTGTTTTATTTTTATTTTATTTTTCAGCATTTTTAGTTTTTATTTTCATTTTTAAAACTTTTTTTTCCAAAATGTTGCTTTGATTAGACGTTGAGGATAAACCGGTACTAAAAGCTCTTGTATCCTTGGACGACCTCGGTATCTTATCAACGTTATACAACGCTCACGATGGGTGCACTTGCCCATATGTGTGTTTAGTGTTAGTAAAATATCGTGTTTTATAAATTTAAAACTTGACTAAAGTGTTAAAAAGGGCTAAAATATACATAAAAATTATATCACACCTAACGCACATCAAGTTTTTGGCGCCGTTGCCGGGGACACAAGGATTTTAAGAAAGTTAGGAATCAACGGCCTAATCGTTTTTCTTATTTTTCTGTTTTTTTTAGGATTTTTCTAGACTTTTTTAGTTTCTGCAGAGCTTAGCACGGGGCCGTGCCTGGTCGGACACGGGCCGTGCCCAGTATCGTTACTGGCAGTTTTTATTTTCCGAGTTATAGAGAGTTGAACAGGGGACCATGCCGGTGCAGCACGGGGCCGTGTTGAACTCCCCAATAACAGGGATCAAGAAAACAATAACTGTAACTCCGACCACGGGCCGTGTTCATCTGATCACGGGGCCGTGGTGAAACTTCTGACCGACATTCTTTTTGTTTTTATTGCAGGACTTGGAACCCAGGCGCCACACCTGAACTTTCTACGCAGTGTATGAGCTCCAGTTCCAGTAGAGACATAAAAGAACCTCTAGACGAACCCGAACGCTTTCTAAGAAAACGACTTAAAGCTAAAAACCAAGAGAAAGTTTCGGGGGACCCACTTCCAATGGCGGATCAACGTACCCTCGTGGATTACCTACGGCTCACTGTAGGTAACCTTGGCGCCGCTATCAATGCGCCGAATGTCGATGCCAACAACTTCGAACTTCTGTCGCATTTGATCCAAATGCTCCAAAACTCTGCAACCTTCCATGGGCTTGCGGACGAAGATCCTCATTTACATATTACCAACTTTTTGGAAATATGTGATACTTTTCGGATCAATGGAGCATCAAATGACGCCATCCGCCTCCGAATGTTTCGATTTTCACTAAAAGACCGAGGTAAGACTTGGCTCAATACCCTCCCAGTTGGTTCGGTAAACACCTGGGATGAACTAGCCCAAAAGTTTTTATATAAGTATTTCCCTCCTGCTAAAACGGCTAAATTAATGACTGAAATTAATACATACTGACAGGAGGATGGGGAATCCTTATATGAAACTTGGGAAAGGTTCAAGGAGCTACTAAGAAAGTGTCCTCATCATGGTCTTGCGGTATGGCAACAAGTATCCACTTTCTATAATGGGTTGTTGCCACACACAAGACAAACACTTGACTCTAGCTCCGGGGGACTTTTAGGTAATCGTCGCCCAAATGAAATTTATAATCAAATTGAGGAAATTGGTCAAATCAATTTTCAGTGGAACACTCCCCGAGGCACAAAATCTATTGCCCCGGGCGCTCATAAGGTTGACGAAAGCACCTCTTTGCAAGCCCAAATCGAGGCCCTTTCTTCAAAAATAAAAAAAGTTAGAAATGGCAAAAACGGCCTCGGTTATGGCTTGTGAAGGGTGTGGTGGACCACATGAAAATTGGAGTTGTATGAAAGAAATGGATAATCAAACAGAAACGGTAAACTACATTGATAATAGATCTAGGCCGTCAGGTCCTCCAACGGGTACCTACAACCAAGGATGGCGTAACCACCCTAACCTTGGTTGGAGAGAACCCGACAATGGTAGTAACCAACCAAATCAAAACCAACATACAAACTTTCAACAACCAAGAAACGAGTCATAAAATTTCTTTCAACAACAAGGGGGACGAGAGAGGCTTGAAGATACTATCTCTCGCCTCATCTCCGACACCGACAAGAAAAACTCGGATAGGTTTCAACAACTGGAATCGAACTTTAGAAATCAACAAGCTAGTATTCAAAACATTGAAAAACAATTAAATCAACTAGCTCAAAATTTCTCCGAGAGATCACAAGGCGCGTTACCCAGTAATACCGAAACCAACCCGAAGGCGCAAGTACATCTCATCACATTGAGAAACCGTACCATAGGTCCTGAGGAGGCTCCAATAGCTCCAACCGATAAGAGCCTGTCTAACCAAACAACAACTTCACCGACACCCCAAAAAGAGACGACTCATCCCCCAAATCAAGAGCCTACCAAGAATCCTCCGGTACCGTACCTCGGTCGATTACTTCGCCAAAAGACCGATGAGCAATTCACAAAATTCATAAATTTACTAAAACAATTGCATGTTAATATTCCATTTGTCGAAGTCCTAACTCAGATGCCTAAATATTCAAAATTTATGAGGGAATTCCTCACTCACAAAAGGAAAATCGAATCATTGCAATTAGTAAATTTAAGCGAAGAGTGCTCCGCCTTGCTACTCAACAAACTCCCACAAAAGAAGATCGATCCTGGAAGCTTCACCATCCCTTGTTCGATTGGGGAATCACCCATACGCAATGCACTAGCCGATCTTGGGGCTAGCATCAACCTCATGCCCGCATCAATGTTCGACCGACTCGTCCTAGGGAAAACAAGCCCTACAAAAATGAGCATACAACTCGCCGATAGGTCCATTAAATATCCACAAGGTGTCACCGAAAATCTATTGGTAAAAGTCGGAGACTTTGTCTTCCCGGCCGACTTTGTCATACTAGATATGGAAGAAGATACCGAAGTGCCACTCATCTTAGGAAGAGCATTCTTGGCCATGGCTCACGTAATGGTGGACATGAATGGTGGAACGCTAACATTGAGGGTTGGGGACAAGGAGATGAAGTTTGGGGTTGGGAAAAGAGTAGAAGATGACGACCCGGTCAACTACATGCAAGTCATAGACTCAAGTTTGGATGATGCTCTCCGACGGTACAACATGGGATGCAAACCATCCCACTTGGGTAACATATGACTGCCTTTGGGTCTAGCCAAGGACCCTTATAAATGTGGCGCACCACAGAGGCATTCCGGGTAGGGGTGAGCATGGTGCGGTTTGGTGCGGTTTTAGCATAAAACCGCAACTCATACCGCGAGGTGCGGTTTTTATTTTTTTAAAACCACATGTTGCGGTTTTTTTGCGGTACGGTTTTTGCGGTTTATTTGCGGTTGCGGTTCGGTTTCGGTGCGGTTTCGGTTTTAATAGTTGAATACATCTAAAAAAAATTCTCAGCAATACTTGAATACATCTAAAAAAAAACTCTCGGTTTTAATACTGGAATACATCTAATACTTGATGGTAATTAGAATATAATTTTTGCAAGAGCAATGTGAAGAGCATATGTATGGGCTATTTTCTTCTCCGGGTACTTCAACCTCATCATCATTTTGATCATCCACATCAATTACAGTTTCATTAGTAGCCATTCTGAAAACATAAAAGAACTAAAAACATGAACCAAAAATCACATACAAGCGATTATACTAGAAAGTCTTGTACTTAGAAATCAAAAATCACATACAAGCGATGAAACAAGAACCAAAAACATGAACCTAGCTCAAACATGAACCAACACATACGTACCAGATGAAGATGATCGCACCAGCTGAAGATGATCGCACCGGCTGAAGATGATCGCACCAGATGAAGAAAAGATTGTCGGCTGGATGTTAAATTAGGGAAATGAAGGGAAAGGTACGTAGGTTTCTTTTTTATCAAAAGGTTATTGGGTTGAAAGTTGGGCTGTTTGGAGTGCTAATTTAATGGGCTTGTAACTAGTAGGTTAACATCATTTTTTTTAGAGGGAGCAAACGATAGTTAACTTAACAAAGTCAAGTCTGTACTTTTTTTTAACAAACACAGATTATATAATATATAGGGAATTTTATATTTAAATCTTTAAGTATATTATATATATATATATAATAATTTTGCGGTGCGGTTTCGGTTTTTTGGTGCGGTTTTTAAAGCTAAAACCGAACCGCACCATACCTTTGCGGTTTCGGTTTTTGCGGTTTCGGTTTTTACGGTTTTTGTGTCGGTTGCGGTTTTGCGGTTTCGGTTTTTACGGTTTTTGGTGCGGTTTCGGTTTTCGGTTCGGTTTTTGCTCACCCCTAATTCCGGGGAACTATCCTTAGTTTAGTTTAGATTAACCTTTATGCTTTATAGTTTAGTTTTAATTTTCAGAAATAAAACACACTCGGGATGGTGAAGGATACTAAAGGAAGCTTGAACCCACACCCCATGCACAAAAACAGAGCCTCCCGACAAACTTTCTTCATTACAGCAAGTTCAGCACGGGTCGTGCTCAGCCAACACGCCCCGCTCAATTGTCTGCAGAAAAACGCCCAGTTCAGGTAACTGGACACGGGGCATGTTCGCTGAACACGCCCCCGTGCCCAGCCTTCTGTTACTTTCTGATACTGGCAATCTGAACACGGGGTCGTGCCCGGTCACCACGGGCCCGTGTCCAGATGCCCAGTAACATAAAATTTTGCTTTTTTACACATTCAATCAACCTAAAAACTTATTTTTGGGACACACTGAGGACAATTTGTAATTTAAGTATTGGGGGGGGGATGCTAAAACCTTGAATTTTGCAAGTCCCAATTACAAGCCTTACACAAAACTCTATTGGAACCGCTAAACACCCCAAATTTTTTCAAAAACTTTTCATTTTTTTTACTTGTCTTGGTTTAATTTGGGAATAACAAGTTCTAAAAATGTTATATTTTTACAAATTTACAACCGATAGCGTCGTGATAAAAAGAACCAACACAAGAAAATTATGAAACAACATGACAAATCTAGTTAAAATTTGATTATATATACTAGATCACATTAAAAACCCATTCCCACAAAAAGTGAGTTTTTGAGCCTTTATTGAGCATACAAATACACATCTTTAAACTAAATGCTCATCTTTCGTTTCTTGTGTGAATAGCCGCTTGGTTTCTTACGACTCTATAATTTGCCATGATGATACATTCCCGGTCCCTACCAACTTAAACCCAAGTAAGTAAATGATGGAGGCATTAGGACTAACCCTTTTTCCTTTCAACACCATTATTTTTCTTTTTTTTACCACCTACCCAAAATCCCCCTAGTTAACCCCTTTGAGCCTAAACCTTTTCATTTCTAAACCCACAAAACAAACACCCTTTACCCACCAAAAACCTGTTTTATTTTAAACCCTTTATTTTAGTAAAAAGCTCGGTCTTCATGTGACATTGCTTATAAAAAAAATGAAGTCTAGCAATAAACAAACAAGTTCCTCAAAAGAAACTTTGTTTGAAAATGCTTCGTTTGAATAAAAAGTCACAAAAATAAAAAGTTTTAAGAAAACCGACGCTTTTTACGCCTTTCGCCCTTTTCTACTAACCACTAACCCAAAACCACCTAGCTTTAACCCAAGCCTAACCCTTCCCCAAGTCCTCTTGATATTTACAAAGGTTTTTAGTTAAAAAGGAGGATGATTGATTGCTTGGCAAGCATATGGTAGAAGTAAGTTCCATACTGGTCTCGAGTGTTTCACAAAAATACATCTTCGGCCGAGTGTTGAGTGATCTCCCGTGAGGTATGTGAACTTGTATATAAATGGAATTTTAAAAAGGCATGTTATGCCCAAATAAGTAATTTCTCTTATGAAACATTCTAAATAAATCATAACGAATAGGATTGTAAATAGCATAAAAATAAAGCCTAAATAAAGATCTTGGAATCCCGACACTCAAAGACAAGCCCAAAAACTTCTCTCCTACCCATTCTATTTGGGTGTGTAAGCCACATTAAAAAGAGTTTTGCTTGAGGACAAGAAAAGATTCAAGTGTGGGGGTATTTGATGTGTGTAAAATGCAACATATAAATTACATCAAATGAGGCATAAAACTAACCTTTTTTTAGTACTAATGTTGGAAAAAGGGTGCTTTTGTCTTCCTTTTGTATTTTCATGATTAAATGAGCGTAAATGAACAAAAGAAGCAAATATGCAGCGAAATCTAACATAATTACAAGAAAAGGAATAAACGTGGCATGCCTGACCCCTAGGCAACATCTTCCCAAGCAAAAACAAGAGATCAGAAGGCTGAACACGCCCCGTGCCCAGCGGACACGGGGGCGTGTTCAGGTGTCTGCAGAAAAGACAAAGTTATAGAAGCTTCTATTTCCCAACACGGGGGCGTGCCCAGCTCAACACGGCCGTGGTCAACGCTAAGATTCACAGAATCCAAGCAAATCTTGATAGTACAGATACGCTTCTGCACACGGGGCCGTGTGGAGCTAATACAGACAAACTGCAATTAATGAAGAAAGAGAAAGTTGATGGACATGGGGCCGTGCCCACCGGACACGGGGCCGTGTCCGGGCTTCTGTGCAAGCTATAAATAGGGGTGCTTGGTTCACTTCAAAGGCATCCCTTGACAAACCACCTCTCTCCCACTTCACCCACACTCCACCACCATCACAACACCCACATCCACCACCATCATCCATCATCCATCATATAGTGTGTGTAGTAGTCTCGGGATCCAAGATTGATAGTAAGAGTTCTTGACAATCAAAGGCCCTGTTTTCCTAAGTCTCTTACATCACTTGGTAAAGACAAGCATTTAGTGTAATACTTTTGTTTTTTTAATCTTTCCACAGTTTTTATTTGGTTTTGTATTAATGACTTTAATAACTAGTTTCTTATGTTGAAGGTGAAACTTCCTTATCATTTGTCTGTGGTGTCTTGGCATTATTTTACTGTCTATATAAAATAAAAGATTCACACCATTCATATCTCTACGGTCTATATAGAGATATGTTGGCTACTTGGTCGGGGGTTAAGGGAATGGTTTGGTAAGGTTCTTGCCTTGTTCAGTGTATAGATCCTGCAAGGACCTGGGTCAAGCTTACTAGGACCTCCTTCAATACCCACTGGTATTAGATGGCGGGGGTGCGAATGGCTTGATCCCCTCATATGTAAACTACTATTAATACATTAACCCGACTACTTGAGATTGTATCCCTGCTGACTCAAACCACTTAGCCGAGGGTAACGTCACCTTCAAGAGAGGGGCCTACCACATTACGCATTAATAACTTAATTAATTATCTTTCAATATTCCAACCCTTTAGGATTGTATCCTTGCTGACTCAAACTACTGGGTTGAGGGTAACGTCACCTTCAAAAGAGGGGCCTACTACTATAACTAAGATAATCTCTTTAGAAGTGCAAAAGTGTGGAAAACATCAAAGGTTACACTAAAGGCGAGTCGGATCCAAGTGATTCATCTTGTCTTTCTGTTTTATTTTTTTTTTATTTTTCAGCATTTTTAGTTTTTATTTTCATGTTTAAAACTTTTTTTTTCCAAAATATTGATTTGATTAGACGTTGAGGATAAACTGGTACTAAAAGCTCTTGTGTCCTTGGACGACCTCGGTATCTTACCAACGCTATACTACGCTCACGATGGGTGCACCTGCCCATATGTGTGTTTAGTGTTAGTAAAATATCGTGTTTTATAAATTTAAAACTTGACTAAAGTGTTAAAAAGGGCTAAAATATACATAAAAATTATATCACACCTAACGCACATCAGCTCAAAATGGGTATTCAGGAACAAATCAGATGAAAATGGCATAATAACCAGGAACAAGGCAAGGTTAGTGGTCAAAGGTTATTGTCAACAAGAAGGCATTGACTATGATGAAACCTTTGCACTAGTGGCCAGATTAGAAGCCGTAAGAATCTTTCTTGCTTATGCTGCATCCAAAAACTTCAAACTATATCAAATGGATGTGAAATCTGCATTCCTGAATGGTAAGATTGAGGAAGAAGTTTATGTGCATCAACCTGAAGGCTTTGTTGATCCAAAATTTCAAAACCATGTTTATAGATTAAACAAAGCCTTGTATGGTTTGAAGCAAGCTCCTAGAGCCTGGTATGAAACACTCTCAAACTTCTTACTCAATTCTGGCTTCACAAAAGGTACCATTGATACAACACTTTTCCTCAAAACACACAAAGGTCACACCTTGTTAGTCCAAATATATGTTGATGACATCATATTTGGATCAACAAATGAAAATTTCTGTAAAAAGTTTCAAAAGTTAATGACCAGCCACTTTGAAATGAGCATGATGGGTGAGTTAACCTTTTTCTTAGGTTTACAAGTAAAACAAAGAATTGATGGGATATTTTTTAGTCAATCAAAGTATGTAAAAACAATTCTACAAAAATACTCACTTGAAAATTGCTCAATTTCAAAAACTCCCATGGCAACAGGGAACAAATTGGATTCTGATAAAGATGGAATATGTGTAGATATTAAAACCTATAGAGGGATGATAGGATCATTGCTATACTTAACTGCAAGCAGACTAGATATTATGTTTGCAACATGTTTTCTGGCCAGATATCAATGCAATCCTAAAGAATCCCACTTAAAAGCAGCAAAAAGGGTTTTTAAGTATCTAAAAGTCACATAAGATCTTGGACTCTGGTATCCCAAGGATACAAATCTTGAACTAATTGCATATACAGATGCAGATTATGCAGGTTGCAAGATTGACAGAAAAAGCACATCTGGTGCTTGTTAAATTTTGGGAGAAAAGTTGGTATGTTGGGCAAGTAAGAAACAAAACTGTGTTGCAACATCAACAGCTGAATCAGAATATGTAGCAGCAGCAAGTTGCTGTTCACAAGTGCTGTGGATGCAAAGTCAGCTGAAAGATTATGGAGTAAATCTGACAAAGATACCAATCCTATGTGACTCAAAGAGTTCGATTGCAATAACAGAAAATCCAGTTCATCACTCAAGAGCCAAGCACATAGATGTCAGATATCACTTCATAAAGGATCATGTTGAAAAAGGTAACATAGAAATGTACTTTGTTCCAACAGAGAACCAAATTGCTGGTATCTTTACAAAACCTCTTGATGAAAAGAGACACAGTTTTTTAATCAGCAAACTAGGCATGGTTACATAAAAGATGAAGATCTTTCAAAAAACAAAAGGCCACAAATTGAAAACCAAACTGATGAACATCAAAATTCTGATAAACAAAGAATAATTCAACAGGTTTCTGACAAAGAAATCCATCAATCTGATGGAATATCAGAAGAACTGATAAATCATCAATGAATGTGATGATTTATCAGAAAATCTGAAGAAGTATCAGAAAGTCTGATAAAATCATCAGAAATTATGATAAAACATCAGAAACTTTGTTGAAACATCAGAATGATCACTGATCATCAAAATTTTCCATCTTCATGCATATCTCAAATGCGTATAAATTCATAACTGTGAAAGTAACATGCATTAAGATAAAATTCATTGTCATAGCAGAGAAAATCAACCGTCACAGGGAAAACTTTTTGCAGAAAATTGAATTTTTCTTATACTTTCAATGCATGCAACGTCATTTTTTTCATAAGAAGATTGAGAGACACGTAGGCACAAAAATGATTAGGAGCTATGAAAGTAGCCGCCTAGCTGTTCAATGCTTACTCACACTTGGGGCTTAGTAGAATGTCATATTCTCACTGCAACAGATATCGTCTTAAATGAAGAGATTGAAATGAAAATGAAAATCTTTGGCTGTTAATAACATTTATGGCATAACTATCACTTTCATCTATAAATATTAACAACCTGAAAAAGACTTTCTTCACATCAAACAATCTTCTCTTCAAAAGCTCTTCATCAGAAATCTCTTATTTTAGAATGGCTCACCCAAAAGTTATGAGACAAACACACTTCCCTCTCCCTCTTCACAGAAATCATAACCTTAGACTTAGGTCTAATTTGGAAGGACCTGCATGGGAAGATTGCAGGTATGTGTACAACATGATCATGTGTCGCAACCCCCGATCCCTGATCCCCGGGAACGGGCGGACGCGATCACAGAGTTTCGGTGGTATCAAGTTTATTTAATCTTGCAGCGGAATTTACATCAGGACCGTAGTTAGGAAATATTTATCAGAGTAAAAACCACCTCGTTTAATATTAATAATCACATGGGTAAAACCCAAGTTTCTTATTACAATACATTTATAGGGACATACCCTATTTTATTGAATTTAAAACATCGTTTATTAGGTAACTTTTATAGCGACATTATCCCCAAGCCTTCAGTGCTCTCCAACTGGCTTTTTACTAATTGGCTTTCACATTGGGTTACCTGAAACACATTTTAAAAACATTTGTCAGTGGGAAATACTGGTGAGTGAATCCCAATTTAATCAAGTTTAAATCAAAAGTCACAGTGAACAGTATTGAGAGCGATCACATTGTTTATGTCTACACAATTACTCCATTTGGTACTATCAATCCTGACTTGTGGGTCATATTACCCATTGGCTAACTCATTGTCCAATGGTAACGTATTGTCATCCAGACTTACTACTCACAAGTAGTACAAATTTTATATACAAAACCCCAACATACCGGCAGTAATTGAAGAACTACAAAGACTCAATCACCGCTTAATTTCATTGTAAAACAATTCAGGTTTAGTAAAACATTCCAAAAAGGTTAACAAAAAGAGGATAATCTATAATTTATACAAATGTACATTGGTTAGTATCATAACCCTTTGAAATTATTAATGATACCCTCCCCGAGACGGCATTCCAACAACTACGTCGGGCAGAACCACGACAGTTGTTACGGAACCCTAAATCAATCGGGCAACGTAACTATTATGAAACTAGGGTTATAATACTTACAACGGAGCAGAACCTCTCTAATTAGGGGGTATAATACTTGCAAAATATGCCTAATATCAGAGAATTCGAGATTGAGAATTGAGAATGAACGACGGAAATTGAAACCCGATGCCATCTATTTATAGTTCCTGATTCTAGTCCTGTCGTGGCCCGCGTAAAGCATAGGCCAGGGTTACGCGGCCCGCGTCAACCCTGGTCAACACCATAGCTTAGCTGGGTCAGCTACTAGACTTGCCACGATGTCGACACGTGTCGGCCTGGGATGCATCCGCGTTTCACGATCTCTCGCGGCCCGCGTCAACTGTCAAAGACTCTTACGCGGCCCGCTTTAACTTAAGAAATCAGCGGAGTCAACTTCGGTCTTCATACCCCCCGTGTGAGATGTTGGGGTGGGTCTACGTGGCCCGCCTCAACTCTATTTTTCATATTTTTGATTTATTTTATATGTTAGAACATAATTCGGGCTCGGTTTTCACATACGGGGTGTAATATAAAACATATTGGGATATTTTACAATATACTAGAGTGTCATAATATTTATGAGGGTTTTGGTTTTACCGAGGGTTGTTACATCATGCAAAGTCCCTTAGGCTTTGCTATATCTACACATGTCACCATCTATCCAGAACTTCTTCAAGAATTCTGGTGGAATGCTGAAATCATCTTCAGTGGCACTTCCATGTGGATAGAAAGTAAGGTTATGGGGGTCATAATCACCCTAAAGGAGGAAACTCTCAGAGAAGTCCTCAAGTTGGGTGATGATCAAGAAAACACCTTCCTGGATAAGGAAATGGTGCAACAAACCTTGACGGACATGGGCTATCATACATACAACGTGTCAAGGCAAATCAGCAAGTCTGGTTTCATACCACCTTTCGAGGACTTGGTGACACATCTCAGTGTCTGCTTCTCTAAGAAGACTGGACACTTCAATGTGTCGTCATATAGGATGATGGAGGTGATTCATGTAGTTGTACAAGAAAAACCTTACAACTATTCTAAATTTCTCATGAGAGATCTAGAAGCAAACATTCACGACCGTCAACCTTTTCTGATCTACCCTCGATTTGTGACCAAGGTGATTACCATTCAGCTGGACTTCGGAGGAGTAAGGAGCTGGTATCCAAGGGCTGAGCTAGCGCTACAATAGAATATAAGCGATCCTACCCTTGTCCCATCAAAAAATCACACCGGTCATATAACCTGTCTCTGGTTGTATGTGAAGAGCATGTACAATGTACTCAATGATGAGTAATTGTTGTTTGTTTATTTGTGTGTTTAGTTTTCTTTATATATATAGTTTGCTTTAGTTTTCTTTTACACTTAAAAAAACAACACAAAAACAAGGCAATAGATCTAGGGGGAACTAAGACATCATTTCTGATAAAAATAAGAAAAATCTGGTGTAAATTAAAAGAAATCTGTTAAGACTAGTGAAACATCAGAAATACTGATGACTCACTCGAAAATCTGATAATATATCAGAAAATCAAAATTTTCATCAGAAAAGTCTCGACAACCAGGAAGTCTGATAAATCAACAGAAAGAAACTTCAGGGAACATTGCTTTAAACCAGATTCAAAGAAACTTATAACAACAAATTTTTTAAATAAGTTTCCATCAAATTTTTTTTTCTGAGGATTGGAACAAGCTGTATAACAAACACTTCCTGAAAATCAGAACAATGATGTGGAGTTCAGAATTGCAATGTAAGTTAAAACCTCAAAACTCTACTCATTCCCTCTCATCTCAAAAAAAAAAAAAAAAAAAAAATTGATGCAATCTCTATGATGAATCAAGTATATTCTGATGAATTATGAGGAAAATCCAACTCACAAAGATTTATTCAAGGATTTTCTGAAATATATCATCAGAAAGGAAATCTGGGGAAAATACACAATCTTAAAAGGGCTTTTATTGGACCTTTTTATAACAAAAGGGGTCCCACATTCTTAATGGCTGCCATCAACATCAAAGATCTCTGTCTCAATACACTATAAATACCCCCATTAAAAAACAGAGACTTCCATCTTCAACCTTCCTCCTCAAAACCCTAAAAACCCTTTTCCGAAACAAAAACCCCAATTCTTAATGGCTGCCATCAACATCAATATACCACGAGTTGAACACTCTGTTCCACTCATCACCGAAGCTGAATTTCTTCCATTAAAGAACAACAATGAAGCGATGAACGATAATATTGAAGAATATGATACAAAGTATCAAATCCTGATTGAATTTCTGACCAGATGCCCAATAGCTCAAGCTCTCACTACAACCAGAGAGGTACCAAAAAAACTTATACAACAAGTTGTAAAGACTCTCAAACTCTCAAATCAAATTGAGCTTACAGCACATGTGTGGGGAGATATCTTCATTACAATCTCACCGGAGAAATTAAGGGAATATTTGGAACTACACTTAAGCTAAAGCTATGAAGATGCACCAGAGAAGGAAGATATGTTTTCACTACTTGATGCAGTAATGGGTGATGTGCACAAAATGCAACATATAAATTACATCAATTGTGGCATAAAACTAACCCTTTTATTACTAATGTTGGAAAAAGTGTGCTTTTGTCTTCCTTTTGTATTTTCAGGATTAAATGAGCTCAAATGAACAAAAGAAGCAAAAAGGCAGCTAAATCTAACATAAATACAAGAAAAGGAACAAACGTGGCATGCCTGACCTCACCGACAACATCTTCCCAAGCAAAACAAGAGAACAGAAGGCTGAACACGCCCCGTGCTCAGTGAACACGGGGGCGTGCCCAAGTGCCAGCATAAAAGACAAAGCTATAGAAGCTTCTATCGCCCACCACGGGGCCGTGCTCAGCGGACACGGGGCCGTGGTCAACTATAAGATTCGCAGAATCCAGGCAAATCTTGATAGTACAGATACACTTTTGCACATGGGGGCGTGCCCATCGGATACGGGGGCGTGGTCAACTAATGCAGACAAACTGCAATTAATGAAGACAGAGAAGAGGATGGACACGGGGCCGTGCCCGAGCTACTGTTCAGGCTATAAATAGGGGTGCTTGGCTCATTTGCAAACCATCCCTTGGCACACCACCTCTCTCACACTTCACCCACCACCTCTCTCACACTTCACCCACCACCCATCACCATCACAACACCACCATCCACTACCATCATCCATTGTCCATCATAGAGTGTGTGAGTCGTCTCGGGATCCAAGATTGATCGTAAGAGTTCTTGACAATCAAAGGCCATGTTTTCCTAAGTCTCTTACATCACTTGGTGAAGACAAGTGTCTAGTGTAATACTTTTATTTTTAATCTTTTCGCACTTTTTACTTGGTTATGTATTAATGACTTTAATAACTAGTTTCTTATGTTGAAGGTGATTCTTCCTTATCGTTTGTCCGTGGTGTCTTGGCATTATTTTACTGTCTATATAAAATAAAAGATTTTTACCATTCATATCTCCACGGTCTATATGGAGGTATGTTGGCTACCTGGTCGGGGGTTAAGGGAACAGTTTGGTAAGAGTCTTGCCTTGTTCAGTGTATAGATCCTGCAAGGACCTGGGTCAAATTTAGTAGGACCTCCTTCAATATTCACCGGTATTGGATGGCGGGGGTCCAAACTCTTTGATCCCCTCATATGTAAGCTACTATTAATACTTTAACCAGGCTACTTAGGACTGTATCCCTGCTGACTCAGACTACTTAGCCGAGGGTAACGTCACCTTCAAAAGAGGGGCCTACCATAATATGCATTAATAACTTAATTAATTATCTTTCAATAATCCGACCCTTTAGGATTGTATCCTTGCTGACTCAAACTACTGGATTGAGGGTAACGTCAACTTCAAAAGAGGGGCCCACTACAATAACTAAGATAATCTCTTAAAAAGTGCAAAAGTGCGGAAATAATCAAAGGTTAGACTAAACACGAGTCAGAGCCAAGTGATTCATCTTGTCTATCTGTTTTTTACTTTTCAGCATTTTAGTTAGTTTTTATTTTTCTAGTTTAAAACCTTTTTCTAACTTTTGATTTGATTAGACGTTGAGGATAAACCGGTATTAAAAGCTCTTGTGTCCTTGGACGACTTCAGTATCTTACCAACACTATACTACGCTACGATGGGTGCACGTGCCCATATGTGTGTTTAGTGTTAGTAAATATCATGTTTTATAAATTTAAAACTTGACTAAAAAGTGTAAAAGGGCTTAAAATATACATTAAAAACCATACACACTTCACACGCATCAAGTTTTTGGCGCCGCCGCCGGGTACACAAGGATTTTAAGAAAGCTTAAAATCGACGGCCTAATCAGTTTTTCAAAACTTTTTCAAAACGCGTGCACATTTTTCTGCATTTTAGTTTAGTTTTGCATTTACAGTAGGTTGAACACGGGCCGTGCTCAATGAACACGCCCCCGTGCTCAACGAAATCAGTAACTTTAATTAAAACGCCCAGATACAGATTCTGTACATGGGGTCGTGTCCAGCCTCTGTCTCCATTTTTATTTTTGTTTTCTGGTCTCGAGACGTTGTTGTGGTCTGCTGAGTGATTCTTATGGATCAATACTCAGGAGGTTATAACTACACCTATGAGGAGGATGATTATAGGAGTAACTATTGCACTAATTGTGGTGACCCGCACTCGGTTCAATATTGTAACTTATATCAACCATCCACTTCATACACCTACTATGAGGAGCCCAGGTACGAGCCATCAACTTCATACACATCCTATGAAGACCAAAGGTATGAACCTCCTCCCTCATACTCATATTTTGATGAACCAAGGTATGAGCCTTCTTACTCATACTTTGAGGAACCAAGATGTGAGCCACCACCTTCATATGCTTACTATGAGGAACCTTGGCGTGAACAACCCACCTCATATGAGTATTATGAAGAACAAAATTACGACCCTTATCAATCATATGCTTACAATGAAGAACAATGGTGTGAACCATCTACTTCATATGGGTATTATGAGGAACAAAGGATCGAACAACCGGATTCAAGCTTTGAAAATCCCGATCCTTTTTCTCTAACCGAAGTGACCGATGGGATATTAGAACACCTTAAAGTTATCGAGCGCTATATAAAAGAATCTCACGCAAGGGAAGAGGAGTCCCACGCAAGAGAATAATTAAATAAAGAAGAGATAATTGAAAGTGTAAAAATGGAAGAACAAATAAGTGAAAAACCGACACATGAGTTAAACAACGAAAAAGGTGAGTCTGACAACGCTAAAATTCAAGAAGAGTCTAATTTTGAAGAAATTAATCTCTTGTCACCTTCTTTTGAAAATCATTGTTTAGTTCCAACTCATGCTAAGTTTTTAAAAGAGTTAAACACTAACACTAAAATTGACGAAACGGTAAGTGTTAAGTTAAGTAATGATCAAACCTCGCTAATAAAAGAAGACCCATTTGAAATCAACATTACACCGGTTCCATGTTTTTTTAAAATTCATTTATTAGTAATGTCACAATTGATAAAGATCTTTGCGTAAACATAATGCCCAACTACATTTTCGAAAAATTAAGTATTAGTGATTTTTCTCCACTTCGAATACCCATTTTTCTATCTAATCGGAAAGTAATAAAATCAATCGGTGTAGTTGAGGATGTCTTGGTTCAAACAAATCAAATGGTAATCCCAACCGACTTTGTCATCCTCGATGACGCTCCTCTAGTGTTGGGATGACCCTTTGTAAAAACCCACGAAGCTTTGAAGAACCGGAAGTATAACAAAATACCTATTCAATTAGGGGCATTTAAAAAGAGTGTCGATCTTGAGCGGTCAATGAAATATCCATTCGGTAATAATGACCCCCTAATTGAAGACAAAGATGAACCACCCGATACAAGTGAAAAGTTTGACCACTTTGTTGAAGAAGAGGTCGCCATAGATCAAACTTTTAAAGTTCTTGATCAAAATGAGCAACCAAATAAGGAGTCTCCTAATGACCCACCTCTAGAGCTCAAAGAACTTCCAAAAGGTTTGGAATATGATTTTCTAGAAAAACATGGTAAATCACCTGTAATTATTTCATCTAAGTTAGATAGATTTGAAAAAGAAAAATTAATTAACCTTTTGAAAAAACACAAAAATGCGCTTGCTTGGAAGCTTGTAGATATTAAAGTAATAAGTCCTTCCATGTGCACACACAAAATTTTAATGAATGATGACTATAAATCGGTAATACAACCACAACGTCGAGTAAATCCAAATGTTCAAGAAGTGGTTAAAAATGAAGTCATCAGATTACTTGACGCCGGACTTATTTATCCTATCTCCGATAGCCCTTGGGTAAGTCCCGTCTAAGTAGTTCCGAAGAAAGGAGGTATGACGGTAATAACTAACGAAAAGAATGAATTAATACCAACGAGAACCGTCAAAGGATGGAGAGTATGTATAGATTATAAACGATTAAATGAAGCAACAAGGAAAGATCACTTTCCTTTTGTCACACCCCCAAAATCCACTCGCGAAGTATCACCGCTTGGAGGCATGACTGACCAGGATCAAGCCACCAATCATATTGAACATAGCGTGTAAATATAAGTAGTTTATAAAATCCAACACAATACAATTGGTGTCCAAACATAACATAGTTTACGTTATAAGCGAAAGCATAATGTTTAAAACCATAACATAAGTTTAAGCGTTTCAATTGTTTAGCATGGCACACAACTGTCCATGTCCCACAACGACTGCGCCTCCCTGTGCAAGCTCCATGAGTACCTATCGACCTGCAAGGCATGTAACAATGAGTCAACAACAAAGTTGAGCGAGTTCACAGTTGATTGTTCAGCTAATGAGTTCGTTTCAGGAATCGTAAGTTTGTTTCATAACCATGCGTTACCCTGTATTCTTGTTTCCCAAACCTTTATAATAATAAGTGGGGGCTTCCCATGTTGTATGGTACTAGACTAATTATATCTATAAGTGTCCTTCCCAATCCGAGGACAGTGGTAAGTATGAGTTTACGTAGGTTTTACGTATGTGCCCTTCCCCATCCGAGGACAGTAGTACGTAGCGAGTACGTAGGTTTAGCGCTGGTGTCCCTCCCAACCGAGGACAATAGTACGTAGGTTTTACGTAGGTTCTAACACTGGTGTCCTTCCCAAACCGAGGACAATAGTACGTAGGTTTTACGTAGGTTTTAGCACTGGCGTCCTTCCTAAACCGAGGACGGTAGTAAGTAGTCTAGTAGTGATAAAAGTACGGGTAGTCATACAAATCCCATTCCCAACCACCGGGAATCCCATTCCTTATAAAAGTGTGAACTCACCTTGGTTTGCTCGGTATGCTAAGGTATGTGCTCACAAATAATCAGTCAAGGCCTAGAGTACGCACGTATACATAATCAGTTGATATTCACAAAGTTCGACTAACAGTCAAGATCATCACGTACATACAAGTAACCACTAACACATAGCATTTATCAGTTATGCAAGTTCATGCAACCGTGCTTTACAATTAACAGCACATGACTAACCTAGTTAATCCCTAACAGACTTAACTGAGTTTACTGTGCAGTTTACCCATTCGACGAAACACCCTTGTTTCGTCGTGACTTCCCTTCGACGAAACACCCCTGTTTCGTCGTGTTCCCTAATCGACGAAACTCCTTTGTTTCGTCGAGGTGTGATTCGTCGTCTACAACGTTTCGTCAACTAGGTCAGTTACGTCGTCAACAGCTATCATTATCAACAGTTACGCATATCACAGGAACCCTAATCATCAGTTCATCATCATCATACGGAATCCATACAGCAATCGTTCAACAACATACATGTAACCCGTACCCTATGCATAACAGTTTGCTTAACCCTCAAACGTTCTACATGATTACTACATGCATACAATCGATACTCTTTTAAATCTATATGTTCCTTATTAGCAAGAATCACCATAGGGTTGAGATCTAAATATTATGAACAGATTCTATACTAACATTCGATAAACATGAGCAATCCAATGATCGTTCATAAGATTCATGAAACCTCGATCATTAATCAGACTCATCATCAAATCATGAATTTAAACCTTACTTAACAACAGTTAACAATGGTTCCGATTAAGCAGTTAGTGATGACACAATCGGCAAATCATACAAGGGTTAAACACAAACCAAAATAGGAGGGATAATGGATCGATCGGTCGGAAGGATAGGGCTTCGAAGACACACAGTCGCCGTCAGTAGGGAGAGAGAGCTCTAGGGTTTCTTATTTGTTAAAGGTGTGACGAATGGAACTGTAATACACAATAAGTATTCGCGTAACGTACTGGGCCCTTAATGGGCTTCGGTGAAACGTTGGGCCGGCGAAACACTTTTGTTTCGTCGAGAAGAGGACGGCGAAACACTCTTGTTTCGTCGGGGTATATATATGGCGAAACACTTTTGTTTCGTCGAAATAGTTTACGGCGAAACGCCCTGTTTCGTCGGACTCATTCAGATTTAAATAGTTTAAGTTTTTCAAGCAAGTTATATCAGCAAACATATAGATGCAACAATCACAAACGTCTCAACATATATCAAACACGTTGTACAATTACAAGGCAAACCAGTCGTGTAAGCAAATAACTAAACAATTAACGTGTAATTAATGCGAAGATAGAATCTTGGAAACTCGAGTTGTCACATTATCCCCAACTTGAAAGAAATTTCGTCCCGAAATTTAGCATGCGGTTACTGAGGAAGCTAGTTGTGTTGTTTCCTGTTTTTCCAGGGGTGTCACATCATCCCCCCATTGGTTTGGAATTTCGTCCGGAAATTCTGTAGTAGCTTCAGCCTCAGTAGTGGTTGCATTGTTCTTGAACAACTGGGGATACTTGAGTTTCATTTGATCTTCTCGTTCCCAGGTGAACTCTGGGCCACGACGGGAGTTCCAACGAACTCGAACAAGAGGTATTCTGGTATGCTTGAGGACCTTAACGTCTCGGTCTGTGATTTTAACTGGTTCCTCGATGAATCGCAACTGATCGTCGATAGTGAGCTCTTTCAAAGGAACTATGAGGGTCTCATCTGACAGACATTTCTTCAGATTTGACACGTGAAATACGTTGTGAACCCCACCGAGTTCTGCTGGTAGGTCCAGTTTGTAGGCCACCTTTCCTATTTTCTCAATGATTTCGAACGGTCCGACATATCGCGGATTGAGCTTGCCTCGTTTTCCAAAACGAACTACACCTTTCCAAGGTGAGACTTTGAGTAGCACTCGATCCCCAACCTGGAACTCGAGTGGTTTCCTACGCTTATCAGCGTAGCTTTTCTGACGGTCACGAGCTGCCGCCATTCGTTGTCGCATCTGAGCAATTCTTTCTGTTGCGTCTACAACCAGTTCTAGACCCGTGATCTGACTATCACCCACCTCTGCCCAACAAAGAGGTGATCGGCATTTACGCCAATACAATGCCTCAAATGGAGCGGCTTGAATGCTGGTGTGGTAACTGTTGTTATACGAAAACTCCACTAACGGGAGATGTTTTTCCCAGTCGTTGCCAAAATCGATTACACATGCACGAAGCATGTCTTCTAGAGTTTGGATGGTGCGTTCAGACTGCCCATCTGTTTGCGGGTGGTAAGCTGTGCTCATGTCTAATCGCGAGCCAAAGGACTTGTGCATTGCTTGCCACAGTTCAGAAGTAAAACGTGCATCACGATCGGAAATAATAGAGGTTGGCACCTTGTGCCTCGAGACAACTTCCTTAAGGTAAACGTCTGCTAAAGTTGAGAACTTGTCTGTTTCCTTGATAGCCAAGAAGTGTGCAGACTTAGTGAGTCGATCCACGATCACCTAAATAGTATCATTCCCACGTTGAGATCTAGGCAAGCCAGTAACAAAATCCATGGAAATTCCCTCCCATTTCCATTGTGGTATCTTTGGTTGCTGGAGTAGGCCCGATGGTTTCTGATATTCAGTCTTGACTCTCGCACAAGTCAAACATTTGCCAACGTAAGTTGCTTTGTGAGCTTTCATGCTAGGCCACCAGTATGTAGTCTTTAAGTCGTGGTACATCTTATCCGAACCAGGATGTACCGAGTAACGAGACTTATGCGCTTCATCCATCACAAGTTCACGTAAGTTGCCATAAAGTGGGACCCAGATACATCCTGTTACGTAGTAGGCGCCGTCTTCCTTTTGTTCTAACCGTTGCCTTGAGCCGCGTAGGGATTCAGCCCTGACATTTTCTGGTTTCAATGCTTCTACCTGAGCATCTCGTATCTGTGCAGGAAGACTAGATTGGATGGTAAGTTGTAATGCTCGCACACGCTTAGGTGCAGTATCTTTTCGGTTGAGGGTGTCGGCCACAACATTGGCTTTGCCCGGATGGTACTTGATGGCACATTCGTAATCATTCAATAGCTCGACCCATCGACGTTGTCGCATGTTTAATTCCTTCTGTTTGAAGATATGCTCGAGACTCCTGTGATCGGTGTAGATGGTGCACCTGGTACCGTATAGGTAATGTCTCCATATCTTAAGTGCGAAAATAACAGCTCCCAGCTCCAAGTCGTGTGTGGTGTAATTCCTTTCATGAACTTTAAGTTGACGTGATGCATATGCAATAACCTTGTCAGGTTGCATCAATACACACCCAAGACCCTGAATGGATGCGTCGCAATAAACTACAAAATCATCCGTGCCCTCAGGCAATGAGAGAATAGGTGCGCTACAAAGTCTGCTCTTCAAATATTGAAACGCTGATTCTTGAGCATCACCCCAACGATAGGTGACCCACTTCTGAGTCAGTAGAGTAAGCGGCTGCGCAATCTTCGAGAAGTCTTTGATGAACCTTCTGTAGTAGCCCGCCAAACCCAAGAATTGGCGGATTTCTGTTGGTGTACGCGGTGCATGCCAGTTCTTAATCGAGTCAACTTTTGATGGATCAACGTGAATCCCATTCCCGTTTACCACGTGGCCTAAGAAATGGACTTCCCGAAGCCAGAAGTCGCATTTTGAAAACTTTACATACAGCTGTTCTGTTCGAAGGAGTTCCAAAATAAGTCGTAAATGCTGCTCGTGTTCCTCCTGACTCTTAGAGTAGACCAGAATGTCATCGATGAATACAATAACAAACTTATCCAAGTAAGGCTTGCACACTCTGTTTATAAGATCCATGAAAACTGCAGGCGCGTTTGTTAACCCGAATGGCATGACCAGAAACTCGTAGTGGTCGTAGCGTGTTCTAAATGCTGTTTTGGAGACGTCCTCGTCCCGGACTCTTAGTTGGTGGTAGCCTAACCTCAGATCAATCTTTGAATAGAAGCTCGACCCTTGCAACTGGTCGAATAAGTCATCAATGCGTGGGAGAGGATAGCGATTCTTCACGGTCACCTTGTTGAGTTCGCGGTAATCTATGCACATACGGAAAGTACCGTCTTTCTTCTTCACAAACAACACTGGAGCTCCCCTAGGCGAAGATCTAGGACGATGAAACCCTTATCTAAGAGTTCTTATAGTTGTGTAGATAGTTCTTCCTGTTCTGATGGAGCGAAGCAATACGGTGCACGAGCTATTGGCACAGCTCCAGGAGCTAGTTCGATCTGGAATTCGACCTGGCGATGAGGCGCTAGCCCAGGTAAATCTTCAGGGAACACTTGTGGAAAATCGTGTACTACTGGAATATCCTCTAATCTCTTCTCCTTCGTGGATGTATCAGTAACAAGTGCTAAAATAGCGGTGTGGCCCTTTCGTAAACACTTCTGGGCCTTAAGAAAGGAGATGATGCCCACCACGGCACCATTCTTGTCGCCTTGAATTTCGAGAGGTTCTTTACCAGAACGGGGAATACGAACAATCTTTTCTTTGCATAGTATGTCTGCTTGCTGTTGGGACAACCAATCCATCCCAATAACGATGTCGAAACTACCCAGAGCTATAGGAATGAGATCGATAGAGAAAGTCTGACCAACGAGGATAAGATTACAACCCTGAACTATGTGTGTGGCCTCTAGACTTTTACCATTTGCTAACTCTACGACATGCTTGGTGTTCAAAAGTGTTGGTGTGCGATTTAACGTTTGACTAACTTTTAGAGACACATAACTGGTATCGGCACCCGAATCAAATAAAACAGTAACATAAAAGTCGTCGAGAAGGAACTTACCCATCACCACATTAGGATCATTCCTTGCTTCACCCTGACCCAGCACGAACACTCGACCCCTAGCACCGTTGTCATTATTGTTTCCCCCATTGTTGTTCCCATTATTGTTCCCATTTCCCTGGTTGTGGTTCTGATTCTGATTTAACTGCGGGCAGTGTCTCTTGAAGTGACCTTCAGCGCCACACTGAAAGAATCCCCTGTTGCCCTTTTGCTGATTCTGCGGTGCTTGCTGTTGCTGCTGACGATTCTGATTTGCAGGCCGTGAGCTCCTGCAATCCTTAGCTTCATGACCCACCTTGAGACACCTCTGACAACGACCCTTGTTGCACTGACCACTGTGGTGTCTGTTGCATCTATTGCACTTTGGGTGATTTCCTCGATATCCACCCTGCCCTGGACTACCAGAAGATTGCTGACCAAGACTCTGGTAGTCATCAGTCTTTCGCTGCTGTGCCTGGGGCTGAACCGTAGTCGAACCCTTGCTGGAGGTTCCATCCCATTTTCGCTTATTGTCACTGGGAGTAGCAGAAGTGGTAGTGGTAGTAGCACCGATACGCTTAGGCAGCTTGTTCTGTTCCACTGCCTGGTCTGTGAGACGATGAGCCAGATGAGTAACATCCTGGATGGTAGCAAGATTACCAGAGGTCACATGGCTTTGAATCTCTGGTACTGAGGTACAGTTCGATACGCTTGATGGGAGGATCCACCATAGTTGGACACAAGATGGCCAGCTCATTTGACCTTTTCGTATATGCCTCTATCTCTGACCCTGTCATCTTCAGGTTAAAGAACTCCACTTCCAACTTGTGGATGTCATCACGAGTGCAGTATTCCCGCTTGATCAGTTCCTTGAAGTCGTTCCATGGGGTGGCATTAGCAGCCGCCAACCCCAGCATCTGAACTTGCGCATTCCACCAAGTCAGCGCAATGCCATCGAGAGTACCAGTGGCATACTTCACCCTATGAGCCTCAGGGCATTCACACATCTCGAAGACCAATTCGAGCTTCTCGAACCAGTGGAGGAGTCCAACGGCTCCTTCAGTGCCACTGAAAGTACTAGGACGACAGTCCATAAAAGTCTTAAATGTGCACACAGGTGGCTGAGCGTTCTGACCTGTTGTGTATAAGAACAGGACAAGGTTAAACACAAGAGTTGGTTTAGGAGTGTAGAATCTAAAGATCCTAGAGTGAGTTTCGACTGCAGGGTATACCTCCTGCTTGTGCGGCTGCAAATGCCGCAGCAACTTGTTGGTTAATCAGAGCCGTCAACTGGGCTTGTGTCATGTTAACGCGTCCGCTCATGATCTTCATATCAAAGGAAACATGCGTGAGAGAGGTTCGCGAAAGTGCGATGACAGAAGAGAGTAAGCACACATGTGTTTTCAATCAATAGTTGTTACGTTGTGTCTAAGCATACCATGAGTAAAATTCTATGTAACTAACAAGTAGGCATAAATCATATCACCTATAATGTTGAGTCTTGCACGTGGAGCGAGGCGTCGTTGTGGATCGTTGAGCACTGTACAGGTTATAGTCTGGTTTCAATAAAAAAACTTTTTCCCTTATTAAAACCAAGTTCACTATAACCAATGGCTCTGATACCAATCTGTCACACCCCCAAAATCCACTCGTGAAGTATCACCGCTTGGAGGCGTGACTGACCAGGATCAAGCCACCAATCATATTGAACATAGCGTGTAAATATAAGTAGTTTATAAAATCCAACACAATACAATTGGTGTCCAAACATAACATAGTTTAAGTTATAAGGGGAAGCATAATGTTAAAACCATAACATAAGTTTAAGCGTTTCAATTGTTTAGCATGGCACACAACTGTCCATGTCCCACAACGACTGCGCCTCCCTGTGCAAGCTCCATGAGTACCTATCGACCTGCAAGGTATGTAACAATGAGTCAACAACAACGTTGAGCGAGTTCACAGTTGATTGTTCAGCTAATGAGTTCATTTTAGGAATCGTAAGTTTGTTTCATAACCATGCGTTACCCTGTATTCTTGTTTCCCAAACCTTTACAATAATAAGTGGGGGCTTCCCATATTGTATGGTACTAGACTAATTATATCTATAAGTGTCCTTCCCAATCTGAGGACAGTGGTAAGTATGAGTTTACGTAGGTTTTACGTAAGTGCCCTTCCCCATCCGAGGACAGTAGTACGTAGCGAGTACGTAGGTTTAGCGCTGGTGTCCTTCCCAACCGAGGACAATAGTACGTAGGTTTTACATAGGTTCAAACACTGGTGTCCTTCCCAAACCGAGGACAATAGTACGTAGGTTTTAGCACTGGCGTCCTTCCCAAACCGAGGACAGTAGTAAGTAGTCTAGTAGTGATAAAAGTACGGGTAGTCATACAAATCCCATTCCCAACCACCGGGAATCCCATGCCTTGTAAAAGTGTGAACTCACCATGGTTTGCTCGGTATGCTAAGGTATGTGCTCACAAATAATCAGTCAAGGCCTAGAGTACGCACGTATACATAATCAGTTGATATTCACAAAGTTCGACTAACAGTCAAGATCATCACGTACATACAAGTAGCCACTAACACATAGCATTTATCAGTTATGCAAGTTCATGCAACCGTGCTTTACAATTAACAGCACATGACTAACCTAGTTAATCCCTAACAGACTTAACTGAGTTTACTGTGCAGTTTACCCATTCGACGAAACACCCTTGTTTCGTCGTGACTTCCCTTCGATGAAACACCCCTGTTTCGTCGTGTTCCCTAATCGACAAAACTCCTTTGTTTCGTCGAGGTGTGATTCGCCGTCTACAGCGTTTCGTCAACTAGGCCAGTTACGTCGTCAATAGTTATCATTATCAACAGTTACGCATATCACAGGAACCCTAATCATCAGTTCATCATCATCATACGGAATCCATACAGCAATCATTCAACAACATACATGTAACCCGTACCCTATGCATAATAGTTTGCTTAACCCTCAAACGATCTACATGATTACTACATGCATACAATCGATACTCTTTTAAATCTATAAGTTCCTTATTAGCAAGAATCACCATAGGGTTGAGATCTAAATATTATGAACAGATTCTATACTAACATTCGATAAACATGAGCAATCCATTGATCGTACATAAGATTCATGAAACCTCGATCATTAATCAGACTCATCATGAAATCATGAATTTAAACCTTACTTAACAACAGTTAACAATTGTTCGGATTAAGCAGTTAGTGATGACACAATCGGCAAATCATACAAGGGTTAAACACAAACCAAAATAGGAGGGATAATGGATCGATCGGTCGGAAGGATAGGGCTTCGAAGACACACAGTCGCCGTCAGTATGGAGAGAGAGCTCTAGGGTTTCTTATTTGTTAAAGGTGTGACGAATGGAACCGTAATACACAATAAGTATTCGCGTAACGTACTGGGCCCTTAATGGGCTTTGGCGAAACGTTGGGCCGGCGAAACACTTTTGTTTCGTCGAGAAGAGGACGGCGAAACCCTCCTGTTTCGTCGGGGTATATATATGGCGAAACACTTTTGTTTCGTCGAAATAGTTTACGGCGAAACGCCCTGTTTCGTCGGACTCATTCAGATTTAAATAGTTTAAGTTTTTCAAGCAAGTTATATCAGCAAACATATAGATGCAACAATCACAAACGTCTCAACATATATCAAACACGTTGTACAATTACAAGGCAAACCAGTCGTGTAAGCAAATAACTAAACAATTAACGTGCAATTAATGCGAAGATAGAATCTTGGAAACTCGAGTTGTCACATTATCCCCAACTTGAAATAAATTTCGTCCCGAAATTTAGCATGCGGTTACTGAGGAAGCTAGTTGTGTTGTGTTGTTTCCTGTTTTTCCTGGGGTGTCACATCATCCCCCCGTTGGTTTGGAATTTCGTCCCGAAATTTTTCTGTAGTAGCTTCAACCTCAGTAGTGGTTGCATTGTTCTTGAATAACTGGGGATACTTGAGTTTCATAAATTTTAAAGTTTCTTGGATGGTTTTTCAGGTTACTTTCAAATCCTGATAACACCCGAAGACCAAGAAAAGACAACTTTCACATGTCCCTATGGAACTTTTGCTTATCGACGCATGCCATTTGGTCTATGTAATGCCCCCGCAACCTTCCAACGTTGCATGGTAGCCATCTTCCATGACATGATAGAAAAGACAATGTAAGTCTTCATGGACGACTTTTCTATCTTTGGGGATTTATACAACCAATGCCTCGATAACCTTGAACGAATGCTATCCCAATGTGAGGAAACTAACCTCGCCCTTAACTGGGAAAAATGCCATTTCATGGTAACGTAGGGAATAGTACTCGGTCACAAAATCTCAAGCGAAGGAATGGAGGTTGATCGAGCAAAAATAGACACTATTTCTCGATTACCACCCCCATCCTCCGTTAGAGCTATCAGAAGTTTCCTAGGGCATGCCGGATTTTATAGGCGGTTTATCAAAGACTTTTCTAAAATTTCAAGGCCTCTAACAAAATTACTTGAAAAAGATGCTCCTTTCATCTTTGGAAAGGATTGCAATCAAGCATTTCTAACCCTAAAGGAAATGCTAGTCAATGCACCTATCATGATAGCGCCTGATTGGAAATTTCCTTTCGAAATTATGTGTGAGCAAGTGACTTTGCAGTTGGAGCTGTCTTGGGACAAAGAAAAGAAAAGCATTTTCACCCAATTTATTATGCTAGTAAAACACTTAACGATGCATAAGAAAATTACACAACAACTAAAAAAGAATTACTAGCTGTGGTATTCGCTTTTGATAAATTTCGTTCTAATCTTGTTCTTTCTAAAACTATAGTCCATACAGATCATGCAGCCATTTGATATCTTTTCAAAAAGCAGGACGCAAAACCACGTTTGATTCGGTGGATTTTACTCCTCCAAGAATTTGATATTGAAATCAAAGACAAAAGAGGAGCTGAAAACACCGCAGTAGATCATCTTTCATGCTTAGAAGACCCAGCTTTGGAGGCAACTAGGGAAGAACAAATCAACGAAAAATTTCCAACGGAGTCCCTAGAAATGGTGGAATACAAAGAAGAACCATGGCACGCCGACTATGCAAACTACCTAGCTAGCGGTATAGTCGCAAAAGGTTGGCCACATCATCAAAGAAAAAAATTCTTTGATAATGTGAAGCATTATTTTTGGGAAGACCCTTATCTTTTTAAAATGTGTGCCGACCAACTCATCCGACGATGCGTACATGGCAGCGAAACAAGAAGAATTCTCCGCCATACGGAGGACATCATGGTGCCGCTAGTACCACACGAAAGGTATTTGATTCAGGGTTTTATTGGCCAACTATTTACAAAGACGCCCAAAGTCTTGTCAAAACATGTGATGCTTGCCAAAAAACAGGTAATGTTTCTTCCAAAAACGAAATGCCACAATGTGGCATTCTTGTTTGTGAAATTTTCGATGTGTGGGGACTCGACTTTATGGGACCTTTCCCACCGTCAAAAGGAAACAAATATATACTTGTGGCAGTAGATTACTTGTCTAAATGGGCCGAGGCACTTCCAACAAACGATGGAAGGGTCGTGGTAAGATTTCTGAAAAAATTATTCTCTCATTTTGGTACACCTAAAGCATTAATAAGTGATAGATGTACCCATTTTTGTAACCATCAACTCAAAAAAGTATTAACAAGATACGGGGTCTATCACCGGGTCTCAACGGCATATCACCCTCAAACAAACGGACAAGCCGAAGTGACTAATAGAGGTTTAAAACGAATACTTGAAAAAACCGTAGTGTTAAATAAAAAGGAATGGGCCGATAAATTAGATGATGCTTTATGGGCTTTTCGAACTGCTTATAAAACAACAATAGGTACAACCCCATATAAGCTAGTCTATGGAAAAAGCTGTCATTTGCCAGTAGAAATTGCACACAAAGCCTTCTGGGCAATTAAAAATGTAAACTTAGATTTAGAGTTTTCCGGTAGAAATCGATTTTGTCAGTTAAATGAATTAGACGAACTTAGGAATTATGCGTACTCAAACTCTGAAATTTATAAGGAAAGAATGAAAAACTTGCATGACAAACATATTAAACCTAATGAATTTCGAGTAGGAGATCAAGTTCTTTTGTTTAATTCACGACTTCGATTATTTCCTGGTAAATTAAAGTCTAGGTGGTCAGGACCTTTTTCCATCACCCACATTTTCCCACATGGTGCAGTAGAAATTAAATCTCGGAATGGAATTCCATTCAAAGTCAATGGCCAACGGCTGAAACTCTATCAAGGATTCATTGAGGATGAAGAGGAAGAAATCTCGCTTCAAACGGTCGAAGAGTAAAAGCAACAACATCATACCTAGTTAGTTACGAACCAACGGGATGACATCTTAATCGGTAAGTCTTCTAACCAAGTTTTGGGAAAACAAGGGCACTCACACGAGCACTTAAAAAAATTCAACTTTGATCGGCACGAGGCCATGTCCGCTGGACATGGGGCCGTGTCCGCGCGACTGTCTGGATAAATCCCCTTTTTCATAACAGTTACACCATTCCACACGCCCCGTTTCCCAAAAAATGCTCTAGTTCAAGGTGATTTTCCGCAAATTTTCGACGTCTCCTCTACTTCTAAACATCAAGGTATGATTCTATCATCATTAGAAGTTAGATTAAGCATTTGCATGTAGTTAAAACTTCAAAAATTTGGGAAAAATCTAGGGTTCTTGAACTTCATCCGGATCAAACCTCAAATTTTTGCTTAAATCTGTTAGCATTTAGTTAGATTAATGTTATAGGAAGTAAATCCACTTGTATTGTTCAAAGATTCGCCCGATTTCTCACAAAAACCCCAAACCCTTGTATTTGAACTGAAAAAGATAAAATTGAAGGGGTAAACGGTTTGTTTTAGGAAAAACGGCACTTGAGGTTTCATTTTCGGGGGAAACTGCACCTAGTTGACCAAAAATTTTCAAGTTTTCGGGACAGGGTCGAAAAATGAAATTTTTGAGTAACAGATGCCTGGACACGGGGTCGTGTCCGCTGAACTCGGGGTCGTGTCCGCTGAACTCGGGGCCGTGTCCAGCTAACTGTTTTCAGTTTTCTCCGAAATTTCAACTGTTTCGTGCTAACTTTTGTTGTATTCTTTCAGATGTCGAAGAAATTCACAAGGTTCAACGCAAGTGAGCAAGATGCTAAGGCTAGATACGAGATGCTTCGAACCCGACCGGAGGAATACCCAATACAAGTGTGCATGGATCTGTTGACATTAGTGAACCAACTTGACCGCTTCAACAACCTAGTCACCGGGCCGTTGAGAGTCGCCCTTACTACTCGCCTTCGCTCGGTCACCGAATATACTTTGGAATTCTATTGCACCTTCGTGTTCAATTCAAGGTGCGACCCATTTGACAGTGATGGGGTAGCGTTCCAATGTGGGGGACCAATTACTCGATTTCGATGGCACAGTTTGGGTCGATAGTTGGGTTGTATGCGGAGGAAGATGCGGGTAATGAAGAAAACACTGGAGGGGTGCGAGATTTGGATGAAAACGAGCGCCAAGTCGCTTGGGCTCAAATTGGAGAAGGCAACTACAACCCGAGCAGCACTAAGAGCACTAAGCTGAGGGACCCACTTTACCGTTACATCCATAGGATCCTCGCTTACTCTCTTAGCCAAAGGCATGATAGCAGTGGCATTGTTGGGTTGAGAGATTTGGTGGTCCTTCATTGCATTCATAACCGCAGACACCTAGATGTTCTGTACCTCCTGCTCCGTAACATGCATTTGAACCGGCTTGCTACTTCACCAACCCCTATCTTCTTCGGGGGGTGGATATACCGTCTCTTCAAGCATTTCGTGAAGATGCCTAGGTCCTTCGAAAGGAGCCCATGGTCGGGAAGAGTAGACATACACATCTGCCATGAGGCTGAAGACGGGACAGTTAGCTTCCAAAGAATGCAGGGGCATGCATGGAACCCGCAAGAGGCACTCGTCCTTCACGCTCCACAGCATCATCAATACCAGTACCAGCCCCACGGTGATCCGGGCCAGTCCTCCTCACAAGGAGGTGGTTTTCCTAACCTCCAAAGTTTACATGATTTGTTGCAGGAAAACCTCATGTGCACCAGGAACACCTATAACATGGCGAGCAACACGTACGCCCGGGTCGGAGCTATTGAGAGAAACATATCCTACATTCAGGATGACATTGGAAGCATCCGGGGGTACATGGCGTGGCATGGTGGAGGAGGAGATGATGATGAGGACGA
Source organism: Helianthus tuberosus (assembly GCA_030545235.1). Classification (NCBI taxonomy): domain Eukaryota; kingdom Viridiplantae; phylum Streptophyta; class Magnoliopsida; order Asterales; family Asteraceae; genus Helianthus; species Helianthus tuberosus. The sequence continues at coordinate 70,959,730 of CM060447.1, read as the reverse complement.
GGACATGGACTAGGCGGGAGGAGCGGAGGCAGAAGCGGTTGGTTGGTGATCCCATAGGTTAACCCCCCTTTTATCTTGAACAATTTCCGGCATGCGTGCCGTGTGTTGAACAATTTACTTTCCTTTAACTCTTTTTACTTTCTTCATTTGTTTTTTTTCTTTTTAACTTTGTGACGTGGATGTTGAACTTGGTAATTTAGGATTTTTGCTATGGTTTGGAGTAGTGTTTATTGATAAAACAGGTACATACGAGGCTTAGAGCACTAAACATTAGTGCTACTAAAGCCGGGACAGGAAAACCGGAGCCAGAAACCTGTTTTTCAACTTTGCATATTGTCTACACGGGGTCGTGTCCAGCCGACACGCCCCCGTGCCCACTTCCCTAGACCTGATGTTTGTTTAATTATGCAGATTTTCGCCAGACACGGGGTCGTGCCCAATGGACACGCCCCCGTGTCCAACTTCTGTAAGTTTTCGTTACTGGCACTCCAAAACGGGGTCGTGTCCATCGAACACGGGGCCGTGTCCAGAAGCCCAGTAACATAAAAATTTTGCTTTTTCACACCTTTTTACACATTCAATCAACCTAAAAACTTATTTTTGGGACACATTGAGGACAATGTGTAATTTAAGTCTGGGGGGGGGGGGATGCTAAAACTTTGAATCTTGCAAGTCCTAATTACAAGCCTTACACAAAACTCTATTGGAACCACTAATCACCCCAAATTTTTTCAAAAAAAAAATCATTTTTTTTACTTGTCTAGGTTTAACTTGGGAATTTCAAATTCTATAAAGGTTATATTTTTACAAATTTACAACCAATAGCGTCGTGATAAAAAGAACCAACATAAGAAAATTATGAAAATGCATGACAAGTTTAGTTAAAATTTGATTATAAATACTTGATCACATAAAAAACCCATTCCCACAAAAGTGAGTTTTGAGCCTTTATTGAGCATACAAATACATATCTTTAAACTAAATGCTCATTTTTCGTTTCTTGTGTGAATAGCCGCTCGGTTCTTACAACTCTAGAACTTGCCACGACGATACATTCCCGGTCCTTACCAACTTAAACCCGAGTAAGTAAATGACAGAGGCATTAGGACTAACACTTTTTTATTTCTACACCATTAATTTTTTTTACCACCTACCCAAAATCCCCTTAGTTAACCCCTTTGAGCCTAAACCTTTTCATTTCTTAACCCAAAAACAAACACCCTTTCACCCACCAAAACCTTTTTTTATTTTTAACCCTTTGTTTTAGTAACAAGCTCGGTTTTTCGTATGAGTTTTCGAAAAAAAAATGTTGATGATGAAGCAAAAGAAATAAACAAGCAAGTTCATCAAAAATAAGTTTGTTTGAATAATGGCTTCATCCAAATAAAAATTGCAAAAATAAAAAGTCTTACGAAAACCGACGCTTTTTACGTTTTTTCGCCATTTTCTACTAACCACTAACCCAACCACCTACCTTTAACCCAAGCCTAACCCTTCACCCAAAAGTCCTCTTGATATTTACAAAGGTATATAGTTAAAAATGAGGAGGATTGATTGCTTGGCAAGCCTATGGTATGAGTAAGTTCCATGCCGCTCTCGAGTGATTCACTGAAATACATCTTCGGCCGAGTGTTGAGTGATTCCCCGTGAGGTATGTGAACTTGTATATAAGTGGAATTTTAAAAAGGCATGTTATGCCCTAATAAGTAATTTATCTTATGTAATGTTTTAAATAAATCATGACGAATAGGATTGTGAATAAATAAAAATAAAACTTAATAAAGAATCTTGGAAATCCCGACACTCTATGACAAGCCAAAAACCTTCTCTTCTACCCATTCCATTTGGGAGTGTAAAGCCACATTATAAAGAGTTTTGGTTAAGGACAAGCAAAGATTCAAGTGTGGGGGTCTTTGATGTGCACAAAATGCAACATATAAATTACATCAATTGTGGCATAAAACTAACCTTTTTTTAGTACTAATGTTGGAAAAAGTGTGCTTTTGTCTTCCTTTTGTATTTTCAGGATTAAATGAGCTCAAAAGAAGCAAAAAGGCAGCTAAATCTAACATAAATAAAAGAAAAGGAACAAACATGGCATGCCCGACCTCACCGACAGCATCTTCCCAAGCAAAACAAGAGAACAGAAGGCTGAACACGCCCCGTGCTCAGTGAACACGGGGGCGTGCCCAAGTGCCAGCATAAAAGACAAAGCTATAGAAGCTTCTATCGCCCACCACGGGGCCGTGCTCAGCGGACACGGGGCCGTGGTCAACTATAAGATTCGCAGAATCCAGGAAAATCTTGATAGTACAGATAAGCTTCTGGACACGGGGGCGTGCCCATCGGACACGGGGGCGTGGTCAACTAATGCAGAGAAACTGCAATTAATGAAGACATAGAAGAGGATGGACATGGGGCCGTGCCCACTGGACATGGGGCCATGCCCGAGATACTGTTCAGGCTATAAATAGGGGTGCTTGGCTCATCTGCAAACCATCCCTTGGCACACCACCTCTCTCACACTTCACCCACCACCCACCACCATTACAACACCATCATCCATTGTCCATCATAGAGTGTGTGAGTCGTCTCGGGATCCAAGATTGATCGTAAGAGTTCTTGACAATCAAAGTCCATGTTTGCCTAAGTCTCTTACATCACTTGGTGAAGACAGGTGTGTCTAGTGTAATACTTTTTATTTTTAATCTTTTCACACTTTTTACTTGGTTATGTATTAATGACTTTAATAACTAGTTTCTTATGTTGAAGGTGATTCTTCCTTATCGTTTGTCCGTGGTGTCTTTGCATTATTTTACTGTCTATATAAAATAAAAGATTTTCACCATTCATATCTCCACGGTCTATATGGAGGTATGTTGGCTACCTGGTCGGGGGTTAAGGGAACGGTTTGGTAAGAGTCTTGCCTTGTTCAGTGTATAGATCCTGCAAGGACCTGGGTCAAATTTAGTAGGACCTCCTTCAATACTCACCGGTATTGGATAGCGGGGGTCCAAACTCTTTGATCCCCTCATATCTAAGCTACTATTAATACTTTAACCCGGCTACTTAGGACTGTATCCCTGCTGACTCAGACTACTTAGCCGAGGGTAACGTCACCTTCAAAAGAGGGGCCTACCATAATATGCATTAATAACTTAATTAATTATCTTTCAATAATCCGACCCTTTAGGATTGTATCCTTGCTGACTCAAACTACTGGGTTGAGGGTAACGTCACCTTCAAAAGAGGGGCCTACTACAATAACTAAGATAACCTCTTAAAAAGTGCAAAAGTGCGGAAATAATCAAAGGTTACACTAAACACGAGTCGGAGCCGAGTGATTCATCTTGTCTATCCGTTTTTTACTTTTCAGCATTTTAGTTAGTTTTTATTTTTCTAGTTTAAAACCTTTTTCTAACTTTTGATTTGATTAGACGTTGAGGATAAACCGGTATTAAAAGCTCTTGTGTCCTTGGACGACCTCGGTATCTTACCAACACTATACTACGCTCACGATGGGTGCACTTGCCCATATGTGTGTTTAGTGTTAGTAAATATCGTGTTTTATAAATTTAAAACTTGACTAAAAAGTGTAAAAGGGCTTAAAATATACATTAAAAACCATACACACTTCACACACATCAATGGGTTACAAAACAAAGATCTCAAAAATCAGTGAATTCAAGAGGAATCAGTTACCTGCCTTCTGGCAAGTGTTAATGGAAATTATGAACAAGTGTTTATCATAAAAAATGGAGGTACAGATCAGATAAATATGAATGTTCTAACAATCATGTTCAGTCTCATTAATGGATTGAATATTGATTTTGGAACAGAAATATTTAATCTGATCAGAAGATCAACTATGACTAACACTGGAAGGATAGATTCACATCTACCTTTTCCCAGATTTCTGTCAGTCATAATTTCTGATGCATTTTCTGAAAGGAACCTAGAAATTCCAGCATCAGAAAATATGTGGAGTACAGAAATCATGAGACCTTGGACTGCTGGAGGGTCTTCGAAGTCAGATCATGATGTGCTTGTTCTGTCAGAAAGAATGATGAATCTGATACCAGAAGATTCACCTTACAGAGTAGAATATCTAAGGATGTTAAGCAAAAATCCAGAAAACATGGAAGTTTTTGATAGTGTGTCCCCCATGGATCATGATGCACAAGAGTCAAGCACACCAAGAATGGAACAGCAGGATGAATCAGAACCTCATCAAGCTGATGAAGATGTGAACATGAGTCCTGTGGCAGAAAAACATCATGCTGAAATCTCACATATGGGAGAAACAGGTGCACAACACTCTAAACTTAATATTGTTCATAATTCTGAGAGTGATTCTGATGATTCAATTCAAGGAAATTATGAAATTTCACAAAGAGGCACTGTTTCTGAAAGGCAAGATGTGAGTAAAATCAAAGACCCATTTTCTGAATCAGATTCTGAGGAGGAAAATGTGGTGGCAACAGGTGGAGATCAGTCTACTGATCAAGGAAACCTGGATGAGAAAATTAAGAGTTTCTCAACAACTCATGGAGAACCTGAAAAGGTTCAAGGATATGAGGAAAACCAGAATCTGAATGAGTTTCAATTTTCTGGTGAGGGTATAGAGAATATGTGGATTATTTCAATCCTCTTAACCTCAGAACAACAGAGAATGTGTTTTCTGTTGGTGCTAAAGGTAGAAAATATGTTGTTCCTCCTATTACCCAAGAACACCAATCTATATCAATTGAGCAACTTCACAAGGAACTTGAAGACATAACTGCTGTTTGTACTGGGAAAACAGGCACAGAATGAAAACTTGATCTGATATTGGAAGAGATCAGAAATCAAAAGACAGATATCAAAGTTTTATCAGAAACAGTCAAAGCTGTGCAGAAACAAATAGAAGAAAACACTGCAGCCCTCAACAAACTACAAGAGTCATCAGAAAACAGAGAGAGCTCATCAGAATTCAAGAAAGCTCTCAAAGAACTACAAGAAATCAAGAAACAGATGGCTGAGGTTGCAAGTTCAAGGGAAAGCTAAATTTCAGGAAGAATCCTCGAAGAAATTCAGTTCCTCAGAGCCAACACCAGCAGTATGGCTGAGGCTTTTGAGAAGCTGATAGTGGAATTGACCACACAGAAAAATCAAGATAAAGTGGAGTTTCAGAGAATGAAGAAACAAGAAGAAACAAATACTCAAACTCTTGCTAATATTCTTCTGTTAGTAAAGAGATTGCAGTACAATGTTGCCAGACTGGAAAAAGTTGATTTTCAAGAACTGAAAGCTCCAATTCCACAAGAAAAACCAGCAGTGGAGTCAGAAACTCCTTAACAAAAATTCAAACAACCAGAAGTCATTCTACAAAATCCAACCAAACAATCAGAAACTTCAACAACACAGAAACAGAAGCAACCCATGGGTCCTCCACCCAGTAAGCCAAAGTTACTCATGGGTCCTCCACCAAACATCCCAAAGCCAAATACTTCAAGGGTCCAAAAGAAAGAAGCTGTTCCAGTTCAAACATCTTCCACAACTCTCACAGGAGAAACATAATTCAGCATAAAGTTAGATACAAAAGAGAAGAGAAGAATGGAACATGAAGTAACTTCTTCAAAAAGGCCAAGAAAAGTGATTGGAGAAGATTCAGAAGGAAACCTCAAAGAATTCGAAGTGCTGAAAGGTGATTTACACACAATCATGTACCCTGAATAACACTTAAAGCACTACTACTGGAAAGGTCCAGAAGACAACCCAGAAAGGCCACTCTCTCCAATAAGTAAAAATATCGTTCAACTCAGTAATGAGGGAAGCTGGGAAATTCTACACAAACCAATGACCAATCCAATAGTCTCTATTGAGAGAATCATCACTTTAAATACTGGAGGAGGTGTCTTAGGTACTGAAGGACAGAACAAATACACCTTGATCAGAAAAGATAACAGTGAAGAAAAAGTTACTGATGGAAATCTGGCTGATGATATTCACCCATTAGGTATAGTAAAAATGAAGAATATCATTGATAAAGAGAAAAGTGGCTCAGTTGTGATCAGAAGAGCTCTTGACAGCATCAAAAGTGCAGGAGCAAAGTTGTATGAAAGGGCTGCACTGGCAGGCTTTGATTTATGTATCAATTTTGAGTATAGCAACAAGGTGCTAATACCTCCTCCTGACAACACAATCCCAGCTGAAATTCCTTCTAAACAAGTGAGAACTGGAGCAATCTTTGACAAACCAGAAATGTGTGTGGTATTCAAAGATGCTCATAATGAGAAAGCTCTGTTCAGAATCAGTGAAATATGCAAGTATTCTAATCAAACTCTGAAATATATAAAGAACTGCATGAATGAGAAACAAGAGCAACTCAAGAAGAAGGGGAAGAAGAATGAACAGCTGAGAAAAGCAATTGAAGATAGCATTGAAAAGTGGATGGAATCCAGAGAATGGTACAAGGAACTTTACAAGGAAACTCAAAAGGCAATTAACCACAAGAAAAGGCTGAAACCAGGAGACAAATACAGAAGTGGAGTGAAGATCAATTAATGAATTCATGAGATTAAATTTCGATTTTTGAGAACAATATTTTCTTTTTGTTTGTTTTGAACAATGGTTGGTTTGATTATGTTTTAAGTTTCTGAACTTAGTTGTTTGAACTTTCTTTCCAAGGATTAGATAAAAGTTGTTTATGTTCTATATAGATAGTTCATTTTCTTACAATACTTAGGGGGAAACTGTTAGGAAACTTTATTTGTAAGTATTGAAGAAAATCATATTCAACTTGATCTATGAAGAAGATGACAATCCTGAAGATCACAACAAGAAGAAGAAGATCGGATAAGACAACTGAAAGCAACAACATCTACTTCAAAGTATCATAAGTTGATCAAGAGTTTAAGAAGATTATTATCATAGAAGGTCTTTATGATGGATCTGATGATATTTCTGATGAAATATCATCAGTTTCTGACGAGTCTGATCATCAGAGTTTCTGATGATTTCTTCACCAGAATTTCTGATGAAGTGGTTTATCAGAAATTCTGATAAATACCCCACTTGTCTAAAAATCATCTCTATCCTGCCACACTAACCGAAGCAAGTTGACATTATTGGATCTCATGATGACAAAGGCAAATTGATTGTTGGATTCAATGAATATGTCAAGGCGCTACTTTTTGCAGGAATATACATGAATAAACAAATGTTTATTCATGTATTCAGCCGTCTATAAATAGAAGGCTCATCAAGCAGAGGACAATGAGTTAAGCTTAACATTTAATACATACTACAAACTCCATTGTCCTTTCACCCTTAGAATTCAATTATTCATTTGTAATAGATAATAATCTTACAATCACCTTGTAAACCATTTTGTTTCAAAGTGATATAAACTTGATAATTCTGTAGGTCTTGTTTCTTGAAAGTCTGATTTCTATTTCCACACACTATTTTCACATCTATTGAAATCACTTGCCATATTACGTGAGAAGAAGTTTTTAAGTCCAAACTGGGACCAACACGATTAAATTTACCCCAAATAAAATCCCTCCGGATACTTTCTAGCTTTTTTATGATAGCCTTGGGCGCCTTGAAAAGGGATAGATAGTATGAGGGAAGGCTTCCAAGCACCGACTTTGCTAGGGTCACTCTCCCGGGAAAAGATAGCGTCCGAGCTTTCCACGCCAATAACCTTTTATTAAACTTTTCAACTACCGGATCCCAGTATTTAGTCCTTTTCATATCTACCCCTATAGGAACACCGAGGTATAAGAATGGTATGGTTCCCACATCGCAGTTTAAAAAAATCGCTATTCTTTCCACTTCATCCTCTTCTACCCCAATCGCATAGAGTAGGCATTTTTTCGGATTCACCTTTAGCTCCTTTAGTAGATTTATACATCGTAAAAATCTAGATAGGCTAATAACGTTATGTTCCGATCATTCCCCGATAAACAAAACATCATCGGCATAGCATAAATGGGAAATTGTTGCTCCATCATTTGGGGTTTTTATTCCATGAAAAAGACCCATATCCACTGCCCTTTTCATTAGCATTCCTACGACCTCCATCACCATAATAAAAAGATGAGGTGAAAGGGGGTCTCCTTGTCTCAACCCCCTCTTAAACGAGAACTCTCCCGTAGGCGACCCGTTTATTAATACCGAACCCCTACCGGACCCCAAACACCCTTTTATCCATTTTATCCAAAATTCCGGGAAGCCCAAGAATTCCATCGTCTTAATTAAAAATTTCCAATTCAAATAATCATATACTTTCTGAAAGTCCACTTTAAAAATCAGCATTTTATCTTTTTTAGATTTTTTCCAAGATATTAACTCACTCATAAGCAGCGGATTATCCAAAATATTTCTCCATCCAACAAAAGCTATGAGTAGTGTAGGATCGTTGTTGGACCCGAACGAGTCAATCAGAAGAGTCTTTTCTCTGTATCAAAGGCGGAATCAACGATGCAGACGCTCAAACTAATTATAATGCTTCTTTGATTGATTTAACAACGTTTACAACCTGAAAGCAATCTGGCAGCACTTCGTTACAAGTTTCAGAACCATACCAAATGAAAACAACACATGCCCTATATATAGTGGTGTTAATTCCACTCCTAATGACATGGAGTCATTTCGGGCGGAATCAGATGTTCTGATTTCGCTCCAAATGACCTTGTGTCATTACGAGCGGAATCAGCATCTTAAATCTAACAAACTGTTTTTCAAACCTCGGGCACTGATTATTCTATTCAATCCTATTACATGATACAAGACGAAGTCAATAGACGTAATGCACTAACAGACTCCCCCTCGGATATTGACGAAGTCTTCAGTGACTAATCTTCATCATGACACCTTCTTCAGTCTTGATCATTCTGCATCCTCACTCAGATTATAACATTGTAAGCATCCATCACTTTCTTGATCAGCTTCACACTTTGACTCTTACACCAGGATTTCATCACTGACTCTATCCTTAACAGCTTCATCATCAGCAGGCTCCCCCTTTCGTCAAGCTTCCGTGCTTTTAGGGATCGACACCTAACTTTCCAGCTACAAGCTCCTCCTAACTTTCAGCTTGTCTTCAGACTCCCCCTTAGACTCTGCTCTCGGGGTCGTAGTCTGGACTTTTCCTGCAATCACTCATACAACTATATGTAACACCATTTTAATCTTCCAGATATCGTAATCTGACAATTCATTCTCCTCAAAATCATTTCTCATGAATTTGGCAGTTTCATCGAATCGTATCGGAAACTAGCTCTATAACAATATAAGCATCCAAATCCCCCACAGTTAATAATCCAAGTCCAACTTAATGACCTTGGAGATATTACAAACTGTTTTTGAATTTTTTATTTTAAAACTTCAAGTTTCAAATTAATGAACTTGTTTTATGTTCAGAAACACGATCAGCTTACTAAGATTTTGAAACTCAGCATTCAGACATCGGTTGTCGAAAATAAAGCAGAAATCAAAATCTTTTTGTATTTTCTGAAAATATAAAGCAGTAACGAAATATGTACAAACATATTTACAGATAATATTTTTGTTTGAGTTTGCGTTAGAGGATCATATCAGATCTTGACAAGTCACAAGTACCATTGAGCTTAATTACACATTAAGAATTAAACAATTCACTTAGATTGTCGATATACTGGTCCACTTAAATTTTCATACAAATTTCAACAGATTCAGGATACGAATTAGGTATTTTAAGAACTTAAACCCATTCATGTGTCCCACCTCTTGAATATACTCCCGTATCCAGATCCCAATATTCAGTCTTACAGGTAATTATAACACAAATGATATCTGTAAGGGGTTAATAAATTATGAAGAATCATGAGAACTCAGGTCAGAACTACCGTTCAGCAGAGAGATCATGACTCAACTTGTAGGTGTGTCCCCTTTAGAGGATCTTTTTTACAACAGCATTGCTAAGCAATTTTATTGTCTTATCATATATGCTGAGGGTGATGCTGTGTTCCAAGCATTCGCAGAAAGTATTATTCGAGGACTAGGTCAGAACTTCCATTCAGCAGAAGTCCTGGAATAATACCCCAGATATCAATTGAGTATAAAGACCTAGTATATCAGAAAAAGGGACCTTTCAAACGAGATTTCAGGGGTTACCTATATATCCAAGTAGTGTTCTGTTGGATCGTTGTTTGACCCTACTGAGTCGTTCCGAAGAGTTTTACATCCAGTTTAAAGGCGGAATCAGTAAACCGGACACAAATACAGCTTATACTCTTTAATCTGTCTCTTATATTGCTTTAACAATGATTACAACCTGACAGAAATTTGGCAGCACTTCGTTACACTTTCGGAAGTCGCGTACCAAATGAAATGACAAGTGCACTATTTATAGAGGACAAGATTTCGCTTGAGACAACCTAAACCAGCTGAAGCGAAATCTCAAGTGTGTGATTTCGCTTGAACTTGTAACAAATTCACTTCAAGCGAAATCATTACTAAAACCACATATCTCAGTTTCTCGAACCTCGTACACAGAATATCCTATTCTATCCTATTACATGATACAAGACGAAGTCAATAGACGTAGTGCACTAACAGACTCCCCCTCGGATATTGACGCAGTCTTCAGTGACTATTCTCTGTTATGACACCTTCTTCAGTCTTGATCATTCTGCCTTCTCATTTGAGTTGTAACATTGTAAGCATCCATCACTTCTCTATCTTCTTTTCATCAGCTTCAGGCTCCCCCTTTCATCAAGCTTCCGTGCTTTTAGGGATCGACACCTCTCTTTTCAGCTACAAGCTCCTCCTAACTTTCAGCTTGTCTTCAGACTCCCCTTAGACTCTGCTCTCGGGATCGTAGTCTGGACTATCATCTGCAATTTCTCAAACATTTATAAGTAACAGCATTTTGAATTTTCAATCAATCTCTAATCCACTCCCCCTATCAACAAACTGTGTAGATTTAGCAAAATTAAAGAATCCAACTCCCTCACAGTTTATCATCCAAGTTCAAATTAATGACCTTGGAGATATCACAAACTGTTTTTGAAATTTTTGATTTTAAATCAAGTTTCAATTTAATGAACTTGTTTTAATTTCAGAAACACAATCAGCTTACTTAGATTTTGAAACTCAGCACTCAGATATCAGTTGTCGAAAATAAAATGAAATCAAAATCTTTTTGTATTTTCTGAAAATATAAAGCAATAATAAAATATGTACAAACATATTTACAGACAATATTTTTGTTTGAGTATGCATCAGAGGATCATATCAGTTTATGACAAATCACAAGTACCGTTGAGCCTTTTATCATTATAAGAATTAAACAATTCACTTAGATTGTCGATATACTTGTCCACTTAAATTTTCATACAAATTTCAACTAATTCAGGATACGAAATAGGTATATTAAGAACTTAAACCTATTCATGTGTCCCACCTCTTGAATATACTCCCGTATCCAGATCCCAATATTCAGTCTTACAGGTGAGTATACCTAGATGATATCTGTCAGGGGTTAAATGCGAGGGCCGTGAGAGCTCAGGTCGATCTTTCGATACGCAGAGAGATGACGGCTTCGACTTTTCGGTGTGTCCCCTTTAGAGGATCTTTTTTTTTTACAACAGCCATGATTAACATTTTTCAATGTTTCATCATTTTTTAGCTGAGGGTGGTGCTATATTTCAAGCAATGCAGAAAGTATTCTCCGGGGACTAGGTCAGAAATTCCTTTCAGCAGAAGTCCTGGGATAATACCCCAGATATCACTAAGCATAAAGACCTAGTATCTCAGAATAAGGGACCTTTCAAACGAGATTTCAGGGGTTACCTATATATCCAAGTAGTGTTCCCCACGAAATAAGTAAGTTTGAATTTATGTTTATATCCCGAAAAAGTTTACTAAATGTATGAAAACCTATCGGCATATCATCAGTGAGACTGTTTAACGCTATATAATCATTACAATTCTTTAGCATACTGTAACTGTCTACTGATGTACTATCATTTCCTCTTTTTACGCAAAACTCAAAATTTTTAATTTTATCATGTTTTTGACTTTTTCAAAATTTTCAAATGTTTTTTTATTTTCTAATGACAATTTTTCTCCCCCTAAAATGCAAAACCATTAAAAGAAAAAATTGACAACCGACACTGATAGCTTTGTCTCGCCATCCATTTTCTGCTTCAAGCGCTCTGATTTGCAAAAAATATAATGTACCCCCATGATTTACAACACATTGATTTTAACAGTTTGAAAACCGTTTTTCAATCTGATGAAAGTAATCATGTTTGTTCAGCCGTGAGGGTTTCGGCGTATTCAATCATCATACATTCAAACAAAATTAAAAACAAACATATTTTTGATTTTTCAAATTTTAACAAACTAAAAACATATTTTTGATTTTTAATTTTTCAAATTTTTAGGGTTTTGAAAATATTGTTTATTTATATACAGAAAACAATCAAACTAAACTCCCTGTTCAACCAAACCAGGGTCCTGCAACCTCTTCCTGTGCCAGGTTGCTCCAACTGCCATTCTCACAGTCTTCAGCTTCTTTGAGCACCTGCACAATCAAACTTTATCAATCATTTGAACAATTTAGCCCAGGTCTGTTGGACCTTAGGCATTTCAATACAATAATGTTCATTCAATTTTGGAAACTCTTTGTCATTTAAAACTTGTTCAATTTTGACTTCAACTTTCTCATCTTTTTCCATCGTCACTAGTTTCTTAGCACTCCACATTTGACCTTTCGGAGTACCTCTTTTGTAAAAATTTGTCTCTTTTTTAACCTTTTGATTTTGAATAACATTTTTAGGTTTCCAAAACTCTTGAGGTTTTGTCATATCAACAGATGTTCTCCATCTCTGTGTTGTTCTGAATCTGGGTGTGTGAGAATTCCAGGTCTGTCTTGAATCGAACCTGTTCGGGTTTGATTTCCAATTTTGATTTGAAGCAAACTTGTTTGTATTGTACCTCCAAGTTTGTTTCGAATCAAATCTGGTTGACCTTGATTTCACATCCTCAGATTTCTGTTTTTCAACATCAACAGGCTTTGAATTTGGACACTTTCGTGCAACATGTCCAATCTGATCACATTTAAAACACACTTTCTTTGAAACATCCTTGGCCTGTTGTTGTTTCTTTTTCATAATATCAAACTCCTCATTAGACTGTTGTCCAATTTTGAGTTTTTCCTCTTCTTTCAAGCTTTTCCCTTGAACAAAACTCATCTTTTGTTGCACATTTGGTTTTTTACTTTGATTCCAATTCTGTTTCCTTTTATAACCCAAACCAGCCTTCATGTTTTTCTTTTTAAAACCAGGTTTGTTATAAAAAGATCTATGACCTTTACCAGCAAACTTTGGAATCTTAGACTTCTCAATCTCAACCATTTTGAAAACTTTGTCGACCTTCTCTGAAATCACATTCTGAATCGGGAAAACAACATCTAAGAATAATTTGTCTGATCCAAACATGGTATAAACCAATCCTTTTGAATCATCATTCAAACTTTTCTCAGGTTTTGTGTTTTTCGAATAACCATCATAAAAATTTCCTTCATCTTCATCCTGTGATTCAGACTTACCTTTTGTAGACTCATCTTTCAAAACACTTTCAACAACCTTACTTACCACCTCTGAATCATTAACATCATCAGATTTGGAGTAAGTCACATCGATATTTTCAGGTAACTGGTCAGCTATGTTCAAACCCTTTTCCACCTTTTCCTCATCATAAAAAGTATAACTGTTTCTCAATGGTGGTGGTACCTGATGAAATTCTGAACCAATACCCTTTTTGCAATTTTCAGTATCTTTGTCATCTGGTGTGATGTTGAAAATGCGTTCAAGAATGTACGAAGAGTTATGATAACTTTGAAGTTTTGTAACAATCTTTTCTTTTTCAGCCAAGACTTGTTTAAGACTAGCAACTTCATCAACACATTTGTTCAATTCAATTTGTTTTTCTTTAAACTTTCTTTCATACATTTCTTTAGTAACTAATGTTTCTGACAATCTTTGATCAAAACTTTTGACTTGGCTCTTCAAAGTATCATAAGCTTCTTGTACTCTCTGACTTGACCACTTTAAAGAATCATACTGTTTTTGTAAATCTTGAAACTTAGATTCTTTTTCAACACAATCAACACATTTTGTAGAACACAGTTGTCTATAAACATCATTATCCTTTTCAAGACCTTGACATTTCTGTGTCAAATTTTCAACTTTTAGTTTCAAAATTTCTTCTTTTTCAATCATATCTTTACATTTTATTATGAAACCATTTTCAAGTTTGCTTAATTCATTATCTTTTGTTTTTATGATGTCATCTTTTTCAATACAGGCTTTGCACATTTCTATGCAATTCCTGCATTTGCTTTCCTTTTCATCAACCATTTCAACATTAGATAGATCAGAAGATTTTCTAACCTCAGTCTCATTCAGCACCGGTTCTTCTGTTTCAACTTTCTGATCTTCCTTCTTTTCTTCTTTCTGAGCTTTTTCATTCTTCTGTTCTTCTTCAGCTTTCTTTTCTTCTCCAGCAGCAATCTTCACAACAGTCTTTACTTCATCAATCATCTTCTTCAATTCCTCTTCTTTTCTCTTCTTCATCTCTACCACCTTCGGTAAACTTTCTTCAAAAACTTCTCTAATCTTCTTCTCCAAATCAGGCAAATATGCTTTATCAGATAACCTTCGTGTGTTGAAAGTAGCCTGCTTTGGAACCAAATTTATTACAGCTTCAAAATCCACTTTTGATGGATCAACAACTGGATTACCCCGTGAATCCATGTAACATTCCAACTCTTCATTCCATCTTTTTGTTCTCTGGGCTTCTTTGAATGGTTCGTTTAATTTTCCAATTTCCCATCTTGCATAGTCTGCTTTCCAATATCTATCAGGATCAGCATTAGCCACAAATGCATAACCAACTGCATCTTCTTCAGGTAGAACCTCTTGACTCCAGTCATACCCTTCATCATCATATATAACTGCAAGAGCCCTTGATTTTTCTTCAGTTTGTTTCAATCTTGGTGGCTCAGACTTGTTCTGATGGTAAATCGCCTTCCTGTAATAATCTTCATTGAAAGGATTTTCAGAATCATCATTAGCATACGCATTTTTGCACTCGCGCTTAAAGTGACCTCTTTGTTTGCATTTGAAACATGTCACCTTGGATTTATCAAATCCCAATTTGGTAGATGGTCCACCAATTGACTTTCTTCCCGTGATCTCCATGAACCGCTGTGCCCGACGAACCGCACTGGCCATGCACCATCTGATATCCATTAATTCCATCTCTTCGGGGTCTAATTGATCATAATCTTCTTTTGTCAAATTGGTATTGCCAATCTTCCCTGCAACGAGGCTTTCATACGATTCAAGTACAGATGCCAAGAAAACCATCTGTTGTTTTGCCGATTCTTCGCTGAAATTCTGCCCATTCTTCAAATCCACTGCGATATTACACTGGAATAAATTCTTTGAAGCAGATTGATTTGAAGTGTTTGAAGAAGATCCACTGTGAAAACCACTGTGTAAACTTTCATTGTTCACTGAGCTTGAACTTTCTGCAGAAAATGCTGTTCTTGGAGACCCAGCCTGAGGTACTCTGTAGTAAAGTTCTACATTCTGCTGATAAGCTGGATTGTTGACTTTAGATCTCTTTATCTCCAGCTCATGACTTTCAAGCTTTTCAATCAGCATATCCAATTTCAAATCTTCAGGCTTGATTGTATTTTTCACCATTAGAGCAAAGTATTTCCACTCTTGATCATCTGGCAATGAATCAAACAGTTTATCCACCAGCTCTTCTTCAGAAGGTAAGATTTGATGTCTGATCAGCTCCACTTTCAGATGTCCGAATCTCTCAATCATTTTACAAACAGATTCATTTTTCATACAATTGAATAAATCAAACTCTTTACGCAACAATTTCTTTTTGTTTTTAACAATTTCATTACTTCCTACACATTTTCTCTCTAACGCTTCCCACAAACTCTTTGAAGTTTTCTCTTGTTCAAGTAACGAAATAATATCCTCTCTCACTGACTGTTTAATTAATGTGATCATTTTATATTCAGCTACAAAATTTTTTGTATCTATGTCTGTGAAATCTTTTGCTTCTATTAACTCTCCTCCCTCTTTTACTGGTTCAGTGTATCCATTTGTCAGTTTTAACCAACTTTCAGGAGCGAAAGCTTTTACCCAACCCTCAAATCTGTTTTTCCACCAGTGATAATCTTCCACTTTCATTAGCTTTGGTGGCTTCTGTTGGCTCCCATACATGTTCTCAAACTTCACATTCTCCGAAATCTCTTTTGAATATTCTTTCATCTCAGATCTTCTATCTGACGATTCGGAAGTGAATGCGTACATATCACTGAATGGGTTTATGAAATTATCATCCATCTTGAACGTACCTGAACAAAATCAATCAAACACTTAGAAAATTTTATGTTTTGAAAATTCAGCAATTTTAAGCGAAATTCTTGAAGTATATACAGCTTCAAGCGAAATCAGCTCAAAATAACACTGATTCAAGCGAAATTCACTATTTCGCTTCAACTGATCTTACTTTCAATTCAAGCGAAATCAGTTAGATCTATTTCGCTTCAACTTCAAGCGAAATCCAAGAACCAATTTGATTCAAGCGAAATCTACTATTTCGCTTCAACAATACAATCTTCAATTCAAGCGAAAACCTGTCAAACTCTATTTCGCTTGAACTACTCAAGCGAAACCTCTGATTTTCAAGCTAAACTTTATGATTTCAAGCGAAATCTACCTGTAACCTTCGAAACCTTTCAAGCGAAATCATGTTTTAGGTAATTTTTAACATGTTTTAGTCTGAATTTTAGTCCAAATCTTTGTAGGCTTTGTTAAAACTACGTTTTACACGTTATACTCGAAAATCAGTCCATTTTGACCGTTGGAACTTGTTCAGATCTGAAAAGTAAAATAAGAAGTGAGTAGAAATAAGAAAATCCGGTAAAAACAAGCTGTAGTAGTATGAACTCCTCGTCCTGAGCTCTGATACCACTTGTTGGATCGTTGTTTGACCCTACTGAGTCGTTCCGAAGAGTTTTACATCCAGTTTAAAGGCGGAATCAGTAAACCGGACACAAATACAGCTTATACTCTTTAATCTGTCTCTTATATTGCTTTAACAATGATTACAACCTTGACAGAAATTTGGCAGCGCTTCGTTACACTTTCGGAAGTCGCGTACCAAATGAAATGACAAGTGCACTATTTATAGAGGACAAGATTTCGCTTGAGACAACCTAAACCAGCTGAAGCGAAATCTCAAGTGTGTGATTTCGCTTGAACTTGTAACAAATTCACTTCAAGCGAAATCATTACTAAAACCACATATCTCAGTTTCTCGAACCTCGTACACAGAATATCCTATTCTATCCTATTACATGATACAAGACGAAGTCAATAGACGTAGTGCACTAACATGTTCCCCACGAAATAAGCAAGTGTTTGAATTTAGATTTATATCCCGAAAAAGTTTACTAAGTGTATAAAAATCTACCGACACATCCACAGTGAGATCGTTTAACACATTTAAACTTTCCATTTCTTTAGCGTACTGTAACTGTCTACTGATGTACTATCATTTCCTCTTTTTTACGCAAAAACTCAATTTTTCAAATTTTATCATGTTTTTGTCTTTTTGCCAATAGGTTTTTATCATGTTTTTGTCATTTTCAAATTTTCTAATGTTTTTGTATTTTCTAACAACAATACTCCCCCTAAAATGCAAAACCATTTAAAGAAAATTTGACAACCAACACTGATAACTTTGTCTCACCATCCATTTTCTGCATCTTGTGAACTGAATTACACGAAAAGCAGTAATTACCCCCATGATTTACAACCCATTGATCTTAACAGTTTGAAAACCGTATTTCAATCTGATGAAAGTAATCATGTTTGTTCAGCCGTGAAGGTTTCGGCGTATTCAATCAACATACATTCAAAACAATATTAAAGACAACATATTTTTGTTTTTCAAATTTTAACAAACTAAAAACATATTTTTGGTTTTAAATTTTTTTTCCAATTTTTAGGATTTTGAAAATATTGTTTATTTATGTACAGAAAACAATCAAACTAAACTCCCTGTTCAACCAAACCAGGGTCTTGCAACCTCTTCCTGTGCCAGGCTGCTCCAATTTCCCTTTTCACAATCTTCAGCTTCGTTGAGCACCTGCACATTCAAACTTTATCAATCATTTGAACAATTTAGCCCAGGTCTGTTGGACCTTAGGCATTTCAACGCAATAATTTTCATTCAATTTTGGAAACTCTTTGTCATTTAAAACTTTTTCAACATTGACTTCAACTTTCTCATCTTTTTCCTACATCACTTGTTTCTTAGCACTCCACATTTGACCTTCCGGAGTACCTCTTTTGTAAAAGTTTGTCTCTTTTTGAACCTTCTGATCTTGAACAACATTTTTAGGTTTCCAAAACTCTTGAGGTTTTATCATATCAACAGATGTTCTCCAACTTCGTGTTGTTCTCAATCTGGGTGTGTGAGAATTCCAGGTCTGTCTTGAATCGAACCTGCTTGGGTTTGATTTCCAATTTTGATTTGAAGCAAACTTGTTTGTATTGTACCTCCAAGTTTGTTTCGAATCAAATCTGGTTGACCTCGGATTCACATCCTCAGATTTCTGTTTTTCAACATCAACAGGCTTTGGATTTGGACACTTTCGTGCAACATGTCCAATTTGATCACATTTAAAACACACTTTCTTTGAAACATCCTTGGCCTGTTGTTGTTTCTTTTTCATAGCATCAAACTCCTCATTTGACTGTTGTCCAAATTTGAGTTTTTCTTCTTCTTTCAAACTTTTTCCTTGAACAAAATTCAATTTTTGTTTCAAATCCTGTTTTTCATTTTGTTTTCGATTCTGTTTCTTTTTATAACCCAAACCAGCCTTCATGTTTTTCTTCTTAAAACCAGGTTTGTTATAAGAACCTTTGTGACCTTTACCAGCAAACTTTGAAATTTCCAACTTCTCAATCTCAACCATTTTGAAAACTTTATCGACCTTCTCTGAAATCGCATTCTGAATCGGGAATACAACATCTAAGAATAGTTTGTCCGATCCAATCATGGTATAAACCAATCCCTTTGAATCATCATCCAAATTTTTCTCGGATTTTGTGTTTTTTAGATAACCATCATGAAAATTTCCTTCATCTTCATCCTGTGATTCAGACTTACCTTTTGTAGACTCATCTTTCAAAACGCTTTCAACAACCTTACTTACCACCTCTGAATCATTAGCATCATCAGATTTGGAGTAAGTCACATCGATACTTTCAGGTAACTGGTCAGCTATGTTCAAACCCTTTGCCACCTTTTCCTCATCATAAAAAGTATAATTGTTTCTCAATGGTGGTGGTACCTGATGAAAATCTGAACCAATACCCTTTTTGCAATTTTCAGTATCTTTGTCATCGGGTGTAATGTTGAAAATGCGTTCGAGAATGTACGAAGAGTTATGATAACTTTGAAGTTTTGTAACAACCTTTTCTTTTTCAGCCAAGACTTGTTTAAGACTAGCAATTTCATCAACACATTTGTTTAATTCAATTTGCTTTTCTTTAAACTTTCTTTCATACATTTCTTTAGTGACTAAAGTTTCTGACAATCTTTGATCAAAACTTTTGACTTGGCTTTTCAAAGTATCATAAGCTTCTTGTACTCTCTGACTTGACCACTTTAAAGAATCATACTGTTTTTGTAAATCTTGAAATTTAGATTCTTTTTCAACACAATCGACACATTTGGCTGAACACAGTTGTCTATAAACATCATTATCCTTTTCAAGACCTTGACATTTCTGTGTCAATTTTTCAACTTTTAGTTTCAAAATTTCTTCTTTTTCAATCATTTCTTTACATTTTATTTTGAAAACATTTTCAAGTTTGCTTGTTTCAATATCTTTTGTTTTGATTGTTTCATCTTTTTCAATACAGGCTTTGCACATTTCTATGCAATTCCTACATTTGTTTTCTTTTTCATCAACCAATTCAACATTCGATAGATCAGAAGATTTTCTAACCTCAGTTTCATTCAACACCGGTTCTTCTGACTTAACTTTCTGATCTTCCTCCTTTTCCTCTTTCTGAGCTTCTTCTATCTTCTGTTCTTCTTCAGCTTTTTGTTCCTCTTCAGCAGCAACCTTCACAACATTCTTAACTTCTTCAATCATCTTCTTCAATTCTTCTTCTTTTCTCTTCTTCATTTCTACCACCTTCGGTAGACTTGCTTCACAAACCTCTCTTATCTTCTTCTCCAAATCAGGCAGATATGCTTTATCAGATAACCTTCGTGTGTTGAAAGTAGCTTGCCTTGGAATCAAATTTGTTACAGCTTTGAAATCCACTTTTGATGGGTCAACAACTGGATTACCCCGTGGATCCATGTAACATTCCAACTCTTCATTCCATCTTTTTGCTCTCTGGGCTTCTTTGAATGGTTCATTTAATTTTCCAATTTCCCATCTTGCATAGTCTGCTTTCCAATATCTATCAGGATCAGCATCAGCCACAAATGCATATCCAACTGCATCTTCTTCCGGGCATACTTGACTCCATTCGTAACCTTCATCGTCATATATAACTGCAAGAGCCCTTGATTTTTCTTCAGGCTGTTTCAATCTTGGTGGCTCAGACTTGTTCTGATGGTAAATCGCTTTCTTGTAATAATCTTCGTTGAACGGGTTTGCAGAATCATCATCAGCATATGCATTTCTGCACTCGCGCTTAAAGTGACCTCTTTGTTTGCATTTGAAGCATGTCACCTTAGATTTATCAAATCCTAGTTTGGTAGATGGTCCACCAATTGACTTTCTCCCCGTTATCTCCATGAACCGATGTGCCCGACGAACCGCACTGGCCATGCACCATCTTATATCCATTAGTTCCATCTCCTCGGGGTCTAATTGATCATAATCTTCTTTCGTCGAGTTGGTATTGCCAATCTTCCCTGCTACGAGGCTTTCATACGATTCAAGTACAGATGCCAAGAAAACCATCTGTTATTTTGCCGATTCTTCGCTGAAATTCTGCCCATTCTTCAGATCCACTGCGATATTACACTGAAACAAATTCTTTGAAGCAGATTGGTTTGAAGTGTTTGAAGAAGATCCAATGTGAAAACCACTGTGAAGACTTTCATTATTCACTGAACTTGAACTTTCTGCAGAAAATGCTGTTTTTGAAGATCCAGCCTGTGGTGCATTTCCTCTGTAGTAAAGCTCCACATTTTGCTGATAAGCTGGATTGTTGACTTTAGATCTCTTTATTTCCAACTCATGACTTTCAAGTCTTTCAATCAGCAAATCCACTTTTAAATCTTCAGGCTTGATTGTATTTTTCAACATTAGAGCGAAATATTGCCCCTCTTGATCATTTGGCAATGAATCAAACAATTTATCCACCAAATCCTCTTCAGAATATGTGATTTCATGTCTGGCTAACTCCATTTTCAGATGCCCAAATCTTTCGATCATTCTACAAACAGATTCATTTTTCATACAACTGAATAAATCAAACTCTTTACGCAACAATTTCTTTTTGTTTTTGACAATTTCATTACTTCCTACACACTTTCTCCCTAACGCTTCCCACAAACTCTTTGAAGTTTTCTCTTGTTCAAGTAACGAGATAATATCATCTCTCACTGACTGTTTGATTAATGTGATCATCTTATATTCAGCCACAACATTTTTTTACATCTATGTCTAAGAAATCTTTTGGATCTATTAACTCTCCTCCCTCTTTTACTGGTTCAGTGTATCCATCTGTCATTTTTAACCAGCTTTCAGGAGCGAAAGCTTTTACCCAAACCTCAAATATGTTTTTCCACCAGTGATAATCTTCCACTTTCATTAGCTTTGGTGGCTTCTGTTGGCTTCCGTACATGTTCTCAAACTTTAAATTCTCCGAAATATCTCTTGAATATTCTTTCATCTCAGATCTTCTATCTGATGATTCGGAAGTGAACGCATTGTAAAATGTGTTGTAAAATTCTTCACCGTTGTTTGACATCTTCAATTACGCGAAAAAAATTCACTTTTGGAGTGGAATCACAAATTTGCACTTTGGAGTGGAATCAGATCTTAAACTTCTGGAGCGGAATCAGAAGTTTGTGTCTATGAGCGAAATCAGAATATGGTAGCCAAGAGCGGAATCAGACTTCTGTTTGGAGCGGAATTAGATTTTTAAGCTTCTGGAGCGGAATCAGACATAATGGTCTTCTGGAGCGGAATTAAACTGAATGTTGGAGCGGAATCAGCCTTTTGAAATTGATCAGGAGCGGAATCAGCAAGTCTTTTGGAGCGAAATCAGACTTTTGAAGTTGAATCAGACAATTAGGAGCGGAATCAGAAACTATCCATCTTGAGCGGAATCAGTTCAGAGGTCAATTTTGTCCATTTTTATTCCGTATTTAATCATGAAACTTTCAAGGGTTTGTTTATGTCCAATTTTAAACAATCTGTGAAATTTTGATCTGGTTTTGACCGGTAAATCTTGTCCAGATTGAAAAAGAAGGTGTAGAAGACAGAAAACTGATATAATTGAGCTAAACTCTTCCTCCTGAGCTCTGATACCACTTGTAGGATCGTTGTTGGACCCGAACGAGTCAATCAGAAGAGTCTTTTCTCTGTATCAAAGGCGGAATCAAAGATACAGACGCTCAAACTAATTATAATGCTTCTTTGATTGATTTAACAATGTTTACAACCTAAAAGCAATCTGGCAGCACTTCGTTACAAGTTTCAGAACCATACCAAATGAAAACAATACATGCCCTATATATAGTGGTGTTAATTCCACTCCTAATGACATGGAGTCATTTCGGGCGGAATCAGATGTTCTAATTTCGCTCCAAATGACCTTGTGTCATTACGAGCGGAATCAGCATCTTAAATCTAACAAACTGTTTTTCAAACCTCGGGCACTGATTATTCTATTCAATCCTATTACATGATACAAGACGAAGTCAATAGACGTAATGCACTAACAAGTAGAATAAACCACTCTAGCCCAAAGTTGATTGGGGTCGGCTTTAAAATGCCACAACCATTTTACAAGCATAGCGTCATTGAAATCCCTTATCCCTTATCCCTACTCCACCCAATGCCTTATGTTTCAATAATTTCTCCTATTTCACCCATCTAATCTTTTGGACCCGATTAAATTTACCCCAAATAAAATCCCTCCGGATACTTTCTAGCTTTTTATGATAGCCTTCGGCGCCTTGAAAAGGAATAAATAGTATAAGGGAAGGCTTCCAAGCACCGACTTTGCTAGGGTCACTCTCCTAGCAAAAGATAAGGTCCGAGCTTTCCACGCCGATAACCTTTTATTAAATTTTTCAACTACTGGATCCCAGTATTTAGTCCTTTTCATATTTATCCCTATAGGAACACAGAGGTATAAGAATGGAATGGTTCCCACATCGTAATTTAAAAAATTCGCCATTCTTTCCATTTCATCCTCTTCTACCCCAATTCCATAGAGTTACCATTTTTTCGAATTCACCTTTAGCCCCGTTAATAGATTTATACACCACATAAATCTGGATAGGCTAATAACGTTATGTTCCGATCATTCCCCGATAAACAAAACATCATCGACAGAGCATAAATGGGAAATCGTTGGTCCACCATTTGGGGACCTGAAAGCAATCTATGGACAAGATTGGTGAAGTTGTGGTATGGTCCCAAGCGCCTGTGCAAGATTTTTGGGACCTTACACCTTCAAGTAGGGTCAGGATTTAGGGAAAACGGGGAAAAGTGTGGGAACAGTGAGAACGCTTATAGATCATCAGATCAAAACAATCTATGGACAAGATTGGCGCGGTGACGTTTTCGTAAATAACATCAAGGTAGCGATTGGTATGAAGGAATAGAAGGTGGAATGGAATGGATCATTCTGATGGAATGAAACCATTCCATAACCCCATACCAAACAGACCCCAATTTTATTGCTTGGAACTTGCTTCATTAAGGGTAAAAAGGGTAAACATCGTTTCTCCATAAAATGCCATTAAATATAAAACGCCAACTAAATACAAAACGCCAACCAATAAAAAGTATTTTTCCTGTGTGGTTTTTTTTTTTTTTTTTGTGTTTTAGTTGGTGTATTTTATGATCTTAGCTTACAAAAACACCATTAAATATAAAACGCAAAAATTGAAAGATAGGACGTGTTACAGACTTAACAGATAAAGCTAAGCAAAACAATAATTGAAACGATTCAACGAAGGATAATTTATTAATCGCACTTATTAATAATATCTTGCCTAAACTATGCGCCAAAGACATCCTATAAACAGAAACGTTTGCACCTTCCATTGATCAAAACAAAAAACAAACGCCTTGGTTCCTAAATACCACTCACTTTAAAACGCCAAAAAGTTGAAAAAATCAAAGATGGCAAACATCGTTTCTTGTGTGACAACTGGCAAATAACTGGTAATTCCGTACAATCTAATCATTATTTATATTTCTTAATCTCATGCATTTAGCGTAATTTAATTACGTAACTGTGTTGTAAACCAGGTAACAGTGTTAGGGCAAGAAAACAATGCTAAAACATATGTTGGTTTCGTCGTATTTCGAAACCAGTCAAACAATGTTCTAAAAGTGTTGGTAAAAAGTGTTGCGTGCACTATTTACGGTTACACTATGCATGTCAGCAAAACCGTGAAAACAGAATGAAACACTGAAAAACGACACACGGATAACATAACTGAGCCCATTATAATAAGAAAACACTAATACGAAAACATATCTTCCAAAAATACAAGACTTTCCGGTATAACGCCCTAATTAAAAAAATGTCCGTTTCGACTAAAAATATAACACTTTTAACGCGTCCGAATCCGTAATATAGCATTTCCGGGACTTCGTAATTATGTCACTTGATGAAAAACACACCAAAACATTTTAAGGATATCAATGGGATGACCAAAATCATAAGCTTCCGATATTATATCGCTATGCGTCAAACTAGTTCGTTAGCGAACCGACGAACTAGTAAGCGATATTTTCGTCATCGTAACAACCAAATGAAAACTCTAGTGAACTAGTTAAGCCAAATTTGGAACTCGGAATTGCTTCATACATCAATTAGACGTGAAATAACAATTTGCGACAACGTCCGTCGGTACGCCACAAAAGTGCCGCAAACCCACCGACGACCAAACGAAAAGCATCCAAGGTACCAAAACATGATTTTTACTAGTTTGGTGAACTAGTTAATAATAATTTTGGTTCCGAAACACTAATTTCCCCTTAATGGTGTAATTAAACCCTTAATCACCCTACTTTAAATAATGACCAAAATATCTATTCTTTTAACTATTTTTATAAAAAAATACATATAACCCCCCATTATCATCATTGACCGAAATCAAGGGGCCCCACCCCTTGATTCTTGTTTGAAAAATGTCAAGATTTAGGAATTGTCTATGGTTAGATTTTATTGAAAATTGAGTACGTGAACATCATTTCACCTTATATATTAAACCTACCATTCTTATCACATATCTACCATCAAAGTAAATTCAAAAATCCTCTCCTTGAACACCCCCATTCACGGCAGCCCTCACCCACACTAAAGCCACCATCAATCTCCACTAAATCACCTTAAATTCCACATTTTCTAAGTGTTTCAAGAACATCTTTACATGGGTTAAGCATGGATCGTCTTTAGGAGCACTTTTGGAGCCTAATCTTCTTCTTATTTTCTTATTTAGCTTGTGCAATATTGTAAGTCTTCTAATCACCATATTCATGCTTCTTACTACTAGTTAATCTCAAAAGTACAAGTTGATGATCTTGAATTTAAGGTTAAACATAAACAAAAACCCTAATCTCAAAGCTAATAAACACTAAATCTAACCATATTACGTGTTGTAGTTAGTTTGTGTGATCTTGTTATTTATGATGATTTTTGTTGATATTAGTGATTTAAGTTTATGTTTATGAAGATCTTGTGGGTATATTCTTGTAGTATTCAAGATTAGTGTTCATCTTACCATGATCAACATAAATATATGATTTAAACATGGATATGTTTAAATCTTGAAAGATCATCATCCTCACTTTCATGAACTAACTATATAATTTTTAGATTACATAAAGAAACAAGTGTTTAAATGGGTTTAACACTAAATTTTGAAAGTTAATTAAGCTTTGTTCTTACAAGTGAAGTTTAATAACTTGATTATTATGAAATATCACCATAAAAAGTCTAGTAATCAAAGGGGTTAAAGTGGGAAAACTTGATTTGAACTTATGACAAAAATGATGTCTTTAAAAGTCTAGTAAAAATGTAAAGATTATTTGTTATAAACAAGTGGTTAAAAATACACTTATAAAGTTCATGGAAATGAGGGTTAAAATGTATGATATCATGCATGTAAAGTTGGGATAATGAAACTTGATTTGGAAATTGATCATGATTATGGGTTTAAACATGGTTTAAACGCGTTTTTATAACGTGGGAAACGTCATAGTTTTAGGGGAAACTATGGCGAATTTTTCTAAAAATCTAATCGTGATTAAAGAGGGGATTAAAGGGGGATTAACAATGTTAAACGCGATTAGTGGTCATAAACGTCATTTTGGAAACCCTAATGAGAATATTTAAGTCTTAAATATTCAATAAGTTTTATGGACTTCAACTTATTCTTTTACAAAAATAAATGGTTAAAAATGTAACCATATATGTAGATATAATTTTTGGTAAAAATTATATATTTTTGGAAACTTGTCAAGTGCATGTAATGTGTGCTATATGTGTATGTATTAGATACCTATAGGGTGATCAAAATAAATACACATGCATGTTCCTACATGGTCCAAGAAATGCTATTAAATCGGAAAATTAAATAAAATGGCCGAAATGGAAATACATAACACTTGCTGACTACAAATTGGGCGTATCGACATCGTGAACAAGTTACTACAAAGTCGAGTCTAAAATAACATATTTTAGACATTAAAACGAGCACATATCTAAACGATCGATAACAAGAATCCGGAGAGTCGAAAACTATACAAATTACCAAGTATTTTTCATAGGAAAAAATGAACTTATTTAAAGTTTACTACTTGGTAACATTTTGGTGAAAATTGCAAGATCATGTTAATGGACTCATAAAGTTAGAATTGGGCTTATCAAAGCTAGTAATGGGTTAGGCCCAATAACATAGATGACATGGGCTCGGCCCAATAACATTAAAACATGGTTTAGATACGATAACATAGATGGCATGGGCTCGGCCCAATGGCATGAGCAAGGGCTCAATTACACGCGTGCTCGGCATGAAGACATATGAATGGTGAAGCCCGTTCACCTATAATTCAATACGTATAGAATACATGTATATACATAACAATCGAGCAAGTAAACTATCAACGCTCTAAAATACAAAGTTGTTCCAAAGATGACAAACGAGAACATAATAAAGAATTCAAGATGAATAACTTGTACGAGGTCCGAAAGACCTAGTGTCTAACGAGATTAGTACACATGTAGGTTATTAACACATACGGGCGCTCACTTCGCTATCATAATACACGGAACGCAAACTTGTGAGTTCATGTCCCTCCTTTCACTGATTTCAATGTTTTGTTTTCAAAAACATCTAGGGGAAATACATGCTAAAACTATTGGTATGTTAGTTACGGAGTAGAAGATAACATGATCAATGTGCATAAGTAGGATGATAACATTAGTAACCATTAATCACTTAGTGACCAAGGTGCAAAAGGTGTAGATCTATTGGGCTTGAGACACGCCCCACTCCTAGTTGTTAACCGTGGAGTGCTTTTGTGATCCCAAATGATAACAAAGTGTTCTCGGTTTGGTTATTTACTTATGGTACATTTTGTCAGGGGGTTCGCTACCCACTGATAGATCCTTAAACAGACTCCATGTATGAATCAGAACATACCATGATTACAAGATAACATTTATGAGATTTCATATGATAACAATAACTGCATGAACTCGCTCAACTTTTGTTAACTTTTTAAAACTACATGTATTTCAGGAAACAGGTCTTGAGCTGGTGATACACTACGGGTAACGGGAAAGTCAATGACAACGATGGCCACTTTTGGAGGATTTGTCTTTTATATCACAACTTCGTATGGGTATATAGGGGACAAAACCTCACTATGATTTATGTCAAAAACTAGCTTTTATGTTGTGTAATATAACTTAATCTATGTCATGGTTAAAGTTGTGAACGTTGGTAAACTTGAAACTATGTTGGAAAACTTGTGATCTTTTGTTAAAATCATTATATTTATGGCATCGTTGTTGTTTATGTGTTTACTCATTTGGATGCAATGATTACCTTTCTTATTTCACACACAATACGCTTCCGCTACTAGCAGAGTGTGACATCTTGGATATTCAATATTGTTCTGCGTGGAGTTTCACTGAATGGATTGTTAGCTAAGGAGGGTAACTCAATAACATTTTGTTGCATGAGATGGACAAACTTTCAAGAAAAAGAGACTAATGACAGACATATGTCATTTTGTGTGCTTTGTTCTTGATGAATATTTGAATGGCATGAAGAGACCGATGACACTGAAGAGTGGGATGAAGACCAAACAAAAAACCCATGTCATTTTGTGTTCAACATCCACAAAATGCCACTTCAACAACAAAAAACAATAAATCACACCAAAGTAAAAAAAACGCCATATATTTGTGATGGTTCTTGTAGTTTCAAAAAAGAAAGTGACTGATGACAGTGAAGATTTGGAAGAGAAATTCGATTAGGATTTTTAAGAAACAGTGTATTTATTCTTTTCGCTTCTATTTTTTCTTTCTGTGGCTTGTTTTCTAATTTTCCAAGAAAAAACACACCGTTTCTCTAAAAAATTGCTTGTAAAATGCCAAGATGCCACAAACGTCAAACTCTACAATTATAATAAAATTTGTGGCATCTTGGGGTTTTTCAAGCTTTTTTTTTTTTTTGAAAAAATGTATAAAACAACGTGCAAGAGAAACAGAACAATGTGCCATCTTTGTCTAAACACCACTAAAAATACAAAACGCCAAAATTTAAAAAAGACGGGATGTGTTACAGCCATAAAACAGATGAAGCGGAACAAACAGTAACTACAAACAGTAAACTAAAACAACCGGTGTCCTTTACATTTGTATCAAATTACAACCGGTGTCCTTTAACTAAAGAAATTACATGCTCTGTCCTTTAAGTTATCGTTTTTTAACACGTTATGTCCTTTAGATCTAACCTAGTTAAGTTTTTTTGGTTAAGTGATGTGCTAAATGTGGTTAAATAAAAACTACTAAAATTAACCTAATCTAGACACTCTAAGCTTTAAATTTATAAACTTAGACTCGATCTATAACTAAACCACGCAACCGGCAAGTGTACCGATCAATGCAGTATAGCTACAGTAAGTCCTAGTATCGAACCCACGAGACTCTACTAACTACGTTAATTACACTCTATCTAGACCTAGACTGACACAGACTCTAACTGTTTAATTGGTTGGGGGGGGGGGGGGTTACTGAAAATTCAAGGAAATCTAATAAACTAATTATTAAACTAGAATTAAACTAATACGAACGAAGACTGAAAGGCTTTTCTTATATGGAGAACGAGACCACCTAGACAAGAATCCTGGATTGTTTTTAAGAGATTACCGATTAAGTTAAACGCATGAATTATGGAACCGGGATCTTAAAGTACTAAACCTATTAAGAACCAACAAAACCCCTCCACCCTTCTCAAGGAGAAACCTGTGGCATTACCTAGGCCGTTAATCCTACCGGTTATTAGACGTCTTTCCAGTTGTCTAATTATTGTGTAAGTACCCTAATGTTGACCTACTCTTTTCCAATCATAGATCTAGGGTAGTTTGAATTAATTAACTTGACTTGATAGACTAATAAAACCGACAGGTCAACTAAGAAACGACCTTTTCCAAGGACTATCTAAAGCAATTCGTCGGGTAAGACCTATCAATAGCCCCTCACTTTCCAGGTATTAGGACTAGCAGAACACTAAAACCTAGCAAATTACTAACAATTACTTCTAGGGGTTACCGGCCGATTCTCCCTAAAGAGTCAAGGTTTCTTATGTGATATAGACACTCACCAAAATCCTAAACCCTAGTATGACTCTATGTTGTGATATAGACCATCACTAAGAATCATACGAAGCAAATAACAATAATAAACCAAGTTAAAGCACGCATGCGCATCAAATCAATAAAACAAACTCTTTACTAAACACAATTAATCCATAACATTCATGCAAATAACGAAAAAGGTAAATACTTTATTCAATCCATTCAACTAAGTCTAGGTGGCATAAAAGTTTAGCCAAGCATCATAACTTTAAAAGCAAATAAACAAGGTTTTGAACGAGAATTCAACGAATAAAAACAAGAAACTAGAAAATAAGAGAAACTGAGTAGTAAAACCCGTTAATCCCTTGCTCTCCAAGCTTTCCGCTCGATGCCAATGATTCCCGCAGCCTTATTCCTTTCAAAAGAGGCTTCAAATTCGTACATGATATTGTGCGACTCCCCCTCCTTGCGGCTGCTACCTTCTCCTCCTCTGATGTTGATTTCCTTTAAAATATATAATAGCCCTCCAAAAGAACCCCACGGATGTTTGTCGAATATAATAGGGCTGGCAATGTTCTTTTTGGGCAGCCCACGCACAAACTTGGAATTCAAGTCCAAGTTGAATTAGATTGGTCTGCTTCCCACTTGAATTATTTTCATCCATAACAATCCATTTTTGTCAGCCTTGCATGCATCCAATAGGAATGCATTAGATGAATTATATGGTTTTATATTTCAACATAACTAGGATTTTGTCCGCCGCGCGTTGCGGCGGCGCGCGACGGGCGGAAACATATAGTAAGACAAAACACGATTCGTAAAACGCAGTGTGTAAAAGACAATTACAAAAAAAAGTGTAAATCACAAAGGTAGACACAAAGCGTACAACACAATGCCAAAGACATTCGATAAACACAATGCATTAGCATTTACAAAAGTAGGAGTTATAGTTTAGGGCTTACAGTTGCAAAATTTTTAAAGTTTGGCGGGTGTAAAAATGGAGTAATAGTGCAAGGGGTAAAATAGCAAAGTCAAAAAAATACAAAGTGTAAAAGTATAGGGGTGGTGGCGGAAATGTGTAAAAGATGAGGGGGTGTTGGTGGAAATGTAAAAGAAGAGGGTTGGTGGCGTAACTGTGTAAGAGCTAAGGGGGTGTTGGTGGAAAACCAAAGTAGAGGGTTGGTGTAGGCAAAGTTTGAAAGATGAGGTTATGGTTTTGGAAATCCAAAGTAGAAGGTTTAGGGACTAAATTTGTCATTTTTTGAAACTTTGAAGATACCAAAGTCAAGTGGCTAAAATTGCAACATCGTGAAAGTATGGGGGCAGGGAGGCAAAGTCGGTGAGAAACCCGCGCACGTTGCGGCGCAAGCACATTGGAAACATCGAATAGATTAGTCGAAGCGTTATGTAATGCGTTAAACATATGAAAGCGCACATTTTGACGTATCCAACTTAACTCAATAGCATTGTAGCTGGATAAAAATGTAAAGTATATCGTATTTATATGTGACCCGACTCACATATAGGAAATGTACAAAAAAAAACATAAAAGGTGTATCAAGGAAAAACTAACACGTGTAATCAAAAGTGATATTCATATCAACGGAAAAAATTATACCCTTAGCGTGTTGCGGTAGGGTCGAAACGTAGAATTGGAAACGTACATAAAACAATCAAAAAACAAAATATATTTGACCTAACTTGTTCCCCAAAAAAGTTTACATCGAAACGTACACCAACTCGAATTTATACCGACACATAAATTTTAATTGTCATAATACAACCCGCGGGCGATGTGTCGTAGGCCCGTTGCAAACAGATTAGTCCAAGCGCTATGTCATGCGCAAGCGCATGTCTTGACGTATTCAGTTCAACCTAATGTGTGGTTGAATCCAAACGTTTAGTTTTTAAAAAAAAGAAATTAGCGAAAGAAAATAATTAAAGAAAGCAATAAGCTAAAAATGTATAGATATACGGTACAACGATAAAGTTGAAACATTATAAACTTTTAAGATTAAAACTCAATGGTCTAATATTGCAATGTAATTGAAGTTTAACTTGGAAAGTAAATGGACTCAAAACACAATTTAACAAAACTAAAAGTAGATGGCCAAAATGTATTATAAAGTTGAAACATTATAAACTTTTAAGATTAAAACTCAATGGTCTAATATTGCAATGTAATTGAAGTTTAACTTGGAAAGTAAATGGACTCAAAACACAATTTAACAAAACTAAAAGTAGATGGCCAAAATGTATTTTACTCAAAGTATGTGTGAAAAATTGAAGTTTAACTTCGAAAGGAAAGAGACTCAAAACACAATTTAACAAAACTAAAAGCAATGGTGAAGGGGTAAGGTCCCAAAAACCTCATAATAAGTACTTGGGACCATACCACAACCTTGCCTTTTAACCTTTTTTTACCTTGCGCGGCCGCGCACTGGTCTTGCAAAAGGAAGAAACAATCAGCAGTCTATAGTCGCGCGCCCAAAGGAAATCATAAATCCTCGCGCCTTCTTCCATTAGCAAAGGATGAAAATCCTATAATAAATACTTCCGCTTAAATATTCAGACTTGGATATTATTTACCCAGACTTGGGATTTGTTCATTCAGCTGTTTCCACACAATAAAGTGCCACACCAGATTACAGCAGTAATCTTCTAGAAGAAATACAATCGTGCACCACCAAGACGGTTATAACCGACTGAACACGTGTCACCATCTCAGGCATCCCTGAAATCACAACAAAAGCATGCAATTGGAGAGTAATCTCCACTTGATCACTTTACACGTGGCAAATCCCCAGCCTTCGATCTAAACCACGATCCGTGTGCTCTCACGTCGGATCAAGGAGCTTGACGGAAGGAAATGTAACCGCTTACGGGGTTAGCATCTTCCGTCAACTTTTCACTAACGGGTTTTCCCGCCTAAACGACTCCCGGCTATAAATATGAGAAACAACCCAGGTATGAACTCAAGTTACACACACTTCTCAAATACATCTTCTTCTTCATAACCAATACTTATTCTCACACCGGAGTCGGGTCAAGGAGAGAACCCTCTTCTCCCCTTGGCGAGGCTAACGGTGCTCTTACCGGAGAAGGAGACCTGTTGTACCTGAATCATTCGAGAGGAAACTAACCTTTTTATGCGGATTCAAACCCCCTAGATATCTCGGTTCTGACCATTTATCTAGTGTTTCTTCATTGGCGCCCACCGTTTCCTCTGTCTCATCAGTTTTCATCTCGTTTCGATTCAGTTCTTTTCATTTTCTGTTTTTGCACATGGAAGAAAATTCATCATCTCATCGACAAACCGGTCTTCGACCGAACGTCGGAAACAACGTTCAAGTAGAAGGAATCCCAGAAGATATCTCCGATGACAACGAAGTTCAATCCAACCAAGCAAACGACCCTGTCACTCCAGGGATGTTACCAGCAAACCCTGCTCAATCAATTCTGCCACCAGGAGAAACTCCAATTTCCTGGTACGTCAGGTCTCAAGGGGCACTAAACGCAGTATACACACAACTGTGTGCTCAAACTGCTCCCCTGACTCAATCACGGAGACCGGGATCTCGTGCCCATGCCTCCCAACGGGAGGATTCAACTTACGAGAATACAGAAGTTTATGCCAGATCAACATCACAACGGGAATATACTCAGACAGGAAGTCACCAAAGAGAGAATCATGGTAGAACATACCAAAGACAATCAGTTCATGATAGGTTGGGTTCCCAGCGAGACACCCATACCGATGAATCCGATGCAACATACCGTTTAAGTGCAAACACCAGTGTGTTCAATCGGCTACAGCCAAACTATAACAAGTGCAGGCCTCGAGTGGTTTATAACCCTGAGGCAGAACACAACTATGACTTAGTTTACCGCCCTGCAGAAGCAGTGGAAAACTCAAAGTTCATACTGGAAATAGCTTTAGCTCCATTGGAGAAGGCTAAATTACCATCCAACATAGGGAAGTTTAATGGGTTAACAGACCCCGATGATCACCTGAGAGTATTTACCAGCGCGGGTTTGGTTGGAGGTTGGACCCTCCCGCTATGGTGTCATATGTTTGTACAGACATTAACCGGCCCAGCGCGAATCTGGTTTGATAACCTACCAACCGGACAGATCGAATCATGGAAAGATCTGCGTGAAAAGTTTTTGACACACTTCAGTCAGCAACGGCGTTCCATTCGGGACACATCCGATGTCATGAACATCTGGCGCCGAGATGACGAAAATATGGAGGATTTTATCACCAGATACAATAAAGAGGTGTTGGAGATTGGCGGTGTTCACGAACAACTAATCCGTGCTCAATTCAAGTACGCGGTTAGATGTGATGACATGGTGAAAGTCTTATCTGGAACAGAGGGCCTCCCAAAAAGTTGGGAGAAGATAATGGCGGCGGCCAAGGTTTACGCGCAAACTGAGAAAAACCTTACCACAAATAGACCACCGCCACCACACAACAGGCCCACGGATTTAAGCTCAACTGGTGAAAGAAGGTTTAAGAAATCATGGCGTGAATCCGGATCAGGAAGCCGCTCGTCTGAAGATGCCCGCACAACAATCAACAAGCTCTCCGCGCAGAGGGAGAACAAACAAGAAAATAGGGAGAGGCAGTGGACTCCCCTAACAAAGACCCCGACGGAGGTTCTGAGTACTGAAGACTATCAATTCAAACCTCCGATCCCAATGAAAAATAAACGTGGACAAGACCCGGCACAATACTGCAAGTACCACAAAGACAACGGGCATACCACTAACAACTGCATCTCTCTATGCACAGAAATAGAGAAAGCCCTCAAGAGCGGCGAACTCACACATTTACTCCAAAATGTGCGCAAAGAGATTAATCAGATAACACGGGGTGAGGAGGGCCCAAGCAAGCGGGCAAAAACTTAAAGAACAAGTCTATGAATTTCCCGCGGAAAAACATGATCCATCAAGCAAAGCGGAAACAATAGAGAGTAAGTTAAGTTTCACATAATTATATTAGCAAGACTTTGTAAAAAGCCTCTGTGCTCTATCCTTAAATAAAAGTACAAAGTTTCTATTATTTCTATGTTTACAAAGTGCATGCAATTTCTTTTAGTAAGCGCAAAAACATTATGGTAGTTCTAGAACAAGCTTCATGAACGGTCAGTGATCACCTCACAAACGGCCATAAGTTCAAACATAAGCTTTATACCAACTTCATTCACCTTACTCAACACAAAAGTAATCGTACTCATGCAAAATATTGTAAACAAACAGATAGAAACATCATACTATTCTTAGCGTACAGATACGCCCTAAAAACTTTCAAACACGGCAGTGTTTAAGTTACTTGCGCAACAGCGCACCAGCAAAAATTGGGATTTACATCCCAAATATTACAAAGAAAATTGTTCAATACATTTTTAGTCTACGATAAATCTTCACCCTCATCCGGAAAGATTTCTCTTAGTTGCGCCACGTGATCATTAGATTACAGCGCAACGTTTATCAGATCCATTACCGGAAGTTGCAAGTTGTTAAACTCTGTCTTCAAGGCAGCAAGCGCGGCACCAGTATCCGCGCCGAAGGTTGCAGACTTACTGTTATCCCAGTCAACCTTTAAAGCACTATTCACATGATGGGAACACTCAGCATACCCTTGCGCATACCCATCTCTTCGCGCAGCAACCACTAAACGAGAAACGGTTTTATCTAACTCTTCAGAGTTCAACACAGACTCAGCAACCTGTGAAATCAAGTAAAAATAAATGTCAAGAAAGCGCATTAAACTGTTCCACAACAAAAAGGAAGAAAGAAACTTACACAAGCAATGCCACGATCTTTCAACCAGGCCATATCATTCTTCAAGGGTTCAAGCTCGCTTTCCGCTGTAACCCGCGCCGTTTCTGAATCTTCCAACTTCTCTTCAACTTCAGTCAAACGGCGCGAGGTTTCAGTATTCTCGGAACGCGCGAGCTCCAGATCCCTTTTAAGTTGTTCCTGACCAGAAAGCAAAGCAGTAAGTTCTCCTAACTCTTTATCTCTAATGGCAAGAGTGGCGAAAGCTTGTACCTCTCGTTGCTCACTGCGTTCCCTATGAGAACGCGCTTCTTCCAAAGCAGCTTCTACATCAGCTTTCTCCTTCTTCAACCTTTCTACCTCCGCATCCTGATTCTTCAGTTTTTCAACCTCCGCCTTGAGGTTATTAATGATATTACAAAGGTTTGCCTTCTCCGCATTATCTTTTTCGCAAATTCTCCTCCAGTTTTTGCGTTCATCAGAAAGGAGAGCAGCTTCAGCTTCCGCTTTTCTTTTCCAACCAGCAACAGACCATTCCTCAGTTTTACGCTCAGCTTCAAACTTGGCCTGATCAGATTCCAATTTAGCCTTCAGCTGAGCCATGCGTTTCTCACCGTTGGCTAATCTCTTTTGAGACACCATAAAGGTTTCCCGGTCCTTATGCATACTGTACCACTCACGCACTATGCGGTGAGTGGTAGAGACGTGAAAAGCAGTTTCTTCAAAATAAGATTGATAAGTCTGTTCATAAGACCGGACTTCTTGAAACTTGATCTCCCCAGGCGGAAGAATCCCCTGCAACCAATCTTGGCACACGCGCCAATCTGAGAAAGTGTCACCTTTCTTTAAATTCCAAACGGGGGCGTGAGGTTCAGAGGCATCCTTCTCCACATAAGTCCGGTAGTAATAATCTCCCAAGGTTTCTTCTGGGCGGATTGGATAATGATTACCAACACCAGCAGATGAGCCTTGCCCTTCAACTGTCACCTTCTCAACATGCTCAGGCATAGCATCAGAAGGTTTAGGGGAAGAAGTTGAAGTTTTTTCAGCAGTTTGTTCTTTCCCCAAATCTTGAGCAACGGTTTCAGGAGTTTGTGGCTTACCAACACCATCCACCGCACCTGGATCAACAACTTTTTCAGTCTCTGTAGCAATATCAACAGGATTCTCAGCCTCAACAATATTCTCCACACCATCATCAGCAACCTCTGTAGGCTCTAACTGATCAACAACAGAAGTACGCGGAGGAGTGGATGGAAGCTCTTCGTTCACCACAGATTGTTGTTCTGTGGGAACAGGGGAAACAGGAACCTCTGGAAAAAACAACAAAAACCTGTAAAGATTTAACGCGCATAAAGAAAACAAGAAAATACAACACTTACCAGGAACAGATTTTGAAATGAAAGAATCAAGATTCCCTTTCCTGGTAATTTTCTTCCGTTGAACTTTCTTAGAAGGCTGACCCTCCACATCAGTATCAGCTTGTTTCCTTTTACCAGCCTTCCTATGCACCAAACGTTCAGGACTAGAATCCAAGTCGATAGGATCACTTGGGTTGGATGGGGGAATATCAGCAGAATCCCTCGGTTCAGGTTTTGGTTCTCGTACAGTTACTGCAGGGGTAAGACCCTCCAAAGAATAAGAAACCACCACATAATCACACCTGGAGTCAGAGGAACGGCGTAAACCTTTCTTCTCTCCCACATTCTTTGCCTTCAAAGATTGAATTCTAACTGCCTCATCCTTCTCCGGCGCAGAGGTAGAAGTCGTTGTGCGTTTCTTCCTTTCAGGGCCTATGCCCAAATTCAACAACTCACCTACAAACGCGAAAACAACAATTTACTCACAAGCGCAAAAAGGAAAAACAGAAACAGATATAGCTTACCAGCACCAGCAGCTGGTTGGACAGAAAGATCCGCATCCCGCGGAAGAACAAAGTTTCTTACAATACGGTGGTACCAGAGTTCCTCTTCAGGTTTTTTCTTGATAGTACCCATTCTTCCGCCTTCCCTCTTAAAGGCAACAACATATAGTGAAACAACTACAAACAAAGGATAGCAAGTCAAAAAAAATGGAAATGGAAAAAACCCCAATCTTACCATGACCATCCTCGGTGTACACTGGTTTGTCATCACGCTCCATCTTCCAATTCAAACTCATACCGGCTCCGACGAGAGCTTTCTCCGGCAAAGCAATGTTGGGCACATCCTTCAAATCTTGGTACCAGTTCTCATCAACAGGGGTCTGAAGCGTTTCAATCGGAACATCTTCTTTCCCCCTTAAAACCATCCTCACCGGAATCACTCCGGCCTTGATAAAAAGGAATTTTTGCTTCCAATCATGAAAGGATTTTGGGGGTTGCTGTAGAATCTTCTTTGCAGATGCCCTCTGAGCAAACGAATAAAACCCTTGGGTACAATGCATCTGATAAAAAACCCTAAATCGGGGAACAGTCGGCTCAATATGCATTGTCCGACACACGAATTCGAAATGTCGAACCTTAACCATGCCAATCGGATGAAGTTGGGAAATATGCCGGTTGTAAAACCCAAGGATTTCAATAAAATATTTAGTGACAGGCAAACGAAAGTTACCTTCACTGAAAAAATCCCAAAAAAGGGTAATATACCCAGCCGGAGCATCTGCTGCAGTTTGCCCCTCTTCAGGATACAGAGCACCCCAGCTCTCCGGAAATTTGAAATTCCTAACCAAACCATCAAAGGTCGCTCTAGGCCACTTTAACGGTGGAAGTTCAGTCGACATCTCTTCAGAAAGATCCTCTTGGTGTTCTCTGGTTGACATAAGAAGAAGAATGATGAAATTTTTTCTTAGAAGAAAGGAACGGGGAAAGTTTTTCAACAAAACAATGATTGCACAAAGGAGGTTACCCAAACGTTATATATACTCATCGCAATAAATAGCATCGGTAACCGTCACAGCAATTTTTCCGGATATCACAGTTCTCCAAGCGACAGAAATAGTGAATATCAAACACACACGCGTTTACACGCGCGCGTGCAAGACACGGACAGTAAAAGCAACTGACAATGACAGGATGTCACTCAGTTTACTGTACCAGTCTCGTTAAAAGTCAAAGATTTTCAAAAATATTTACAAAAATCAAAATGAATCTTCGTCTAGAAGTTTTCTTATTTTTCGCGTCCAAAAGCATTTCCCTTTCATAAGTCCAGTGCTCCACTTATTTGCATAAGTACAACACTAGACTGGGGGGACTTGAAGGGGTAAGGTCCCAAAAACCTCATAATAAGTACTTGGGACCATACCACAACCTTGCCTTTTAACCTTTTTTACCTTGCGCGGCCGCGCACTGGTCTTGCAAAAGGAAGAAACAATCAGCAGTCTATAGTCGCGCGCCCAAAGGAAATC
The DNA here is from genome assembly GCA_030545235.1 of Helianthus tuberosus. Classification (NCBI taxonomy): domain Eukaryota; kingdom Viridiplantae; phylum Streptophyta; class Magnoliopsida; order Asterales; family Asteraceae; genus Helianthus; species Helianthus tuberosus. Next base: position 70,920,387 of record CM060447.1, on the reverse strand, counting down.
ATAAATCCTCGCGCCTTCTTCCATTAGCAAAGGATGAAAATCCTATAATAAATACTTCCGCTTAAATATTCAGACTTGGATATTATTTACCCAGACTTGGGATTTGTTCATTCAGCTGTTTCCACACAATAAAGTGCCACACCAGATTACAGCAGTAATCTTCTAGAAGAAATACAATCGTGCACCACCAAGACGGTTATAACCGACTGAACACGTGTCACCATCTCAGGCATCCCTGAAATCACAACAAAAGCATGCAATTGGAGAGTAATCTCCACTTGATCACTTTACACGTGGCAAATCCCCAGCCTTCGATCTAAACCACGATCCATGTGCTCTCACGTCGGATCAAGGAGCTTGACGGAAGGAAATGTAACCGCTTACGGGGTTAGCATCTTCCGTCAACTTTTCACTAACGGGTTTTCCCGCCTAAACGACTCCCGGCTATAAATATGAGAAACAACCTAGGTATGAACTCAAGTTACACACACTTCTCAAATACATCTTCTTCTTCATAACCAATAGTTATTCTCACACCAGAGTCGGGTCAAGGAGAGAACCCTCTTCTCCCCTTGGCGAGGCTAACGGTGCTCTTTTTTGCAGAGTTACCGGAGAAGGAGACCTGTTGTACCTGAATCATTCGAGAGGAAACTAACCTTTTTATGCGGATTCAAACCCCCTAGATATATCGGTTCCGACCATTTATCTAGTGTTTCTTCAAATGGGTAAAAATGTATTTTACTTAAAGTATGGGTGAAATGAGGAAATGTTGAAATAGACTCAAAACACAATTTAACAAAACTAAAAGTAAGGGACCAAAATGTATTGAGGTTTTATTTAACTTTTGCATGTCGGTTATTCTCAAAATTCTATCCTCCCGTGTTTTATATTGAGCTTTTATTTAACTTTTGCATAAAAAATGAAATATAAAGCTAACACCTGCAAGGAAGGAAGTTGTTGGAGGGACTGTTAGGTAAAAAAGAGAAAGTAAAAGGAAGTTGTTAGAGGGACTGATGTGTAAAAAATGGAAATGCACATGCATGTCGGTGGCGTATGCCACCGACTTTGTGTTTTAAGTCTTTAGGGTAATGTCTAAATAATTATTTCATAGCCCAATGTTGATTTTTTTTTACGCCTAATTGCGTTCCATGGCAACAACAGCAGCCTTTATTTTAAGATAGTGGTCACGACCCACTCAAGGAAAATAGCGGCAATTTTAAATCGGGCACTGACATTCTACTCTGCCCAACTGGCTGGTCATTTAACTAATACTCTTTTTCGCTCAATTTGCATCAGAACCTGGCCCAACACAAATTAATATAATTTAATATAATACTAAAACTAAATAAAAACAAATAAGACTTATACAAAAATTATACACGGGACAAATATGTGTATTTTACCCCACATCAAATGTCCCCACACTTAATCTTTTTTCGTCCCCGAAAAAGAATTATGCAACGGAATCAGAGATAGATAAATACTCGGGTCAAAAACTTATTAATACTTGTTAAAATCAAAACTTGTGTTAGCCGCGATTGCAAATATGCTTGTCCCTTTAAACCCGAATCCAATCTCAGGCCCTTATCATGTGAATTTAATTTAAGTGCGGTCGGTCTACCTAGGGCCGCACACTAGAATCTACAGTCTACCTACTCCCGCCTCAAGCTTATAGAACTAAAGGAACGATCACTGGACCAATTCCCAACCGTCTTATATCAAAACCAAGAGAGTTTACAATCAAATTTTTTTCTTTTCCCCTTTTTTTCGCTTTTTTTTTTCTTTCAATGAGCGTTGACGTTGCTTTCCCTAACCAAGAGGCAATCCGGTTGTATAGTCGCTATCCCCAACTCGGATTACTTAGGCTTCGGTACTTTTTTTCTTTTCTTTGCAAGGTCGGTTTCACACACTCTAGCGGTATTCCGGTTGAAGAGTCACTATCCCCAACCAGGATTACATAGGCCTGCGCTACTTTCATTCAGTTTCTAGCTCACTTTTTTTTCATTTTTTTTTCTATTTTTGCATGATCACAAACTCTAACGGTTTTAACTTATAACGGTGTCCCTTATACTCTTATTGGCGGTTTCAATTTCCCATATTTCCCAGGCGAAAACCCACTAGTAGACCGACAATTAAGGTATATTAACTCAAAGGGACCTAAAACCAAACCCGGGCCTATCCACATATCCCTAACTAGACGCAAACTCGACTTATTTTATCTCTTATTATTATTATTATTTGAACCCAAGCAAAAATTCATCTTTTCTATCATTTTCCGTTTTAATATGCAAACTTCTCATTTCAAAGGACTTTTTTCTGATTTTTCAATTTTTTTTGGATTTTTTTAATTTTTTTGTATTTTTCAACTTTTTGACTCAAACGACTCTGCTAATTAGACACTAAAGGATAGTTTCTCATCCCTACACTTAAACTCTACATTGCCCTCAATGTAGGATGGAAACCGACTCAAAACACTAAAATAAATAAGAAATAAAAAGACTAAGGGCATAATTGGAAAGGACTTAGCTGGTTAATAACGCGTAAGCTTCAAACTCTCGTCCAATCCAGCTCGATCGTATAGCATTTCGTTCGCGATCGGCTTGGACACTGACTGGTATACTTGGTAAATGCCTGATATCTGATAAGCAGCTCCAAAATCACCCGAATGGAGATTGAGTACGGGTGGTACAATTCAAACCTGCATAAACAAAAATAAGAAAAACCAAAGCAGTACCGACTCTAAACAAAATACGACTCAAAAACTACTAACTAAGACTCAATATACCGAAACTATGATTCTATACAAACTCTATGAAACCTCCCCACATTTGAATTTAATCAAGAGGTTTCTCTTTGACTTGAACCCGGTATAACCCATTTAATTCCACCCTATCCTCATAAACATTTAAAAATTTTGTAGTGGAATTATAAAATGATTTTAAAAATTTTAACGGGTTAGAACACCAAAATTTGAACTTACATGGCAGGAGCCACCGAATCACGATCCCAGGTGTTCTTCTCATTGCCTTCTCCCTTGGTTTTGAACTTTTACTTGCATTCGCTATCAGTACCACGGGCCAGCTGTGGTATTCTTCCTCTTCCACCACCACTTCTTCTTCGGGAAGATCCCCACACTTAATTTCTACGTGCGGTGTGGGTTCACTTATTTTCTCTGGTTTTACCTTCTAGTAGGGCTTCTAAATTTGCTAAATCACCTAATGGATCAAATTCCCCTACTTGTTCAGATTCTGATAAACCTTCTAACTCCCCTAAAAACTCATCTTCCCAACTTAACACTTTTTTCTCTACCTCAACTTCTATCTCATCATCAAACAGACTACCTAAGGAATCTCCTAAATCTAATTCCTCGTCAACATCTACCCCTTTAACCAATGATTCCTGGTAGACTTGCCACTCGTCTACTTCTTCCACACTCTCTCTCAATATCCCGCAATTAGCCATTTGCATCATAATCTCATCTTCTTCACAGCCAAAATCAATGATGCCCTTCTTCTCTGTTTCTTCTACTTCTTCTAATTTCCTAGACATTTCTTATACTGAACATCGAATGTCTGAGAGTATAGACTGCTGATTTTGAAGCAGGACTTCATGTTCTTGAATCATTTTCTGAGTAGTCTCATCCGTAGCTACCAGTTGAACTAACAACCCCATTATTCTATCCAGCTAGTCCTGCTCACAGACTTCAGAATTTTGTTGTTGGGGCTGGTGATACGGTTCCTCATACTGGTACGAGGAATACCCTTGTGAAAAATATGACTGCGGCTGCACATAGGGGTTAGCATAATAATATGCAGAGGACCCCTCATATCGTGGGCATTTAACTGTAAAATGGGGCCCTCCACAAATTTCACACATATTTAAAACTCAGAAGAAATAAAAGACACAGAAAATTAGACTCCTACGACTCAATATACAGAACACAGATAGACTCACAAGACTCACCACGAAAACACAAAACAAAAGACAAGTAGCACAGATTATGTCAATTAAGTCCAGTTGAAGCTAATAAACGCAATCGCCAAGAGTCCCCGGCAACGGCGCGAAAAAACTTGATGTGCTAAATGTGGTTAAATAAAAACTACTAAAATTAACCTAATCTAGACACTCTAAGCTTTAAATTTATAAACTTAGACTCGATCTAAAACTAAACCACGCAACCGACAAGTGTAACGATCAATGCAGTATAGCTACAGTAAGTCCGAGTATCGAACCCACGAGACTCTACTAACTACGTTAATTAGACTCTATCTAGACCTAGACTGACACAGACTCTAACTGTTTAATTGGTTGGGGGGGGGGGGGGGGTTACTGAAAATTCAAGGAAATTTAATAAACTAATTATTAAACTAGAATTAAACTAATACGAACGAAGACTGAAAGGCTTTTCTTATATGGAGAACGAGACCACCTAGACAAGAATCCTGGATTGTTTTTAAGAGATTACCGATTAAGTTAAACGCATGAATTATGGAACCGGGATCTTAAAGTACTAAACCTATTAAGAACCAACTAAGCCCCTCGACCCTTCTCAAGGAGAAACATGTGGCATTACCTAGGCCGTTAATCCTACCGGTTATCAGACGTCTTTCCAGTTGTCTAATTATTGTGTAAGTACCATAATGTTGACCTACTCTTTTCCAATCATAGATCTAGGGTAGTTTGAATTAATTAACTTGACTTGATAGACTAATAAAACCGACAGGTCAACTAAGACACGACCTTTTCCAAGGACTATCTAAAGCAATTCGTCGGGTAAGACCTATCAATAGCCCCTCACTTTCCAGGTATTAGGACTAGCAGAACACTAAAACCTAGCAAATTATTAACAATTACTTCTAGGGGTTACCGGCCGATTCTCCCTAAAGAGTCAAGGTTTCTTATGTGATATAGACACTTACCAAAATCCTAAACCCTAGTATGACTCTATGTTGTGATATAGACCGTCACTAAGAATCATACGAAGGAAATAACAATAATAAACCAAGTTAAAGCACGCATGCACATCAAATCAATAAAACAAACTATTTGCTAAACACAATTAATCCATAACATTCATGCAAATAACGAAAAAGGTAAATACTTTATTCAATCCATTCAACTAAGTCTAGGTGGCATAAAAGTTTAGCCAAGCATCATAACTTTAAAAGCAAATAAACAAGGTTTTGAATGAGAATTCATCGAATAAAAACAAGAAACTAGAAAATAAGAGAAACTGGTAAAACCCGTTAATCCCTTGCTCTCCAAGCTTTCCGCTCGATGCCGATGATTCCCGCAGCCTTATTCCTTTCAAAAGAGGCTTCAAAGTTGTACCTGATATTGTGCGACTCCCCCTCCTTGCGGCTGCTACCTTCTCCTCCTCTGATGTTGATTTCCTTTAAAATATATAATAGCCCTCCAAAAGAACCCCACTGATGTTTGTCGAATATAATAGGGCTGGCAATGTTCTTTTTGGGCGGCCCACGCACAAACTTGGAATTCAAGTCCAAGTTGAATTAGATTGGTCTGCTTCCCACTTGAATTATTTTCATCCATGACAATCCATTTTCGTCAGTCTTGCATGCATCCAATAGGAATGCATTAGATGAATTATATGGTTTTATATTTCAACACAATGTCTAAATAATTATTTCATGGCCCAATGTTGAATTCTTTTTTTACTCCTAATTGCGTTCCATGGCAACAGCAGCAGCCTTTATTTTAAGATAGTGATCACGACCCACTCAAGGAAAATAGCGGCAATTTTAAATCAGGCACTGACATTCTACTCTGCCCAACTGGTCATTTAACTAATACTCTTTTGCATCAGGACCTGGCCCAACACAAATTAATATAATATAATACTAAAACTAAATAAAAACAAATAAGACTTATACAAAAATTATACACTTTACACGGGACAAATATGTGTATTTTACCCCACATCATTAAGTATTACCATATGCCTATCACATGAGGGCGACATGGTCTTTTCATGTCAATTTAACGTGAATTTTGATTTCCCCTTGCATCTCATAACATCTCATTATTCATATTCATCTCAAAAAATGGAGGGGATAAAGAGATTTATTTATTTCGTTTGGATTAACTAAAAAAAGGAGCGATCGACTGAAAAAATGGTGGGGTCAAAAAAGATTTATTTATTTTGTTTTTTAATATAAAATTGGGATGAAAAGACCATGTCGCCCTCATGTGAGAGACCTAGTAAGACTTAACCAAAAAAAACTTAACTAGGTTAGGTCTAAAGGACATAACGTGTTAAAAAACAGTAACATAAAGGACAGAGCAAGTAATTTCTTTAGTTACATGACAGCGGTTGTAATTTGATACAAACGTAAAGGATACTGGTTGTAATTTACTCAAAAAATTATTACTAACATTATAATTAAAATCAACTACATCGGTACTTGAATTTATTTTTCTTTTCAAAAGCGCCATAATTGCCTAAAGTTATAGGACTGAATCCTACATGGCGGAAAAAAAAGTCATTATATAAGTAGAACAGGTAAACAAAACTTAATACTCCACATATTCTCTAACATGCCACACCTTGACTAAAACGCCAGAAAAACTTAAAAAAAAAAGGCTCAAGTTATTGCATGGAGGTTTGATAGGTTGGAGAAACGTTTCGTCCTAAAGTTCTCTGACAGGAGAAGGGTGAAAATCAAGACAATCAAAGTCATGCTTAGCATGGATGAAGCCTTCCAGAGGGATATTCTGGCCCTTGGGGTTCCAAGGGCCGACGATTGTGAAAGAACTCGAAAGGTAATAAGAAGATTGAAGAGAAAATTTCCAGCAGATGATGATGATGATGATATTGACGATACTGGTCTACCAACAGTTAGCAGTTGGGGTTTGGATGAAAAAAAACCCGGTTAAAGTGACTTATCAACACCGAGTGGAATATTCATTGCCGATGGAAGAAATGCTGAAGACAGAGAGATTACATCTACTTGAACAACTCTGTGATTTAGCACATTCGAACGATGCAAGATCCAGGGTTATTATGATATTTAAGTATAGGCTGCAGCAAAGACGAGACGATATAATGGCATTATACGCCAATGCACAACATGATGATGATGAATCTGAAGAAAGCGATGAACAAAGCGATGGGTACATCTCTGATGTAATCCCATACACAGAAGATTAATAGTTTGTTTTGATCTCGTCTTATTGTAATCTTTTGAATTACTAGTGAATTATTAAGAATGTCATGAACGCCAAATAAATTACCTTTATAAGATATATGAGATTAATTCAACTGGTAAAACCTACAAAACGCCAAAAAATGTATAGTTTGAATTATTAAATGTATATAATGATTTTGGTAACACTATGGACGCAAAGATGTTAGAATTATTAATTAATTTTATTGAATTTGGGAACGCCATAAACGCCAAACTGTTATCTATGAGACACAAAAACGATTAATTGAACGAGGCAGATCTAAAAAAACAGTAAAATGCCAGATAGTTATTGAATCTAACTAAACACCAAACAAATCTTATACGTAAAAAATAAAGCAGTATTGTGACACATGAAAAATGGAAAAAGGGAAAAAGGGAAGATAAAGAGACAAAAAAACCCATGTGCGATAATATCGCGCGCCACGTGTTCGACCAGGATTCGTTCTCACCGTTCTCACACTTTAGGGCGTTCTCTCCTGATCCCGTTTGATATTTAGTATATTCATCAGTTTATTATTAAAAAAAGTCTTGGTGGTGTAGTGGAAAAACCATCTCAAGATGATGTAAAGGTCTTAGCTTCAAGTCTTGGCTCCACCAATAAAGTTTTATTTTTTTAATTCATTTCTCCTTAACCACAATTTTGGGCCCAATTCTTTTTTACGCCCGAGGCCTAATTTTTTTTCAAGAGTTTTCGGGGATGTCTCTAACACTCAACTAGGGGTGAGCATACTACACTAACCGACCTGCACAATGCCCGACCCGACCCGATAACCGATTTTATTAAGTATGAAGAACCGAAGAGTGGCCCCTATGGTATCGGTCCTTTACTCAATCGGGTCGTCTAATACCCGAGACCGACTTTCAAGGTATGTTAAACCTGCAAATACATTCCATATTACTTCAAAATTTGTTTTAGAGAATTCCCTGTTATTGCTATCATCATCCAGATTTTAATTCTTCCCATTTTGCTCCTACTTTCATCTATTAATTGATTATATGGCATATTTCTGCTTGGATCGAATGTTTATAAAGTGATTGTTTTGATTAATCGTTCTTGTATTATTTTACGTCAACAAGTCGGTTATATGTTTTTGGGTAGATGTGTTGATCATGATTCAATATTGGACTAATTAATTGCTTTATTAGATAAGTCATAATTGTAATTTTAAGTCGGTTACTGAATGTGTAGAACTAGGGCTGTAAACGAACCGAACGAACTTGTTCGTGTTCGTTTGTTAAAAAATATATGTGTTCGCGAACCGTTCACGAACGCTTATCGAACGGGATTTTATGTTTGTGTTCGTTTGTTAAGGAAATAAACATGTTCGTGTTCGTTTGTGTTTGTTTGTTAATTTTAGGCAACGAACGTTGACGAACACAAATGAGCACAAGTTAATGTTCATGAACACAAATGGAAATAAACGAACACAAACAATCGTCTATGAACATAATATATAATAGACTAACACTTATTAAATATTTAATTTGTCAGACTTATGATATAATAAATATAAAAACTAAAAACACTAATGAACTATCAAACACATGCGAACACGTTACCGAACGTTCACGAACATAAACGAACGAACGCGATCTCTGTTCATGTTTGTTCATTTAACTAAACGAGCGAAATTTCTTGTTTGTGTTCGTTTGTTTAATAAACGAACAAACACAAACAAACTTCCCGCCGAACGGTTCACGAACTGTTCGCCGAACGTTTGGTTCGTTTACAGCCCTATGTAGAACTAGTCAAAATTGGTAGGCATGTCCCAAGTAAAATGCATTCTATAATAATACATTGTTCCACTTTTAGACAATTCAGTTACCTTCGGTCCAAAACCGAGGACCGAACCGAACCCGATTTCTTGTTAAATTAAGAACCGAGGACCATGTATTATATATAATATCGGTTGGGTTTCGGGAAATTCTCGGTCCGGTTCTCGGGTTTTTCGGGTTGACCCGACTTTTGCTCACCCCTACACTCAACTCCCCGGTCGACCGACTAGGGAGCGCCTAACGACTTTTTCAACCATTATTTGTAGCTAGTGATGTGTTTTAATATATAGTATAGTATAATATAATATAATTACTTTGTTCATTATTGTTTTGCAGACAGATAAGAAAGAAGCAAAGATTTTATAAAAGTTGTGATAATATTAAACTTAACATCTTCAACCCCGTTTAAGTTTAGATTCTTACACATGTGGACCTCCACACACACATAAATGGAATGTTAAATACATATTCACTTTTAATAGAGAATTACGATAACTACATAATGCATAATGCAATATAAAGTATTGTATTATCTTGTGTTTGTTTGTGAGTTTTTGAAAGTATTTCCATGAAGAGTTATGAGTTTTTCACACAATTGACATCCGAAGCTTCTTAGCGATATTGAAGGAACGTTTAACATATAAGTTGGTTCGTCAAAGAAAATAAATGATGCCATGTTTAACATATAAGTTGATTCGTCAAAGAAAATAAATGATGCCTTATACAAGAGTTTTCTTTAAAAGGGGCTTATAAAATAAATTTCTTGCCTTTGGTAGAACAAGTTTATAATGCAAGACGAAAAATAGGTTGTCTAGAATGTAAAACTCACATGAGTGGTTAATTACATTCCGTGAAACCATACATGGCTTGTAAATGACGAATCCAAAAAATTTTGGTCTAGGAGGTGGAAATTGGTTAGGTTAAAACGAGTCGATTAAAAAACAACAAATAACATGAAACAACTAATAAGCAGATTCTAATAATTATCAAGTACGTTCATAAAAAACAGAAATAATATAAAACTTAGGAAATCATAACAATTTAAAAAATAAATATAAATGTTTATAAATTAATATTTGAATCCCAAATGATATTCAATACATGCTATTAAATTTAACATGTACAAGAGAAAATAAAAACAATAAAGTTATTTTGTAGAAGATTATGGTTCAATGCTTGCCTTCTTTCTCATTGATAATCTATATAAATACACAATACAATCCCAATATTATGGGAAGAGATAACCACAATTGATTTACAAATAATATCCTAAAATGCATAAGTAATATTTTCCTAATATATTCCATTACACCCCCGCAGTCGAAACGGGAGGTGTCCGAATGTTGAGACTAGATCGAAAGTCGTCAAATAAGATGCGTGGCAAGCCTTTGGTGAAGATATCGGCAATTTGAAACCTTGTGAGTATGTAAAATGTGTACCGTTCCGCGCTGGACATGCTCACGAACAAAATGTATATCCAACTCAATGTGTTAAGTACGCTGGTGCTGTACTGGGTTACCAGACAAATAAATGGCACTGATGATATCACAATAGATGAGAGTGGCCGACTTGACAGGGCGACGTAGCTCGAGAAGAAGGTTTCGTATCCAACAAACCCCGGCAACAACATTTGCAATGACCCGAACTATCACACTGTAGGATAGGTTTCTTGGTCTAAAGATCCTTCACGGTAAAACCATAAGGGTCAAATTCTATGGATAATTGGTTGTCAGTTGTAAAACGACGAACATATATTATATTTTTCACAAGGTTAGGTGCATACAAGACATTTTTAAGTTTGAAAGGTGGAAAGGGTGGGGGTAAGGTAATGTCACCCTGTCCGAGTACTAGAATGGTTTTACCATCACCAACAATAATGTTTCGAATAATGCTAGAATTAAAAATAGATGGAAATTTGTCAGATTGAGGAGACATTGTACCTGAGGCACCCGTGTCCATGGTCCAAGACGAGTCGTTATGTAGTGCCAAGTTGTAGAGGGCCTGAGCTATGTCAGTCGGGCTGTAACATGCAGTGTAAGAGTGAGCTGCATTTGAAGAGGCGGGTTTTGGGCCCAAGATGCCCTGGCCCAAAGCTGCGGATGAGGTCGCTTGGGTTGGAGACGGGTGTTTGGGTATGGGCAGGGTGGCGGGTTATTCCAAGCAGGCCACTGAGAGGTATGGGATGGTGGGTCGGTCCATGGAATAAACAGCCACACGGAAGGCTGGTACGAGGCTGGTGGCCCATAAAAATTAGAATAGGGTACTGTAGATCCATTGGAGTACAATGGAGTCGATACGATCCCATGACTCAAGATGAGAGGGTTTGGCCGGTTCGTTGTCTTTGTCAGTGGGAGAAAGGGTCTTGTCTTTTTCGGTGGAGAAGGAGGTAGTGACACGAGGTTGAAGATGATCATGCACCTCGTACGTGGATTTGGAAAAGTTCTGCCCAGGTATTGTAGTGTTCGGTTTGGCTATCAAGAATCAGGTGTATGAAGTTTTTATCTTTAGTGATTTTGACAGTCGGGTGTATGGTGTGGGAAGACATAGCCGGAGGTAAGGGAGGGATATGAGATCGGAAAAAAAAAATAGGGAGAAGATTCAGAAGGAAACCTCAAAGAATTCGAAGTGCTGAAAGGAGATTTACACACAATCATGTACCCTGAATAACACTTAAAGCACTACTACTGGAAAGGTCCAGAAGACAACCCAGAAAGGCCACTCTCTCCAATAAGTAAAAATATCGTTCAACTCAGTAATGAGGGAAGCTAGGAAATTCTACACAAACCAATGACCAATCCAATAGTCTCTATTGAGAGAATCATCACTTTAAATACTGGAGGAGGTGTCTTAGGTACTGAAGGACAGAACAAATACACCTTGATCAGAAAAGATAACAGTGAAGAAAAAGTTACTGATGGAAATCTGGCTGATGATATTCACCCACTGGGCATAGTAAAAATGAAGAATATCATTGATAAAGAGAATAGTGGCTCAGTTGTGATCAGAAGAGCTCTTGACAACATCAAAAGTGCAGGAGCAAAGTTGTATGAAAGGGCTGCACTGGCAGACTTTGATTTATGTATCAATTTTGAGTATAGCAACAAGGTGCTAATACCTCCTCCTGACAACACAATCCCAGCTGAAATTCCTTCTAAACAAGTGAGAACTGGAGCAATCTTTGACAAACCAGAAATGTGTGTGGTATTCAAAGATGCTCATAATGAGAAAGCTCTGTTCAGAATCAGTGAAATATGCAGGTATTGTAATCAAACTCTGAAATATATAAAGAACTGCATGAATGAGAAACAAGAGCAGCTCAAGAAGAAGGGGAAGAACAATAAACAGCTGAGAAAAGCAATTGAAGATAGCATTGAAAAGTGGATGGAATCCAGAGAATGGTACAAGGAACTTTACAAGGAAACTCAAAAGGCAATTGACCACAAGAAAAGGCTGAAACCTGGAGACAAATACAGAAGTGGAGTGAAGATCAATTAATGAATTCATGAGATTAAATTTCTGTTTTTGAGAACAATATTTTCTTTTTGTTTGTTTTGAACAATGGTTGGTTTGATTATGTTTTATGTTTCTGAACTTAGTTGTTTGAACTTTCTTTCCAAGGATTAGATAAAAGTTGTTTATGTTCTATATAGATAGTTCATTTTCTTACAATACTTAGGGGGAAACTGTTAGGAAACTTTATTTGTAAGTATTGAAGAAAATCATATTCAACTTGATATATGAAGAAGATGACAATCCTGAAGATCACAACAAGAAGAAGAAGATCGGATAAAACAACTGAAAGCAGCAACATCTACTTCAAAGTATCATAAGTTGATCAAGAGTTGAAGAATATTATCATAGAAGGTCTTTATGATGGATCTGAAATATCATCAGTTTCTGACGATTCTGATCATCAGAGTTTCTGATGATTTCTTCACCAGAATTTTTGATGAAGTGGTTTATCAGAAATTCTGATAAATACCCCACTTGTCTAAAAATCATCTCTATCCTGCCACACTAACCGAAGCAAGTTGACATTATTGGATCTCATGATGACAAAGGCAAATTGATTGTTGGATTCAATGAATATGTCAAGGCGCTACTTTTTGCAGGAATATACATGAATAAACAAATGTTTATTCATGTATTCAGCCGTCTATAAATAGAAGGCTCATCAAGCAGAGGACAATGAGTTAAGCTTAACATTCAATACATACTACAAACTCCATTGTCCTTTCACCCTTAGAATTCAAGTATTCATTTGTAATAGATAATAATCTTACAATCACCTTGTAAACCATTTTGTTTCAAAGTGATATAAACTTGATAATTCTGTAGGTCTTGTTTCTTGAAAGTCTGATTTCTATTTCCACACACTATTTTCACATCTATTGAAATCACTTGCCATATTACGTGAGAAGAAGTTTTTAAGTCCAAACTGGGACCAACACGATTAAATTTACCCCAAATAAAATCCCTCCAGATACTTTCTAGCTTTTTTATGATAGCCTTGGCCGCCTTGAAAAGGGATAAATAGTATGAGGGAAGGCTTCCAAGCACCGACTTTGCTAGGGTCACTCTCCCGGGAAAAGATAACGTCCGAGCTTTCCATGCCAATAACCTTTTATTAAACTTTTCAACTACCGGATCCCAGTATTTAGTCCTTTTCATATCTACCCCTATAGGAACACCGAGGTATAAGAATGGTATGGTTCCCACATCGCAGTTTAAAAAATTCGCCATTCTTTCCACTTCATCCTCTTCTACCCCAATCCCATAGAGTAGGCATTTTTTCGGATTCACCTTTAGCCCCTTTAGTAGATTTATACATCGCAAAAATCTAGATAGGCTAATAACGTTATGTTCCGATCATTCCCCGATAAACAAAACATCATCGGCATAGCATAAATGGGAAATTGTTGGTCCATCATTTGGGGTTTTTATTCCATGAAAAAGACCTATATCCACTGCCCTTTTCATTAGCATTCCTACGACCTCCATCACCATAATAAAAAGATGAGGTGAAAGGGGGTCTCCTTGTCTCAACCCCCTCTTAAACGAGAACTCTCCCGTAGGCGACCCGTTTATTAATACCGAACCCCAAACACCCTTTTATCCATTTTATCCAAAATTCCGGGAAGCCCAAGAATTCCATCGTCTTAATTAAAAATTTCCAATTCAAATAATCATATACTTTCTGAAAGTCCACTTTAAAAATCAGCATTTTATCTTTTTTAGATTTTTTTCAAGATATTAACTCACTCATAAGCAGCGGATTATCCAAAATATTTCTCCATCCAACAAAAGCTATGAGTAGAATAAACCACTCTAGCCCAAAGTTGATTGGGGTCGGCTTTAAAATGCCACCACCATTTTACAAGCATAGCGTCATTTAAATCCCTTATCCCCTATCCCTGCTCCACCCAACGCCTTATGTTTCAATAATGTCTCCTATTTCACCCATCTAATCTTTTGGACCCGATTAAATTTACCCCAAATAAAATCCTCCGGATACTTTCTAGCTTTTTATGATAGCCTTCGGCGCCTTGAAAAGGAATAAATAGTATAAGGGAAGGCTTCCAAGCACCGACTTTGCTAGGGTCACTCTCCTAGCAAAAGATAAGGTCCGAGCTTTCCACGCCGATAACCTTTTATTAAATTTTTCAACTACTAGATCCCAGTATTTAGTCCTTTTCATATTTACCCCTATAGGAACACAGAGGTATAAGAATGGAATGGTTCCCACATCGCAATTTAAAAAATTCGCCATTCTTTCCATTTCATCCTCTTCTACCCCAATTCCATAGAGTTACCATTTTTTCGAATTCACCTTTAGCCCCGTTAATAGATTTATACACCACATAAATCTGGATAGGCTAATAACGTTATGTTCCGATCATTCCCCGATAAACAAAACATCATCAGCGGAGCATAAATGGGAAATCGTTGGTCCACCATTTGGGGTTTCTATTCCATGAAAAAGACCACTATCCACTGCCCTTTTCATTAGCGTTCCTACAACCTCTATCGCCATAATAAAAAGATAAGGTGAAAGGGGGTGTCCCTGTCTCAACTCCCTCTTAAACGAGAACTCTCCCATAGGCGACCTGTTTATTAATATTTTTTTAATCACCCATTTTGATAAATATTTTTTCTATCAACAACTATTTGAGAAAAGACTCAGTTCTAGAAAAAAACTCAAATAGTTGTTGATAGAAAAAATATTTATTAAAATGGGTGGTTTAAAAATATTTATCAAAATAAGTTTTTTTTTTTCTAAAAAACTTATTTCCTCTCTCCGAATCTAAATGGATAAAATTTAATTTAGTGATAACTAATGCAAAATTATTATCTAATAATAATAACTATTATTAGCTTTTATCTTTGTTTTTTCATTTGATGTTTTCATGCCTTTCGACACTTTATCTGCTTTTTTTTTTTTTGTAAGAACATTCCTTTTAAAAAAGAAAAACTTAATTGTTACTAACTAGTATTAACCACCCCTCGCGTTGCGACGGGGGCATAAAATTGTGACCCATTGATTACGACATCGATAATTATGAATTTCCTAGAGTCGATTGGGCTGAACTGAAATCCGGTTATTCATCGTAGCCATTTATTTCTACTCATTACACTTACAACCCCACAAAAGGCTGGATATACAGCCACTTAGTTGCATATTCAAGCATATTCAAGTTAAATCATTTGTACAAACAACTCAAATCCCAAAGGCTACTTAAACCCTACATTGGAGTTACTTAAATTATCAAAATAAAAGCAACTTTTCTTACATAAAAAGCCAAGTTTTCAACAAACCTCAGCCTTTGTGTGGAGCATTTTGTGTATTAGGAAATCTAATCTTCGATCTGTTTTTCAATTACCCTCTTGAGCTAGAAGCTAGTAACAACAAATATGAAAGCCAATTTTATATGATTTATAACTAATAACCACATAACAGAGAATCAAAATTCTTTAAAACGGTGGTAAGACCATCGTCAACCACCGTTTGCGATGCTTTCCCACCCACGACAGGTGGTGCTCTACCGCCCAAACACATTTCATATGACATCATCAATACATCCGTATGAGCTGCGAAAGAACCCACTATCTAGAAACATGTTTCACCACCCTTTTTCCGACTATTCAGGTGTCCTCCGGCATGACGACAACCGCCTTACCATGGTGGCACTCCAAGTTGAACTACACAGTGCCACCCACATGGCAAGATACATATCCAACATGTCGCCAATGAGGTAAAAAAATCTTGCACATTCAAACCAGTTGCATATTCAAAAGAAACCATATGCATATATCACTACACTTCAATGTTCCTCAAAACCCAAAAAATAGAGAGAGAAATGTGTGTGTGTATGAGAAACGGGGATAGATAGATAGACGGACACCACGTACGGTGGCGTTTGCGGCAGCGCCACGGTGGCGACGGTGTTTATGGATTCCGACAACCGCCAACACCATCGTCAAATTAACAAAAGAAAGCAAATAAACAACAATAAATAAAACAAACGACTCAGATCTGCAATAATGATCATCATCGAAAAATAAAGGGGCTCAGATACCGCCATGGCTGCAACCGGAGCTGCCATGCCAAGTAGCAGACAACCATCATTGCCACCACAAATCTCAAAATCAAAACCCTAAATGATTCAGTTCAAACCCAAGCATCATCTTGCATTTGATCAGTGGATTGAAACGCCCCAAAACAACCAAGAACATCATAGAAACAACAAACAACCGGTGGTGAGGTTCGAAAACCCCCAAAACACAATGCAACAGGAGAGATTTAGAGAGAAGTTGGATGTGTGTGGAGAGAGAAACTATTTATGATGAGTCTAAAAAACACAAAATCATAATACGTGTCAACACCTAAATAAGATAAGCAAATAGTTTTCAAAACCAACACATGGTTTCTCAAAAAACCACCATACACACACTAAATGCATAGAGTACAACATCTATTGCTCACCAATGTTGTAAATTTATATAAATATATAAATTTTGCTTTTATTTTAAGAATAAAAAAAAACTAAGTTTTCCATTACTCTATATATTGATATTAATACAGTATTTATATACACTAAAATAAAATACATTATTTGTTCACATAACAACATAACAATGAAATACTAATTACTTACAAAAAACACACACACATATATATAAAATTGGGTAAATTATTTTTGTAGATCTGTATTTTAGAGGTTTTAACCACTTAAGTCCAAAATCAAAATGTTTAACGCCCTGACTCCCTATAGCTACTTTTCTTAACCATTTGAGTCTAATTTTCTTACACTGTTAGAATTATTTTGTTAAAATTTGTTAAATGACCAAATTACTCTATAATTAAAAAATAAATAAAAAAACTAATTTATTTTTCGTCCCTGTGGTTTATCAAAAATCACTATTTCAATCCATTAGTTTAAAAATTGGGATTTCGGTCCATGTGGTTTCACTTTCGTAACCATTTCAGTCCACCTCATAACCATTTCAGTCCCTATACTTAACAGAATAATGGATTGAAATGGTTACGAAAGTGAAACCACAAGGGCTGAAATGGTTACCAAAGTGAAACCACAGGGACTGAAATCACAATTTTTAAACTAATGGACTGAAATAGTGATTTTTGACAAATCACGGGGACGAAAACAGTAATAAACTCCTAATATTAATGAGTAAGTAGCAATACCCTATTTTCTTTAGTTAATATTGATTTGGATTATATCCAATTAGATTAGGAAAGAGACAAACAAATTATAAAAGATTAGTTAAAAACAAAAAAAAAAAACACTCATTTTAGTAAATATTTTTTCTACCAACACTCATTTGAAAAAAAAAACTCTCTAGAACTTATTTAGTCTATTAATTCCCGGTGGAAGTGACGTATATTGTTTTTTTTTTGAAAGGTAAACTTCATTAAAAAACGGACCGCCGACCCAAACCGGCCGACACCAACACCAAACAACAAACAACCTTACATATTAACAAATGCACACCAATCCCCCCATTCTACTTCTTTATATTTAGATCTATTTACAAACCACAAATACCCCAAAGCCTTAATTTCACTAATAATTCTATCAATCTTGATTGGAGAGTTGGAAAACTTGTAATTGTTCCTAGCTCGCCAGAGACTCCAGCAAGCAATCGACATAATCCCTTGTACCGCTTCTTTCTTTTTATCGGAAGCATTAAGCTCTTTATGAATGGAGAGAAGGTCTTTAAGGGAGAAAGCGAAAACACTTGGAATCTTGCACCAAGAGCTTATCACATTCCACACAATCGCAACCGAAAAACAGCCGATAAACACGTGCTCCGCGGTTTCTTCATACGAGTTGCAGAACGGGCACGAATCGTCTTCAATCTGAATATTTCTTCTTTTAAGCGCAGCTGCCGTAGGGATTTTATCCATTTCCATTCTCCACACGTGGATGTTGACTTTGGCTGGGATCCACCTGCACCAATCTAAAATAAAACTGTCTCCTTGGGGACCTTCCGCGGACAGCAGCCGTTTGGCTGACTTGACAAAAAACACGCCAGTCGGGTCAGTGAGCCACACCCACCGGTCGCTCGTAGCTGCCATTTGAACCCCGAGAACCAAGGAAGTCAACCGATCAATACTAATTTGCAGCTCCGCAGCAGCTGAAACCGATCTCCAGCCCCAAACAACTGCCCGATCTTCGCCATTCCTCCTTACTCTATCTGAGACTTTGCACTTTTTATCCGTCTCCAAACTAAAAAGATCCGGGAATCTAAGCTTGAGCGGCTCGTCTAACACCCACGGATCTAACCAAAACGACACTTCTTCACCATTACCCACCACACCTTTCAGAAAGTTTCTAAGCGGACTTCCGTCCACTTTTATGTTGATGAAGATCTTAGCTATACAACTCCACACACCTCCAAGAGACTTTTTAAAAGGAAGACATTCCCAAACCCCCCCCCCCCATATGAGTGCAAGGCGTCGACTACTCGCTTCCAAAGATTACAATTTTCCGATTTGTACCTCCATCCCCATTTTGTCAAAAGAGCCGTATTAACATCTTGAAATTTACTTAAACCAAGACCCCCATTGTTTTTTATGACAAGCAACTTTATCCCAAGCGACCCAATGCATTTTCCTCTCCTCCAAATTGCCGCCCCAAAGGAAGCTCTTGATCATGGATTCCAAACCGGCAATAACTTTTTTAGGAGCTTTATATAGAGAGAAATAATAAGTCGGAAGACTTTCTAAAACCGACTTGATGAGAACCAAACGACCCCCAATAGACAAAAGGTGTGACTTCCATTTAGCTAAACGAACCCTTGAAAACCTCCACCACCGGTTGCCAATTGGTGATCCGGTTGATAAGGTCAGTGACGTATATTGGTTAACGTCCACCTTTAACCACATATTTTTTTTCTTTGTAGGTTGACATTTCTTTTACAATAGGATTTTTTTATTGCGCGTTACAGCGAAGAATTCATATACGGATCAAACAATAAAGGTCATCTTTTTAAGCTACTATATTACATTATAATATACATTCAAAACCAACTTTTAATAATTAATAACGACCGGTTTTAAAACATCAATTTTAAATAACATAAAAGTAAATTTATAATTTTTTTCTGTAGGTACCGGATTAGTCTGTTTTCTAAAAATTATAACGTGAATTAGTTGTAAAAAAATAACGAACGAAATTTATAATATGTAAATAAAATTATTGGGTTAAAGGCCTATATTATTTAAAGTGTAAGTAATTAATTTGAAACTTAAAAAACTATTATAGCATTGTATGTAAAACGCTTTAAAAGGGGTAATAATAATTTATTAGAGTTCAGGGGATGTTTAATAAGTATATCGAAATTCAAGGGGTAATAATGTAAGCTGTTTTTTTTTTAAACTAATAAAAGTTGGGGGGGGGGGGGGGGGGGAATGGTAAGAACCAAAACCTTGGTTGTCAAAACATAAAAAGAAAAAAAAGAATTCTTGTAAGTAGGATTGTTCAGAAAAAACCGTAACCAGATAAATATCGTAAACCGGACCGTAACTGTAATCGAATAAACCGATCCAAATAACGAATTCGGTTTCTGGTCTGGTTTCTAACCGAAACCGAATTGTGAATATAGTTTTAGGTTCGGTTTTTGGATGCACATTTTGTTTTCTTTGGTTTATTCGGTTTATTTGGATAACTAATTTAATTAATTATTAATTCAAAATAATAATGTTTAGTAAACTATATACAATTTGTTAGCCCAAAATACTAAGTTTAATATCTAAGTATATGTATCCCCATGGTTGCATCAAATGTCGATCAAAATACATGATTATTTATTAATTTTTCTTCATTTGATGTATGCATCTTCATTCGAGTTGGAGAAAGACTCATGTTTAGAGATTATTTATATTTTGTGACATTAGACCTGTTGATTATTTATAGTTTCTATGATTTATGTTTGAAGTTTTAACTTTGTGGTTGTGTGTACGACATGTGTTTGTTATATTTTGCTATATCTTTTATTTATTCAAAGCCTATATAATGCTTAACCGTTCAGAGGCAAATGTCTGGCCAATTCAGATTAGATGTCTTAACCATTCAGACTTTGTATAAATCTTAACCATTTAGAGGCAAATGTCTGAATCATTCAGACATCTGCTCGTGAAACAAACAATCTGAACCATTAAATGCTGAACAAGTAAGAGGTCTGAACCATTAAGAGCCTCATTAAGAGGTAAACAAACAGCCCCTTAAATTAGTTGTTGACTTAATCTTTAGAAGTTAGAACACAAACATAAATATAAATTAGGAAAAAAGTACTTAAATACAATTTGGTTAAATTTGGTTTCTAACCGAAACCAAACCGTATTGAATTTGCTTTGGTTTGGTTCGGTTTGCATATTCCTAATTTGGTTTGGTTTGGTTTGGGGTACAAAATTTTGCAAACCAAATAAATCAAATAAACCATAAATCGAACCGATGAGCACCCCTACTTGTAAGATGGTTACAACTGCCACTCAAAGAGGAGTACATTACAAAAAAACCATAAAGAATGGATATTTTATATACTATAGCCATGGTTATAAAACAAGGTCTCTAAGGCCGAGTAGTCGCTATAAGGTAGGCTACCAAGGTGATTTTCTTCAACTCCGCCTAATTACTCGGAATCGATCAAACGCGGTCAACATTGGCCAAAATCGAATCTAATAGGTCAACTCTGGCCGAGTTTGACTTAAAATAAAATAAAACATAATTCTCTATATCTATCATATTAAAGAATTAATTTCATTTTCACGTATTTTGTTATAAATATTAGTAAATTTATGTTACTTGACATATATTTAATTTCCGAAAAATTATTTCTGTATAATTAACATGTCCGAGTACTCCCCGTGTACTCTCCGCCTAGGCCTACACTCAACAGGGCCGGCTTTTGGGCCGACCAACCCGTGTCGACACTCGAGGCCCAAATTTTCAAAGGGTCCGAAAATTCTTTTTAAGCTTTTATATATTTATTAAATTATATATTTAGTAGTGAAGAAACACTGGTTCGATAGATCGGAATCAATTGAACCAGGGGGTTTGAATCTGCATAAAAGGGTTAGGTCTTCTCGTTTGATTCGGGGTGAATGATCTCCTTCTTCAAACAATAACTGCAAAACAAACAACCGTTAGACTCGCCACGGGGAGAATGGGGGTTCTCTCCGTGACAACCCTCTGGCGTGAAAATAAGTACAGGTTTTGATGAAAAAGAAGAAGTGATAGTAAAGTGAAGTGAATGTAACTTGAGAAATGATACCTGAATTGTCTTATTTATAACCGAATTTTTGGGCGGGAAAGTTTGTTGACGGGAGAGATAACATAAAGCATTTTCCGTAGGCGGTTATTGTCTCCACCGTTAATCACTAACAGATGTGTGTGTACACGGATCGTGGTCATGATCAATGGCTAGGGAGATGTCACGTGGAAAGTGGGCAAGTGTGGATCTCCCTTCAATTTGGTGCCATCATCATGACTTTGAGGAGTGCCTAGGATGATGCCACGTGGCGATTCGGTTATAACTGAATAGTGACGCACGGTAAAGCCTTTTAGAAGGTTAACAGCTATGATCCCATGTGGCTTTGCTTCATGCTAATTCTGTTGTACCAGAAAAGTTACTTTTATCCAAGTCTGAATGATACTCGCGCGGAGATTTTGTTAGGACCTTGTCCTAACTGTTCTGCTGTATGAGAGCTTGCACAAGGATTTATTAGTTCCTTTTTGGCGCGCGGATGTTAAAAACTGTTTTCTTTTTAAGTTCTCTTTTTAGAACCAGTGCGCAGCCGCGCAGGGTTCTTTTAAAGAGAGCTCATTGGTGAAGTTGTGGTATGGTCCCAAGCGCCTGTGCAAGATTTTTGGGACCTTGCCCCTTCAAGTCCCCTCAGTCCAGTGTTGCTCTTATGCAAATAAGTGCAGTACTAGACTTATAAGAGATGGGTGTTTTTTGGGCACGAAAATGTTGGAAATCTTCTTAGAGAAGATATTCTCTGTGTTGAACTGTTCATTAGAATGCATCGTTTTTTAATCATGAACTGATTGAAGTGACGTGGCCCTTGTGTGCCATAGAGTAGGAAATGAACAGATGTTTTAACTTATCGCCTTTTTACTGTAGCTTCTGGGAATGCGTATAGGTGTTGCAGAGATCATTTAATGGAATCGATTATTACTACGATGTCGTCGTTTCATAAAGTGTTGATGTGACATTAATCATCATAATTTCTGACATTTCTCTTAAGGATGCTGATGTCAACTCGTTTTAGTTATATATTCATATAGAGGTTATTAAAACTTTACCAGATTTGGTAAAATGAGAACCAGACGAAAATACCGTTCACGGAGGGTATCTGAAATTCTTAAGACCTTTGATGTTGCTGAAGCTTTGCTTCATCTTGGAAGTCTATTATCAGAAGGGGTTGCCGGAAGTAACGTTCCTTCCTTGTATTCAGGAGAAAATTATGCCTCCCTTCGTACTAGAGGTGATAATGTTGAAGGGGTTACTCGATTGTTGGCGAATGTCCTGATGCAGTCTTTTCCGTCTGATCGAATGGGGCAGGCTCGGTGGTATACAAACGGCGTCAAAGTGGATAACCTTCTGCAATTCTGGCTGATGTCCAAATGACTACTTCTGCTATGGGTGATGGGAGGGTGAAAACCCCTGGATTATTGACCCTCATCCTCTCGAGTGGTATGGTGAAGCACTGCATACCCCTTTGGAGGTGTTGGACATGTTTCCGGACCCCTAGCTTATTTTGTATGTTTGTTTTTGTAAATGTCTTTTGATGCACTGTTGTGCTCATATACTTTTGCTTCTATGTCTACTTGCACAAGTGACTTTTTTGGATGCACTGCTGTGCATATAGGTTTTTGTTATTGTGTTTGATGCGCAAGTAACTGTTTTGAATATATTATATGTTTGGATTACGATGTCTTGCATGTGCATAATTACTTTTTTTAGGTAAAGCGAATAAAGATGGTATGAAGCTCATGTGTGAACGTAGGTATGGATTGTACGCAGGACTTGTATCCGTAGACCGTTCATGAGACTTGTAATGTTTTACCATAGTGTTTTCGCGCGTACCAAAAGGAATTACATGCATTTTGTAATAAACAATAGAACATGATAGGAGTAAACTTTGCATTGATAAGGCGCGGGGCTAATGGATACAAAGTGAATAATTAAAATAATTATGTTGCCTGCGCAAGTGTTTGGCTATTGTGTGAGATGGTTAGGCTGGTTACATGTAGCACCTGCGCAGTTGTTGTGCATTCCAGGTGCGTGGTACATCTGTTCCATCGAGCCTCTTTAAAGTATATGCTCCTCTACCCAGGATTTCATGGATGACATATGGTCCTTCCCATTTAGGCGCTAGTTTTCCTGGTTTCTCCGCGTTGGATGCCTCATTGTCTCGCAGGACAAAATCTCCTGGAACAAAGGTGCATACGTGCACCCGTGCGTTATAGTACTTCTCTAACTTTGATTTATACCTGGCTTCCGCAATGGCTGTGTTCTCGCGCCTTTCTTCAAGAAGGTCCAGATCTATTCTTCGTTCTCGCTCGTTATCTTGTTTTTCCATGGCGATCATATGTGGTGATGGGAGGCCGACTTTTGCTGGGATTACCGCTTCTGAACCATAGACAAGGCTGAATGGAGTTTCGCCTGTACTGGTTTTTGGCATGGTGCGGTGGGCCCATAAAATACTTGGGAGCTCTTCCACCCACCCCATGCGCGCGGTCCCCAGCCTCGCTTTTATGCCATCCACTATTTGTTTGTTCACGCTCTCAACTTGCCCATTCGCTTGTGGGTGTGCCAGAGAGGCGAAGATGTGTTCAATGTTCATTTCTTTGAACCATTTTTGTAGGTCCTCCGACGCGAAGTTTGTACCATTATCAGAAATGATGCGTAATGGTAACCCGAATCGGCAAATAATGTGTTCCCAGATGAATTTGCGGATCACCATTGTTGTAGTCGATGTGAGAGCCTTTGCTTCTACCCATTTGGTAAAGTAGTCTACTGCTACTACTATGAACTTGACTGCGCCGGGCGCATCGGGAAAAGGACCAACGAGGTCGATTGCTAAGGTGACTGGGACCAGAGGGTTCTTTGGTCGGAGCGTCTTTGGGGTGTGGCGCTGACATGCCGCGCATTTGCGCAATAGTTCCACTGCATCTACATGCAAACCTGGCCAATAATAGCCCGCATTCATGATCTTTGCAACCACCATGCGTGGGCCTGTATGGATTCCACATAACCCTTCATGAATTTCGCGGACTAAATATTGTGCATCGGTCTTATCTACGCATCGTAAAAGTGGACCCATGAATGATTTGCGGTACAAGATACCGTCCGCCATTTCGTAGTTCAATGCCTTGTGTTGAATTTTTCTGGCTTCCGCCTTTCCCTCTGGAATGATCCCATGTTGCAAGTACGTGATGATTGGGGACATACAAGATGGACTCCCGACTTCTATGATGTTCACTTGTCTTAAGGGAACATATGGGTTAGATAGTACCTCGATGCGGACTTCCTTCGCGAGGTGTTTGAAGCTTGTAGCAGCCAGTTTGCTTAGCGCGTCTGACTTTTTTTTTTCACTTCTGTTGATGTGGACTATTTTGAAGGTTTGGAACTGGTTGATAAGGATTCTTTCTTGTTTCAAATATAGAGCCATGGCTTCGCCTTTAGCGTCGTAATGACCGTTGACTTATTCTGCTACTAATTTGGAATCGACGTGCGCTTCGAGGTTCTTTGCTCCCATCTTGAGTGCTAGGCAAAGGCCCGCAAGAAATGCTTCGTACTCCGCCTCATTGTCAGTACTTTTGAAATCCAGGCGAATAGCGTACGTGAGCTCATGATTGTCAGGGCTGACTAGGCAAGACCTGCGCCTGCACCATCGTTGTTTGAGGCACCATCTGTATGTAATGTCCAAACCCTGTCATCGAAGACAGGGGTAGGATTTTGGATTGCCTCGCATTCTTGGACTTTGTCGATGTTAACTTTGGTGACAAAGTCTGCTAAGACTTGCCCCTTAATTGCTGGTCGAGGTTTGTACAAGATATTGTATCCTCCTAACTCGATAGCCCATTTTGCCAACCGCCCCACAACATCTGGCTTAGACAGAATTTGTCCTAGATGATAATTTGTAAGGACGGTGATAACGTGGCCAGAGAAATATCGTCGCAGCCTCCGTGATGCGTGAACCAGTGTAAGGATGAGTTTTTCTATCATAGAATAGCGTGTCTCTGGACCAGTTAACATTTTGTAATGTAGTATATCGGAGTTTGAACGCCATCCCTTTCTACCAATAGTACCGCGCCGACTGCTACTTCTGCTGCGGATAGATATAGGATTAATGGTTCATCTTTCCATGGTGCTGTTAAGGTTGGTAACTGGATCAGACATTACTTCATTTGTTGGAAAGCTTTCTCCTCTTCTGGCGTCCATTGGAAATGAATCTTTTTGACGCAATTGCGCAGCGTGCTGTTGAATGGATAAGATTTGGCGACGTGATTTGCCATAAATCTGTTGAGCGCTGCTAATCGACCAGCGAGACGTGCATCTCTTTAACTGATGCTGGTGATGGCATTAGTTGAATGGCTTCTACTTTCTCTGGGTTGACCTTGAAGCCGTCTCTGGTTACTATGAATCCCAGGTATTTGCCCTCTTCTATTCCGAATGAGCATTTTATTGGATTCAGCTTTAGGTTGACTCTGCGCAGGGAGTCAAAAGTGCACTGAATGTTTGCAAGCATAGACTCTTCCTCTCGGCTCACGATAACGAGATCGTCCATGTAAACTTCTACTGTTACGCCAATATCGTCTCCAAAGACTCTATCCATCAATCATTGATAAGTATCCCCCGAGTTGCGGAGACCAAAAGGCATTTTAGTGTAGCAAAAAATACCTTTGTCCGTGCGGAAGGCTGTTTTGTCTTCATCTTCCTCCTTCATTTGCACTTGATGATATCCCTTATAGCAGTCTAAGAAACGCTTCCAACGAAAGGATGCTAAGGAGTCTACTTTCTTGTCTATTTCCGAGAGGGCGTAACAGTCCTTTGGGCAGGCTTTGTTGAGATCTTTGAAATCGACACACATGCGCCACCCGCCTTTGTGCTTCTGCACCATTACTGGGTTGGCTACCCAAGTTTGATATTGTACTTCGTGCAGGATCCCCGCTTGAAGTAATTCTGCTACTTGTTCGTTCATTGCGTCTGCTTTTTCTGCGCTAAGGTTGCGCTTCCCTTGCGCGACAGGTTACGCGGAAGGTCGGATATTTAAGCAGTGTTGTGTTATTTCTCTTGGTACTCCAGTCATGTCCGCTGGAGACCAAGAGAAGATATCCATGTTATTAGATAGAAGTTCTTTTAACTTCGCACGAATTTCCGGTGAGATGGCATGTCCTAACAAAATGGTTTGTTCAGGATATTCCTCGTTGAGGACCCACTTTTCTGGTTCGTTTGGCGATGAAGGTTTAGCAACTTTTGTTGGTGGCTCGTCATCCACATACATCACTTCTTTGCTGGAATATAAAATTGCTACCCCGGTTTCCGTCGGAAAACCACAAGCGGCGTGTGGTATGGAGGTAATCATGCTAAACTCTCTCTGTGATCGTCTTCCCAGTAATACATCGTGGCGCAATGTTGCTGGCATAACCATAAAATTGACTGTGACAGTGCGCGAGTGCTCACCATCTGAGAGGGTTACAGGGAAGGCGATTTGACCCAATAGAAAGACAGCTTCATTGCAAAAACCAGTGAGAGGAAAATCGACTGGTTTTAAGCGTGCCTTGTCCTCTGGGTCTAGTTGCTTAAAGCATTGCTCGTAAATTATATCCATGGAACTTCCAGGATCTATAAACATATAATCAGTGCGATTGTGGCCAAAGATGCCGGTGATGATTACCGGGCGTTCTTCTTGAGAACCTCCTGGAACGATGGGGAAAACTACTTGCTGCTCTCGCCAGTAGGGATGAGCAAATACCGATCCCGTCCCGATACCGATAATCCCGATCCCAAAATTTCATGAATACTTGATACCGATACCGAAACATGTCGGTTCGGTAAGGTATCGGTATTTTGAAGGTAAAAGTCGGTATTTTACAGATACTGTACCGTACCGATACCGAAAAACCAAAATGTGGATACCGTTTCCGATACCGAAACATGTCGGGATCGGGATTATCGGTATCGGGATTATCGGTATCGGGATGGGATCGGTATTTTATACCACTTGCTCATGCCTACTCGACAGTGCTGATTGTGGTTCCGTTTATGTGGTCTTCATGAAGGTCCTCCTTGTACCATACTTATCTTTTTAAGCTTTTATATATTTATTAAATTATATATTTAGTAGTGAAGAAACACTGGTTCGATAGATTGGAATCAGTTGAACCAGGGGGTTTGAATCTGCATAAAAGGGTTAGGTCTTCTCGTTTGATTCGGGGTGAATGATCTCCTTCTTCAAACAATAACTGCAAAACAAACAACCGCTAGACTCGCCATAGGGAGAATGGGGGTTCTCTCCATGACCACCCTCCGGCGTGAGAATAAGTACAGGTTTTGATGAAAAAGAAGAAGTGATAGTAAAGTGAACTGAATGTAACTTGAGAAATGATACCTGAATTGTCTTATTTATAACCGAATTTTTAGGCGGGAAAGTTTATTGACGGAAGAGATAACAGAAAGCATTTTCCGTAGGCGGTTATTGTCTCCACCGTTAATCACTAACGGATGTGTGTGCACACGGATCGTGGTCATGATCAACGGCTAGGGAGATGCCATGTGGAAAGTGGGCAAGTGTGGATCTCCCTTCAATTTAGTGCCATCATCATGACTTTGAGGAGTGCCTAGGATGATGCCACGTGGCCATTCGGTTATAACCGAATGGTGATGCACGGTAAAGCCTTCTAGAAGGTTTACAGCTGTAATCCCATGTGGCTTTGCTTCATGCTAATTCTGTTGTACCAGAAAAGTTACCTTTATCCAAGTCTGGATGATACTCACGCGGAGATTTTGTTAGGACCTTATCCTAACTGTTCTGCTGTATGAGAGCTTGCGCAAGGATTTATTAGTTCCTTTTTGGCAAGTGGATGTTAAAAACTGTTTTCTTTTTAAGTTCTCTTTTTAGAACCGGTGTGCAGCCGCGCAGGGTTCTTTTAAAGAGAGCTCATTGGTGAAGTTGTGGATTGTCCCAAGCGCCTGTGCAAGATTTTTGGGACCTTACACCTTCAAGTAGGGTCAGAATTTAGGGAAAACGCGGAAAAGTGTGAGAACAGTGAGAACGCTTATAGATCGTCAGATCAAAACAATCTATGGACAAGATTGGTGCGGTGACGTTTTCGTAAATAACATCAAGGTAGCGTTTGGTATGAAGGAATAGAAGGTGGAATGGAATGGATCATTCTGATGGAATGAAACCATTCCATATCCCTATACCAAACAGACCCCAATTTTATTGCTTGGAACTTGCTTCATTAAGGGTAAAAAGGGTAAACATCGTTTCTCCATAAAATGCCATTAAATATAAAACGCCAACTAAATACAAAACGCCAACCAATAAAAAGTATTTTTCCTGTGTGGTTTTTTTTTGTGTGTGTTTTAGTTGGTGTATTTTATGATCTTAGCTTACAAAAACACCATTAAATATAAAACGCAAAAATTGAAAGATAGGACGTGTTACAGACTTAACAGATAAAGCTAAGCAAAACAATAATTGAAACGATTCAACGAAGGATAATTTATTAATCGCACCTATTAATAATATCTCGCCTAAACTATGCGCCAAAGACATCCTATAAACAGAAACGTTTGCACCTTCCATTGATCAAAACAAAAAAAAACGCCATGGTTCCTAAATACCACTCACTTTAAAACGCCAAAAAGTTGAAAAAATCAAAGATGGCAAACATCGTTTCTTGTGTGACAACTGGCAAATAACTGGTAATTCCGTACAATCTAATCATTATTTATATTTCTTAATCTGATGCATTTAGCGTAATTTAATTACGTAACTGTGTCGTAAACCAGGTAACAGTGTTAGGGCAAGAAAACAATGCTAAAACATATGCTGGTTTTCGTCGTATTTCGAAACCAGTCAAACAATGTCCTAAAAGTGTTGGTAAAAAGTGTTGCGTGCACTATTTACGGTTACACTATGCATGTCAGCAAAACCGTGAAAACAGAATGAAACACTGAAAAACGTCACACGGATAACATAACTGAGCCCATTATAATAAGAAAACACTAATACGAAAACATATCTTGCAAAAATACAAGACTTTCCGGTATAACGCCCTAATTACAAAAATGTCCGTTTCGACTAAAAATATAACACTTTTAACGCGTCCGAATCCGTAATATAGCATTTCCGGGACTTCGTAATTATGTCACTTGATGAAAAACACACCAAAACATTTTAAGGATATCAATGGGATGACCAAAATCATAAGCTTCTGATATTATATCGCTATGCGTCAAACTAGTTCGTTAGCGAACCGACGAACTAGTAAGCGATATTTTCGTCATCGTAACAACCAAATGAAAACTCTAGTGAACTAGTTAAGCCAAATTTGGAACTCGGAATTGCTTCATACATCACTTAGACATGAAATAACAATTTGCGACAACGTCCGTCGGTACGCCACAAAAGTGCCGCAAACCCACCGACGACCAAACGAAAAGCATCCAAGGTACCAAAACATGATTTTTACTAGTTTGGTGAACTAGTTAATAATAATTTTGGTTCCGAAACACTAATTTCCCCTTAATGGTGTAATTAAACCCTTAATCACCCTACTTTAAATAATGACCAAAATATCTATTCTTTTAACTATTTTTATAAAAAAAAAATACATATAACCCCCCATTATCATCATTGACCGAAATCAAGGGGCCCCACCCCTTGATTCTTGTTTGAAAAATGTCAAGATTTAGGAATTGTCTATGGTTAGATTTTGTTGAAAATTGAGTACGTGAACATCATTTCACCTTATATATTAAACCTACCATTCTTATCACATATCTACCATCAAAGTAAATTAAAAATCCTCTCCTTGAACACCCCCATTCACGGCAGCCCTCACCCACACTAAACCCACCATCAATCTCCACTAAATCACCTTAAATTCCACATTTTCTAAGTGTTTCAAGAACATCTTTACATGGGTTAAGCATGGATCGTCTTTAGGAGCACTTTTGGAGCCTAATCTTCTTCTTATTTTCTTATTTAGCTTGTGCAATATTGTAAGTCTTCTAATCACCATATTCATGCTTCTTACTACTAGTTAATCTCAAAAGTACAAGTTGATGATCTTGAATTTAAGGTTAAACATAAACAAAAACCCTAATCTCAAAGCTAATAAACACTAAATCTAACCATATTACGTGTTGTTATGTGTAGATTAGTGTAGTTAGTTTGTGTGATCTTGTTATTTATGATGATTTTTGTTGATATTAGTGATTGAAGTTTATGTTTATGAAGATCTTGTGGGTATATTCTTGTAGTATTCAAGATTAGTGTTCATCTTACCATGATGAACATAAATATATGATTTAAACATGGATATGTTTAAATCTTGAAAGATCATCATCCACACTTTCATGAATTAACTATATAATTTTTAGATTACATAAAGAAACAAGTGTTTAAATGGGTTTAACACTAAATTTTGAAAGTTTATTAAGCTTTGTTCTTACAAGTGAAGTTTAATAACTTGATTATTATGAAATATCACCATAAAAAGTCTAGTAATCAAAGGGGTTAAAGTGGGAAAACTTGATTTGAACTTATGACAAAAATGATGTCTTTAAAAGTCTAGTAAAAATGTAAAGATTATTTGTTATAAACAAGTGGTTAAAAATACACTTATAAAGTTCATGGAAATGAGGGTTAAAATGTATGATATCATGCATGTAAAGTTGGGATAATGAAACTTGATTTGGAAATTGATTATGATTATGGGTTTAAACATGGTTTAAACACGTTTTTATAACGTGGGAAACGTCATAGTTTTAGGGGAAACTATGGCGAATTTTTCTAAAAATCTAATCGCGATTAAAGAGGGGATTAAAGGGGGATTAACAATGTTAAACGCGATTAGTGGTCATAAACGTCATTTTGGAAACCCTAATGAGAATATTTAAGTCTTAAATATTCAATAAGTTTTATGGACTTAAACTTATTCTTTTACAAAAATAAATGGTTAAAAATGTAACCATATATGTAGATATAATTTTTGGTAAAAATTATATATTTTTGGAAACTTGTCAAGTGCATGTAATATGTGCTATATGTGTATGTATTAGATACCTATAGGGTGATCAAAATAAATACACATACATGTTCCTACATGGTCCAAGAAATGCTATTAAATCGGACAATTAAATAAAATGGCCGAAATGGAAATACATAACACTTGCTAATGACAAATTGGGCGTATCGACATCATGAACAAGTTACTACAAAGTCGAGTCTAAAATAACATATTTTAGACATTAAAACGAGCACATATCTAAACGATCGATAACAAGAATCCGGAAAGTCGAAAACTATACAAATTACCAAGTATTTTTCATAGGAAAAAAATGAACTTATTTAAAGTTTACTACTTGGTAACATTTTGGTGAAAATTGCAAGATCATGTTAACGGACTCATAAAGTTAGAATTGGGCTTATCAAAGCTAGTAATGGGTTAGGCCCAATAACATAGATGACATGGGCTCGGCCCAATAACATTAAAACATGGTTTAGATACGATAACATAGATGACATGGGCTCGGCCCAATGGCATGAGCAAGGGCTCAATTACACGCGTGCGCGGCACGAAGACATATGAATGGTGAAGCCCGTTCACCTATAATTCAATACGTATAGAATACATGTATATACATAACAATCGAGCAAGTAAACTATCAACGCTCTAAAATACAAAGTTGTTCCAAAGATGGCAAACAAGAACATAATAAAGAATTCAAGATGAACAACTTGTACGAGGTCCGAAAGACCTAGTGTCTAACGAGATTAGTACACATTTAGGTTATTGAGACGTACGGACGCTCACTTCGCTATCATAATACACGGAACGCAAACTTGTGAGTTCATGTCCCTCCTTTCACTGATTTCAATGTTTTGTTTTCAAAAACATTGAGGGGAAATACATGCTAAAACTATTGGTATGTTAGTTACGGAGTAGAAGATAACATGATCAATGTGCATAAGTAGGATGATAACATTAGTAACCATTAATCACTTAGTGACCAAGGTGCAAAAGGTGTAGATCTATTGGTGTCACACCCCGAATTTCCACATATTACCGGTGGGCCCGGTAGGGGAGTATTGTGACGTGGTTGGTAACATAATAGTCAAACAACACAATATTTAAATGCACAGCGGAAGCAAAGTATAGATTCATTTCAACCAAACAATATTGTAATATTAAGTATCACAAATAGTTGAATATAAATCCACAGGTAGATCAAAATAAAAGGAAACAATGTTCAACAGTCAATGACATCCAAGCTTGCGAGACTTATTGTGGATGCTAGGAGAAAATCCAGCCTATTACGCGTAGTACCTGCACTTAACCTTTTTGAGAAAAATACGTCAGTTTACACTGGTAAATACAATCAACCAACTCATTTTGAAAAGAGTTTAAGAAAATGAATTTAAGGCACAAGGCACAAATAATATTTTATAACTTGGGATAATTATTTGAATATAATACTTGTAAAGGATTTACATGTTTCTTATGCGTTCAGTAGCCCGGTTCGTGCCGGGTTAAAGATCAATAGACACACCACATTATTATATGAGACACCGACGGGCGTACGCCTACGCCCCCGTGCTTAGGTCGTGGCCATTTCGTAAAATGATGCCAGGGATATCCGGGACATGGTCATTAACCCCCCAAAGGCTTTAAGAAAACAAAACAATTTAAACGAGACATCTCAATACTTTAACCATCATACAATTAAAGATTCAATGCCCGACCAAGCGGTATTTTATATACCGTACCCCAAGCCCGTATAGGGAAAATAAGTTAAAGGTATTTACCTGAGCAAGTATAAATCACAATCAGCGAGTGCAAGTATCTTTTACCGGGTCTCCTATTCTGGAATGAAGGTTTATAACAACCTATTAGAATCCTAACGGGTCTTTGATTTAGTCTAAACTTAGACCGGTTAGTTTTAAAGGAATATACGGTTCAAACGCATGATTAAGCGAAGACCGGATAGAATGTGATTTAGACCCGACAAGTTTGAAGACTTGCTTAATATGGGTATATTATACACATTCTGGATTTTGAGATAAAACCGATAAGGTTTGACCCGTTTCGGCTAATTTATGTAAACTAGTTACATAAACCGAACCGAACGCGCATGAAGCGTAACGGGTAACCATAAGAGTCCTAAACAGGTTTCCTAAGTTAACATGCCTTAAATATGTTGTGATATCAGTAGGATACCCTCCATTATACCCAAAACGAGTTTAATTTCATATTAAGCCCCGTAGGGGGTATTTTGGTCATTTTAAAGATTATAAAAGGGATTAATTTAGCTTCTGTGATTCGGGTCTGAATTAATCAGTAAAATGACTTATATTAACAGGTCATATCAGTTGGTGTTAAGTCCTTTGTGACAAAATGGTTTTAAACCCTTACTATGCGCTTAATACGCTTATAAAGTCGTTTTAAGCGATTTACGGGTTAAAATAGGAATCTGAGTTTCCAGGTCAGTTCATAAGGTTCAAAACACTTCATTTATTATTTAAAATCAGTAGCAATTGGATTGGTAGCAAAAGGACTTGTAAACCTCATTTTATGGCCGAAAAGGGTATATTCGGTATTTACCGAATCAAGGCACTAATCCTAGCTTATGATCAGTTTAAAAATAATTAAAAATATTCAAAAATCCCAAAATATTATATTACATCAGTGGGTAAAAGGTTTGGTGTCAAAAATTGGGTTTAGATAGGCTTTACGCTAATGACGACGTTTAACTAATAAAAAGCTTTATAATTACGTCATTAAGCATAACTCCTAATCTAGACCTCCAACTGATGTGAAAATTTAGGGACATGTTTAATAATCAGTAACAAAGATTATTGTACTTTCATATTTCCAAAATTCTCGTTTTACGGTCATAAGGGCATTATGGTCAATATTTAAGCACTTAACGGAAACGTCGGAAAATTAAGGATTTAAGTGGTATAAACGCAGAGGGTTATACAATCATGTAACTAGGTCCTAATGGAACTTTAAGGCATGTCTAAACCTATCTAAATTGGGTCAGAACTGAAGTCAAAGCAAAAGTCAAAGTTTTGCGACTTTCGGTTCCGAATCGGTTCTAAACAGAAAGTTGTCGAATCAAACAAGCTTAGACAAGTTCTTATACTTATTACCAAGTTATATGAATGATAAAATAGGTTATGCGCCTTTTACATTGTTAATCATGCGTTAAATCGAAGATTACATTTCTGTTGATTTTTTCTAAACATCTTTGACTCGACAAATGACCTAGTTAGGAGGGGAATCAGTGGGTGCCCTTTTAAGGGTTTAATGCCTACCTAATTACCACCTTATAACAACCTTAAGTTTGACTAACCGTTGGACCATTAGCGATTAATCAATAAGTCAACCGTTAATTACGACGGTTTGACTTCTAGGCTATAAACTAAGCAAAAATTAATTAAAGAAAGTTAAGTATACTTACAAGTGTCCTATGAACGATTTATGATGCTTGAGGATGGTCCTTATGCTCCAGAAATGCTCAGATGATGATTTATGATTGCAAGAACAAAAGTTGCAACCCATGGCCCTTATATAGTGAGTTCAATCTCACTAGAATTGTGACATGCAAGTCTACAATTGATACAAGATGCATCCAAGTGCCCCCTAGAGTCTCAAAACCAGTTTAGGAAGCCCATTGTATTGAAACAAGTCATTTGGAGTCGGTTAAGGGGCTGAACAGGCAGTTGCCTGTTGTTTCTACATCTGTGCATCGTACGCGGCCCGCGTAAAGGTCTTCATGATCTTACGCGGCCCGCTTAGGTCTCCGGCTCAGGTTTTGAAGCTTTCATTTATTGCATGTTTAGTCTCCGGTCCTCCTAAACATCGCTTTCACTTCATTTCTTGCATTCTAAACCTTTAAAATTGACATATAAGGGCTTTAAGACTTATACCTACTATGTGAAGTCCTTGGTCACTTTGTGTTTACCCGAAATGTCCTAAATTTCCATGTTGACGCTTCTAACCCCTCGCACACGAATTTTATCATAAATTTCTCATACGATAACGAAACTTGGTGAAATTTTTATCACACATTCTAGTGAGCATAATTAATCGTTACAAAGCTTCGGGTTTGCTAAAAGGTCACTCAGAGGTATATCTTTAAACATGTTGACACATTTAACCCCTGTAGTTTGTAATCTCTCACTTTCTTTTATATTTAGCTTCGTATGATCCATGATTTATTCGTTTGAAGGTACGAGCATTATGTAGGGTTAATGTACAATATATTTATTCACTGTTGACATTTAGAACCCGTATATTCACTATACTTTCCAGGTTTGTCAACTTTAGTCCTTCAAGAACATTCTTACACACGTTCAAACTTATGACACGTGTCAACACATTATAGGACGTGAATTTTCTAGGTGTTACATCCTCACCCCCTTAAAAGAAATCTCGACCTCGAGATTTACTGAAACAAATAAGGGTACTTTTCTTTCATTGTGGACTCAACCTCCCACGTATATTCGGGACCTCTACGGGCATCCCATTTGACCTTTACAATAGGCACATGCTTCCTTCGAAGCTTCTTAACCTGTCGATCTTCAATCGAAAATGGTTTTTCCACAAATTTCAAGCTTTCATCTATATGCACATCTGTATGTGGTATGACCAGTGATTCATCAGCGAAACACTTTTTCAGATTGCAGATGTGAAATACATTGTGAATTCCACTGAGCTCTTCTGGTAAGTTTAACTTATAGGCAACTGATCCGACACGTTCGATGACTTTGAACGGTCCTATGTACCTCGGGCTTAACTTGCCCTTCTTTCCAAATCGCATCACTCCCTTCCAGGGTGATACTTTAAGCAACACTTTGTCACCTACTTCGAAGTTCATAGCTTTACGCTTTGGATATGCGTAACTCTTCTGCCTATCTCGGGCAGCTTTGAGACGGTCTCGAATCTGGACAATCTTGTCCGTCGTTTCAAAGACTATCTCTGGTCCTGATAATTGGACATCTCCAACTTCTGCCCAACAAATGGGTGATCTACACTTCCTTCCGTATAAGACCTCGAAAGGCGCAGCCTTAATGCTGGTATGGTAGGTGGTTATCCCAACTACCACCTAAATCGATCACACATGCTCGAAGCATGTCTTCCAAAGTTTGAATAGTACGCTCACTCTGACCGTCCGTCTGAGGATGGTAAGCCGTACTAAAATTCAAACGTGTGCCCAAAGATTGTTGGAAGCTTTTCCAAAAATGTGACGTGTATCTAGTATCTCTGTCAGAGATAATAGACACATGTATGCCATGTAAAGCTACAATCTTATCCACGTAAAACTGGGCTAACATATCGGAGCTATAAGTCTCCTTGATGGGTAAGAAATGTGCTAACTTAGTCAGTCTATCAACTATAACCCATATCGTATCATTTCCTTTCCTTGTTTTGGGTAACTTGGTGATAAAATCCATAGTTACCATTTCCCATTTCCAAGTGGGAAGTTCAGGCTGTTGTAGCAAACCTGACGGCTTTTGATGTTCTTCTTTGACTTGCGCACACGTCAAGCATTTAGCTACATAGGTAGCTACAGACTTCTTCAAGCCTATCCACCAATAGTTTGCCCTTAGGTCCTGGTACATCTTATCAGCTCCCGGATGAACAGAATATTTAGAACTATGGGCTTCCTGGAGGATAACATCTCGAAGTCCTCCATAGATTGGAACCCATATTCGTCCATTCAATCTCAGAATTCCGTCTTTGCCAAGAGATAACTGCTCCTCAGTTACTCCTAGCTTTTCATTAGGATAGTTAGCTTCCAACACAGCTTCCTTCTGTGCAGCTAACAACCTTTCATTCAAACTGTTCTTAATTTCAATGCTCTTGGCATTGATTCGGATGGGTTTCACCCTTTCCTTTCGACTCAAGGCATCGGCGACTACATTCGCCTTGCCGGGATGGTATCTTATTTCACAATCGTAATCATTCAGAGTTTCCATCCAACGGCGTTGCCTCATGTTCAAGTCCTTCTGATTGAACAGATGT
The DNA here is from genome assembly GCA_030545235.1 of Helianthus tuberosus. Classification (NCBI taxonomy): domain Eukaryota; kingdom Viridiplantae; phylum Streptophyta; class Magnoliopsida; order Asterales; family Asteraceae; genus Helianthus; species Helianthus tuberosus. Next base: position 70,882,601 of record CM060447.1, on the reverse strand, counting down.
TGAAGGCTCTTGTGATCAGAATAGATCACACATTTGATTCCGTATAAGTAGTGCCTCCAAAGTTTTAGTGCGAATACAACGACACCCAACTCCAAGTCATGGGTGGTGTAATTCTTTTCGTGCACCTTTAACTGGCGTGAAGCATAGGCAATAACTTTGCCTTTCTGCATAAGCACACATCCCATCCCGGTGTGTGATGCATCACAATAAACTACAAACTCCTCGATTCCATCAGGCAATGTCAGTACTGGAGCATTGCTCAACTTTTGTTTCAGAATATCGAAGGATTCCTGCTGCTTAGGACCCCAGTCAAACTTAATCTTCTTACGCGTCAGCGAAGTTAGGGGTGCAGCAATCCTTGAGAAGTTTTCAATGAATCGCCTATAGTATCCTGCCAAACCTAGGAAGCTACGAATTTCTGTAGGCGTCTTTGGCTCTTGCCAATTCATGACAGCTTCAACTTTAGCGGGATCTACTTGGATACCACGCTCACTAACAACATGTCCGAGAAATTGGACTTCTCGAAGCCAGAATTCACACTTCGAGAACTTGGCATAGAGCTTTTCTTTATGAAGGAGTTCCAGAATGCAGTGAAGATGCTTCTCATGGTCAGCTTGGTTCTTCGAGTAGATGAGAATGTCGTCGATGAAAACAATGACGAATTTATCTAAGTATGGCTTGCAAACGCGATTCATGAGATCCATGAATGCGGCAGGTGCATTAGTGAGCCCAAAAGGCATCACTAGGAACTCATAATGACCACAACGAGTCCTAAATGCAGTCTTGTGTACGTCTTCATCTCTAACCTTCAGTTGGTGATAGCCTGACCTTAAGTCAATCTTAGAGAAGAAACTTGCCCCTTGAAGTTGATCGAACAGATCGTCGATTCTGGGCAAAGGATACCTATTCTTGATAGTGACCTTATTAAGCTCACGGTAGTCGATTCACAGACGCATCGATCCATCCTTCTTCTTGACAAATAAAACTGGTGCTCCCCAAGGAGACGAACTAGGTTTGATGAAACCTTTGGCTAGCAAATCATCTAGCTGCGTTCTCAATTCCTTCATTTCTGTTGGTGCCAACCTATAAGGCGCCCTTGCTACAGGTGCTGATCCAGAAATAATGTCAATTCTGAATTCTACTTGCCTATCTGGTGGCAAACCAGGTAGTTCTTCAGGAAAAACTTCAGGGTATTCAGAAATGACGGGGATATCCCCAATCTTGGGCTTCGGCTCATCAATAATCACTTGTGCCATGTAAATGACACAACCCTTCTTCAAACACTTAGAGTCCTTGAGCATAGACATTTGTTCAGGCAGCCCATACTGGGTATCTCCCTGGATAGTAAGTGATTCACCAGACGGAGTCTTGATCACCACTTGCTTCTTATTGCAAACAATCTGGGTCTGGTTATGAGATAACCAATCCATACCCAAAACTATGTCGAAACCGGCTAGTTTCAAAGGAAGTAGGGACAAAGGAAAAGAGTGGTTCTTAATGGATATGAAACATCCATCTAATATGGTTGAGGCGGTTTCTATAGTGCCATCTGCTAGTTCCACCTCATACTTCACACTTAAGGTCTTAACAGGTAATTTCAACAATTCACAAAACTTATTACCTACGAACGACTTATCAGTGTCTGAATCAAATAACACTCTCGCATAAACATCATTTACGAGGAAGGTACCTGTTATCACATTGTCGTCCTGGACGGCTTCCTTAGCATCCATCCTGAAGACCCTAGCATTGGTCTTCTTTCCTTCTTCAGCTTTCTTTGTAAACTTTAGGCAATTTGTCTTTATGTGCCCCTTTTCGTTGCAACCATAGCAGGTCGCATCCTTCATCTTTTTGCAATCCAAGGTCTAGTGTTCCTTGGACTTGCATAACCCACATACAAAAGTTTTTGGTTGTGAATGCGAGTTCGATTCATATCTGCACTTTCCGAAGTGCTGTCTCTTGCAGATTTTACATCTGGGTTTTTCACCCGACTGCTGACCATCCTTCCTAAATCCTGACCCTTTCTTGTGGTCATTGTTTCCCTTATGCTTCTTATCTGTACATCGTGAGTTGTCATCCTCACGCTTCCTCTTTTCGGTATCGGTGTTCCTCTGCGATCTCAGCCTGACCGCGTCCAAGGTAAGAGACAATGATATGTCCGCTGCAGACCGAAAAGTAGCTGGTCTGGAGGCCTTCACACTTGCCTTGATCTCCGGGGCCAAACCCCCAATGAATCGAGCTATACGTTTGGGTTCCGGGGTTACCAAATATGGAACCAACCTTGACAAGGTGTTGAAACTGGTAAGGTAGGCCTGACAGTCTAGGTTTCTCATGACCAGCGACAAGAAGTCAGCTTCAATTTTCTCAACCTCATGCTGAGGGCAGTAGTTTTCCTTGATCAGTGACATGAACTGTTCCCAGGTCATATTGTACAACGGGACTTTCCCCGTAGCTTGGATCAAAGATCTCCACCAAGCTAATGCTTCACCCTTGAAAGACTGAGACACAAATTTCACAATATCCCTATTATCGCAACCACTGATATCCACTATCGTATCCATCTCGTCCAACCAAGTCATGCAATCTACAGCTCCTTTTTCCCCAGTGAAATCCCTGGGTTTGCACGAAACGAAGTACTTATAGGAGCAACCCTTATTACGGGGTTCTTGATTCGGTACGACTCTTTGGGATGGAATACTCCTTTGGTTTGATGAGTGGTGAGAATTACTGTTGTGGGCAGTGTGGGTCCTGGAGGGTGTTCTAGAGTGTGGTGCAGATTGGGTCCTTGTATGGGTACCACTGGAATCATGGAGCTGTCTATCCAAAGCTCGATTAACGGCATTATCTATCATTGCCTGTAATTCTGCACCCGCTACATTTACTCAGGCATTATGATGCTCTCCCCGTGGGTGACTATTGATCTCGCATGAGTCGGCCATGTAGCTTGAAATGTTACATATTGACAATAATTTATTGGTGAGTTTATTATAGAGTTGTCTGTTATGGTAATTTATTAACCGTGGTAAACGTAGACCATATATGGTTAATTTATTACTCACATTTATTTAGGATTTCTATTATAATTTATCCTAATTATAAAACAATAACAGTTTGATTAGTAGCACAAAAGGCCTAGTCACAAGGACATTTTTAAATTATAAGCCATGATTTCAGAGAATCAAGGCATGAAGGTTTGAACATAGTTCATTACCTTTATCAGACAGGGTCACAGACTATTACTGTCTTTTGTCTCAGATGAAAATGAGAAGGGCCCGTAGGCATTATATTACCAATGGATGGTAAAAAGAACTGATCATCTTTATTGATGATTTAAACCCATGATCTATAGATCATTAGTTTAGGTTAGGAATCTTTTGAAGAATCCTATTATAAGAATGACGTGTGTGATTTTGACGGATCACATCTGCCAGGAGCGTTAACATATTTTCAGATGTTAGCAGGGATTTGAATCTTTTATACAGGTCTTACCATCTTGGCCAAGTCTTATAATGACATGTAGGCTAGACTATACCTTTAAGATTCTTATTTAAAAGGAATGATTCTTGATTTATTTATTTCACGTATAATATATATAAATGCATAAATGACAGAAATAAAATTTTCAAACTTAACATTCCATTAAAATTTCAAAAGTAGTACACTTTGCCCTAAACGGGACTTTTCACTGAAAATCCCCTGCTCGTGCTGACATCCGTGCGTCAGTCCTCCTACGTCTTGGTGGTTCTGGAGGTGCTAGATTAACTGGCGGCGGTGGAGGTGGTGGCGTGACTGCCACGAAACGTGGATCCCCAGAGGGATCCTGCTGCTGCTGCTGGTGAGGCGATGAATGGTGAGATGGTGTATAGTACCACTCACACCGGTTGAACCGTGCCTGGTGACTATCCGGACCTTGGTAGGGTGATCCGTGGAAAGATGAACCATCAGAGATCTCAAAAGGATGGTTCGGGGTTCCGGTTGCAGGCTCGACGGGATCCGTGTCCTCGTCCATGTCCATCGCTTGATCACCGGAAAAGTGATCCTCCGGTCCTAGTGGGTTAAAGCCCACTTGTTCTGGTAGGTATTCTGCCGGGTTAAACCGGCCCTGAAAGACAGGAGTAGGGTCACCGAAGGAATTGTGCGATAAGGATCGCTGTAGAGGTATGTATGAAGGTTGCGGGTTGTTGGGCTCATTCTCGGACTAAGGCCCAAAGGAGTGATGATATGGAGGCGTTGAGGTATGCGACGTAGATCGTCTGGCAGGCTCCTCATAAATCCTCCAAGGTTCTCGCGGATCGGCACTCCTTGTAGAAGAAGGAGTTCGCCGGTGCGAAGGCCCGGCCTCGTGGTCGTTAGGGGCGCTGATTGGCTCTTTTCCTCGTCCTCCTCGCCTGAATCTTGGCGGCATTGTTAAACCTGTCAATATAAACAAAGGTAACAACAAGGAAAAATAAAGGACAAGGTTAAAAATAAAATAAAAACATTTTGGATTATTCCTAAGTTCTTTGTCTAGACTCGAAGATTTAAGAATGTGCAATTGCGTCATTGAGATTAAACACAAAAGGCTAGTGTTTAATTCACTCAATGTTGGCTCTGATACCAACCTGTCACACCCCGAATTTCCACGTATTACCGGTGGGCCCGGTAGGGGAGTATTGTGACGTGGTTGGTAACATAATAGTCAAACAACACAATATTTAAATGCACAGCGGAAGCAAAGTATAGATTCATTTCAACCAAACAATATTTTAATATTAAGTATCACAAATAGTTGAATATAAATCCACAGGTAGATCAAAATAAAAGGAAACAATGTTCAACAGTCAATGACATCCAAGCTTGCGAGACTTATTGTGGATGCTAGGAGAAAAGCCAGCCTATTACGCGTAGTACCTGCACTTAACCTTTTTGAGAAAAATACGTCAATTTACACTGGTAAATACAATCAACCGACTCATTTTGAAAAGAGTTTAAGAAAATGAATTTAAGGCACAAGGCACAAATAATATTTTATAACTTGGGATAATTATTTGAATATAATACTTGTAAAGGATTTACATGTTTCTTATTCGTTCAGTAGCCCGGTTCGTGTCGGGTTAAAGATCAATAGACACACCACATTATTATATGAGACACCGACGGGCGTACGCCTACGCCCCGTGCTTAGGTCGTGGCTATTTCGTAAAATGATGCCAGGGATATCCGGGACATGGTCATTAACCCCCCAAAGGCTTTAAGCAAACAAAACAATTTAAACGAGACATCTCAATACTTTAACCATCATACAATTAAAGATTCAATGCCCGACCAAGCAGTATTTTATATACCGTACCCCAAGCCCGTATAGGGAAAATAAGTTAAAGGTATTTACCTGAGCAAGTATAAATCACAATCAGCGAGTGCAAGTATCTTTTACCGGGTCTCCTATTCTGGAACGAAGGTTTATAACAACCTATTAGAATCCTGACGGGTCTTTGATTTAGTCTAAACTTAGACCGGTTAGTTTTAAAGGAATATACGGTTCAAACGCATGATTAAGCGAAGACCGGATAGAATGTGATTTAGACCCGACAAGTTTGAAGACTTGCTTAATATGGGTATATTATACACATTCTGGATTTTGAGATAAAACCGATAAGGTTTGACCCGTTTCGGCTAATTTATGTAAACTAGTTACATAAACCGAACCGAACACGCATGAAGCGTAACGGGTAACCATAAGAGTCCTAAACAGGTTTCCTAAGTTAACATGCCTTAAATATGTTGTGATATCAGTAGGATACCTTCCATTATGCCCAAAACGAGTTTAATTTCATATTAAGCCCCGTAGGGGGTATTTTGGTCATTTTAAAGATTATAAAAGAGATTAATTTAGCTTATGTGATTCGGGTCTGAATTAATCAGTAAAATGACTTATATTAACATGTCATATCAGTTGGTGTTAAGTCCTTTGTGACAAAATGGTTTTAAACCCTTACTATGCGCTTAATACGCTTATAAAGTCGTTTTAAGCGATTTACGGGTTAAAATAGGAATCTGAGTTTCCAGGTCAGTTCATAAGGTTCAAAACACTTCATTTATTATTTAAAATCAGTAGCAATTGGATTGGTAGCAAAAGGACTTGTAAAACTCATTTTATGGCCGAAAAGGGTATATTCGGTATTTACCGAATCAAGGCACTAATCCTAGCTTATGATCAGTTTAAAAATAATTAAAAATCTTCAAAAATCCCAAAATATTATATTACATCAGTGGGTAAAAGGTTTGGTGTCAAAAATTGGGTTTAGATAGGCTTTACGCTAATGACGCCGTTTAACTAATAAAAAGCTTTATAATTACGTCATTAAGCATAACTCCTAATCTAGACCTCCAACTGATGTGAAAATTTAGGTACATGTTTAATAATCAGTAACAAAGATTATTGTACTTTCATATTTCCAAAATTCTCGTTTTACGGTCATAAGGGCATAATGGTCAATATTTAAGCACTTAACGGAAACGTCGGACAATTAAGGATTTAAGTGGTATAAACGCAGAGGGTTATAAAATCATGTAACTAGGTCCTAATGGAAGTTTAAGGCAAGTCTAAACCTATCTAAATTGGGTCAGAACTGAAGTCAAAGCAAAAGTCAAAGTTTTGCGACTTTCGGTTCCGAATCGGTTCTAAATAGAAAGTTGTCGAATCAAACAAGCTTAGACAAGTTCTTATACTTATTACCAAGTTATATGAATGATAAAATAGGTTATGCGCCTTTTACATTGTTAATCATGCGTTAAATCGAATATTACATTTCTGTTGACTTTTTCTAAACATCTTTGACTCGACAAATGACCTAGTTAGGAGGGGAATCAGTGGGTGCCCTTTTAAGGGTTTAATGCTTACCTAATTACCAACTTATAACAACCTTAAGTTTGACTAATCGCTGGACCATTAGCGATTAATCAATAAGTCAACCGTTAATTACGACGGTTTGACTTCTAGGCTATAAACTAAGCAAAAATTAATTAAAGAAGGTTAAGTATACTTACAAGTGTCCTATGAACGATTTATGATGCTTGAGGATGGTCCTTATGCTCCAGAAATGCTCAGATGATGATTTATGATTGCAAGAACAAAAGTTGCAACCCATGGCCCTTATATAGTGAGTTCAATCTCACTAGAATTGTGACATGCAAGTCTACAATTGATACAAGATGCATCCAAGTGCCCCCTAGAGTCTCAAAACCAGTTTAGGAAGCCCATTGTATTGAAACAAGTCATTTGGAGTCGGTTAAGGGGCTGAACAGGCAGCTGCCTGTTGTTTCTACATCTGTGCATCGTACGCGGCCCGCGTAAAGGTCTTCATGATCTTACGCGGCCCGCTTAGGTCTCCGGCTCAGGTTTTGAAGCTTTCATTTATTGCATGTTTAGTCTCCGGTCCTCCTAAACGTCGCTTTCACTTCATTTCTTGCATTCTAAACCTTTAAAATTGACATATAAGGGCTTTAAGACTTATACCTACTATGTGAAGTCCTTGGTCACTTTGTGTTTACCCGAAAAGTCCTAAATTTCCATGTTGACGCTTCTAACCCCTCGCACACGAATTTTATCATAAATTTCTCATACGATAATGAAACTTGGTGAAATTTTTATCACACATTCTAGTGAGCATAATTAATCGTTACAAAGCTTCGGGTTTGCTAAAAGGTCACTCAGAGGTATATTTTTAAACATGTTGACACATTTAACCCCTGTAGTTTGTAATCACTCACTTTCTTTTATATTTAGCTTCGTATGATCCATGATTTATTCGTTTGAAGGTACGAGCATCATGTAGGGTTAATGTACAATATATTTATTCACTGTTGACATTTAGAACCCGTATATTCACTATACTTTCCAGGTTTGTCAACTTTAGTCCTTCAAGAACATTTTACACACGTTCAAACTTATGACACGTGTCAACACATTATAGGACGTGAATTTTCAAGGTGTTACAATTGGGCTTGAGACACGCCCTACTCCTAGTTGTTAACCGTGGAGTGCTTTTGTGATCCCAAATGATAATAAAGTGTTCTCGGTTTGGTTATTTACTTATGGTACATTTTGTCAGGGGGCTCGCTACCCACTGATAGATCCTTAAACAGACTCCATGTATGAATCAGAACATACCATGATTGCAAGATAACATTTATGAGATTCCATATGATAACAATAACTGCATGAACTCGCTCAACTTTTGTTGACTTTTTAAAACTACATGTATTTCAGGAAACAGGTCTTGAGCTGGTGATACACTACGGGTAACGGGAAAGTCAATGACAACGATGGCCACTTTTGGAGGATTTGTCTTTTATATCACAACTTCGTATGGGTATATAGGGGACAAAACCTCACTATGATTTATGTCAAAAACTAGCTTTTATGTTGTGTAATATAACTTAATCTATGTCATGGTTAAAGTTGTGAACGTTGGTAAACTTGAAACTATGTTGGAAAACTTGTGATCTATTGTTAAAATCATTATATTTATGGCATCGTTGTTGTTTATGTGTTTACTCATTTGGATGCAATGATTACCTTTCTTATGTCACACACAATACGCTTCCGCTACTAGCAGAGTGTGACATCTTGGATATTCAATATTGTTCTGTGTAGAGTTTCACTGAATAGATTGTTAGCTAAGGAGGGTAACGCAATAACATTTTGTTGCATGAGATGGACAAACTTTCAAGAAAAAGAGACTAATGACAGACATATGTCATTTTGTGTGCTTTGTTTTTTATGAATATTTGAATGGCATGAAGAGACCGATGACACTGAAGAGTGGGATGAAGACCAAACAAAAAACCCATGTCATTTTGTGTTCAACATCCACAAAATGCCACTTCAACAACAAAAAACAATAAATCACACCAAAGTAAAAAAAAACGCCATATATTTGTGATGGTTCTTGTAGTTTCAAAAAAGAAAGAGACTGATGACAGTGAAGATTTGGAAGAGAAATTCGATTAGGATTTTTAAGAAACAGTGTATTTATTCTTTTCGCTTCTATTTTTTCATTCTGTGGCTTGTTTTCTAATTTTCCAAGAAAAAACACACTGTTTCTCTAAAAAATTGCTTGTAAAATGCCAAGATGCCACAAACGTCAAACTCTACAATTATAATAAAATTTGTGGCATCTTGGGGTTTTTCAAGCTTTTATTTTAGAAAAAATGTATAAAACAACGTGCAAGAGAAACAGAACAATGTGCCATCTTTGTCGAAACGCAACTAAAAATACAAAACGCCATAATTTAAAAAAGATGGGACGTGTTACAGCCATAAAACAGATGAAGTTGAACAAACAGTAAACTAAAACAACCGGTGTCCTTTACATTTGTATCAAATTACAACCGGTCTCCTTTAACTAAAGAAATTACATGCTTTGTCCTTTAAGTTATCGTTTTTAACACGTTATGTCCTTTAGATCTAACCTAGTTAAGTTTTTTGGTTAAGTGATGTGCTAAATGTGGTTAAATAAAAACTACTAAAATTAACCTAATCTAGACACTCTAAGCTTTAAATTTAGAAACTTAGACTCGATCTATAACTAAACCACGCAACCGGCAAGTGTACCGATCAATGCAGTATAGCTACAGTAAGTCCGAGTATCGAACCCACGAGACTCTACTAACTACGTTAATTAAACTCTTTCTAGACCTAGACTGACACAGACTCTAACTGTTTAATTGGTTGGGGGGGGTTACTGAAAATTCAAGGAAATCTAATAAACTAATTATTAAACTAGAATTAAACTAATACGAACGAAGACTGAAAGGCTTTTCTTATATGGAGAACGAGACCACCTAGACAAGAATCCTGGATTGTTTTTAAGAGATTACCGATTAAGTTAAACGCATGAATTATGGAACCGGGATCTTAAAGTACTAAACCTATTAAGAACCAACAAAGCCCCTCGGCCCTTCTTAAGGAGAAACCTACCTACCGGTTATTAGACGTCTTTCCAGCTGTCTAATTATTGTGTAAGTACCCTAATGTTGACCTACTCTTTTCCAATCATAGATCTAGGGTAGTTTGAATTAATTAACTTGACTTGATAGACTAATAAAACCGACAGGTCAACTAAGACACGACCTTTTCCAAGGACTATCTAAAGCAATTCGTCTGGTAAGACCTATCAATAGCCCCTCACTTTCCAGGTATTAGGACTAGCAGAACACTAAAACCTAGCAAATTACTAACAATTACTTCTAGGGGTTACCGGCCGATTCTCCCTAAAGAGTCAAGGTTTCTTATGTGATATAGACACTCACCAAAATCCTAAACCCTAGTATGACTCTATGTTGTGATATAGACCATCACTAAGAGTCATACGAAGCAAATAACAATAATAAACCAAGTTAAAGCACGCGTGCGCATCAAATCAATAAAACAAACTCTTTACTAAACACAATTAATCCATAACATTCATGCAAATAACGAAAAAGGTAAATACTTTATTCAATCCATTCAACTAAGTCTAGGTGGCATAAAAGTTTAGCCAAGCATCATAACTTTAAAAGCAAATAAACAAGGTTTTGAACGAGAATTCATCGAATAAAAACAAGAAACTAGAAAATAAGAGAAACTGAGTAGTAAAACCCGTTAATCCCTTGCTCTCCAAGCTTTACGCTCGATGCCGATGATTCCCGCAGCCTTATTCCTTTCAAAAGAGGCTTCAAATTCGTACATGATATTGTGCGACTCCCCCTCCTTGCGGCTGCTACCTTCTCCTCCTCTGATGTTGATTTCCTTTAAAATATATAATAGCCCTCCAAAAGAACCCCAAGGATGTTTTTCGAATATAATAGGGCTGGCAATGTTCTTTTTGGGCGGCCCACGCACAAACTTGGAATTCAAGTCCAAGTTGAATTAGATTGGTCTGCTTCCCACTTGAATTATTTTCATCCATAACAATCCATTTTCGTCAGCCTTGCATGCATCCAATAGGAATGCATTAGATGAATTATATGGTTTTATATTTCAACACAACTAGGATTTTGTCCGCCGCGCGTTGCGGCGGCGTGCGACGGGCGGAAACATATAGTAAGACAAAACACGATTCGTAAAACGCAGTGTGTAAAAGACAATTACAAAAAAAACGTGTAAATCACAAAGGTAGACACAAAGCGTACAACACAATGCCAAAGACATTCGAAAAACACAATGCATTAGCATTTGCAAAAGTAGGAGTTATAGTCTAGGGCTTACAGTTGCAAAATTTTTAAAGTTTGGCGGGTGTAAAAATGGAGTAATAGTGCAAGGGGTAAAATAGCAAAGTCAAAAAAATACAAAGTGTAAAAGTATAGGGGTGGTGGCGGAAATGTGTAAAAGATGAGGGGGTGTTGGTGGAAATGTAAAAGAAGAGGGTTGGTGGCGTAACTGTGTAAGAGCTAAGGGGGTGTTGGTGGAAAACCAAAGTAGAGGGTTGGTGTAGGCAAAGTTTGAAAGATGAGGTTATGGTTTTGGAAATCCAAAGTAGAAGGTTTAGGGACTAAATTTGTCATTTTCTGAAGAGTTAATTGCCATTTTAGTCCCTGTGGTTTGGGCCATTTTGCCAATTTAGTCCAAATGTTTCATTTTTAACATCTGGATCCAAAAAGGTTTCATTATTGCCATTTTGGTCCAACTGACTTAACTCCATCCATATCTATTAAGTCTGCCAAGAGATTTGTTGCTTGGGCTGAGGCTGAGTTGTGTCAAAGATGTGCAGGAATCATACGAGGGCAGTTGAAATGACAAAAATGCCCTTGGCAGACTTAACAAATATGGATGGAGTTAAGTCAGTTGGGCCAAAATGGCAACGATGAAACCTTTTTGGATCGAGATGTTAAAAATGAAACCTTTGGACTAAACTGGCAAAATGGCCCAAACCACAGGGACTAAAATGGCAATTAACTCTTTTCTGAAACTTTGAAGATACCAAAGTCAAGTGGCTAAAATTGCAACATCGTGAAAGTATGGGGGCAGGGAGGCAAAGTCGGTGAGAAACCCGCGCACGTTGCGGCGCAAGCACATTGGAAACATCGAATAGATTAGTCGAAGCGTTATGTAATGCGTTAAACATATGAAAGCGCACATTTTGACGTATCCAAGTTAAGTCAATAGCATTGTAGCTGGATAAAAATGTAAAGTATATCGTATTTATATGTGACCCGACTCACACATAGGAAGCGTACAAAAAAACATAAAAGGTGTATCAAGGAAAAACTAACACGTGTAATCAAAAGTGATATTCATATCAACGGAAAAAATTATACCCTTAGCGTGTTGCGGTAGGGTCGAAACGTAGAATTGGAAACGTACATAAAATAATCAAAAAACAAAATATATTTGACCTAACTTGTTCCCCAAGAAAGTTTACATCGAAACGTACACCAACTCGAATTTATACCGACACATAAATTTTAATTTTCATAATACAACCCGCAGGCGATGCGTCGTAGGCACGTTGCAAACAGATTAGTCCAAGCGCTATGTCATGTGCAAGCGCATGTCTTGACGTATTCAGTTCAACCTAATGTATGGTTGAATCCAAACGTTTAGTTTTAAAAAAAAAGAAATTAGCGAAAGAAAATAATTAAAGAAAGCAATAAGCTAAAAATGTATAGATATACGGTACAACGATAAAGTTGAAACATTATAAACTTTTAAGATTAAAACTCAATGGTCTAATATTGCAATGTAATTGAAGTTTAACTTGGAAAGTAAATGGACTCAAAACACAATTTAACAAAACTAAAAGTAGATGGCCAAAATGTATTTTACTCAAAGTATGTGTGAGAAATTGAAGTTTAACTTCGAAAGGAAAGAGACTCAAAACACAATTTAACAAAACTAAAAGCAATGGGTAAAAATGTATTTTACTTAAAGTATGGGTGAAAAGAGGAAATGTTGAAATAGACTCAAAACACAATTTAACAAAACTAAAAGTAAGGGACCAAAATGTATTGAGGTTTTATTTAACTTTTGCATGTCGGTTATTCTCAAAATTCTATCCTCCCGTGTTTTATATTGAGCTTTTATTTAACTTTTGCATAAAAAATGAAATATAAAGCTAACACCTGCAAGGAAGGAAGTTGTTGGAGGGACTGTTAGGTAAAAAAGAGAAAGTAAAAGGAAGTTGTTAGAGGGACTGATGTGTAAAAAATGGAAATGCACATGCATGTCGGTGGCGTATGCCACCGACTTTGTGTTTTAAGTCTTTAGGGTAATGTCTAAATAATTATTTCATAGCCCAATGTTGAATTTTTTTTTACTCCTAATTGCGTTCCATGGCAACAACAGCAGCCTTTATTTTAAGATAGTGGTCACGACCCACTCAAGGAAAATAGCGGCAATTTTAAATCGGGCACTGGCATTTTACTCTGCCCAACTGGCTGGTCATTTAACTAATACTCTTTTTCGCTCTATTTGCATCAGAACCTGGCCCAACACAAATGAATAAAATATAATATAATACTAAAACTAAATAAAAACAAATAAGACTTATACAAAAATTATACACGTTACACGGGACAAATATGTGTATTTTACCCTACATCAAATGTCCCCACACATAATCTTTTTTCGTCCCCGAAAAAGAATTATGCAACGGAATCAGAGATAGATAAATACTCGGGTCAAAAACTTATTAATACTTGTTAAAATCAAAACTTGTGTTAGCCGCGATTGCAAATATGTTTGTCCCTTTAAACCCGAATCCAATCTCAAGCCCTTATCATGTGAATTTAATTTAAGTACGGTCGGTCTACCTTGGGCCTCACAATAGAATCTATAGTCTACCTACTCCCGCCTCAAGCTTATAGAACTAAAGGAACGATCACTGTACCAATTCCCAACCGTCTTATATCAAAACCAAGAGAGTTTACAATCAAATTTTTTTCGCTTCCCCTTTTTTCGCTATTTTTTTCAATGAGCGTAGACGTTGTTTTCCCTAACCAAGAGGCAATCCGGTTGTATAGTCGCTATCCCCAACTCGGATTACTTAGGCTTCGGTACTTTTTTTCTTTTCTTTGCAAGGTCGGTTTCACACACTCTAGCGGTATTCCGGTTGTAGAGTCACTATCCCCAACCAAGATTACATAGGCCTGCGCTACTTATATTCAGTTTCTAGCTCACTTTTTTTCATTTTTTTTCTATTTTTGCATGATCACAAACTCTAACGGTTTTAACTTATAACGGTGTCCCTTATACTCTTATTGGCGGTTTCAATTTCCCATATTTCCCAGGCGAAAACACACTAGTAGACCGACAATTAAGGTATATTAACTCAAAGGGACCTAAAACCAAACCCGGGCCTATCCACATATCCCTAACTAGACGCAAGCTCGACTTATTTTATCTCTTATTATTATTATTATTATTTGAACCCAGGCAAAAATTCATCTTTTTTATCATTTTCCGTTTTAATATGCAAACTTCTCATTTCAAAGGACTTTTTTCTGATTTTTCAATTTTTTTGGATTTTTTTAATTTTTTTGTATTTTTCAACTTTTTGACTCAAACGACTCTGCTAATTAGACACTAAACGATAGTTTCTCATCCCTACACTTAAACTCTACATTGCCCTCAATGTAGGATGGAAACCTGTAACACCCGTTGTTATAATTCAAGGTTTAACGTATATTTTACGAAAAACAATCAAGTAATTAAGATTACATAAACATTGGAAATACGGGTTTATTAAAAACTTTTACAATCATAAGTCAATCAACATAGCGTGAACGGATTCGTCGTTTATAAATTTACAGCGTGACCAAGTGCGGAAGCATGAATCTATATCGTGTTCGGTTCTTCGAGGAGCTTGGTCGTCTTCCGACATTCTAAAAGTACCTACGTTTCATAAACATGAAATGCTTTAGTCATACAGGGATTAAAATATGTCTAAACAAATCTGGTAATGATAATGAAAGGAAAAAGAATTCCAACGTTAAACTCTTGATCTCAAAACATGGATTTCCAACAGGCCTCCACCGTAACTTACGGTGGCACCGTAAGTTATGGTGGCCTCTAGTGTGACATGCCCCTACCGTAAAGCAGTAGGGGGCTGCCGTAAAGCCTTCAGCTCCACCGTAACTTACGGTGGCACCGTAAGTTACGGTGGCCCCTGCATTCCAGCTTTCCATTTCGCCGTTTATAGACACAAAAACTTTCGTATCTTTCAATCCGCTTATCCGTTTGACCCACCGTTTCTTCCTACATGATTGTAATTTGACCCTTCATCATATGGAGTCAAAATCCAACATCCATATTAACAAAATTTAAGACTTTTAAGTCTTCGGATTATTACCATTTTTACCAAATTTTGACCCGTTCGCGATTTTATCAAACAAACATGTTTACTTGATCTATAAACTCATGAGAATCACAATTTCAATCTTTCCTAACAAATAAATCATAAATCATGGGTTTCTTACTTAGTTAGAACCCGTTTACGTTCAAGTGCTTATTTTGACCCATTAAGGGTATTTAAGCACTTTAAAGCTTAAAATCGCTTTCATTCATTTCTAGCGTTATTTACAACATTCTTATCAAGTAATCTTCCACCACAACTATAATTGTGGTGGACTTAATGAGGTTATCTATATAATCCGAGTTTTTCTCGTCTGATTGCTAATTTATGACAAAGACTCATATAGAGTCATTTGACCGAAGGTTTACATCTTTCGCTTCTTACACTTATTCCAATTATTTATTTGATCATAAAACTCGTTTCAAAACTACCTTTAAAGGTTGTTTATTCGAATTAGCCAACAAGGGCGTTTTAGTCAATTTTAGTCATTATTTTACGACGAAGGACCATTAGTGCTTGTTTGAACCCCAAAATCTGACCTTTTAACCATATTCTTGTTTAGAAACAAATATGTTTCTAGAACACCATAATCGTAACTCAATTTATTCGCTTTACCTAAAAGATAACCGAATATCTTATTTTAGCCTTGTCTAACTGTTATATGACTCCAATTTCTACATGATGAGTTGTATTATTATACATACCTGGCTCAGATCAATATATTAACCCGTTTCAATACCTTTCCTTAGTGAATGCTAAATGATAGCGATGTAAGCATCCATGTGCTATTTATTTCCTAAGATCATGCAACTTGACAACCCATTAGTCGATATTGTCAAAAGGTGAAGTCTACACCTTTTGACCCGTTTGGCCAAATTGACCGATTATATTAGCGAGATGACATTTATTATCACCTCGTATATATGACTCGCTCCGATTTACACCGTGCGGTCACTTTACCTATAATTCCACTTCTTAACACTTTTTGGCCTACTATGGCTTACGTCATAATTATCCTTTTCGTAACACGACAAAAGAATGTTCTAAAATATTTGACTAGTGTAAGATATACTTACCTTGCATCCGAATTACGCTTTTCCTTCATACTTGCTTCATTCGACCCGCTTCCTTTCCAAGCCTCCACCTAGCTTGTCAAGCGTCAAACTATAATCATAATTCGTAAGACGGTTATATTAGTCATCATTAATTATGCCTATTCCATCTTACGTATTTTCTATCAAAATTATCATTCGATCTTATTAATGGTCGGTTTGACTTTTTAAAAGTCAAATCACCAATTAACACATATGATTGCACTATCAAGTTCACAAGACTCAATTAGGCACATTATCAACATTTAGTTCTCATTTAGGCATTTTAACAAACACCTAATGTGCATAATTTTACATATTTACTAACTAGTTCATAACTAATTATTTTCACCAAGATTTACATAACAATCAAACCTCTAAGTCTAGTGTTCATGAATTACATCAAGAACTTATATTATAACACTCAATTTTCATCAATTTAACACTCTAACCCGAGTGTTCATCATATTGTCATTAAACCCACTTAACTTATCAATGGATCATTATGAATTTCATAGATTATCCAATAATCCCACATGTTATTGACTAGGGTTTACTCCTAGACATCATATTACTTCAAGATTCATCCATGCATGACATAATCAAGCTCAATTTCAGTTTCTTACAAATAACCTAGAATTTAAGATGGATCAAAACATCACAATTTTACATACCTTGTGATCCTTTCAACTAGGTGATCACTAATTCGTGCTTGAAAATCGATTTGGAGCTGATTTGAACCCTCAATCTGATCAATTTTGACATGCTCTAGGGTTTGGTGGGGAGCATATGTCGCCCCCTGTGTTCTTGTTCGACCAGGCCTCACAAATGAGGTGTTGGGTTTTGTTTTTTTTTATTAAAATTGATAACATAAGTTTCAATTTTAACAACATTGGCCCCTCTAATTTGATTAGTTAATTAAGTAGGACACAACCTAATTATTTCCAATAATATTCCCCACTTATTAACTAGGTTAAACATTCCTAATTAAATTAGTAGGTTTTGGGAATCTATGACCAAGTTTAGTTTAAGTCCCGTTAACTCGGGCCTTCTACAATTTTTTTATTTCCCAAACACATTCTTTTTCTCTTTTTATTAAATATTAGATTTAGTTATATAAATTCTAATATTTTCTGGCTTAAGTTTTACCACTAACGGTTCTTTAGCCGTCTTTTAGTGTTAACGTGGTTTGCTTACCGAACCCGTTTTTGGGGTGTTACAAGTCTACCCCCCTTAAAGAGGTTTCGTCCTCGAAACCTTTTCTTACAGAATTCATTGAGTTTAACTCAATGTATTCAATTCGGGAAATCTTTTAAACATTACTTATACTTTTATCCAATAGTTTGTATTACCAGAAAAGTATGGTAACATCTTTTTGGTTACTAATTGTCTACATAACTCATACGACATAGTGCGACTTGAAACATCGTAATCTCGTTATTTCCACTAGTTTAGTTAACTTAGTGATATCCATCGCTTTCATATATTACCGAATTCTTTATGAATCCGTTACTTTGACCCGTTTAAAGGTCTTTAGTGAAATCTTTCACTTTTAGCAACCTTTTCTTTTGTTTTCATTCTCATTTATTTGATTCAATTATATTGAATCCACCGCTTACAAGCGACCAATTTTATTTAAATGACCTTAACCGGTCTCACTAACTAGACTTATTAGTCCAGTTACTTTTTACCACTCACTTGGTTATAATGTGATTCTACTTTCACATTGCATTTCTTGACCGTGATCGTGTCACATCATGTTTAATTTATATCGTCCTTTTATTTTTCGAAAATATCTCTTTTCGAGTATGTCATCTTGCACCTATCAGTGTCAAGACTTGTATCTTCTATGCTTACTATTTAAATTCCTATTAGAATTTATGTTTGTAAATACGTTATTTCTTACTAAAACCGAAGTTTTAGTTTTAGGATCTTCTCTTTAACTTTTGTCAGTTACCCATACCAGGATATTGACAACCCATAATTTATTGTTTTCCGTTCTCATTTTACGCGGGGAATCATAACTAGTTCCCTTGCTTTACATTATTGACCCGTAGGTTATTTCACTTAGCCTCATAGGCTATTTCTTTAAAATTTTCACCTTTTAAGGTGAGACTTTAACAACTCGTTTCCTTCTCTTTATGACCCGAGGGTCTTTTTGGTCCCGTAGACCTTAACACTGTGTTTTATCCCGTAGGTTATGATGATCCCATAGATCATCTTTTATGTTCGAAAATCATTTGTTTTCGCATCACAATTTCGTTCACTCCGACTGTGATTCGTGTCTGCAATCATTTCATATTTAATTTCCGACCCATTACATGGGTTCATTAATATCTCACGCTTTCCTTTATTTGGTTTGCGCCCATATCTATATTCAGTCTCGTCCCATTACCGGGCTCATTATCTTTTCCAATGTTACGTTGTATCTGACCCGTTTAACTTGTTCGGGTGAAAATTTGTCACTTATAAATGTCAAACTTCAATATTTGTTCAACCCGTTCAACTTTAAAATAGTTGAACATGATTTATCAAAACTTCCACTTACTTTATCTTGTCATCTTTTAGTCATGACTCAAAATCCAAGTCTTTTAACTTTCCATCCGAGTTCCCGTTTCTCGGTCTACGTATGTGTTTCAATCCTTACCCACCAACCGGGTGTTTTACCGAAGTCGTTATTATTGCAACCCTCCCGGTATGCATTAAGACCTCGCTTCCTTTTTATATTCCGACTTTGTCCTCGAGTTTGACGTTTTACAAAAACGACCCGCTTAGTGACATATTTTCATTTTCCGGGTTCGAGTGTAAGTACACTCCCTCCCACTGCATATTTTGATCATTCTACATGTTTATATTCTTCGGGTTCGAGTGTAGGTACACCCCCTCCCAATACATGCTTACATCATTTTACATGTTTGCATTTTCCGGGTTCGAGTGTAAGTACACCCCCTCCCAATGCATATCTTGATCATTCTACATGTTTATATTCTTCGGGTTCGAGTGTAGGTACACCCCCTCCCAATACATGCTTACATCATTTTACATGTTTGCATTTTCCGGGTTCGAGTGTAAGTACACCCCCTCCCAATGCATATCTTGATCATTCTACATGTTTATATTCTTCGGGTTCGAGTGTAAGTACACCCCCTCCCAATACATATCTAAATCATTTTACATGCTTCTTTGTCCCTTCACTCGGGCTCATTATCCTAATGTAATACGCTTCCATCACTCGGTTGTGCGTTTACATTATTATCAAATATTTTGCTTATCTGGTTCATTTGGGTACTTTTTAATTAGTCCCATTCACCCCGCCCTTACTACATCGGATGTAAACGTGTCCGCCATAAGAAGTTCATGATATCATATGCCACTACTTACTTGGCCAGAGTAAGCGATTAACACATGACACGCATGACCTTTTTATAGTTTTCACATCACGCCCTATGTAAGTAATGCCTCTATTTGTTTCTCTTGGAAACAATATCCCGAACACATTTTCTATTCGGGTTTTTTTTTCCAAGTTTTTAATCTACATATGCAACTTTCAATTTCTACATATTTGTTGCAATTATATTTAAAATGTGCACCTGGTAATGCTTGCCTTAACGGGCTTTCTTGCCATTACTTATTTGCGATCGTTACGCGATTCAGGTCCTTGATGAGTATGCTCTTCTTGTCATATCTCGGACTGTTCCATCATCGTATCCACAATTCGTTTGACTCTCGTCGTCTTCAAACGAGAGTGTCCTTCAATTAAAACATTCACAAAGGTTAGTAACGTCAACTTCAATAATCGCCCGTATTATAATACAAGGCTTTTTCTACTATACGTGTCAACGCGCGTATTTTCATCAACTACATCAATCATTTTAATTGGGGTAACGTGTATCACACGATAGCCCTATGTGTTGTTTACAACACTTTAGCATGCTAAACTATTAACATACATGTACTTACCGGATTTGCGATCAAGCCTCGAACCGAACACTAATCTTTATCAAGAGCATAAGGTTTAAGTCCAAGCATAGTTTTCCCACCATACTTGAATCTCTTAAACCAAGGCTCTGATACCAACTTGTAACACCCGTTGTTATAATTCAAGGTTTAACGTATATTTTACGAAAAAAAATCAAGTAATTAAGATTACATAAACATTGGAAATACGGGTTTATTAAAAACACAATCATAAGTCAATCAACATAGCGTGAACGAATTCGTCGTTTAAAAATTTACAACTTGACCAAGTGCGGAAGCATGAATCTATATCGTGTTCGGTTCTTTGAGGAGCTTGGTCGTCTTCCGGCATTCTAAAAGTACCAACGTTTCATAAACATGAAATGCTTTAGTCATACGGGGATTAAAATATGTCTAAACAAATCCGGTAATGATAATGAAAGGAAAAAAGAATTCCAACGTTAAACTCTTGATCTCAAAACATGGATTTCCAACAGGCCTCCACCGTAACTTACGGTGGCACCGTAAGTTACGGTGGCCTCTGGTGTGACATGCCCCTACCGTAAAGCAGTAGGGGGCTGCCGTAAAGCCTTCAGCTCCACCGTAACTTACGGTGGCACCGTAAGTTACGGTGGCCCCTGCATTCCAGCTTTCCATTTCGCCGTTTATAGACACGAAAACTTTCGTATCTTTCAATCCGCTTATCCGTTTGACCCACCGTTTCTTCCTACATGATTGTAATTTGACCCTTCATCATATGGAGTCAAAATCCAACATCCGTATTAAAAAAATTTAAGACTTTTAAGTCTTCGGCTTATTACCATTTTTACCAAATTTTGACCCGTTCGTGATTTTATCAAACAAACATGTTTACTTGATCTATAAACTCATGAGAATCACAATTTCAATCTTTCCTAACAAATAAATCATAAATCATGGGTTTCTTACTTAGTTAGAACCCGTTTACGTTCAAGTGCTTATTTTGACCCATTAAGGGTATTTAAGCACTTTAAAGCTTAAAATCGCTTTCCTTCATTTCTAGCGTTATTTACAACATTCTTATCAAGTAATCTTCCACCACAACTATAATTGTGGTGGACTTAATGAGGTGATCTATATAATCCGAGTTTTTCTCGTCTGATTGCTAATTTATGACAAAGACTCATATAGAGTCATTTGACCGAAGGTTTACATCTTTCGCTTCTTACACTTATTCCAATTATTTATTTGATCATAAAACTCGTTTCAAAACTACCTTTAAAGGTTGTTTATTCGAATTAGCCAACAAGGTTGTTTTAGTCAATTTTAGTCATTATTTTATGACGAAGGACCATTAGTGCTTGTTTGAACCCCAAAATCTGACCTTTTAACCATATTCTTGTTTAGAAACAAATATGTTTCTAGAACACCATAATCGTAACTCAATTTATTCGCTTTACCTAAAAGATAACCGAATATCTTATTTTAGCCTTGTCTAACTGTTATAAGACTCCAATTTCTACATGATGAGTTGTATTTTTATACATACCTGGCTCGGATCAATATATTGACCCGTTTCAATACCTTTCCTTAGTGACTGCTAAATGATAGCGATGTAAGCATCCATGTGCTATTTATTTCCTAAGATCATGCAACTTGACAACCCATTAGTCGATATTGTCAAAAGGTGAAGTCTACACCTTTTGACTCGTTTGGCCAAATTGACTGATTATATAAGCGAGATGACATTTATTATCACCTCGTATATATGACTCGCTCCGATTTACACCGTGCGGTCACTTTACCTATAATTCCACTTCTTAACACTTTTTGGCCTACTATGGCTTACGTCATAATTATCCTTTTCGTAACACGACAAAAGAATGTTCTAAAATATTTGACTAGTGTAAGATATACTTACCTTGCATCCGAATTACACTTTTCCTTCATAATTGCTTCGTTCGACCCGCTTCCTTTCCAAGCCTCCACCTAGCTTGTCAAGTGTCAAACTATAATCATAATTCGTAAGACGGTTATATTAGTCATCATTAATTATGACTATTCCATATTACGTATGTTCTATCAAAATTATCATTCGATCTTATTAATGGTCGGTTTGACTTTTTAAAAGTCAAATCACCAATTAACACATATGATTGCACTATCAAGTTCACAAGACTCAATTAGGCACATTATCAACACTTAGTTCTCATTTAGGCATTTTAACAAACACCTAATGTGCATAATTTTACATATTTACTAACTAGTTCATAACTAATTATTTTCACCAAGATTTACATAACAATCAAACCTCTAAGTCTAGTGTTCATGAATTACATCAAGAACTTATATTATAACACTCAATTTTCATCAATTTAACACTCTAACCCGAGTGTTCATCATATTGTCATTAAACCCACTTAACTTATCAATGGATCATTATGAATTTCATAGATTATCCAATAATCCCACATGTTATTGACTAGGGTTTACTCCTAGACATCATATTACTTCAAGATTCATCCATGCATGACATAATCAAGCTCAATTTCAGTTTCTTACAAATAACCTAGAATTTAAGATGGATCAAAACATCACAATTTTACATACCTTGTGATCCTTTCAACTAGGTGATCACTGATTCGTGCTTGAAAATCGATTTGGAGCTGATTTGAACCCTCAATCTGATCAATTTTGACATGCTCTAGGGTTTGGTGGGGAGCATATGTCGCCCCCTGTGTTCTTGTTCGACCAGGCCTCACAAATGAGGTGTTGGGTTTTGTTTTGTTTTCTTAAAATTGATAACATAAGTTTCAATTTTAACAACATTGGCCCCTCTAATTTGATTAGTTAATTAAGTAGGGCACAACCTACTTATTTCCAATAATATTCCCCACTTATTAACTAGGTTAAACATTCCTAATTAAATTAGTAGGTTTTGGGAATCTATGACCAAGTTTAGTTTAAGTCCTGTTAACTCGGGCCTTCTACAATTTTTTATTTCCCAAACACATTCTTTTTCTCTTTTTATTAAATATTAGATTTAGTTATATAAATTCTAATATTTTCTGGCTTAACTTTTACCACTAACGGTTCTTTAGCCGTCTTTTAGTGTTAACGTGGTTTGATTACCGAATCCGTTTTTGGGGTGTTACAAAACCGACTCAAAACACTAAAATAAATAAGAAATAAAAAGACTAAGGGCATAATTGGAAAGGACTTAGCTGGTTAATAACGCGTAAGCTTCAAACTCTCGTCCAATCCAGCTCGATCGTATAGCAATTCGTTCGCGATCGGCTTTGACACTGACTGGTATACTTGGTAAATGCCTGATATCTGATAAGCAGCTCCAAAATCACCCGAATGGAGATTGAGTACGGGTGGTACATTTCAAACCTGCATAAACAAAAATAAGCAAAAACCAAAGCAGTACCGACTCTATACAAAATACGACTCAAAAACTACTAACTAAGACTCAATATACCGAAACTATGATTCTATACAAACTCTATGAAACCTCCCCACATTTGAATTTAATCAGGAGGTTTCTCTTTGACTTGAACCCGGTCTAACCCATTTAATTCCACCCTATCCTTATAAACATTTAAAAATTTTGTAGTGGAATTATAAAATGATTTTAAAAATTTTAACGGGTTAGAACACCAAAATTTGAACTTACCTGGCAAGAGCCACCGAATCACGATCCCTGGTGTTCTTCTCATTGCCTTCTCCCTTGGTTTTGAACTTTTACTTGCATTCGCTATCAGTACCACGGGCCAGCTGTGGTATTCTTCCTCTTCCACCACCACTTCTTCTTCGGGAAGATCCCCACACTTAATTTCTACGTGCGGTGTGGGTTCACTTATTTTCTCTGGTTTACCTTCTAGTAGAGCTTCTAAATTTGCTAAATCACCTAATGGATCAAATTCCCCTACTTGTTCAGATTCTGATAAACCTTCTAACTCCCCTAAAAACTCATCTTCCCAACTTAACACTTTTTTCTCTACCTCAACTTCTATCTCATCATCAAACAGACTACCTAAGGAATCTCCTAAATCTAATTCCTCGTCAACATCTACCCCTTTAACCAATGATTCCTGGTAGACTTGCCACTCGTCTACTTCTTCCACACTCTCTCTCAATATCCCGCAATTAGCCATTTGCATCATAATCTCATCTTCTTCACAGCCAAAATCAATGATGCCCTTCTTCTCTGTTTCTTCTACTTCTTCTAATTTCCTAGACATTTCTTCTACTGAACATCGAATGTCTGAGAGTATAGACTGCTGATTTTGAAGCAGGACTTCATGTTCTTGAATCATTTTCTGAGTAGTCTCATCCGTAGCTACCAGTTGAACTAACAACCCCATTATCCTATCCAGCTAGTCCTGCTCATAGACTTCAGAATTTTGCTGTTGGGGCTGGTGATACGGTTCCTCATACTGGTACGAGGAATACCCCTGTGAAAAATATGACTGCGGCTGCACATAGGGGTTAGCATAATAATATGCAGAGGACCCCTCATATCGTGGGCATTTAACTGTAAAATGGGGCCCTCCACAAATTTCACACATATTTAAAACTCAGAAGAAATAAAAGACACATAAAATTAGACTCCTACGACTCAATATACAGAACACAGATGGACTCACAAGACTCACCACGAAAACACAAAACAAAAGACAAGTAGCACAGATTATGTCAATTAAGTCCATTCGAAGCTAATAAACGCAATCGCCAAGAGTCCCCGGCAACGGCGCGAAAAACTTGATGTGCTAAATGTGGTTAAATAAAAACTACTAAAATTAACCTAATCTAGACACTCTAAGCTTTAAATTTATAAACTTAGACTCGATCTAAAACTAAACCACGCAACCGGCAAGTGTAACGATCAATGCAGTATAGCTACAGTAAGTCCGAGTATCGAACCCACGAGACTCTACTAACTACGTTAATTAGACTCTATCTAGACCTAGACTGACACAGACTCTAACTGTTTAATTGGTTGGGGGGGGGGGGTTACTGAAAATTCAAGGAAATCTAATAAACTAATTATTAAACTAGAATTAAACTAATACGAACGAAGACTGAAAGGCTTTTCTTATATGGAGAACGAGACCACCTAGACAAGAATCCTGGATTGTTTTTAAGAGATTACCGATTAAGTTAAACGCATGAATTATGGAACCGGGATCTTAAAGTACTAAACCTATTAAGAACCAACTAAGCCCCTCGACCCTTCTCAAGGAGAAACATGTGGCATTACCTAGGCCGTTAATCCTACCGGTTATCAGACATCTTTCCAGTTGTCTAATTATTGTGTAAGTACCATAATGTTGACCTACTCTTTTCCAATCATAGATCTAGGGTAGTTTGAATTAATTAACTTGACTTGATAGACTAATAAAACCGACAGGTCAACTAAGACACGACCTTTTCCAAGGACTATCTAAAGCAATTCGTCGGGTAAGACCTATCAATAGCCCCTCACTTTCCAGGTATTAGGACTAGCAGAACACTAAAACCTAGCAAATTACTAACAATTACTTCTAGGGGTTACCGGCCGATTCTCCCTAAAGAGTCAAGGTTTCTTATGTGATATAGACACTCACCAAAATCCTAAACCCTAGTATGACTCTATGTTGTTATATAGACCGTCACTAAGAATCATACGAAGGAAATAACAATAATAAACCAAGTTAAAGCACGCATGCACATCAAATCAATAAAACAAACTATTTGCTAAACACAATTAATCCATAACATTCATGCAAATAACGAAAAAGGTAAATACTTTATTCAATCCATTCAACTAAGTCTAGGTGGCATAAAAGTTTAGCCAAGCATCATAACTTTAAAAGCAAATAAACAAGGTTTTGAATGAGAATTCATCGAATAAAAACAAGAAACTAGAAAATAAGAGAAACTGGTAAAACCCGTTAATCCCTTGCTCTCCAAGCTTTCCGCTCGATGCCGATGATTCCCGCAGCCTTATTCCTTTCAAAAGAGGCTTCAAAGTTGTACCTGATATTGTGCGACTCCCCCTCCTTGCGGCTGCTACCTTCTCCTCCTCTGATGTTGATTTCCTTTAAAATATATAATAGCCCTCCAAAAGAACCCCACTGATGTTTGTCGAATATAATAGGGCTGGCAATGTTCTTTTTGGGCGGCCCACGCACAAACTTGGAATTCAAGTCCAAGTTGAATTAGATTGGTCTGCTTCCCACTTGAATTATTTTCATCCATGACAATCCATTTTCGTCAGCCTTGATCCAATAGGAATGCATTAGATGAATTATATAGTTTTATATTTCAACACAATGTCTAAATAATTATTTCATGGCCCAATGTTGAATTCTTTTTCTTTACTCCTAATTGCGTTCCATGGCAACAACAGCAGCCTTTATTTTAAGATAGTGATCACGACCCACTCAAGGAAGGAAAATAGCGGCAATTTTAAATCGGGCACTGGCATTCTACTCTGCCCAACTGGTCATTTAACTAATACTCTTTTGCATCAGGACCTGGTGTAACGCCCTAACACGCTATAATCGAAAGTTGCAGCGGAAATACGAACTTTAAAATTTTCTTACATTATATTCATTCCTTC
Source organism: Helianthus tuberosus (assembly GCA_030545235.1). Classification (NCBI taxonomy): domain Eukaryota; kingdom Viridiplantae; phylum Streptophyta; class Magnoliopsida; order Asterales; family Asteraceae; genus Helianthus; species Helianthus tuberosus. Next base: position 70,855,650 of record CM060447.1, on the reverse strand, counting down.
ACTTAAATACATTAATCCCTTTAAAAAGATTAATTAAAAACTAACATACTTATATAAAATTAAGTGACCACATTCCCACCCACGTACAATCCATGCGTTGACTCGATCTTCAACCGCGTACACTTCTTTATGAGATATCCATAATCCTGTACACCCTGCAGTCACCACATTCAATCACATAATTAGCAACCGGTTTCATCATATAAATAATATTTAAATATGCAAAACTAGGCGTCAACATATCATGCTTTCGCTTAAGTTAGCCCATTCGTCCATCCATTCAAACCACCAGCATTGGATTTCGGTGTCTACCTTCAACTCCCATCACTAGTATACCTGCATTCCTATTTCATTCTCCATAGGAAAACGGTTAGCATCATTAAATTCTACTCATACAAACATATCCATGTATACACATAACAAGTCTCATTCATTTACACATATAACTAAATTCCAATTCATGTCTACATACCCTTTCTATTTGTACAAATACTTACAACTTACATTCTACATAATATTACTTACAAGTCTTTATCACACACGTCTATGCATATAAACCGTATACACATAATTCTCCATACTTAATCGTTTATAGTCATATTCTCCCATGAGTCCCAATTACTTACTTACACACTAATCCATACCTACGCGTATAACTACTTATTTCATCTTTATGCATAATAATATCATGTAAGCTTCTTTCTCACCTATACTTAATAGAAACTATTTCTAAACAACATTTCGACCCATTTACCGTAACTTACCTTATTACTTCCATTGTTTCATACTGTCTCACATGATTCACAATATTCATTATACTACAACACATTTTACATCTAAAGAGTAAGTCCGTGAATCACTTACCTTATGCGTCCATAATTGCAATTGCTTACTTGAGACTTCTTGGCCCGTTAGCCTTCCACGCTCCCATCCATCTTGACATGATTCCTACACTTTCATGTCATCACATTTACATCCTTATTAGCATACATGATTATTCTTATAAACGATCATATCAAGTTCATATCTCACATATGCATTTCATTAGTCGATTCAAACTAGCATATAGCATACTCAACATCATCATAACATAACCTTCACATATTTTTGTCATTTAGACATTTTATCAAACACGTGGTGTGCGTACTACTTCCTAGGCACCATGTACAACTAGTTTATGCATAATCTTCCAAGTTCATTCATATTTCATCAAATCTTCTTACTAAATAACAAGTATCATTAACACATAAACATCAAACATATCAACAATCATGATTAATTAAACATGGATGATCATTCAAGTCATCATTCTTATCAACACAAATGGGTTTCACCTCTAATCATCAAATTAGCCCAAACCATGTATAATCTTGGTTCTATATCATGACATTAACACCTACTCATACTCAATTTCATACCAATTCACGATTTACAACATAACCCATCACATTCAAAGTCATCAAACACCAAAATTCTACTTACCTTGTGTTCAAGAATGCATAGATGATCCAGAATCGAGACATGCATGGACTCAAGATCACATCTAGGGCTTGAATTTGCTAAATTTATGATAATTAGGGGTTTTCCCCTTTTCTCCTTCCTGCTCCACACGACACACACACCTGAATGTGTGTGTGTTTGTGTTTTAACCCTAATTAACCATTCAAGTTCCAATTTTAACATGTTTACCCCCTAAGGATTCATTCCTTTATTATTTCTAGCTACTCCTTTTAACTAGGTTAAATAGCCTAGTTATTTATTTCCTGATATGTCCTATAGGAACATACGACAATATAAACATTCGGATTTTTGGGGTGTTACACCTGGCCCAACACAAATTAATATAATATAGAGTTAAATGCTTGGTTGGTCCCTGTGGTTTTCAAAAATTGCAGACTTGGTCCCAATGGTTTACTAATTACACGCGTGGTCCCTGTGGTTTTCAAAAATGCACTCGGTTGGTCCCTAGCCCTAACATCAGTTAAATTTCTCAGTTAAGTCCATGTTAAATGACCAAAATACCCTTGCTTATTAACTCTCTTTATAATTTAAATAATCCCTTTCACCATCTTCCCCAAACAAACCTGCATTAGGGTTTCATCTTCATCATCAAGACCACCACATCCGCTCTGCAAATCAGAGATGATGCAGATCTGAGACTAATCCCCGGTTTGAGTGTTTTCCTCCTCTGTTTCGTCGCACTTTTCCACCGGAGACAGTAGACACCACCGATCTCTTACAAACCCCGTCGCAGCCATGATCTGAGGGAGAGATGTCCGACCGCCAGATCTTACCAGATCAGCCGTCTCCTCATCCGATTCACCCCTACACCACTCACTCGAACCCCAATCATTGCTGAAACCACCGTCTTTCACCACCATCTCCGTCGCAACAAGCTACTTCGGTCACCACACCCTCTGTTCTCCATTCATCGGTCAACATAAACCACCGGTCATCATCTCCGTTCTCCCGATCAACGGACCGACCTCCTCCACCACCAGTTTTAATTCGGTGATTTTAGGGTTGTTAGGTTGTTGTGTGTGTGGGTTTGCTAGTTTTTTTATAGGTGTTTGGGCGTCTTTACAGTTTAAGTGGATTCAGATTGAGTTTCCGACTATTGTTCTTGCTTTTGAGCGGATTTTGTTTGCGTGTACTCCGGTTATCGGTTCGGTGCTTTTTAGTTGGGCGACTGTTTCTGCTGTTGGTATGATGAATGCTTCGTATTATTATATGGTGTTTAATTGTGTATTTTACTGGTGGTGGTGGTCGGGTATTGGTGTTCGGAGGTGGTGGTTGTGGTGGCCAAAGATGATGGTTACTGGTGTTTGAGAGAGAGAAGGGGGTTGTTGAAGAAGATGATGAGGGTGGTGTTACAGGTTGAAGAAGATGATAAGCAAGGGTATTTTGGTCATTTAACATGGATTTAACTGAGAAATTTAACTTCAGTTAGGGCTAGGGACCAAGCGAGTGCACTTTTGACAAGTTCCGGGACCACGAGTGTAATTAGTGAAGCATTGGGACCAAGTTTGCAATTTTTGCAAACCACAGGGACCAACCAAGCATTTAACTCTATAATATAATACTAAAACTAAATAAAAACAAATAAGACTTATACAAAAATTATACACTTTACACAGGACAAATATATGTATTTTACCCCACATCATTAAGTATTACCATGTGCTTATCACATGAGGGCGACATGGTCTTTTTATGTCAATTTAACATGAATTTTGATTTCCCCTTGCATCTCATAACATCTCATTATTCATATTCATCTCAAAAAATGGAGGGGATAAAGAGATTTATTTATTTCGTTTGGATTAACTAAAAAAAGGAGCGATCGACTGAAAAAATGGTGGGGTCAAAAAAGATTTATTTATTTTGTTTTTTAATATAAAATTGGGATGAAAAGACCATGTCGCCCTCATGTGAGAGACCTGGTAAGACTTAACCAAAAAAACTTAACTAGGTTAGGTCTAAAGGACATAACATGTTAAAAAACAGTAACATAAAGGACAGAGCAGGTAATTTCTTTAGTTACATGACAACGGTTGTAATTTGATACAAACGTAAAGGATACTGGTTGTAATTTACTCAAAATATTATTACTAACATTATACATATTAATGAGAAGTTTCCATGAACAGTGATTCATCAATTCAAATTTATTTAATTTTTATACTTTATTTAAAATAATATATCAATATATTAATAAAATATATATTTGATTTAACAAGGCTAGGAATTAGTGATTGTCCCTGATTAGTCGATTGGATGCTTGACACTCATGGACCGGAACACTTAAACTTTTTTTCAAGATTTTGATAACCAATACCGATCAAACGATACCAAAACTGATATCGATATTTGTTTTTATGGTTTTTGATTGATGTAAAGCATGTGTCGATTGATAAACCGAGTGTCAGTATCGTACTTATACTGTAATGAAACAAAGTGATACAACCAAAATCCGTCGTGAAGCGCGGAAAAATACCACAAGTTATAATTAAAATCAACTTCATCGGTACTTGAATTTATTTTTCTTTTCAAAAGCGCCATAATTGTCTGACGTTATAGGACTGAATCCTACATGGCGGAAAAAAAAGTCATTATATAAGTAGAACAGGTAAACAAAACTTAATACTCCACATATTCTCTAACACGCCACACCTTGACTAAAACGCTAGAAAAACTTTAAAAAAATGGCTCAAGTTATTGCATGGAGGTTTGATAGGTTGGAGAAACGTTTCGTCCTAAAGTTCTCTGACAGGAGAAGGGTGAAAATCAAGACAATCAAGGTCATACTTAGCATGGATGAAGCCTTCCAGAGGGATATTCTGGCCCTTGGGGTTCCAAGGGCCGACGATTGTGAAAGAACTCGAAAGGTAATAAGAAGATTGAAGAGAAAATTTCTAGCAGATGATGATGATGATGATATTGACGATACTGGTCTACCAACAGTTAGCAGTTGGGGTTTGGATGAAAAAAAAAACGGTTAAAGTGACTTATCAACACGGAGTGGAATATTCATTGCCGATGGAAGAAATGCTGAAGACAGAGAGATTACATCTACTTGAACAACTCTGTGATTTAGCACATTCGAACGATGCAAGATCCAGGGTTATTATGATATTTAAGTATAGGCTGCAGCAAAGACGAGACGATATAATGGCATTATACGCCAATGCACAACATGATGATGATGAATCTGAAGAAAGCGATGAACAAAGCGATGGGTACATCTCTGTTGTAATCCCATACACAGAAGACTAATAGTTTGTTTTGATCTCGTCTTATTGTAATCTTTTGAATTACTAGTGAATTATTAAGAATGCCATGAACACCAAATAAATTACCTTTATAAGATATATGAGATTAATTCAACTGGTAAAACCTACAAAACGCCAAAAAATGTATAGTTTGAATTATTAAATGTATATAATGATTTTGGTAACACCATGGACGCAAAGATGTTAGAATTATTAATTAATTTTATTGAATTTGGGAACGCCATAAACGCCAAACTGTTATCTATGTGACACAAAAACGATTAATTGAACGAGACAGATCTAAAAAAAACAGTAAAATGCCAGATAGTTATTGAATCTAACTAAACACCAAATAAATCTTATACGTAAAAAATAAAGCAGTATTGTGACACATGAAAAATGGAAAAAGGGAAAAAGGGAAGATAAAGAGACAAAAAAAACCCTGTGCGATAATATCGCGCGCCACGTGTTCGACCAGGATTCGTTCTCACCGTTCTCACACTTTAGGGCGTTCTCTCCTGATCCCGTTTCATATTTAGTATATTCATCAGTTTATTATTAAAAAAAGTCTTGGTGGTGTAGTGGAAAAAACCATCTCAAGATGATGTAAAGGTCTTAGCTTCAAGTCTTGGCTCCACCAATAAAGTTTTATTTTTTTAATTCATTTCTCCTTAACCACAATTTTGGGCCCAATTCTTTTTTACGCCCGAGGCCTAATTTTTTTTCAAGAGTTTTCGGGGATGTCTCTAACACTCAACTAGGGGTGAGCATACTACACTAACCGACCCGCACAATACCCGACCCGATAACCGATTTTATTAAGTATGAAGAACCGAAGAGTGGACCCTATGGTATCGGTCCTTTACTCAATCGGGTCGTCTAATACCCGAGACCGACTTTCAAGGTATGTTAAACCTGCAAATACATTCCATATTACTTCAAAATTTGTTCCAGAGAATTCCCTGTTATTGCTATCATCATCCAGATTTTAATTCTTCCCATTTTGCTCCTACTTTCATCTATTAATTGATTATATGGCATATTTCAGAGCTGCTTGGATCGAATGTTTATAAAGTGATTGTATTGATTAATCGTTCTTGTATTATTTTACGTCAACAAGTCGGTTATATGTTTTTGGGTAGATGTGTTGATGATTCAATATTGGACTAATTAATTGCTTTATTAGATAAGTCATAATTGTAATTTTAAGTCGGTTACTGAATGTGTAGAAGTGGCTGTAAACGAACCGAACGAACACGAACAAGACCTTGTTCGTGTTCGTTTGTTAAAAAATATATGTGTTCGCGAACCGTTCACGAACGCTTATCGAACGGGATTTTATGTTTGTGTTCGTTTGTTAAGGAAATGAACATGTTCGTGTTCGTTTGTGTTTGTTTGTTAATTTTAGGCAACGAACGTTGACGAACACAAATGAGCACAAGTTAATGTTCATGAACACAAATGGAAATAAACGAACACAAACAATCGTCTATGAACATAATATATAATAGACTAACACTTATTAAATATTTAATTTGTCAGACTTATGATATATTCAAATAAATATAAAAACTAAAAACACTAATGAACTATCAAACACATGCGAACACGTTACCGAACGTTCACGAACATAAACGAACGAACGCGATCTCTGTTCATGTTTGTTCATTTAACTAAACGAGCGAAATTTCTTGTTTGTGTTCGTTTGTTTAATAAACGAACGAACACAAACGAACTTCCCGCCGAACGGTTCACGATGTGACAACTCGAGTTTCTGAGATTCTATTTTCGCATTCATTGCACGTTAATGGTTTAAGTTGTTTATTTTACAACTCGTTTGTTTCACAAATGTACACGTTTGTAATATGTTAAATCGTACTGTGTTTCGTATTTTATATTTGATATACAACATAGTGTATTGTTGATATGTGTGTATACGTTTACATATTTGGATTTTGTTTAATTATTCATAACATGGAACATTGCCTAACACCCCTAGTCGAAAACCTATACCCCATGAAAACACTCCATGACCGAAAACACATCATGTGTTTTTGTCCACTAAGAGGCCAACGAATACAGGAATGGGCCTTAGCCCAATGAAGAGCTATGTTATGTTTTAAACTTCAACTTATACGATTAGAGTTTTTGATCGCAAAACCCTAGAGTACCTCTCCTGTGTGTGTGACGGCAACTACAAGCCTACGGATTATTGTTGTGCCATCAATCCATTAGTTCCTATCTCGGTTAGTGTGATTCTTGTTCGGTTTGTAGAATAAAAACACTTGTGATTAATTGTTTGATCTTATGAAGTAACAGTAGGCAATTTTGTTCATGGATTTAAGATATATGCGATTAGGTCATGATTGTTATGCATGTGCTTTGTATCAAAAGTGCAGCCAAAGTGGATTCACTTTATAAATGTCGGCCATTGTGATTAATTTAATGATGATGATGATCAATGATCATGTATGTTGCTATGCATATTGTGATTTGGATGATGTTCCTGTTACATGACACGTGATTTGGATTGTATTGATAACTGATAAATGAATAGTTTATTAGATGATTACCTCACAAGAATATAGTTGTCAAACCACTTCATAATCGGTCCAATACCATCCTGAGGTGCTATTAGATTTTCGGCTATTGTTGGTTATTTTATTGATGATGATGATGATTCCGATGTAAATGATGGCCATGTGATATAATTATTTGAATTGATTGGGAAATACAAATTGCCTGCCACTAATGTCATCGATTAGTAATCATAGTTAGCACATAGGGTTCTTGTTGTTAATTTGTTTGGAGTATTGTTCGATGATATAGGATGGTTAATATTGTAAATCTTTGAGCTTGATCATCACATGAATAGACGGTTTAGGATTAACATGTGTGATCCTGTTGCGATTGAATGAATACCATATGATTTCTGCATGATGATGATTGTATGACCTTCGTATGATGTTGACGGCTGCTAGCAATGATTATGGTTTCTGCGTAACTGATGTTTGACGTAATTGACTTGTTTGGCGAAACAGAACTCTCGACGAAATAGAATTGTGTTTCGCCAAGGGTTATCAACGAAAAAAAATTTTGTTTCGCCAAAGGGTGATTGACGAAACAGAGTATGTTTCGTCAACCTGTGTTTCGCCGACTTGAATACTTTGCACAGTAACCTGACTTAACTCTGTTAGAAGTTAACTGAGATATTTAACTACTGTTAAGTATAAAACAATACTTATATGACTACGAATACGTGCAATGTGATACTCGGTGCTTATTGATGCGATGTTCACTATGATTATACCTACGTGCCAACTTCGTGATTATAAACTGATTATGTATACATGCATACTTTAGGACGTGATTGATTTACTTTGAGCACTTACTTAGCATACCGAGCAAACCAAGGTGAGTTCACTGCATTTCTCAAGCATGCGTCCCGGTGGTTTGGGACAACTAGTAAACATTTGGAAGGGAATCTTGGGTAAACAGTTAAATTGGGTTTTGGTTATTGAACATGGAATCTATCATTATCGGATTGCCTGTAGGGCAATGGGGTAATTAGTTGATAGCGCTATTAGGTTTGATACCTCGCACCGGGCCGTAAGGACGGGCGCGAACTAATTATCTGGGCATCATTACCAATGCTTGGTTAGGGGCATTGGGGACTGGACACACTTCCAGGTTATTAAGGGACACACTTCCCGGATACACATGGGCACACTCCCTAGGGTATCTCAACAAGTCATAAACAGCATCATATCACAACGTGGAATTGGCTTAACATACATCTGGTAACAAAACACGTTAACAAAACCTTGAACTCACCAGCGTCGTCTGACATACTTGTCTGCATGCTTGCAGGTCTATAGGCTTATATCATTAGGAACTTGCTGTCTGGGAGGCTGGAGTGGTCATGGGTCGAGATATATGGAATTGCAGTACAAGCTTAACAGTTTATATACACATGTTTTACGAAACACTTAACAAATGAATTATGCTTCCGCTGTATACAATGAACGACATGTAATGTTTGTAACACTTTATGTTAATGAATGAAAGTTTTATTTAAATACATTTATGAGTTCAATGTGATTGGTGGCTTGAATCCTGGTACGTCACATGCCTCGCGGGGGTTTCCGCATGTTGTATTTTGGGGGTGTGACACACGAACTGTTCGCCGAACGTTTGGTTCGTTTACAGCCCTATGTAGAACTAGTCAAAATTGGTAGGCATGTCCCAAGTAAAATGCATTCTATAATAATACATTGTTCCACTTTTAGACAATTCGGTTACCTTCGGTCCAAAACCGAGGACCGAACCGAACCCGATTTCTTGTTAAATTAAGAACCGAGGACCATGTATTATATATAATATCGGTTGGGTTTCGGGAAATTCTCGGTCCGGTTCTCGGGTTTTTTCGGGTTGACCCGACTTTTGCTCACCCCTACACTCAACTCCCCGGTCGACCGAATAGGGAGCGCCTAACGACTTTTTCAACCATTATTTGTAGCTAGTGATGTGTTTTAATATATAGTATAGTATAATATAATATAATTACTTTGTTCATTATTGTTTTGCAGACAGATAAGAAAGAAGCAAAGATTTTATAAAAGTTGTGATAATATTAAACTTAACATCTTTAACCCTGTTTAAGTTTAGATTCTTACACATGTGCACCTCCACACACACATAAATGGAATGTTAAATACATATTCACTTTTAATAGAGAATTACGATAACTACATAATGCATAATGCAATATAAAGTATTGTATTATCTTGTGTTTGTTTGTGAGTTTTTGAAAGTATTTCCATGAAGAGTTATGAGTTTTTCACACAATTGACATCCGAAGCTTCTTAGCGATATTGAAGGAACGTTTAACATATAAGTTGGTTCGTCAAAGAAAATAAATGATGCCATGTTTAACATATAAGTTGATTCGTCAAAGAAAATAAATGATGCCTTATACAAGAGTTTTCTTTAAAAGGGGCTTATAAAATAAATTTCTTGCCTTTGGTAGAACAAGTTTATAATGCAAGACGAAAAATAGGTTGTCTAGAATGTAAAACTCACATGAGTGGTTAATTACATTCCGTGAAACCATACATGGCTTGTAAATGACGAATCCAAAAAATTTTGGTCTAGGAGGTGGAAATTGGTTAGGTTAAAACGAGTCGATTAAAAAACAACAAATAACATGAAACAACTAATAAGCAGATTCTAATAATTATCAAGTACGTTCATAAAAAACAGAAATAATATAAACTTAGGAAATCATAACAATTTAAAAAATAAATATAAATGTTTATAAATTAATATTTGAATCCCAAATGATATTCAATACATGCTATTAAATTTAACATGTACAAGAGAAAATAAAAACAATAAAGTTATTGTTGTAGAAGATTATGGTTCAATGCTTGCCTTCTTTCTCATTGATAATCTATATAAATACACAATACAATCCCAATATTATGGGAAGAGATAACCACAATTGATTTACAAATAATATCCTAAAATGCATAAGTAATATTTTCCTAATATATTCCATTACACCCCCGCAGTCGAAACGGGAGGTGTCCGAATGTTGAGACTAGATCGAAAGTCGTCAAATAAGATGCGTGGCAAGCCTTTGGTGAAGATATCGGCAATTTGAAACCTTGTGGGTATGTAAAATGCGTACCGTTCCGCGCTGGACATGCTCACGAACAAAATGTATATCCAACTCAATGTGTTAAGTACGCTGGTGCTGTACTGGGTTACCAGACAAATAAATGGCACTGATGATATCACAATAGATGAGAGTGGCCGACTTGACAGGGCGACGTAGCTCGAGAAGAAGGTTTCGTATCCAACAAACCTCGGCAACAACATTTGCAACGACCCGAACTATCACACTGTAGGATAGGTTTCTTGGTCTAAAGATCCTTCACAGTAAAACCATAAGTGTCAAATTCTATGGATAATTGGTTGTCAGTTGTAAAACGACGAACATATATTATATTTTTCACAAGGTTAGGTGCATACAAGACATTTTTAAGTTTGAAAGGTGGAAAGGGTGGGGGTAAGGTAATGTCACCCTGTCCGAGTACTAGAATGGTTTTACCATCACCAACAATAATGTTTCGAATAATGCTAGAATTAAAAATAGATGGAAATTTGTCAGATTGAGGAGACATTGTACCTGAGGCACCCGTGTCCATGGTCCAAGACGAGTCGTTATGTAGTGCCAAGTTGTAGAGGGCCTGAGCTATGTCAGTCGGGCTGTAACATGCAGTGTAAGAGTGAGTTGCATTTGAAGAGGCGGGTTTTGGGCCCAAGATGCCCTGGCCCAAAGCTGCGGATGAGGTCGCTTGGGTTGGAGACGGGTGTTTGGGTATGGGCAGGGTGGCGAGTTATTCCAAGCAGGCCACTGAGAGGTATGGGATGGTGGGTCGGTCCATGGAATAAACAGCCACACGGAAGGCTGGTACGAGGCGGGTGGCCCATAAAAATTAGAATAGGGTACTGTAGATCCATTGGAGTACAATGGAGTCGATACGATCCCATGACTCAAGATGAGAGGGTTTGGCCGGTTCGTTGTCTTTGTCAGTGGGAGAAAGGGTCTTGTCTTTTTCGGTGGAGGAGGAGGTAGTGACACGAGGTTGAATGTAACACCCCAAAAACGGGTTCGGTAATCAAACCACGTTAACACTAAAAGACGGCTAAAGAACCGTTAGTGGTAAAAGTTAAGCCAGAAAATATTAGAATTTATATAACTAAATCTAATATTTAATAAAAAGAGAAAAAGAATGTGTTTGGGAAATAAAAATTGTAGAAGGCCCGAGTTAACGGGACTTAAACTAAACTTGGTCATAGATTCCCAAAACCTACTAATTTAATTAGGAATGTTTAACCTAGTTAATAAGTGGGGAATATTATTGGAAATAAGTAGGTTGTGCCCTACTTAATTAACTAATCAAATTAGAGGGGCCAATGTTGTTAAAATTGAAACTTATGTTATCAATTTTAATTAAAAAAAAAAACAAAACCCAACACCTCATTTGTGAGGCCTGGTCGAACAAGAACACAAGGGGCGACATATGCTCCCCACCAAACCCTAGAGCATGTCAAAATTGATCAGATTGAGGGTTCAAATCAGCTCCAAATCGATTTTCAAGCACGAATTAGTGATCACCTAGTTGAAAGGATCACAAGGTATGTAAAATTGTGATGTTTTGATCCATCTTAAATTCTAGGTTATTTGTAAGAAACTGAAATTGAGCTTGATTATGTCATGCATGGATGAACCTTGAAGTAATATGATGTCTAGGAGTAAACCCTAGTCAATAACATGTGGGATTATTGGATAATCTATGAAATTCATAATGATCCATTGATAAGTTAAGTGAGTTTAATGACAATATGATGAACACTCGGGTTAGAGTGTTAAATTGATGAAAATAGAGTGTTATAATATAAGTTCTTGATGTAATTCATGAACACTAGACTTAGAGGTTTGATTGTTATGTAAGTTCTTGATGTAATTCATGAACACTAGACTTAGAGGTTTGATTGTTATGTAAATCTTGGTGAAAATAATTAGTTATGAACTAGTTAGTAAATATGTAAAATTATGCACATTAGGTGTTTGTTAAAATGCCTAAATGAGAACTAAGTGTTGATAATGTGCCTAATTGAGTCTTGTGAACTTGATAGTGCAATCATATGTGTTAATTGGTGATTTGACTTTTAAAAAGTCAAACCGACCATTAATAAGATCGAATGATAATTTTGATAGAAAATACGTAAGATGGAATAGTCATAATTAATGATGACTAATATAACCGTCTTACGAATTATGATTATAGTTTGACGCTTGACAAGCTAGGTGGAGGCTTGGAAGGGAAGCGGGTCGAACGAAGCAAGTATGAAGGAAAAAGCGTAATTCGGATGCAAGGTAAGTATATCTTACACTAGTCAAATATTTTAGAACAATCTTTTGTCGTGTTACGAAAAGGATAATTATGACGTAAGCCATAGTAGGCCAAAAAGTGTTAAGAAGTGGAATTATAGATAAAGTGACCGCACGGTGTAAATCGGAGCGAGTCATATATACGAGGTGATAATAAATGTCATCTCGCTAATATAATCGGTCAATTTGGCCAAACGGGTCAAAAGGTGTAGACTTCACCTTTTGACAATATCGACTAATGGGTTGTCAAGTTGCATGATTTTAGGAAATAAATAGCACATGGATGCTTACATCGCTATCATTTAGCAGTCACTAAGGAAAGGTATTGAAACGGGTCAATATATTGATCCGAGCCAGGTATGTATAATAATACAACTCATCATGTAGAAATTGGAGTCTTATAACAGTTAGACAAGTTATTACAGACAAAAACTAAACAAATATTCTGTTCCGACAACTCAGATTTAAACATAACAATTTATTCGTTGGTTTCTAGGACTCCAGTTCCTAGCTTCGATTTCATCACAGCCCGAGAAGCATATAAACAACCTAGGCACCTGTCACATACGTTTAAAATAATGTCAATACATAAAATGTAAAGGTGAGCATACAAGTTTGATAATAGCATATAGAGTTCGAATTCGTTTACGCATAACCAGCACGTACACATAGTGAAATGAAGCACGTTAGTTATCGACATAGATCCATCGATACCAATGACTGCGGGTTGACTGCCTGAGGCAGTTCGCAATACACGATTACCACTGTAATCCATGCAAGTAAAAGATCCTTAACAACCCCCGTGTGAACGGGTGCTGAGTCCAAACTATAGTACTATTGTTGCTAAGGCAGGTAGACATCATTCCATGTGTAAACATAACAACAAGCATTCATAAGCCACGTATAACATGCATTATTGGTTAGCGTTAAAATAGCTTGAGTAGTGTGATAGTTCTAGTTTGAATATTTGTAACGTATGTAACACCAAATGTGCTAAAGCAAAAAGGGTTCGAGTATACTCACAGCGATTGTGGATTGAATGGAGCGCTTTACAGCGAGTACGGTTAGCCTGAATAGATTCGATAACGTAACGATAAGTGTTGCGTAAAACAGCACAAAGTGAGAGTGGTTAGGATGGCTGTTCGTGCGGATCAGCTATCCGTGTGAGGAAGTCATCCGTGCGCATGACCTGTCCGTGCGGATGGTGATGCGTGTGGATGGTGATCCATCCGGATAAGCTATCTGTGCGTACGACTGTCCGTGCGGATGGTAATCCGTGCGGACGAGTTGTGCGTGCGGATGACTTATCCGTACGGTTAGGTTGTTTGTAGGGATAAACGTTCAAGTGGATTGTTTCTTCCTAAGATGTGTTTGTGTATGATGGCTTGTACTTTGGAGTTTTCGTTGTAGCATTTAGAAACCACATAAGTGTTTCTACCTTTCGAGCCGGTCGCGCGGACGACGATCCGTGCGTATGGTAGTCCGTGCGGACAGCCTGTGCGCGCGGGCAGAGACAATCCGTCCGGATAGCCTGTCCGTGCGTACGGCTTGGCCGTGCGGATGAACACTGCTTGATTTTCATTTTAGGCCTTAGTATCTCATGATCCGAAGAGTAATCCATTCAGAGGTCGTCCGTCCGGATCGCTCATTCGTCGATACTCAAACCTTGTTTAGAAAGTGGGTCCCAAGGGTAGCTCGTCCGGGTGACAACCCGTGCGTGCGGATGGTAATCCGTGCGCACAGCCCGTCCGTGCGGACAGCTTGTCCGTGCGGGCAGCCGGTCCGTGCGGACGACTGGTCTGGTTGTTCCGTTCGTCTACACTTGGTTTCTGTTGTCGTTTATCGAGACGTTCTGGTTACGTGGCAACCATTGAGAACAGTATTCTCACCCGTGTGACTAAACCGGTCAGGAACCACCCTAACTCGGCCTGTCGGCGACTCAGAACGGTAGTTCCAGTTGACCCGAAATCAGGTGTCTTGCGGTAGAATTCTAGATCTGGAACTAGTGCATCGCTATTATCGAGTAGAGACTAGAACCGATCAGATTCATACCGATTCTAAGGAAAAAAAGAGAAGGAGAGAACTTAGGTTTATTTCTTTCAACTCTTTTATCCTTAGAAAAGTTTAGATCTAGGTGAGATTATTGTGAAATCTTGTAGAAATCATTTAGATCTGAGTTATTCTTGGTGGAATGAGGTCAAGCTTGAAGTTCATAAGAACTTCACGATGACGTCACCCGAGAATACCTCAAATCCGGATGATTTCATGGTTAAAAGTGAAGATTTGAAAGATGGAAATGTGTAGAATTGTGTAGTGATCAAAGATGTACAAGAATTAGTGCATGATCTTACCTGGTTTGGGAGAAATCTGAGAAAACGTGAAGAATGCGTGCGGTTCGGACGTCACTTGCCAAAAGTGGAAAAAGTGGAGAGTGACCCATGTATTTATAGGATGCCAAAAAGGGCAAGGGTGAGCCGTGCGTATGGCACGTTCCCGGGTAGGCTATCCGCGCGGACTGGTCATCCGTGCGGATTGGCCATCCGTGCGGATGCCGCCTGTCTTGGTGGGTTCGGCGCGATGTCGCTTGGGTTTCGATTTGCGAGCGATTCGATAGGGTTTCCTAGTCAAATTACTTTCAGTCCCAACTACTTCTTATAGGGTTCGACTCGGAATTCGGGTTCGGGTTCATTTACGTTCGAGTTAGCCTTCGAGTTCGATTGAGTTCGCTTGATTACCACAACATAACATAAAAGCAAACATGCACAGGTAACACGTAGGGCACACACACACGTATAACTAACAAGTAACATGTACAGTTCGAGTTACGGTTCGATGTTGATTTGATTAGCATAGCTTGATTAACTTTATCGCATTGTTACTTCCTATCCTTCAAGGTCGTAGGTCGATTGAAATATGGTAAGCATGATTCGATTATTGTAATGTACGACATTTACTCCACATAATATAATTAAAATAGAAACATTTCTACGAATCAAGTCGCGCGAAACCAGTCGTTGACTTTGACCTTGACTTTGACTTTCACTCGTGAAATCACGGGGTGTTACAGCCTCCCTTTGTTTAGGGAATTTTGTCCCGAAATTAAGCTGGAAGCCGTAACTAACCGTGGATCACATGTGAGAGTCCTGCGTTCGGACCATCGAAAATCGTCAAATTAATCGGGATTTCACGGTTAAAAATTGATAATTTTTGGATATGATACGCGAAAACATCTAATCTAAAAAGCCTATAAAATTTTAGATTTTTTTTATTTCGAAGTCGTTTGAGAGACATCTTTTTAAGTTTCCAATTTTTCATTTCCAAAACCTTTTTCTTTTTCTTTCAAAACCTTGATTATTGTAGGTCCGGATTTACCCCCCGATTCGATTGCGTAACAACACGTTCGTCGTGCGGAATCCGTGAACGTGCTCACATTGTAGGTCCTGGTTTGAATCCGTTTCGATTGCGAACCGACTCGTGAACGTGCGGAATCCGTGTACGTGTGTGACTAAACGTGATCGTAACGGAGTCAAAACCGATCCTACAAGTGGTATCTGAGTAGGAGATCGGTTGCGAGGATCAAACGCACTCAGATTTGATCAAGTTCTTCATCTTTCTTCTCTGTCACGTTTTTCTGAAAATCGCTAAATTAAACGCATACAATAACCGTGATTCTATTGATTTTGACAACGTGTACAAAGTCGAGAATCACATTTTTGCCTTTTTCTCTCTACTTTCTCTCTCTAGCCCTTATTTACAAGTATGCCACCTTGCCTTTCTTAATCGGACATTACTCATTCGTTAAACAGCTGTGGATACTTTGCCTTCATGTCGCTTTCGAGTTCCCAAGTGAACTCCGCGCCTCGTTTGCCTTCCCATCGGACTTTCACGATAGGAATGCGTGAGCGCCTGAGTTCTTTGGTTTGACGATCCATGATTTCGACAGGCTTCTCCACGAAGTGTAATGTTTTGTTCACTTGTAGATCGTCTAGAGGAACGTGTAGATCGTGGTCAGCGATGCACTTTCGGAGGTTTGACACGTGGAAGGTCGGGTGGACATTGCTAAGTTCCTCAGGTAATTCGAGTCTGTAGGCGACTTTTCCGATCCTTTCCAGAATCTTAAAAGGTCCCACATATCGAGGCGCGAGTTTCCCCTTTTTGCCGAATCGGACTACACCCTTCCAAGGTGATACCTTTAGGAGTACGTAGTCACCAACGCCATATTCACGGTGCTTGCGCTTTTTATCGGCGAGAACTTTCTGTCTATCCCGAGCTTTCGCTAGGTTGTCTCGAATTTGGAAAATTTTGTCTGTCGTTTCTTGTAGCAGCTCCGGACCGGTTAGTTGCGAGTGACCGATCTCGTGCCACACGATAGGCGATCAACATCTTCTTCCGTATAGGGCCTCGAAAGGTGCCATCTGAATGCTAGCCTGGTAGCTGTTGTTATACGAGAATTCGACTAACGGAAGGTGTCTATCCCAATTACCACCGAAGTCTAGAACACACGAACGGAGCATGTCTTCAAGCGTACGAATCGTTCTTTCAGTCTGACTGTCGGTTTGTGGGTGGAACGCAGTACTTAGATTAAGCGTTGTACCGAGTGCCGTTTGAAACGTTTCCCACAATCGTGAAGTGAACCGAGCATCACGATCAGAGATGATGTCACGAGGCGTCACATGTCGACAAATGATCTCGTCGGTGTATATTCGGGCTAATCGTTCTACCTTGTAGTCTTCTCGTATCGGCAGAAAGTGAGCTGATAACGGTCAATAACAACCCAAATGCTGTCGTGACCTGATGACGTGGTTGGAAGCTTGGTTACGAAGTCCATAGCTATGCTCTCCCACTTCCACATGGGGATTGGTGGTTGTTCGAGCAAGCCAGAGGGTCTTTGATGTTCAGCCTTGATTCTAGCACAGGTTAGGCATTTTCTGACGTAGAGGGCGATATCTCGTTTCATACCCGCCCACCAATATCTATACCGAAGGTCATGGTACATTTTGTCAGCACCGGGATGGATAGAGTATCGGGATTTGTGGGCTTCATCCATGATAATCTGTCGTAGGTTGGTTCGCTTGGGAATCCAAATTCGGTCTAAGAAGTGGAATATCCCATTTGATTTGCTCACAAGTTGGGCTCCATCGTGGTAGATTCTTTCTTTCTTCAAAGTGCGTTCGTTGAAACATACATGTTGGGCGTCGCGAATGAGAGCTTCGAGGTTGTGCTGGGCTTGAACATTTCGAGTGCTAAGCAGATAGCTCCGTCTGCTAAGTGCGTCGGTAACAACATTTGCCTTGCCTGGGTGATAACGGATCTCACAGTCGTAATCGTTAAGAAGTTCTACCCATCGGCGTTGACGCATATTTAGTTCCCTCTGATTAAAGATATGTTGTAGGCTCTTATGATCGGTGAAGATCGTACACCTTGTACCATACAGGTAGTGTCGCCAAATCTTTAATGCAAAAACAACTGCGCCTAACTCGAGATCGTGGGTTGTATAGTTCTTCTCGTGGATTTTGAGCTGACGAGATGCGTAAGCTATGACCTTGTCTCGTTGCATTAGGACACAACCGAGACCAAGGTTGGAAGCATCACAGTAGACAATGAAGTTATCGTTTCCGCCGGGTAGTGTAAGAACAGGAGCATTGCAAAGCATGTATTTGAGGGTTCGAAAGGCAGACTCTTGTTTGGTTCCCCAGACAAAAGGCTGGTCCTTATGAGTGAGAGAGGTAAGCGGTACAGCAATCTTCAAGAATCTTTCGATAAATCGTCGATAATAGCCCGCTAGCCCGAGGAAAGAGCGGACTTCAGACGGGTTCTTAGGCGTAACCCAGCTCTTAACAGCTTCAATCTTCGCAGGATCGATGTGAATACCTTGACTATTTACGATGTGACCCAGAAATTGAACTTCCCCCAACCAAAACTCGCACTTGGAGAATTTGGCGTGGAGTTGGTTCCCCTGGAGCAACTCGAGAACTAAACGTAGATGTTGAGCGTGTTCGGCTCTCGTTTTGGAATAGATCAAGACATCGTCAATGAATACGATGACGAAACGGTCGAGATATGGTTTACACACTCGATTCATCAGATCCATGAAAACTGCTGGTGCGTTTGTTAGGCCAAAAGGCATGACAACGAATTCGTAATGGCCGTAACGAGTGCGAAACGCGGTTTTGGGTATATCCTCCTCTTGTATACGCAGCTGATGATATCCTGAACGTAGACCGATCTTCGAGAAACACGTAGCGCCTTATAGCTGATCAAACAAATCGTCGATTCGAGGCAGAGGATAACGGTTCTTGATAGTCAACTTATTCAATTCCCGGTAATCGATGCACATCCGGAACGACCCGTCCTTCTTTTTGACGAAAAGGACTGGTGCGCCCCAAGGAGAGGTGCTTGGGCAAATAAAGCCTTTCTCAAGCAATTCCTGGAGTTGGGTTAAGAGTTCGCGCATTTCGGATGGCGCGGGTCGATAAGGAGCTCTGGCGATAGGATTAACTCCAGGAATGAGATCAATGCGAAAGTCAATATCACGCTTAGGAGGCAGTCCGGGAAGATCCTCTGGAAAAACTCGAGGAAATTCTCAAACCACAGGAACGTCTTTCACTTCCTTCTTCTCTTTCTTTTCCTTCTCCGCTGCTACAATGTTAGCCAAGAAAGCTCTGTATTCCTTGCGGAGATACTTGCTAGCTTGGAGGCATGACATAAGCTTGAGACCCTTCGAAGTAGTATCACCATAAACGCACAATGAATCACCATTTGCGAGCGAAAAACGAATCATTTTATCGAAGCACACAACTTCGGCATGGTTTTCGCGAAGAAAGCCAATGCCTATTATGACATCAAAGCTTCATAGTTGCATTGGAATGAGATCGATGGAGAAGATGTGATTGTTGAGCTCAAGAGTGCAATCACGAATAACAGAGTTTACAGCGACGGTTCTCCCGGTAGCGACTTCAACATCGAATGCAGAGGAGAGTCAGGAACGTTTACGACTAAGGGGTTTCTCAAATTCGATCGACACAAAGCAATTATCGGCTCCAGTATCAAACAAACATGAAGCATAAATACCATTCACAAGGAACGTACCATTGACCACGTTGTTGTCGGCCTGGGCTTGACGCACATTGAGATTGAAAGTTCTAGCGCGTGCTGCCTGTTGTTGCTGTTGCTGCTGTTGTGGCGGCTGCTGTTGCGGTTCTTGTTTCACTACCCTGTTCGGGCACATGTTGGCGAAATGGTTCGGGTCGCCACACGTGAAGCATGCTCTGGCTTTGACTGCGGGTGCCGGAGGAGCTTGTTGACCCTGTGGGGCAGCGAGTAGAGCTTGATTGGCAGGAGCTTGACGAATGCGGCAGTTGGCAGTAAAGTGGCCGTAGACGTTGCAATGAGCACATAAGCGGCATTGAATAGCAGTCGGGTGATGATAGGTGCAAGTAGGGCAGAGTGGGTGTGGCCCAGTATATGCACGCTTTGCAGGCGGTGCATTGGCCACAGGCACCGCTACTTGACGCTGTTGGGCAGGTACAGCTTGAATCGGTGCAGCAGTGATCGCACAGTTCTTGTTGGTGGAGCTGTTCTTTCTCTTGTTGCTTGATGAGGTAGTTTCAGCAGTTGGCGTAGTAGCGGTAGCTTGATGCAGATGCTTGGAGGTCTTATCCCATATTCTAGCCTTAACCCTTTTGTCATTGATCTCAGCGGCCAGCAGATAGGTTTCTTCGATCGTGGTAGTCTTAGCCGCTTGCACGAAATCAGCGACGCAGTCGGGCAAAGCTCGGATGTACTTCTTGATGGTCATATCAGGAGTCTTGACCTGGTCGGGATAGATAATGCTGAGTTGTTTGAAGCGAGCGGTGAGACCAGCATTGTCTCCATCCTTCTGATGTATGTGCCAAAATTCATCTTCAAGCTTTTGACGCTCGTGAGGAGGGCAGAATTCCTCTAGCATGACTTCTTTGAGCTCATCCCACGACAACCCGTAAGCTGCATCATTCCCTCTCTTGTTCCTCTCGGCCGTCCACCAGTCCAAAGCACGGGACTGAAAGACGCCGGTAGCGTTCAGAGTTCGAAGGTCATCAGGGCAACCACTTTGTCGTAGAGTAACCTCGATAGAGTCAAACCAGTGGAATAGAGCAGTAGGACCTCCTTCGCCTGTGAATTCCTTCGGCCCACATGACTTGAATTGCTTGAAACTGAAAGGTCTTGCGACAGCTCTAGGACCCTCAGTCCTCGATTCCTCGGATGATTTGCTGGCATTCTCACAGACATCGCTCACTGCCTTTGCTACAGCTTTCGCGACGATGGAAGCAAGGCGTCTGTCCCTCTTTTCCTGGCGAGTGAGTGAATGACGGGATCCAGACGACATTGTCTGCAATAGACATCGCCATGGAACTCAACACATGTATTCGAATCTCACCTCAGACGTCTACTACTACTAAAGCTCAGTAACACGTACCATGTAAACGCATATAGTCACAAAATCACAGAGTTGCACAAAATCACATAATCACATAGAGCACAATATTCCTAAACACGTAAGCATAATAGCAAGAACACATATACCTCAATCACTAAAGGTACCTACGAGCATACAAAGCATCTTGACTGCTTCTATTGTTGATTCGCTATCGATGAGTTGTGTGGGTTTTGTGTTTTAGCAGGAGCAATAGTGTTGGGTCGAAATCAATAATACCTCAAAACATTAACAAATAATATAAAATGCATAAAATTTTCATAAAGATCGATAAATCGAAGGTAGATTGTCCGTGGCTAATAGACTTCGACTAACCAAAGTGGCTCGACTATTCGCAAGGATCCTGCACAATTACCTCCAGGACTATGCCTTTGCCTCGATTCTTGGGCGTTGGCGCAATTCCCATTGGTTATATTGTGCCTTTAGATCGTTGGAGTCCATCGAACTTTGGTGAGAGTTTTTGTATAAAAGCGGGACGAGTCGTCAAGGTTAGGGTTTCACCCCTATCTTGCAACTTTCGTCCTTGTTTTTGATAAAAATTGAGGAGATTATTCATCAAAATATGGATTTCACTCCTGATTTGGTACGATTCTCCTCGTTTGTAGCTAAAACGTAGGTTGATTAGGCAACTTTAGTCGAGAGTTTGCGGTTTTCACACCTATTCTCGGCCTCATTACCTGTTCACAACCTGAAAATTCAAGTGTAGTGCTAGAAAAGAGTAAGTGATAGTGGCGAGTTTACGCATACGCGTGAGTTGGTCTGTTGGTTCTTAACTATAGACTAGGTCTCTAAGACTTCGACCCGGACTAGGTCGAGTCTTGCCTAATTCCCTATAGTTATGGCTCTGATACCAATCTGTCACACCCCAACCGATGGCGGAATCATCGGGGCGCGGCACTGAGCGAAACAGATTGTCCAGAAGTTTCCATAACAAGTATTATTACCATTCAATTTAAGTTAACATGTCCCATACCATGTCTCAAATAGCAAACAACTTATTACAGACAAAAACTAAACAAATATTCTGTTCCGACAACTTAGATTTAAACATAACAATTTATTCGTTGGTTTCTAGGACTCCAGTTCCTAGCTTCGATTTCATCACAGCCCGAGAAGCATATAAACAACCTAGGCACCTGTCACATACGTTTAGAATAATGTCAATACATAAAATGTAAAGGTGAGCATACAAGTTTGATAATAGCATATAGAGTTCGAATTCGTTTACGCATAACCAGCACGTACACATAGTGAAATGAAGCACGTTAGTTATCGACATAGATCCATCGATACCAATGACTGCGGGTTGACTGCCCGAGGCAGTTCGCAATACACGATTACCACTGTAATCCATGCAAGTAAAAGATCCTTAACAACCCCCGTGTGAACGGGTGCTGAGTCCAAACTATAGTACTATCGTTGCTAAGGCAGGTAGACAGCATTCCATGTGTAAACATAACAACAAGCATTCATAAGCCACGTATAACATGCATTATTGGTTAGCGTTAAAATAGCTTGAGTAGTGTGATAGTTGTAGTTTGAATATTTGTAACGTATGTAACACCCAAAAGTGCTAAAGCAAAAAGGGTTCGAGTATACTCACAGCGATTGTGGATTGAAGGGAGCGATTTACAGCGAGTACGGTTAGCCTGAATAGATTCGATAACGTAACGATAAGTGTTGCGTAAAACAGCACAAAGTGAGAGTGGTTAGGATGGCTGTTCGTGCGGATCAGCTATCCGTGTGAGGAAGTCATCCGTGCGCATGACCTGTCCGTGCGGATGGTGATGCGTGTGGATGGTGATCCATCCGGATAAGCTATCCGTGCGTACGACTGTCCGTGCGGATGGTAATCCGTGCGGACGAGTTGTGCGTGCGGATGACTTATCCGTACGGTTAGGTTGTTTGTAGGGATAAACGTTCAAGTGGATTGTTTCTTCCTAAGATGTGTTTGTGTATGATGGCTTGTACTTTGGAGTTTTCGTTGTAGCATTTAGAAACCACATAAGTGTTTCTACCTTTCGAGCCGGTCGCGCGGACGACGATCCGTGTGTATGGTAGTCCGTGCGGACAGCCTGTGCGCGCGGGCAGAGACAATCCGTCCGGATAGCCTGTCCGTGCGTACGGCTTGGCCGTGTGGATGAACACTGCTTGATTTTCATTTTAGGCCTTAGTATCTCATGATCCGAAGAGTAATCCATTCAGAGGTCGTCCGTCCGGATCGCTCATTCGTCGATACTCAAACCTTGTTTAGAAAGTGGATCCCAAGGGTAGCTCGTCCGGGTGACAACCCGTGCGTGCGGATGGTAATCCGTGCGCACAGCCCGTCCGTGCGGACAGCTTGTCCGTGCGGG
Organism: Helianthus tuberosus; assembly: GCA_030545235.1. NCBI lineage: Eukaryota > Viridiplantae > Streptophyta > Magnoliopsida > Asterales > Asteraceae > Helianthus > Helianthus tuberosus. The sequence continues at coordinate 70,832,088 of CM060447.1, read as the reverse complement.
CAGCTGGTCCGTGCGGACGACTGGTCTGGTTGTTACGTTCGTCTACACTTGGTTTCTGTTGTCGTTTATCGAGACATTCTGGTTACGTGGCAACCATTGAGAACAGTATTCTCACCCGCGTGACTAAACCGGTCAGGAACCACCCTAACTAGGCCTGTCGGCGACTCAGAACGGTAGTTCCGGTTGACCCAAAATCAGGTGTCTTGCGGTAGAATTCCAGATCTGGAACTAGTGCATCGCTATTATCGAGTAGAGACTAGAACCGATCAGATTCATACCGATTCTAAGGAAAAAAAGAGAAGGAGAGAACTTAGGTTTATTTCTTTCAACTCTTTTATCCTTAGAAAAGTTTAGATCTAGGTGAGATTATTGTGAAATCTTGTAGAAATCGTTTAGATCTGAGTTATTCTTGGTGGAATGAGGTCAAGCTTGAAGTTCATAAGAACTTCACGATGACGTCACCCGAGAATACCTCAAATCCGGATGATTTCATGGTTAAAAGTGAAGATTTGAAAGATGGAAATGTGTAGAATTGTGTAGTGATCAAAGATGTACAAGAATTAGTGCATGATCTTACCTGGTTTGGGAAAAATCTGAGAAAAAGTGAAGAATGCGTGCGGTTCGGACGTCACTTGCCAAAAGTGGAAAAAGTGGAGAGTGACCCGTGTATTTATAGGATGCCAAAAAGGGAAAGGGTGAGCCGTGCGTATGGCACGTTCCCGGTTAGGCTATCCGCGCGGACTGGTCATCCGTGCGGATTGGCAATCCGTGCGGATTGGCCATCCGTGCGGATGCCGCCTGTCTTGGTGGGTTCGGCGCGATGTTGCTTGGGTTTCGATTTGCGAGCGATTCGATAGGGTTTCCTAGTCAAATTACTTTCAGTCCCAACTACTTCTTATAGGGTTCGACTCGGAATTCGGGTTCGGTTTCGTTTACGTTCGAGTTAGCCTTCGAGTTCGATTGAGTTCGCTTGATTACCACAACATAACATAAAAGTAAACATGCACAGGTAACACGTAGGGCACACACACACGTATAACTAACAAGTAACATGTACAGTTCGAGTTACGGTTCGATGTTGATTTGATTAGCATAGCTTGATTAACTTTATCGCATTGTTACTTCCTATCCTTCAAGGTCGTAGGTCGATTGAAATATGGTAAGCATGATTCGATTATTGTAATGTACGACATTTACTCCACATAATATAATTAAAATAGAAACATTTCTACGAATCAAGTCGCGCGAAACCGGTCGTTGACTTTGACCTTGACTTTGACTTTCACTCGTGAAATCACGGGGTGTTACAACGGTGGGTCAAACGGATAAGCGGATTGAAAGATACGAAAGTTTTCGTGTCAATAAACGGCGAAATGGAAAGTTGGAATGCAGGGGCCACCGTAAGTTACGGTGGAGCTGAAGGCTTTATGGCAGCCCCCTGCTGCTTTACGGCAGGGGCATGTCACACCAGAGGCCACCGTAACTTACGGTGCCACCGTAAGTTACGGTGGAGGCCTGTTGGAAATCCATGTTTTGAGATCAAGAGTTTAACGTTGGAATTCTTTTTCCTTTCATTATCATTACCGGATTTGTTCAGACATATTTAATCCCCGTATGACTAAAGCATTTCATGTCTATGAAATGTAGGTACTTTTAGAATGCCGGAAGACGACCAAGCTCCTCGAAGAACCGAACACGATATAGATTCATGCTTCCGCACTTGGTCACGTTGTAAATTTTTAAAACGACGAATTCGTTCACGCTATGTTGATTGAGTTATGATTGTAAAAGTTTTTAATAAACCCGTATTTCCAATGTTTGTGTAATCTTAATGGTTTGATTGTTTTTCGTAAAATATACGTTAAACCTTGAATTATAACAACGGGTGTTACATTGAAGATGATCATGCACCTCGTACGTGGATTTGGAAAAGTTCTGCCCAGGTATTGTAGTGTTCGTGGCTATCAAGAATCAGGGGTATGAAGTTTTTATCTTTAGTGATTTTGACAGTCGGGTGTATGGTGTGGGAAGACATAGCCGGAGGTGAGGGAGGGATGTGCGATCGGAAAAAAAAATAGGGAGAGGGTTGAGAAGGTGACGGCAGGAGAGAAAGGGAGGGTTAGGGTTAGGCTCTTAATACCATGTAGAAGATTATAGTTCAATGCTTGCCTTCTTTTTCATTGATAATCCATATAAATACACAATACAATCCCAATATTATAGGAAGAGTTAATTACAATTGATTTACAAATAATATCCTAAAATACATAAGTAATATTTTCCTAATATATTTTCCATTAATTACCTACATACAGTAGAAACTCTATAAAATAATACACCTGGAACCACCAAAATTTATTAATTAAAAGAGTTATTAATTAATCGATAAATTAATAATTATTAATTTATATATTAATTAATATTTTATTAATTTATAGTAGAATACTTACTTTACAATGGAAAAGATCAAATAGGAAGTTTATTTTGGCTAGGAAGTGTAGGAAGCAATAGAATTAGTACATGTGGCAACATTTAAAATAAAGAGGAAGGGTATTTTAGTCAATCCAACCATTTCTTCTTCCTTTTCAAAACCCAGTAACTTCAAAACCCACCATTTTCAAAACCCGCCATCTTCAACCATTTCTTCACTTTCTATCTCAATAATTACTACATTATAGTGCGATTTTCATCACAAATCAATGATTCAAACACCCGATCAACGTGTTCTTCAGCTTTTTTGAAGAAAACCCAGTTTAATTTCATAAAAAATCTTGTTTTTTTCGGTGATTTTGGAGATAATCACTCGATTCGTTCGATTCGAGCGCTGATAAGTGTTTCTATCATTCAAACTTCGTCAATTGTTGAAGAAATCACTTCAATCATGTAAGAAATTCTATAATTTCATTTTTACGATCTGGGTTTTTGATTTAGTCATTGCGTTTTACGATCTTGGCGGGGGTCCGTAGGCAGCGCCCCTGGTAGCGGGGTCCCAGGGGAGGCAGCCCCTGGCGGGGTCCAAGGGGCAGAGCCCCGATTAAATTGTTGTAATAAAAATGCATCAGAAAAATTAATTTTCTGTAAATTGCCTTTGGAAAACTGCATTCGTAGACAGTGTTTCTGGTTCTGTAAACAACAGGTTCTGGTCATTGCGTTTTAGTTAGATTCTGGTTCTGTGAACAATAGTTTCTGGTCATTGCGTTTTAGACAGTTTATGGTTCTGTGAACAACAGTTTCTGGTCATTGCGTTTTAGACAGTTTCTGGTTCTGTGAACAACAGTTTCTGGTCATTGCGTTTTAGAAATAAAACATTTTTGAAGTGTTTTTACTCATTGCGTTTTAGGTAAACACATTTTTATGTGTATTCAGTTCATTGCGTTTTAGAGAGAACAGTTTCTTTTGTGTTTTTAGGCCATTGCGTTTTAGAAATAAGACATTTTTATGTGTTTTCTAGGCATTGCGTTTTAGAAATAAGACATTTTTAAGTGTTTTCTGGCCATTGCGTTTTAGAAATAAGACATTTTTAAGTGTTTTCTGGCCATTGCGTTTTAGAAATAAGACATTTTTAAGTGCTTTCTGGCCATTGCGTTTTAGAAATAAGACATTTTTAAGTGTTTTGGGTGCATTGCGTTTTAGGTAAAACACATTCAGTCCATTGCGTTTTAGAAATAAGACGTTTATTTGTGTTTTCTGGTCATTGCGTTTTAGAAATAAGACATTTCTTTGTGTTTTTGGTGCGTTGCGTTTTAGAAAAAGTCATTTTTTACGTTTTTTTTTTCATTGCGTTTTACGCGACTGGATTTTCTCCATTGCGTTTTACGCAACTGGGTTTTCAAATTTTTTTTTGAAAATATAGCAATAGTATACTCGTTTTAAAGATAAAAAAACGCTCGTTTTTTTGGTGCAATTTTTATAAAAAAATAATGTCGTATGAAAAAGTTATTAACGTTTAAAAAATAGGGGGAATTGGAGGAGAGAGAAACTATTGTGCTGGATTGACTAGAATGCCCCTAACAAACCCACGCGCCTCTTTTTTTTTGTTTCAATTTCATTCATTTAATCTTAGCCATTGATTAACTAAATGGATGGTCAATATCACTTCCTAGCCTTCCTAGCCAAATAAACTTCCTATTGTATCTCCACCCTAGTTTACAAACACCTTTCAAGCTACCACTTAATTATTGTATACAATGCATGTATATCAAATGAACGGCCCAATTTGAAAGAAACCTTCAATCTCCCACCTTATTATGCTTCTTGTGTTCAATGTATCACTTTATGGACATTAAAAATATTTTCTATATAAATACAAGATAGGTTAACACAAACAAATCATACACACAACATGGCTTCCCATCTTAAAGGTGTGAAAAAAACAACAATGACAGACGAGATTCGAAGAGCATTATGCAAGCACAACAAGGATAATTCAAGTCTCACTCAAAAGCAATTGCAAGAATGGGTTCATAGTAACTATGGTTTGCAGGTGAGTCAAGCGACAATATCGAATACAGTTAAGCGGTCTTTAGAGTATCTCTCACTTGCTCCCGAAAGAGGCGATGTTAAGCGACACAAACCGGCAAAATTTCCTGACCTAGAAAAATCTCTCTATGAATGGATTCTTCAATATTAATTTTTATTTTATATGGGGTCTAAAGAAATTATCAAAAATGTATTATCTTATAATTTTAGCGAATTATTAATTTAGCACCATATCCCCGAGTCGGGACCGGCAAAAAATATTATCTTAGAGAGTTTATTAAATAATCGAGTATTAATTTATCGAGTTTCTACTGTATACATTTACAAGTTCAGGGAATAGTGCCAGCCAGCTTGCCTAGCACTTCCCTATTTGACCAACCCATTTTTTATTTAATTTTATTCCCAGTTTAAAATTACGCTTTCGTCCTTCGTTTAAAATTACGTTTTTGCCCCCAGCTCAAAATAAAATTATAATTTTGCCCCTAGCTCAAAATTACGCTTTTGTCCTCGGTTCAAAAACTCATTTTTAATTTTTTTCCCAGTTTAAAATTACGATTTCGCCCTCCGTTTAAAATTGCGTTTTTGCCCCCAGTTAAAAATAAAATGTTGTTTTTTCCTCTAGCACAAAATTACGATTATGCCCTTAGCTCAAAATTACGTTTTTGCCCACAGTTCAAAATAATATTATGTTTTCCCCCTAGCTCAAAATTATGATTTTGATCTCAGTTTAAAATTATGATTTCGCATCCAGTTCAAAATATAATTACGATTTTGCCCTCTGTACAGACCTACATGTTGTGAGAGAGAAATATTCGGCTTATTGCCCCGCAACGTGGGAGAAAACTAGTTGTAAAACATATACAAATAGTTCACGAGAGATGATAGCTTGTAAATAAATAGAAGTTACTTTTCGTATTAAATATTGAATTAGTGCCTAGGTGATATTTTACAAGTCTTACAACTTGAGAGGCTTATTTTGAAAAGGCCTACTTTCTAAATTTAGGAATTCGGTAGATTGGTGTGTGGCTTAGACTGCGGGTTATGGGGCGGGAGTTTGGGCGTGGGTAGGGAGAAAACGCCAAAGCCACCACCCCGGGTGGGCATGGGTTTCGGCGTGGCCCTTGGGGCATGGGTTTCAAGCCGGGCGTGGGGCGGTCTGGCCAAGCTGACATGGCGGGTTGTGAATGGCCAAACCAAACTAGCCGTTGGTCTATTTTAAAAAAAAAATTCCTTTATAAATACTTTACAATATTTATCATTTTTCTCACACAAAATCAAACACATAAAACACAATCTCGTCATGAGTTCTTCAAGTTATACTGAATCGTCATCATCATCTGACGATGGGGCGGAAATATTTCTACAAACGGGGTTGAGTACGTGTATGGGTACTACCTAGTTGATGGGATTTACCCAGAGTGGGGGGTTTTTGTAAAATCATTCACAAAACACGGTACGACAGATCCAAAGAGATTAAAGTTTAACAGGGTACAGATGGCTGCACGTAAAGACGTCGAGCGAGCATTCAGTGTTTTGAAGAAAAGGTGGCGAATATTACAAATGCCTTGTCGACTATTGGACAAGGATCAGATTGGAAACGTGATGTACACATGTATCATTCTTCACAACATGATTTTGGAGGACGAAGGTAGAGCGGTCGTTACCCACTATGATGACGATGATTCCCAACCAGGTAACGTAACAGACCAAGATAAAGCGGTTAATGAATTTTGGATCAAGTCAAGGGATATACATCACAACCTTCGATCTGATTTGGTGGAACATGTTTCAACGATTCATGGGTTCGAAACCGACGAAGACGACGAAGACGACGAAGAATGATTGTTTTTTATTTTAATAATTATTATGTTTGTTTATGTATTTAAAAAAAATATGTTTTTTTATGTAGTTAATTAATTTAAATATATATTAAAAAAATTGGTGATGTGGCTAGGCCACGCCGGCCCAGCAACGCCCAGCAACGCCCAACCTAAGCCCCACCATACCCCATTAAAACTTGGGTTTGGGTTACATCCAGGTGTCAGCAATTGGCCCAACCCACGCCCAACCCAAGCCCCACCATACCCCGCAGTCTTAACACGATTTTAGGCTATTGGTCATAGGTGGAATTACAGGTGCACAAAATTGGATTTTTGGGCTTAACCGATTTGGTTTTGAAACCAACTTGGATCAAGTCAACGAAAGTGATAAAAACAATTTATAAGGGGAAAACTCAAATTGGTTTGAAACCGGTTTTATTCGTAACTGTTCAGTTTTAACCGGTTTTAACCAGATTATTTCTAATTAGATCTAAAATGGATGGATTGGATCAGATTACGACCAATTTCACTACCGCTTTCGGAGTGGATCATATGCTGGTTTCGGATTCCGAACAGGTACGAATGTGCATCTCTAGGTGGGAGTTATGTTGGTGGAAACAACCCAGCACAAGAGCAAGCCCGACCTTCTTCACCCAAGTTTGTCAATTTTTCAAAAGGGGGTTGCAGCGCAGCTTGTTGCCCGTTTACCTGTCACTTGTTTGTAATTTGCAAATTTGGAATGAAATACTACAGAATTAGAGAAAAAAAAAATTACAAATACAATCACTAAATTTTCTCAAATTTAATTTTCCCACTTTAAATCTGTAATGTTTTGTGAAATTTTAAAGGTGACAAAATAGTCTGTAAAATGAAAATTTTGGATTATTTTAGTCGTTTTAAATTCTAAAAATCACCAAAACACCATTAAACTTTATTACCTAATATTTTATACAATATACTATTCAAGAATCAAGTATTAGAAAAAGTTACTAATATATATAAAATTATATGATATATAGTTTGTGTTTAGGCCAAAGAACAATTCAATTAAGAAAAAAATATCAAGTGTACTTGGACCTAATTAGACATAATGAGCTGGTTTGGGATAACGGGACCCATGTTGATGACTATCAATGTTTAGAACATAAAAATGTCACAAGTTGTCGATGTAAAATTTATACATTCATGATTATCCTACCACAATTTTGATCTGTCGTAAAATCTTTATCTTATAAGTCGTAAGTTTATTAGATTTACAAAAACCGATTGTAAACTTAATCATTATTTTTATGTAAATGATGAATTAATTGTTCATTGTTCATGCAACTATATGATATTAAATGTTTTTACATTAACTTGAGCATAACTAAGAAAATGTTGATATTGCTATTATTGTTGTTGTTACCGCTACTACTCATATTCATCTCACTACCCTAATGATGTTGCTACTGCTATTTCTGTTGACGCTACTACTACTACTACTACTACTGTACGCTAGGTGGATTATGTGTTTTTCATGGTATCTTACCAAATTAAGAATTGTTGGATTAGTCACCCTTGATAGGAAACTAGTTCATATTTATAAACATTAAACTAATTGTATCACTTGGGTTTATTTGCATGATTTTAGGTTGTTCGTTTGTATTTATCATTTTAACTTTATGATAAATCATATGATTAGATATCTTTAGCGGGATTATAGTCACTTATGTGTTTTTGTGATCTAACTATGTATTCATGATTATCGTCATTTGTTAGCTAAATGGAGTTGAGATTAAAGTGATATTCTTCTTTAACTGGTTACATTTGTGTTTGTTAGTATAGTTTATCATGTCATGTAGGTTGTTTTAGTTAAATACCAAACATCACTTTCTAATCAGTTAAAATGTTAAGTAGTAACAAAGGTTTAGTATCAGGAGCTATTGTGTCAATGGATCGATACTTGGTTTTTACCTATACTATATTACATATATGTTAGGTACATTTGCATATTTGTGTATGTTTTTGTTATAAGGTGAAAATCATTTCTGTAAATTTAAAATGAAACTGTATTAAAAATCATTATTAAAAATAGAGTTAAATGTCATTTTAGTCCATGTGGTTTTGGCCATTTTGCCTGTTTAGTCCAAAGGTTTCATTTTTCGCATGTGGGTCCAAAAAGGTTTCACCATTGTCATTTTAGTCCACCGAGATAACTTCATCCATTTTTTCTGTTAATTAGAAGGGCAATTTGGCCATTTTATATGTAACTCTGTTAACTAGAAGGACAATTCGGTCATATAAAATGATCGAATTGCCCTTCTCGTTAACATAAAAAATGGATGAAGTTAACTCAGTGGACAAAATGGCAACAATGAAACCTTTTTGGACCCATAGACGAAAATGAAACCTTTGAATTAAACTGACAAAATGTCTCAAAACATATGGACTAAAATCACATTTAACTCTTAAAAATATATACTTCGCAGTTCGCACACATCACTATTAGTACTATTGTTACTGCTACTCCTTTTGTTATTGTTGCTAATACTATTATTGCTACTCATGTTGTTGCTACTCCTATTGATATTGCTCATATTCCTATTTTATTATATTGTTTTTTTTTTTTTTGAACGTCACTACTTATATATTGTTGCTTGTGATGTTGCTAATGCTACTATTACTTCTTCTAGTTTTTAGTTTTTACTACTACTATTATTGCTACTCATGTTGTTGCTACTCCTTTTACTTTTTTTTTTCTTTTATCATCATCATTAACACTATTATTATTATTATTATTATTATTCCTGGATAATTTCTTAATTTAATTATTTTAGTTAAAGGGAAAAAAAAAACTTATTTCAAGATATAATTTAGCATCTATGAAGAGTTTCTAATTTGGGTTTTTCTTTATGCAAGGAAAAAAAAAGAGTTAACTGTCATTTTCGTCCATGTGGTTTGGTCACTTTGGCCATTTCAGTCCATTTTTCAAAAATGCGCCATTTTCGTCCCCCACGTTCTGGAAATGTGCCATTTCAGTCCAAAAATCATAACCCAGTTAAGTCAGTTTGTAAATAAGGACTGATTGTGTAAATTTGTAACATAAAGGACTGATTGTGTAAATTTGAAAAATGGACTGAAATTGCAGTTAACACCACCACCACTAGCCTTGCCACCACCACCACTCCGCTGCCACCACCGCCACCACAGCCACCACAGCCCTGCCACCACCACCACTCCGCTGCCACCACCACCATTCCGCTGCCACCACCACCGCCACCACAGCCACCACCGCCACCACAGCCACTGCCACCACCACCGCCGCCGCCGGAACCACCACCGCCACCACAGCCACTGCCCCTTGTTATCAAGGTCTTGTTGAATTTTATGGAGCGTTTTACACGCCTGATTCAGGGCAAATAAGTATTGCTCTAGAATACATGGATGGCGGTTCTTTAGCTGATATTCTAAAAAGACAAAGACGTATACCTGAAGAAGTCCTTTCTCTGATGGTTAAAAAACTCTTGCAAGTAATGATACTTTCTATTTTCTTTTTCATGGTTTCTTTTTATATTTCATAATATTGATATTTCAAATACATAATACTGTTTTCAAGGGACTAAGTTACTTGCATGGAGTTAGATACTTGGTCCAAAGAGACATAAAGCCTGCAAATCTGCTTGTGAATCTTAAGGGAGAAACAAAAATAACAGACTTTGGGATAAGTGCTGGTTTAGAGAATTCTATGGCATGAATGACTGCGTAGAATCCAATATCACAAAATGATAATAATCTCACCGGAGAAGACGAAGACGTCCCCGTAACCCGCAAGCTTTTCGTTTCGGTATACCGTTCTCGTTCCTTTGTTTTGCTCGTTTACTTTTCGGATTAAATACAATAAATTCTGACTTTATATTACATACAAACGTCTGAAAATATGGGTCTTGCCATGACGTTGATGGTGGTGGTTCCGGCGGCGGTGGTGGTAGCGGAGTGGTTGTAACACCTGTGCCTCCACGGCCATCAAACAAATACCAAACCAATTAAATATTATATTTCATACTTGGGATTTGTAAAAATATGTGTATCATTTGCACATATCAATTCTTGTTCAATTTCAAACTCTAAATCGCTTTCTGGAAGGTTATACGCGCACCGATGCGTAAATATAACCAGTTTAAAGCAACAAACACTCCGGAATAGTGACATTGGCTTAACATACCTTAAATAACCTTTACATAACTTAGAAATAAGTTTTGAAGGCTTTGGTATGGCAAAAATCAAGTTAAATCGCTTACAGGGACTAAAGTTGACAAACTGCGAAAGTATGCCAATTTGAACTGTAACAGACAATCCGGAACATGACCATAAGTTAAACACAACTTAAATATCCTTTATATAGCTTAGAAATAGGCTTTGAGGGGTTCGGTGTGCTAAAATAAACTTTTGGGTCATTCAGGGACTAAAAGTGTCAAAAAGTGCACAAGTTTGCATTTTCGCGCATAACTTACGTTCTGAATGCATCCGGACACCCAAAAATTTATGTGAGCATGACTATATTATATTTTAGTGTTCGCCTTAAGAAAAATCCATTCGTCGCGTCATTTGGTTCGTTTTTCGCGCTAATGCGCATTCCGTCGTAATTAACCGTACATCGCGTTCGTACGGCCAAACGAACCGACATCCGAGATATTTTTGAGCATGTTTTAAGTTCCTTATACTTTAACTTCATTTTAGAGCTTTGAAATGGGGTTAACGGGCCTTAAACATGTCAAAAATGGCCTAAATACAGTTCAGGGACCAAAACTGACTTTCTGCCAAACTTAACCCCTACGATGCGCAGGGACTTTTGCCCTACGATGCGCAGGGGTTATCCTGACCAGATACAATGTTTAAACAGCCTGTTTTCAGCTGTTTAAACCACCACCACATGTTCCTACTTGCTTAGTCATGAAGATAAGGAGCATATGTGGCCTCCATAACCTTTCAACACTTGTACGGATCGGATCATGGCACGTTTTCCATGAAACGATCTCAACGGTGGACCGAATACTATAAATACCCCACCCCCCATTGCTTTAAAACTCACAAGAATTCTGATTTGAGAGCTCTAAGTTGAAACCATTGTTTCATACCTGAGTTCTTGAGTCGGGATTAGCATTCGGGGACCCTGGGTAAGTATTCTTTCGTTCTTTTCCTTATTTTACTGCTTTTCGAGTCAGAAAGTCAAACTTTGTTTGACTTTCAGCGTTGACCAGTAATGGTCAATGCGAAGTTCGTTTGAACTTCGCAACGTGAGTGTAATCACGTTGGTCATAGTCCCTTGGGACTATGCCCACTGATTACCACGTTGTCTAGAGTCGTAGGGTAGGCGATCTGATAAATCGCCTATACCTTCGAACTCGACCCATTTGGTCGATCATTAGGATCCGACCAAATACATTAGGTGACCATAGTGTAGGGAATAACCTTCCGAGGTTATACCCTATGGTCACATCGTTTAAGTAGTTGTATGATAGGTAGTTTATATGCCTTAGGTAAATTACCAGAATACCCTTTTCATGTATAATTGGTAATTAAGCATATGTAACCTAAACTTTTGCCACATAACTGATTATGTAACATGTTTAGGCATATAACACTTGTCATAGGACTAGTTAGGCGTTCCGAACGCGTTTTACGCGAACGACGCGTTAAAGTAGCATAAGCTTCCTAAACGGGTCGTAATGGGTCGATAAGACTTAGGTTAAGTTTCATTTAGTATGTAGGCTTTGTTAAACCATATCATATGAGTTCCTACACTCATTTGGTTTACAAACCCTAATACTACCCAATCTTCCGATTTAGGTCCGGTTAATTAACATAGTTACCTATATTAGGTGCCGTTTGATTTCCGTGATCTCTAGCATTGTTTGGTTGTTACTCAAGGACTACTGAGCATTCTCAAGTGAGTACATAGACCCCTCTTTTACTGTTTTCCAAACTGTTTTGGGGTGAAACACATGTGCCTACTTGTTACTTTCATGTTTTCCTGTTTTCACATCATATACTGGTTATGTTCATTAGTACACTATTAGTACATTGATTTACATGACTTTTCTACTTTGTATGTTAACTTAGCATACTTAGTACATTTCTGTTGCATATGTTTACTCAGCATATGGACACATTGTTTTACATTGCATTTCTGTTGCATATGTTTACTCAGCATATGGACACATTGTTTTACATTGCATTTCTGTTGCATATGTTTACTCAGCATATGGACACATTGTTTTACAGCTCTACCTTGTATGTTTACTCTAGCATACTAGGTACATCATCTTCATAAAACATGCTTACATTTTGGTATGACATTTGGTTTGTTTAAATGAGACAATGTACATTCATTAACACCGATCACGCCGCTCGGTAGTAGGTAGTGGTACCATAGGACTTGACAAATCCCATTCCTGTAAATCTCGGGTTTGTTTGGATGGAAGGAATGACCGAATCCGAATACATTTTCTTTTGATAACCTTGACTGAAAGGGTTATCCGTCTGTCTCAAGGCTTGGATGTATGAATTTTCACAATACCGCATAAATGTTCATATTCAGTATAGCATGCATATATCTTACAAAACATAACTTTGATTTAAACCAAGTTTTACTTCAATACTTTGTTTTATACATTTTACTTATGGTTTAAGTAGTCTTAATTTTACTTACCATACATATCATTTTGGTTATACATTACTTGACTACTTTTGGACTATCAACATTTGACATTGGTTTTACATTACATGATTTACATTAGACATGAACATTTTACATCTTGATGGTTTGGTTTGATTAAGTGATTAAGTAACGATGCGTGTGTAATATGATACAAGCATGGTGGATACGCCGCTGGTACTTCCTATATATAAGTGTTTGTATGGTATTACATATTGTAGCGTTATCTGAATCATTTCAGGTTGAGACATAGAACATTTTATACAAATAACATACTTATCACAAGACATTGTTTTACAAAACAACTTATCTTTTACAAACTCATTTAACTTGGTTATTCATTTAACTATACATTATTCACTTATTTATACCTATCATCTGAACTCATTGTTTTTCAAATGATTTACAAAACAAAGCAAATAACAAGGTTCATGACTAAACATTTTCTCAAACATAAGTCATGAAACCTATTTTCACAAAACCTATGTATCTCACCGGCATTTTTATGCTGACGTACCATATTTTCACATGTGTTTTTCAGGAACTGTCGCATAAGATGATCAAGATACACATAGACAGACTTGGGCTTTAGTGACAATAAAAGATGCAAGACTAGTTAATTATGTTGTTTTTCTTTGTTTGTTAGACATTGTAACACTTTTAATCAATAAAACGAAACTTTAATTTTCCATGGTTGTGAAACATAAATTCTGTTGCAACACGCCCCGATGTTTCCGCCGCGATTTGTATGTTCTACGCGGTCGGGGTGTGACAGAAAAGATGGTATCAGAGCCAATGGTTATAGGGAATTAGGTTATTAGTAATGCTTTGACCTAGACTATAACCTTTCTAGGACCCTAACGCGAGTTTACTTGCGTTTAGTCATAAAACAATACTGTCACCTATCCTTAGGCGACGACCACAACAAGAACATAAATTTCAAAACCGCTTTGAAAACTAATCATCTGTTCTAGGATGATTGATTACTAGGTTTTGAACCCTCTATTGTAAGGTTTTGAACTCTCTGTTATTTGGTTTTGAATCCCTTTGAGTTTTCAAAATCTCGTCAAGGTTTTGGGTTTTAAATAATGTGAACACGTGCAAACTGGAAGGGTGAATGCCTGTATTCTGGGTTTTCTGTCTAGGCAAGCACTTCGTATACATCTCATCAGACGCGAGACCAGTTGTGCTTACCTGGGAATTCTCGGGATGAGTGTTCACTTATAGGCGAGCATGTCTTCAGTGATACATTAATAAGACCTGTTTACCTTGATTAGTCACCGTCTCATTTGTTTGCCTTAGGTAACAAACAAATGATCGCAATTTTCATGCGTTATCATTCTGTTTTGATTGTCCAATAACCTTTCACCTGTTTCTCCCTATGCCTTTCTTTTCCTTCAAGAATGTCTCTTCATCACGATGACGCCCAGATATCCAAGCAGACTGCCAAATTTACCCAACGAATAGGCGAAGTAGTCCTGAAGGCTGTTGAATTGGCTACTGCCATGTATCGTCTCCAGGATGAAGCCACACAAGGGTCACCAAGACAGGCAGGACCTAGTCAGGCGACAACACCATCAGCCAATAAACCAATCGAGGAATCAAAGACCATGGATGAACGATCGCCTAAGAAGTCAAAGAAGCGAAAGGCTTCTCAGAGCTTCGCCATGGTCGCTCACAATGGTCAAATCATCCCCAACCAACCAACTCAATCCCCTGCTAGGAAGCCATACAATGGAACTGCACCCTTGTGCAACCAATGTAGCCTCCATCATCACCCTAGTATGAGGTGCCGCAAATGCCAGATTTGTGGACTTATAGATCATACAGCAAGGGTTTGCCCAACTGCAGCTGTACCAAATCAAGCTGGCGACAATCCTGCTCAAGCTCGTTTCTCACGAGGGTCTTGCTACAACTGTGGCGAGATGGGCCATTTCCTAAGGGATTGCCCGAAGCTTGCTAATGCAAATCCAACCCTTGGATGAGCATTCGACTGAACAAAGGATGTTGCTGTCTTATGTCTTTGTTTCTTTTGTTTTCTTGTATTGTGAAACAATATGTCTTGTTCATAAATAAAAGTTGTTGTTCACAATTCTAATATACAAGTATAATTACATGTGGGTATGACTTTTCCTATGATACCTGCATTAAGGAACTATGTTCCTTACAAACTACTCTTGTGATTCTCTCTTTCAAATGATCGCTCATGATTCCTTCGAACATTCTAAGTACTCGTTTCATTCTAAGAAACGAAGTACATGAAATATAGTGAAACTATGAGTAATCATGCTTTTTTTTGCACATCAGTACCTTTGAATCCTTGGTTAGATAACTAAGGATATTTTCAAGTCTCCTACCCATTACGTTTTAATTTTTCAACATACACAGTACAAGTATTTCAAAACAAATCTTCATGATCTCAAAACATTTCATATAGTTTGAAAACAATTCTTCTAGATGCATTGTCTATGTTATTTCAAAAACATTGGCCATGTTATCAAAACCAACCTTTCAATTTCAAAATATTTCATATAGTCTGAAGACAATATTAACACAGTACATTTTCTCATCAAGTGCATGATTTCGAAAAGCATCATTCATGTCTTTCCAAAAACCTTATACATAATTTCAAAAATTCATCTCGCATGATTTTAAAATATTTTTATAAATATACCTACCTAGTACACCTACTTTATGATATCAAAAGTATTATATATAAGGTTCAAAAACACTAAACATATTTTTCTTAAAAGAACCCCATGCACAGTTTTCAAAAATATCTTCCTTGTACATTTACTTAACCTTCAAATTCTGCTTCATATGTAGCCTTGACATATCTAGCATCTCAACCTCATAAGCATTTTACTTCATGTTTTGACTTAAGCACATCCCGTGCAAGAATTCAAAGCATCTTCAACTTCTACAATCCATATGGGATCTTTTTATCTCTATAATTAGACCCTTGTGGATGATCATGATTCAAATCAGAGTCCTTAATTGGATTCTTTATGTACCCTAATTCGAACATTTCGAGTTCTAGTAATCGAAATCGAATTTTCTTTTTGAATCTTTCTATCTTTATAGTTAGATTCTCGGAAATGTTTAAAGTACCAAATGAAATCCACAAGATGGATTCCTAGTGTGCTTTAAATACATGTACTCTGTTAGAAGAACAAACTTCTAGTTAGCAATTTTGTGGTTATGTGACTATGTGTTTATTCATCTTATGTTCTCTTTCATGTATTTTTTTGTGTTTTAATACTCTGGATATTCGTTATCCAAATCCTCGCAGGATCTTTCATATCTTCATATGAGAGATTCGTAGCAGGATATTCAAAGGTACTGCCTTCAATCCTTAATGGGCTTCTATGTAATAGTTAAGACCCTTGGATTATATAGTACCACTCCAGACCCTTTTTAGTGGTCTAGTCTAAAGGATTGATTCACAATTTGGTTAAAGAATGACATCTAGTGATGTAGCTGGACAGACTCCTTGATAGTCTATTTAGATCATTTATTGATTTAGTCTACGGGACTCTATGGCAGTCTAGTCACACTCATCACAGGATTGTTCATTTGGTTTTCCCCTACACATTATAAAATAGACTGTGTAAACTGTGCAAGGAATTGTCTGATTATGGACGCGTACATAATTATGAGATTCGGTGCACGGTAACCACAGTAAGATTTATTATGTGTAAGAACCGATAGTGACAACAATAACGAAATGAGAACGATGTAATGGAGGTACGGTGGACGCACCAATGACGCTTCATATACTTGTATATAAGTGTCCCTCTTACATTGCAAACATAATGTTATTAAGGTTACTAGAAGTTCAAGAACCCTAACCAATGTTGTTTGATCTTTTCAACTTCATGTTTTAAACTCTCACAAGTTTCCTCTAAATAAATTTCGGGACGAAATTTCCTAAAGTAGGGGAGACTGTAACACCTGTGCCTCCACGGCCATCAAACAAATACCAAACCAATGAAATATTATATTTCATACTTGGGATTTGTAAAAATATGTGTATCATTTGCACATATCAATTCTTGTTCAATTTCAAACTCTAAATCGCTTTCTGGAAGGTTATACGCGCACCGATGCGTAAATATAACCAGTTTAAAGCAACAAACACTCCGGAATAGTGACATTGGCTTAACATACCTTAAATAACCTTTACATAACTTAGAAATAAGTTTTGAAGGCTTTGGTATGGCAAAAATCAAGTTAAATCGCTTACAGGGACTAAAGTTGACAAACTGCGAAAGTATGCCAATTTGAACTGTAACAGACAATCCGGAACATGACCATAAGTTAAACACAACTTAAATATCCTTTATATAGCTTAGAAATAGGCTTTGAGGGGTTCGGTGTGCTAAAATAAACTTTTGGGTCATTCAGGGACTAAAAGTGTCAAAAAGTGCACAAGTTTGCATTTTCGCGCATAACTTACGTTCTGAATGCATCCGGACACCCAAAAATTTATGTGAGCATGACTATATTATATTTTAGTGTTCGCCTTAAGAAAAATCCATTCGTCGCGTCATTTGGTTCGTTTTTCGCGCTTATGCGCATTCCGTCGTAATTAACCGTACATCGCGTTCGTACGGCCAAACGAACCGACATCCGAGATATTTTTGAGCATGTTTTAAGTTCCTTATACTTTAACTTCATTTTAGAGCTTTGAAATGGGGTTAACGGGCCTTAAACATGTCAAAAATGGCCTAAATACAGTTCAGGGACCAAAACTGACTTTCTGCCAAACTTAACCCCTACGATGCGCAGGGACTTTTGCCCTACGATGCGCAGGGGTTATCCTGACCAGATACAATGTTTAAACAGCCTGTTTTCAGCTGTTTAAACCACCACCACATGTTCCTACTTGCTTAGTCATGAAGATAAGGAGCATATGTGGCCTCCATAACCTTTCAACACTTGTACGGATCGGATCATGGCACGTTTTCCATGAAACGATCTCAACGGTGGACCGAATACTATAAATACCCCACCCCCCATTGCTTTAAAACTCACAAGAATTCTGATTTGAGAGCTCTAAGTTGAAACCATTGTTTCATACCTGAGTTCTTGAGTCGGGATTAGCATTCGGGGACCCTGGGTAAGTATTCTTTCGTTCTTTTCCTTATTTTACTGCTTTTCGAGTCAGAAAGTCAAACTTTGTTTGACTTTCAGCGTTGACCAGTAATGGTCAATGCGAAGTTCGTTTGAACTTCGCAACGTGAGTGTAATCACGTTGGTCATAGTCCCTTGGGACTATGCCCACTGATTACCACGTTGTCTAGAGTCGTAGGGTAGGCGATCTGATAAATCGCCTATACCTTCGAACTCGACCCATTTGGTCGATCATTAGGATCCGACCAAATACATTAGGTGACCATAGTGTAGGGAATAACCTTCCGAGGTTATACCCTATGGTCACATCGTTTAAGTAGTTGTATGATAGGTAGTTTATATGCCTTAGGTAAATTACCAGAATACCCTTTTCATGTATAATTGGTAATTAAGCATATGTAACCTAAACTTTTGCCACATAACTGATTATGTAACATGTTTAGGCATATAACACTTGTCATAGGACTAGTTAGGCGTTCCGAACGCGTTTTACGCGAACGACGCGTTAAAGTAGCATAAGCTTCCTAAACGGGTCGTAATGGGTCGATAAGACTTAGGTTAAGTTTCATTTAGTATGTAGGCTTTGTTAAACCATATCATATGAGTTCCTACACTCATTTGGTTTACAAACCCTAATACTACCCAATCTTCCGATTTAGGTCCGGTTAATTAACATAGTTACCTATATTAGGTGCCGTTTGATTTCCGTGATCTCTAGCATTGTTTGGTTGTTACTCAAGGACTACTGAGCATTCTCAAGTGAGTACATAGACCCCTCTTTTACTGTTTTCCAAACTGTTTTGGGGTGAAACACATGTGCCTACTTGTTACTTTCATGTTTTCCTGTTTTCACATCATATACTGGTTATGTTCATTAGTACACTATTAGTACATTGATTTACATGACTTTTCTACTTTGTATGTTAACTTAGCATACTTAGTACATTTCTGTTGCATATGTTTACTCAGCATATGGACACATTGTTTTACATTGCATTTCTGTTGCATATGTTTACTCAGCATATGGACACATTGTTTTACATTGCATTTCTGTTGCATATGTTTACTCAGCATATGGACACATTGTTTTACAGCTCTACCTTGTATGTTTACTCTAGCATACTAGGTACATCATCTTCATAAAACATGCTTACATTTTGGTATGACATTTGGTTTGTTTAAATGAGACAATGTACATTCATTAACACCGATCACGCCGCTCGGTAGTAGGTAGTGGTACCATAGGACTTGACAAATCCCATTCCTGTAAATCTCGGGTTTGTTTGGATGGAAGGAATGACCGAATCCGAATACATTTTCTTTTGATAACCTTGACTGAAAGGGTTATCCGTCTGTCTCAAGGCTTGGATGTATGAATTTTCACAATACCGCATAAATGTTCATATTCAGTATAGCATGCATATATCTTACAAAACATAACTTTGATTTAAACCAAGTTTTACTTCAATACTTTGTTTTATACATTTTACTTATGGTTTAAGTAGTCTTAATTTTACTTACCATACATATCATTTTGGTTATACATTACTTGACTACTTTTGGACTATCAACATTTGACATTGGTTTTACATTACATGATTTACATTAGACATGAACATTTTACATCTTGATGGTTTGGTTTGATTAAGTGATTAAGTAACGATGCGTGTGTAATATGATACAAGCATGGTGGATACGCCGCTGGTACTTCCTATATATAAGTGTTTGTATGGTATTACATATTGTAGCGTTATCTGAATCATTTCAGGTTGAGACATAGAACATTTTATACAAATAACATACTTATCACAAGACATTGTTTTACAAAACAACTTATCTTTTACAAACTCATTTAACTTGGTTATTCATTTAACTATACATTATTCACTTATTTATACCTATCATCTGAACTCATTGTTTTTCAAATGATTTACAAAACAAAGCAAATAACAAGGTTCATGACTAAACATTTTCTCAAACATAAGTCATGAAACCTATTTTCACAAAACCTATGTATCTCACCGGCATTTTTATGCTGACGTACCATATTTTCACATGTGTTTTTCAGGAACTGTCGCATAAGATGATCAAGATACACATAGACAGACTTGGGCTTTAGTGACAATAAAAGATGCAAGACTAGTTAATTATGTTGTTTTTCTTTGTTTGTTAGACATTGTAACACTTTTAATCAATAAAACGAAACTTTAATTTTCCATGGTTGTGAAACATAAATTCTGTTGCAACACGCCCCGATGTTTCCGCCGCGATTTGTATGTTCTACGCGGTCGGGGTGTGACAGTGGTGGCGGTGGTGGTGGCAGCGGAGTGGTGGTGGTGGCAGGGCTGTGGTGGCTGTGGTGGCGGTGGTGGCAGCGGAGTGGTGGTAGTGGCAAGGCTAGTGGTGGTGGTGTTAACTGCCATTTCAGTACATTTTTCAAATTTACACAATCAGTCCTTTATGTTACAAATTTACACAATCAGTCCTTATTTACAAACTGACTTAACTGGGTTATGATTTTTGGACTGAAATGACACCTTTGCAGAACGTGGGGGACGAAAATGGCGCATTTTTGAAAAATGGACTGAAATGGCCAAAGTGACCAAACCACAGGGACGAAAATGGCAGTTAACTCGAAAAAAAAAACCATATATAACCCAAAACTAAATGTTTATCTGAGGTGTGTGTTGGGTTAAAACCAGACTAAACCAACCAGGAATTAAAGACTAGGCCATGACCAAATCTTGATTTTGTGATGATCTTTGTTGCGCGCAAATTTGAGATGATCAATGGTAGACGTTGAAGCAAAATTTCCTAAGTTCAACAAGCAATTCATAACCAACAAAAAACCTAAGGGTGTGTGTTGGGTTGAAACTGAACCGAACCCAACGAAACATGAGTTCACCCTCAAAATTAAGACTGAGAACGGGATCGTATAAGGTTAATCGGTCTGGTCTTAGGTCAGTTCCAAATCAAATATCCAGGTTACTGATAAGGGTTGAATTTGAATGAACTCGAGATTGATTAACAATGGTCAAGTTCTATTAACGCTCAGGGAGCTCAATGATTGAATAAGCTCCGAAAGTTCGTTAATGGTGGTTTATAGAGAAGTTAGGAGGGAATTTGATTATTATTTCACAAGATACCCTATACTATTACAATCTTTCCCTTTTATACCCACAGATTACAACAACCCATACAACTACTAACCAACTACCCTTCTAACTGCCTAACTAACTAACAACCCCAAACCCCTGTTGCTAACCAACCCAATCCACTGTTGCTAACCCACACTCAGGGGCTGTTTGGCTAAGCTTATTGGAATGACTTATTTACTTATTTGCTTATTTGAAAAGCAAATAAGTCATAATGGAATGACTTATTTACTTATTCCTCTCACATAATAAGCTAACCCAAACACCTTTTAACTTTTCAAAAAGTAAATAAGTCACTAAAATAAGCTTAGCCAAACAGCCCCTAAATCTACTATTGACTCCAATCTACTGTTGACTAATCCCCTGTTGCTAACCAATAACCCAATCTACTGTTGCAACCTACAACGCAATCCACTGCTGACTGACCCACTGACTATTGATCCGTATCAGTTACTTGGCCCCACCCGTATCCTGCTTAGCCATAGTCCCCTGGTTTACCCAAACCAAAATTTGTTATAACGGGTGTTAGCCCAGTGGCCACCGACCTCCTTCTTAAACCGGCCCGAGGACACTCGAGGTCACGGGTTCGAAACATGTTTCAGCCCCTCGGTTTGGCAGGGGTTTCACCTCCAGGCAGCGTTGTCGGGTCGCTAGGTTGGGAAGGGGGATCCCTTCCGCGGTCAGAGGTACCGTGCAATTACCGTTTTTTTTTTTAACCTGAATTATCAAATTAAATGGGTTATTTTATTATATTTGACTGGAAATTCAATACCCTTACTTTTGAAGAATTATAACTAAAAAAAGTTAGCTAGTTACATGTATTCTTGATTAAAAGAAACAAATCCAGACATAGATGAAGATTAATGAAGCAAAGAATATTAATGAAGATTTTAAATGTAATATGTCAATTAAATACTCACAGCGAAAAGCAATTTTGATAGTCTTGGACAAGAATAAAAATAAAACCGCCAATCCGCCATAATACAAGATAGCATCAAGAGTTTCACTCTTTTTTTAATGGTGTACAGAATCAATCCCGAGCATTCTCGGAGTACCCACTGAGCATCAAACGGAGTACTTCGAGAGTAATCTAAGTCCACCACCAATTCCGGGGAAAACCCGGTAACCCACCTGTCCCGTAGGCACGACGGTGAAATTACCGATAAAACCCGTTTGGCTTAAGGATCGAACCCAAGTTTCCCTAGGTCTCCTATCATCGCCTAACCGTAGTTGTCAAAGGCGCAAGGCGCACTCAAGGTGCAAAGGGTGAGCCTTAGGCCTCAATGCAAGGCGCTTAAAAGACGAGGGTTTTTTCAGGCGAGTCGTTTAGTATAAAAATACAATTTTTTAGGATTTTAGACATGTTTTAGGAATAGTTTAAGTTGTTTTAGGTTGTTTCCAGGTTTGTTTAGGGTTCTTATAATTGTTTCAAACGTGTTTAAACTTGTTCAAACAATTTTTTACCAGAATTTCATTGGAATTTGGCCTGAAAATACGTCTGGGAGCCTGAAATTGGGGCTTTTTGAAGCGAAGCAAGAATGCTGGGATGGGCCTAAAACAGGCCCGGCTATACCCAAGTGCTGGATGAGCTTGAGAACAGGGCCCAAATAATTAAAGGGCCCAAAAAATTTTAAGTTTTCTTTATATATATAGCCCAAAACTTTTTAAAGGCCCAAACCTTTGTACAAACCCAAACTCTTAACCGATTACAGGCCCCATCCTTTGTCAAAAATACAATTTTCGCTGCAGCAAATCAAACGACGCGGTTCTTCTGCACTAGGGATTTCTGATCGAACACTGTGTAACACAACAATAGTCATCATCATCGCGATTCAACACAACAATAGTCATCATCATCGCGATTCAGGACATCATAATCATTTTCGCAGATAATAGTCATCATCATCACGGAATCACCGCTGCAGGAAATCAAACGTCGAGGTATTTGTTTGTTGTCTGTTGATTTTTGCTTGTTGTTATCTATTACGAGTCGCAACCACGGTTCCGAGTTACAGTTCCGAGTTACATCTTGATTTCAACAAAGATTCAGAGTCCAAGTGTTATCTGTTATGAAATATGAATGATGTGAATTGCTTTTTTTTTTTTTTTTTTTTGCATCTTGTTATCAACAAAGATTCAGAGTCCAAGTCCGAGTTACATCTTGTTATCAACAAAGATTCCGACTATCCGTCTTCTTAAGCCCACTGCCGAAGCCTAAAGTGACTTCATCTTGAGGTAAAATCTTGATAATAATAATTATTTATGTTTTATTAATTATACTTTAAATGTATTAGACTTCGTAAATTCGTGTGAATTGTTATTGAATGGATTTTATTCATTAATATTGTTATTGATGAGTTTATGTTATATGAAGATTTACGAATAGGGCCAAAATTTTTTATCTCGAACAGGGCCAAAAAAAATTTTGTGATTTTCGGAGACGGCCCTGGCCTGAAAAGTGGGTCTAAGTGCACGCCTATGAGAGCCTTGACAACATAGTGTCCACCAGTGCCTCACTCTACACCAAGTGAAAGTCAAATCTCCTAAAAAATGTAAGTCTTCCACCACTTGATCTAGAGATCATTGGCTAGAGTTTTTCTTTTACTCGTACTTTTATTAAATGAATCATCCACTTATTTAATTATAAAGTATACCAAATTATGTAAAGAGTAAACACTTAATGGTTTTTTGTAAGTACCAAATGGTTAATATTTACTAATTGTGTAGGGTTAGTGGTTGAATTGATAAATTTCAAATCCTTAATCCCTTCAATGTCACATAACAATTTGCCACCAAAGTTGTACTATAGTGGCACATGCACATTTGTCACACAGTGATATAAGGGTGGAGGGTATGGTTCAATAACTCTAGGGTGTTTGAATTATTCTCTACCCAATAATAGCATGTCATGTCAAGTCCCTATTCCACTCCCCATTTTGCGCTTAATCTGAGGGTATGGTTCAATCACTCTAGGGTGTTTGAGTCACTTGCTTGCAACAGTCAAAAAATAGTGGGTCAAGGTCAAAAAATTGTTCACCGTTTCATCAATCATCATCGGTGACTATACACCGAAAAATGCTATCACCGAACCCCGAATCTTCATTACCGATTTCGCGGCACTCATTCACCGATCGGTGAATGGCATACTGATGTGCGATAAAGTGTTATATATATTAGGTGTATATTTTAAGCCCCTTTAACACTTATTTTAGCCAAGTTTTAAATTTATAAAACACGATATTTCACTAACACTAAACACACATATGGGCAAGTGCACCCATCGTGAGCGTAGTATAGTGTTGGTAAGATACCGAGGTCGTCCAAGGACACAAGAGCTTTTAGTACCGGTTTATCCTCAACGTCTAATCAAAATAAAAAGTTTAGAAAAAGATTTTTAAACTAAGAAAAATAAAAGCTAACTAAAATGCTGAAAATAAAAATAAAAGAAAAACAGATAGACAAGATGAATCACTTGGTTCCGACTCGTATCTAGTATAACCTTTGATTATTTCCGCACTTTTGCACATAATTAAGAGATTATCTTAGTTATTGTAGTAGGCCCCTCTTTTGAAGGTGACGTTACCCTCACCCCAGTAGTTTGAGTCAGCAAGGATACAATCCTAAAAGGGTGGATTATTGGAAGATAATGAATTAAGTTATTAATGCAGTATTATGGTAGGCCCCGCTTTTGGCGGTGACGTTACCCTCGGCTAAGTAGTCTGAGTCAACAGGGATACAGTCCTAAATAGCCGGGTTATAGTATTAATAGTAGTTAACTTATGAGGGGATCAAAGAGTTTGGACCCCCGCCATCCAATACCGTGAAGTATTGAAGGAGGTCCTACTAAATTTGACCCAGGTCCATTACAGGACCTCTAAACGCTGAACAATGGCAAGACCTTTACCAAACCGTTCCCTTAACCCCCGACCAGGTAGCCAACATACCTCCATATAGACCGTGGAGATATGAATGGTGAAAATCTTTTATTTTATATAGATAGTAAAATAATGCCAAGACACCACGGACAAACGATAAGGAAAGTTCACCTTCAACATAAGTAACTAGTTATTAAAGTCATTAATACAAAACCAAATAAAAAGTGCAAAAGATTAGAAATAAAAAGTATTATACTAGACACTTTGTCTTCACCAAGTGATGTAAGAGACTTAGGCAAACATGGCCTTGATTGTCAAGAACTCTTACGATCAATCTTGGATCCCGAGACGACTCACACACTCTACGATGGACAATGGATGATGGTGGTGGATGATGGTGTTGTGATGGTGGTGGGTGGTGGATGAAGTGTGAGAGAGGTGGTGTGCCAAGGGATCTAACATAATACTAATGCAAGAGAGTGATTCACTAAATCGGTCAAATATATATCACTCGAGAGTGGTGGATGAAGTTTTTGGCACGGCGCTCTCGAGTGATATATATTTGACCGATTTAGTGAATCACTCTCTTGCATTAGTATTATGTTAGATCCCTTGGCACACCACCTCTCTCACACTTCATCCACCACCCACCACCATCACAACACCATCATCCACCACCATCATCCATTGTCCATCGTAGAGTGTGTGAGTCGTCTCGGGATCCAAGATTGATCGTAAGAGTTCTTGACAATCAAGGCCATGTTTGCCTAAGTCTCTTACATCACTTGGTGAAGACAAAGTGTCTAGTATAATACTTTTTATTTCTAATCTTTTGCACTTTTTATTTGGTTTTGTATTAATGACTTTAATAACTAGTTACTTATGTTGAAGGTGATCTTTCCTTATCGTTTGTCCGTGGTGTCTTGGCATTATTTTACTGTCTATATAAAATAAAAGATTTCCACCATTCATATCTCCACGGTCTAGATGGAGGTATGTTGGCTACCTGGTCGGGGGTTAAGGGAACGGTTTGGTAAAGGTCTTGCCATTGTTCAGCGTTTAGAGGTCCTGCAATGGACCTGGGTCAAATTTAGTAGGACCTCCTTCAATACTTCACGGTATTGGATGGCGGGGGTCCAAACTCTTTGATCCCCTCATAAGTTAACTACTATTAATACTATAACCCGGCTATTTAGGACTGTATCCCTGCTGACTCAGACTACTTAGCCGAGGGTAACGTCACCGCCAAAAGCGGGGCCTACCATAATACTGCATTAAACACTCTTTTTCCAATATTAGTACTTAAAAAGGGTTAGTTTTATGCCTCATTTGATGTAATTTATATGTTGCATTTTACACACATCATATACCCATACCAATTCACCGAACCATACCTACATGACATGATATTAAACTTTATTACCTAATATTTTATACAATATACTATTCAAGAATCAAGTATTAGAAAAAGTTACTAATATATATAAAATTATATGATATATAGTTTGTGTTTAGACCAAAGAACAATTCAATTAAGAAAAAATATCAAGTGTACTTGGACCTAATTAGACATAATGAGCTGGTTTGGGACAACGGGACCCATGTTGATGACTATCAATGTTTAGAACATAAAATTGTCACAAGTTGTCGATGTAAAATTTATACATTCATGATTATCCTACCACGATTTTGATCTGTCGTAAAATCTTTATCTTATAAGTCGTAAGTTTATTAGATTTACAAAACCGATTGTAAACTTAGTCATTATTTTTATGTGAATGATGAATTAATTGTTTCATTGTTCATGCAACTAGATGATATTACAATATGATATTAAATGTTTTTTTACATTAACTTGAGCATAACTAAGAAAATGTAAAAACGTGATATGAAGCTTTTTTAGGAAAACTTAAAGAATCAATCAATATTTGATAAGTCCACCTTCATAATAGAAATAAGTATCATTGCTAATGTTGATGCGACTAGTACTGTTACTACTAATGCTGCTACTAATATTGTTATTGTGGTAGTTGTGAATTATCGTTATTGTATTGGTAGTATTGTTATTATTGTTGTTACCGCTACTACTGTTATTCATCTCACTACCCTAATGATGTTGCTACTGCTATTTCTGTTGACGCTACTACTACTGTTACTACTAGTTCTACTACTACCACTGCTGCTGCTATTGTGCCAGGTGGATTATGTGTTTTTCATGGTATCTTTCCAAATTAAGAATTGTTGGATTAGTCACCCTTGATAGGAAACTAGTTCATATTTATAAACATTAAACTAATTGTATCACTTGGGTTTATTTGCATGATTTTAGGTTGTTAGTTTGTGTTTATCATTTTAACTTTATGATAAATCATATGATTTTGGATATTTTTATTCCAATCAACAGGGAAATTACATAAGGATAGCAGGTATACGGGCAACAAACTGCGCCGCCATCCCCTTCTGAATAGAAAACCCTAATCTGCTAAAAACAAAGCCTCGCCCCTGATTAGATATCTTTAGCGGGATTATAGTCACTTATTTGTTTTTGTGATCTAACTATGTATTCATGATTATCGTCATTTGTTAGCTAAATGGAGTTGAGATTAAAGTGACATTCTTCTTTAACTGATTACATTTGTGTTTGTTAGTATGGTTTATCATGTCATGTAGGTTGTTTTAGTTAAATACCAAACATCACTTTCTAATCAGTTAACATGTTAAATAGTAACAAAGGTTTAGTATCAGGAGCTATTGTGTTAATGGATCGATACTTGGTTCTTACCTATACTATATTACATATATATGTTAGGTACACTTGCATATTTGTGTATGTTTTAGTTATAAGGTGAAAATCATTTCTGTAAATTTAAAACGAAACTGTATTAAAAATCATTATTAAAAATTGGGAAAATTTCAGAGAATAGTAACCAAGTTTTAAAAGTGTTCTAATTAGGTCACTGATGTCGTTTTTGTCACAATTAGATAACTTAACATTCAAATCGAGCCATGTCTTTTTTTCCACGTGTCAAGAAAAAAATGGAGCATAAGATACTGGGGTCGAATTATTTTAATATATGAAATTATATTTATTAAAAATAAAAACCATTTAATTACATTAAAAATTAAAAAAAGTTACAATTCACGTCATCACTCGACGTTAGCATCAAATAAAAGAGAAAAAAGAAACAAAAATCCACATCACCACAGTTACCTATGAAATGGATGAAAAAACCCTTAATTTTAATGAAGAATGAATGTTGAGTGACCTGATTGGAACACTTTTGAAACTTGAGTGACCTAATTGGAACAATTTTGAAACTTGGTTACTATTCTACAAACCCTGTGGTTTGGGCCATTTTGCCTGTTTAGTCCAAAGGTTTCATTTTTCGCATGAAGGTCTAAAAAGGTTTCACCGTTGTCATTTTAGTCCACCGAGATAACTTCATCCATTTTTTCTGTTAATTAGAAGGGCAATTTGGTCATTTTATATGTAAATCTGTTAACTAGAAGGACAATTCGGCCATATAAAATGATCGAATTGCCCTTCTCGTTAACATAAAACATGGATGAAGTTAACCCAGTGGACAAAATGGCAACAATAAAATCTTTTTGGACCCATAGATAAAAAATAAAATCTTTGGATTAAACTTGCAAAATGTCTCAAACCATATGAAGTAAAATTACATTTAACTGTTAAAAATATATACTTCACACACATCACTATTAGTGTGGTTAACTCATCTTCTTCAAGAACTTCATGCCTTACTTCCGGATCGCCCGACAATTCTTTGTGACAACCAAAGTGCCATTTTCCTCACTCAAAATCTGGTCGCTCACAAACGGGCGAAACACATTGATCTAGACTATCACTTTCTATGTGAGTTGGTGACCGCTGGAAAACTTATTATAAAGTTTGTTCCGACCAAGCTTCAGGTGGCTGATATCTTTACAAAAAGTCTTCCAAGTACTCAATTTAACATGTTTCATGACATGCTTCGTATTGGTCCGTCACCGCTCAACTTGAGGGGATGTTAGATAACAATTCATAATTATTGAACTTGTACCTTTGTGTAAATATCTAGTGTGTAAGGTGTCTAAGTGTAAGATTGTATCCCTATACATGTCCTTGTTGTAAGTAATAGAAATCATTCACATTCCCTTGTTAATAACCAACAAAAATCCTAAGGGTGTGTGTTGGGTTGAAACTGAACCGAACCCAACGAAACGAAACCTGAGTTCACCCTCAAAATTAAGACTGAGAACGGAATCGTATAAGTTTAATCGGTCTGGTCTTAGGTCGGTCCCAAATCAAATATCCAGGTTACTTGGCCCCGCCCGAATCCTGCTTAGCCATAGTCCCCTGGTTTACCCAAACCAAAATTGGTTATAACGGGTGTCAGCCCAGTGGCCACCGACCTCCTTCTTAAACCGGCTCGAGTACACTTGAGGTCACGGGTTCGAAACATGGTTCAGCCCTCGGGTTGGCAGGGATTTCACCGTCAGGCAGCGTTGTTGGGTCGCTGGCTTGGGAAGGAGGATCCCTTCCGCGGTCAGGGGTACCGTGCAATTACTCTTTTTTTAACCTGAATTATCAAATTAAATGGGTTATTTTATTATATTTGACTGGAAATTCAATACCCTTACTTTTGAAGAATTATAACTAAAAATAGTTAGCTAATTACATGTATTCTCTTTTTTTGAATGGCTAACGTTACTCTCCCACTACTATATTTACAAATAACTCACCCTTGCTTGGGATTGAACCCAAGACCTCCCACTAAGAGGCAAGAGCCTCTACCAAGTGAGCTAGCCTCACTTAGGGGCCGTTTGTTAGCCTCTTAATGACCATTCAGATGCTACTTCTTAATGGTTTAAAACCTCTGAATGAATAAGAGGTAACCTCAAGTCTGAATGGTTAAGAGGTAACCTCTGAATAGTAAATCATCACATGTCACATTGTTCTACCTTCTCATTGGTAAAATTCTTAATGGTTCCATTAAGAGGTAGCCTCTTAATGACCATTCAGAGGCTACCAAACAGCCCGTTAATTACATGTATTCTTGATTAAAAGAAACAAATCCAGACATAGATGAAGATTAATGAAGCAAAGAATATTAATGAAGATTTTAAATGCAATATGTCAATTAAATACTCACAGCGAGAAGCAATTTTGATAGTCTTCGACAAGAATAAAAATAAAACCGCCAATCCGCCATAATACAAGATAGCATCAAGAGTTTCACCCTTTTTAACGGTCTACAGAATCAATCTCGGGCACTCTCGAGACACCCACTGAATCAAACGGAGTACTTCGAGAGTAATCTAAGTCCACCACCAATTCCAGGGAAAACCCGGTAACCCACCCGTCTCGTAGGCACGACGGTGAAATTACCGATAAAACCAGTTTGGCTTAAGGATCGAACCCAAGTTTCTCTAGGGCTCCTATCATCGCCTAACCGTAGTTGTCAAAGATGCAAGGCGCACTCAAGGCGCAAAGGGTGAGCCTTAGGCCTCAATGCAGGTGCTTAAAAGACGAGAGTTTTTTTAGGCGAGTCGTTTAGTATAAAAATATAGTTTTTATGATTTTAGACATGTTTTAGGGCTAGTTTAAGTTGTTTTAGGTTGTTTCCAGGTTTATTTAGGGTTTTTATAATTGTTTCAAACATGTTTAAACGATTTTTTACCAAAATTTCATTGGAATTTGGCCTGAAAATACACCTGGGGGCCTGAAATTGTGGCTTTCTGAAGCGAAACAAGAATGCTGGGATGGGCCTGAAAAGTAGGTCTAAATGCACGCCTGGGAGAGTGTCTTACTCTGCACCAAGTGAAAGTCAAACTTGCATCTCCTAAAAGAAATATAAGTCGTCAACCACTTAATCTAGAGATCATTCGCTAAAGTTTTTCTCTTCCACGTACTTTTCTTAAATGAATCATCCACTTATTTTTAATTATAAAGTATACCAAATTATGTAAAGAGTAAATACTTAATGGTTTTTTTGTAAGTACCAAATGATTAATATTTAGTAATCGTGTAGGGTTTGTGGTTGAATTTGACAAATTTCAAATCATTCATCCCTTCAATGTCACGTTACAATTTGCCACCAAAGTAGTACTATAGTGGCACATGCACATTTGTCACACAGTGATATAAAATATCAAGTATGCAAATTTATGTAAAGAGTTAATACTTAATGTTTTTTTATAAATACCAAATGTTTTTTTTTTTTTTTTTTTTTGATAAATTCATCCATTCAATGTCACATAAGAATTTGCCACCAAAGTTAATGGCACACTGGCTTATACACGTTTGTCAAACAAAGATATATATTTAAGTGGTCATAATCAATATTATTGAGAGGAATTGGTATTTGGTAACATCTAGGGCATTTTCATTATGTTATGACAATTTTGCAAGCATTGAAGTTATCAAAATATTGTCCTAAGCACCCTTTAACTCTTGGAATTTTTTCCCTGCAGGCCACAATTTAATATAAAACTTCAAAATGGCCCCACACGCTAAACCAAAGGAAAGAGTTCTTCACTCTTTTATCATCTTCTCCTTTCTCAATTGTCTTTCAATTTCAAAAGAAATCCTCTTCAAAATTTAATCACAAACTAAGCATGACTGTAAGTTACTTCTTGATTCTAATCAAATTATAATCTTGATTTGGTTCATTCACGTTTATAAATATTTGTTTAGTTTAACTATAACATAATATTTCGAATTTTTGAATATATGTTACAACAATAGCAACGATCACATATCCCGAAGTTTGGGAGTTGGGATTCTGACAACGTCCCCTACACAGCTTACTTTGAAAATGCACGAAAAGATAAAGGCACTGGTGTGATGATCAATCCAAACGACCCGGAACAGAATCCAGAAGCTTTTATGAAATATGGAGGAAATGATGACATCAATTTCGATGAGAAAAATATGAATAGTGATCAGAGTTCAAACTCGAGCAACCAACAAAGTTACAAGTCGGATCGAAGAAAGAGTATTAACGCAAGAGACAAGAGGAGCAATTTTTCTCCGCCTTCACCTTCCCCCGGACCGAATAGGCCTAGATATGGATATAATCCGGCCGATGATATTGTTGTAAGTATGAATTTATTTTACAACATATAGACACTTTTGAATCTTGAACGTGTTGGTGGTTACGTACTCCTTATATAAAAGGCAAATAAAAATTAAAGAGTATCATTTTTTATTTGTATTTATTAGATTTGTCACTTTTTGGTTGATGTATATTTCATACTTGATAAAGAAATTGGTCAAAGGAGTTAAATGTCACTTAAAGCGTAAATTGTTATTGTAATGTTATAGCTTTCTTAATTATATTTACCGTGTTAACTATTATAAAGCCCATAGCCTAGTTATATAGTGATTGCCGCCTATAAAAATGGTGTGAGTTCAAATCATTGCATATGAAACCCTAAAAGAGAAAACGTTTACAAATAAATCCAACCTGACTCCTTTTAATTTACCTAGTAAGTAATTTGTTTTCGACCTGATACCCAACATGACACACGAGTTAAACATGACTCGTTTTTATTGTAGTCGCATAGATCAGCATCGGTGCCAATGTTTGGGGCATGGGACGAAAAAGACCCGAAATCCGCCGAAGGTTTTACGGTCATCTTTCAGAAAGTAAAAGAGGAAAAACACATTGCAGCGACCAACTTCCCACCAATCCCTCAAGTTCAACAGTCTTCATATAATCTCAACAATCCAAAAAAGAAGACAAGAAAAGCCAAGGTATGTTTCACATTTATTTTCCTTGTTTTCAAGAAAATAGGCTGATTCAGATTGTGTTTTATTGATCGAGTATTAAAATAGTAAAAGGGAAAATGCCATAGGAATGTAACCAAGTTTACTTATTGTTCCAATTAAATCATCCAAACTTTATTTGTCTCTTTAAAGTAACTAAACTTCCTTATAAGTTCTAATAGTGTGTAATTATCAAGTTATCATGTTACCATTTTTTTCTTATATTTTAATGTTTATCTGAATATTATTTATATTAGAAAGAAAAATCAATTTTTAATCATCCATTGATCTAAATTTATGACCTGACACGTCATCAAGCTTACCTGGTAACCCGCAAATTACGCAACATTGGAACAACGTATAATACTCGAGTGACTTTAGAATGACACAGAAAGTTTGAGTGACTTTAGTAGAAACAAATGAAAACCTGGTTACTATTTTGTAAAGTTACCCTATAGTAAAATAATAAAATATAAGATGAGAAAAAAAATGTTAAATGAATCGATGAGTGAGATTAAAATTAAAAGATACAAATGTTAACCCGGTTGTCACAATTTTTTTAACTAAGGCCAGGGGTGTGGATTAATGCCACCCCGCTAACTCAACCCCTATAACGCCCTGGGGCGTCAAAGACCACACAGAGCAAAGTAGGGGGGGGGGGGGATGATGTGCTTGCAAGTGTGTTAATAAGGTTAATGGTACTAGTAAATTTTTGGTTACTAGACACTTGCGGAATCATTATTTGGTATATGTTATCATGACAAATAATAATAACATGACAAACATCATGATAAAACATCAAGATTAAAGATAAAGAACAAACATCATGAAAAGGAAACTGATATTTATTCATAACTGTTCTTCCCTAAGGAAGAACTTCTTTATATTTACATAATCAGTTCTATCATGATGTTTGTCATGTTATTATTATTTGTTATGATAACGTATACCAAATAATGATTTCGCAAGTGTCTAGTATTTAAGGCGTTACCTATATGTATCTTTAATATGAAATTTGAGTGTAGTTGAATCTTATAGATGATGTCATATTAATTTTTTGCAGAAATGGTGTTGCTTTTAAGAATACACTCGATGTGAAGGAGTTGGGGGTCGACCTCAAGAATGTATGGACAATCTTATTGTTTAGTTTACCTATCATGTTTTATAGTTCCAAAATATACTGAGCTTCTTATATTCGAACCAAATTTACAATGGATTGTAGTATTTTTATTTCTATATTGAAAGCAAGTATTCATTAAATATACTTGAGGAATTATAATTATAGTGTGTAAAAAAAGTCCGAGTGATTCTAACTATGAAGTGTGGATATCATCGTATTGAATATTGAGACATATATTGTCTGTCAATATATTCGTCAGGTCAAGACATATGATCAAACAAATTCATGGAGAGTGTGGAGATGCCAATCTCTCATCTATGTACAACAAACAAATCTCTCTATCACTTTATATCTAACGCTAAACCTTATAGCTATAGAATAAAGTCAAAAATCGTTATCCTCTTCCTTGCATCGACGATCTTTTTTATCAACTCCAAGGCGCAACGTGTTTCTCCAAAATCGATCTTCGTTCTGGTTATCATTAACTCCGAGTTCGTAGTCATACCTTTCGGTTTGACCAATGCACTTGCGGTCTTCATGGATTTGATGAACCGTGTGTGTAAACTATACTTGGACCGTTTTGTGATCGTATTCATAGACGATATCCTTATCTATTCCAAAACCCAAGCCGAACACGAGCGACACGTGCGTCTAATCCTAGAGATGGACTGATTCCTAGTTCTATTTTTAAAAAACTGAAACCCAGACGCTTTTATACTATTTTTTATGTCTTCAACTTTCCAATCCTTGTTCGAGAAAACCTTGTCAGTTGTCACACCTCGCTTTCCAAATGCACCAATGAAATTCTGGAACTCCAAGAGGTCCCTGACTGAGAAAGCAACAATATTAGGAGTCTTGCACCAGTCGCTCACCCAGCACCATATTTCGGTTGCTACCACACAACCCGTAAAATGTGGTCCGAGTTCTCCACTTCATTGCCACAGAAAACACACCCCGATGAGTTAACATCAATGTTCTTTTTTTGCAGAGCCTCCACAGTGGGTAACCTCTCCCTCAGCTCTCCAAGCGAAAGTATTACATTTTTTCGGTATCCAACGACACCACTCCATAACATAGTTAGAGCTTAAGTCCACCGAATCTTGTAGGATCTTCTTTATAGCCTTCAGCAAAAAACCATTTGGGCCGTGTTGGGGAATTTCAGTTTACCGGACGATCAGAGAGGCGTGTAATCACTCTCAGATCAAATTATTTCGGTGGTTCACCCGAATAATTCAATCGGATACAACTCTGATTTCGAGAAATTGAACAAGTGTATGTTAGTGTGTGTGAATTTTCGAACCAGGAAAAAAAATATGATCAAAACTGTCTGCGAATTAGATTTTGGGGTTGTAACTGCCATTAGGCAGTTACCTCTATTTTTCAGACAAAATAGCCAAAAAACTGCTGTTTTTTATCATTTCGAAAATGATAAAAATTCCAGAAAATAAAATTTTCTAATACAGTTTCATTAAGGCAATTTGGACCCCGCCAGGGGCTGCCGCCCCTTGGACCCTGCTCCCAGGGGCGCTGCCCCCGGACCCCCGCCAAGGGGGCGCTGCCCCCTTGGAACCCCCGTAGGGTACGGGCTCCGCCCGCACACTCCGAATAATAATAACTCAGACAAGCGTGCACTCCCGCACCTCCTAACTTGCTTGATGTGTATTATTATTCGCTTTGATCACCAAGTCAATCCCCGATTACACTAAAATATCTAACATTCCTCCCCCATTTTAGCGTAATCCTTGATTAACTTGAACAAATTCACAACAATCAAACTTATGCATAAATGAAATATCGCGACGATTGAATTTCACATTAGTATATTACACATTCCAAATATTCGAATATAGGGGTGTCGCTAAGGATTGAACCCTTTCTATTCAGTGAATACATGAAGATAATATACACACAAGTTTACATACTCTAATGTTCTTTCTTGACACTATTTTTTACTAGCCTGTGTCCCATCCTTCAATGAACATATCAAAGCCAAGTCCTAGCTTCTTGAAGCGGCTAAACTTCATGCTCGTATAGGTAGTTCTTTATTCTTGCACCTGCATATGCAATTTTTCAAAGAACTATTAAGAAGAAAACCTTCAACCTCCTTTAACTTGCAGGTCTGAACACATACCTTGGGATGATGCTACTAATGTGTTCCAATTTCTAGATGTTAAGCTTTCCACATTGAATTCAGCACCTAACGTCATATTAGGTGGGAATTGGGTATCTTAACACGAGAAATCTCAGGTGGACTTTAATCCCATCCCTACAGCCGCCTTGTGCACAAGATCTCTACATAACTCTTTGGTTAAGTGGTCGGCTAAATTCTGTTGAGTTCTCACAAACTCCACCGATATCACCCCTTGCGTGATGAGCTCACGAATCATGCTGTGTCTAACACCTAAGTGTCTAGACTTCCAATTATACACTTGGCTATATGCCTTAGCCAAGGTAGCAGCACTATCACATCTAATAGATATAGGTGATATAGGTTTAGGCCACAATGGAATTTCATAAATCAAGTTTCTTAGCCACTCAGCTTCTTTGCCGGCTGCGGCCAATGCTACAAACTCAGACTCCATTGTTGAATCAGTTATGCAAGTCTGTTTCTTAGATGCCCAAGATATGGCACCTCCTCCGAGCAGAAAAGTCCATCCACTCGTGGAAGAATGATCTTCCTTGTTTTTAATCCAGCTTGCATCCGAATAACCTTCTAAAACCGAAGGAAATCCAGTATATGTCAAACCATATTTCATGGTTCCTTTCAAGTACCTAAATACTCGATTCATTGCTTGCCAATGACTTGCACCTGGATTGCTAGTATACCTACTAAGCTTTCCAACAGCATAAGCTATATCTGTCTAGTGCTAATCATGGCGTACATGAGAGATCCAATGGCCCTTGAATATTCAAGTTGGCTTACAGCTACACCTTCATTAGGTGAGAGCTTAAAAGCAGGATCCATTGGAGTGCTAACCGGAGAACTATCATGAAAATTAAACTTTTTCAATATCTTCTCAATATAATGAGATTGAGAGATAGATATGCCATTGTTCTCCCTTTTGATCCTTATACCAAGGATCACTTCCGCCACCCCCCAAGTCTTTCATATCAAAACAAGATGACAAAAATTTCTTTGTTTTATCAACTTGATCCTGGTCAGTACCGAAGATCAACATGTCATCTACATATAGACAAATTATGACTCCTTTCCTAGAATCATCAAATTTTCTATATACACACTTGTCTGCTTGGTTTAATACAAAACCATTAGACAAAACAACTTCATCAAACTTTTGATGCCACTATTTTGGTGCTTGCTTTAAGCCATATAATGACTTAACTAGCTTACACACCTTATGCTTATTGCCAGGCATAACAAAACCCTCTGGTTGTTTCATATATATCTCCTCATCCAAATCACCATTCAGGAAAGCAGTTTTCACATCCATTTGGTGAATTACAAGATTGTGTATTGCAGCCAATGCAACCAAAAATCTAATAGTGGATATTCTTGCTACAGGAGCATATGTATCAAAGTAGTCAATTCCTTCCTTTTGTCTAAAGCCTTGGATAACCAATCGGGCTTTAAACTTTTCAATTGAACCATCTACTTTCATCTTCTTCTTGAAGATCCATTTACAACCAAGTGGTTTACACCCAAGGGGTAGATCAGACAGTTTCCAAGTGTTATTCTGCATAATAGAGTCCATCTCATCATTTATAGCTTCTTTCCAGAAAGCTACATCTCGAGATGCCATGGCTTCACTATAGGTTTTAGGATCTTCCTCAATATTGAAGCAATATTGATATTAAATTTTAATTTCATCTCTAGATCCTTCAACCAAATATAGCTGAAAATCATCACCAAATGATTTAGCTTTTCTTGCTCTACCACTCCTCCTAAGTTCCGGAGGAGTATCAATCACTTGATCAGCCACGTGAGAGTTACTAGAGCTTGGAACCATGTCTCTAGGCCTAGGCATTGAAGAGAATCTATTCTCATCATACTCTGCAGTTCTTGCCTCAATAACCGTATGCACTGACACGTAGTCATTTGGTTCTATAACATAGAACCTGTGAGCAAAAGAATGCTCCGCATACCCAATGAAAATGCAGTCTATACCTCTTTCCCCTATGTTCCTTATTTTAGGATCAGTGAGCCTCACCACGGCTCTACAACCCCAAACTCTCAGCTTATGCAGCTCAGGTGGTTTTTAATACCAAAGCTCAAAAGGGGTGGTCTTGTTCCTTTTATTTGGAACCCTATTTAGCAAATAGCAGGCTGTCAACATAGCTTCACCCCAAAAACCCTCACTTAGGCCCGAATAGGACAACATGGTATTGACCATTTCCTTAAAGTCCTATTTTTCCTTTCCGCCACACCATTTTGTTCCGGTGTGTAAGGAGCTGTGGTA
The DNA here is from genome assembly GCA_030545235.1 of Helianthus tuberosus. Classification (NCBI taxonomy): domain Eukaryota; kingdom Viridiplantae; phylum Streptophyta; class Magnoliopsida; order Asterales; family Asteraceae; genus Helianthus; species Helianthus tuberosus. The sequence continues at coordinate 70,793,617 of CM060447.1, read as the reverse complement.
TGGTGTATTATTCCAGTAGATTGGAAATACACCGGATCAAAATACTCACCACCTCTGTCCGTATGTAGGGTTTTGATCAACCCACTCCGATGAAGCTCTACTTCTTGTTTATAAATCTTAAACTTTTCAAGAGCTTCATCCTTAGCATGCAACAAATAAATGTAACAAAATCTAATAGCATCATCTATAAATGTTACTACATATTTTTTATTACCTAGAGATGGTGTAGCATGAAAATCACATAGATCACTATGTATCAAATCTAACACTTTAGTTTCCCTATGAACATGTTGCATGAAAGGCTTTTTGGTTATCTTATTCAACTTGCAAACATGGCATTTATCATTGTTTATGTTAATAGGCGGAATTAAGCTCATTTTAGACATTTCTTTAACTCTTTTATAATGTACATGTCCTAGTCTAGCATGCCATAATTCCGATTCAGTCAAGTTGTTTCTACTACTAGTTGAAGCTATGCAAGTTGCATTACTAGTTGAAGGTACATCATTAACAGTACTAGTTGAAGCAACACAAACAGATTCATTCATAAACGAGACATCAACATTCAACATAAACATACCATTACATAGATAACCAAAACCAACAAAGGTACCATGTCTTGACAAGATATACTTGTCACTTTCCAATACTTGTTTGTACCCACAATTATTCAACACAATGCCACTTAACAGATTCTTTCGAATTCCGGGCACATACAAAACATTGTTCAAAAGTAAACATTTTCCAGAAGTAAAAACAAGATTCACAGTTCCTATTCCCTTGATTGGTTCAGTTGCAACGTTCCCCATCTTGATGATAGATCCGTCTTCGATTGGTTGAAAGTCTTTAAACCAACGAAGATCCTTGCATACATGACTCGTTGCACCCGAATCAACCCACCAAGCAATGTCATCATCCTGCACATAAAATGCCTCAGAAATTAGTGACACATAATTCTGAACCGAATTATTAAATTGTACTAAATTCTGACCTTGCTTGCCCGGGTCCTTGGACCCGCTAGAACCATCCTCATTCTTGTTCTTTGAACCAGACTTCTTGTTATTCTTCATCATTTTACAGTCCCTCTTAAAGTGACCAACCTTACCACATTTCCAGCAAGGATAACTCGGCTTTTTGTTTGAACCCGAATTGGTGTTTCCTTGAAACTTTCGTTTCCCTTTGAACTTACTGTTTCCTTTGGAAGATTCACCAGTTTCAACCATGTTCACAGAACTTGAACCAGCCCGTTTCTTATCATCATTGACCAACACATTTTCCTGTGCTCTCAAGCCTTCTTCAATTCTGAAGTGGCTTCCAGGTTCAACCAAAGTTAACTCTCCTTTCTGATGTTTCAGATTATGTTTAACATCTCTCCAGGAAGGAGGTAACTTGTCAATGATACTCGAAACAGAGATGGATTCATCCATCTTCATATCATGTTGGGCAAACTGCCCCAGAATTCGTAACAATTCATGATATTGTTCCATCACAGGCCGTTCATCAACCATTCTGTAATTATTGAAATTACTGACAAGAAACTTCTTACTAGAAGAATCTTCTGCCATGTATTTGGCTTCCAACGTGTCCCACAGTAACTTTGCAGTTTCAACATTTTGATAAACATCAAATAAGGGATCAGACATACCGTTCAGGATGTGGCCAAGACATATGTAATTGTCGTTCTCCCACTTCGACCTCTTCCTGATTTGCTCCAGATTTCCCTCCTCCTGTGTCTCCGGGATTGGAGTAGTCAACACGTACACAACCTTCAACGAAGTCAGAAGAAAGTGCATCTTCTTCTGCCATCTTCGGAAGTCCACCCCTTCGAACTTCTCAAGTTTGTTTTCCTTGATTGTCATATCCTTCATCGATCCGCTTGCCATCTTCACAGAAAATAATTTGATCTTTGTTGGGGAATTTCAGTTTACCGGACGATCAGAGAGGCGTGTAATCACTCTCAGATCAAATTATTTCGGTGGTTCACCCGAATAATTCAATCGGATACAACTCTGATTTCGAGAAATTGAACAAGTGTATGTTAGTGTGTGTGAATTTTCGAACCAGGAAAAAAAATATGATCAAAACTGTCTGCGAATTAGATTTTGGGGTTGTAACTGCCCCTTGGACCCCGCCAGGGGCTGCCGCCCCTTGGACCCTGCTCCCAGGGGCGCTGCCCCCGGACCCCCGCCAAGGGGGCGCTGCCCCCTTGGAACCCCCGTAGGGTACGGGCTCCGCCCGTACACTCCGAATAATAATAACTCAGACAAGCGTGCACTCCCGCACCTCCTAACTTGCTTGATGTGTATTATTATTCGCTTTGATCACCAAGTCAATCCCCGATTACACTAAAATATCTAACAGGCCGTTTCCTTGCCACATCCAAGAATCATTATTATCGGATATCTCGACTTCCTTAAGCCAACCCGATGTTGTGCAAACCAATTTAGGTCCTAGGAGTCTAGGACCATGACCAGTGATCCGTTTTTAGGGGTTGGTTTAGGTGACCCCATCCAATTTTGGCCTTTTCAACCATTAGGGAAGCAATGGTTTAGGGCGATTTATGGCTCCTCGGTTTTGTATGAGCGTCCAACAATGGTGGGTGGGAGATTTTAAGTATAAATATTCATAGGGAGATGTGCGGTTTTCGACGTTTTTAGGTTTTCTCCTTATTAGGGGAGGTTTTGTGTTTTCCATATGCGCTTTTCTTATGTGACAACGGACCGAACACGTTTTTAGGTTTCCTTATCGTGGATGCTCTAAAACACTACGTTTAATACTCTAAAGTTCTAAATTTATAACAAAAAAATCACGTTTGAAAAAGAAGTTGATATCAATTTCTCTTTAAATTTCGACATATAACGCCCAAATATTTTGTTTGAAAAGAAGTTGATATCAATTTCTCTTTAAATTTCGACAATAAATGCCCAAATATTTTAAGTTGTCATACATTTGGCAGAAATTAACCCGACATGTTTGGACTAAACACAAACCCATGAATTTCATGTTGTGTCATAAATTCACACATGCAATATAAAGACTTTGAAAAGCCATCGGGCAACATTTACAGACCTTTTTTAAAAGAATCCGAGTTCTTCAAAAGCAACGCTACAATGAAATACCCAGATACCGCATCTACCAAACTATATAAAAGGTCTGCTCCGTCCCGCCTGTCTGCAACTTATATGCACAAAACAAATAGTCAGCAAAGCCATGGACTGATCTGGAGACACTTTGGTACTTTTGATGATCAACATATCAGCTACACTGGTAAGGCATCAGCATTTTGACTTTCGTCACAAGTCAACACAAGACCTTCTACATAGGTTGGGAGAAGACCGCAAGACCACCGACAGCCCGTTGACATGGGCTCCCCTGGAGGAACAATCATGAGCACGTTATCATGCCGCCTCACCACGCCCATCACACTAACCGTGCTTCCTTCTTTGATGTACCTGTATGTATGTGTCATGCATGTCTAATTTAGAATCATAAAACCTAATATGAGATTGTGTTTAGACTTGTAAATAACAGTTGAAAAGGTTACACTAAAGCCATATAAAAATCAAAACAACACAACTATAAATTGAGTTTAGTTTATACCAATTCCAGCAAAAACGCGCACATGGTAAATGACAAAAATACGCTTTGGCTTTCTAGTTTTTGCCATCTATGGAGTTGTAAAATTACAATAAGCCCCTAGATCTACTCAAAATAATCTAACCCAATATATACAAGGGCATATTAGTCATTTTACATCAAGTTTTTTTTTATTTTTTTGCCAAAATCGGCATAAACGAAGCCAAATTGATTTATTCATTTCTCATTTTACCTTTTGATAATGAGCTGCAACAAGCATAAACTTATGTTTTATGGAACTGACCATCATAAAGTTATAGTTTGTCCCATAAATTATCCGATATTCGAGAAGCAGAGTATGCTTATCTAAATATTTAACATCGTTATCATACTCAGTTTTAAAACACAAATCCACACATCCTCTTTTTCCTCTTGATTTTTTATACCTAAGAAAGTAACAGAATCTTCTGAACCAAAAACACAACAGTCAATAGTCAATGACGGCGGAAAAGGGCAAAAAAGTAATTTTAGGTTAAATAATGTTTAATACAAATAAAATCTTATGATTTCAAAAGAAGCAAGTTACCCTTCTTTGAGGCGCATAAGTCGGTCATCACTCGAGAGGCTGCGGTCTGCAAGCCATTCCAAAAACCTTGGAGATAACTCACGCTTTTCTTTCGTTATATCAACAACCGTTGCTTCTTTAACAAACGGAGCTACTTTAGCCCCGTATCCGGCTTTCACTAGAGCCCTTAATCCCGATCGCATGTCTGATATGTAAAAATCAGCCACATATTTCTGCCAAACAAAATTTTCATTTTTAGCAATTTTATAAATGAAATGTAGCTTACTAAAAAACAGACCTCTGAATTGCTGCATCCCCAGGAGAAGCAACAATGGTTAGCAACAGGTGATTTCCCCCTACCGCGCTTGTGCTCGAACAGCTCTGTGGATACATACACACACCTCTCTACTTTTTGGAATGATGATTCAAGAGGAATGCTACCACATGTGACAATCTGCACCAAATTATTATTATTTTTTTATATTTTTATGAACATAAACTGCGCATAATCTGTTCGATTAATGCATAGCATATCGAATAACTAAAAACCAGATCTCTTTATTTAGAGATTATAACGAAACGAATAATGGTAACTCTTACCAACTAATAATAGAGATAATTGATTAATGATATAGATAAAACGTCAATAACTATCATGTTATTCGAAACCAGAGATACAATAAAAACTTCTTTTTTAACTACGAAGACACACGCCCCCTAAAATCTACTACTAAATTCACCTATTGTCCAATTTGTGGGACTCAAACCCGCACTACTGTGGTGGGGATAAACACCTTGTGCCACTAGCCCAAGAGGCTATCAGTAGAGGTGCACAAATCGGTTTCAAACCGGTTATGGTTGGTCAACGAAAGTCAAAACCGGGTGAGTTTCAAACCAGTTCGGGTTGGTCAACAAAAGTCAAAACCGGATGAGTTCAACCCGGTTTGGGCTTTTTACCGCTTTTAAGCATTTTTTTACCAGTTTGGTTCGGGTTTTGGCTGGTTCGAAACCTTTGGGTTGTATCGCTTCCAAACCGGTCTCGGTTCTGGTTCAAAAACCGGCTTTTTTGTCATCTCTGGCCGTCGCATACAATAATAACTAACAAACAAACTTAAAAGACAAACGTTAAATAAAAAATAATAACTATAACAGATAATAAACTCAGTTATCACTATCAAAACCGAAATAAAATAATCAAATTACCCCAGTGATCTTGACAAACTGACCATCAACAGCACCTCTAAGTTCATCATCAGGGTACTTTCGTAAATACTCCAACAACCCCCTCTTCTTAAACACACAATTCCACAATATCACCACCATAACCGGCACCAAAACCGCCGCAGCCACCACCACAACCACCACCTTCTTCACCACCATCGTCAACACCGCCCCCACAACCAACCCCATAACCGCCATAACCAACAACACCCACATTAACTTCCTCGAAACCCTAAACCCTAACCTTAAATCATCATACCCTAACGTCGTTACAGACGGCCCGTACACCGTCTTCCCTGAGGATGTTTCCGGACCCACCTGACCCGACCCGCTTTCGCCGCTCATTCCAAGGCTCCCGGAGGTGATTAACCCGGTTGGTTGAAGCGCTATCACCCGACCCGACCCGGAATTGTTAGGAGTCGGGTCGGATTCGGAAGTCCTGCAGGATCTGGTAAGAACTGGTGGCGGGTGGTTGGCATCGGCGCCGGTGACAGTGGCGGGTGACCCGATTGTGGGGTGGTGGTGATCGGGTCGACCCGAGACGTAGAGTCCGTTTCTGAGCTGGTGTGAAGGGACTCTGGTTCCCATTTAAAAAAAAAGATTAAACGATTAATGTGTGAGAAATTGCAGGAAGATTTGTGTTAGTGTGTGAAAATTGGAGAAATGAGTTTGTCGAGTATAGTGGAAGAGTGGGTGTGTATGGAATGGAAGTTGATGGGCTATGGTTACTTGTACTGTACAAGTGAATAATGCGCTAAAACATTGTTGCGGAATAAAACGAGTTTTGAGGGTGGGAAAGGGAATGGGTTCTTGAGATCCACAAGTTGAGGGTTTTGAAATCTTGTGGCCCGACTCCGATGGTTCTCCAATGTCATATTTGAAATTGGCTTGGTTGTAAACGAGCTAGCTTGGTTTGTAAACGAGCCGAGCTCGATCTTGGCCTGGCTCGGCTCGTGAGCCGGTTCGATAAGGTTTACATCCTTCATTTTTTTTGTCTCACATCGCTCAGAAGACAAAAACCAAGGGAGTATCTCCCTCATAAAAGAAGGTAAAAAAAATGTACAAAGTGAGCTAACTATTTATAATTGCATATTTAGCCATTTGGTTAAATTAAACTGCAATTATAGCCCTTAGTCTATGTAAAGATTCATTTTTAGGGCTTTTTAAGTAGTAAATTTTGCGTTTCTTTGTTAGATCGAGTCGAGCTGAGCTAGCTCGAATTTTAATCGAGTCGAGCTCGAGCCTCAAATCTCAACTCGATTTGTAATTCAAGCTCGGCTCGACTCGGCTCGTTTACATCCCTGCAATAACCACTAAAGTCATTCGTGAGGTGAGCTACATACCCCAAGTCTTCCGTTCGTTTGGAGTGACTCTTTTAGAATTTCGTTCGGGTTCAAACGAGCCGAGACAAGTCCGCACACGATTAGGCTTGAGCTCAAGCTTGTTTAAGTTATAAAAGCTAAAGCTTGACTCGTGGGTAGTTTTTTAAGTTAGAGCATAACTCGGGCTCGATTCGTTTATAATTTGTTAATTAATTTATACTATTTATAATGATTATTATTTTTATAAATTTACATATACACACACATATCAATTATATATTTTATTTTAATAAATAATTTTTTTTAATTTAAGTATATATTTAATATATTAATTAAAAACTATATGAAGAATGAGTTCGTTTAGGCTCGCAAGTCGGCTCGATCTCGATAAGTGAAGGTTGGGCTCGTTTACTAAACAAACTTTGTTTGTAGGCTGGGCTCAGACTCAGGCTTGTTTCCGCTATCCTGGATATTGGATTGCTAAATACCCAAGTCGAAGCCAGATAAAGCGAGTTCAAGGCCTAAAATAAGCTTTGTTTAATAGATGAGCCTGAGTTTTACTTCTCATTCTCGAGCTAGCTTGTGAAATTAAACGAGTCTATTATTATATAATTTTTGTGTGAGATTAAATATATTATTTATGTAATCTTTAATCTTGTAGCCTTTATAATCATTTATATTATATTAGATCAAAATATATTAATAACCTATTATAATTAGTTGGTAATTGTTGATGGACCATATTACCCTTATTAACTAATTGGGTTTCCTCTTGGGTGTATAAATAAGGGGCTTATTAGAGAGTTAAAGGGTTAGACACATTACACAATTACAAACCCCATAACATCAATTCGTATCTCTCTCCCCATAACCGAATTCGACCCTGCTTTCGGTTTCATCACCATCATCATTTTACACCCTAAGGAGGAACCGAATCACCTTGACAAAGATGTCGAACTCTATGGCTGGATCTCTGACTGGATTCTCTACTGCTTTGAATGCAATAACTGGTATGTGTTTCATGTTTTCCATCATGTTTAAACAGAACTGATCAACATGTGGTATCAGAGCATATGTTGATAAATCAGTTCTGTTTTTCGTATCCATTATTCTGGGATCAAAAATCTGGAAAACGGAAGTTTTAAAGCCTTAAAATCAAAAAAACTGTTTTCGAGTTCTTTGTGGCCGAAATCCCTGTTTTCGGAAACTGTTAATTGATAAATCGACTCGAAATTATAAAGGATTAAACTTATTGTCACGAAATCCATTACAAAACCATTAAAATCAGGTTTCGGATTTCCAGATTATATTTTTATTTTTTAGGGTTCATCATAATGTTCTAAGAAATCTCGAAAATTCCATAAGATTTGGAATATAATTTTGGATTAGTGGGTGTTTTACTGTTTTTTGATCTGAATTTTATCTACTAAAATTTTCGAAAACTGTTAAAGAGATAATCAGTTATTATTTTCGAAATATTTGATAAGTTTAGATCAGCAACATAACAGGAAACATTATCTCACAATCCCTAAAAGTTCGATTTTTCAGTTATTATCACAATAAACAGTTGTTAACAGAGGATTCGAGACCAGCAGACTACGACTCGAAACCATCAGATCTCGACTCGAGACCACAAGGTCTCGACTCGAAATCATAAAAGCTATGTTAAGTATGCATTACAAACGTGAAATGTCTATTTATTAATTCTGGCCAAAGCTGATTTAATACATCTATTTATTGTTCAGGTATTATAAAAGCTATGTTAAGTATGCATTACAAACGTGAAATGTCTTAATTCTGGCCAAAGCTGATTTAATTCATTTATGTTTAGCATGCTTGACAAGTGCATAACTAAAGTGACTGTCTCATTTCTGGCCAAAGCTGATTTGTCACAATTACTTTGCACACATATTTAAATGATTACACTTCTGGCCAAAGCTGATTTGTCTTCGTTTAAATAGAATTTTACCAAGTCTATTATTTTGATGTTAGTAATAGACATTATCACAGCTTCATAATTAAAATGGTCATTACTTATGCCTGCCTTAGTATAACATGCCCTTAGATCACATTAAGACTTCTTTCTTAGTATCATAACTTGCTCACCTTATTTCCACTAACAGCACCCAATCAAGGGATTCCACCTTTGACTGGTGATAACTTTGCTGCATGGAAGGATGCCCTCATGCTTACACTTGGGCTGCTGGACTTTGACTATGCCCTAAGAGAGAATAAGCCAGCGGACCTTACTGCTACAAGTACTGCTGCTGAGCAGTTACTTCATGATAAGTGGACTAGGTGTAACCGCATGTCTCTCATGTTCATGAAGCAGTCCATTCATAACTCAATCAGAGGGGCCATTCCTGATTCTGACGATGCTAAAACCTACTTGGCTTCTGTGGAGGATCAATTCAAGGGAACATCAAAAGCACACGCTAGCACTCTTATCCTCAAGCTGGTGACGACTAAGTATGATAGGAGGAAGAGCGTATGAAGATGGATCGCCATACTGATGTTGCTAACTTCACCACCTCCAGCTCAAAGAAGAGGAAGCACAATTATCAAAGAAAGGATGCTTCTAAGGTTCAAAAGCCAAATCCAACTCCTAATACAAGTGCACCTTCCAGCTCTAAGAACTCCTTAGGCAAACCCTACTGCAAGTTCTGTAAGAAAACAGGACATAAGCAAAAGGAATGCCCTGACTTCAAGGAGTGGCTGGCTAAGAAAGGTAACGATTTTTTCATGATACTTGAGTCCTTTAATTTAAATGTCCATGCTAATTCTTGGTGGTTTGATTCTGGTTCTATGGTTCATGTTACCAATTCACTTCAGGGATTCCTTACAATCCGGAAGCTGGGAAGAAACCAAAGAACACTTAAAGTTGGGGATGATCGGGAATTAGAAGTGAAGGCCATAGGAACATTACAATTATTTTTGAAAATTGGTTTATTTATTAAACTTTATGATACCTTATATGTTCCTGAGGTAACTCAGAACCTTGTATCAGGACCAAAGTTAGACATGGACGGTTTTGTTGTTTCCCATGGTCATCGCAAACTCTCTATTCTCTATGATTCCATTGTTTATGGTACTGGCATTCTGGATGGTGGTCTCTATAGATTAGAACTAGATGATAATTTTTCCAAATCTTTGTTGTCATATAATATTAATGAATCACTCACAGAGATGGAAAAGAAACAAATTCGAGACTTAGAGACTTCATCTATGTTGTGGCATCAACGTTTAGGCCACATCTCAAGAGAACGATTAAATCGTCTCGTAAAGGATGAAGTCTTACCTCCTCTCGATTTCACCGATTTTGGAACATGTGTCAAATGTCTTAAAGGCAAAATGACATTAGCGAATAAGAAAGGTGCCACTAGGAGCTCTAATTTATTAGAACTCATTCACACTGACATTAGTGGTCCTTATCAAATTGCTGGTATAACAGGACATACTTCATTTATCACTTTCATTAATGATTATTCTCGTTACATGTACTTGTATCTTATAAAGGAAAAGTCTGAATCTCTAACAACTTTTAAAGATTATAAAGCTGAAGTTGAAAAGCAATTAGATCGTCAGATTAAAGTTGTGAGATCAGATAGAGGCAGTGAATATTATGGAAAACATACTGATGTGGGTCAAGCTCCTGGTCCATTTTATGAGTTTTGTAAGGGCCAGGGGATTGTGAACCAATACACCATGCCTGGTACACCTCAGCAGAATGGTGTCGCTGAACGAAGAAATCGTACCCTTATGAACATGGTGCGCAGTATGTTAGCCAACACTAATTTACCATTATTCCTCTGGACTGAAGCGTTAAAAGCAGCTGTTCATATACTCAATAGAGTTCCTTCTAAGTCTGTCCCTAAAACTCCTTATGAACTTTGGACAGGAAGGAAACCGAGTCTTAAATATATGAAAGTATGGGGCTGCATTGCTGAAGCAAAACTTTACAATCCTTTCCTAAGGAAACTTGACCCTAAAACAGTTACCTGCTTCTTTATTGGGTATCCTGATCATTCAAAGGGTTATCGTTTCTATTGTCCTTCCCATGCCACCCGTATTGTTGAAACCAAGCGTGCTGCGTTCCTGGAGGATTTCAAGGTCAGTGGGAGCAGTACCAACCCTTACGAAGAATTGCAAGAAGTACAAGACGCGGGGGGGGGGGAGACTCGTCGCTTATCATTACTCCGTTTACTCCTCTTGTACCCCATGCAACAACTGTACCTGAAGCCACTACACAAATTCCACCTCCACAATCAGAACCCATTATACCTCATAACGAAGGCACATCAAACGCTCAAAACCAAGACAACGCTGAACCCGATAATCAACTCAAGAGGTCATCTAGGCAAAGAAGGCCTACTAATTGGGATGATTATGTTACCTACCTGACTGAAATGGATGCTGGAAAGCTCAATGATCCTATCTCTTATAATGAAGCCATTAGCAGTGATCAGTCTTCTGAATGGAACAAAGCAATGATTGATGAGCTTGAATCCATGAAGAAAAATGACGTTTGGGATTTAGTCGAATTACCCAATAGTGCCAAACCTGTAGGTTGTAAATGGGTGTTCAAAACAAAATTGGATCCGAATGGGAACGTTGAACGCTACAAAGCGAGATTGGTTGCAAAGGGCTACACTCAGAAAGAGGGAATTGATTATCAAGAGACGTTTTCACCTGTCTCTCGTAAAGATTCATTAAGGATCGTTATGGCCCTAGTAGCTCATTTTGATTTAGAGCTGCATCAGATGGACGTCAAAACTGCTTTCCTCAACGGAGACTTAGACGAAGATGTTTACATGAAACAACCTGAAGGCTTTAAACCTGAAGGTCAGGAGCATCTAGTCTGTAAGTTGAAGAAATCCATTTATGGGTTAAAACAAACATCACGTCAATGGTACCTCAAGTTTGATGAAGTCATGAAGAGGCAAGGTTTTATGAAGAATCAAGTGGATCAATGCACCTACCTCAAGATGAGTGGGAGTAACTTTACTATACTTGTCCTTTACGTGGATGATATTCTATTGGCAAGTAATGGTTTAGACATGTTGCATGATTCGAAGCGGTTACTCTCGCATAACTTCGACATGAAGGATCTCGGAGATGCTTCTTACGTCATTGGCATCGAAATTCACCGAGATAGACACAAAGGGATCTTAGGATTGTCTCAAAAGACTTACATAGATCGTGTCCTTACACGTTACAACATGCAACAGTGCAAACCCTCCGTCGCTCCAGTAGTTAAGGGAGATGTTTTCGGTTCATTCCAGTGTCCGACAACAGAGGTTGAAAATGAGCAAATGAGCCAGATACCTTACGCGTCAGTAGTCGGGAGCCTGATGTATGCTCAAGTCTGTACTCGCCCAGATATCGCTTACATTGCTGGAATGCTAGGTCGTTATCAGACTAATCCTGGCCTAGATCACTGGAAAGCAACTAAGAAGGTCCTCAGATATCTGCAAGGGACGAAAGACTATAAACTGACTTATAGAAGAAGTGATCATTTAGAAGTGGTAGGTTATTCTGATTCTGACTTTGCCAAATGCAAAGATGACAAGAAATCCACTTCGGGCTACATCTTTATGTTAGCAGGCAGACCTATCTCATGGAAGAGTCATAAGCAACAGTTAACTACAACTTCCACAATGATGGCAGAGTATATTGCTGTTTACAACGCAACCTGTCATGGAATGTTGCTTAGAAATCTGATCACTGGACTCAAAATCGTTAATTCCATTTCTAGACCATTGAAGCTTTACTGTGATAATTCAGCTGCCGTTAGTTTCTCGAACAGTAACAATTCGACTGGAGCTGGTTTATATCTCGATACAAAATATTTGTTCGTACGTGAACGAGTTGAGGAAAATAATCTTTGTATTGAGTATATTAGTACTAAAGATATGCTTGCGGATCCGATGACTAAAGGTCTCCCACCTAAAGTTTTCGAAGAACATGTATCGAATATGGGACTTACTAAAGACCTTGTTTAATGGCATATTGTACTAGCTTATGTTTTAATTAATAAAATTTCCTCAGTTTGATTTTGTATGTCTCTAACAAATGTTCTGCCGGTGTAATGACATATAGACAAATATAAATACAAATCAGACGCTAAAGGGCTTATACATATTTTGATCGTAACTGTTAGGTTTTAAATTGAGGCTATAGTATGACTAATGGGGGTCCTGAGTCGAATGATGATTCAACGGCTGTATTTCTCTGCTATAGTTCTTGGTTTAAGGCTAAAATGAGTGTTAACACCTGGCCAGGCTCATTTAATACTCATGATAAATGATTACTCGGCTAAGTGGGAGAATGTGAGATTAAATATATTATTTATGTAATATTTAATCTTGTAGCCTTTATAATCATTTATATTATATTAGATCAAAATATATTAATAACCTATTATAATTAGTTGGTAATTGTTGATGGACCATATTACCCTTATTAACTAATTGGGTTTCCTCTTGGGTGTATAAATAAGGGGCTTATTAGAGAGTTAAAGGGTTAGACACATTACACAATTACAAACCCCATAACATCAATTCGTATCTCTCTCCCCATAACCGAATTCTACCCTGCTTTCGGTTTCATCACCATCATCACTTTACACCCTAAGGAGGAACCGGATCACCTTGACAAAGATGTCGAACTCTATGGCTGGATCTTTGACTGGATTCTCTACTGCTTTGAATGCAATAACAGGTATGTGTTTCATGTTTTCCATCATGTTTAAACAGAACTGATCAACATTTTGTATAAAATATATCCATTTAACAATTATTATTAGGAACAAAACTATGACGAAAATAAGTAAAAAAAATATATATTATGTTATACATAAATTTTTTTTATAAAACTATACATAAAAGTTAATTATAAACGTATACAATATAATTTCATTTTAGATGGTGACACACTCTCAATTCTACGACACCTAAATACACCCAATAGGGTTTGATGACAAGAATCACAGGATTTTGATAACACCACTAATAAACTATAAGCAACTCGAGCCCGAGCTTAAAAAATTACTTTGCGAGACGAACTCGAGTTTTAGAAAAAAGTGTTAGAGAGGTCAAAATAAGTCGAGCTTGCTCTCGTAAGTTAAACGAGTGGAGTTCAAGCCTAGTCAAGCTCTGACTCGACTCACCTCGTCTACAACCCCAACAACAAATGCCGTCACTTCGATTTCGAGGTGCTTTCAACAAAACATGAGATTCATTAGTTACATTTTCATATGACAAGACATTAATGGAAATTATGAAAAAACTTCAAACAGTATTTATGAGATATCCATATATTGTATATTTTAAGAAATATATCACTATTAATTCAAATTAAGTAAATTTGTTTGATTTAGGTGGTGTCCTTAGACCATGTGTAGTGGGGCATTATCGGGGAAAAAATGCCCACTCTCCCATTACATAGGGCATTATGGGGGAAAAAATTGCTTGGGCATTATAATTAAAACGCCTAAATTGGAAGAAGGAAAGTTTGACTGGGTTTGACCCACCAATGAGAAAATAGTTTGTTTTTTTTGAGTAAATTACACAGATTGTCCTTTAATTACACCCTAAATTGCAGTCCCTGCCCTTTCCCTTTAATTTGTGCATTCCATGTCCTTTAAATAACAAATGTGCACACTCCTTGTCCTTTGCTCCAAACCCCATCCAACAACTCAGTTAAATGCACCCATGTGCCTCTCACATATGGGTAAAATTGTAATTAAGCTTCCACCTACCCTTAAAAACCTCAAAGTCTTCTTCCTCCCAGAACACACTCTCCAAACCCTTCACTCCACACGATCAACCCAATACCATAGAAACCCTCATCAAACGAGCCGAACCGAATCCAATTGTAAACCGAGCCCACTGTAATCGAATTGACCGAAACAAATCAAAAACGGAAACTGATTTTTGAAACAAAACTGAAATTTAAACAAATAACGCTCGAAATCCTTACCGGAAAGAACCAAACTCGAACTGGGACTACGTTGAACTGACATCACCATAGCTGGCCCGAGTCAGATCGAAATTCTGACCGGTGACCGTCTTGACCGGACCAAACATAACACGAGCCGAAGTAAAACTGAAATCTGACCCGAGGTTTGAACCATACGAGACCCGAAACATCCGAAGCTGAACACAACAATAAACACCACCACTGTCGTCGCGGCTCCGCCGCCGTTGGCGGGTCGTGCCGGAAAACGGTGGTGGCGGTGGTGCGTTTTGTCGATCGAAAAAAGGGGTTTAGGAGAGGTTGAGGTGTTTTTTTTTGGGGGGGGGGGGGGGGTGTCTCACCGGTTCTCCGGCGGCGGTGAGGAACGTCGAGAGGGTGAGGGAGCAGGTTATGAGCTTGTGTGGGTTTGCAGGTTTTAGATCGAGAGAAGAGAGAGAGCTGCTTGTGAATATCTGTGTGTGTTTGAGAGAGAGAGCTGCTTGTGAATGTCTGTATGTGTTTGAAGGGAGGAAGAAGACTTGGGGTTTTTAAGGGTAGGTGGAAGGTTAATTACAATTTTACCCATCATGTGAGAGGCACATGGGTGCATTTAACTGAGTTGTTGGATGGGGTTTGGAGCAAAGGACAAGGAGTGTGCAAATTTGTTATTTAAAGGACATGGAATGCACAAATTAAAGGGAAAGGGCAGGGACTGCAATTTAGGGTGTAATTAAAGGACAATCTGTGTAATTTACTCTTTTTTTTTGTTTAATGATTGGAAGGGGCATTATCAGGCATTATTCCCACTACACCACTTTATGCTATAATGCCCCATGCTGACCGGGATGACACGTGTCGAATAATGCCCTATGGTGGGGGCATTATAACAATTTACCACTACACATGGTCTTATGTGCACATAGTATGGCAGAATAAGTATCTACACTTTGTTATTTAAATAGTGCATAATAACAAACATCTTATTTTTCTGGCCCTTACACGCATTTTGGGTTGCCATGTGTATACGAACTTGCAACGTATTTCACCGTATGTTTGTTTATATCTACCGATTTGGATCATATTTTGTCTTTTTTCAATCATTATGTGTCATATAATGTTTTTGAACATATATGTCTACATCTTTTCAAAATTCAATTGGAATTTTTTTAGTGAAAGTGTTTATTTTCCATTGACTGTGTATTCGGAAGATTTGATCTTAATTGTAGTTAAGAATTACAAAAGTTGAGAGAAAACTATAAGAGTAAGTCCAAATTTAAAAAAAAAATAAGTTAGGGCATACCGGTTGATAAATATTACAAAAGTTAAGAAAAAACGATAAGAGTTAGTCCAAATGTCTTTCGGGACAACTTAATGGACTAATTGAAGAACCAACAAGACCAAGGGTCATTGCTACACAAAGAACATTTGCAATAGAGCAAATATGTCGCTAAATGTTTGACTGCGTTAGAAATCATTCACTGCTAAATATGCGACAGAACTTTTGATGGTTGTATTCAGTCACTCATTTGGCGACGAATTTGGGACAAATTAGTTTTTTTTTTTTAAACATTAGCAATTGATTACCAAAGGAAAAGACAATCGCAAATAAAGTAGGTCACAAATGTTATCGCTAATGTTGCGCTGGAACTAAGATGTCCTAAAACCATAGCATATCAACTACATATTTCCCAAAAAGCTTTTTTTTTTTTCCAAATCTATTGCTAAAATTCACAAAAATATATTAATATAATTTGCGGGCAAGTAGTACCCTATCTATTTTAATGCAAAATGACCATTAACTTTGATAGGAGAGAAAAAAAATAACGGTATAACTCACTAAAGCGAAAAATAACTTGAGGTTTAGGGTGTGCATAAAACTGAATTAACTAAAGTGTAACCGAAATAAGCAAAGGATCGGTGATTTATATGTTTGATAACCGATTATTGCGCTTAGGTTATGGTTATTCTTATTTATACTGAAAATAACCTAACCTAGCCGAATGTTTTGAACATGGCCGAATCCACATGACCATAAGTTTTAAAGTTAGTGTCTAAGGTGGTGTTTGTTTTTTTCAAAAAGAGCTTACTGCCTCTTCTGTCTGCACCGTGCAGACGCGGGAAGAGGTTTAGCCTCAAAAGAGTGTTTGTTTTTTTTTTGAGAAGTGCTTCCTGTCTCTCCCCAGCCTCTTCATGAGGAAGTGATAAAACCAAAGCTTCTCCAAGAAGAGCTTTACCTCTTCTTGGCACCACCTCCACCTCCACCCATGCTCCGCCCCTGCTCCGCCACCACCACCACTGCTCCGCCACCATCATCATCATCATCACCACCCCTGCTCCGCCACCACCACCCCCACTCCGCCACCACCTCCGCTGCTCCAGCCCCACAAACAAAACCCCCAAATCTTCTCCACCTCCACCTCCACTCCGCCATCACCTCTGCTCCACCTCCACTCCGCCACCACCTCCGACATCATCATCAACATCACAAACAAAACCCCCAAAACGAAAACCCTAAAATCGAAAACCCTAAATCGATCGGAAACGAACAGCCCAAATCGATCAAAGTTCAGCGAGTCCGGTCGACCTCATGTTCAGCGACTCCGGCCAGGTGTGAAGGCGGAGGTGGTGACGGTCGTTTTGTTCGATTCGTGATGATGGAGATGGCAGTTGCAGGTTGCTCGGTGGTTGTGATGATGGCGGTGGAGGTGGTGACGGTGGTTGTGATGATGGCGGTGGTGAAGTGGTGGCGGTGGTGATGATGGCGGTGGTGAAGTGGTGGCGGTGGTGAAGTGGTGGCGGTGGTGATGATGATGGCAGGTTGCTCGGTGGTTGTGAGAAGAAGAGGTTTTATATAAAAGAAAAAACAAACCCTCTTCTCCTTGCAGACTGAAGACATTTGGTCCACCTCTTCTCCTGCAGATGCCTGCAGATGTGGCATGCAGCAGAAGAGGTTTTCAAGAAGAAAAAACAAACAGCACCTAAGTGTTTAACCATGACCCAATCCATATGTTTTTTTGGTGAAGTCTTTTAGTGTTTTAACCATGACCCAACCTCATTGAATTTAAAACTCTAGCCACTTTGTGTTCATATGTATCCTTCCACATAAGATGTGTCACACGAGTGGGCATGATAAAGGTGTGAGGGGAGGACCACCGCACACGGCCCTTGATTTTGAGTAGGGGTGCTAAACGGGTCATGTTCGCGGGTTGACGGGTTCAACCCGACTCGAACCCGAAAATTTTATACGAACTCGAACACGACCCGAAGTTTTGTGGGTTGACCCGAACACGACCCATTCAACCCGAATTTTTAATTTTTTCTGATTTTAATATATTAAAATTAAAATTTACTTAAAAAACACAAATGCATATAACACAATTATATTTAAGTTATAAAATCTATTGTTAATACTTGTTTTTAAGTTATAATTATGGTATAAAATAAATACCCCATTTAATTTCTAACATAAAATATATTGTAAAAAAGTATAATATAATATAAATGTGTTAAACGGGTTAACCCGCCAACCTGACCGGTTTGACCCGAACCCGACCCGTTAACCTAAACGGGTTCGCAGGTTCAACCCGAAACTGACCTGAACCCATTTAGACTAAACCTAAACCCACGAATTTCGTGTTAGGTTCGTGTCGTGTTTTCGGGTCATGTCAGAAATTCACACCCCTAATTTTGAGAGGCACTTGTTTTTTTTAATCCAATATATATATATATATATATATATAGGATAATGCTAGACAAAAAACCCTCAAATTCTTAGAAAACTCTGGAAACCCAAATGGGAACCCATTTTTACCCAACCTCCCGACATTTTTTTTTTGAAAAAAATTACACATGTAATATACATGTTTTAGAGTGTTTTGGTCCAAAAAAAACAAAAAAGCGCCGAAGGGATTTTTTTTTAAAAAATAAACAAAATTCAGTGCCTAACATGTGTTAGACAAAAATGCTGAAAGTTGTTGATTTTTTTTTTTTAAATATCCCTTCGGCGCTTTTTTGATTTTTTTGGCCTAAAACTCTTAAAAACATGTATATTACATGTGTTATTTTTTTCAAAAAAAAAAAATTGTCGGGAGGTTGGGTTTTCTAGGGTTTTTTATATAGATAGGGTTTTCTATGTAGCCCTCCCCTATATATATATATATCTGTGTGTGTGTGTTAATTTTTTAAATAGTATACCTATACATATACCAACTCCAATGTAGGACCATTTACAAAACAATTTTTATGGTTCAGAAGTTAGCCCATCGACATTAGGTTTAGTGAGTCCGATACTGAAGGGGTATGGTCCCAGATCTCGCGTCAGCATGACCGCGAGTGACCATTACCCTTATCAAAAACCTCCACCAGCAAGAACTTATCTGTGTCCGCGCGGGCACGCGCGAACACAGCGGTTGAAACCAATCTGTCCATTGATGAGAAGACCTGCCTTAAGTACGAGAACGAATGTTACGCATAGCGATGCGGCCTGGCACCGCATCCTATGGACATTTTCGTCACGACAAGGGATCTGGACAACAGTAACTGTCACCAAGCGGCGATGCTGCACGGCACCGCATCCCGCATCCATCTTGGTCAAAACAAGAACGCGGGAACAACATCAATTACCGCAAGCAGCGATGCGGCCCGGCACCGCATCCTGCCCACAAGGCAAGTGGGTCTGACACCACAGTGCAAGTAGCACTGAGAACAGTCACTTGTCAACCCACATGTGTGCAACAGTCTGACAACACAGCAGGACGTGGCATCACCACCGTAACCGACAGGCCTGACACACCTACAGGAGGCTGCGCGATTTCAGACTAGCCACTCAACTACCCTCCTTCACTCCTCGGCTATAAATACTAACCCCAAACCAGGTTTGAGGGATCTCTTCACAACTTTCTCACTACTACTACTATCACATTTTTCTTCCCAAGCAAATTACTGATTCTCACGCTGGAGAGTGGTAACAAGGAGCACCCCCCACCCCCATCCTCCTTGTTACGAGTCACGGTTTGTTTCCTTGTGCAGGAAACCGACCAGTGGACGATCCAGCCAGCGATCCTCGGAAAGAAGGGATTAACCCTACTTGACGAGATCAATGAGTTAACCCCACCCGGTTAACCATTGTTTCATCATTGGCGCCCACTGCTACTCTTAGCACTTTTTTTTTCAACCATCCTTTTCTTTCCCAAGATTATGGCTGATCGTATAAACAATACTACGGGGGATAACCTATTCCCTGTAAACCCAGGGCCTACGGGGAGCAACCCCCAAGCCCCAAATCTTGAACACATTGGCACATCAACGCAAGGGGGCGCATCCCTTACGTTCGGACACGATTTATCATAGTACGCTGCTGTGATACCTCCAGGCATGAACCTTTATACCCGGTACGACCAGCAACAAGTTTTGATGGCCGCAGCATACAACAGAGCTTGCGCAGAAGCACAAGTACCGGTCGGGCCTACCCCAGCACCACATACCCCTGCGGGTCGTGTTTTACAATACGACGGCAGGGCCCCAACACATCCAGCCTCCCGGAGTAGGCACGAAGACCGCGGTTCCTCTTACTGCGACGTCCGCACACTTAATGAGGACGATTCCTCGTATGGGTCCCACCGCAGGGGCCCTATACATAGGCGCCTAGGTCCCCATGGCGAAACTAGGCGGCAGCCTACAGCCCACCACGGCCACGGCATCCAGAGCCGGCTGGGACCTCAGTCCCACCATGAAGGGCAGGGCCGTACCGATCTGGACGACGGTACATATTGCGAGGAATCCCATGCCACCAGCAGCAGACCGGGAGGACGCAACTATGTCCCTCCCACTCACCCCCGCACTACATACCTCCGCGCTGCAAAGCGCCACCAGAGCCAACCCTACATGCCGAAATCTGCGGCCGAAAACTCCAAGTTCGTCCCAGAGATTGCCAATTCCGATGTCACCACCACCAAATTCCCATTAAACATTGGGAAATACAACGGTTCGGCCGACCCAGATGACCGCATGAACATCTTCGTCGGCGCCGGGTGCAACGGCAGGTGGGATGAACCCACTTGGTGTCAATTTTTTCCCGCAGACCCTAACAGGTCTGGCTAGTGTAACACCCCGAAAATGGGTTTGGTAATTAAACCCCGTTAATACTAAAGACGGGGAAAATACCGTTAGTGGTAAAATTTAACCCGGTGAATATTAGGACTTAAATAAATAATCCTAATACTTACTAAAAGGTGAATAAAAGCTTTTAAGGAAATAAAAAGGATAAAAGGCCCGAGTTAACGGGACCTAAAATAAACTTAGTCATAAATATTCCCGAACCCGCTAAGTTCACTAGGAATATTAAACCTAGTTAATAAGTGGGAATGTTATTGAAAATAATTAGGTTGTGATCTAATTAATAACTAACCAAACACGAGGGACCAAAGCCGGGTAACTTGATATTGAAATCTAAAAACTTAAAAATAAGCACAACACACACACAAGTGTGTGTGTGCGTGCGTGCGTGGTTAAGGTCAGGAGAAAGCTCCCATGGAGCTTTAGCCCTAGCTTCAACAAATCAACAAAATTGAAGGTCGAATCCAGCCAGAATCGAATGCATGAATACATATTAATGATCACCTAGTCGAGGGGATCACAAGGTATGTCGAATTTTCAGTTTTGGTGATACTTTGAGATTTTGATGAACAATCATAATCGAAATTTTGGAATGAATGTTGAATCTATGAGTGACATTGTGATTATATCTTGGTTTAGGAACAAACCCTAGTAGAAATCTTGATAAATTGTTGTCAAACTAGGGATTTGATAATTACCCTATTATGAGCTAAGTGGGTTTTGGTAGAATTGATGAAATTGATGTTCTAATGGTGTTTATAAACATCACACTAATTCATATGAATGAACTACTTGAACAAATTAGAGATTTTGTTAAGAGTTCATAAGTAACTAGAAGTGGGTTTTGTTAGATATGATGAAATCATGAAGAACTTGAAGTAATATCACTTGTATGTGATTAACAAGTAAACTAGGAAGTGGGTTTTTATGTAATAGTAAAGATGATGATAAGTTATGTTTAAAATCATCATATTTGATAATAGAAACAAGGCACTCAAACAAATTAAGTGATTTGGGAACTTGTTCATACATGATTGAAATGGGTTTGAATGTTATGATGAAATTGGTAGCCATGTTCATGTAACTAAGTGTATAAGATCATGTTAGCTACTAATTGATAGATAGAACTTGAATGTGCATTTATATGCTAAGGGGCGTTTGACTTTTAGTAGTCAAACCGACCATTAATAAGATCGAATAGTATTTGTGATAGAAAATATGTAAGATGGAATAGTCATAATTAATGATGACTAATATAACCGTCTTACGAATTATGATGATAGTTTGACGCTTGACAAGCTAGGTGGAGGCTTGGAAAGGAAGCGGGTCAAACGAAGCAAGCATAAAGGAAAAGCGTATTCGGGATGCAAAGTAAGTATATCTTACACTAGTTATTTATTTATAATATTCTTTCGTCGTATTAGTTACGAATAAAGAAAAATACCTAATTGAGATATGATGTTCCGACATGTGGTCGTACGGAACAAGATAATCAAATATGACAAGAAAACATAATGATGGCTAAAAATGAGTTAAACCGGTAATTCGATCATATTATGACGAATGAAGCATGTACTTTTAATGGTTATCATATAAGTTGAATTATAATAACCATTAAGGGCAAAATGGTAATTTTGACAATTTGACAATGGTAATTGGTCATATAGACCAAACGGGTCAAAAGGTGAAATTATCACCCTTTGACAATATCGGCTAATGGGTTGTCAAGTTGCATGAATTTAGGAAATAAATAGCACATGGATGCTTACATAGCTACTAAGGAAGGTATTGAAACGGGTCAATATATTGATCCGAGCCAGGTACGTATAGTAATACAACTCATCATGTAGAATTTGGAGTTTTATGACAGTTAGACAAAGTTAAAATAAGCCATTCGGTTATCTTTTAGGTAAAGCGAATAATTTGAGTTATGATTATGGTGTTTAGAAACATATTGGTTTCTAAACAAGAATATGGTTAAAAGGTCGGACTTTGGGGTTCAAACAAGCACTAATTGTCCTTCGTCGTAAATGAAGGACTAAGATTGACCAAAACGCCCTTGTAGGTCAAATTGAACAAACAACCCTTAAAGGTTGTTTGAAAATGAGTTTTTCAATTAAATAATTACTTAGGAAGAGTATAGAAGTTGAAAGATGTAAAACGTTAGTCAAATGGCTCTATTTGAGTCTTTGCCGTAAAATAACTATTTGAAGGGTAAATTCTGGTACACATAAATCATCACATCGAATCCACCACCAATATAGTTGTGGTGGAAGATCCTTTGTTAAGAAATATGGATATATATATTTTGAAATGAATGAAAGCAAATGGTGCTAAAATATGCTTGAATACCTCAAACGGGTCAAATAAGCATATGGGTGAAAATGGGCTAAAGAATGTATATAATTCTATAATTGGAACCCAAAATGTTAGATATCCTTGAATTTAATAGGTTTATGAGAAATAAGGGTCAAACAAACTTGTATGTTTGATAAAATCACGAACGAGTCAAATTTTGGTAAAAGAGTAATAAGCCGAAGACTTAATAGTCTTGAATTTTATCAAGCCGGATGTCGGATTTTAACTCCATATGATGGAGAATCAAATTACAAACATGTAGGAAGAAACGGTAGGTCAAACGGATAAGCGGTTTGAAAGATACGAAAGATTTCGTGTCAAGTTACGGCAAAATGGAGAAGCTGAATGCAGGTGCCACCGTAAATTACGGTGTCCACCGTAATTTACGGTGGAGTTGAGAAATGCTACGGTGGATCTCTTCTGATTTACGGTGAAAACAAGTCAAAATAAGGACCACCGTAAATTACGGTGTCCACCGTAATTTACGGTGGACCCCGTACAAAAATGTATATTTTGATCAGTTTGTTTTCCGGACTCGTTTAAATGCGTTTTATATACCGTATGACTAAAGCATTTCATGTTTATGAAATGTAGGTACTTTCTGGGATGCCGGGAGACGATCAAGCTCAGCGAAGAACCGAACACGACAAAGATACACGCTTCCGCACATTGCAACGTTGTAGATTCTAATCAACGAATTCGACCATGTTTTGTAGAATAACCTATGATTTGTAAAAGTTTTAATAAACCCGTATTTTTATAGCATGTGTAGTCTTAACTACACATCTAATCGTCGGTATTTACATATTAAATAACTAGGGTGTTACAAGTTGGTATCAGAGCCTTGGTTTAAGAGATTCGAGTATGGTTGGGAGGAACCATGCTTGGACTTAAACCTTATGCTCTTGACAAAGAATAGTGTTCGGTTCGAAGCTTGATCGCAAATCCGGTAAGTACAAGTACGTTATTAGTTAGTATGCTCAAGTGTTGTAAACAACACATAGAGCTATCGTGTGGTATACGTTACCCCAATTTAAATGATTGTTAGGGTTGACGAAAATACGCGCGTTGACGTGTATAGTAGAAAATGCCTTGTATTATAATACGGGCGATTATTGAAGTCGACTTTACTAACTTTTGTGAATGTTTTAAATGAAGGACACTCGCGTTTGAAGACGACGAGAGTCAAATAAATTATGGACATGATGATGGAACGGTCCGGGGTACGACAGAAAGAGCATACTCATTAAGGACCAAAATCGCGTAACGGTCGCGAACAAGACTAATGACAAGAGAAGCCCGTTAGGGCAAGCATCACCAGGTGCACACTTTTAAATTAAATCGCACGAGTCGTTATATGCAACAAACACGTAAGTAATAACGGTTGCATACACATATGACAGAACTTGGAAAACCTGATTTCCAAGAGAAATTTAATAGGAAATGTGTTATTCACAATGATGAATAACAAATGAATAACAAGACTTGTTTATATAGAAACTTGGACGAGAGTGATCATCCAAGCAAGTATTCTCAATACAAATCCTATTGAGAAAATTTATGATCACATCAATGAATGCGAATAAATGTTCATAAAAAAGGGACATTGTACATGTTCAAGGATAAACGATTAAAACTAATAATTGTTAACTAACAATTAAATAGAGTTTTACCAAATGAAACCATAAACATGGAGACAATTTGAGGAGTTACTTACATGGGACGTGATGTGGTAATTATAATAAGGTCACGCGTACCACGTGTTGATCGCTTACTCTGGCCAAGTAAGTAGTGAACACATGATAGCGTGAGCTTCTTATAATGAGCGCAGTTATGTCCGATGTGGTAATGGCGGGGTGAATGGGACTAATTAAAAAGTACCCAAATGAAACAGAAAACGCAAGCATGTTAAACAAGTATTGGGAGGGAGTGTACTTGCACTCGAACCCAGAAAACGCAAGCATGTTAAACAAGTATTGGGAGGGAGTGTACTTGCACTCGAACCCAGAAAACGCAAGCATGTTAAACAAGTATTGGGAGGGAGTGTACTTGCACTCGAACCCAGAAAACGCAAGCATGTTAAACAAGTATTGGGAGGGAGTGTACTTGCACTCGAACCCAGAAAACGCAAGCATGTTAAACAAGTATTGGGAGGGAGTGTACTTGCACTCGAACCCAGAAAACGCAAGCATGTTAAACAAGTATTGGGAGGGAGTGTACTTGCACTCGAACCCAGAAAACGCAAGCATGTTAAACAAGTATTGGGAGGGAGTGTACTTACACTCGAACCCAGAAAACGCAAGAAGGTAAAATGATTTAGACAAGCATTGGGAGGTAGTGTACTTACACTCGAACCCGGAAAATGCGAATATGTCCCTTAACGGGTCGTTTTTGTAAAACGTCAAACGTAAGGACAAAGTCAGAAAATTTCGCCCGGAAATAAACAAATGAAGCCTTAGACTACGGTCAAGGTCAACTAAAGCTCATAAGCGAAAATATACGATTTTAAACATAGCAAGACATGCTTTGAAGCTATATATATATATATATATATACATTTGAATGTAGATACAAATAAAAGATGAATTACGGGATCATCATAACTTACGGGATTAAACACAGTGTTAAGGTCTACGGGACCAGGATGACCCTTGGGTCACGAAAGGAAAAAGGAAATAAACCTTAGTGTTTTCAGTAAAAAGGGGTGAAGACCTAAGGAAATAGCCTACGAGGCTACGTGAAGGAACCTACGGGTTACTTAACAAAGCGATAGAACCAGTTGAAAATCCCCGCATAAAACTAAAACTGTAAAAGAATAAAATTACAGACTGTCAATATCCCGGTATGGATAATTGACAAAAGTTAGAGAGAAGATCCTAAAACTAAAGCTTCGGTTTTAGTAAGAAATAATGTTTTTTTTTTTACAAACATAAATTCTGATAGGTATTTAAATAGTAAGCATGAAAGATACAAGTCTTGACACTGATAGGCGCAAGACGAAATATTCGAAAAGTGATATTTTCGAAAATGAAAAGGTTGATATAAATTAAAACATGATGTGACATGACCACGGTCAAGAGAGGTAATGTGAAGTAGAATCACATTATGATCAAGCAAATCGGTAAAAAGTAACTGGACTAATAAGTCTAAGTAGTGAGACCGGTCAAGGTCATTTAAATAAATTTGGTTTGCTTGTAAGCGGTATGTTCGGTATGACTGAACCAAATAAATAAATTTGAAGACAAAAGAAATTTGCTGCTAAAAGTGAAAGGATTTCACTAAAGGCCTTTAAACGAGTCAAAATAACGGATTCATAAAGGATTCGATAGTATATGAAAGTGGTGGATATTGCTAAGTTAATTAAACTAGTGGAAATAACAAGATTATGTTATTTAAAGTCGCATTATGTCAAGTAAGACAAGTAGATGATTAATAACCAAAAGGATATTACCATACCTTTTTGGTAATACTAACAATCGGTTAAAGTATGAGTAATGCTTAAGAGATTACTCAAGTCAAACGCATTGAGTTTAGAAACTCAATGAACTATGTAAGCAAGGTTTCGAGGACGAAACCTCTTTAAGGGGGGTAGACTTGTAACACCCCGAAAATGGGTTTGGTAATTAAACCCCGTTAATACTAAAGACGGGGAAAATACCGTTAGTGGTAAAATTTAACCCGGTGAATATTAGGACTTAAATAAATAATCCTAATACTTACTAAAAGGTGAATAAAAGCTTTTAAGGAAATAAAAAGGATAAAAGGCCCGAGTTAACGGGACCTAAAATAAACTTAGTCATAAATATTCCCGAACCCGCTAAGTTCACTAGGAATATTAAACCTAGTTAATAAGTGGGAATGTTATTGAAAATAATTAGGTTGTGATCTAATTAATAACTAACCAAACACGAGGGACCAAAGCCGGGTAACTTGATATTGAAATCTAAAAACTTAAAAATAAGCACAACACACACACAAGTGTGTGTGTGCGTGCGTGCGTGGTTAAGGTCAGGAGAAAGCTCCCATGGAGCTTTAGCCCTAGCTTCAACAAATCAACAAAATTGAAGGTCGAATCCAGCCAGAATCGAATGCATGAATACATATTAATGATCACCTAGTCGAGGGGATCACAAGGTATGTCGAATTTTCAGTTTTGGTGATACTTTGAGATTTTGATGAACAATCATAATCGAAATTTTGGAATGAATGTTGAATCTATGAGTGACATTGTGATTATATCTTGGTTTAGGAACAAACCCTAGTAGAAATCTTGATAAATTGTTGTCAAACTAGGGATTTGATAATTACCCTATTATGAGCTAAGTGGGTTTTGGTAGAATTGATGAAATTGATGTTCTAATGGTGTTTATAAACATCACACTAATTCATATGAATGAACTACTTGAACAAATTAGAGATTTTGTTAAGAGTTCATAAGTAACTAGAAGTGGGTTTTGTTAGATATGATGAAATCATGAAGAACTTGAAGTAATATCACTTGTATGTGATTAACAAGTAAACTAGGAAGTGGGTTTTTATGTAATAGTAAAGATGATGATAAGTTATGTTTAAAATCATCATATTTGATAATAGAAACAAGGCACTCAAACAAATTAAGTGATTTGGGAACTTGTTCATACATGATTGAAATGGGTTTGAATGTTATGATGAAATTGGTAGCCATGTTCATGTAACTAAGTGTATAAGATCATGTTAGCTACTAATTGATAGATAGAACTTGAATGTGCATTTATATGCTAAGGGGCGTTTGACTTTTAGTAGTCAAACCGACCATTAATAAGATCGAATAGTATTTGTGATAGAAAATATGTAAGATGGAATAGTCATAATTAATGATGACTAATATAACCGTCTTACGAATTATGATGATAGTTTGACGCTTGACAAGCTAGGTGGAGGCTTGGAAAGGAAGCGGGTCAAACGAAGCAAGCATAAAGGAAAAGCGTATTCGGGATGCAAAGTAAGTATATCTTACACTAGTTATTTATTTATAATATTCTTTCGTCGTATTAGTTACGAATAAAGAAAAATACCTAATTGAGATATGATGTTCCGACATGTGGTCGTACGGAACAAGATAATCAAATATGACAAGAAAACATAATGATGGCTAAAAATGAGTTAAACCGGTAATTCGATCATATTATGACGAATGAAGCATGTACTTTTAATGGTTATCATATAAGTTGAATTATAATAACCATTAAGGGCAAAATGGTAATTTTGACAATTTGACAATGGTAATTGGTCATATAGACCAAACGGGTCAAAAGGTGAAATTATCACCCTTTGACAATATCGGCTAATGGGTTGTCAAGTTGCATGAATTTAGGAAATAAATAGCACATGGATGCTTACATAGCTACTAAGGAAGGTATTGAAACGGGTCAATATATTGATCCGAGCCAGGTACGTATAGTAATACAACTCATCATGTAGAATTTGGAGTTTTATGACAGTTAGACAAAGTTAAAATAAGTCATTCGGTTATCTTTTAGGTAAAGCGAATAATTTGAGTTATGATTATGGTGTTTAGAAACATATTGGTTTCTAAACAAGAATATGGTTAAAAGGTCGGACTTTGGGGTTCAAACAAGCACTAATTGTCCTTCGTCGTAAATGAAGGACTAAGATTGACCAAAACGCCCTTGTAGGTCAAATTGAACAAACAACCCTTAAAGGTTGTTTGAAAATGAGTTTTTCAATTAAATAATTACTTAGGAAGAGTATAGAAGTTGAAAGATGTAAAACGTTAGTCAAATGGCTCTATTTGAGTCTTTGCCGTAAAATAACTATTTGAAGGGTAAATTCTGGTACACATAAATCATCACATCGAATCCACCACCAATATAGTTGTGGTGGAAGATCCTTTGTTAAGAAATATGGATATATATATTTTGAAATGAATGAAAGCAAATGGTGCTAAAATATGCTTGAATACCTCAAACGGGTCAAATAAGCATATGGGTGAAAATGGGCTAAAGAATGTATATAATTCTATAATTGGAACCCAAAATGTTAGATATCCTTGAATTTAATAGGTTTATGAGAAATAAGGGTCAAACAAACTTGTATGTTTGATAAAATCACGAACGAGTCAAATTTTGGTAAAAGAGTAATAAGCCGAAGACTTAATAGTCTTGAATTTTATCAAGCCGGATGTCGGATTTTAACTCCATATGATGGAGAATCAAATTACAAACATGTAGGAAGAAACGGTAGGTCAAACGGATAAGCGGTTTGAAAGATACGAAAGATTTCGTGTCAAGTTACGGCAAAATGGAGAAGCTGAATGCAGGTGCCACCGTAAATTACGGTGTCCACCGTAATTTACGGTGGAGTTGAGAAATGCTACGGTGGATCTCTTCTGATTTACGGTGAAAACAAGTCAAAATAAGGACCACCGTAAATTACGGTGTCCACCGTAATTTACGGTGGACCCCGTACAAAAATGTATATTTTGATCAGTTTGTTTTCCGGACTCGTTTAAATGCGTTTTATATACCGTATGACTAAAGCATTTCATGTTTATGAAATGTAGGTACTTTCTGGGATGCCGGGAGACGATCAAGCTCAGCGAAGAACCGAACACGACAAAGATACACGCTTCCGCACATTGCAACGTTGTAGATTCTAATCAACGAATTCGACCATGTTTTGTAGAATAACCTATGATTTGTAAAAGTTTTAATAAACCCGTATTTTTATAGCATGTGTAGTCTTAACTACACATCTAATCGTCGGTATTTACATATTAAATAACTAGGGTGTTACAAGTTGGTATCAGAGCCTTGGTTTAAGAGATTCGAGTATGGTTGGGAGGAACCATGCTTGGACTTAAACCTTATGCTCTTGACAAAGAATAGTGTTCGGTTCGAAGCTTGATCGCAAATCCGGTAAGTACAAGTACGTTATTAGTTAGTATGCTCAAGTGTTGTAAACAACACATAGAGCTATCGTGTGGTATACGTTACCCCAATTTAAATGATTGTTAGGGTTGACGAAAATACGCGCGTTGACGTGTATAGTAGAAAATGCCTTGTATTATAATACGGGCGATTATTGAAGTCGACTTTACTAACTTTTGTGAATGTTTTAAATGAAGGACACTCGCGTTTGAAGACGACGAGAGTCAAATAAATTATGGACATGATGATGGAACGGTCCGGGGTACGACAGAAAGAGCATACTCATTAAGGACCAAAATCGCGTAACGGTCGCGAACAAGACTAATGACAAGAGAAGCCCGTTAGGGCAAGCATCACCAGGTGCACACTTTTAAATTAAATCGCACGAGTCGTTATATGCAACAAACACGTAAGTAATAACGGTTGCATACACATATGACAGAACTTGGAAAACCTGATTTCCAAGAGAAATTTAATAGGAAATGTGTTATTCACAATGATGAATAACAAATGAATAACAAGACTTGTTTATATAGAAACTTGGACGAGAGTGATCATCCAAGCAAGTATTCTCAATACAAATCCTATTGAGAAAATTTATGATCACATCAATGAATGCGAATAAATGTTCATAAAAAAGGGACATTGTACATGTTCAAGGATAAACGATTAAAACTAATAATTGTTAACTAACAATTAAATAGAGTTTTACCAAATGAAACCATAAACATGGAGACAATTTGAGGAGTTACTTACATGGGACGTGATGTGGTAATTATAATAAGGTCACGCGTACCACGTGTTGATCGCTTACTCTGGCCAAGTAAGTAGTGAACACATGATAGCGTGAGCTTCTTATAATGAGCGCAGTTATGTCCGATGTGGTAATGGCGGGGTGAATGGGACTAATTAAAAAGTACCCAAATGAAACAGAAAACGCAAGCATGTTAAACAAGTATTGGGAGGGAGTGTACTTGCACTCGAACCCAGAAAACGCAAGCATGTTAAACAAGTATTGGGAGGGAGTGTACTTGCACTCGAACCCAGAAAACGCAAGCATGTTAAACAAGTATTGGGAGGGAGTGTACTTGCACTCGAACCCAGAAAACGCAAGCATGTTAAACAAGTATTGGGAGGGAGTGTACTTGCACTCGAACCCAGAAAACGCAAGCATGTTAAACAAGTATTGGGAGGGAGTGTACTTGCACTCGAACCCAGAAAACGCAAGCATGTTAAACAAGTATTGGGAGGGAGTGTACTTGCACTCGAACCCAGAAAACGCAAGCATGTTAAACAAGTATTGGGAGGGAGTGTACTTACACTCGAACCCAGAAAACGCAAGAAGGTAAAATGATTTAGACAAGCATTGGGAGGTAGTGTACTTACACTCGAACCCGGAAAATGCGAATATGTCCCTTAACGGGTCGTTTTTGTAAAACGTCAAACGTAAGGACAAAGTCAGAAAATTTCGCCCGGAAATAAACAAATGAAGCCTTAGACTACGGTCAAGGTCAACTAAAGCTCATAAGCGAAAATATACGATTTTAAACATAGCAAGACATGCTTTGAAGCTATATATATATATATATATACATTTGAATGTAGATACAAATAAAAGATGAATTACGGGATCATCATAACTTACGGGATTAAACACAGTGTTAAGGTCTACGGGACCAGGATGACCCTTGGGTCACGAAAGGAAAAAGGAAATAAACCTTAGTGTTTTCAGTAAAAAGGGGTGAAGACCTAAGGAAATAGCCTACGAGGCTACGTGAAGGAACCTACGGGTTACTTAACAAAGCGATAGAACCAGTTGAAAATCCCCGCATAAAACTAAAACTGTAAAAGAATAAAATTACAGACTGTCAATATCCCGGTATGGATAATTGACAAAAGTTAGAGAGAAGATCCTAAAACTAAAGCTTCGGTTTTAGTAAGAAATAATGTTTTTTTTTTACAAACGTGAAGGAACCTACGGGTTACTTAACAAAGCGACGACGAAGACAAAGATCGGTTGCAGCCAGTAGACTACCCTTTTGCCGGGTTTGCGGGGGAAACCATATTCCCCCTGGGACAAATCACTTTTCCTGTGCGCCTCACCAACGGAAGGCACACGCGAACGGAGGAGGTAAACTTCATGGTTTTACCGCCCACCTCCAAATACGACGTACTTCTCGAGAGGGAGTCCCAGGGCGACTTCAACATGATTACATCCGTCTCCCATTCTGCCATCGGTTTCCCAACCGAGATGGGGGTCGCAATCATATACGCTTGCAGAGAAATTATGTCCACGGACGAGCTGCGTCCGACCAAAATAGCAAGGCCTACCCCCAACACCCAACCAGAAAAATGGGTCCTTAATGCAAGGCACCCAGAGCAAACGGTGACGTTGGGCCACGCCTTGTCCCCCCACCATCAGAGCGCGCCTAAAGCAGCTCCTCTTCAGGAACCAAGATATTTTTGCGTGGACACCCGCAGACATGACAGGGGTACCACGCGAAATTGCGCAACATTTTTTGAATACCATGCCAGGTATCAAGCCGGTGATCCAAGGCCAACGCCACCTTGGATCTGCAAAGAACGAGGCGATGCATGAGCAGGTCCAAGAACTGCTCTCCGCAGGCATCCTGCGGGAAGTCAAATACCAGACTTGGTTATCCAACCCAGTCATGGTAGAAAAACCAAGCGGGGGATGGCGCATGTGCGTCGATTATAAAGATCTCAACAAAGCCTGCCCCAAGGACTGTTACGCACTTCCGGAGATCGACGAGAAGGTCGATAACCTTGCACCATTTCGATGGAAGTGTTTCCTCGATTGTTACAAAGGCTACCACCAGGTACAGATGGCAATCAAGGATGAAGATAAAACGGCATTCCGCACGCCTATCGGAAATTACTGCTATACGAAAATGCCGTTTGGGTTGCGCAACGCGGGTGCAACCTATCAAAAGTTGATGAACGACACTTTTCGCGGTCAAATTAGCAAAAGTGTCGAAATCTATATGGACGACTTGGTCGTCATGAGCATGGAGGAAGATACCATGCTCAACGATATTGAAAGAACATTCCAAACTCTGCGAAGCGTCAATATGAAGCTAAACCCAGGGAAATGCTCGTTTGGAATGGAAGAAGGCAAGTTCCTTGGATTCATCGTAACCAAAGATAGATTCAAGGTGAACCCGGAAAAAGTTCAGGCGATCGAGCGCATGCCATCGCCTTCAACAATGAAAGAAATGCAACGACTACCCGGCAGGCTAGCCGCACTGAATAGATTCTTAGCCAACCATGCAGCTAAGTCTTACCCTTTCATCAAGACCCTGCGGAGCTGCTTAAAAAGGGAACAATTCCAATGGACCGCAGAGGCCGAAAAAGCTTTCCGAGAGATGAAAGAGTGTTTGATTCAACTCCCAACTCTAACCGCACCAAGCAATGATGAGCCACTTATCTTGTACTTATCTGCCGCGGACAACGCGGTAGGTGCGGTACTCATAGTAGAGCGAGAAGGAGTTCAAACTCCCATCTACTACATCAGCAAAATGCTCAACGACCCAGAGATGAGATACTCCATCATGGAGAAGTTGGTATTAGCACTAGTGCACGCCTCAAGACGGTTGCGATGGTACTTTGCAAACCACGTCATCACGGTGTTAACCAACTACAGGATTGGCCCGATCCTATCAAAACCCGACATCTCTAGTAGATTAGCAAAATGGGCAATAGAGTTGGGCGCACATTCACTGAACTATAAGCCGCGCCCCGCAGTCAAAGGCCAGGTTTTGGCTGATTTCGTTGCCGAAATACCAGCAAATCGCATTCAAGAATGCGAGGAAGAGCAAAACCTTGCATCACCACCATCCTCCGAAGAAACATGGGCACTATATACAGATGGTGCATCCAACGAGGATGGGGCGGGTGCAGGTCTGCGACTCGTCAGCCCTGATGGCCAAGAGCTCACCTATGCAATTCGCCTCGATTTCAAAAGCACGAATAACGAGGCAGAGTATGAGGCCCTACTGTCAGGGCTGCGTCTGGCAGTCAAACTCGGCGTCCAACATTTGGAAGCACACGTCGAACAAGCCTTGCAAATGACATCAAAGTTCACGTCCTTCAATATCCGCCATATCAACAGGAGTGATAACAAACCTGCGGATGCACTGTCAAAACTTGCATCCACCAGTTTCCAACACCTGGCAAAAGAGGTACGCATCGAGATTCTGCAAAATCCCTCAGTACCCCTGCGCCAGGTCAATGTTATCTAGTACGGTACAACATCCTGGATGACACCAATCATTGCATACTTACAATCAGGTGTTACTGTCGCAACCCCCGATCCCTGTTTCCCGGGAACGGGCGGACGTGAGCTCAGAGTTTGGTGGTATCAGGTTGTTTAGTCTCACAGCGGAATTTTCATCAGGACCGTAGTTAGGAAATGTTTATCAGAGTAAAACCACCTTCTTTTATATTAATAATAACATAGGCAAAACCCAATTTCTTATTACAATACATTATAGGGATAAGCCCTATTTTATTGAATTTAAAACATCGTTTATTAGGTAACTTTTATAGCCACATTTTCTCAAGCCTTCAGTGCTCTCCAGCTGGCTTTTCACTAATTGGTTGTTCACATTGTGTTACCTGTAACGCGTTTTAAAAACATTTGTCAGTCGGAAATACTGGTGAGTGAATCCCAGTTTAATCAAGAAACATTTTATCAATTAAGAAAGTATTGAGAGCGATCACATTGTTTATTTCTACATAATTACTCATTCAGTATTTGCCACTCGACCGGATCTATGGCTATGGTCAAATTACCCATTGGCTAACTCGTCGTCCAATGGTAATGCACTGTCATTCAGACTTACTACTACTCGTAGTAAATTTTGTATACAAAACCCCATAATACCGGCAGTAATTGAAGAACTACAAAGACTCAATCACCGCTTAATTTCATAGTAAAACATTTAAGGTTTGGTAAAACATTACCAAAAACATTAACAAAAAGAGGATAAACTCACATTGCTGTCTTAGGCTTTTCGTAAGGGTTTCCTGGATATAATCTATAATTTATACAAATGTACATTGGTTAGTACCATAACCCTTTGAAAATATTAATAATACCCTCCCCGAGACGGCATTCCAACAACTACGTCGGGCAGAACCACGACAGTTGTTACGGAACCCTAAATTAATCGGGCAGCGTAACTATTAAGAAACTAGGGTTATAATACTTACAACGGAGCAGAACTTCGCTAATTAGGGGTATAATACCCAAATATTATGCTTAATACTTCAGAATTCAAGATTGAGATTTGTGAATGAACGACGGAAAACGAAAACTGATGCTATCTATTTATAGTTGTGTAATCTGGTCCTGTCGCGGCCCGCGTAAAAGACAAGGGACCCTTACGCGGCCCGCGTCAACATCGGTCAACTCAGTAGCTTAGCTGGGTCAGCTAGTAGGTCCGCCACGATGTCGACACGTGTCGGCCTCTGGTGTAATCGCGTGTGATGATCTGTCGCGGCCCGCGTAAGCTTGAGGTGAGGTCCTACGCGGCCCGCCTCAACTTACATTTTCAGATTTTTAATTTATTTTATAAACTATAACATATTTTGGGTTCGGTTTTCACATACGGGGTGTATTATAAGACTCATTAGAATATTTTAAGATATAATAGGGTGTTGGTTTTACCGAGGGTTGTTACATTCTCCCCACCTTGTTTTAGAGCTCGTCCTCGAGATCTACTGAAACAAGTGCGGGTATTTCCTTTGCATTTCTGACTCAAGTTCCCATGTGTATTCCGGTCCTCTTTTGGAGTCCCGCTTCACTTTGACTAGAACTAGTCTCTTATGCTTGAGATTCTTGACTTTCCTGTCTTCAATCTGTAGGGGTCTTTCTACAAACTTGAGTTGTTCATTTACCTCTATATCCTTAAGAGGTACTATTAATGATTCATCAGCTAAACACTTTTTAAGATTAGATATTTGAAACACATCATGTATTCCTGCCATTTCCTCTGGCAGTTGTAGTTGATAGGCTACAGGTCCTATTTTTCTAATAATCTTAAAAGGTCCAACATAACTGGGACTTAGCTTTCCGCGTTTGATGAATCTTACCACTCCTTTCCAAGGAGAGACTTTTAACAATACTCTATCTCCTACTTGAAACTCCAATGATTTTCGCCTGTTATTAGCATAACTTTTCTGTCTATCACGTGCTGCTTTCAGTCGTTCCTTGACTTGAATAATTTTATCGGTCGTCTCTTGCACTATCTCAGGTCCAGATAATTACTTTTCCCCAATTTCTGCCCAACAGACTGGGGTTCGACACTTTCGTCCATAAAGTGCTTCGAATGGTGCAGCATTTATACTTGTGTGATAACTATTATTATAAGAAAATTCTATTAAAGGTAAGTGATCGTCCCAATTACCTCCAAAATCGATTACACAAGCTCTAAGCATATCTTCCATTGTCTGGATTGTTCTTTCGCTTTGTCCGTCTGTTTGTAGGTGATAAGTTGTACTTAGTTTTAACTTGGTTCCCATTGCTTTTTGGAAACTTGACCAAAAATGAGATGTAAAACGACTATCTCTATCAGAAACAATTGATAAAGGAATGCCATGTAAAGAAACAATTTCATTTACATACAATTTAGATAATTGTTCCATACTAATTGTTTCCTTCATTGGTAGAAAATGAGCTGATTTGGTTAATCTGTCTACAATCACCCAGATTGTATCATTTCCTTTCTTGGTTTTGGGTAATTTAGTAACAAAATCCATTGTTATCAATTCCCATTTCCAAACTGGCATTTCTAATTGCTGTAACAAACCTGAGGGTTTCTGATGTTCAGCTTTAACTTGTGAACATGTTAAACATTTAGAAACATAGGTTGCTATGTCCTTTTTCATTCCTATCCACCAGAAATTTTTCCTTAAATCCTGGTACATTTTATCACTTCCTGGATGCATTGTATATTTAGACTTATGGGCTTCTTCTAATATATGATGACGTAAATTTCCTAATTTAGGTATCCACATTCTCTTTTCATGGTATCTCCAAATTCCATATGTTCCTTGTTTTAATTCTTTTAACATACCTTTTAACTTTTCAGTATCTTCCTTGATTACTGACTCTTGTGCTTCTCTTATTTGTTCATTTAAATCTACTTGCAGATTTAATTTAAGAGAACGTACTTTTTTTGGCTTTTCATGATACTTTCGGCTTAAAGCATCTGCCACTACATTTGTTTTTCCTTCATGATACTGGATATCACAATCATAATCACTAAGAAATTCCATCCAACGTCTTTGTCTCATATTTAACTCTTTCTGCCCGAAAACATACCTTAAACTTTTGTGATCAGTAAATATGGTAAACTTACTACCATAAAGGTAATGTCTCCAAATCTTAAGAGCAAAAATTATAGCTCCTAATTCTAAATCATGAGTTGAATAATTCTCTTCATGATTCTTAAGTTGTCTAGATGCATAGGCTATAACCTTTTGACGTTGCATCAACACACATCCATAACCTAATTTGGAAGCATCACAATAGACTACAAAGTCTTCAGTTCCTTCCGGTAATGCTAGTATAGGTGTATGGGTTAATCTCTGCTTAAGGATTCTAAATGCTTCTTCTTGTTTAAATCCCCATTCAAACTTAACAGATTTACAAGTTAACTTAGTTAAGGGAATGACTATTCCAGAAAAATCTTGAATAAACCTTCTATAATAACCGGCCAATCCTAAGAAACTTCTAACCTCAGTTGGTGACTCAGGGGTTTTCCATTTAGTAATTGCCTCAATCTTGGTTGGATCCACATGAATTCCTTCATGATTGACTAAATGTCCAAGGAATTGTACCTGTTCTAACCAAAATTCACACTTAGAAAACTTAGAGTAAAGCTTTTCCTTTCTTAACAAACTTAAAAGTGTTTGTAAATGCCTTGCATGATCTTCTTTATTCTTAGAATAAATTAGAATATCATCTATGAATACAATTATGAATTTATCCAAATATGGCTTACATATTCGGTTCATCATGTCCATAAATGCAGCTGGGGCATTGGTTAAACCAAATGGCATGACAGTAAATTCATAATGACCATACCTTGTTCTAAATGCGGTTTTAGAAATGTCCTCTTCTTGTACCTTTAATTGATGATATCCTGACCTTAAATCGATTTTAGAGAAAAATCGAGCTCCTAGTAGCTGATCAAACAAATCATTGATTCTCGGTAATGGGTACCGATTCTTAATCGTGACTTTGTTTAATTCACGGTAGTCAATGCACATACGCATTGATCCGTCTTTCTTTTTAACAAACAATATCGGCGCTCCCCATGGCGATGAACTTGGCTGAATAAATCCTTTTTCTAACAATTCATCTAATTGTTTCTTCAATTCTTGCATTTCTGCAGGTGCCAGATGGTAAGGTGCTTTGGCAATTGGTGATGTTCCTGGTAGCAGGTGAATTCTGAATTCAACTTCTCTGTCTGGAGGTAGTCCTGGTAATTCTTCTGGAAAGACATCTGAAAACTGAGATACTACTAGAATATCTTTTAGTTCTTTTCCTTTAGTGTTAGTGATTATAGAAATCAAATACACTATAGAACCTTTACTTATACAACTTGCAGTTTTCATCACAGATATGAATTTTATGGATCTAAAGGGCTTATCACCTTTAATTGTGATCGTTTTACCTTTTGGTGAATTTACTTGAATTGACTTTTGATCACATAAAATATTGGCTTTATTGGCTATTAACCAATCCATTCCTAAAACAACATCAAATCCTACCAGATTCATGGGATATAGGTTTGCAATAAATTTCTGATTTAAAAAATCTATGCTTGCTCCCTGCAAGATTTCAGAAATTCTAACAGTTTCTCCATTAGCTGTCTCTACTACGCATTCTAGTGGTAGTTTAGTTAATGACTGTTTTAGAAATTTGCAAAACGATGTATTAATAAAACTTTGGTTTGCACCAGAGTCAAATAATACTTTAGCAAAAACATCATTAACTAAAAACGTACCAGCTATGACATCTGGAATCATCTTGGCTTCTTCTGCAGTCAGAACAAATGCTCTAGCATTTTTAGTATTCTTGTTGTCTGCAGCTGGGACTAATTTTGGACAATTTAGCTTGATATGACCTTGTTCTCCGCAATTGTAACATACCCTGCTGTTAGCTTTCTTCCTGCAATTTTCTTCTTTGTGTCCTGATATTTTGCAAAAGTTACAATATATGGAACATCTTCCTGAATGCTTTCTTTTGCAATACCTACAGTAGGGTGTAGAGGTAGAACCTATATTTTTCCCACGGTAAGAATTTCTAGAACGAAATTCTTGAGTCAACTTCTGGGTTAGGTTCCTCCTTTGATCCTCTTCTCGGGTACGGACTAATTCATCTATCAAGGTATTGGCTAGTTCTACAGCTTCTTCTATGGTTTGAGATCTAGCTGCCTTGACTACGTGTCTTATCTCTCCAATTAATCCCCAAATATAACGGGAAATTAACACTGGTTCTGGTGAAGCAAGAGTTGGCACTATTCTGGCATATTCAAAGAATATTTTAGTGTACCCCTTACTATCTACACCAGTCATCCTAAGATTTAGAAATTTGTTTGCTATCTGTTCTTTCTCATTGGGTGGGCAGAATTTCCTTTCTACCTTGTCCTTAAACTCTTCCCATTCCATATTATAGGTTCTATCACTTCCTTTTGTTTGGAGGATAGTGTTCCACCATTCTAGTGCTGCATTCTTAAACATATTAGAAGCAAACATTATCTTATCTTCTTGAGCACATTTACTTATCCTTAAGACTGCCTCAGTCTTTTCTATCCAGCGTAGGGTTGCAATGGCCCCTTCATTGCCCGAGAATTCCATTGGTTTACAAGACCAGAATTCCTTATAAGAACAACCGTAAGGCACAGTTCTTCTTCTTTTGGGAATGGGCATTTGAAGTACAGGTCCATTGTTCACGCTGTTTTCTGGTTCACTTGGTCGCTTACTGCTATGCTTACTTTTATTATCAGCATCTTTAACAGTTTGAATAATAAATGGCATTGCATCTATAATTCCCTGTGCTACTATGTGTTGGATAGCACTATTGTCCACTTGATTGTTATTGTTATTGATGCTTGGATTCTCATTAACCACGTTAATGTTACTCTGGTTATCATTATTCAAATTTCCTTGATTTCCTTCGTCAGCCATCTGAATTTTAAACATTTATCCCATATTAATATCACAAGATAGTAAATAATATAGTTGATCACATGACACACAATCTAGCCAAAAACGTAGGTCATTGCTACTTTACTCTTTTCATATACTTATGCGTCTATTACACACTAGTACAGAAATAAAGATTACAATACCAACAGAAATAAAATAGTAATATGCATCCGTACACACATATCTTATTTTATTTTATTATATTATTATTATTACTACTGCTTCCTCCATTCTAACATTCACGGATATGGATTTATCCAAAAATACATATTACGTTCATCATATTTCCATACGAGACGCTCTCCCACCTGACGCATTCTCTCACTGCTCTCTAAAATTTCCTCCCCGAAAGTCCTAAGTTCTTGAACATTTTCTGCACTCATTGGGGGTGCAGGTTCTCGGACTGGGTTTAGAATCTGGGGTGCGGTTTCCTGAAATTGGTAAGGATCCTCTAATATCTCCCTAATATAATCATCTTGATAATAGGGGTCTAAAGGGTCCATACCTGGGTAAGCTTCTATGTTCTGTATGGGTGGATAGTCCTGAATAGGGTAACGTTGCACAAAGTCCCTATTGTCATCCCACCAGGGGTCGTAATTCGGGTCTAGTGGGTTTGGTGCAGGTACCATAGGGATTTCTTCTGGGTTAAAGTCGTGCATCTCTACTTGGTTCTCTGGATTTTCTATTTCCATGGGTTGTTCTGGGTTTTGTGGTTGTGGGGCTACTAATTGTTCCAGACTTGGGTCAACAACAGTTGTAGCTAAGATATGGAAATTAGCTAGGCTTCTATTTAGCATATCTTGAGTATGGGCATCTGTCTCTCGCTTAATAGCTGCTAATGCCCTTTGCTGTTGCAATTTTCGCATTCTCTTCCTCCAAGCAAAAGCTTCTTTACTGAACCATCCTCGTTTCTTAGTAGGAAATGGTTCTTCAGATTGAGCTCTAAAAGCAAATATTCTGTCTTCCTGATCAGCAGAATACCCTGAAAGGGCAGGCTGTGATGATGTACCTTCACTCCTAGGTGAATCAGCTAACTGACGATTCACGTCTGATGGCCCTTGATCACTTATACTGAAAACTAACAAATAGTCAAATAACACATAACACATAATTACAGTTATGCATGTATTTTCGTAATTTTATTTCCTAACACAAATTTTAATATTTAAGTGTCAGCAGAAAACTTCTTTGGCTCAGACCAGTGGCTAGGCTATGATACCACCTTCTGTCACAACCCCCGATCCCTGT
The DNA here is from genome assembly GCA_030545235.1 of Helianthus tuberosus. Taxonomy (NCBI): domain Eukaryota; kingdom Viridiplantae; phylum Streptophyta; class Magnoliopsida; order Asterales; family Asteraceae; genus Helianthus; species Helianthus tuberosus. The sequence goes on along the minus strand of CM060447.1, from coordinate 70,752,086 downwards.
TTCCCGGGAACGGTTGTTTAGTCTCGTAGCGGAATTTTCATCAGGACCATAGTTAGGAAATGTTTATCAGAGTAAAACCACATTCTTTTATATTAATAATAACATGGGTAAAACCCAAGTTTCTTATTACAATACATTATAGGGATAAACCCTATTTTATTGAATTTAAAATATCATTTATTAGGTAACTTTTATAGCCACATTTTTCTCAAGCCTTCAGTGCTCTCCAGCTGGCTTTTCACTAATTGGTTGTTCACATTGTGTTGCCTGTAACGCGTTTTAAAAATATTTGTCAGTCGAAAATACTGGTGAGTGAATCCCAGTTTAATCAAGAAACATTTTATCAATTAAGACAGTATTGAGAGCGATCACATTGTTTATTTCTACACAATTACTCATTCAGTATTTGCCACTCGACCGGATCTATGGCTATGGTCAAATTACCCATTGGCTAACTCGTCGTCCAATGGTAATGCACTGTCATTCAGACTTACTACTACTCGTAGTAAATTTTGTATACAAAACCCCATAATACCGGCAGTAATTGAAGAACTACAAAGACTCAATCACTGCTTAATTTCATAGTAAAACATTTAAGGTTTGGTAAAACATTACCAAAAACATTAACAAAAAGAGGATAAACTCACATTGCTGTCTTAGGCTTTTCGTAAGGGTTTCCTGGATATAATCTATAATTTATACAAATGTACATTGGTTAGTACCATAACCCTTTGAAAATATTAATAATACCCTCCCCGAGACGGCATTCCAACAACTAGGTCGGGCAGAACCACGACAGTTGTTACGGAACCCTAAATCAATCGGGCAGCGTAACTATTACGAAACTGGGGTTATAATACTTACAACGGAGCAGAACTTCGCTAATTAGGGGTATAATACCCAAATATTATGCTTAATACTTCAGAATTCGAGATTGAGATTTGTGAATGAACGTCGGAAAACGAAAACTGATGCTATCTATTTATAGTTGTGTAATCTGGTCCTGTCGCGGCCCGCGTAAAAGACAAGGGACCCTTACGCGGCCCGCGTCAACATCGGTCAACTCAGTAGCTTAGTTGGGTCAGCTAGTAGGTCCGCCACGATGTCGACACGTGTTGGCCTCTGGTGTAATCGCGTGTGATGATCTGTCGCGGCCCGCGTAAGCTTGAGGTGGGGTCCTACGCGGCCCGCCTCAACTTACATTTTCATATTTTTAATTTATTTTATAAACTATAACATATTTTGGACTCGGTTTTCACATACGGGGTGTATTATAAGACACATTAGAATATTTTAAGATATAATAGGGTGTTAGTTTTACCGAGGGTTGTTACAGTTACCCCCGAAAGCAAAGCAGAGGCACGTAAGTTACAACACAAAGCGTGTCATTATCAGATGGGAGACGGTATTTTATACCGTAAATCATACCTGGGACCACTCCTACGATGCGTCGACCCCCAAGATGCCACATACCTTATCAGAGACATACACGAGGGAATATGTGGCATACACGCGGGCCCACGCATGGTGGTGGCCAAAATCATGAACGCCGGGTACTACTGGCCCGGCATGCACCTAGATGCGGTCAAAGTCTTGCGCAAGTGTTTCAATTGTCAGCGGCATGCTCCCAAGACCTTGCGCCCCAAGAACAACCTGATCCCCGTCACCACTGCATGGCCATTCCAAAAATGGGCAATGGATGTGGTGGGACCATTTCCAGACGCACCAGGTGCAGTGAAGTTTATCATAGTGGCTGTTGATTACTTTACAAAATGGGTAGAGGCAAAACCGCTCGCCTCAACCACCGCTATGATAACAAGGAAATTCGCCTGGGAACATATCATCTGCCGTTTCGGTCTACCAATGTGCATCGTTACAGACAACTGTACCAACTTCGCTGCCGATGACTTTCAAAAATGGCTAAAGGAGCTAAACATTGAACACATATTCTCCTCAGTGGCACATCCACAAGGGAATGGCCAAGTCGAGAGTATCAATAAAAGTTTAGTCGAAGGCATCAAAGCACGGTTGGGAACTGTCACACCCCGAATTCCACGTGTCACCGGCGGGCCCGGTGGGGAGTATCGTGACGTGGTTGGCAACATAATAGTCAAACAACACAATATATGAATGCACAGCGGAAGCAAAAGGTAAATATATTACAATCTGAATATAAAGTAATATCCAAGTATTACAACGGAAAGTAAAGGATCCACAGGCGGATCAACTAAAAAGAAAAACTGTTCAACAGACTTTGACATCTAGAGCTTGCGAGACTTGAGTAATGATGCCTGGGGTAGCCAGCCTATTTCGTCTAGCACCTGCACTTAGCCTTTTTGGAAAATACGTCAGTTTACACTGGTAAATACAACTCAACTGACTCATTTTGAAAAGAGTTTGAAAATTGATTTGAATGCACTTCGGCAAAAATATCTTTTATAACTTGGGACAATTATTAAAATAATCATGTATACAGTTTTACTTATTTGTCGTCCATCAGGGCCGGTTAGAAGAGCCGGACAAGATTAACTGACACGCCACAGGTATAATGTCAACAAGGTTGATTCCTTTAGTGGATTACCAGTTTTTACATAATGCATCTGTCAGGTGTACGCCTACACCCCGTGCTTAGGTCGTGGCCATTTCGTAAAATGATGCCAAGGATATCCGGGACATGGTCATTTAACCCCCAAAGGCCATACACCAAATAATACATATTAAACGGGTCATGCAAATACATTAATCACAATCCGATTTAAATGACTACACTTACCCGACCAAGCGACACTTTTATAGTACCGTATCCCATGCCCGTATAGGGAAAATAAGTTAAGAGTATTTACCTGAGCAAAGTATCAATCAATTACAGCAAATGCAAGTACTTTACTGGGCTCCTAATCTGGAACGAAGGTTTATAATAACCTATTAGATTTCTAACGGGTCCTTAATTAAGCCTTAGCTTAGACCAGTTAGTTTCAATGATACGGTTCGTACGCACTATTAAGCGAAGACCAGATAGAATGTGATTTAGACCCGACAAGTTCGGAGACTTGCTTAATATGGGTATTTCATACACACTCTGGATTTTGAGATAAAACCGATAAGGTTTGACCCGTTTCGACTAATTTATGTAAACTAGTTACGTAAGCCGAACCGAACGCGTAAGAGGCGTAACGGGTAATCATGAGAGCCATATACAGGTTTCCTAAGTTAATATGCCTCAATTATGTTGTGACATCAGTAAGATGTCTTTCATTATGCCCGAAACGTATTTAAACACAAACTATGCCCCGTAGGGGTAGTTTGGTCATTTAAAAGATTATAAAAGAGTTTAAGTATTAACCTGAGTTACAGGTCTGATATAATCAGCAAAAATACTTAGTTTGATAAGTTATAACAGTAGGGTAAAGTAGTAATGTGAAATTTATCAAATATAACCAAACTATGCACCGTAGGGGCATTTTGGTAATTTCACATAAGCTGAAAAGCTCAAAACTGAAGTCCGAGTTTAACAACCTTTGCTTACTGTTAAAATATTATAATTTACCTCAAATATCAGTAGGTATCAACCTTTGTATGTTTAAAATAGTTTTAGTACATACTATGCGTTTAAAACGCTTAAAAAGGCGATTAGAAGCCGTTTCCGGGTTCTATATAGAAATCTGATATTTTTATTATTCCAGAAGGCTTAAAATAATTTATTAATCATTTAGAATCAGTAGCAAAAGGTTTGGAGTCGATTAGATATGAAAAACTCATTTTATCGCCCGTAAGGGCAAAACCGACAATTACCGGATTAAGCCTACGACTATAAGTTATGCTCAGCCTAAAATTAATTAAAAATCTTCAAAAATCCCAAAATAATATATTACATCAGTGGGTAATAAGTTTGATATCAAAAAGTAGGCTTAACTAGGCTATACGCTAATTACGCCGTTTAATTAACATAAAGCTTTCAATTTACGCTAATGAGCATAACTCTCAAACTACACCTCAAACTGATGTCAAACTTTGGGTACAAGTTTATATATCAGTGACTAAGGTTTCTACTCTTTTACATTTCCAAAAATCACGTTTTATGGTAAAAAGGGCATAATGGTCAACATATGACTAATTAACGGAATCATGCGTATTAATTGGTTAACTAATGAACCATGGTGTATAATCACAGAGGGTTATACTAGCATGTAACCTGGTCCAAATGAAGCTCTAAGGTATTTCTAAATCATACCAAAACGGGTCAGAACTGAAGTCAAAGCTTTGCGACTTTTGGTTCCGAACCGGGTCTAAACAGGAAATTGTCGGGTTGAACATGTTTAGACATGTTCTTACACTAATTACTAAGTTATATTAATGATCAAACAGGTTGTATGTGTTCTACATTGCTAATTTTGCATAAATTAGAAAATAAGTATCCTGTTGACTTTTTATTAACAAGTTTGACCCGACATTTGACCTAGTTAGAGTGGGAATCAGGGGGAACCCTTTTAAGGGTTTATTACCCTCATAATTACCAACTTATAACTACTTTCAATTCGACTAATCACTGGACCATTAGTGATTAATCTTGAAGTCAACCGTTAATTACGACGGTTTGACTTTTAAGCTAAACTAAGCAAAAACTTAACTAAGAAAGGTTAAGCAAACTTACAAGAGTCCTATGAACGACCAGAGATCACTTGAGAGAAGTCTTGAGCTCCAGAAATGATCAGGAATGCAAGAATGAAGGTGTGAAGAATTGTTGCAACATCATGGCCTTATATAGTGATTTAAACACCATAGATTGTTGACATCTAAGTCTACAACTGACCAAAATTCATCCACAAGTGTCCCTAGTGGTCTAGGGGTTGCTTAGGGGTCGCCCATGAAGTGAAACAAGTGATTAAAGTCGGTTTATGCGCGAAATTTGGCTGCTGTCAAAATTTTCTGTATCTGGGCGGGCCAGGCGGCCCGCGTAAAGGTGTTGATGGGCCTTACGCGGCCCGCTTGGGCTCTCTGATCAGACAAAACGTTTTCAAGTTGTTGCATCTCGTCTCTTGGCCTTTCGAAAGGTCAATTAAGTTTATTTCTTGCAATTTGAACCCTCTAATTTGACATATAAGGGCTTCAAGATATTTATCCCCTTTGTTAAGTTCTCGGTTAACTTTATTGTTACCCGAAAGGTCCTAACTTTTAACGTTGACGCTTTAACCCCTCGCATGCGAATTTGATCATAACTTTCTCATACGATAACGAAACTTTATAAAATTTATATCGTGCATTCTAGTGAGCATACTTAACCGTTACAAAGCTTCGGGCTTGTCAAAAGGTCACTCAGAGGTATAACTTAAACATGTTGACACATTTAACCCCTGTAGTTTGTAATCTCTCACTTTTAGCCTCGTATGATCCATGATTTATTCGTCTGATGGTATCAACGTCATGTAGGGTTATTGTAAAGTATATTTATTCACTGTTGACATTTTGAACTCGTATATTCACATACTTTCCATGTTTGTCAACTTTAGTCCCTCAAGAACATTCTTTCTCACGTTCAAGCTTATGACACGTGTCAATACATTATAGGACGTGAATTTTGGAGGTGTTACATCCTCACCCCCTTAAAATAAATCTCGACCTCGAGATTTGCTTAAAGTAAAGGAAGTACTTTTCTATCGTATCTTGGATTTAATTTCCATAGTATATTTGGGCCTCCAAGGGTATCCCAGTTGACCTATACGAGAGGTGCATACTTTCTTTTGGAGTCCCTTAACCTGTCGATTCTCAATCGGCATAGGTTGCTCATACCATCATAGATCTGCATATCATTATGTGATAGAGCTTCTCGACTTATTGGTGACACGTCGCTAAATCATTAGTGTGGGTCACATTGCGCGTTCCACCAATCCCCTAAATTAGGTCCTAGCTCGTAAGCTATTTAGTCTTGATACATTCGAATCCTTCGAATGACTTTATATATTCCAAGCTTAACTAACCTAAAAATTACTACTCGGCACACCCTTCTAAGGTGTTATCTTTTGTTGAACTTTATCTTTTAACCAGAACTTAGGAGGGTTGCTATTTTCATAAATCCTTGATTTTCCTGCCGTATACTGGCGACTTACAATCGATTATGGATTTGTATGATCTTATTTGTTGTTTCCTAGGCAACTCTCAGATCTTGATAATTGGACTTACCAATTTTCTATCTAACAATAGATGTTTGACATTCCATCTATACAAGGTCTCCAAAGGAGTAGCCTTAATACTTACATGTTAATCATTATAGAAAATCTTATCTTAAGGTGGGATGGTTATCCCAACCATTGCTTAAAACTAATCTTAAGGAGTAGTTAATCCTTATAGCTAGTTGAATAACTCAACGATCCTGGGTAGTTGATGGCGATTCTTAATCGTTGTTAAAATAGGGTTGCGGTAATGAGTGCATAAGCAAAATGAACCGTCTTTCTTATCTAACAATATCAAACTCTTGGAATATCGAGTTAGGTTATACGAACCCTCTATTTTAAAGCTTAGTTAATCAGGGTTTCGATTCTTCCAATGATGGTACTAGCCGTCTTGGAGATTTCATAATAATACAACCTTAAATGGGATATAAATCTTAATTTTACCTGCCTTTCAGGGGTAAACAGGGTAATCAAGATACAAGGAGGTTACAGAGATTTCCATATCTCAGGCTCCAGTTCACCCATCTTTGCTGGTGTCAAATAAGTGACACCTTTATGTTACTAGTCCACGAATTCCTTAATCGAAAACATTTACCTGGACAATTCCATTCTGGATATCTCTTTTGAATACCATTAGTTGACTTTAGTACCATATGACCTCTCGGAATATCTTGGTGGTCCCATGCATTAAACCTCCATATTGATCAGGCATGGAAGCAATCTATGGAACTTATTAAGATACACCAATCCTCATATGGCGCTTTTATCATACCATCTGGGATTCGGAATCGATAGAGATTAAAGATATATCAACTATATATGTTGACGCACTTCCTCTTAGAGAGAGGACATTTCGAGAACTCTACGACTGAAGGTTTCTGATAGGAACAAAAGAATTGATTATTCTGATTTCGTCTGTAACTTTCACCTTACACTTAATATCTGAGGTTTTTATGGGAAATTTCTAAAAGTTTGCTAAGCTTAAGATCTTATGAGAGACTTAGTAGCATCTTGACCCAAACGTAACTCCTTGAGTGGTCAAAGGCTCACCATAAGGAGTTTTGATAACTACTTGCTCCTTATCATCCACAATATGGGCTTGGCTACCAGACGACCAACCCATTCTAATCATTATATCGAGTCCTTTATTATATAAATGAAAAGGAGGACAGCAGGAAAGAATGATTCCTAACGGATATAAAACCTCCATCTAATATAGCTGAAGCAGTCTCTGAGGTACCATCGGTCAATTTTACTTTACATTTAACGCTTAGAGTTTTAGCAGGCAGATTTAATGATTTACAAAATCTATTGTCTACGGAAGACTTATCTGAACCTGAATCAATTAATACTCTAGCATGAGCGTTATTGATAAAGAAAATACCTGTTGTGACATTGTCATCCTGAATGGCCTCCCGAGCGCCCATTTGAGAGCTTTCAACTTCGGTCTTCTTAGTTTCCTCAAGCTTTTTAGCGTATTTAGGGCAGTTGGTCTTAATGTGCCCTTTTTCATTGCAACCATAGCAGGTTGCGTTTCCCAATCTCTTGCAATCCAAGGTCTTATGCTCCTTGGACTTGCAGATTCTACAGGGTAGAGGCTGAGATTCATATCTGCATTTCCCGAAGTGGTATTTCCTATAGGTTTTGCATCTGGTCTTTTCACCGGTCTGCTGTTTGTCCTTCAAATCCTTTCCAGACTTAGTTGCTCATTCCTTGGCAGCCTTAGGGCAATTAGTACTGATGTGGCCCTTTTCGCCGCAGCTGAAACAATTTGCATTCTTTATGTCCCTACACTCGTGGGATTGGTGGCCAGCTCTTTTACAGATGCCACATTGCTTTATCTTTTGATTTGATCGACACTGTCCACAGTGTCTTCTTTTGCAGGTTTTACATTCGGGTTTTGCCTCCTTTGGTTTGGACTGGTTATAGCTTGAACTGGTCTTACCCTTTTTGTAACTCCTATTTGGGGTTTTATTGCACTTTCGCTTATGATCCTTCAACACACGGTCCACAGCGTTGTTTACGGCTGTATTTATCATAGCCTGAAACTCGGTGCTTGTTAAGTTCAGTCTTGCATCATCATTCTGATCAACTGGATGATTGTGAGCTTCAGAGGAGTCAGCCATGGTGAAGCTTTGAAGGCTACTAACCAAGTAGAAATAATTTGTTTAATCATATAGCGAATTGTTGAATTTGATGAATAAATAGCCATGGTGCAATTAAACCATATAGGCCAATAGATAGCATTTAATTTATTTGATTATGTTTTGCCTAAGTTTTCAAATAAACTATCTTTGGCGTTTAAGCGGAATATAATCCTTCATATTTATTATACTGGGGACATAAGTCACGACTGCCAATGTCATACTGACATCTTTTATATATGGCACATGGGCTTGTTCCGAAGGACTTTTGATGGCTCAGAGGCCTTGTCACTAGGGAAATTTTTAAAACATAATCAATGATTCCTTTGGATCGGAAAATTTCATAGTTCATTGTCTTGACAAGAAGTTATGAAATAAAACTATCTTTTTCATGTATTCATCTTTTACCCGTAGGTATACATCCCTTGGATGTTTTGATGTATTCATCAAGTTCAACGTTTATTAGTCATGCTTCCTTTTGATCATTTATGCTAAAATAAGGGGTTTGGAAAAAATTTCCTAATATAAAGGTGACAAGTGCGATTCTATCGCATCACTGTTGCCAGGAGTGTCATCATATTTATAATGTTACAAGGATTTGAATCCTTTGAATAGGTTCTACCATCTTGGCCTCGTCTGGAATGACATATAGGCTAGGTCGTACCTTTAAGATTTCTTTTTAATATTTATACTGGCAGGAAAGGAATGGTATTTATTTTATTCAGGATTTTTATCATAAATCCTAATTTATAAGTTAATAATAGCACAAATGGCCTAGTCGCGTAGACAAGTTTAATTTATAAGCCATGATTTCAGAGAATCGAGGCATTAAGGTTTTACTAATAGCACAAATGGCCTAGTCGCGATGACAATTATAAATTATAAGCTATGATTTCAGAGAATCAAAGCATGAAGGTATATCAGCACAACAGGCCTAGTCACAAGGACATTTATAAATTATAAGCTATGATTTCAGAGAATCAAAGCATTTAACGAGGCCATCAACGAGGCCAAGTACAAAACCAAACTTGAAAAATACTACAATGCACACATCCGCATTTGTACCTTCAACCCGGGAGACTACGTCCTTCGTGACAATGAAGCATCTAACGCGGAACGCCCAGGGAAACTTACCCCCAAGTGGGAAGGACCCTACATCATCCAAGAGGTCCTGGGCAAAGGCGCGTATAAACTGCAAACATTAGAGGGCGAAACTATCGCACACACATGGAATGCACAACAGCTTCGACGATGTTACATGTAAGCCATGTTTTTTACATTCACCATGTAACCTATCGGGCTGCAAGCCAATTGCAAATAAATAAATGAGCAATTCAATGCAATATTGTTTATTTACTTCTATTACAAATGTGTGTTCCACTCTGCGGTATCTGCAAAAACATACTGGCAAAATCTTCATTCGCGATACCCACACAGAGTGGTGACTACACGCAAGTATTGTAATAGGCCAGCAATGGCAAAACATCAACTCTATATCCGGTTGGATATGCAAATACGGTTTTCACAAAGCCTACACAATTCCTAAACCCTAACGGGATAAAAACAGGAATTGACTAATACTCATACGACAAAGGTATAGAGTATATTTAACCGCGCTTTACAGCGGGTAGAGTTCTTCATACTTGCATATCACCTAGATATGCAAAAGGCAAATACAGACTTAGTGTTATCCACAATAACATTAACTCATACAAGTTCAAACACGCAAGTAGAAAAAACACGTGTACAACTTCAACGAAACGGTTCTTTATATTCAAAAAATTTCTACACCTATGCGGTGCACAAGGGATTTACATAAAAGTTCCTAATATTTACATCAAGGAAACAAAAAAGGGCATGCAGGCCAACCTAATCCTTCTTTGTACCGCTGGACTCCGCACCACCCTTGTCGTCGCCAGCGGTCTCTTCCTCCTCATCCTTGTCAGCATATAACAACCGCAAGCGGTCTACATAGTCTTCCGCGTCTAAGCATTTGTCAACTGCCTCAAGGGCGGAAATGGACATATCGTTGTACGCTGCGAGCGCAGCAGCAAGACGCGCTTCGGTATCCACGCCATGAAACCCGGACCTTTCATCGGTATACTCGCCTTGGGATAAAACATTAATATGACTAATGCAACGGTTGTAGCCAGCTTTAAAACCATCCTCCCGCGCACGCTGCATAATCTGCTCTACACCAGCTGCATTCTCAGGTGCGTCAAGGATAGCACTAGCAATCTGCAAAATACAAGCAGCAAGATTAGCAAAGGCGAACCTAAAAAGATAGCAAAGGCAACGGGTACTTACATGCCCGATACCGTGAATACGCATCCATTCGCGATCATCCTTGAGCTGATTGAATGAAGAAATAAGGCTATCCCTAGCCTCGGCAGCATCCCGAGCCTGCACTTCAGCTTCAGCAGCTCGGGCAGTGACGTCCTCAATAACGGTCCCCCGTCTCTGCACTTCAGCCTTTCAACAACAAAGAAAACAAGTATATAAGGATGCTCATTCATACTTATGAGAAACACACAACTTCAAGAGCAAAGAGAAACTCATACCTGGAGATCCTTAATAATCTTATTTAAATTGGTACGGTCAGCATCTGCAACAGTAAGAGCCTTGGAAGCGCGGACCTCCCCGCCTCTTTGGCCTCTTTGGCCGCCACCTCAGCAGCAACTTTCTCCTTTACAAGAGCAGCTTTCTCCTTGCTCAAAGCTGCGTTCGCTGCCTTGACGTTTGTCAACTCCTGACGAACACGAAACATGGTTTCATTCTATTTTGCCCAAGATTCTTTCCAAGTCTTGCGCTTATTAGAAAGTGTTTCTTTCCAACTCTTGCGCTCATCAGAAAGCAGTTTGGCGAGGGTACGAACCTGTTTAAGCTCAGCAGTTGCGGCCCACTCCTCGGTCTGCTTATGCTTCTCAAAAGCAGCCTTATCCCTTTTAAGCTACTCCGCACCCTCACGAGCAACCCTCACCAACTCTTCAGCCTCAGCCCGCAAGCGGGCAGTTTCCTCCTCCTTACGACCCAACACCTTGTAGTCTTCCATAATATGGAACTCCCCACAAGCATGGAGGAGAGTTGGTTGATCCGGAGCTCACGCGGCAAACCGCGAGCCCGGTTAACTTCAAACGGGGTGCCCAAACCACCCAAAATCTCCCTACACGCGGAGGGATCAGCAGAAATATCATCCCCTTGCATCACAGTCCAAGGGGGACGGTGATAGTTCACAGCCCGGTCTTCAGTGTAAGTGCGGTAATAGAACTCCAATTCAGACTCTTCAGGCTGAATGGGAGAACCTTTGAAACACGCACCCCCAGAAGCAGAACCGGAAGCCTTCTCGGCAGTAGGAGATTTTTTCTTCTCAGCATCAGAAAATTTCAGGTTCAAATCATCAGTATCCTGTGGGGAAATCAGATTATTATGGGAATCCACCGTTTCAAAGATCTGGGCCGCAGGTCCCTTCCCAGTATCTTATGCCCACGCAGAAGGCTCAGGCACCACTTCAATTGAAGGGCTTCTGGTAAAATCTTTATTAACCCCCGCATCCGCAGCTGTATCATGTGGGGGGGAGTGAGGAGCATCAAACATAGAGAAACCTTCATCTTGCGGTTCTGCAAGTAAAGCAAAAATACTTATCAATTACAAGTACAAAGAGAAACACTTGTAAAAGTTATGATATACTTACCAAAAACAACCACAGGTTTCACAACAGTTGTCCGTTTGGCCAATATCCTCGGACGCTTCTTCTCACCGGCACCAACAGTCGTATCATCTATCTTCCTTTTCTTCTTCTCATCAGCAGGCTTGGAACCCGTAGAGGTCCCACCTGCAACCGCACCACCACCTGGAAAACCCAAACCCTCAAGTGTGTCAGATACTACCATGTAATCAGTATATCTGCGAACACGAGAACGAGAGATACCTGCTGCTTGTGGCACCAACGGAGGAACAACAACAGCCTCCGTCTTTTTCTTGCCGCGACCCCGCACAGCCCTCTCCACATGCTTCTTCTCTGTATGCTTCTTGGGGGCACCTTTCATCTCAAATTTACCCAGGGCCCCAAGAGTACCTGCGTTTACATCATCATATAAGCAAGTAAGAGAGGTGAACTTTACAAAGAAGATTATAGAATATACCTTGGCCTTGCGGCAGGGGTGCATTCAGTTCCTCGCGTTTAGGAACGCGGAAGTTGTTGACAATAGTCACATTGAAACCTTTTTCACCGGCCGCAAGCGGAAATAATTCAACCTTGCCCGTGAAGGTCAGATCAAACATCCTACACAGAGCAGCATCCGCTAATAGCACAATTGCAAATCAGTAACAAATAAGGAAGCAAGGAAACCGCACAAGAGTAAGAATACTTACCACCACTCTTTTCCCGCAAAACGGGCCTTGACTTCCTATCGGGCCTGGTCAACATCATCCGCAGCACCCACAGCTGCGAGTTGTCCAACTTCTTATACTCAACGGTTTTCAGCCGTGGAAACCACTCCACCGTATCCGCACTAGGAAGATCAATATCCTTCGCAGGGATCACCTCGTTCACGTTGCGGAAGGTCATCCTGGCAACGACCGCGGCTGCCTTAATGTAGAAGAACTTTGTCTTCCACTTAGAAATACCCTTCGGAGGGGTCATCATCTTGGGGCTCCCATATCGCTGACTAAAAGAGAAAAACCCAGTATTTACAGTTAACTGGTAAAACCTTCGGAAGTTTTCAAAAGAAATTTACAGACCAAGAACACGGAAAGTATACTCGAAATTTCTAATCCGAATCATCCCAAACGGACTCATTTGGGAAATATGGAGCTTGTAATACTCCAAAACCTCAGCAACAAAAACAGTTAATGGTAAACGAAGGTTGCCATCAATGAAAGAATCGGCCCACATAGTGACATAACCGGCCGGAGCATGGGCGCCGGTGTCACCCTCCTGGGGCATCTGGATACCGGTCATCAGATTGTTAAACTGACTCTGTGACCATTTCAACACCGGTAGGCCCCCGCCGGGGGGCACTACCACCATCTTCTTCTTCAGCCGCCACCGGCGAAGAATGTTCAGGGTTTTCACCCTCAGTATGGTGGGGATCAGATGGTTCAGCCATCAAGAAAAGTAATCAAGAAGATAGTATAATGAGTATACAAGAAAACTCAGAAACCTCGAAGGATTTTCAGACAAGTTTGGTGGAGAAGACGAAGGAAGCACTCTTTCTCTAACCGGAAAATTTTTTAAATTTTGAACAAGTGAGGAAACCACAAACGGTTTCCCCTTATATACTCATCGCAATTAATGCGATGCAGTAATTGAATCATCACGTTCAAAATGGGCGAATTATGCAAGGCCACGTGTGCATGCGACGTTTCCGCTGACGGTTACCACGCGCGCGTGGTCGTCCACGAGCCTGACAGAAAGGATTTTTTCACTCCTTGCTACAGTGCATTTATGACCTCGGGCAGTGCAAACGTCCTTTCATTTCAGCACATGACAGAATCCTACCAACTTTCACCAACCCACACGTGCGATCGTGGCGTATGCAACAGAAAGCGACAACATTATCCAAACATAAGCGGCATGCGGTTTCTCTGGTTTACCGCACCATAACCCATACCGCATGTCGTTTTTTACATACCCCTCAAAAAGGCAAAAATATATATCTCTACATTATGTAAAGGGGTATAACCAATAACCGCACATACCCACGAGCACACGTGGAATATGCGGAGATGACACACACGAACCCGCACAGGTGTGTCAGATACTCAGAACCAGCGTTGTTCTTCGGACTGCGAAAACCGCTTCTTAGAATGCGGCAAACCGCATTCCATATAACCTTCTTCAAGGTTCAAATCCCTCGTGTCCGGTTCACAACCACGGAGGGAACGCAAATAGCTTCTCCTTGGGATAAAGGACAGGTACGCTGAGCAACCGCACATCAGCAACCCTGACTCTTGATCCTTCAAGAACCACATCCAAGCTTCAAACTTTCTAGAAGCGAGTTCTTTGATGCAAACCGCAGACACTCACGAGTAGCTGCGGCGAAATATAATTACCCTAACGGTAGCCACGGAAGAGCCACAACTAAACCACTACGCGGTTGCTCAAAGCTACTTCCAGGAAAACTGCTTCTCAACTAAGCGTGAAGGAAAGTGGTTACAGAACGAATCCGGACGAGTCTCACCCAGATTCTCAAGTATCTATGGTGACCTCCTTCGGCAAGTCTACTTCAACGAAAACTACTTTCCACTAAAGCGTGAAGGAAAGTAGCTAAGGAACGGCGGTAACAAGTCTGCTTATGACTGTTTACTCACCGACGGACCGCATATAATAAACAATGGTGGGTACTACCAGACCCATGACCATGTTTATTTGCCCATAATCCAGATTCACATTGTTCGACCAAACACGACCAACAATGACGCAAGTACACCACATAGTTCGACCACACAAGGCCAACAATGTGCAGCAACGAGGTAACCGCAAAGGACGTGCGGTTACTTGAGAGCTGAAACCACAGAGGACGTTCGGTTACTAGAGAGCTAAACTGGAGAACACGAATACCCCACAAATAGGGATCATCGTTGAATGTCCAGTTGCTAAACATAGAGCTTGAGCAAAATAGTTACAACTTTGCATCAGCTGACGCAGAGGTTACACCCAGAGAATGGCAATCACGGAATTTTTCCGTCACCATCTCAAAGGTTGGTTCGAACCCTGCTAACATCTTCAGTCACAATCTCAAAGGTTGGTTCAAAACTGTAACACCTCGAAAATTCACGTCCTATAATGTATTGACACGTGTCATAAGCTTGAACGTGTGAAAGAATGTTCTTGAGGGACTAAAGTTGACAAACATGGAAAGTATGTAAATATACGAGTTCAAAATGTCAACAGTGAATAAATATACTTTACAATAACCCTACGTGATGTTGATACCATCAAACGAATAAATCATGGATCATACGAGGCTAAAAGTGAGAGATTACAAACTACAGGGGTTAAATGTGTCAACATGTTTAAGTTATACCTCTGAGTGACCTTTTAGCAAACCCGAAGCTTTATAACGATTAATTATGCTCATTAGAATGCGTGATAAAAATTTCACCAAGTTTCGTATCGTATGAGAAAGTTATGATAAAATTCGTGTGCGAGGGGTTAAAAGCGTCAACATTGAAATCTATGACTTTTCGGGTGATTGAAGCCCTTAGAATTCAATTTAGAGGGCCCAAAGTGCAAGAAATAAAGGTAAAAATCAAGTTTGGAAGTCCAGGGGTCAAAACTGTCAACATTTGAAAGATTCTTTTTGCTGGCCAAAGGCTTGCGCACCTCAACACTGTGGATGTTACGGTGCGCAAGGAGGTCCCAGATGCAGCAACTCGTTTATTTTGCCTGTTCGGCCCATTCAAACGTCAAGTATCACCCTTTTTCACTTCCATGCGCGTCCCCTACTAATTTTAGACCTTAGGGACACTTGTTACTGATCCATGATCATGTATAGCATGATTTGTCATCATCTAAATGAATCAAGATCACTATAAAAGGCCATTCATGTTGCAACATTCTTGCACTCATTCCATCTGCATTTTTGGAGACTTCCTGGAGCTCTAGAGCAGACCCTAATCATCCTTAGTCTTAATTAAGACCTTGGTAAGTTTGCTTAACCTTCCTTAGTTAAGTTTTTACTTAGTTTAAGCTTAAAAGTCAAACCGTCATAATTAACGGTTGACTTAACGATTAATCATTGTTGGTCCAGTGATTAGTCGAATTGAAATTAGTTATAAGTTGGTAATTATGTGGGTAATAAACCCTTAAAAGGGTTCCCCCTGATTCCCACTCTAACTAGGTCAAATGTCGGGTCAAACTTGTTATTAAAAAGTCAACAGGATACTTAATTTCTAATTTATGCATAATTAGCAATGTAGAACACATACAACCTGTTTGATCATTAATATAACTTGGTAATTAGTGTAAGAACATGTCTAAACATGTTCAACCCAACCATTTTATGTTTAGACCCGGTTCGGAACCGAAAGTCGCAAAGCTTTGACTTTTGCTTTGACTTCAGTTCTGACCCGTTTAGGCATGTTTTAGAAATGCCTCAGAGCTCTATTTAGATCAGGTTACATGCTAGTATAACCCTCTGTGATTATACACCATGGTTCATTAGTTAACCAATTAATACGCATGATTCCGTTAATTGCTCATATGTTGACCATTATGCCCTTTTCACCTTAAAATGTGATTTGTGAAAATGTAAAAGTGTAGAAACCTTAGTTACTGAAATATAAACTTGTACCCAAAGATTGACATCAGTTTGAGGTATAGTTTGTGAGTTATGCTCATTAGCGTAAATTGAAAGCTTTATGTTAATTAAACGGCGTAATTAGCGTATAGCCTAGTTAAGCCTACTTTTTTATATCAAACTTATTACCCACTGATGTAATATATTACTTTGGGATTTTTGAAGATTTTTAATTAATTTTAGGCTGAGCATAACTTATAGTCGTAGGCTTAATCCGGTAATTGTCGGTTTTACCCTTACGGGCTATAAAAGGAGTTTTAGATATCTAATCGACTCCAAACCTTTTGATACTGATTAGATACGATAAATAAATTATTTTAAGCCTTCTGGAATGATAAAAATATTAGCTTTATATATATAACCCGGAAACGGCTTCTAATCGCCTTTTTAAGCGTTTTAACGCATAGTATGTACTAGAACTATTTTAAACATACAAGGGTTGATACCTACTGATATTTTGGGCAAATTATAATATTTTAACAGTAAGCAAAAGTTGTTTAACTCAGACTTCAGTTTTGAGCTTTACGGCTTATGTGAAATTACCAAAATGCCCCTACGGTGCATAGTTTGGTTATAATTGATAAATTTCACATATATACTTTACCCTACTCTTATAACTTAGTAAACTAAGTATTTTTGCTGATTATATCAGACTTGTAACTCAGGTTAATACTTAGACTCTTTTATAACCTTGAAAATGACCAAACTACCCCTACGAGGCATAGTTTGTGTTTAAATTCGTTTCGGGCATAATAAAAGACATCTTACTGATGTCACAACATATTTGAAGCATATTAACTTTGGAAACCTGTATATGGCTCTTATGAATACCCGTTACGCTTATTACGCGTTCGGTTCGGTTTATGTAACTAGTTTGCATAAATTAGCCGAAACGGGTCAAACCTTATTGGTTTTATCTCAAAATCCAGAATGTGTATGAAATACCCATATTAAGCAAGTCTCCGAACTTGTTGGGTCTAAATCACATTCTATTCCGGTCTTCGCCTAATCGTGCATTTGAACTGTATAATTAACCGGTCTAAGCTTAGGCTTAATTAAAGACCCGTTAGCATTCTAATTGGTTATTTATACCATCATTCCAGGCTAGAGCCTTCCGGTAAATTGTACCTACGCTTACTTAAGTGAATACGGCTGAGTTATTATAATTCTTGCTATTTAAGACAGGAGCTAGCTCAGGTAAATACTCTTAACTTATTTTCCCTATTACGGGCTTGGGATACGGTAATATAAATACCGCATGGTCAGGTATGGGATTCAAAGACCAATAAGTCGGGAAATCCAAATAACCTGTTTTAATTCGTATTGCTTGACTGAAACATTGGGGATTAATGCGACCGTGTCCTGGATATCCTTGACTCATTAAACGCAATGGCCACGACCTAAGCACGGGGTGTAGGCATACACCTGACAGATGCCATATGTTTATTAATTAATTATACGTAATATGGGATTCCCAATAGGGGAATAGTGGTGTGTCGGTTAATCTTGAACCGGCATAGAACCGGGCCCCGTATGTAGAGCAAGTTATGTAAAACTGATAACATGAAATATAGTTTGTCCCAAGTATAAAAGATTAATTTTGCCTTGTGCATTTTAATCAAAGTGTCAAAACATCTTCGTGCATTGAGCACCTAAACTAATTTTCATAGACATTTTCAAATGAGTCGGTTAAGTGTATTTACCAGTGAAAACTGACGTATTTTCAAAAGTCTAAGTGACAGGTACAAGTACGCAATAGGCTGGAAGCTGCTCAGGACGTTAATAAGGAACCTTGCAAGTTCTAGGCGTCTAAAGTCTGTTGAACAATATTTATGTTTTAAGATCCGCCTGTGGATCCTTTACTTTCCGTTGTAATACTGGATATTACTTTATATTCGGATTGTAATATATATATATATCTTTTGCTTCCGCTGTGCATTTATATATTGTGTTGTTTGACTATGATGATATCAACTACGTCACGATACTCCCCACCGGGCCCACCGGTGACACGTGGAAAGTCGGGGTGTGACAGGTTGGTATCAGAGCCAACACTGAGTGAATTAAACACTAGCTTTTTGTGTTTAATCTCAGTTACACAGTTGCACATTCTTGAGTCTAGACGAGAACATAGGACAAATTCTAATTCGTTTTATTTGTCCTTATTTGGTTCCTTTGTTATTCTCTGATTAGCTCTAGCATAGGAAAGTCATTTTTGTAGAAGTCCCATTTAGGGCAACCATATACTTGTTTAAATTTTAAAGGAACGATTATATTAAAAATATCATTCCTATATTATAAAATCTACCATTATAATAAAATGGCAATATCTAAAAAGGACAAGACCTAGCTCATGTGTCATTTTAAGACAGGGCCAAGACGGTAGTTCCACAATTAGATTCAGATCCTTGTTAACATTTCAATTTAGGATTGTTCTGCGTTAAATATTAAAGGAATCTTAAAGGTAAAACCTAGCCTAAATGTCAATGCAGACATGGCCAAGATGGTAAAACCTAGCCTAAATGTCAATGCAGACATGGCCAAGATGGTAAAACCTAGCCTAAATGTCATTGCAGACATGGCCAAGACGGTAAAACCTACCCAAAGGATTCCAATCCTTGTTAACATCTGTAACATGTTAACATTCCTGGCAGACGTGGTTTGATAAAATCGCATGAGTCATCCTTAAATAAGATTACTCCAATTTCCCTTATTTATATAATCATCCCTTAAGGATGAAGTGCCTACGGGCTATAATTGACGTCCTCTGTGACTAAAGACAGTGGTAGCCTACAACTCCCTGTCAAGAAAAGGTAATGAACTATGTTCAAACCTTAATGCCTCGATTCTATGAAATCATGGCTTATATCATCCTATAAGATGATCATATTATAAACATCCCTTAGAAGGGAAGTGCCTACGGGCTATAGTTAATGCCCTCTGAGACTAGAGACAGTGGTAGCCTACAACTCCCTGTCAAGAAAAGGTAATGAACTTTGATTCAAACCTTAATGCCTCGATTCTCTGAAATCATGGCTTATAAATTAAACTTGTCTACGCGACTAGGCCATTTGTGCTATTATTAACTTGTAAATTAGGATTTATAATAAAAATCCTGAATAAAATAAATATCCTTCCTTCCCTGCCAGTATACATATGAATAAGAATCTTAAGAGTGAAACCTAGCCTGAGTGTCATTATAAAGACCTGGCCAAGATGGTAAGACCTGTTTAAAAGATTCGTATCCCTGTTAACATTTGAAAATATGTTAACACTCCTGACAGACGTGATTCATTAAAATCACACACGTCATTCTTATATAAGGATTCTTCAAAAGATTCCTAACCCAACTTAATGATCTCTGCATCATGGGTTTAAATCATCAATTAAGATGATCATATTTTGACCATGCATTGGTAATATAGTGCCTACGGGCCTTGCTCATTTCTACATGAGCCAAAAGACAGGGGTAGCGATGACTCCCTGACTGAAATAGGTAATGAACTATGATTCAAACCTCAATGCTTTGATTCTCTAAAATCATAGCTTATAATTTATAAATGTCCATGTGACTAGGCCTTTCGTGCCACTAGTAAAACTGCTATTGTTTTTATAATTAGGATAAGTTATAATATAAATCCTAAATAAATGTGATTAATAAATTAACCAAATATGGTCTCCGTTACCATGGTTAATGAATTGCCATAAAAGACAATTCCATAACAAACTCCCAAGTAAACTATCGTCCTTGTTTTATGTAACAGTTCAATTAAATGGCTGGCTCAGATGAAATTAATAGCCACCCAGTGGAGAACAATGATAACGCCCGAATTAATTTAACGGGTGCTGAACTAAAAGCGTTAGTAGACGACGCAGTTACAAAGGCCTTAGAGCGGCAGTACGAAGAGTATAGTGGGACTCGGAGTAGGACCCTATCTACACCGCATTCGAAGCCTCCTTCCAAGAAGGATGAACCCAAGAAGGAAGATGACGAGCGTCACTCTTCTAATCATCACAGTGATCCGTCTCAACAGATCATACTGAATCAAGGACCCCGTGATAAGGGTTGCTCCTACAAGTACTTTGTTTCATGTAAACCCCGAGATTTCACTGGGGAGGAAGGAGCTGTAGATTGTATGACATGGTTAGATGAGATGGATACAGTTGTGGATATCAGCGGATGCGCTGGGAGGGATGTGGTCAAGTTTGTGTCGCAATCATTTAAGGGTGAGGCCTTAGCCTGGTGGAGATCGTTGATTCAAGCCACCGGGAAGATCCCTTTGTACAACATGACTTGGGATCAGTTCGTTGCTCTTATCAAAGAAAATTACTGTCCTCAACATGAAGTTGAGAAGATCGAGACTGAATTCTTGACATTAGTCATGGAGGACTTAGATTGTCAAGCATACCTTACAAGTTTCAATACCAAGTCTCGATTGGTTCCTTATTTGATCACACCGGATCCAAAGCGAATAGCTTGCTTTATTGGGGGTCTAGCCCCAGAAATAAAGGCAAGTGTGAAAGCATCGAGACCTACTACATTCAGGTCAGCGGCAGATCTGTCGCTATCTCTCACACTCGATGTGGTTAGAAACAAGGCTGCCAAGGCCTCTGAAGATGGAAAGCGTAAAAGGGAGGAGGATAACTCCCAGAATCCTAAGAAGAGCAAATCCGAGTTCAACAATAACCAACCAGATTCCAACAAGAAGCCTACATGCAAAACCTGCAAAAGAAGACACTGGGGACAGTGTCGATCAAACCAAAAGATAAAGCAATGTGGCATCTGCAAAAGAACGGGCCACCAGTCCCACGAATGTAAGGACATAAAGAATGTAAACTGTTTTAGCTGTGGCGAAAAGGGCCACATCAGTACTAATTGCCCTGAGGCTGCCAAGGAAGGAGCAGCTAAGTCTGGGATGGATAAGAAAGGAAACGCCTAAACTAACGGGTGAACTCCAGAGACAGTGCATATCAATATTAGCATTAGGTACGTCCTTACCTTTTAGCATCGATTGTACCTGCTAAGTATTTTACGTTAATGCAAGGGATAATAAACCTTTAGTAAACCATAAGCTTAGCAAACTTTTGATTGCATTCATAAGAACTTCAGATATTAAAAATGAGGTATAATTTACCAATGGAATCTTTAATGACCCTCTATCCCATCCTCGGAGATAATCCTTTCATAAGAATCTGGAGTACTCTTCCCCAGAAAGAGTACGACAATATATATTATTTTATACTATTATTTCCTCATTATTTTATATCGCCTGCGAATGCCAAACTATGTTTGATAAGAGTGCCATATGAGGATTGGCGTACCCTAGTGTGTCCCATAGATTGCTTCCATGCCTGATCAGTATGGAGGTTTAATGCATGGAACCCCTGAGATATCCCAATGGTCATATTGTACTAAAGTCGACTAGTAGTATTCAATGAAGATATCCAATATAAAATGTCCTTATAAGTATCTCTACTTAGGGCATCCTTGCATTTGTAAAGACAATGTGTCATATACCGACATCGATAGATGAACCAAAGCCTGAGAATACAGACATCTCTAACATCTCTGTGTGTGTCATGATTATCTTCTTTATAAGAATTACCATGTTTACCTTCTGAGAGGCAAGTGAATGTTAGGACAAACATCCCGCTTAGGGCTACAATTATTTTAAAAGCCTTATATCTGTTAGTATCAACGGAATAGGAAGAACTAGGAGCCAAATCAATAAGCTTCTAGAGAAGATTTCATAAAGCCAAAACTCGAAGTCCTAAGAACTCCGATTTATATAAATAAGAAAGACGGATCATCTTGCTTATGCATTGATTACCGCAACCCTATATAGGCAACAATTAAGAATCGTTATTACCTGGCCAGAACCGTTGATTGGTTCGACTAGCTGTAAGGATTAGCTATTCTTTGAGATTAGTTAAGCAATGGTTGGAATAACCATCTCACCATAAAATAAGTTTTTCTATAGCAATTATAATGTAAGTATCAAGGCTACTCCTTTGGAGACCTTATATAGGTGGAATGTTAAACATCTATTATTAAATAGAGAATTGGTAAGTCCAATTATCAGGATCTGAAAGTTGCCTAGGAAACAACAAATAAGATCACAACCATCTGTAAGTTGCCATTATTCGGCAGAAAATCAAGGATTTATGAAAATAGCAAACCGCCTAAGTTCTGGTTAAAAGATAAGGTTCAACAAAAGATAACACCCTAGAAGGGTGTGCCGAGTTGTAATTTTCAGGTTAGTTAAGCTCGGAATATATAAAGTCATTCGGAGGATTCGAATGTATCAAGACTAAATTGCTTACGAGCTAGGACCTAATTTAGGAGCTTGGTGGAACGCGCAATGTGACCCACACTAATGATTTAGCGACGTGTCACCAATAAGTCGAAAAGCTCTATCACATAATGATATGTAGATCTATGATAGTATGAGCAACCTATGCTGATTGAGAATCGACAGGTTAAGGGACTCCAAAAGAAAGTATGCACCTCTTGTATAGGTCAACTGGGATACCCTTGGAGACCCAAATATACTATGGAAATTAAATCCAAGATACGACAGAAAAGTACTTCCTTTACTTTAAGTAAATCTCGAGGTAGAGATTTATTTTAAGGGGGTGAGGATGTAACACCTCGAAAATTCACGTCCTATAATGTATTGACACGTGTCATAAGCTTGAACGTGTGAAAGAATGTTCTTGAGGGACTAAAGTTGACAAACATGGAAAGTATGTGAATATACGAGTTCAAAATGTCAACAGTGAATAAATATACTTTACAATAACCCTACATGATGTTGATACCATCAGACGAATAAATCATGGATCATACGAGGCTAAAAGTGAGAGATTACAAACTATAGGGGTTAAATGTGTCAACATGTTTAAGTTATACCTCTGAGTGACCTTTTAGCAAACCCGAAGCCTTGTAACGATTAATTATGCTCACTAGAATGCGTGATAAAAATTTCACCAAGTTTCGTTATCGTATGAGAAAGTTATGATAAAATTCGTGTGCGAGGGGTTAAAAGCGTCAACGTTGAAATCTATGACTTTTCGGGTGATCAAAAGTTAACCAAGGACTTAAGAAAGTTGGTATAAGTCTTGAAGCCCTTAGAATTCAATTTAGAGGGCCCAAAGTGCAAGAAATAAAGGTAAAAATCAAGTTTGGAAGTCAAGGGGTCAAAACTGTCAACATTTGAAAGATTCTTTTTGCTGGCCAAAGGCTTGCGCACCTCAACACTGTGGATGTTACGGTGCGCAAGCAGGTCCCAGATGCAGCAACTCGTTTATTTTTCCTGTTCAGCCCATTCAAACGTCAAGTATCACCCTTTTTCACTTCCATGCGCGTCCCCTACTAATTTTAGACCTTAGGGACACTTGTTACTGATCCATGATCATGTATAGCATGATTTGTCATCATCTAAATGAATCAAGATCACTATAAAAGGCCATTCATGTTGCAACATTCTTGCACTCATTCCATCTGCATTTTTGGAGACTTCCTGGAGCTCTAGAGCAGACCCTAATCATCCTTAGTCTTAATTAAGACCTTGGTAAGTTTGCTTAACCTTCCTTAGTTAAGTTTTTACTTAGTTTAAGCTTAAAAGTCAAACCGTCGTAATTAACGGTTGACTTAACGATTAATCATTGTTGGTCCAGTGATTAGTCGAATTGAAAGTAGTTATAAGTTGGTAATTATGTGGGTAATAAACCCTTAAAAGGGTTCCCCCTGATTCCCACTCTAACTAGGTCAAATGTCGGGTCAAACTTGTTATTAAAAAGTCAACAGGATACTTAATTTCTAATTTATGCATAATTAGCAATGTAGAACACATACAACCTGTTTGATCATTAATATAACTTGGTAATTAGTGTAAGAACATGTCTAAACATGTTCAACCCAACCATTTTATGTTTAGACCCGGTTCGGAACCGAAAGTCGCAAAGCTTTGACTTTTGCTTTGACTTCAGTTCTGACCCGTTTAGGCATGTTTTAGAAATGTCTCAGAGCTCTATTTAGATCAGGTTACATGCTAGTATAACCCTCTGTGATTATACACCATGGTTCATTAGTTAACCAATTAATACGCATGATTCCGTTAATTGCTCATATGTTGACCATTATGCCCTTTTCACCTTAAAATGTGATTTGTGAAAATGTAAAAGTGTAGAAACCTTAGTTACTGAAATATAAACTTGTACCCAAAGATTGACATCAGTTTGAGGTATAGTTTGTGAGTTATGCTCATTAGCGTAAATTGAAAGCTTTATGTTAATTAAACGGCGTAATTAGCGTATAGCCTAGTTAAGCCTACTTTTTGATATCAAACTTATTACCCACTGATGTAATATATTACTCTGGGATTTTTGAAGATTTTTAATTAATTTTAGGCTGAGCATAACTTATAGTTGTAGGCTTAATCCGGTAATTGTCGGTTTTACCCTTACGGGCTATAAAATGAGTTTTACATATCTAATCGACTCCAAACCTTTTGCTACTGATTAGATATGATAAAAAAATTATTTTAAGCCTTCTGGAATGATAAAAATATCAGCTTTATATATATAACCCGGAAACGGCTTCTAATCGCCTTTTTAAGCGTTTTAACGCATAGTATGTACTAGAACTATTTTAAACATACAAGGGTTGATACCTACTGATATTTTGGGCAAATTATAATATTTTAACAGTAAGCAAAAGTTGTTTAACTCAGACTTCAGTTTTGAGCTTTACGGCTTATGTGAAATTACCAAAATGCCCCTACGGTGCATAGTTTGGTTATAATTGATAAATTTCACATATATACTTTACCCTACTGTTATAACTTAGTGAACTAAGTATTTTTGCTGATTATATCAGACTTGTAACTCAGGTTAATACTTAGACTCTTTTATAACCTTGAAAATGACCAAACTACCCCTACGAGGCATAGTTTGTGTTTAAATTCGTTTCGGGCATAATAAAAGACATCTTACTGATGTCACAACATATTTGAAGCATATTAACTTAGGAAACCTGTATATGGCTCTTATGAATACCCGTTACGCTTATTACGTGTTCGGTTCGGTTTATGTAACTAGTTTGCATAAATTAGCCGAAACGGGTCAAACCTTATCGGTTTTATCTCAAAATCCAGAATGTGTATGAAATAACCATATTAAGA
This sequence comes from Helianthus tuberosus, assembly GCA_030545235.1. NCBI lineage: Eukaryota > Viridiplantae > Streptophyta > Magnoliopsida > Asterales > Asteraceae > Helianthus > Helianthus tuberosus. The sequence continues at coordinate 70,726,287 of CM060447.1, read as the reverse complement.
AAGTCTCCGAACTTGTTGGGTCTAAATCACATTCTATTCCGGTCTTCGCCTAATCGTGCATTTGAACCGTATAATTAACCGGTCTAAGCTTAGGCTTAATTAAAGACCCGTTAGCATTCTAATTGGTTATTTATACCATCATTCCAGACTAGAGCCTTCTGGTAAATTGTACCTACGCTTACTTAAGTGAATACGGCTGAGTTATTATAATTCTTGCTATTTAAGACAGGAGCTAGCTCAGGTAAATACTCTTAACTTATTTTCCCTATTACGGGCTTGGGATACGGTAATATAAATACCGCATGGTCAGGTATGGGATTCAAAGACCAATAAGTCGGGAAATCCAAATAACCTGTTTTAATTCGTATTGCTTGACTGAAACATTGGGGATTAATGCAACCGTGTCCTGGATATCCTTGACTCATTAAATGCAATGGCCACGACCTAAGCACGGGGTGTAGGCATACACCTGACAGATGCCATATGTTTATTAATTAATTATACCCAACATGGGATTCCCAATAGGGGAATAGTGGTGTGTCGGTTAATCTTGAACCGGCATAGAACCGGGCCCCGTATGTAGAGCAAGTTATGTAAAACTGATAACATGAAATATAGTTTGTCCCAAGTATAAAAAATTAATTTTGCCTTGTGCATTTTAATCAAAGTGTCAAAACATCTTCGTGCATTGAGCACCTAAACCAATTTTCATAGACATTTTCAAATGAGTCGGTTGAGTGTATTTACCAGTGAAAACTGACGTATTTTCAAAAGTCTAAGTGACAGGTACAAGTACGTAATAGGCTGGAAGCTGCTCAGGACGTTAATAAGGAACCTTGCAAGTTCTAGGCGTCTAAAGTCTGTTGAACAATATTTATGTTTTAAGATCCGCCTGTGGATCCTTTACTTTCCGTTGTAATACTGGATATTACTTTATATTCGGATTGTAATATATATATATCTTTTGCTTCCGCTGTGCATTTATATATTGTGTTGTTTGACTATGATGATATCAACTACGTCACGATACTCCCCACCGGGCCCACCGGTGACACGTGGAAAGTCGGGGTGTGACAGAAACACCAACAGGTGGCTGATGACATCAGAAAAAGATAGATCATATTACCGGATCAAATCCTTGGCTGAGAATTCCGCATCAGACGGAACTTGCTCACCGGTACGAAAGAGACGTCACCGGACCCGCAGCTTGAATTACTGAAAGTAGGAGCCATCTGCATGGCCCATATTCTACCTTCTAGACACCATAGTCCAGTATCCCTCCCACATGCAACTTGCATAAGGAAGGAACACTAGACTGGGGGGACTTGAAGGGGTATGGTCCCAGATCTCGCGTCAGCATGACCGCGAGTGACCATTACCCTTATCAAAAACCTCAACCAGCAAGAACTTATCTGTGTCCGCGCGGGCACGAGCGAACACAGCGGTTGAAACCAATCTGTCCATTGATGAGAAGACTTGCCTTAAGTACGAGAACGAATGTTACGCATAGCGATGCTGCCTGGCACCGCATCCTATGGACATTTTCGTCACGACAAGGGATCTGGACAACAGTAACAGTCACCAAGCGGCGATGCGGCACGGCACCGCATCCCGCATCCATCTTGGTCAGAACAAGAACGCGGGAACAACATCAATTACCGCAAGCAGCGATGCGGCTCGGCACCGCATCCTGCCCACAAGGCAAGTGGGTCTGACACCACAGTGCAAGTGGCATTGAGAACAGTCACTTGTCAACCCACATGTGTGCAACAGTCTGACACCACAGCAGGACGTGGCATCACCACCGTGACCGACAGGCCTGACACACCTACAGGAGGCTGCGCGATGTCAGACTAGCCACTCAACTACCCTCCTTCACTCCTCGGCTATAAATACCAACCCCAAACCAGGTTTGAGGTATCTCTTCACAACTCTCTCACTACTACTACTATCACACTTTGCTTCCCAAGCAAATTACTGATTCTCACGCCGGAGAGTGGTAACAAGGAGCACCCCCCCACCCCATCCTCCTTGTTACGAGTCACGGTTTGTTTCCTTGTGCAGGAAACCGACCAGCGGACGATCCAGCCAGCGATCCTCGGAAAGAAGGGATTAACCCTACTTGACGAGATCAGTGAGTTAACCCCACCCGGTTAACCATTGTTTCATCAGATACCCATTTGATTTTAAAAAATAAAAAAAGTATTACGAAAGCCACATTTTTTTCGAGCTCAAACAGGGTACGTGAATTCACAGAGACGCCTCTGTGTCACATGTGTTACTTTTATTTTTGGAATTCAGTATGCATGTAGTACTGAAATATAATTGATAATTGAACAAGCTTTAACTATGTATATTTATTGTTTGTGCATTAAGTTTGCATGACCCACACATTTAAAGCCCAACTTTAGAAACAATGAAACAAACCGCCCTATAACCGAACCGAAGCCACATTAACCACCAATAATCGATTAACCGAAACTGAACAATTATGATTTTTTTTTGTAACGAAGTGTGCAGTTATTGTTCAGTTTTAGGCAATAACCAAATCGAACCGCACCATGCTCACCCCTATTGAGAAGGTACTTGCCCTTCCACTTCCACTCCAAACTATGGCGAAACCACAATTTTATACCTTCTCTTTGCCTCTACTTAGACTTGTAAGTCAAAAAGAACAATGCTTGGTTAAAGTGTCAATCATGATCAAACATACATACGTAGAATTGGATTAAACATAATCACGTTCGTCTAATATATGGTTGATCTTAGTTGAACACGATCAAAACCGATCAATCATACTGGAGTGGAGGTGCAGGGGCACAACTTTGAAGGGACTCGAGGGGGGAGAGGGTTAATTAAACATAATCATGTTGGTTAAAGTGTAATATTTCCGATTTTTTGTCTGAAAATTTTAAAATTATATAGGTCCGTCCCCGTCAATTATTTTGCCTAAAAATTCCATGACTTTCCATCTTCGGGAAACTTTTGATCAAGCTCCATCACTATAAAGGTGCGTGGGCACCAAGGAAAAACGTCTAATGTCATCTATGAGGGTATCAGAAAGAGAAAATAAACATTTAATTTTGTTTTTATTGTGCATGCTATAATATATAGCATTGATGGAAATCAAATAAAAAAAGAAAATATATTATTTTGGATTATATATAGAAAAGATAATATAACATAGAGTATGATGATATCATATTATGTCTTTAACCAACATAGAGTATGATGATATCGTATTGTGTCTTTAACCAACAAATTATTAATCTTAATGACTTAATGTCCCCGCTCCACCTTCATCCGTGAATTTCAAATTTGCATGAACCATGACCTGCCATCATTAGGCAACAAGTTTTATAACGATTAGAAATATTATTTATTTTTTAATAAACATCATAAAATTATCAAAACTATTTTGTGTAACGGTTAGAAATATTATTTATTTTTTACTAAACATCATAAAATTGTCAAAACTATTTTATAGGTGGATTAAGTATGCAATGCAATTTATCTTATTAAAATAAAGCCTGGTAATATGTGTTTAAAATAATTAAAAGAAGTTTTCGTCGTTTATTATATTTTATTTATTTTTTAGTTTTTTTTTTGTTTTGAAGGTATTTATTTTTTAGTTTCAGTTTCAACCAGTAATAAGGTCACGCGCGTTGCGGCGCGGGTACATCGCAAACATCAAATAGATTAGCGCAAGCGTTATGTAATGTGTCAACCATATAAAAACGTGTGTTTTGACGTATCCGATATAAATCAATGTAACTTATATAAGCATTTAAATCAAATAACAAAATCCAAACCGGGTTGGTTCATTTAGTGGGGTTCCACCTAATTACTACACAACCCTTACATTTTCATTAAGACTTAGTGGCATCAATACGCATAGTGACTCGTATGTCAAATCATAAACCAACTAAAAACGTACATAAAAATAAGCACGGAAACGTATTATATTTGACCATGTTCATTATCATGAATTTGTATTGACATGTACATATAAAAATGAGCATGTGAGAAAATAAAGTGTTTACATCAAAATGTATAACAACTTAAAACATACATAAAAATAGGCATGAAAACGTATTATATTAGACCCGACTCATTTTTAGGAAAACTTTAGGTCGAAACATAAATGTGTACAGTTTACGTCCAATGCCGATACATGAATATGTACCAAAGTGTTCGTAAAAATAAGCACGTGAGGAAATAATTTGTGTTAACTTAAAGAATGAAAATAAGGTGCTCGCGCATTGTGGCGTGACATTTAAGGGCCTTTGTATTTGATCATAATCCTTTTTATAGTGGGGGTTTAGGTTTTTTGGTGGTTGCACCCTTCTTACAATTAGGAGCCTTTGTATTTGATCCTAATCCTTTTTAATTTGTTTTTATTATTTAACAGCAAATTAACATACTTCTAAAGTCAAAGTCATGTGTAGTGGTAACACCACCTAACATAAAGAAAGTGGGGTTATATGACACTTGTCACATAACATGAAATGTGCAAGTTTGATAACATTTGAGTGCACTGGTAACACT